>JAYMZC010000320.1:3389151-4785314 GCA_036346975.1 Drosophila prolongata
ACTGCAGGCGATCGCCGTAGACAACTGGAGGGGAGTGTCAGGAAAAGGTACCCCAGTAGCAAGGAGCAAAAAGGACTACTACCAACTGACCGGTTCAGGATGCATTTTATTTTACTGTAAGCTAACTTTTAATTACAAACCACAAACCAAATAAGAAATCACAAAAGTGAAACATACCTAAAAGAAATCATTTTAAACAAAAGCTAAAAAGCTAAAACAAAGGCAAAAAAGCCACAACAAAAGCAAAAACAAAGCAAAGAAACACACAAAACAAATCATATCTAAAATCTAAAAAATTATTAATTTAAGAATTTATATTTTACATACAACCCCACACATACAAAAAATATTTTATTACAATGGCTAATCCTAATAATCTGATCAGGCCCGCGATGCTACCCAATAGTGGGGTACAAGCCCCTGAAATAAACCAAGTCCCAGCAAACTTAGTTAATATGCAAGCCCTAATACAAGAAATAGTAGAGAGAATCCTAAATCAAAAATTAAATCCAGATTCAGTGCCGCTACTCGATCACACCTATACTGCTAATGCAAATAATATGAATGAATTTGACAGAGTCCCAGACATAGTAAAAAGCCTCAGGGAATTTTCTGGCTAAGCAGGAGAATTCAGCTCTTGGAGAAAGAGCGTAGAGAGAATAATAAAAATATATTCATTAACAGTAGGATCCCCCAGGTACTATTAAATTTTAAATGTTATTAGAAACAAAAAAGTAGGTAATGCAGACTCAGTTCTAGAATCATATAACACACCACTAAACTGGACAGCAATCTCCAAATGTTTAACAGCCCACTACGCTGATAAACGATCAGAACCAATTACGCCAATAATAATCAAAACAATTCAAGAAAATTTGAAGGCCCTACTATAGGACCTGCCTTACCAAAAAAATTCGCACAGCAACCATTCAACGCAGCTAGACAACCCACATTTAGCTCACGTTCCACAGACCCCGAAAATGACACCCTATTTTCCACAGCAGCAAATGCAATTCAGTAGACATCAACAACAATATTCTGCTTACCCAGCAATACAACCACCACGTCCATTGGCCCCAAAACCTCAGCCTAAGCCAGAACCTATGGATATAGATAAAAGTTTACAGACAAGACAAATAAATTATATGAACAGACCAAATAATGGAATGCAGGGAAAACGACCACCACCTCAAATGACAAGCGGACGATTAGATAAAAGACAGAGAAATTTTCACATAAACACTGAACAAGAACAGACATTAGAAAATACCGACCAATTAACGGAAACTGACGAGACAGCAGCCGAATACTATGCGGAAATTCAAGATTTCGAACAAGAAACAGAGGAAACCGAATATACTGGCCTTTATTTTTTAGAGTAAAATCCTCTTCATTACCTTACTTTCAATGTAAAACCGGTGATGGAGAGATGATCAAAATTTTAATAGACACCGGCTCTAATAAAAATTATATCCAACCGCGATTGGTAAAAAAAACCAATCGAAAATAATAAATCTTTTTATGTAAGCTCCGTAGCCGGAGATATCCATATCTCCCACCACACAATTGCCAACCCATTTGACTTAAAAGATACATTTGTTAAATTTTTTTTACTACCCTTATTAAAATCTTTCGATGCTATTATTGGAAATGATACACTTCGTGAAATCAACGCTCGTAAAATTAAAATAAAACAGAAAGCTTCTCCCGAAGTC
Source organism: Drosophila prolongata (assembly GCA_036346975.1). NCBI lineage: Eukaryota > Metazoa > Arthropoda > Insecta > Diptera > Drosophilidae > Drosophila > Drosophila prolongata. Next base: position 3,390,867 of record JAYMZC010000320.1, read on the forward strand.
AACAAGTTAGATATTCGAATAGACCATACAACAAAAACGAAAAAGAAAATTAAAAAATTATTTGCTTAAAATTTCCAAACTTATTTGGCGACCCGGACGAAAAACTGACATACACTACCAAAGTAGAAGCCACTATAAGAAGTACAAACGAAAGTCCAATATACTCGAGGCACTACCCATACCCAGAAGCTCTTAGGCCCGAAGTCGAAAAACAAATACAAGAGCTACTCGAAAACTGCGTAATTAGACCTTCCAGGTCTCCGTATAATTCTCCAATATGGATTGTACCCAAAAAAATGGATGCCTCCGGACAGAAAAAACATAGAATGGTGATTGACTATAGGAAGCTTAACTTGGTCACTATTCCAGACAGATACCCTATACCAGACATAAACAATGTACTGGCACAACTAGGACAAAATAAATTTTTTTCTGTTTTAGACCTTAAAAGTGGATTTCACCAAATCCCACTCAGACAATCAGACATAGAAAAAACTGCATTTTCAGTAAATCAAGGCAAATATGAGTTTACCAGACTCCCGTTTGGACTTAAAAATGCCCCTTCCATTTTTCAAAGAGCGCTAGATGACATTCTTAGAGAACATATAGGAATTAGGTGTTTCGTCTACATTGACGACATTATTATCTTCAGTAAAAACGAAGAAAATCATCTAAAAGACATAGAAATTGTATTCAAAATTTGCGAATTTTTTAAGAAAGAAGTTGAATTTTTAGGATTTTTAGTAGCAGATACCGGTATTAAGAAAAATCCGGAAAAAGTGAGAGCAATCGTCGAATTCCCCGAACCAAAGACACTTAAAGATCTTCGTTCCTTTTTAGGACTGTCAGGGTTCTACCGTCGCTTCATTAAAGATTATGCAAAGCTTGCAAAGCCCCTAACAGCCCTTTTAAGGGGGGAAGAGGGCCGAGGCCGTATCTCAAAAAATGCCTCAAGCAAAACTCTGATTGATCTTGACAAAGAGGCAAGGGAAGCATTTAGAAAATTAAAACAAACTCTCGCCTCCGAGGAGGTAATGTTATCATATCCAGACTACAATACAGAATTTCAATTAACTACCGATGCTTCAGATTATGCTATTGGTGCCGTATTGGCCCAAGAAGACAAACCTATAATGTTTATTTCTAGGACTCTAAGTAAGGCAGAAGAAAGTTATGCCCCTAACAAAAAGGAAATGCTAGCTATAATTTGGTCTATACAGACTCTTAGAAATTTTCTGTACGGTCCGACTAAAGTGAAAATATTTACAGACCACGAATCTCTCACACACCCAACTAACCCTAAAAGCCGTAACGAACAGATGAAGAGATGGAAAGCAATTCTAGAGGAGTACAATCACGAACTGCTCCACAAACCTGGCAAAGCAAACGTTGTTGCCGATGTTCTGAGTAGACCTCCCATTCAAACGCGAGGGGAAGTAAACACACTAACAGGCACTATTCACAGCAGTTCTAGTTCTCCTGAGAGACTAATACCAATGGCAGAAGAACCAGTAAATGTTTTTAAAAATCAAATACTATTATATTTAGGAAATACACCCTCCTATTAATTCGAACTTGTTTTTCCCACGTGCCATAGACACATTATTACAGAACCAATTTTTAATTCAGAAATCTTATCAAAAATTTTAAGAGATAACCTCAACCCGTCCGTCATTAACGGAATTCATACAGACGAAAAAACCTTAGGTCAACTTCAGGAAATCTATCCACTTTTCAATAAATATAAAACCAGATTCTCAAGCAGACTAGTTAAAGATTTAAAAGACGAAACTGATCAAGAGAATGCAATTATAACAGAGCATAGAAGAGCACATAGAAATGAAAACAAACAACAATTGTTAAACAAAATTTACTTTCCACACATTAGGGCCAAAATAATAAAACTTGTAAAAGAATGCCAAATTTGTAAGGAACATAAATACGAAAGACACCCCAACAAACTAGAGTTACAAAAAACACCAATACCACAATACCCAGGTCAAATTATTCACGTTGATTTTTACCTCACATGCAAACAAGTCGTTTTGACTGCAATAGATAAATTTTCAAAATTTGCACAGGCTAGGATAGTCAAATCTCGAGCAACTCAAGACATAAAAGAACCTTTAAAAGATTTATTAATCAATTTTGGTATCCCAGAAATAGTAGTAATGGATAATGAGAAATCACTTGGTTCGGCTCCCGTAATGCGGATGCTACAAGATCAATTTAATATCGAAGTTTACAAAACACCTCCATATAACAGTTCAGCAAACGGCCAAATCGAACGTTTCCATTCAACACTGTCAGAAATTATTCGGTGCCAAAAGGCCGACAAAGTACACGCTTCGTTAAAAGATCTTATAGACAGATCAGTTGTCAAATATAATTATTCAATACACTCAACCACTAACAGAAAACCAGTTGACTTATTTTTTGGAAGAAAGGTAGCACTTAACCCTAAACTACAACAAACAGAGAGACAAAAAATTACAGAGAGAATTACAACCACTCAGGAAAAAGACCTAACATACCATAACAAAAGTAGAGATCAAATAAAAAAATATTCCCCAGGAGATGAGATATTTGTTCAAAATAATAAAAGATTAGGTACAAAACTATCCGCCAGATATAAAAAAGAAACCGTAAAAGAAGACAGAAACACCACAGTACTAACAGAAACTGGAAGAATTATTCATAAACAACTTATTCGAAATTAAATCACATTTACAGAACCCTTTTCACTGCGTGCGCTGCTGACGTACAAATAACTGACTACACGAAATCCAATATCGTGACTCTAATTACCGGACTGGCAAAGGCTCAAACGGGAACCTTCAGATTAATTCATATTATTGACTTAGAAAAATACGAAGAAACACTTGAAAAAATTAATTACACTGCTAACTATAAATTAAAAACATACGACCCAATATTGCCATTTATAACCGAAGAAATTAGAATTTCAAAAATTTTAATTAATAACCTCAAGATTAAGAGTAGAAGGAAAAGACATATAGATTTATTAGGCAGCGCCTGGAAATGGTAAGCTGGATCTCCCGACTGTAGAGATTTCGAAATAGTTCAAGAAAAAATAAATTCAGCATTAACTAACAACAACAATCAAGTTATTCTAAACAGACTTATCGTAGAAAAAATAAATAATATCACCCAGGCCAATGCAAATCTTATAAACAGCTTAAAATACGGAGGAGATCCTCAAAGAGACACTAGCACAATATTAATGTTTCAAATTAAAATGCTTAAAGAAGAAATTGTCAACTTAAACCACGCAATACAATGGGCAAAAGCAGATATTAGTAAAACCCAGATATTAGGAGATGAAGAGGTACTTTTTTTTTTTTTTTTTTTTTTTATTTAGCTTTGCTTTTATTTATTGAATCTTCTCTTAATTTTGAGACTAACAATAAGTTTACGAATCTTAACATTAAAATTTAACTAACAGTATAATAAGACTGCATTCTGGTTGCGCGTGCCTCAAGTCGGTCGCTGGGTGGGTAAGTCATTGCGACGAAGGCGTGATTGGTTGATCAACCTTGTAAGACCTCTCGCCAGGTGGTTAGGGTGCAACGATAGCTTGGTAAAGTACTTTTCCTTCTGTTCTGCGATCACTTCTTTGACTGGTAGAATGTTTAAGTCGCCATGTATGTTTTCGTTGCGAACGTACCACGGTGCCCCGGTGATTGTTCTCAAGATCTTCGACTGAGCTCGCTGGACTATGTCAATATTGCTATTGCTGGCATTCCCCCATAACTGGGAGCCGTACATCCATATAGGTTTTAGTACCGAGTTTACAGCAGGACTTTATATTCAAGACTAAGGGGAGACCGAGCGTTGATAAGCCAATGAAGGCTACTGGCTTTTAGCTTTAGGTGTGTTCTTTTGGCTTCAATGTGCCGGCGCCATGTGAGTCTTCTGTCGAGGTGTACTCCTAGATATGTCACTTCGTTTGCTTGCGGGAGTAGAGTATGGTTTAACATGAGCGGCGGGCAGTTTTGCCTGTTCAGGGTGAACGTAACGTGCTTGCATTTTTGTTCGTTCACTTTAATTCGCCAATCTGAAAGCCACTTTTCTACATCGACCAGATGAAGAGCGAGCTGCGCAGTTGCTTGCATCGGGCATTTTGAGCGGCTGAGAATGGCTGTATCATCAGCAAACGTAGATGTTGTTAGTCGTGTGCTTGTTGGGATGTCTGCTGTGTAGAGGACATATAATGTTGGCCCGAGCACGCTTCCTTGAGGAACTCCAGCTCCAATAGTGAAATCGTCAGTTATAGCAGTGTTGCATCGAACAGCAAATTTTCTGTCGTAGAGGTAAGACTCTAAAAGCTTATGGGTGTTGTAGGGGAGCATTGTCTTGATCTTGTACATTAGACCTTCTAGCCAAACTCTATCAAATGCTTGAGAGACGTCTAAAAATATGGCAGTACAGTACTCTCGTTTTTCGAACGCGTTCCGAATTTCTGATGTTATCCGGTTTACCTGCTCAATTGTTCCGTGCTTTTCACGAAACCCAAATTGATGTGACGGAATTCCTTCTTGGATTCTTAGGTATGTGTTTATCCGAGTCAATACGCATTTTTCAAAGAGTTTAGATAAGCATGGGAGTAGGCTTATAGGTCTATACGACGTGGGAATTGTGTGGTCTTTTCCTGGTTTTGCTATCATTATTATAATCGACTTTTTCCATCTCACTGGAAAGTGGCCAAGTTTTGCGATGGCATTAAAAAGCTGGGTGATAGTGCAAACGGCGCAATATGGGAGCTCAATAATCATTTTGGGAGTTATGAGGTCGCAGCCCGGGGATTTTTTCGGATTCAGCTGATTTTTGATGATGTTAACGATTTCGTTTGGGCGAAACTCAATTGGTTCATGTTGAAGCTGAGGCTCATGTGGTAAAGTCGGCAAGGTGAACGCACTAGTGGCAGGATTTGGTTGGAAGACATTTTTAAGGTGGTTGGCAAACGTGCTGGCTCTGTCTGCATCGCTGCGCGCCCAGCCGCCTGTGGGATTTCTAATAGGCATCACGGTTACTTTCGGTGAGCTTAGAGTAGGGTGAGCTCTCCATAGTGAGTGTTTTGTACTAGATGTTGACAATTGCTCTATGTAGCGTCGGTGGACCTGTGCTTCTTCTTGCTGTAAAGCTTTTGTGAGTTGACGTGAGGCATATTTTAAGCTTTGCCTAGCAGATGGTGATCTGTGGAGTTGCCACTCTCGACGTAAGCGTCGCTTTTCGAGGACGAGCTGTTCTATTTGTAGATTTGTCTTCTTTTGGTTGATTTGTGTACTTGTAGCTTGGGGTGTTGAAACTCGAGCTGCAGAGACGAGTACAGACTCCAGTGTATTAACAAATCTGTCTACGTTGGCTTCATCGTTGAGATGAGGACTTAGCTCAATGTGTGAGCTAATGTATTTCTTGTACTTAACCCAATTGGTTTTCTGAGATGTCAATTTAAACGATTGCTCCAATGCTCCTGGATGTCGGAGTAGAATAAACAGGACAGGCGAGTGATCCGATGAAAGATCCGAGAGGCATTCGGCGCTTATCAGATTTTTAGGAATGTTTTTGGTAATTGCAAAGTCTATTAAATCGGGTAGTTTCCTTGGGTCTGCCGGCCAGTATGTTGGTCTGCCAGGAGAAACATGGTCCAGCTTGTTCTTGGCTTTTATAACAGCATTATAGAGCTGTTTTCCTTTTGGAGTCACGAGACGTGATCCCCATTGTGTGTGCTTGGCGTTGTAGTCCCCTGCTGCTATGAAGTGGTCTCCTAGCGAGTTGAAAAACTGCATAAACTCATCTTCAGCTATGGTGAAGCGAGGGGGGCAGTATACAGCGGCTAGTGTAAGTTGGTTGCCAGTATTTGTTTGTATATTTATAGATGTGGCCTGTAGGTAATTTTTAGCAAATTTGTTATGGTAGTGGTGCTTAATACGGCTTGTGATTAAAATTCCAGTCCCACCATGTGCTTTACCATCTTGATGATTTGTTCCGTAGAATGAATAACCTCGTAGTTGAAAATTGTATTTGTTTGTAAGGTGTGTTTCTGAAAGCAGCATTACGTCGATATGGTTGTCGAGTAGGAATTGAGCTAACTCAAGTTTATGCTGTGAGACGCCGTTAGCGTTCCACGTAGATATCCTTAGGGAAGTCATTATTTGGATTGTTGTGAAACCAGCATTTGAATCAATAGATTTTGGTTTCGCATTAAATCTTGCATAGTTGTGCGCATAAACGACATAAACTCCGTAAGGCTTTGCTGCAGGCTGTATATCATATCTTCAAAGTTGCTTTTTGACTGCTCCGGGAATTGTTGCTGCTGAGCCGTGTTCGGTTCTTGGTATGCTGATTGCAGAAATGGACTTTTTGAGACAGGGTTAGCCAGTCCTGATTTTAAAGCGCTTGCGTAAGTCACATTTTTATCAGAGTTTAAGGGTCCTAGTGAGGATCTGGCTGCAGTCGAGAAAGAGACTTCAGGGTTTGATCTGGAAGCTGTCATCTGTTTATTTTGGGTGCGGGCGGCAGTTCCTCTCTGGTGGATGCGACTTTTCAGCTCCTTATAAACAGGGCAGCCTCTGTAGTTAGCAGTGTGATTGCCACCGCAGTTGCCGCACTTTTTCGAGTTGCAGTCATCTTTGCTCGCTGGGCAGTGTGCGGAGTCATGAAGATCTCCACAAACTACACACACCGGGCGCAGTTTACAGTATGACCTTGTATGGCCATATTCTTGGCAGTTCGCACATTGTACCGGTCCATTGCGTTTGTGCGGTTCCTCAACTGTAATTCTGCGGTGCAGCAGGAACTGAAGATTGTAAATGGGGTGCACTTCGTATTTCTTTAGGGGCTTACTTTCTGGTTCGAGCTCAACCTTAAAGAGTGGCTGCGGCTTTCTATCCCTGTTAAGGATGTTGAAGACTGTCTTAGCGTTAAATCCCATCTCTTGAAGCGCCTTTGTTATCTCTGCAGGCGTTACGTCGGACTCTATGCCCTTAAGTACGACTTGCAGGCCCTTGCTACTTTTTAGCTGATACGTGTAAAAGTTCTTTTTATTTTCGGAAAGATATTTCGATAATACTCTGTAATTATCTTCAGACTTCATTTGAACCTTTGTTTCCTGGATGTTGCCCTTTACTAGAGGTATTATGTGGAAGTTATCCTTTCCAATAAGCTCGATAATTTTGTTGACAAGAACATTGGAACTTTTTTCTCGAATATAAATAGGCGGAGGTTTTGGCTTCCTTTTCTCGACTTCAGTGGATTCGGCCGCCTCAACGTCATAGGCGTCTTCCAAGATTTTAAATCGGTTTGAGTTCGTGGGCGTTTCTATTCCAGCTAGGCTAGCATTGTTACGGGTTATTTTGCGTTGAGAATTTAGAGGGCTCAGCTTCCTTTTGATTTGGATGTAGCGATCCATGCCAGTCTGCACAGCCGGCTTAGTACATTCATTGGTTTTGTTCTGTTTTTCGGGCAGCGCAGCGGCAGACGTATTAATATTTGCGCTGCTAGCTGATGATGTCATTAAACGCGCAGTCGATACGGTTGCAGTTGTTGTTGTAGTTACAGTTGACGTTGTTAAAGAAATTGCGGTGCTAGTTACTGCTGATGAGCTTAGGTTATTGCATACCTGCATTGGAGCACTTTCAGCGCTCTTTGGCCGCAGAGACGTCGATGGTAGCGAGGGGGAGCAAGAACGCGCTCTCTCGCTCGCTACGTTTAAGAACTCGGTCAAGTTGGGGGTAATTGCCCGCGCTTGATCAGAGCTTGCATTATTTTCGGTTGCTTTAAAAGAGAAGTACGCGTTATTTCTTTGCACTGAGAGCCGTCTCTCGTCTTGCTCACGTTGACGTTGTGTGCGAACGTCGTTCAGACTCATTGTATTCGTGGTAAAGTTAATTAGAGTTTTAAGTGTTAAGTTTTATATTAATTAAATGACAAATCAATATAAACATTCGCGATTTCATCGCAGAAAGCGTCTTTTCGCGTCACTGCACTTTTGTGATTTTATTGAATACTTTTTTTCCGGAGCACAATAAATACACGTCTGCATGCGACGACGGTTTAATTCAATCAATGAATTCAATAAATGAAGTTATAAAAACACTTGATCAAGACCAGTTGCCATATACTAATTTTGAAGACGCCATGAAAATAGCAGAAGTAAGCGTAGCAAGCAATGGACCATCACTTATTTATATCATTAAAATTACTATAACCGACACCAACTATTGTGAAGAACTTTTAATCAAACCAATAAAAATTGGTCAATATGTTAATAAAATTCGAAGCGAAAATGTAATCAAATGTAAAGGAAAACTTTTTGCAAAAATTTCCAAATGTAATAATTATAATGAGATAACCTTTTGTAAACATAGAAATATGATAGACATAAGTAATTCCTCTTGCCTACCAAAATTTATTAAAAAGTCGCCCTGCCACCTGCACTCGAATCAACAACCAACACATTCCAGTTATTGACGAACTCGCACCTGGAGTCATTCTACTCAACAAATTCTCCAGCAACGTACAAATAAATGGGACATCCACAAGTCTCAACGGAACCTTTGTTATTAACTTCAGCAATTCCACAATTAATATTGATGGACAGACCTTCACCAACAAAGACACGGTACACTATCACCCGATGCCAGCAATTCTCCAAACTGAGATGACCATTAAAAAGATAGAAGAAAAGCTATCATTAGAATTGGTAAAAGAACTGAACATCAACAATACCAAGACCTTGGAACTGTTAAAAACAACATCGCATACAGCCGATTTTCTAATAAGTTCCATAATAATCATCGGACTAACTGCACTAGCTAGCCGCTTCTTGATTAAAAGGGTCAAAATACTGCACATCAACAAAATAGCTTCTGATAACGAGATCAATGACCGCATCGAGCGTGGACACTCGATTTTAAAGGTGGAGGAGTTAACACAAAACGAATTCGCAACCAAAGTTGGCCACGCGCATCCGGTATTGCACCAGCAAGTAGAAGTGCAAGGGCAACTTCCCGGCTTCGGTCAGTAGCCCCCAAAAAGTGCTGACTGCAGCGTCTGAACCACTTCCCGCTGCAGCGACGACAACGACAAAGCTCCGACGTTGGCAGAGGCAGCGACAAAGTTATTGGGTATAAATATGGCAATTTCTGTAAACAAAATTTAGTTCCAATTTTTGTGCAAATAAATACGGACCAAGTGTCCTAAAATTTATATTTTTTTTAAATACTGAAGTCACTCGTGTTTAACTTATATATGCATAATAATCTTATTAAATTTTATTTATTTTTTTTTTGTTTTGTTTTTACTTGTTACCTTTTTAAATCCACGTGTGCATGAGTGGCTGTAACTTTAATGGTTAAGGTTAGGTTATATAAATATAAAAATTATTAATTTAAAAATAAAATATCTGTGGTAGCATGCTCTTTTTGTTGTTTATTCGTCCAGTATATAGTTTTAATTCTCATCTAAATTATTTCCTTTACGCTGCGCTGCTGTGAGTTTTTAGTTGACCAGGTTGAACGAAGCTTGGCCAGCTTAGCAGCTAAATTATTATGTTGTGCTTCGTCAGAAGGTGCAGTTTCATTAATTGGTGGATTTAAATCCAACCACAAATCCTGAAACTTTTTGTTTTATTTCAGTCACATGTATTGATATTTTTCGTGACAAATTTACCTGCACATATAGATGTTTTGCCAAGTTAGGTTCTTCCTACGTCTTGATCGGTTTCTATTATGCACTTAATATTTTTGTAACGCACTTTGAATAAAATTGCCTTTTTATATATTTAAATGGCATGTGCAAAAATTATCACGTGTTTTAAGTGTACGATTTTATTTACTCCAAGAACGATCTGATTTATTTGAGAGACTCTGACCAACTAAATGCACATGCTTAAAAGTTTTCCATGAACCGCGTGGGCGTAGGATAAGCTTTGCTGACTAAGATAAATCAGCTAACCAAAGTTCTTTTACACAAGCGTGGCTTTATCTTTTGAGCTTTTGTTTTAGAGATAAGATAAGACAAACAAAGTGATTCTCAAAACTACGTATGTATAAGACTTAAGCCGTACACATACAAATCTGACCATCACAACACAGATTATTTTATTAGCTTTTACAGTGATAAAAGAAGCTGAAAAATCGGTCTGATTCATTAAGTCATACACTTTTAAAGATCTTTTGCGTGAAATTTTCCAATTACTTGACCATTCTCTTCTAATTCGTAACAATGGTTACCGTGTTTGCGAACAATTTTTGCTTTTAAAAACTTTGGAGCAAGCTTTGCATTGCATTTTTTTTATTTATTACTCAGAGCAAAATTTATTTATTTAAAATTAAAATTTAATTTATTTATATTTAACAAACCTGGTACGAAGATCATATACCCTTTTATTAGATATACATATATGCCTTGCTGATATTTGCCATTATGGTTTCCCGTATAACTTGTAGCTTGTCTGAATCTAAAATTCTTTCACCTATTTTAAGACTTTCTAATTTTCTTAACAGGTCATAATCTTTCGCATGCGAAACCATATTGTTTCCAAAAAGTGCACAGTATGGTCCGATTACTGAATGATAAGCAGAGCGTAATGCTGCTGAAATGTTGCTGATTTTCTCATCCCATAACCGTTGATCTGCACCAAGATATGATCGAATGCCTGATATTATAGATCTATTGAGGCGTTCAGATGCGTTCCAAGAAATGACTTAAACAGTGAGGATTTAAATTGACTTCCATTATCCGTCACAATGCATTCTGGGACACCAAATACATGAAAAATATTGGTACTCAAAAAGTCTACAACGAGATCTGCTGTAAATTTTCGCAAAGGTTTAAGAAAATGAAACTTAGTTAGGTGATCTAACACAATAAACACTCCTACATTTCCTCTCTTTGACCTAGGATAAGGTCCAATAAAATCCATATAAAGGCGTTGAAATGGCCTTTCACTTATTGCCGGGTTTCCCATAGGTGGTTTCAGTGTGATATTTGGGGCTTTTGATTGTTTACAAACATTACACCGCGCAATAAAGTTTTTGACTTCAATCGCCATGCTTGGCCAATAGAAATTTCTGCGAAGTCTCTCTAAGGTTTTTCCTATACCTCCATGAGCATTATGAGGTGGTGAGTGAGCGTTCTCTATAACTGATTTAGTCAACTCGGATGGTACCCATAGCTTCCAGCAGTTTGACTCGAATACGTCGTCTATATAAAAGTGATTTCTACGATATATATATACTGATCCACAACTTTGAGATCTGGCAAACGATTTTGATTCTCTAGTATGACATTTTTCTGCAAAACGTAGTCGTTAGACCAAAAATAAGGTGAATCTAAATCGATTACTGGTAAAACAACATCCATTTCATTAATTTCCTTGACTGACAATCGCGATAGCGCATCAGGAACTATATTTAGGCTTCCTTTTCGGTGTTCAATATCGAAAGTATAATGTTGCAATTTTAACGTCCATCTAGTTAAGCGACCGTTGAGATCAGTTTGCCGCATTAACCATTTTAAGCTCGCATGATCCGTAATAACTTTAAATTCGAGGCCTTCCACATATTCTCCAAACTTCTCGATACTCAGTATAGCACCTAAACATTCTAATTCTGTGACACAAAATTTCTGCTGAGACTGGTTTAATTTATGTGAAAAAAATGCAATTGGTCTTTCTATATTATCGTCATCAAGTTGAGCAAGAACACCACCAACGCCTGTTTTCGAAGCGATTGAATAATAAACGGCTTCTCAAAATTCGGTGTCACTAATAATGGTGCTGAAGTTAATCTACTTTTTACCTCTTCAAATGCCTGGTTAGCCTCATCCGTCCATTTATAGTCTTTGCTCTTTTTGGTTAGATCTGTGAGAGGTGCTGTTATTGTTGCATAATTTTCCAGGAACCTACGATACCAACCGGCACAACCTAAAAATTTACGCAATTCTCTAACAGTTTTTGTAGGAAGTAGATCTTTTATTGCTGATACTCTTTTTGGATCTACCTTAATACAGCCGTTGCCTATCACAAATCCAAGATAACGAACTTCAGGAACACACCATTTACATTTTTTCTAAATTTAATGTCAAACCTGCATTTCGCAACACGTCAGCCATTACTTTAAGCAGACTTATGTGCTGAGTAAATGTTTCACTGACCAACAATAAGTCATCAAGATAAACAAATACACGGCTTTTAAGATCAGGTGGAATAATAACGTCCATTAAACGACACATTGTTTGAGCTGCATTGGTTAAACCAAAAGGCATTGCCTTGAATCTGTATAAAGGTCGGTTTGGCACAGTAAATGCAGTTAAATCTTTACAAGATTCCTTCAAACCTATTTGCCAAAATGCATGCTTAAGATCTAAAGAAGTTATAAATTTAGCTTTGGGTAATCTTGAAAGAATTCAATTAATTTTTGGTTGTGGATACGCATCTTTAATAGTTACTGCGTTCACTTTGCGAGAGTCAAGGCATATTCGAAACTTTTCTCCTTTCTGTACTACAGCTACAGGACTTCTCCATGAACAAGTCGGAGGTGCGGTTTCTATCACTCCTAATTTGATCATCTCATCCATCTCTGCGTGTATTTTTTTTTCTATCGCAGGAGATACCGAAAAATATCTTTGCTTTATAGGTTTTGCTTCGGGAATAATTTCAATGGCATGCTCTAAAATAGATGTTTTTCCTAAGCCATCTCTATTGAAATCTGGAAACAATGATATTACTTTCGTCATTTGCTGTTTTTGTTCACAATTTAGAGTGTTTGGTAAATTCAGTTCGCTAACGTATATTGATTGGTTTGATGTACCAAAAGTCAATTCCCAAATAAAGATCTTGTTTCAGTTCAGGTATTATATAAAGCGTTACCAATTTAGACTGATTACGAAATGTAACTTCGGTTTCAACAGTTCCAAGAACATTGTATTTTTGACCTCCAGCAGTTTCTACTAGTGAATTACTAACTTTAAAATCCTTATTTTTGTTTAAATATTCCTCGGCCGCTTGTCCACTTAAACACGAGACAGATGCACCGGAACCTAATAATCCGCCATAAATTTTACCAAAAATTCTCACTTCTACAAATGGTCTAACATCATTGTCTTTGCTAAGCATTGCATCTAAACTAACCGTCAATCTTTGCGATTTATCTTTAATTTTTTTTTAAAAATTACGCAATCGTAAAGAGTTTTGCTTAGGTCTGTTCCTAACATCAATTCCAATTTCTTTACTCTGGTTAAAGATTTTGTTACGGACTCTAATATAATTTCTTAATCGAACATGATTATAGGATATAATTTTCCTTTAACGTCATTCTGTCCTATATTTATATTTTTAATATACTTTGGCGATGGATGAGTTAAGTCATCCAAATTAATCAGTTTTTTGGATTGGACCGATAGATGGTGTTTTCATATCCATTCGACCTTCTGTTTTTCTGACATAACTCGCAATTTGGTCGTTTCACATTTTCTGTGCCACATCCCATACAAAATATTTTTCTTTCAAATTGACAATCTATGAATTTATGTCCATATTTTTCATTACAATTCCAACACAGTATTTTCATATCATCAGCTTTATCTCCTTTTATTTCACAAATTTCATTTTCCATTAAATAATCGTTCATACTTCGATCGTCTATACATATTTCATTTACTTTTCGATTAATCCTTGTATTATAATTATTGTTAAATTCCTCACTAAAAGCTTCTCTTCGTGTTACAAGATTTCGTAAGTTACCTAAAGAATTTATTTCCAAATAGAAAAGCTCTTTTCGCAGAAAAGGTCTAAGGTTACGTTTAAGTACTGAAACTAATTGACTTTCGCTTATTGGACATTGTAACCGATCTACCAACAACATAATTGCATTATGGAATTCATCAAAACTCTCATTGGGTTGTTGCTTTCTATCCCTTATTAATTTTCTTACGTCGTCATCTGACAATGGATCGTGAAAATAAGAACTAAGAGAGCTGCAGAGACTTTTCCATACTACTTTGTCAACCGTACGCCTATACCTCCAGAACCATTCACTCGCTCTCCCACTAAAAAGTGGGAGCACAAAATTTCAAATTTACCGTCCAAACAATCATTTGTCAAGGCAGTCACCATATAAATAAATTTTCCAACAGGCATACCATATCTAGAACCATTACACTGTAATTTCCAACTACTTATAACATTTACTATTTTTCCAATATCTGCACTGATGCTATTACTTCTGCTCATTCTTAATTATTTTGGCCTTGAGAAACACTTGGAACGAAAGGAGGAGCTTCTCCATTTAATCCTACAGGAGTTATACTTCTACCCCACTCTGGTTCAATATTAGCTGCAGTTTCAATTGATCTTCGATTGATCTGATATGTTGTCATTCTAGAAATTTGTCGTGAAAGCCCTTCAATAGTTAAATTCATTTGGTCAAGTTGTGAATCAACTCGACGTTCTATCTGATTTACTATTCTTTGCTCTACTGAATTCGAATGCCTATTATCCTCAGAATTATAAGAATTTTCTATATTTTCGTCTCTAGGTGTAACTTGTTCGTTATTAGCGGCTGTTACCTCTGACTCGGGTACTCTTTTCTTTTTCTTCTTTTGTCCGCTCGATAATAACAATCTTCCGTTGGAAGCGGTTTCTCTGCTTTGTTTTAAACCTGTTTTAAACCTTCTCTTCCATAAGACTATTTCTTGGTTACAAACCGGGCATAAACTAGTTCTCGTCAAGCCAATTCAATATACACAATCTGTGAAAAGTATGCATATATCTAGTAATTAATCTCATATCTAATTGCGTCATTGGCTGAGAACATATTTCACAACTACTTTCATTGTTTGGCATACTTGGCCGATCTCACTGACATTTTGCTCTAATTTATTTCACTCACAATGACGAATTCTCAAAAGTTTCTTTCTTTCAGGGGTACTAATAAAAAACAAAACACATCATTTGTTTTTTATATACAAAAAACTTAAACTTTTCCCACAATTATTTAAATATTTTGTCTTTAATATACGTCAATGCAAAAGGAAAATTGTTCCGGGCAGTAAAGTTAATGACTAGCATAATAACCTTAAAGAGATCCACAGGCAATGTTACATTCCTATCACAAAATTCTTATTTTAGCTCATAAAACAATTGTTTTCGCATACTTCGGACGGCTATGTACAGTATTGTACCACTACATCAGCTGTATTCCAGAGGTTTCTCCAACAATGATTTTAATTGCTTAGACATAGCTTTGAACGAATAAGGCTTAACGGATGTTGGTGTTAAATTCAAACATTTTCTTTATTAATTTTTAATGCCTTTGTTTGTTCTTTGCCTACACTTTGGGCGCCACTGTTGTAATGATTCTCGTGGCAACAGGAGTTGCATTTTAACTAGATTTTTGATTTAAGAGCGGTTAGCACTGGAACGTTTTCGGCTAGGACTTCGTCGGATTGGGGGGATCTTTTATCAAAAGTAGCTAACGAAATTACATTAACCTAGCCAGATGTTACAATTTTAGTTATGTTTATGCCTATTGTTTTATTTTTTTATTGAGCTTGGTGTAAGTGCTCTATATTACCCGCCCAACCTTGTTAACACTTTGCAATGCTTTGAATTTGGTGTGTTAACCCTTAAGTGTTTGTTTTTCTTTTAGTACCCCATTATATTAAATTAGTTCAGTTTCAATTCCATGCTAACATTCAAATACAATTCTTGTTCTTAATAGCAATAAATATGTATATAAAAATAATAACGTTCATTTCAATATCTCTTTTCTAATTATTAACAAATACTTCATTTTTAATTTCTTGAGAGAAGGCTTATCCTAATATATGTATTCCTAACTTATTGAAGTGTTAAATAATGTTTAAATAATTAATTTGATTATATAATTTTCCATTGAACAAGACTATAAAACTATAGAAATTGTATTTTTCTTTTTTTTTTTTTTTACTTGACTACCATCAATTTTTTTTTTTTTAAATTTCTTATATATATAAGTTAACACAAAACGAATTCGCAAACAAAGTTGGCCACGCGCATCCGGTATTGCACCAGCAAGTAGAAGTGCAAGGGCAACTTCCCGGCTTCGGTCAGTAGCCCCCAAAAAGTGCTGACTGCAGCGTCTGAACCACTTCCCGCTGCAGCGACGACAACGACAAAGCTCCGACGTTGGCAGAGGCAGCGACAAAGTTATTGGGTATAAATATGGCAATTTCTGTAAACATAATTTAGTTCCAATTTTTGTGCAAATAAATACGGACCAAGTGTCCTAAAATTTATATTTTTTTAAATACTGAAGTCACTCGTGTTTAACTGGCGCCCAACGTTTAAGGGTCCTGTTCGCGGAAATATCCTTGGTACCGAATCAAAGGAACACTCGTAAGAGCACCCCATAGGCTGCCCGGGTTCCACCGATCCGAAAAATAAGTCGCGACTCCGAAAATCACCTGTAAGTGCACCCCATAGGCTGCCCTGGTAACACCGTAAAAAAGGCGCACCAAAGGAAAGGCAACACTGCTGGACGACCCGCCAAGAAAAGGACTCACTTACATCAGACTGCAGGCGATCGCCGTAGACAACTGGACGGGAGTGTCAGGAAAAGGTACCCCAGTAGCAAGGAGCAAAAAGGACTACTACCAACTGACCGGTTCAGGATGCATTTTATTTTACTGTAAGCTAACTTTTAATTACAAACCACAAACCAAATAAGAAATCACAAAAGTGAAACATACCTAAAAGAAATCTTTTTAAACAAAAGCTAAAAAGCTAAAACAAAGGCAAAAAAGCCACAACAAAAGCAAAAACAAAGCAAAGAAACACACAAAACAAATCATATCTAAAATCTAAAAAATTATTAATTTAAGAATTTATATTTTACATACAACCCCACACATACACAAAATATTTTATTACAATGGCTAATCCTAATAATCTGATCAGGCCCGCGATGCTACCCAATAGTGGGGTACAAGCCTCTGAAATAAACCAAGTCCCAGCAAACTTAGTTAATATGCAAGCCCTAATACAAGAAATAGTAGAGAGAATCCTAAATCAAAAATTAAATCCAGATTCAGTGCCGCTACTCGATCACACCTATACTGCTAATGCAAATAATATGAATGAATTTGACAGAGTCCCAGACATAGTAAAAAGCCTCAGGGAATTTTCTGGCTAAGCAGGAGAATTCAGCTCTTGGAGAAAGAGCGTAGAGAGAATAATAAAAATATATTCATTAACAGAAGGATCCCCCAGGTACTATTAAATTTTAAATGTTATTAGAAACAAAATAGTAGGTAATGCAGACTCAGTTCTAGAATCATATAACACACCACTAAACTGGACAGCAATCTCCAAATGTTTAACAGCCCACTACGCTGATAAACGAGACGTTACGACATTAGAATATCAGATGACTTCGTTAGTACAGGGTAATCAAACCACAGCAGATTTCTACCAACAGGTCTATACTCACTTATAACTCATCTTGAACAAAATTTCATGCATGGAAATGGGAAGAGAATCAATCGATCTTTTTGCCAAATCTTACAGAGACAAGGCGCTTGATACTTTTATTAGAGGTCTTAACGGCGACTTGCCTAGACTGCTAGGTACCAAAGAGCCGGCAGATCTTCCATCTGCACTTTAACTTTGCGAAAGACTAGAAAATCAAAATTTCAGAACCAATTACGCCAATAATAATCAAAACAATTCAAGAAAATTTGAAGGCCCTACTATAGGACCTGCCTTACCAAAAAAATTCGCACAGCAACCATTCAACGCAGCTAGACAACCCACATTTAGCTCACGTTCCACAGACCCCGAAAATGACACCCTATTTTCCACAGCAGCAAATGCAATTCAGTAGACATCAACAACAATATTCTGCTTACCCAGCAATACAACCCCCACGTCCATTGGCCCCAAAACCTCAGCCTAAGCCAGAACCTATGCATATAGATAAAAGTTTACAGACAAGACAAATAAATTATATGAACAGACCAAATAATGTAATGCAGGGAAAACGACCACTACCTCAAATGACAAGCGGACGATTAGATAAAAGACAGAGAAATTTTCACATAAACACTGAACAAGAACAGACATTAGAAAATACCGACCAATTAACGGAAACTGACGAGACAGCAGCCGAATACTATGCGGAAATTCAAGATTTCGAACAAGAAACAGAGGAAACCGAATATACTGGCCTTTATTTTTTAGAGTAAAATCCTCTTCATTACCTTACTTTCAATGTAAAACCGGTGATGGAGAGATGATCAAAATTTTAATAGACACCGGATCTAATAAAAATTATATCCAACCGCGATTGGTAAAAAAAACCAATCGAAAATAATAAATCTTTTTATGTAAGCTCCGTAGCCGGAGATATCCATATCTCCCACCACACAATTGCCAACCCATTTGACTTAAAAGATACATTTGTTAAATTTTTTTTACTACCCTCATTAAAATCTTTCGATGCTATTATTGGAAATGATACACTTCGTGAAATCAACGCTCAAATAAATATGCAGGAAGGTTACATTTCAATTAAAAATAAACGTAAAATTAAAATAAAACAGAAAGCTTCTCCCGAAGTCAACAAGTTAGATATTCGAATAGACCATACAACAAAAACGAAAAAGAAAATTAAAAAATTATTTGCTTAAAATTTCCAAACTTATTTGGCGACCCGGACGAAAAACTGACATACACTATTAAAGTAGAAGCCACTATAAGAAGTACAAACGAAAGTCCAATATACTCGAGGCACTACCCATACCCAGAAGCTCTTAGGCCCGAAGTCGAAAAACAAATACAAGAGCTACTCGAAAACTGCGTAATTAGACCTTCCAGGTCTCCGTATAATTCTCCAATATGGATTGTACCCAAAAAAATGTATGCCTCCGGACAGAAAAAACATAGAATGGTGATTGACTATAGGAAGCTTAACTTGGTCACTATTCCAGACAGATACCCTATACCAGACATAAACAATGTACTGGCACAACTAGGACAAAATAAATTTTTTTCTGTTTTAGACCTTAAAAGGGGATTTCACCAAATCCAACTCAGACAATCAGACATAGAAAAAACTGCATTTTCAGTAAATCAAGGCAAATATGAGTTTACCAGACACCCGTTTGGACTTAAAAATGCCCCTTCCATTTTTCAAAGAGCGCTAGATGACATTCTTAGAGAACATATAGGAATTAGGTGTTTCGTCTACATTGACGACATTATTATCTTCAGTAAAAACGAAGAAAATCATCTAAAAGACATAGAAATTGTATTCAAAATTCTTGAAGACGCAAACATGAGAATTCAGTTAGAGAAATGCGAATTTTTTAAGAAAGAAGTTGAATTTTTAGGATTTTTAGTAGCAGATACCGGTATTAAGAAAAATCCGGGAAAGGTGAGAGCAATCGTCGAATTCCCCGAACCAAAGACACTTAAAGATCTTCGTTCCTTTTTAGGACTGTCAGGGTTCTACCGTCGCTTCATTAAAGATTATGCAAAGCTTGCAAAGCCCCTAACAGCCCTTTTAAGGGGGGAAGAGGGCCGAGGCCGTATCTCAAAAAATGCCTCAAGCAAAACTCTGATTGATCTTGACAAAGAGGCAAGGGAAGCATTTAGAAAATTAAAACAAACTCTCGCCTCCGAGGAGGTAATGTTATCATATCCAGACTACAATACAGAATTTCAATTAACTACCGATGCTTCAGATTATGCTATTGGTGCCGTATTGGCCCAAGAAGACAAACCTATAATGTTTATTTCTAGGACTCTAAGTAAGGCAGAAGAAAGTTATGCCCCTAACAAAAAGGAAATGCTAGCTATAATTTGGTCTATACAGACTCTTAGAAATTTTCTGTACGGTCCGACTAAAGTGAAAATATTTACAGACCACGAATCTCTCACACACCCAACTAACCCTAAAAGCCGTAACGATCAGATGAAGAGATGGAAAGCAATTCTAGAGGAGTACAATCACGAACTGCTCCACAAACCTGGCAAAGCAAACGTTGTTGCCGATGCTCTGAGTAGACCTCTCATTCAAACGCGAGGGGAAGTAAACACACTAACAGGCACTATTCACAGCAGTTCTAGTTCTCCTGAGAGACTAATACCAATGGCAGAAGAACCAGTAAATGTTTTTAAAAATCAAATACTATTATATTTAGGAAATGCACCCTCCTATAAATTCGAACTTGTTTTTCCCACGTACCATAGACACATTATTACAGAACCAATTTTTAATTCAGAAATCTTATCAAAAATTTTAAGAGATAACCTCAACCCGTCCGTCATTAACGGAATTCATACAGACGAAAAAACCTTAGGTCAACTTCAGGAAATCTATCCACTTTTCAATAAATATAAAACCAGATTCTCAAGCAGACTAGTTAAAGAATTAAAAGACGAAACTGATCAAGAGAATGCAATTATAACAGAGCATAGAAGAGCACATAGAAATGAAAACAAACAACAATTGTTAAACAAAATTTACTTTCCACACATTAGGGCCAAAATAATAAAACTTGTAAAAGAATGCCAAATTTGTAAGGAACATAAATACGAAAGACACCCCAACAAACTAGAGTTACAAAAAACACCAATACCACAATTCCCAGGTCAAATTATTCACGTTGATTTTTACCTCACATGCAAACAAGTCGTTTTGACTGCAATAGATAAATTTTCAAAATTTGCACAGGCTAGGATAGTCAAATCTCGAGCAACTCAAGACATAAAAGAACCTTTAAAAGATTTATTAATCAATTTTGGTATCCTAGAAATAGTAGTAATGGATAATGAGAAATCACTTGGTTCGGCTCCCGTAATGCGGATGCTACAAGATCAATTTAATATCGAAGTTTACAAAACACCTCCATATAACAGTTCAGCAAACGGCCAAATCGAACGTTTCCATTCAACACTGTCAGAAATTATTCGGTGCCAAAAGGCCGACAAAGTACACGCTTCGTTAAAAGATCTTATAGACAGATCAGTTGTCAAATATAATTATTCAATACACTCAACCACTAACAGAAAACCAGTTGACTTATTTTTTGGAAGAAAGGTAGCACTTAACCCTAAACTACAACAAACAGAGAGACAAAAAATTACAGAGAGAATTACAACCACTCAGGAAAAAGACCTAACATACCATAACAAAAGTAGAGATCAAATAAAAAAATATTCCCCAGGAGATGAGATATTTGTTCAAAATAATAAAAGATTAGGTACAAAACTATCCGCCAGATATAAAAAAGAAACCGTAAAAGAAGACAAAAACACCACAGTACTAACAGAAACTGGAAGAATTATTCATAAACAACTTATTCGAAATTAAATCACATTTACAGAACCCTTTTCACTGCGTGCGCTGCTGACGTACAAATAACTGACTACACGAAATCCAATATCGTGACTCTAATTACCGGACTGGCAAAGGCTCAAACGGGAACCTTCAGATTAATTCATATTATTGACTTAGAAAAATACGAAGAAACACTTGAAAAAATTAATTACACTGCTAACTATAAATTAAAAACATACGACCCAATATTGCCATTTATAACCGAAGAAATTAGAATTTCAAAAATTTTAATTAATAACCTCAAGATTAAGAGTAGAAGGAAAAGACATATAGATTTATTAGGCAGCGCCTGGAAATGGTTAGCTGGATCTCCCGACAGTAGAGATTTCGAAATAGTTCAAGAAAAAATAAATTCAGCATTAACTAACAACAACAATCAAGTTATTCTAAACAGACTTATCGTAGAAAAAATAAATAATATCACCCAGGCCAATGCAAATCTTATAAACAGCTTAAAATACGGAGGAGATCCTCAAAGAGACACTAGCACAATATTAATGTTTCAAATTAAAATGCTTAAAGAAGAAATTGTCAACTTAAACCACGCAATACAATGGGCAAAAGCAGATATTAGTAACACCCAGATATTAGGAGATGAAGAGGTAAATTTTTTTTTTTTTTTTTTTTTATTTAACTTTGCTTTTATTTATTGAATCTTCTCTTAATTTTGAGACTAACAATAAGTTTACGAATCTTAACATTAAAATTTAACTAACAGTATAATAAGACTGCATTCTGGTTGCGCGTGCCTCAAGTCGGTCGCTGGGTGGGTAAGTCATTGCGACGAAGGCGTGATTGGTTGATCAACCTTGTAAGACCTCTCGCCAGGTGGTTAGGGTGCAACGATAGCTTGGTAAAGTACTTTTCCTTCTGTTCTGCGATCACTTCTTTGACTGGTAGAATGTTTAAGTCGCCATGTATGTTTTCGTTGCGAACGTACCACGGTGCCCCGGTGATTGTTCTCAAGATCTTCGACTGAGCTCGCTGGACTATGTCAATATTGCTATTGCTGGCATTCCCCCATAACTGGGAGCCGTACATCCATATAGGTTTTAGTACCGAGTTTACAGCAGGACTTTATATTCAAGACTAAGGGGAGACCGAGCGTTGATAAGCCAATGAAGGCTACTGGCTTTTAGCTTTAGGTGTGTTCTTTTGGCTTCAATGTGCCGGCGCCATGTGAGTCTTCTGTCGAGGTGTACTCCTAGATATGTCACTTCGTTTGCTTGCGGGAGTAGAGTATGGTTTAACATGAGCGGCGGGCAGTTTTGCCTGTTCAGGGTGAACGTAACGTGCTTGCATTTTTGTTCGTTCACTTTAATTCGCCAATCTGAAAGCCACTTTTCTACATCGACCAGATGAAGAGCGAGCTGCGCAGTTGCTTGCATCGAGCATTTTGAGCGGCTGAGAATGGCTGTATCATCAGCAAACGTAGATGTTGTTAGTCGTGTGCTTGTTGGGATGTCTGCTGTGTAGAGGACATATAATGTTGGCCCGAGCACGCTTCCTTGAGGAACTCCAGCTCCAATAGTGAAATCGTCAGTTATAGCAGTGTTGCATCGAACAGCAAATTTTCTGTCGTAGAGGTAAGACTCTAAAAGCTTATGGGTGTTGTAGGGGAGCATTGTCTTGATCTTGTACATTAGACCTTCTAGCCAAACTCTATCAAATGCTTGAGAGACGTCTAAAAATATGGCAGTACAGTACTCTCGTTTTTCGAACGCGTTCCGAATTTCTGATGTTATCCGGTTTACCTGCTCAATTGTTCCGTGCTTTTCACGAAACCCAAATTGATGTGACGGAATTCCTTCTTGGATTCTTAGGTATGTGTTTATCCGAGTCAATACGCATTTTTCAAAGAGTTTAGATAAGCATGGGAGTAGGCTTATAGGTCTATACGACGTGGGAATTGTGTGGTCTTTTCCTGGCTTTGCTATCATTATTATAATCGACTTTTTCCATCTCACTGGAAAGTGGCCAAGTTTTGCGATGGCATTAAAAAGCTGGGTGATAGTGCAAACGGCGCAATATGGGAGCTCAATAATCATTTTGGGAGTTATGAGGTCGCAGCCCGGGGATTTTTTCGGATTCAGCTGATTTTTGATGATGTTAACGATTTCGTTTGGGCGAAACTCAATTGGTTCATGTTGAAGCTGAGGCTCATGTGGTAAAGTCGGCAAGGTGAACGCACTAGTGGCAGGATTTGGTTGGAAGACATTTTTAAGGTGGTTGGCAAACGTGCTGGCTCTGTCTGCATCGCTGCGCGCCCAGCCGCCTGTGGGATTTCTAATAGGCATCACGGTTACTTTCGGTGAGCTTAGAGTAGGGTGAGCTCTCCATAGTGAGTGTTTTGTACTAGATGTTGACAATTGCTCTATGTAGCGTCGGTGGACCTGTGCTTCTTCTTGCTGTAAAGCTTTTGTGAGTTGACGTGAGGCATATTTTAAGCTTTGCCTAGCAGATGGTGATCTGTGGAGTTGCCACTCTCGACGTAAGCGTCGCTTTTCGAGGACGAGCTGTTCTATTTGTAGATTTGTCTTCTTTTGGTTGATTTGTGTACTTGTAGCTTGGGGTGTTGAAACTCGAGCTGCAGAGACGAGTACAGACTCCAGTGTATTAACAAATCTGTCTACGTTGGCTTCATCGTTGAGATGAGGACTTAGCTCAATGTGTGAGCTAATGTATTTCTTGTACTTAACCCAATTGGTTTTCTGAGATGTCAATTTAAACGATTGCTCCAATGCTCCTGGATGTCGGAGTAGAATAAACAGGACAGGCGAGTGATCCGATGAAAGATCCGAGAGGCATTCGGCGCTTATCAGATTTTTAGGAATGTTTTTGGTAATTGCAAAGTCTATTAAATCGGGTAGTTTCCTTGGGTCTGCCGGCCAGTATGTTGGTCTGCCAGGAGAAACATGGTCCAGCTTGTTCTTGGCTTTTATAACAGCATTATAGAGCTGTTTTCCTTTTGGAGTCACGAGACGTGATCCCCATTGTGTGTGCTTGGCGTTGTAGTCCCCTGCTGCTATGAAGTGGTCTCCTAGCGAGTTGAAAAACTGCATAAACTCATCTTCAGCTATGGTGAAGCGAGGGGGGCAGTATACAGCGGCTAGTGTAAGTTGGTTGCCAGTATTTGTTTGTATATTTATAGATGTGGCCTGTAGGTAATTTTTAGCAAATTTGTTATGATAGTGGTGCTTAATACGGCTTGTGATTAAAATTCCAGTCCCACCATGTGCTTTACCATCTTGATGATTTGTTCCGTAGAATGAATAACCTCGTAGTTGAAAATTGTATTTGTTTGTAAGGTGTGTTTCTGAAAGCAGCATTACGTCGATATGGTTGTCGAGTAGGAATTGAGCTAACTCAAGTTTATGCTGTGAGACGCCGTTAGCGTTCCACGTAGATATCCTTAGGGAAGTCATTATTTGGATTGTTGTGAAACCAGCATTTGAATCAATAGATTTTGGTTTCGCATTAAATCTTGCATAGTTGTGCGCATAAACGACATAAACTCCGTAAGGCTTTGCTGCAGGCTGTATATCATATCTTCAAAGTTGCTTTTTGACTGCTCCGGGAATTGTTGCTGCTGAGCCGTGTTCGGTTCTTGGTATGCTGATTGCAGAAATGGACTTTTTGAGACAGGGTTAGCCAGTCCTGATTTTAAAGCGCTTGCGTAAGTCACATTTTTATCAGAGTTTAAGGGTCCTAGTGAGGATCTGGCTGCAGTCGAGAAAGAGACTTCAGGGTTTGATCTGGAAGCTGTCATCTGTTTATTTTGGGTGCGGGCGGCAGTTCCTCTCTGGTGGATGCGACTTTTCAGCTCCTTATAAACAGGGCAGCCTCTGTAGTTAGCAGTGTGATTGCCACCGCAGTTGCCGCACTTTTTCGAGTTGCAGTCATCTTTGCTCGCTGGGCAGTGTGCGGAGTCATGAAGATCTCCACAAACTACACACACCGGGCGCAGTTTACAGTATGACCTTGTATGGCCATATTCTTGGCAGTTCGCACATTGTACCGGTCCATTGCGTTTGTGCGGTTCCTCAACTGTAATTCTGCGGTGCAGCAGGAACTGAAGATTGTAAATAGGGTGCACTTCGTATTTCTTTAGGGGCTTACTTTCTGGTTCGAGCTCAACCTTAAAGAGTGGCTGCGGCTTTCTATCCCTGTTAAGGATGTTGAAGACTGTCTTAGCGTTAAATCCCTTCTCTTGAAGCGCCTTTGTTATCTCTGCAGGCGTTACGTCGGACTCTATGCCCTTAAGTACGACTTGATACGTGTAAAAGTTCTTTTTATTTTCGGAAAGATATTTCGATAATACTCTGTAATTATCTTCAGACTTCATTTGAACCTTTGTTTCCTGGATGTTGCCCTTTACTAGAGGTATTATGTGGAAGTTATCCTTTCCAATAAGCTCGATAATTTTGTTGACAAGAACATTGGAACTTTTTTCTCGAATATAAATAGGCGGAGGTTTTGGCTTCCTTTTCTTGACTTCAGTGGATTCGGCCGCCTCAACGTCATAGGCGTCTTCCAAGATTTTAAATCGGTTTGAGTTCGTGGGCGTTTCTATTCCAGCTAGGCTAGCATTGTTACGGGTTATTTTGCGTTGAGAATGTAGAGGGCTCAGCTTCCTTTTGATTTGGATGTAGCGATCCATGCCAGTCTGCACAGCCGGCTTAGTACATTCATTGGTTTTGTTCTGTTTTTCGGGCAGCGCAGCGGCAGACGTATTAATATTTGCGCTGCTAGCTGATGATGTCATTAAACGCGCAGTCGATACGGTTGCAGTTGTTGTTGTAGTTACAGTTGACGTTGTTAAAGAAATTGCGGTGCTAGTTACTGCTGATGAGCTTAGGTTATTGCATACCTGCATTGGAGCACTTTCAGCGCTCTTTGGCCGCAGAGACGTCGATGGTAGCGAGGGGGAGCAAGAACGCGCTCTCTCGCTCGCTACGTTTAAGAACTCGGTCAAGTTGGGGGTAATTGCCGCGCTTGATCAGAGCTTGCATTATTTTCGGTTGCTTTAAAAGAGAAGTACGCGTTATTTCTTTGCACTGAGAGCCGTCTCTCGTCTTGCTCACGTTGACGTTGTGTGCGAACGTCGTTCAGACTCATTGTATTCGTGGTAAAGTTAATTAGAGTTTTAAGTGTTAAGTTTTATATTAATTAAATGACAAATCAATATAAACATTCGCGATTTCATCGCAGAAAGCGTCTTTTCGCGTCACTGCACTTTTGTGATTTTATTGAATACTTTTTTTCCGGAGCACAATAAATACACGTCTGCATGCGACGACGGTTTAATTCAATCAATGAATTCAATAAATGAAGTTATAAAAACACTTGATAAAGACCAGTTGCCATATACTAATTTTGAAGACGCCATGAAAATAGCAGAAGTAAGCGTAGCAAGCAATGGACCAACACTTATTTATATCATTAAAATTACTATAACCGACACCAACTATTGTGAAGAACTTTTAATCAAACCAATAAAAATTGGTCAATATGTTAATAAAATTCGAAGCGAAAATGTAATCAAATGTAAAGGAAAACTTTTTGCAAAAATTTCCAAATGTAATAATTATAATGAGATAACCATTTGTAAACATAGAAATATGATAGACATAAGTAATTCCTCTTGCCTACCAAATTTATTAAAAAGTCGCCCTGCCACCTGCACTCGAATCAACAACCAACACATTTCAGTTATTGACGAACTCGCACCTGGAGTCATTCTACTCAACAAATTCTCCAGCAACGTACAAATAAATGGGACATCCACAAGTCTCAACGGAACCTTTGTTATTAACTTCAGCAATTCCACAATTAATATTGATGGACAGACCTTCACCAACAAAGACACGGTACACTATCACCCGATGCCAGCTATTCTCCAAACTGAGATGACCATTAAAAAGATAGAAGAAAAGCTATCATTAGAATTGGTAAAAGAACTGAACATCAACAATACCAAGACCTTGGAACTGTTAAAAACAACATCGCATACAGCCGATTTTCTAATAAGTTCCATAATAATCATCGGACTAACTGCACTAGCTAGCCGCTTCTTGATTAAAAGGGTCAAAATACTGCACATCAACAAAATAGCTTCTGATAACGAGATCAATGACCGCATCGAGCGTGGACACTCGATTTTAAAGGTGGAGGAGTTAACACAAAACGAATTCGCAACCAAAGTTGGCTACGCGCATCCGGTATTGCACCAGCAAGTAGAAGTGCAAGGGCAACTTCCCGGCTTCGGTCAGTAGCCCCCAAAAAGTGCTGACTGCAGCGTCTGAACCACTTCCCGCTGCAGCGACGACAACGACAAAGCTCCGACGTTGGCAGAGGCAGCGACAAAGTTATTGGGTATAAATATGGCAATTTCTGTAAACAAAATTTAGTTCCAATTTTTGTGCAAATAAATACGGACCAAGTGTCCTAAAATTTATATTTTTTTTAAATACTGAAGTCACTCGTGTTTAACTTATATATGCATAATAATCTTATTAAATTTTATTTATTTTTTTTTTGTTTTGTTTTTACTTGTTACCTTTTTAAATCCACGTGTGCATGAGTGGCTGTAACTTTAATGGTTAAGGTTAGGTTATATAAATATAAAAATTATTAATTTAAAAATAAAATATCTGTGGTAGCATGCTCTTTTCGTTGTTTATTCGTCCAGTATATAGTTTTAATTCTCATCTAAATTATTTTCTTTACGCTGCGCTGCTGTGAGTTTTTAGTTGACCAGGTTGAACGAAGCTTGGCCAGCTTAGCAGCTAAATTATTATGTTGTGCTTCGTCAGAAGGTGCAGTTTCATTAATTGGTGGATTTAAATCCAACCACAAATCCTGAAACTTTTTGTTTTATTTCAGTCACATGTATTGATATTTTTCGTGACAAATTTACCTGCACATATAGATGTTTTGCCAAGTTAGGTTCTTCCTACGTCTTGATCGGTTTCTATTATGCACTTAATATTTTTGCAACGCACTTTGAATAAAATTGCCTTTTTATATTTATTTGGCATGTGCAAAAATTATCACGTGTTTTAAGTGTACGATTTTATTTACTCCAAGAACGATCTGATTTATTTGAGAGACTCTGACCAACTAAATGCACATGCTTAAAAGTTTTCCATGAACCGCGTGGGCGTAGGATAAGCTTACTTCAAAACAAGAGAGAACGCTATAGTCGGGTGCCCCGACGGGTATCTGACCGTTACTCAGGTAAAGGGAGTGCGAGGGAGATGGAGATAGAAACTTTGATCACGCATAACTTTTTAACGAATGGTCCGATTTGAAAAATTTCTTCTACATTTCGATAGGTATTGATAAACACAATAAAACTGCATTTTTACTTTTCCGAAATATTTAAATTTGTAAAATCGTATATAAGCGATTGTGGGCGTTAAAGGGGGCGTGGCACCATTTTGAAACAAACTTGCGCTGCGTAGGAACTTCTAAAATCTACATGCAAAATGCCAATCTTCTAGCTTTTATAGTTTCCGAGATCTCAGCGTTCATACGGACAGACAGACGGACAGACAGACAGACGGACAGACGGACATGGCTAGATCGACTCGGCTAGTGATCCTGATCAAGAATATATATACTTTATAGGGTCGGAAACGCTTCCTTCTAGCTGTTACATACTTTTGCACGAATACAATATACCCTTTTACTCTACGAGTAACGGGTATAAAAAAACAGATAGTATTGCTGACTAAGATAAATCAGCTAACCAAAGTTCTTTTACACAAGCGTGGCTTTATCTTTTGAGCTTTTGTTTTAGAGATAAGATAAGACAAACAAAGTGACTCTCAAAACTACGTATGTATGTATATGACTTAAGCCGTACACATACAAAGCTGACCATCACAACATATGTACATATTTATAAGATGGTTTGTTGTTTTGTTTTTTTTTTATTTTGAACATATTTTTATACCCTTGCAGAGGGTATTATAATTTTGGTCAAAAGTGTGCAACGCAGTGAAGGAGACATCTCCGACCCTATAAAGTATATATATTCTTGATCAGGATCACCTCCTGAGTTGATATAGCCATGTCCGTCTGTCCGTCTGTCCGTCTGTCTGTCCGTCTGTCTGTCCGTCTGTCTGTCCGTCTGTCTGTCCGTCTGTCTGTCCGTCTGTCTGTTTCTACGCAAACTAGTCTCTCAGTTTTAAAGATATCAAACTGAAACTTTGCACACACCCTTCTTTCCTTTGCACGCAGTATATATGTCGGAACGGCCGGGAGCGGCCGACTATATCCTATAGCTGCCATATAACTGATTGATCGGAAATGCCATTACTTTGGTGTTTGTAAAGTTAGAAAGTTGGGATTTTCTATGGGTTTTATATTTGGCCAATCAATCCGACCTACCAAATTTCATAAGGATCGGCCGACTATATCCTATAGCTGCCATATAACTAATTGATCGGAAATGCCATTACTTTGGTGTTTGTAAAGTTAGAAAGTTGGGATTTCCTATGGGTTTTATTTTTGGCCAATTAATCCGACCTACCAAATTTCAAAAGGATCGGCCGACTATATCCTATAGCTGCCATATAACTGAACGATTGGAAATGCCATAACTTTGGTGTTTTTAAAGTTAGGAAGTTGGGATTTTGTATGAGTATTAAGAATGCATCATATGAATAATTTTGGAGAATATAATTTACAGAGTATTCTGCAAGGGTATATCAACTTCGGCTCCGCCCGAAGTTAGCTTTCCTTTCTTGTTTTAATTATTGTTGGCGCTTTATGTATTTTATATTTTGTCCAGATCATTAGCCTGGCTTTTATTTATGGCTCTCTTTGATATACATTTATTATGAAACATATGTATATGCCTTGTACAAAATAAATGCGCTCATAATAAAGACAATGATCGACAATAAAATGTTCATTAAATCTGTATTCATAGTTTTGGACTCGATTTAATTTATGACGTTTGCTGTGGAGTCCACTTCTTTCACGTCTACTAAACCCATTTTGGGTGTTTTTCTGTGAGCTGCTATAGGATTTTTTATGTTAAGCGTGTAATTTAGTTTATAATTTATTTGCCATTTAGTTTGGATACTGTAGTTAAAAATTTGCCTTATTGGGCCGTAGGTTTTTTTTTTTTAATTTGGTTTCAACACTATATAATTGTGTAAAAAATATCTTTTTAACAATGGACCTGCCTAGTTTTTGTATGGTTTTCAGGCCACACGCTACTTGGGCAACTTTAATGTCGCTCAATTTTACATTAATTTTTTATATAATATAAAAAAAAATATGCATCACATTATGCAACGCAGTGCATGGTTAAAAAAAATGCGCTCTATGAAGCGCTGTCGGCTCGCTGATGCTCCTTCGCTTGCGTAAGGGGCGACCTACCCCTCACACTTGATGTCTCAGCTGCTGATGTCCTGGGCATATGGGCTCAGGCGGTACCGGTGCTGGCTGCACAGGCTGAACTTCCTCGATGGTCTTCTATGTTGGGGGACCGGTGCTGGCTGCACAGGTGTACTCGCAATGGGGCGATCACAGTGGTCCCTCGCAGTCGTTTGAGCACTTCATCATTAATTTGGGTATTTCCTTCTTCTGTGGCGGAGGTAATTTGATATTAGCTTTTAATTGGGACTTTTAATTGCAGTGTCACACTCTACTCACTGCGATAATTATTTTTTTCGTCTGCTGCTAATTTTTTTGTATGAAGTCGTCTTCAATTTCCTGGTCCTCTGTCAGTAAATGTGCCTCGCTCAGCCAAGTCACTCTATGAAATTTTATAACTGGTACTTATCGCCGCTGCGTTTCTGGTATCCAGATTTGTAGCTCCAAATGTTCCTTTCGTGCAGTTGTTCCTTCCTAGGTCCTCCAGGACCAGTGTCACGGTCGCCATGTAATAAATTAAATTGATTTTTCCATGCTTCTCCAATAATACGAGTCCGATTTGGTTTTTTTTTGTATTCTTTATTTATGATTTTTATTTAATTCATATTTGGAGCAGAGCAGCCGTTGTTGCCGCTCTGAGCTCAAAAGAGTTTCTTCACAAGTCTATTTTACTTAGGAGCTAAAGAGGTCTAAGTCTCGTGCCGGCGCTGCCAACAGCGGCAGCGGAGAGACGGCCTATATATTCTTAAGTATATAGTTATGCTCACTTAGTCTGGAGCGCGGAGGTATATGCACATACATACATGAGGTCCGCTCGTGTTGCACTTATGCTGACACATGCACTTTCAGCGTGTGAGCCAAGGCACAGCGAGAGGTTCGTATTTCGGGAACTTAGGTTGATAACCGAGACCCTGAATTGTATAAACACTTTTATATTTAATATCTGTGCATACTACACACGTGGTGTCAGTTCTGCCTTTGTGAGACTCGCTTTTAAGGAATTACAGTCAGTATGAACGACGAAGTTTCTACCATGCAGATAATGTCGAAAATTTTTTACAGCATTATACACAGCTAAAGTCTCTAGCTCTTATGAATGATATTTTGATTCTGAAGCCGATGTACACTTGCTGAAATATTCGATCACCCTACATTTGCCGTCAATCCTGTGAAGGAGCATTGCACCGTAGCCATCTGCGCTGGCGTCTGTATGCAATTCGATCGGAAGCTCAGGGTTGAATATGGTCAGCACCGGGACACTTGTCAACACATCAATAATCCTGTTACGTATTTGTTCGTGATTATCCTTCCAAACAAATCCATTTACCTTAGAAGTTAGCTGATACTCTATTCCTGTCTTGAAGAATGTTTACTTCTTTATATTGAATGGAAATCCGGCACCTGACAAGGTTTTAAGCACAACTTTCAATCTTGTAAAAGCTTCTTCTTTGGAGTTTGCGACTATTAACACATCATCAATATAAACAATTGCATACGAGTATGCCAAATCACCTAAGGATCGTACTATCGCTTTGAAATACTGACGAAGCATTCTTCAAACCGAATAGCATAGCAAGGAATTCGTATTGGCCTTCTGGAGTCACGAAAGCTGTTTTCTCGATGGAATCAGTGTGAATAGGTATTTTATAAAATCCGCTGGCCATGTCCAAGCTGCTGAAGTATTTACTACCACGTTATCTATCTATCTGATCTGATATTATTGGCAATGGATACTTATCAGACACCGTATTCGCATTTAACTCGCGAAAATCAATGCATTGTCTATCACTGCCATTTTTCTTTTCAACTAAAAGCATAGGACTAGCGAACGGAGAGCTACTTGGACGGATCAATCATTTGTTGAATTTTGTCCCTAACTATTCGTTTTTCTTCTACACTTAATCTATACGGACGTCATTGTATAGTCTTAGGTTCATCAATTAGACGAATTTCTAATTCTCCTGTAGCTATACGCCTGTGTGGCATGTCAGTTATGAATCGATCTGAGAATTCATTTAAAATAGTTCTTAATATTATCATTATCAGCTAATTCCAAATTATCGTTAATCAGATTTTCTAAGATGGTTATCGAAGTTTATTATTCACTACATTGACAATTTTATTCATATACATTGTGAATTTGTTAGCATCAATCATGACAACAAAACCTAGCTGCAATACTTCTCGACCAATTATAATATCGTACTTAAGGTAATTATCCATTACTACATGAAGAAGGACTTCCGCTTTAAATTCGGAAATATTTACAGTTGCCAATATTTGTAACTTACTTTTAACAATGTTATCACCTATTCCCCACAGTACTACCGTATTATATATCCTTTATTTATCAGCTTGTTGCAAAGTTTTTCCTTCACCAAAGAGCATTCGGCAGTCGAATCGAAAAAGAAGATAAAACTCTTTCCCATTTGCTTCACAATACCAGTTGGCTCCAACACCGCACACATGTCGACTCGCTTCTCGCTTTTGTAGTTGTTCGCCGAAGTCGTCCCCTTTGTACATTCAGATGCAATGTGACCAGGATTGCCACACTTGAAGCAAGTAACTCCTGACCCCTCCCGTCCAGCCAAGGGTTTGCCAGTATGATGATTTGGTTTTGCGTCCTTTCTCTCTTCTCCCTTCTTTTTGCGGCATTTAAACGCTTTATGTCCCATTTTGCCGCAATAATGGCATTTGATTTGCGCCTGCGCCTTAAGCCTCTTCCTGTCCGGTCCTTGATCCAATCCACAGTAGTCGCTCACTTCGTTGAACGCAAACGCCTTTAAGAGTTAATGCAGTTCATTCCTGTTTTTATGTTTGTGGTGAAAACAGAACTTTGCAGCCTGGGATCGATTTGGGACGTGTGGGCTAACACTAAAGAAAGAGCTATCTCCTCTTGGCTCATTCCTTTCCACTTTGTCAGCAGTGACGTCACCAGCTTGGTGCCATATACCAAGGACTCGTTTGCATTCGGCCGTCCGTTGAGAATATTGAGCAATACGGCAGACTCGATGCCTTCATAGCGGTGTAAAAACAAATCTTTAAATTCCAGCCATGACATTCCAGCGAAGCAAATTTGGGATAGCCATTGCGAAGAGTTTCCAAGCAGCGATTTGCTAAGCGCCATGACTAGTGGTCCACCTTTTTAGTGGACGCTCGGATATGATCATATCCATGGTTTTACACCACGCTGCGGCATCGGCCCCTGGCGCATCAGGATTAAACATAGGCAATGTCGCAGAAATATTTTTCGAGACTGCAGTCAATGTTTTTTGCACAGTTTTCAGC
This sequence comes from Drosophila prolongata, assembly GCA_036346975.1. Taxonomy (NCBI): domain Eukaryota; kingdom Metazoa; phylum Arthropoda; class Insecta; order Diptera; family Drosophilidae; genus Drosophila; species Drosophila prolongata. Next base: position 3,424,955 of record JAYMZC010000320.1, read on the forward strand.
AACTCTAGGAAGTTTCGGTTTTGTGTCTCCAAAATTGCCTGCAACACTCCGTCAGAATGTTCTTGTGGCGATGGGATCCCACTTCTGATGTCGAAGATAGGGGTCTCTTAGCCGCTTCGCGATTAGTTTTGTCCGTCATGACTTTATTATTACCAAGATGCGCAGTAAGGCGCAATTGCTTGAGTTGCCCGTTCGAATGTTCCCGAAAGAATGAGTCCTCTACTCTGCACATTTGTCACGGCTAAGGTGAGTTCCCACCTAGCCACGCTTTTAAAACCCTTAAACCGTCTCAAAAGGTCACACGTCTTTCTCTCAACTATTATTTCTAGTGACAAGTTTTTCTCAGTTACGTTGATTATGTTCTAGATTAATTATTATTATTATTATTAATTCTCTCGACAAATACATATATTTTCCTACATACATATATTTTACATACATCATATTTTCTAAATCCTACAGCGAAAAATTCCAGCTAAAAGTTTTCAGTCGGGGCTTTGTGCACGATAGAACCTGTGTCCCATTACGCATTTTCCGTAATTCCGATCAAATTTATTCCGATCAAATAATTAAATATCACAATTTATTCCGATCAAATAATTAAATTACGACAAAAACAAAACCAAATTTAATTGGCATTTCCATACACCCGTTCCCGCGGCTACCGTTGCTACGGACTCCGCTATAATCGACATTTGTCCCCTGGGTGCCAATTTCAAAGATCGTGCTCTGATAGATTCAGGTTCTGAGGCAACCTTTATCACGGCTTTTCAACCTAATTAAGTTGCCTCATCAAGTTATCCAAGCTCAGGTATCCGGCTTAAATCAGACAGTATCCGCTGAATCCAAAAAACTCTGTCAGTTTACTATTCGTCCGCCAAACCGGCCTAGCTTGCAGTTAAGTACGACTGCCTACGTTCTTCCGCAATTAGCGGGAAATCTTTCATCCTGTCCGATTCCGCAACATTTTTTCCGGGATCTTCCCGAACTTCCACTAGCGGATCCAAAGTTTTACAAGAGCGCACAAATAGATCTCAGAAGATCTATATCGGCCCCGATCAGAATCGGGGCCGATATACTCCTATCCATTCTTCTAAGCGGTACCCGACCGAACATCTGTGGCACATTTCTCGGTCAAGAGACAATTTTCGGATGGATCCTAACAGGACCAGTGCCTGCGTCAAGGCAAAATACAATTTCCGCCTTTTCCACGCGCATTTCCCATGCTGTTGACACCTTCCTGGATAAACTTCTAAACAAATTTTGGGAGGTGAAGGATCTGCCAGTAAAAGTGGCAAAAGCATCTGATTTGACCTGTAAAGAAAATTTCCTCCGGACGACTACGAGAGACAATAGCGGCATGTATGTCGTAAGCCTTCCGTTCCGTGATTTTGAAAACGTAAAGTTCTCCCTAGGATATTCCAGATCATCTGCGTTAGCCCAATTTTTAAGGAATGAGCAACGCCTAAAAAGGGACAGTCAGCAGAAAACTAAGTATGACTCCGTGATACAAGAATATTTCGATCTCAACCACATGAGAGAGGTACATCCCACCCACGATGCTGCCAGCTATTATCTTCCGCATCATGTCGTGCTCAAGCCGGAAAGTACGACCACCAAGCTTCGGGTGGTATTCAATGCCTCCAGCCCTTCAGAAAATGGGGTCAGCCTAAATGACATCCTTCAAGCTGGCCCAGTCTTACAGTCCGACTTAACCATCCAAATCCTAAAATGGCGTTATTTCCGATACGTCTATAGTGCAGATATCGAGGAGATGTATCGACAAATCTGGGTAGACCCAAAACACACCCCATTAGAACGCATTTTATTCCGCAACAGCAAGTGGCATATTCGAGATTTTGAGCTCAAGACGGTAACGTTTGGAGTCAACTGTGCGCCTTTCCTGGCCCTTAGAGTTCTGCAATAGCTGGCGACAGAAGTGCAGCTGAGCCATCGAAGAGCGCGCAATGTCAAGACGCGTTGAGCCAGTCAAAACTGTGTCGCTTCCCAGGTTAGAACTGTGTGGAGCTTTACCATTATCCGAGATGGCCGAATCCATTCATCCCAGTATGTCGATGCTGTCCTCGAAACTCCATTGTTGGACAGATTCCACGATTGTGCTGGCATGGTTAGCCAAACCAGCATGCCAGTGCACAACGTTCGTTGCCAACCGGGTAACATAGGCAGCTAATTCCTTCAAGAACTGGTAGATAACCCTCTTTGGTGGCATGGCCCAAGTTGGTTGTAACTGCCACGAGATCAGTGGCCTAGCCAGGGCACCGACTTACTGGTGACCGAGGTAGAAAAGCGTCCTGTCAAGGCCCATGTGGCGTCCATTCCTACAGAAGACATCCTAGATCGCTTTTCCAAGTTAGATAGAGCTTTGCGTGTCCTCGCGTATGTCCATCATTTTGTCCAGCGATGTAGGAAACAGTCGCCGCTTCCAGGGGTCCGTCTAGAGGGCCAAGAACTTGTCGCCGCTGAACGGCTCATGGTCATTGGCACTCAGCGCAGATGTTTGGCTAATGAATATCGCTGCTTGAGTCAAAAGCGTCCTGTGTCCTCGTCAAGTTCAATCCTCTCCTTAAACCCCTTTCTAGATCAGAAAGGGCTAATAAGGGCGTGTGGCCGCATAACGGCCTCCGTTATGATGAACGACATCCGATAATCCTTCCTTACGAATGAGCATTCTCGCGACTACTGATAAAATTTACGCATCTCATAACGTTACACGGAGGTAACCAGTTAGTGGTACGTCTCACCCGTTCAAGATACTGGGTTCGAAGATAAAGAACTTGGTAAAGGCAGTTATTAACTCCTGCAAGGTCTGCGTTATCCACAAAAAGAGATTGCAAGTCCGGATGATGGAAAATTTTCCGAAAGAGGGAGTTTCTTTTTACCGACCATTCACGCACACAAGGATGGACTATGCCGGCCCTTTTGACATTAAGAATTACACTGTACGAGCTTGACTCATAACAAAAGGGTAAGTGTTTGTTTTCGTCTGTTTTTCTACAAAGGCCATCCATCTGGACCCTACATTCGATCTGACGACCGAGAAATTTCTTGCCGCTTTCGCTCGGTTCGTATCCAGAAGAGGGTGTCCTCGTCACGTTCAGTCGGACCACTCTCCCACCCTGCTCTCCCGAGATTTTTTACAAGCCGTAAAAGAGTCTGTGACTAATGCGTATAGTCATCAGCAGCTCAACTGGCAATTCATTCCTCCCGGGGCACCCCATATGGGCCTATGGGAAGCTGGTGACAAGAGTTTCAAGACTTTGTTTTATAAGTCCACCGCTACGCGAAAGTACACTTTTGGAGAGTTTTCCACTCTCCTAGCTAAAATCGAAGCTTGTCTAAATTCCAGACCGCTATCTCCCATGTCAGAGGATCCAATTGATCTCTTAGCGTTGACACTTTCTGGTTGGCGGGCCTCTTCTGTCTACAGTGGAACCCGAAGTTAAGGGAGAATCCAAGTCCATTATGAACCGATGGCAGCACTTAAAGTCTCTGCATCAGCAATTCCGCGCTCGATGGAAGGAAGAATATCTTAAAGAGCTCCACAAGCGCAACAAGTGGCAATTTCCCATGAAATATCTTCGCGCCGGTGACATGGTTGTCATCAAGAACGACAATCTGCCCTCGAATGAGTGGCGACTAGGTAGAATCGATTCTGCCTTTCCAGGAGCTGATGGTAACGTCATCGTAGTCGACATTCGTACTGCACGCGGCGTTGTCCGGCGTCCGATAACTAAGGTTGTTCTCTTACCGGGGGCGCCTTGCACATCTTTTACCTTGCATTCCTTTTTCTGCTATCCATAGTAAAACATCTCAATTTGTTTTTTTTCCCATGAATCACATGAATGAATGACAAGCATGGCCCCACATCAACGCAGCATCCAAGCCTTGGAGAGCAGACGTACTCGAGGTACGCAGTCCTACCGATGCCGAGTCTGCCTGGGAATCCTTCCGCTAAAAAGGTGTTAGAGGTTAGAGGGAGCTGTCGTAGCAATGACCGGCGCAAGATTTTCAAGTCACCACTCCAGATTTTAAATGAGGATTTAGTATTACAAGTGAAAAACAAGAGAAACTGCATTTTTACTTTTCCGAAATATTTAAATTTTTAAAATCGTATATAGGCGATTGTGGGCGTTAAAGGGGGCGTGACACCTTTTTGAAACAAACTTGCGCTGCGTAGGAACTCCTAGAATCTGCATACAAAATGCCAATCTTCTAGCTTTTATAGTTTCCGAGATCTCAGCGTTCATACGGACGGACAGACAGACGGACAGACGGACATGGCTATATCGACTCGGCTAGTGTCCCTGATCAAGAATATATATACTTTATAGGGTCGGAAACGCTTCCTTCTAGCTGTTACATACTTTTGCACGAATACAATATACCCTTTTACTCTACGAGTAACGGGTATAAAAAGCTTTTGTGAGCAACGGAAATTAATAAGTTCGATACTAATAAAGTCGTGTAAACTAGTGAATAAGAAAAGTTAAAAAATAAAGAAATAAAAAGATATATATTTTTTAAACAAATTTGCTAATCGACATATTAATTGGCGCCCAAGGTGGGGCGATGCTATTTAAAAAATTCCTGAAATATGTTTTAAAACAAAAAAGTTTTCGAAAACAAAAAGGAAATTCGCGCCGCTCAAAAACATACCCGATGACATAATAAAAAGTGTTCGCACCGTGAAAATAGCTAAAGGAGGAAATCAATAAATACAATAATCCCCCTTTGTTTGCGACAACCCGTTAATTAGTGATCGTAACAAATAAAACACACTGCTCCAAAACTCTTACTCTCTAAAACAAATATCATACAAAAATAAAAAATCAAACTGACAAATAAAAACTAAACAATATAAATAAAATCAAATACAAATTCACCAAAAATGAAGTGCTGAGGGCAATCCCTCGCTACACAGAAACAAATTGAAGGAAGAGCTCAAGGCCATCCCTCGCTGTACGACGACCGCAAACAGGATCATCAAGCACAAGGAAACTAAGAAGAAAACAAGAGAGAACGCTATAGTCGAGTGCCTCGACTATTAGATACCCGTTACTCAGCTAAACAACTTAATATAAATATGCCTTCTTGTGTTTTTTTTTGTTTTTAACATAATGTGAATTATAGTGACCACAGGAAAAAAGGACAAAAAGTTCAAATTATCAATTTGAATTCGGCGATCTCTTAGTGATGGCAGATTTACAGCACGAGCATCAGCACCAGCGCTCCTTTAGCGCAGGCAGCTTTTGTCCTGCACCAGCAGCTGTTTTTGTTTATGTTTTTGAGTGCAATAAATTGACTAGAAATATTAAACATACATACTTATATTGGCTAAACACATACATTCTTAAATAGTATTATGTATATTAAAGTCTAAATGTTTGCACAACACGAGTAACGGGTATAGCGAATAGCTTTCTTTGAAAGGAGTTACCTTTGCCGGGCAATTGCAACTGTGTACAATGTAAATACATACATATGTATATGCTTACATACATACACACATGCGCCATTGTTTGACTCAGACCTCCAATTTGGCTAACTAGATTTGATTTGCATAGTTCTTGGGATATAGTTCGGTATTGACAAATGAAAACCATCGCAATTTCCTTTAATAGAAATCCTTATCGAGAATTAACGTTGACTCTGTTGAGCACCTTGGCCAGCTGTTTCAAAGTCATCCGTTAGCTTGTGGCTTGTGGGCGTCAGAGGGGGCGTGCCACCATTTTGAAACAAACTTGCGCTGCGAAGGAACTCCTAAAATCTACATGCAAAATGCCAATCTTCTAGCTTTTATAGTTTCCGAGATCTCAGCGTTCATACGGACGGACAGACAGACGGACAGACGGACATGGCTAGATCGACTCGGCTAGTGATCCTGAACAAGAATATATATACTTTATAGGGTCGGAAACGCTTCCTTCTACCTGTTACATACTTTTTCACGAATACAATATACCCTTTTACTCTACGAGTAACGGGTACAATTAGTGAGCTGTTTAATTATAGTTTTATATTTAAAAGAATTTACCTCAAACAAATTAAATAAAAACAAACAAGGTGGAAGAGTTAATCAACGATTCTGAAAAAATTCTCATCATGACTCCACCCTTACCTGTAGTGGCTTTTAGCAGCCTTTAAAAAAAAAAAATTACAGGCATTGCCAATGATGCCTTAACTCATAATGGATGCGTATTGAATTTTGTTTTTGTTAGCTTTTAGTGACAAGCGACCAATACATTTTTTAGAGCAGGACTTAAGTGTAATAAGTCAGGGGAAACTGTCGATTATGGAATTTTATAATTTGGTAAATAAAAAAATAACTCTCTTAATTAACAAAACCATTATGACACATGGAAGGAATAAGACAATTACATCTGAACTTAATGAAAAACATAGAAAGACAGCACTAAGAGTGTTCAAAACTGGCCTCAACGGCCATATTTCAAATGTAATATTTTCAATGAATCCACCAGATTTACCGAACGCAATGGTAATAGTACAAGAACTTGAAAGCAACAATTTGAGGGCCCAATTCGCGAACAATTTTATAACATCACAACGAAAGAACAATGAGTCAAACTAATATGGGCAACAAAACTCAAATAATAAACCCAGGAAAAATATCTATAATAACTATAATAGTAATTTTAGTAATACTAACAACTTGAGGTTTAATCAACCCGATAATCAAAATAAATATAATTATAATCAGAATAAAAATCCAAATTGGAATCAGGGCAGACAATATTATCCCCAACATAATACTCAAAATCAATGGAATTCCTGTAAACCTCAACAGAATAAACCTGAACAGATCGATCTTGACGAATCCATACAGGTTCAGAATAGGCCAACGAACAACAATAATCAGGGATATAAAAATTATAGCAACTCTATTTATAACCAGAATAAATGGAATCAATATTAAAAGCCAGAGGCACACCACAACTCAGCAAGATCAACCACAGAATAAAAGACAACCAACAGGGACAGTTAACCAACCGGCTAATAAAACAATGCGTTTAAATAACATCGAAGAAGCCCATTTTTTAGGCCAGAATCCGGAGTAGGATTACCCTACATAATACGGAATGATAGTAAGCTAAAAAAAAACTCAAAATTTTAATTGACACAGGGGAATTTATAAAAATAAAAACGAACTTCCTATTTATAAAAGAGTATCAATGGTTAATGGATATTCAATAATTAAATATTATCACATGGTAACGATATTTGATACGCGTTACACATTCTATGAAATAGATGGGTTAAATTCAGACTTACTAATGTTACAACCTATTGAAAAAAATCGGAGCTGTAATTAACACCGAAAAAGGGGTAATGAAATATGGGGACAAAGAAGAAAAATTGATATATGACAACGACAGCTCTTGCAACCAACTTTTATAATCTAAAAAAAAACCATTCTTCCATTAAAAGAATTTATTATAAAAAAATACTTTGATGAAAAGGCCCAAATCAGAACTGACTCTGAAGAAGCAAATCAAAGCATATCAAGTTTGGGATTCAAAAATCCTGAACGCGCCGTCATAGAATTATCCGACAAAAATACAAGTTTGGGATTCAAAAACCCTGAACCGCCGTCTTAGAATTATCCGACAAAAATACAAGTTTGGGATTTCAAAATACTGAACGCGCCGTCGTAGAATTATCCGACAAAAGTACAAGTTTGGGATACAAAAATCCTGAACACGAGGACATTGAATTATCCGTCTTTAATAATATTTTGGGATCCAAAAATCCAGAACACGCTGACGTTGAAGACAATCAAAATCAGTAAAAACATTTCGCTTTACTTTTGCTCAATTTAAATCTTTTGCGGTTTAACTTTACATTACGCAGACCCGAGACACAGTACCTCAAACGGTCAAGTCGAAAGTGCACATTCGATATTAACAGAATTAGCCCGCTGTACCGAAATTGTAATACGAGCCGCGTAAGAATATAATAAAACCATTCATTCAACAACCAACCAAAAACCCTTTGACATACTTTATAATAAAATCGAGCACGATACTATTCCTCCACTGTTAAAAACTACACAAGTGAAAATGTTAGAGAGACATAACAAAGACAGAAAGGAAAAGGACTATCTCGTTGGGGAAGTCATTTTTGAAAAGAAGCATGGGGAAAGAAACAAGCTTAATTCTCGATATAAGAGACAAGTAGTTAAGGAAAATCTACCTAATAAGATTATCATTAAACGAGGACGGAAGCTAACTTCGGCAAGCCGAAGTTTTAATACCCTTGCAGACTTTGCTGAAATTGCTAAAACTGAAAGTAGCGAAAGGAATAAGGTATACATAAATAAACTAGATTTGCATCGTTTGATGTCAATTGCTTTTATACTGCAAAAATGTCATATAAAAATAGAAAAAAAGGAATTTTTCCTACGGAAGCTATAAGATATAGACGTCCGATCGGCAATCGCTTTTCCCCTAATCAAGACATGCGTAAATAAATAAGACTTGGAAAAATTTATGTCAGTAGCTTACACACTACGCGAAAAATTCAGAAAATCATCAAATTTGGACCGATTTCACCCTGTTGTTCCTATGGGGGCTATAGGATATAGACGTCCGATCGTCACGTGCTTTTACCCTAATCAAGGTATGCATAAAAAAAATACTATTTGGGAAGATTCATGTCAATTGCTTATATACTGTGCGAAATTTCCTAAAAATCATTAAATTTTAACCGATTTCACCCTATTGTTCCTATGGGAGCTATAGGATATAGACGTCCGATCGCCAAGCGCGTTTACCCTGATCAAGGTATACATAAAAAAATAAGATTTGGAAGGAATTATGTCAATAGCTTTTACACTGCGCGAAATATCTTCCATTCTTGAAAGTTATATCCGATTGTTCCTATGGGAGCTATAGGTTATAGACAACCGATTTTTAAACTTGATCTGCGTACACATGTTTTAGGACAACTGTGAAAGTTTCAGATCGCTAGCTTTTAAACTGAGCTCGCAAACGGTATTGAAACAGACGGACAGACGGACGGACGGACAGACGGACATGGCTATATCGAATCCTCTATTGATCCTGATCAAGAATATATATACTTTATGGGGTCGGAAACGTCTCCTTCATTGCGTTACAAACTTCTGGACAAAATTATAATACCCTCTGCAAGGGTATAAAAAAGAAACAGTACTATTCATAAAGACAAAGAATTCTAATGTCCATATAACTAATCTAAGTCTATATAAAAACATAATTCAACTCGAATAAACTCACTTAAATATAAGCAATCAGAATTCACAGTGGAAAATTTCCTATGACTTAGACATTAGTAAAATTCTTATCTCGCAAATCAACGAATTAGGTACATTTTGGAAATGGGTAGCAGGAACGCCAGATCATGATGATTTCATAACAGTTTTTAATAAAATTAATGATTTAATCCGTAATAATAACAATAAATTTGTAATTAATTCAAACTACTTTATTCAAAGAAATAAAAACGCTAACTGAAAATCTTCAATCAGTATTTTCAAACCAAGAATTCCCGCTTAGTAAACACCGCCTTCGTTTGCTAACTTATGATCTTATGAATTTAATGGACACAATTACATTAGCAAAATTAGATGTTTTCAGCACGAAAATTCTAAACACTGAAGACATCTAGGAAATTTTTAGACACGAACAAAAACCTGTAGTAATTACAGACATATTAGATATTTCCAAATTTAAAATCGCCATACACCAAGAGTTAATTATAATATATAATATATAAAATACCCCATTATTACATCTCACACCATGATGGAAAACTCTTAATTGATAATCATGTCGCTAAATATTATATAACATTAAGTATTATGTAATCTCTAATTTTATGACAGTATTATTTAATAATTATGGCACTTTAAGCCCAGACTACTAAATGGAGAAAAATCTCTATGTAATAAAATCAGAGAATATAATAAAAAAATTTATCTTATCCAAGAAGGACCCATTTTTCTAAATGGTCATAATACTGTAAATGATACTCATTTAAATGGGTAATTTTTAATTACTTTTAAAAGCACTATTTTAATAAATAATATTTGCTACACTAATGTAGACCATAAGATATTGGAATATATCACTGCTAAACAATATAATAATTTCTTAGCACCCGAATATCTTATGTCAAATGATTCGGACTTTACATTTGATAACATTAACATATTCAACCCCTTCATTCACATTAAACAAACTCAAATCCCAATAACGTTAATATTGATCATATTTACTTTAATATATTTAATTATCACGATTTTTATTGAAATTCAAAAAATATATAATATGCAAACCACGACAAGCTCATATTGAAGCAGAACCCGAAAATATTATACCATTGAAGATGAAATTGTAGTCGAGTTGACCACTCATTTAAATTCACTTTATCTATCAGTTCCAATGAATCGGGATGATCCAATTTAGGATGGGGGAGTTATCCAACCCAAGATCCCAGGCTCCTTACCTAATTTGTAAACAACTTCTAGCTGGGAACTTCTTACTCAGCTTTCCCACTAAATCCAGAGTTCTTATTTACCTTCCCCACTCCAATAGGAATTATTTACCAATTGCGCCGCGGTTTTTCTACTGAAAACAATTGCGCCGCGGGCCTTCTACTGTAAACTAAGCCGGGTCTCCCAAATGTAAACATTAGCATCCGGTCAGCATCCAGCGAGGCCCAAAATTGCAGAGTAATCTGTTTAATCGATTTCCAAAAATCAAACCAATAATTTCATCATCAAATTTATTCCCGCTCTCTTGAGTCCATCTCTTTTCCAATTCTTAACGAGTTCCTAGAAAACCGAGGTTTGCTTATCAGATAATCGGGCCTTGGCCAGGCAGTCCGTTTTTGGGATCCGAATAGATCGGTCGATAAAAAGAGTATTGTGAGCAGTGGAAATTAATAAGTTCGATAATAATAAAGTTGTGTAAACTAGTGAATAAGAAAAGTTAAAAAATAAAAAAAGAAAACAAATATATTTTTTTAACAAACTCGCTAAGCAACATATTAATTTGCATGAGGCCATCGAGCCACACTCGATCGAAAGCTTGAGATACATCGAGGAATATTGCGCTGCAAAGGCAGTGCGGATTTCTGATGTTATTCTGTACAGTTGTTTGATTGTACCATGTCTTTAATGGAAGCCAAATTGATGTGCTGGGATAACATTGTGTGCTTTCAGATATTGTATTATGCGTGTAAGAAGGCATTTATCGAACAATTTAGACAGACACGGTAGTAAACTTATCGGTCTGTAGGATGAAGGAATTGTGTGGTCTTTTCCGGGCTTCGGTGTCATTATGATAGTAGATTTGTTCCATTTGCTCGGATAGTAGCCGAGACGTATGATCCCATTTAAGAGTTTACAAATTGCCTCAATAGCAGAGCTTGAAGGTTCAATTATCAGGTTATCAATTATCACTGCCCGGAGCCTTTTTCGGTTTTAGATCCCCGATCACTTTCACGATCTCTTTTGGCTGTAGAAAGGAAATTCAAACGGAATTTTTCAGCTCAAGCTAGATTCGAGTGTTTTAAAATTTAATTTTTATTTTTGAAATTCACTGTGCTTGCTCATTTCAATCAATTTTTTGTGTTCTACATACCTTTTCACACCTGTTGGAAAAGTGAAAATATCCCTCCCCCAATTTTTTTTTTTTTACAAATTTTACTCTATATGCTCTTCATTTTCAATTTCAAGTTGTACAAAAAATCAAAGTCGTTTTCTTCTTCATAATTATCACCATCTAAAGACTCGTCTCCAGGTTCATATTCGCATAATAACAATTGAATGATTTCTGGCGGAATAGAAAGCCGCTTATGTTTTCGGACGCGCTTTTAAAATTTAATTTTTATTTTTGAAATTCACTGTGCTTGCTCATTTCAATCAATTTTTTGTGTTCTACATACCTTTTCACACCTGTTGGAAAAGTGAAAATATCCCTCCCCCAATTTTTTTTTTTTACAAATTTTACTCTATATGCTCTTCATTTTCAATTTCAAGTTGTACAAAAAATCAAAGTCGTTTTCTTCTTCATAATTATCACCATCTAAAGACTCGTCTCCAGGTTCATATTCGCATAATAACAATTGAATGATTTCTGGCGGAATAGAAAGCCGCTTATGTTTTCTTCAAATTCATTGATGAAATTATTTGGTCCGAAGTATCCATGGCTCTCTGGAAAACATCTGTAAAGTTGGAGATTCGACTGTGCTTTCTCGTATGTTGGAGGTCTGTCGGATTTTTAATACTTATTCCCGGACTCTGCACCCTCTTCGCCAAAATAGCCGACTGAAAGAACGGTTTGTTCTAAGATGAGTCTGGAGTGAACCAAAATCTTGTGGACAGCCGGGGTCATGGGAAGCCATGGATATTTGTCCACAATAAGGTGTCCAGTTTCTTCACAAAGTTGCTCATATTTGTCCAGGTTTAATGGTAATTGATATGGTTCTCATATTTAAAATGACTTGGATATCAATGCCAGTTATATTAGAGAATTTTATATAGCTGCTAAATGCACGGCGCGCAGTATTGTTTTGGTTGATCAACCTTTAGCGCCAGCTTCTCCCAAAACATACTTTGAATGTGTTTGTTTTTTTCCGAAACCATGAATTTGTCGCTTTGATTCATAATTTTCCACTTTTTTATGTCAAGTTTGTATGCGGGATGGAGTATAAATTCAAAAAATCTAATCCAGCAATGTAGTGAACTTACACCATATTTTAAATTGTCCATAATAGGACCAAACTAAAGGCACTTAAAATTTTTATTTCCCAGAAAATCCTTTGGCGTCGCTTTGCATATGGGGCAAGCTTGGAAAGATTTGGTTTCCGTTAAGGCATTAAGTACTTGGCCATCAATTACAGTTAAGTGCAGACTGAACTTCACATACAAGCATTGATTATTTTTTAGAATTACTTTAGATGATATTAAATTTTGTATTTCAGCTTGTATCTGTAATTGGTCTCTCTTAATAACTTCAATTGATTCTTTTAAAAACTCCAGTTCTAACGGGCGACAATATCGTTATCATTATTACATAAAACGTTGCCTGATGAATCTATTAGGAGAAGAGGAGCAACTGTCGTAACGAAGAGTGACAAATCAGCTTAATGACTGGAAGTCAGTGTATGTCTGACTTAAACTCGCTTATCTCGTGCTTCCATCAAAACCATAGCTTAAAATCAATTCTTGTACATTAGACCTTCTAGCCAAACTCTATCAAATGCTTGAGAGACGCCTAAAAATATGGCAGTACAGTACTCTCGTTTTTCGAACGCTTTCCGAATTTCTGATGTTATCCGGTTGACCTGCTCAATTGTTCCAAATTGATGTGACGGAATTCCTTCCTGGATTCATAGGTACGTGTTTATCCGAGTCAAAACGCATTTTTCAAAGAGTTTAGATAAGCATAGGCTTATAGGTCCATACGACGTGGGAATTGTGCGGTCTTTTCCCGGCCTTGCTATCATTATTATAATCGACTTTTTCCATCTCACTGGAAAGTGGCGAAGTTTTGCGATGGCATTAAAAAGCTGGGTGATAGTGCAAACGGCGCAATATGGGAGCTCAATGATCATTTTGGGAGTTATGAGGTCGCAGCCCGGAGATTTTTTCGGATTCAGCTGATTTTTGATGATGTTAACGATTTCGTTTGGGCGAAACTCAATTGGCTTATGTTGAAGCTGAGGCTCATATGTTAAAGTCGGCAAGGTGAACGCACTAGTGGCAGGATTTGGTTGGAAGACATTTTTAGGGTAGTTGGCAAACGTGCTGGCTCTGTCTGCATCGCTGCGCGCCCAGCCGCCTGTGGCATCACGGTTACTTTCGGTGAGTGTTTTGTACTAGATGTTGACAATTGCTCTATGTAGCGTCGGTGGATATGTGCTTCTTCTTGCTGTAAAGCTTTTGTGAGTTGACGTGAGGCATATTTTAAGCTTTGCCTAGCAGATGGCGATCTGTGGACTTGCCACTCTCGACGTAAGCGTCGCTTTTCGAGGACGAGCTGTTCTATTTGTAGATTTGTCTTCTTTTGGTTGCTTTGCGTACTTGTAGTTTGGGGTGTTGAAACTCGAGCTGCAGAGACGAGTACAGACTCCAGTGTATTAACAAATCTGTCTACGTTGGCTTTATCGTTGAGATGAGGACTTAGCTGAATGTGTGAGCTAATGTATTTCTTGTACTTAACCCAATTGGTTTTCTGTGATGTCAATTTAAACGATTGCTCCAATGCGCCTGGATGTCGGAGTAGAATACACAGGACAGGCGAGTGATCAGATGAAAGATCAGAGAGGCATTCTGCGCTTATCAGATTTAGGAATGTTTTTGGTAATTGCAAAGTCTATTAAATCGGGTAGTTTTCTTGGGTCTGCCGGCCAGTATGTTGGTCTGCCAGGAGAAACATAGTCCAGCTTGTTCTTGGCTTTTATAACTGCATTATAGAGCTGTTTTCCTTTTGGAGTCACGAGACCAGATCCCCAGTGTGTGTGCTTGGCATTGAGTCCCCTGCTGCTTTGAAGTGGTCTCCTAGTGAGTTGAAAAACTGCATAAACTCATCTTCAGCTATAGTGAAGCGAGGGGGGCAGTATACGGCGGCTAGTGTAAGTTTGTTGCCAGTGTTTATTTGTATGTTTATAGATGTGGCTTGTAGGTAGTTTTTAGCAAATTTGTTATGATAGTGGTGCTTAATACGGCTTGTGATAAGAATTCCAGTCCCACCATGTGCTTTACCATCTGGATGATTTGTTCCGTAGAATGAATAGCCTCGTAGTTGAAAAATGTATTTGTTTGTAAGGTGTGTTTCTGAAAGCAGCATTACGTCGATATGATTGTCGAGTAGGAATTGAGCTAACTCAAGTTTATGCTGTCCAACGCCGTTAGCGTTCCACGTAGATATCCTTAGGGAACTCATTATTTGGGTTGTTGTGAAACCAGCATTTGCTGCATAGTTGTGCACATAAACGACATAAACTCCGTAAGGCTTTGTTGCAGGCCGCATATCATATCTTCAAAGTTGCTTTTAGGCTGCTCCGACTGTTGCTGCTGAGCCGTATTCGGTTCTTGGTATGCTGATTGGAGAAATTAACTTTTTGAGACAGGGTTTTTAAAGCGCTTGCCTATGTCAGATTTTTATCAGAGTTTATGGGTCCTAGTGAGGAGAATACTTCAGGGTGTGATCTGGAAGCTGTCATCAGTT
The DNA here is from genome assembly GCA_036346975.1 of Drosophila prolongata. Lineage (NCBI taxonomy): Eukaryota > Metazoa > Arthropoda > Insecta > Diptera > Drosophilidae > Drosophila > Drosophila prolongata. The sequence goes on from JAYMZC010000320.1 coordinate 3,440,212, forward strand.
TATTTTGGGTGCGGGCAGTAGTTCCTCTCTGGTGGATGCAACTTTTCAGCTCCTTATAAACTGGGCAGCCTCTGTAGTTAGCAGTGTAATTGCCACCGCAGTTGCCGAACTTTTTCGAGTTGCAGTCTTCTTTGCTCGCTGGGCAGTGGAGTCATGAAGCTCTCCACAAACTACTCACACCGGGCGCAGTTTACAGTATGACCTAGTATAGCCATATTCTTGGCAGTTCGTACATTGTACCGGACCGTTGCGTTTGTGCGGTTCCTCAACTGTAATTCTGCGGTGCAGCTTTTCTCGACTTCAGTAGATTCGGCCTCCTCAACGTCTATTCCAGCTAGGCTGGCATTGCTACGAGTTATTTTGCGTTGAGAATTTAGAGGGCTCAGCTTCCTTTTGATTTGGATGTAGTGATCCATACCAGTCTGCACAGCCGGCTTAACACATTCATTGTTTTTGTTCTGTAGCTGCTAGTTGATGATGTAATTAAACTCGCAGTCGATACAGTTGTGGTTGTTGTTGTAGTTACAGTTAACGTTGTTAAAGAAATTGCGGTGCTAGTTACTGCTGATGAGCTTAGGTTATTGCATACCTGCATTGGAGCACATTCAGCGGGGAAGCAAGAACGCGCTCTCTCGCTCGCTACGTTTAAGAATTCGGTCAAGTTGGGGGTAATTGCCCGCGCTTGATCATAGCTTGCATTAGCTTCGGGCCAATGGGTGAATCTGTCTACCATAGTGAGACAGTACCGAAAATCTTGATGAAACGGAATGATGACGATGTCCAGATGCACGTGATTGAATCTGTCGTTGGGAACTATAATCTTGTCTGGAGTCAGATGATTGTGCCGGTTGATTTTAGCACGTTGGCATAGCAGACATGTCCTGCTCCATTCAATAATATTTTTCCGCTTGGCCGGCCATACAAATTTTTTCTTTATTTGTTGTAGCGTCGATCTTCCGCTCGGATGCGAAAGGCTGTGGAAAAAAGAGGAAATATTGTTGCGAAGAGTAGTGGGTACGTACAGCCGAACGGTGTTCGTTGAAACGTCACAATACAGCAAAACATTGTCATCGTAACGGATTTTTTGCAGTCGAAGAGAAGTGGTTCCTCGCAGTAAGTTCGGCAGTCCGGAATCAACCGACTGTGCTTTCCTGTAGAGTGACCGACACTGGCATGTTGATTGCACAGAACTTAGAGAAAGCATCTGCGACTTTTCAGGGTTTTAGGGATATCACATCAGCCATTGGAATCTGATAATACGCCTTTACTAGATCGAGAGTAGAGAATATTTTTTTTCCCGTATAACTGCTCCAAGAAGTCGTGGATGTGAGCAATTGGATAACCGTTATGCCATTGAGCTTGCGATAGTCCCCGCAAGAACGACACCCACCACCCTTTTTGCCTTGACCATTGGCTCTTGGAAGGGCGACATATCGCTTCATTGATCAAGAAGTTTATCTCTGCCTTCGCGGTGATTAGTTTCTCACCAGACAGACGGCGTGGGCGATCGGATATTGGACTTCCTGTGGTTTCTATGTAGTGTTTTACATCTTGTCGGGTGCTTGTCCTATGTGCTGGTATGGTGACGTCCACGAATTCTTGCAGTAGGTTTTGAGTCACAATCTACACAGTCACACGGTTTGTCTTCGAAGCTTGATCTTTGGCAGAGTGTGACCAGCCGAGTCTTTTCAATTTAGAATTTGGTTTTGGTACTGCTTCCGTCCGCTGTGCGGGTTCTTAATCTAGACCGCCACAGCAGATCTGAGTAAGCGCCACCTGTTGGTTGGTTGCCGAACTTATTTGGGGGTAAGAGAAAAAAAAAAAAAAAGGTTTTCGGTCAGCAGCGTATTATGTGGTTTTTAGGGGCTAGGCAAGCAAAATGTCGGTTACGACATTCGGACAGCAGGAACACGTAAATCTCCAGCAGCTGAGCGTACATACAGAGACTGTCATTGGAGTGGTTTTACTGAGAAGGCACCAGTGTCTAAAATAATATTATGCGGCGATTTTATAAAAAAAAAACCAGGACGGACGCTTGTTCCGCCAAGCCGAAGTTTTAATACCCTTGCAGACTTTGCCGAATTTGCTAAAATTGAAAAAGTAGCGAAAAGAATAAAAAATGTGTAAAATAAACCCGAAGTCATCTTAATAAAAAGGCCAAAGAACAAATATGCTAAAAACTGTTTCGGGAGTCCCAACAATCCCTCATCAGCGACCTTATTAATCCAATGAGAAATGGTAGATCGGACAGTTTTGTACCTGTCAAGAGTATTAATCCTCTTTATTTTATATACACCATATGAACTTTCCGTGGATTTTTCGTTCTTGTACGCCAAGTTCCAAGCCGATGTATTAAATATAATCTTTTGTTATGTACAGCTGTTTTAGTAGCTTACTTACATACTAATGATATTAAGTATATTAAACTATTTTAAAGTTATGTTTGTAGGTGGCACAAATACGTTTTGTTGATTCTGTGGTCGCAGCAAAAGTGAGTTTATTCGTTTCCAAATTATGCGTGCTTAGCCTATTTCACAAGAGTGGAACCGAGATAGACGTAGTGTTCGGTCGACAATAGGTTTCGCACAAGATTAAAAGAGACATATATAGGATATAATAACTGTGGAACTTATCTTAGAGTTTGTATTTACAATAGGAACTTAATACTTAAGTGTAGGTGAATATGTACATGTCTGTATGACTGCTTGCTACAATTTGGCCATCCTGACCGGAGAGCTCCTGATCTCTTAACTATTAACATTATTGATCCATGGGCGAATATTCTATATTGCCCAAACTCCCATGTAAGGAAGTCTTGACTGTTGAAAACCTTCATCATCCTCCAAGACATATCTATCATTACGCAGTACTTTAGTTACTCTATAAGAACCCTTAAACTTTGGTATTAGTTTTTTCGACGCTCCTATATGAGAGTCGACATTTTTAATCATTACTAAATCCTCTTGCTCACACCTGTGAGGCTGTTTTCTATTAGAGTCTGTTCGCAACTTATTGTACTCTTGTAACTTTTCAATGCTCTTACTGGCTTTTTGTCCAATTTTCTCCAAGTTTCTAATTTCACTATCCTTATTTATTTTTTCTAAACTTTTGAAGTAGCGCTTGTAACCGAATTTTAATTTTAGGTGACCATTTCTATAGCTATTAATCTCACCACTAATGTAGCCAATACATGAACCCATTTATCCAATGCAGCCGTGGTAGATATTCGATTTCAAAAAACATATGTCCCTAAGTTTTCCGATCGAGAGTAGATGAACATAGTTTCTGAAAAACCACGTTCTTTTCTACCAAAGATCTCAAGCTGGCCAGACGTATTGCCACGCCTCATCCAGACTGGTAACTTAACCTCAAGTCGGCTCGCAAGCCTCGTGACTTGAAAAACCAGGCCAAGCCAGCGGCACTGCCCTATTCACTGCAATTGCAGATCACTGAATAGTGGGAGGCCAAAAAAAAAATAAATCAGTTCAGACAAACAAAAGGAAATCATCAGCTGGAACCTGAATTATTTCTTTACTATATTTGCCTCCAGGCCCCACTTATTCCCCGTGTTTTTTACAGGAGGGTCTGGCCCCTTATATACCCTTATAAAACCTTATATCGCCGAATCCTTGCATTTTCTTTTCTATACCTTGGCTATAGCCAAATAGCCCCAACCAGCAATCTGCCAGTCGCCGCAGTACAGGGAGGACATAATATTGGAGACGCAAAAAAACCTCCCATCTTAAGGATTATAAATGTAATGGATAATCCAAAAGTACACATGTGAACAGACGGCATAAAATAATTAAAAAAAAAAAGAAAAACATAACCCCTAAATTAACCCAGCACGTGCACCTGCCCATGTAGGCATCAACAGCAACAATTAATAATGTATAAAAATATTAATAATAAGTGCTAAATAATGCGAAGTGTGCGAGTATCCTCTCCTAAGAAGATTAAAAATCTTAATTTGTTTGTGTTTTGACGGGTTAATTTTTGCCTAGGCCGCCCGCCCTTTACTTCAAAGACCTACTGTAGCCGCGTTTCATACCTGAGCGCAAAGTTCCAACAAAAACAATGTTCAAAACAAAAACGATGTAAAAGTGCTTATATCTATCTATTCGCTCACCTACTCCGGATAAAAATTACCTAGTTATTAAAGTTCGGTTAAAATTAAGCTAAAGCGTTTTTTTATCTAAGTTTGTTTATTAAAAAGTAAAAAAAAATGCTAGTATGCAAAAAGTGAAAAAATAACGTGTTCCCATACTCAATATTTCTGCCATAAGTGTCATTTTTTTTCTTTCTTCTTTTTCTTTTTGAAACCCAATAAGAAAGAATAAATAGAATAATAAAACAAAAAAAAACCAGTAAAGTCAAACAACAAACACATTCACCGATTAATCTAGCATAATTATTTTTGATCAGCTGTCGCCGCCGGAGAAAGATATTTCGCCGTTGGAATGACGACCATGTAAGTGAACAACAAAAATTAAATTAAACCCACCAAGTTATCTGAATTTGCTTCCGTGATTGTTTGGTTAAAAGTGTTTAGTGAATTTGACCAGGATTCAGGCATATTGCCAAGGAGTGAAAGAGACAGAACAACGCTAAAGCCTCTCTCTCATTTTCATTTCTTCTAGATGAGCAGTTTTGTTATTTTTGGCCCATGCAATTTTCTATTACTTTAGCTCTCTCTTTCTAACGCATGCAGCCACGCATCGAGATGCGATAAGAGATTTGCGATCTTTGTGTTTACATTTTGATATTCGCAGCCTGCTGACCTAGGTTAATTTTTGAAAAATGCTGAGACACAGTGGCGGCTCAACATAATGTGTATGGCTAAACTTTACTTAGTTCTATTAATATAAAAGCGATTTAACTTAATAATGTTTAAATATATAACTGTATATAACTACTCATGGCAAACTATTGACACATATTAAATTTCTTATATATATAATTATTATTCTACTTTATATAAAATGTATTTAACCCTCTTATTTCAGCCATCTTATCTTACTCATTAGTTGACTAGGGAATTAGAAAAACAAATGAAATGATAATAATGTAGGCAAATAACTCATGAAATTTATATTTAATTCCTTATCTTTATTTTTAATTTCCTTTCGCTTTAAAATATAATTTTAAGTATGTTTAATAAAACCCTTATAACGAAGTCCGAATAAGAAGATCTTTTAGTCCGGGAATCATGCTGTACCGATATGAGGCAATGACCAAATAAAACTATAAGATGCGATGCACCAGGCGATTATTGGAAGGGTGGGGATACGGCCGCTCACAGACATAAGAGCTGGGCAAACTGGTAGTGTGGGTGGTTTAATTTTCCTGATTGCAATTCTATCTCTTCTTTCTTTGTTCTGTCCCGTCGAAACTAGCTAATGGGTAAACATAGCACGTGAATAGTTATTTAATTATTATGTACAGCGAGCAAGTAGACTAGCGGTACTGATTAACCAACCCCGACCCGTTTGGCCGACTAAACTGAGCCGGAATACTAGCGCGTGCTCCGCAGAATAGGACTACGATTCCATCAGCTCGAATTACATGTAACGAATCCTTCGTTGTATGTTACGATATATAATTAAATTTTGGCGCCCAACGTGGGGCCCGATCCGGCAGGCCCGAATTAAACAATAGAAAAAAAAAGGTCATAAACATCCGATTCGTTAGTTAAGTTTAGTTTCGATTTTTCCTTGTAGTTTTTCCTGTTAGTCTTTATTCCAGAATTGAGGAGAACAAATACTTTATGGCTAAGAAAATTTAGCTGGAGTTAGGTTGTGGTATATTGAAGCTGCAACCTACCGCTTTATTGGTTCTAATCATAAAGCACCCCTATTTGGACTGAAGAAATATGAATTTCATTTTTATTTGTATGATTTTGTTGTACTAAACAATAATGTTTTTGGAATATATTTAATAGGTCAAGTTACCAATACTTCTTACTCAAATGTACCAAAAAGTTCAAACAACAAATTCCCTCAAGTATTCAAGTTGATTAATTAGATATTCAAAACAAAAAGATGGACTTAATGGACAAACATGTTAGTCATACCATATATCTTTCTGGACTTATTTAAACTGTAATAAAAACCAGAGTAGAACATCTGTTAAGCTTCTTTTGTTTTGTGCTGTTTAAATACCAAAGATTATGATCAGTTATAAAACTAAGTCCAACGAGTATTTCAAGTAATCAATTTTTCTTTTCTTGTTGCTATCTAGTAAAATAAAAAAAAAAAAAAAACCATTGCCAATAGAAGTATTGTATGATTTCTGAACATTGTTTGGAATATATTTTTGTTGATTTTTGTCAGCTATCAGTTTAATTGTAATCAATTTAAGTAAGCCGAAAGTAAAGTTTTGGCGTTTGGAAGCTTTATACTCATATAAAGTATGAGTACCATGCGGAAAGGTTAATATGGAAACTACCTTACCTAGAGATATTCAGTGCTACCTCAGACTTAAAGATATAGAATATTCTGCGCAGTTATTATCCACAAATTGCAATCACACATTTCATTGGGTCTGTTTTAACACCAAAGTCGCAAATAGAGAACTCTGCCCAGTTTGCAGATGCGCATGAACTTGACAGTTAATACGGAGTTAAGTCAGTCTGCTCAGAGCTTGCTATCCGAAAACATGCCAGCCAGACTTAGAAGCCAGGTCGGCGCAAGCCTAGACAATATAAATATCGATCAAGGTATCAATGAAGGACACGCTCCAGAACAGAATTCGACGGTATCCATGCAACAAGCGATCGCCAATGCTATGGCAGAGGCAACTATGCGACAAACCGAATTAATGACTCAAGCTATAACCGCAGGGTTCAAAAATTTGTTATCGGAAATCAATAAAAGAGTTGATCCGCCTACCAGCAGTGGCCAGAAATCCAATTTCAATGCCAATTCTCAGGCGCTTTAACCTGCTCGAAGATCGGTCAATTCGTTTCAGCCAGGAAGACTCTTTAGACATCATGAGAAAGCAGGCAACCCACAGCATGCAAAAACAGCATACTCGTTATGAAAATGCCTACAATCTGAGAAGTCGAGAAGTTTCATATGCTGTAGGCCAGGAAATTTTTCGTCGTAACTTTCAACAAAGTTGTTTTAGTAAAGGATTTAATTCTAAGTTGGCTCCAACTTTTCTTAAAGGAAGAATACGAAGAAGACTTGGATCAGCTTATTACGAGATAGAGGATAGGCAGGGAACATAATAGGCAAATATCACGCTAAGGATATTAAACAATAGCTATTTATGGTTACAAGCGGGTATCACCCTTGTTCTGTCGCCAAGTGTGATTTTGGTCGGGGGGATTTGAAGTAGCGCTTGTAACCGAATTTTAACTTTAGGTGACCATTTCTATAGCTATTAATCTCACCACTAATGTAGCCAATACATGAACCCATTTATCCAATGCAGCCGTGGTAGATATTCGATTTCAAAAAACATATGTCCCTAAGTTTTCCGATCGAGAGTAGATGAACATAGTTTCTGAAAAACCACGTTCTTTTCTACCAAAGATCTCAAGCTGGCCAGACGTATTGCCACGCCTCATCCAGACTGGTAACTTAACCTCAAGTCGGCTCGCAAGCCTCGTGACTTGAAAAACCAGGCCAAGCCAGCGGCACTGCCCTATTCACTGCAATTGCAGATCACTGAATAGTGGGAGGCCAAAAAAAAATAACTCAGTTCAGACAAACAAAAGGAAAAAATATAATTTTAAGTATGTTTAATAAAACCCTTATAATGAAGTCCGAATAAGAAGATCTTTTAGTTCGGGAATCATGCTGTACCGATATGAGGCAATGACCTAGCTGTTACACTACCTTAAGGGATCGCCAAATAAAACTATAAGATGCGATGCACCAGGCGATTATTGGAAGGGTGGGTATACGGCCGCTCACAGACATCAGAGCTGGGCCAACAGGTAGTGTGGGTGGTTTAATTTTCCTGATTGCAATTCTATCTCTTCTTTCTTTGTTCTGTCCCGTCGAAACTAGCTAATGGGTAAACATAGCACGTGAATAGTTATTTAATAATTATGTACAGCGAGCAAGTAGACTAGCGGTACTGATTAACCAACCCCGACCCGTTTGGCCGACTAAACTGAGCCGTAATACTAGCGCGTGCTCCTCAGAATAGGACTACGATTCCATCAGCTCGAATTACATGTAACGAATCCTTTGTTGTATGTTACACTTTTCTTCAAGCTATCTATGACTTTGCCCTTTTGAGACACTCCGAACAAAACCTGACTTGGATGTTGATTTATCGATCTTTGAACTGTATTATTAAGAGCCTGTTCAACCGTTCCTAAAACTGTATCCCAGTAACATCCTTTCCTTGGTTCGGTCAATTTAGCAATCATGGGGCCAATGCTTCTATTTACTCTTTCGACTTGACCATTTGCCTGCAGAGATCCAGTAGCTATTTTTATGTGCTTAACGTTGTTTTCCTCTAAGAAATCCTAATATTCTTTGGATGTAAAGCATGTTCCCCGGTCTGAAATCCCACATTTTGGCCTATTATAAGCCCTAGGCCTTTTAACGCTAAAATTGCTTCCCTGGATTTTGTGGTTTTAGCTGGATAAAGCCTTACAAATTTCCCAAAAACTCATATATAATTACTAATACGTGCTTGTTAGATCTACTTTTATCTACAGGACCATAATGATCAATGTGTATTACTTCAAAGAGAGTAGTTTCTTTGGGGATGTTGTGAAGAAAACCCTCCTTTTTCCGAACTTTTCTGAATAGGCAATACATTTCAGGCAATTATTAATGTGTAGCTTGCATTTTTCTCTAACTTTTGGGAACTAGAGAGCTTCCTTATCCTTTTTCCAGTGAACTATTCCATTACGCATTTCATAATCTTTGAGTTCTTCTCTTTGCAACTTTTCAACAGTACTTTTTATTTCCTTATCTCTACTCTGACAAATAATTAAGTTTTCTTCAAAGGAGTTAGAATCTATCGTGAGTATGTGTGTGTTTCTACTCAGTGCATCCACGTGTTGCATGCGCTTTCCAGCTCTATGTTCTAGACTATAGTTGTAAACCTGAAGAAATGGCGCCCAGCTTGCTATCCTCGGGCATAGTTCTTTTTTGTTCAGCGCCAGGGTAAATGCACTACAGTCTGTAACTATTTTAAACGATATTCCCTGAAGGTAAATCCTAAACCGTTGTAAGGAGTAAACTACTGCGAGAGTTTCTAGCTCGAAACTATTGTATTTCGCCTACTCGTCTGTCGTGCGTTTAGAAAAATAGAATACCGGGTGAAATTTATCGTCTTTCTTTCTCTGCATCAGAATTGAGCCAAAACCTAGCATAACAATGTAGTTCTGTCGGATCTGTCGAATTATACAATGCCAAAATTGGGGCTTCTAAAATATTTTTTTTTAACATGTCGTCATTCTTGTTCTGTCTCACCAAAAAAAAATTTCCTATCTTTTCTCACCAGATCGTATAATGGCTTTGCTTTTGTTGAAAAATCTTTTACAAATCGTCTAAAATAAGAACACAGTCCTAGAAAGCTCTGAACTGCATGCGTTTTTGTTGGTACAGGAAAATCTCTTACCGCTTGCATACCTTTCGAATCAGGTTTAATACCCTTTCCTGATATTATATACCCTAAATAATTAATTTCACTTTGAAGAAATTCACACTTGTATAACCTTAGTTCGAGTTTGTTGTCTACCAATCGCTTAAATACTTCAGTTAATATTTCTAAATGACTCTTACTATCTTTCGTTGCTATCAAAATGTCGTCCATGTAAATAAGAACCTTATCTTCTTTAACCAAATCAGCAAAGATTTTATTTACAAATCTTTGGAACACTGCCGGGGCGTTTCGTAATCCAAACGGCATTCTAAGCCATTCATATAGGCCCTTTGGCGTTGTGAAGGCGGTAAATTTAACTGAATCTTCATTCATATGCACGTGGAAAACCCCGTTTTTAAGATCTAACTTGGTAAAAAGGATTTTTTCTGAAAGTTTATCAATTAGGTCGTCTATTAAGGGGGTGGGGTAATTATCTTTTAACATATTTTTGTTAAGTGTTCGATAGTCTACGCACATTCTTAACTCTCCAGACTTTTTCTTAACCCTTACTATTGGTGAAGCATATTCCGACTCGCTTGCACGTATGATACCATTTCTAATATAATCATCTTACAAATCCTGCACTTGACCTTTTTCTGCGTATGACAATCGTCTTGGAGGGTACATAATTAAACGGTTTCGTCTTGTCAAAATTTAGTTTCATTTCCCATTTAACTAAGGGGATCTCCGGCCGTTTCGCTTTTATATAATATTTATCAAAAATGTTTAAAAGACTGTTCTTTAAACTAAACTCGCACTTATCACTTATATTTAATTGGTTGCATTCAGTTGGAATGGGGTATTCAATTGACAATATTTCGGACTCGAATTGCTCGCTTAAATTTGGACTTAACTCTGCCGTATCATTTGAACCACTCAATTTGCATTCATTTCCATTAAATTGCTCATTGCTATCCAATTCAACATTTACTTTACTCTTAGACTTTTTAATTTTATCTATCTTGCTATCATTTTTAAATCTATCATCAGACCGATCTATTATTGTAACGATACAACTATTCTTAAATTTTTTATCAAAATAAATTCTATTACTGTTCAAAAATTTTTTTTTCAGTAACCCTATCATTTGAGCAATCATTTTCAATATTTTTATCATTTGAGCAATCATTTTTAATATTTCTATCATTTGAGCAATCATTTTCAATATTTCTATCATTTGAGCAATCATTTTTCTGTCCAGAGTAGCACCACTCACGCAACCTGAAGATCCATATCACCCAACAATCGAACTTTCATTTGATACGGGCAGAGTTATAGAAGAAAAATCAGAAAAATCCAAACGAATGCATTGTTTTCGCAAGGCAGACTTTCTGAGGCTAAATAATTTTATTTCTGGCTTTAATTGGTCTGATCTTTACTTATGCATTAATATGTCCGATGCCGTTAAGGTTTTTTACACCGCAATAAACTCATTTTTTAATTCCTGTGTTCCGTGGTACTATCCGTCAACTTCCAATAAATCACCTTGGTTTAGCAAAGAGTTGACACACTTAAGAAATGTAAAGTCCAGACTTTTTAGGAAATATACAAATACCGGTTCTCAATCTGTTTTTACTAGATATTTAAGTGCTCGGTCAAGATTTACCGTGCTTAATGCTCAGTGTTATAATAGTTACTTAAACCGTTGTAAGGTCCAGTTCTCTCAGGACCCGAAACAGTTTTATAATTTTGTTAACACCAAGCGTAAATCTAATTCTTTTCCTTCCTCGCTGTCGTTCGAAAACATGACGGCAACCACAGATCAGGCAATAGCCGATTTATTTGCCCAATTTTTTCAAACGACTTACTCTACTTTAGATTATTCATCACAGCCTTATTCTTACACCATGTCCAAGTCAAACCTCATATTCTGTCCCACTTTAACAGAAAGCTCTCTTCTTTTGGATCTTCTTCGTATTAAGCCTGTTTATTCGCCAGGTCCCGATGGTATTCCTGGGTGCGTGCTTAGGTATTGCGCTAAGGCCCTGTGCAAACCTCTTCACAAGTTGTTTACCTTATCTCTAGAAACCTCCCAATTCCCAAATATTTGGAAGGAATCATTTGTTATTCCTCTTTTCAAGAAAGGTAACAAGTTAGAAGCCAGTAACTACAGAGGTATTTCTAAGTTGTCAGCTATTCCTAAGCTTTTTGAAAAAATTATTACTCCTCATTTGCAGCACCTTTGCAGATCAATCATTTCTCCACAATCACAAACCTTCTAGAGCTCACTTCATTTGTGATAAAAGGCTTCAATAGTAGTTTTCAAACAGACGTCATTTACACTGACTTTAGTAAAGCATTTGACTCTGTAAATCACTTACTTCTCATTCAAAAACTTGACCTTTTAGGTTTTCCAGTTGATCTGCTTAAATGGATTTCAAGTTATCTAAATGGCAGGTCACAAAGGGTCCTTTTTAAAAATTCAATTTCTGAAATTCTCCGTGTTACCTCCGGTGTCCCACAAGGGAGCCATCTGGGTCCGTTACTTTTTACATTATTTATTAACGATCTTCCCTCAATTATAAGTCATTCTCGCGTACTTATGTACGCAGATGATGTTAAGTTGTGCCTGCAGTATAAGGACATTTCCTGCCATTTAAACTTGCAATCCGATCTAGATAATTTTCAAAACTGGTGCCGAGATAATTTACTAAATTTAAACGGTTCCAAGTGCAAGCTGATGACTTTTTATCGGGCCAATCCGATATACGCGACTTACACGTTAAGTGGCAGCTCTTTGGATAGAATAACTCTTGTAAACGATCTTGGCGTTCTCTTGGACCCTAAACTAAAATTTTCTAATCACATTTCGTCCATGGTTAATAAAGCCAGAGGAGTGCTTGGATTTATTAAAAGGTGGTCAAAAGAATTCGATGATCCTTATTTGACTAAAACTTTATTTATTTCGCTAGTCCGTCCGATTCTGGAGTATGGGTCTCCCGTCTGGAGTCCACAATACGGAATACATATTGGTCGTATTGAATCTGTACAAAAAAACTTCCTTCTTTTTGCTTTACGGCGCCTAAACTGGGATGCAAATCTTATCTTACCTTCTTATTCTAGTAGACTTCTTTTGATTAATTTACCATCCCTAGCCAAATGTAGAACGATGCTTGGTACTATCTTTATTTATAACCTTATACATGGTGATATTGACTGCCCCGACTTGTTAAGTCGGCTAAACTTTTCTGTGCCAAGTATATTAACTAGAAATTATTTTCCCCTAATTTTAAATCATTGTAGATCTAACTATGCCTTGCATGAGCCTTTCAGAGTATTATGTTCTGACTATAATAGACTTTTTCCTGTAATATCAAATCTTGACTCTCTGCCGCTCCTAAAATGATTGATACTTGCTTCATTGGCACAAGATTTACCTTTATTTTCCTATCTCGCGTCTATCTTATCGCGAATCGTGCCGTACGATACACGGCTGCGCCCCTCGGTCGGTTGGGCGGGTATGTAGGCCGTGGGACTCCGCGCGAAAAAAAAAAAAAAATAAAAAAATATTTCCATCATTATCCAATACGATCTTAAAGTTAAATATGTTCATAAAATCTCTTCCTAGAACAGAGCAATATACCATTGATTTGTTCGCTACAACCAGTAATTCAAAATTAAACTTTTCTTTATTTATAACAACAAAGCATGGTAATTTTCCATATATATCTAAAGGACTTTTGTTTAAGCCAAAGTAATTTTTAAGATTATTTTCACTAATTTTAATAGATTTACTTTTCATTATTTTTTCAACACATGATATTTTTATAAAACTAATTGAGCTCCCAGAATCAATTAATACTGATTAGGTTCTGTCTTAAAGTGTATTTTAAAAGATCTTACGTATTCGTTGTTGGAAATGTTTTTCTTCTCCGTGCACTGAGCCACTAGGTGCTCCAGACTTCCACATCCGCAGCAGGATCCGTAATCACGCTTGGGCTTGCGGCATACGGCTGCGAGATGCGTAACAAAACTTTCGTAAATGCCTGCAAAAGTTGTGCAGACGAGTTGAAGCAGTGCATATGCGCTTGTTGACGCAGAAGTGTATCCGGAATTCCTTCGATGATATTGTCAATCAGCTCCATCTGAATGTGCGCAGCTAAACGTGTTTTTCCATTGAAATAGGTGGCAAAATCTTCAGATGGTTGCCACTTGCGCTCCTTAAACTTGCGTCGGGACATAATCTTGCTTTCCTTGGACTGAAAAGCCTCCGCCAGTTGAGTCAGCAACTCCTGAGATGGCAGCGTCAAAATATTTTCTGTGGAGTGTAACCAAATGCGAATTAGATCGTCGCTCAGTTTGTACATCTTAATAATGGCATTAAGATGAGCAATCCATGTACTAACTGGTACTTTGTTGTTGGCAGCTTCGTCAAAAACATGGCGCATTTCTGTCACCATGGTCAGCAAAAGATTATTATTAGAAAATGATCTGGCATCCTCGACGACGACATTTTCCAAATCCAATGGAACAACATTGTTATTTGATGTGGCCACGTTGTTCTGGCCTTGTGGCATATCGTTGGTTGAAGACGCGGTCACGCCGTCTAACGGCTGACGCCGATAAACTTCCATTTTCATAAAACCCGAAGTCATCTTAATAAAAAGGCCAAAGAACAAATATGCTAAAAACTGTTTCGGGAATCCCAACAATCCCTCATCAGCGACCTTATTAATCCAATGAGAAATGGTAGGTCGGACAGTTTTGTACCTGTCAAGAGTATTAATCCTCTTTATTTTATATACACCATATGAACTTTCCGTGGATTTTTCGTTCTTGTACGCCAAGTTCCAAGCCGATGTATTTAATATAATCTTTTGTTATGTACAGCTGTTTTAGTAGCTTACTTACATACTAATGATATTAAGTATATTAAACTATTTTAAAGTTATGTTTGTGGTGGCACAAATACGTTTTGTTGATTCTGTGGTCGCAGCAAAAGTGAGTTTATTCGTTTCCAAATTATGCGTGCTTAGCCTATTTCACAAGAGTGGAACCGAGATAGACATAGTGTTCGGTCGACAATAGGTTTCGCACAAGATTAAAAGAGACATATATAGGATATAATAACTGTGGAACTTATCTTAGAGTATGTATTTACAATAGGATCCTTAGTACTTAAGTGTAGGTGTATATGAACATACATGTGTGTATGATTGCTTGCTACATGTTTTATAAGACTTGCTGACTGGATTGTGGGATCTCTAGTCCATCTAAAAATGCAAACTATTCCAACATTTTTTGGTTTTCAAGGTTATATGGTCGGACGAAACAAAAATTTATCGATTTGATTCAGATGGTCCCTCATGGTTTTTGGATTAGAGATCCCACAATCCAATCAGCAAGTGCCAAACTGTAAAATTTGTTTTATTTTACAGTTTGCTCCAGCATTTTGTACTCCTATTATTAAATGGCTTAAAATTTTCTAAAGTATAAAGTATAAAGTAGTGTATGAACATACCTACAAAACAAGACTAAGCTTTTAAGCGTGCATAAATTAGAACATAAGATACAAACCTTTGAAGTTAGAGTATTGAACTCGTGTTACAGTTTTGCTCGTCAGTGTAACATGTAAAATAATATTAATTTGATTAACAGTTAACTTTAATATTGCGCAAAGTCTCATGTCCTTGTTCTAAATTTATATGCCAATATTATACATAGGTAAAGTTACATACTTTACATAGAGTAATGGAATATATATACATATACACATTCCAATTCCGTTATGTAGACTAGTTCGATTAGAATTAATTCCATTGTCGTCCAAAAGGTTCCGAATCCTTGTTCCAGATTTCTACACCATACTTTAAGTTATTTTTTATATATAGGATATATGTAAAGTAATAATATTTGGTTTATTCATATAATATTTTTTTTTTTTTTACTTTTAAAGAATTTATTTAAAAAATCAATAATGTAGATGGCTTAAAGCTCGAAGCTCCTGACTTTGTATATTTAAAACTTTTGGACAATTTATTCATATAAAAACAAGAGAGAACGCTATAGTCGAGTCCCTCGACTATTAGATACCCGTTACTCAGCTAAACAACTTAATATAAATATGCAATTGCAACTGTGTACAATGTAAATACATACATATGTATATGCTTACATACATACACACATACGCCATTGTTTGACTCAGACCTCCAATTTGGCTAACTTGATTTGATTTGCATAGTTCTTGGGATATAGTTCGGTATTGACAAATGAAAACCATCGCAATTTCCTTTAATAGAAATCCTTATCGAGAATTAACGTTGACTCTGTTGAGCACCTTGGCCAGCTGTTCCAAAGTCATCCGTTAGATGGCGCCATGAAAGGCGGAAATGTAGGCGCTAGCCAGGCTTAAGCGTTTAATGGGTTTTTGGGCTTTAGAGTGGGCGTGGCAAACTTTTATTAGGCCAATCGATAGGTATTGACGAAACAAATACATATCAATTAAAATCTTCATAATAGCATCAAAACTGTGGCCACAGCTTGTGGCTTGTGGGCGTCAGAGGGGGCGTCTGCGTTCATACGGACAGACAGACGGACAGACGGACATGGCTAGATCGACTCGGCTAGTGAACAAGAATATATATACTTTATAGGGTCGGAAACGCTTCTTTCTACCTGTTACATACTTTTGCACGAATACAATATACCCTTTTACTCTACGAGTAACGGGTATAAAAACAGTAGAAAATATTTAAAGATACGCATAAAAGCACACTTTGCGATGAACAAGAAATACAAACAGACAAAGAGGCGTCTAAACACTAAGCGTATTCCGAATATTAATGTATTCTATGTACACACAAGGCGCTAGAACTACAAATTATTGGGTAATGGCCTCTGCAGCAGGATGATCCAACACAGCCCTCGAAGATTACTCCACTTTTTTGCCCAGCGGAGCGGCATCGGAACGGCCCTTCCCGCTATACCTTGCCCGATAGGCGTCTTTCACTTGGTTTATCACATTGGCGAACAGTATTGTACCGAGGAAGACCAGGATGGTGCCCACCCAATGGTTCACGGTGAAGGGATTTCGGAAATAGATGATGGAGAACATCAGCGAAACGAACTTGCGCAGGGTGACCACCAAGGTGACGGTGAGCGAGGCACATTCGGTGGTCAGGAGATAGACGGCGCTGATGCAGACATACTGGGTGACCACGTTGCACAAGAGGTAGAACAGCATCAGCGGGAACTTCCACTCCAGGCCAATTGCTCCGAGTAGGGGAACCGCCACCGGTTCCGAAGACCATGCAATGCCAAAGTGCTGGACTATGTTCCCCGCCATAATCAGGAATCCTGGCAGGGGCAGCATGTGCGTATAAAACAGCGCTTCGCTGGGATGTTTTCCGTACTTTTTGTAGATGCCCATATACGCCGTGACCAGCAGGGCGATCGTCAGCAAGCCAATACTCACCGACCACCAGTAGAAGTCCGAGTAGGAAGTCTCCACCTTGAGGCTGTGATGAGTATTATCCCTGACATCGCCACTGGAAACCAGCGTGCACAGTATAATGCTGAAGGTTAAAGCGCTTCTTTAGCAGCACAATGCCCATGATCATGTTGGCCATCAGTGATCCGCTGCGGAAGATCATGTGCAGCGGCATGGGTATATTGAAGTTAAACGCATAGTTGTTGCACACATTCGACCCAAAGAACAGGGCCACCAGGATGACGTAGTCCTTCAGCGCAATTTTCGGACGCACCGTAAAGAACTTGGATGTGAATACTAGGCCCTCTAGCGCGATGAACAGGAACTGGGCGAATGTGATCAGATTTCCGGCGCCCGGATCGATTTGGATTATCAGCTCCAGGATCACCACGTTGCTGCAACATCCGACGATCACGAACAGCATGCCCAGAAGGGCCTTCAGATTTACAGCCATATCTTCGCAATGAGAGATATTCTATTCCGCGGGAGATATTCCAAATGACCGTAATCCGGTTTGTTGGCGGATCTCGATTGGTTTTGTTTCACTGCTAATTAATAATCTCTCTCTGTTTCGCTCTTTCTCATTCTGCAGCGACCTTCACCTTTTTTATGTCTTTCTAGGTGCTCTCCTTGAAATGGTATTTACCGTACGTTGGGCGCATTTGAACTGGGGCTTTTATTCTTCGGTAGCTCGCAAATGGTTGTTAAAAAATTAATTACAAGCTGGTTGTATTGTTGTAGCAACTATCTATGTTGTTGTTCTACTAGTACTGTTGATGCGGGAAGCGTGAGACAACGACTCACTGAGTGGTCGTGGTGATAGCCTGGTCCTGTACCTTTTCTCCGATTCCATTGAGCTTTGCAAGCGGCGTTCAAGAGGATTCAATACCGCCAAATCACCGAGCACGGCCCAGACGCATAAGCATCTCAAGCTGATATCGTTAAATACGATACGACTAGTAATTGATATTTTGGATAGCCCGCGTGCCTTTGGGTTGCTCTTGCGGGGTGATAAGGAAAAGCTCTATACGTTTACGATTACCGAAGAGGAGACGGACAAGTCGGTCTACATGAAGAAACTGTGCAACCAAATCGCTGCCCACACGTGCCGAACAGATGCGGACAAACTATTGATTTGTCGTACCTCCCAGGAATTGGAGGTGGACATGAGCGATGTGAATGTCAGCACGCTGAGCAAGGCCTTCAAACTGGCTGCCAAGACGCGACTAAAGGTGGGTCGTGCCTTCTCCTTTAACAAAACGCCCAACAAGCTGAAACGAGCCGTCTCCACGATGATAACTTCGCCTTCTGGCAGCACCAATTCGCTTCTCAATTGGCCTAAATGCGTTTGGCCAGTTGCACGAATATAAATGAGGTTGACGATGAAGACTGTGCCAGCATGAGGAGTAGTTCGCCGTCAACGCAATCCGAGATGCTGGTGGTGCCCCCCGCTCTCCGTGCAGCCCACGCGGAAAAACAAGGCCGTTGTGGGTCGCATTTAAAGTGGTCGATGATTCCGCAGTCAATTTGTGTATTCCATTTTTGAAGTCTCTTGGAAAGAGAGACTCGCTTGCAGTGCTATTTCCTCGGGAAATGGGTGATCCATGTCCGAGTGCTGATGATGCAACCTTCGAATTCGTAATCTCACAAAACAACCAGAAACAAATTATCACGCGTCCAATATTGTCTATATTGTAAAATTTATTGTTAAGTTGCACCTATTGATGTGTAGCTCGCGAATGTTGATGCGTTCGCCCGAGCTATCGATTGACCATGATTAACTTGTAAATAGTTCTCCATATGTGGACGCCCATACCCGAAT
Source organism: Drosophila prolongata (assembly GCA_036346975.1). Classification (NCBI taxonomy): domain Eukaryota; kingdom Metazoa; phylum Arthropoda; class Insecta; order Diptera; family Drosophilidae; genus Drosophila; species Drosophila prolongata. The sequence goes on from JAYMZC010000320.1 coordinate 3,459,081, forward strand.
AATTGTGTCGCGTCGCAAAATGCAACCAACTACTCATTGCAGTGACTAGAGATCGCATTCACGCACGCACCGAACGATCGGTTCGAATGGGTTTCGGTCGGATGATCGCCACACCGCAACAAGCTTTGAATGTTTACTGAGTAAATTTTTTAAAAACTTATCTTACTAGCAGCCAAAAGGGCATATATAAAAGATATCTCGAATGCCAGCCCAGAATTTAACGGGCAAAAGATACATCTTCAAAGATTCATAACAGCCTTGAAGTTGGTTAACTTGACTAAAGGCACATTCGAAAATTTGGCTGTAGAAGTCTGAAAAAACTTAATACTCTTTTGTATTAACAAATACGTGATTTGGTGGATCTCTGACTATTTTAATAACGACGAAGAGAGTGTCGAAAGGGAGTGCGGTTTGGATCGAGTTCGATTTAACACTGGCTTTTAATTTCAATATAAAAATGCTTAAGCCTAACTTAACGACGGGGGCGAGAGACGGGGCGAATTCGCGAGAGCGATTAGATCTTTATTGCGCTCCGCTCCCGCCTTACACTATTCAACAAATTTCAAACGCAAAGTGCGCGAACACCGCCCCCTCTAAAGGACCGCCGTCTTCAGCATGCCACAGGCAGCACCGCCAGCCTATGGACCGCTCGCCGATACGTCGCATCCTTTGTCCTCACGTCCGCCACTCGGACCTTGCCGTCAGCGCCGACGTGCACCGCCACGATCCGCCCGATCATCCACTGCTGCGGCGGAAGGTTGTCCTCGGCTACGACGACGAGAGCTCCCACGTCGACGTTTGGAACCTCCTGGTGCCACTTGTTTTTTGCCTGGGGGCTCGAGACGTACTCCCGGGACCAACGCTGCCAAAACCTGTGCCTGAGAGACGAGACACTGCGCCATCGTCGTAAGCAGGTTGGGCTGACTTGGTCCGGGAGCGCTGCTGAGGGTGGAGCTAGGAGGGGCTCGCCGATCAGGAGATGGCCTGGGCTTAGGGCTTCGCCGTCCTTGGAATCCGTGCTGATCGCACCGAGGGGCCTGGAGATGAGCACGGCCTCCACGCTGATGAGGAGAGTTCCGAGCTCCTCCGCGGTCAGGATGTCTTCGCCGACCGTCCGAAGGAACAGGTGCTTTGCAGACTTCACACCTGCCTCCCATAGTCCGCCGAAGTGAGGTGCTCTGGGCGGTATGAACGCAAACTCGCATCCTTTTCTTAACGCGAATGTTGCGATACCGCCCCCCTGCTCCTCCAGACGGGCCCGGAACTCTCTCATGTGGCGATCGGCTCCGACGAAGTTCGTCGCGTTGTCGCACCACACCTTCTCCGGAATCCCGCGTCGACTCACGAACCTTTGGAATGCCAACAAAAACGCATCAGTGGTGAGGTCAGACACTAACTCTAAGTGGACCGCTTTGGACGCAAAACATACAAACAATGCCACGTATGCCACGTGGCTTGCCACGGATACGATACGTTGTGTTAAATGGGCCGCAAAAATCAACACCACAGATATTAAAAGGGCGGAGAGCTCGAAGTCTGTCTGATGGCAAGTTCCCCATGATTTGCGTCAAGAGTTGCGGCTTGCACCGAAAGCAACGAATGCAAGAACGAACCGTTCTGCGTTTTAACAAACTGTGAGCCTTTCGACAACAACAACGGGAATTTGGCTTCGTACGGGATAGGAGCATTCAATAACCGACCCCCAACTCGCAGCAATGTCGAGGAACACCAATCTAATTTGTTCTCCTGAAGAAAAGGGCTTAGTTTTTGTATATTCGTTGCTACCGGTTTATTTTTTCGAATTTTACCCATGTCGTCACTGAACTCGTGAGATTGGATCACTTCCACTATTTTCTCGAACGCAAAATTCAGTTCTCTTGGTGTTATACTTTTTTCAAAGGGCTGCGACACTTTTTTACACCTTTGAATAAACCGTAAGACCCACACGAAAGCCCTTAGAAGCCCTATGTGCGACGAAAAGGATTCTATTTTCTAAAGCACATAATTGGGCTCTGGAATTACCACAAGCGCCAATGCTGATTTGCGTAATTCCATCGACACGACATCAGCAGGTACTTCGAAGTGTCGATTTACAGGCCAATCTGCATCGAGCAAAAACGACGGCCCAGCGAACCAAATAGAAGCTGTAAGTTCCTCAACGTCACATCCCCGTGACACAATGTCCGCTGGGTTTACTTTCGTGGGGACATGTCTCCAGATTGCTTTTTCCGACCACTCTTGAATCTCCGCAACTCGGTTTGAGACAAAAACTGACAACGACGAAGGATGCGTTTTGATCCAATGCAAAGTAATCTCCGAATCCGTCCAGAGGAACACTTTTGTAATCGGAAAATTAAGCAATGGTCTTACACGATTATAAAGATCCGCAAGAAGGTGAGCTGCGCACAACTCAAGGCGAGGCAAAGTTTTCGTCTTGAGGGGAGCTACTTTGGATTTTGCTGTCAATAAAGATACTTTTAAACCTTCAGCGGTACTAGTGCGAACGTAGATGCACGCTCCATATGCTCGCATGGAAGCGTCAGCGAAACCATGTATTTCTGCCGGGACTTTGGCGTCTGTATGAACGAATCGCGATACCTTGATCTTGGGCAGCTGCAACAGCGTTCTCTTAAAAGCTTCCCAAGATGTCTGCAGTTGCATCGGCAGCGACTCGTCCCAGTCTAACTTTCGAAGCCACAGTTCCTGCAACAACATTTTTGCCCTAGTCACTAGAGGACACAATAGGCCAAGCGGATCGAAAAGTCGGGCAGTCACCGACAGTATGTTTCGTTTTGTCGCACGAAGATCCAGGAAAGAGTCATCCAACCGAAATTGAAAGTAATCTTTACCCGGCAACCAAACCACGCCAAGGGTTTTAGTTACGTCGGAGTCTGCCGTTAGCGGCATGACAGCGCTTTCAGATGCGGACAACTCTGGGCAGTTAGAAAACCACTTTGCCAATTCAAATCCTGCCTCTTGCAATACCTGAGAAACTTCGTCTCGAAGGCTTAGCAGGTCCTCAACGCATCTGGCGCCAGTCAACAAATCGTCAACATAAAAGTCATTCTGAATGACCTTAGCGGCTTGTGGACACGAATCCTGCGCGATCTCTCCAAGCCGCATTAAACACCGAATCGCCAGATAGGGTGCTGGCGAAGTTCCATAAGTCACGGTGTTCAGCTTGAAGATTTTTAGAGACTCAGATGGAGACACTATGAGCTGAAAGTTTCGGTCAGCTTCGTCAACCATTACTTGACGATACATCTTTTTTACGTCTGCTGCAAGCGCAAACTTGTGCAGTCTGAACCGAAGAAGGGTCGAATACAGCTCCTCTTGAATGGTGGGGCCAACCATCAAGATGTCATTCAACGCGACCTGCGTCGATGTACGGCTCGAGGCGTCGAATACCACTCTCAACTTTGTCGAGGTGCTTTGAGGTCGCAGCACGCATTGGTGCGGAATGAAATAGTGCGAACTGTCTGGAATTTTATTGTTAGTGGAAGACATGTGGCCCATGGCTTCATATTCTTCCATGAATTCCAGATACATCTTTTTTAAAGAAGGATCTTTGGATAATCTCCTTTCAAGCGACAAAAATCTACGTTTCGCAACTTCATATGATGAACCAAGAGTGTTTGGGTCAGATTTGAACGGCAAACGAACCGAAAATCTTTCGGACGACAATCTTTGAGTATTTTTCTCAAAGTGTTGCTCACAAAGTTGCTGCTCAGGAGTATGGACCTTGGCCTTGGGCGGCAAGTCCTCCACAGACCAAAATTTCTGCAGAGTTGTGTCTATTGACTCCAACACTTCCTCCTGGCAGCTGAGATGTACCAACTTTTCAGCCTTTCTTATTTTTTCTGAGGCACATCTCCCTGACACTATCCAGCCGAGAACTGTTTTCTGCAAAATGGCAAACTCAGGCCATTGCTTTATCTGGCCGACTGACAATAGTTCAAAGAACGAGTCTGCGCCTATAAGCATGTCTATTTTTTGGGGCTTGAAGAAGAATGGATCTGCCAATTGAATATTTTCAGGCACCCTCCAGCCACTGGTGTTCACCGTTTGATCCGGATGATAACCAGAAATATTTTTTAGTATGTAAAATTCGGACGACAATTGACTGCTACCCACTCGCGACTTGACTATCGTGTGTATTTTTTTGGTTGCTTGAGCATTAGTTCCACCAATGCCCCGCAAGCTCAAACACACGTCCTCTCTCCTAATCTGAAGAATCTGAGCGAGCTCGTCGGTCACAAAATGTACTTGTGAACCAGAATCGAGCAACGCTCGAGCCAAAACTAATTCGCCACTTTTTGTTTGGACGCTCACGATGGCTGTGGCAAGAATAACTCTATCCGATGCAGTCGCATGCAAAGCATGCGAAGTGGATGGAGTATTCTGCAAGAGCGTAGGCTGAGGAGGAGGTGGCAACGCGAGATTTGATGGCGAATAAATGTGCAGCAATGTGTGGTGTGAGGACTTACACACCCTGCATCTCTTCGATTTGCATATTTTTACCGTGTGGCCCTTACGGAGGCAGTTAATGCACAAGGGAGCCATTTTTGCGAAATCGAATCTTTGCTGAACTGTTAGGGCAGCAAAAGCAGTGCAATTTCCTACTTGATGTTCTGCTGAGTTGCAAAACACACATACTTCGCGGTCGTCCATGGCAGCAACAAACGAAAAACTCCTGTTTCCATTCTTCTTTCGATAAGCCTGGCTCTGCTGAACAATTTTTGGCTTACACGCTTCTTCGGCAACCATATGCTGATAGCGCTTGTTCAGGGCCGACTCACACTCGCTCCAAAGAGGAAGCGAGGTATAATCTAATTGTTCTTCCCATTTTCTTTTAGTTCCTGCATCGACTTTGCCCATTACTAGATGGATGAGGATGGCATTCGTAATACGTTTGTCATCCCCAATGGACAAAAGAGAATCGTACAGCGCTGTGACTGTGTCGATCAGGTTTCTCAAGGCGGTAGCTGATGGCTGGGAAATCTTTGACAGATTAAACAGTGTCGATATATTGTCAAAGAAAATTAAACAATCATTATCGTACCCGCCTTAGGCTAGCCAGAGCTTTTGGATAATTATCCGCGGTAACTTGGAATGCCCTAACTGTTCCTAGCGCGTCTCCAGCCAAACACGATATTAGATGGTTGAATTTTTCGATATCGTGCAGCGTGTCATCTTTGTCAACAAATGTTTCGAAAAGGCTTATAAAATTTTTAAATTCGGAATGTTTTCCGCTGAAGGTTGGAAGAGCGACGCTCGGCAAACGGCATTGGGGTGTGCGCGTTACCGGCGAAGATGAATTGTCAACGCTCTTACGCTTTGTTTCCGCAATTAGGGAAATTAGCAACGATTTTGCTATTATCGCAGTCCTTCGAACTCTTCGCGGTACTCATCATCTCCATCTTTCGCTTCAATTTTATTTTGTATAAGCGAAGCATTTTCGATGTGCGTATTTAGGATTTCTAATTGACATTCTAACTCAACCGTATTTAAAGAGAATCGACCCTCATTTAAATATCTTTGCGTTCGCTCTATACTCCTCATATATCCATCTCGTTGGCTTTTCAACTCTTCGATTTCCTGGTTGTTACTTTCTGATTTTGGCATTTTTTTTTTTTTTTGGTATCGAAGATTTTTAAATTTAATTTAATTTATTTATTTTTTTTTTTTTTAATTATAAGTGTGTACAAACAAATTTTGTTTTTAAATTTATTAAATTTAAATAATAATAACCAACGAGAGGAATAAGCAGAACGCAAGCAGTGTAGGGGAGTTATTTAAAATGAATTAAAGAATTAATTTAAGGAATCCTAAATTATTTAATAATTCAATATAAAATACCGAGCTCACGTAGTGTAGGGGAGCACACGCCAAGCTCAAACACCAAAAAACGAACAAACGTTTAGGCAGCGGCAACGCTTGCACAGTTCCAGCGATCGAAAACGAAAACGACGAAAGAGAACTCAAAAGAACGGGCTGCGCTGTCTGTGTGTGTGTGTATGTGTGTACGGCTGGCGGTGCTCAACGCAATGCTAACGGAGGATGATGCACTGACCGATAACTAAGGGCAACGAATATATAAACCTGACGCTTAAAAGCGCGGGAAATGGCGAAAAGCGAGGGAAATTTGAAGAAAATGCGCTGCAGAAAATTTGCCGGGGATTTAATTCTCGAATTATAACTTTTCACAATTCTCAACTTTTGCCTTTTTAATTTTTTAGAAAGCTATAATTGGTGTTCACTACGACGAGAAATGGGGGAACTTTATTTTTTAAAAAAACCAGGATGCCGACAAATATTTATTTTATTTTGGTCCAAAGCGATTCACTTACTTATGTATGTATAATTCAAAATGTGTACATGTGTATGGATGTATGTATGTATCAGAATTATAATTGTTAGTACATGCAAGTTTTATTTATTTCTTGGTTAGAATGCTCGCTATCTACCGAATTTTTCACACGAATGCAAAAAGTTGAAAAATGGGCCAAAACACAATTAAAAAACGCCACAGATTAGCTTTCAACTTTTCGCACTCTATACCTGCTTGGCCAATTTTGGGCTTGAGACTTCCTTTTTTTCCATTTTAACAGCAGCAAGAGGGAGGGTTCAGCAGACTTCCAACGCAGTTCCAAAAGAAATCGAGAAATTGGTTGCCGTACCGACGCGAGTTTTTGTTTTTTATTTTTTGGTGAAAATTAAGATCGCGAAAATCCAAATATCACGTCGGGGTCACCATGAAAAAACTTAATACTCTTTTGTATTAACAAAAACGTGATTTGGTGGATCTCTGACGATTTTAATAACGACGAAGAGAGTGACGAAAGGGAGTGGGGTTTGGATCGAGTTCGATTTAACACTGGCTTTTAATTTCAATATAAAAATGCTTAAGCCTAACTTAACGACGGGGGCGAGAGACGGGGCGAATTCGCGTGAGCGATTAGATCTTTACTGCGCTCCCGCTCCCGCCTTACACTATTCAACAAATTTCAAACGCAAAGTGCGCGAACAAAGCATTAAATCCAAAATAATAGGATCTACAATATACAAAGTACAGAATGAAACAACAATAAATTCAATAATAAAGAAATTGCAAGACACTATAGTCGGCGAAACATACGACGTAGTCAAAGCGAAAATGGCGAAGACAAGCCAGAAAGGCAAAACAGCCGAGAAATTTACATCAGAAATAGACAGCTCCTTGAAGCCTCGTACATTGACGAAGGCCTATCAGCCGAACACGCTAACAAATTCAGCACAAAAGAAGCCATTACCACAATGGTTAAAAATTGTGAGCATGGCCGCCTAAAAACAATTTTAGAGGCAGGCAACTTTACAACTATGAATGGAGCCGTTACATACAATGCAGTACTGAAATGACAGGCAATGCAAATCCAATACTGTACACACAAAGAGGAAACAACTATCGCGGTAACAACTTCAGAAATAATTATCGCGGTAGGGGCAATAACCGAGGTAATTATCAGAATAACGGATATTACCGATATAATGGCTATAACCAAAATAACGGTTATAACCGAAACTATTATAATCAGACCAACAACAATTATAGAGGTCGTGGTTTTTATAGAGGAAACAACCGTGGTGGAAACACCAACAATGCAAATACGAACACCAACATTTTTCAGACACGAAGTGACCTTCCTTGGACACAAGTGTACTGACAAAGGTATTTTGCCAGACAATAAAAAATACGATGTAATAGAAAAATACCCAGTCCCAACGGACGCAGACAGCGCTAGAAGATTCGTTGCATTTTGCAATTACTACAGACGTTTTATTTAAAATTTTTCCGATTACTCACGCCACATAACTAGATTATGTAAAAAGAATGTTAAATTCGAATGGACAGATGTATGTCAAAACGCATTCGAATACCTTAAAATTCAATTGATGAAACCTACACTTCTACAATACCCAGATTTTAATAAAGAATTTTGTATAACAACAGATGCAAGCAAACAAGCGTGTGGAGCTGTTCTTACTCAAGATTATAATAACGCACAGCTACCAGTAGCCTATGCATCAATATCATTTACTAAAGGAGAAAGCAACAAAAATACAACTGAACAAGAATAAGCAGCTATCCATTGGGCGATAAATCATTTTCGACCATATATTTATGGAAGACATTTCACAGTCAAGACAGACCATAGGCCATTAACTTACTTATTTTCGATGACAAACCCGAGCTCAAAACTAACGCGAACTCAAAAGACTTAGAAGAATATGATTTTACTGTGGAATATCTTTTTTTTTTGTTTTTTATTTCGCGCGGAGTCCCACGGCCCACTTACCCTCCCAACCGACCGAGGGGCGCAGCCCTGTATCGTACGGCACGATTCGCGATAAGATAGACGCGAGATAGGAAAATAAAGGTAAAGGTCCGGGGAAAAAGTAATAGTTAGATCAATCTTGTGCCAATGAAGCAAGTATTAATCGTTTTAGGAGCGGCAGAGAGTCAAGATTTGATATTACAGGAAAAAGTCTATTATAGTCAGAACATAATACTCTGAAAGGCTCATGCAAGGCATAGTTAGATCTACAATGATTTAAAATTAGGGGAAAATAATTTCTAGTTAATCTACTTGGCACAGAAAAGTTTAGCCGACTTAACAAGTCGGGGCAGTCAATATCACCATGTATAAGGTTATAAATAAAGATAGTACCAAGCATCGTTCTACGGTTGGCTAGGGATGGTAAATTAATCAAAAGAAGTCTACTAGAATAAGAAGGTAAGATAAGATTTGCATCCCAGTTTAGGCGCCGTTAAGCAAAAAGAAGGAAGTTTTTTTGTACAGATTCAATACGACCAATATGTATTCCGTATTGTGGACTCCAGATGGGAGACCCATACTCCAGAATCAGACGGACTAGCGAAATAAATAAAGTTTTAGTCAAATAAGGATCATCGAATTCTTTTGACCACCTTTTAATAAATCCAAGCACTCCTTTGGCTTTATTAACCATGGACGAAATATGATTAGAAAATTTTAGTTTAGGGTCCAAGAGAACGCCAAGATCGTTTACAAGAGTTATTCTATCCAAAGAGCTGCCACTTAACGTGTAAGTCGCGTATATCGGATTGGCCCGATATAAAGTCATCTGCTTGCACTTGGAACCGTTTAAATTTAGTAAATTATCTCTACACCAGTTTTGAAAATTATCTAGATTGGATTGCAAGTTTAAATGGCAGGAAATGTCCTTATACTGCAGGCACAACTTAACATCATCTGCGTACATAAGTACGCGAGAATGACTTATAATTGAGGGAAGATCGTTAATAAATAATGTAAAAAGTAATAGCGCAATACCTAAGCACGCACCCAGGAATACCATCGGGCCCTGGCGAATAAACAGGCTTAATGCGAAGAAGATTCAAAAGAAGAGAGATTTCTGTTAAAGTGGGACAGAATATGAGGTTTGACTTGGACATGGTGTAATAGAAAAAAAGAATAAGGCTGTGATGAATAATCTAAAGTAGAGTGAGTCGTTTGAAAAAATTGGGCAAATAAATATATTGTGCGTCTTCACAGAGAACGGTCGTGTTTTTGTTTTGCGCTCCGAATTTTCATTTTTCTTATTGAAACCACCGGGGCTTACTTAAATCTCTTTAATTTTTCTACACCTTTAAGTGTTTTCTAACAACTCTCCGTTCGCTTTGCGAGTGCATCGTGATTAACTTGTGTTTAGTAAACAAAAAGTTTTTATCATAATTTAATTCGGTGCTGGTTTGTTGTTATTGTGTTCCATTGCCCCTCTTTTCAGTCTTTCTCTTCGTTGTTGAGCGCTGTTGGAACGGCACGCACTCCAACGGTCATATCTCTCAGAGGTGTTTTATACCGGAGTTAATCGGTTAATAATCCCGCTCTCTCTCTCTTTTCGTTTCTATATCGTTTCGTGGTGCCTAACATCAAAGTTATTCGGTGTTTCGCTCCCGCTCTGTCGCTCTGCTTGATCTCTCATTTAAAAGTTCTTGGGCGCTTTCGATTTTTTCGTCCGCTATAGTGCACAGTGGTCCGCGGTCAGCGAAAATGGCTTTCTGTTCATTAAAAAATTGCAAGAAAGTTATCTCGGCTGGACAGCAAAGTATTCCCTGCCATACATGTGATAAAATTTATCACGCAAAGTGTCTTGTCTATTCTGGCCTGGTTCGTGATGCCATCGATGAGAGGAGTGGCCTACGCTACTACTGCGATGAATGCATTGTAAACGAGAACCAGGCAATAACTATTAGGCGGCTCACAGAAAGCAGTGTTACGGAATTAATCCGGAACTGCCGTAAAAATACGGATCTGCTCGTGGCGCTTGAATCTCAGCTCACTAGCCGCACGCTAGCTGAGCCCGATTCCCCAAAGCGCAAAAAAGTCGCGGTCGGTGGGCATTCTAGGCAGACTGGTGCTGTGCATTCTGCTGCCCGCGATTCAACTCCAGCTCAGCTGCCAATCTTAGGCGCCACTCAAATGGTACTATGATCGGGAGCAAAAAGTGATTCGGTATCCGAAGTGGCTGGAATCGATGTGGCTCCGCTAGGTACTTCCGCTCTGTCCGATCAAAATAAAGTAGTGGCCCCAACACCTCATGTAGACTTAAGGTCCGGATTACCGGCCGATACTGGTAGTACAGATACAAATTCTGTAGTACCAAAAAGGGTTACATGTGTTGTACCAAAAACGGTTACTTGTGTTCGGGTGCCCCAGCTAAAACATGTATTTGTTTCACGGCTCGCCCCAGACCTCTCATCACTGGATATTACGGCTTATATCCGTAACAAAATCCAAGTTGATGATTTGAAGGTCGAACAATTTAAATTTTCTTTGCTAGGAAAGTATCATAATTTAATTTTATTCGGATAGTTTTTCTTTCCCATATAATATTATGGTATGTACAGAGACCTGGTTAAGGCCGGATATTCTTAGCCCCGAAATTCTCCCGGGTAAGTACACAATTTATAGGCTTGATCGTCAGTCCAGACGGGGAGGTGGAGTCCTGATTGCTGTCGACTCCACCTTTTCGTCTGAATTACTAACTTTCGAAGAATTTATTGACATCGAATTCCTAGGTATAAAATTATCGTTTCCCGGTAGTTTTGTATATATTACTTGTTCATATATCCCACCATCATCTGAGTTCCCTATTTACGGAAATCACCTTTCCGTTATTCAGTCCATTTCCAAAAAACTGTCAGATCGAGATCAGTTAATAGTATTGGGTGATTTTAATATACCTAGTGCGACATGGTCCCCTAACGAAAACTCTAACATTTTACTTTCTTTAGCGCAGCATGACTTTATTGACGGCTTGCTTGACATTGCGCTATCCCAAGTGAATCATGTTAATAACTCCTTAGGACGTTTACTGCACTTGTGTTTTGTTTCAAATTCAGAAGGCGTTTGCCTATCAAGAGCGTCACAACTTACACAACTTGAAGATCCTTATCATCCAACTCTAGAGCTGACTGTAGACGCAAGAACAGAGCTGAATAAAAAATCCGAAAAGTCGGTTAAACGAATCCGCTGCTTCCGTAAGGCAAACTTTCATCTTTTAAATACTTTTATATCCGGCAATGACTAGTCCGAATTTTATTCATGCACTAACGTGGCTAAGGCCGTTAATATCTTTTATAATGCATTGAATTCCTTCAGTGTGCATTGAATTCCTTCTGTGTGTTCCGTTATACTATCCGTCAATTTCAAATAAACCTCCGTGGTTTAATAAAGAGTTGTCCCACCTAAAAAATATTAAGTCCAGACTTTTCAATAAATTTAAAATGTGCGGTTCACAATCTGTCTTCTCTCGGTACCTAAGGGCTCGGTCAAATTGTATCGTGCTTAACGCTATAAAAGTTATTACGTTGTAGGGTCCAATTTTCACAACATCCAAAACAGTTTTATAATTTTGTTAACACTAAGCGTAAATCAGCCTGTTACCCTGCATCACTATCATTTGAAAACTCTACGGCAAATTCTGATCAGGCAATTGCCGATCTATTTGCCCAGTTTTTCCAGACAACATATTCTATTTCATCCCGTCCAAATCCGTCTTATTCAAATGCCATACCCAAGTCGAACTTGATTTTTTGTCCGAAGTTAAGCGAAAGCTTCCTTCTTTTGGATCTCCATAAAGTTAAGCCTGTCTATTCACCGGGTCCGGACGGAGTTCCAGGCTGCGTGCTGAGGTGCTGAAACTCTGTGTAGACCTCTGCACAAATTGTTTACCTTGTCTTTAAAAACATCTCATTTCCCACTTATTTGGAAGGAGTCATTTGTCATTCCCCTTCATAAGAAAGGAAATAAATGCAATGCAAGTAATTACAGAGGCATATCCAGGCATGATCTTCTAACATGGATCTCAAGTTATCTGAGTGGTAGGACTCAACGAGTCCTCTTTAAAAACTCGATATCTGATTTGATCCGAGTTACTTCAGGCGTCCCACAAGGAAGCCACCTTGGCCCACTTCTTTTTACTTTATTTATAAACGATCTCCCTCTAGTCTTGACAAAGTCGCGTGTCCTTATGTACGCAGATGACGTTAAGTTATGCCTGCAATATAACGAAATTTCTAGCAGTTCAGACTTACAATCTGACCTAAACGCTTTTCAAACATGGTGTTGTGAAAATCTTTTGGATTTAAATAGCGCTAAGTGCAAAGTAATGACATTTTTTCGGGTGAACCCACAATATGCAACGTATACGCTGGGTGGTTGCGCGTTGTCTAGAATTACGCATGTTGATGACCTTGGCGTCCTAAACTTAAGTTTTGTGACCATATTACTTCTATGGTGAATAAAGCCAGGGGAGTACTTGGATTTATTAAAAGGTGGTCAAAGGAATTCGATGATCCCTATGTTACAAAGACTCTGTTTATTTCACTAGTCCGTCCAATCCTGGAGTACTGTTCTGCAGTTTGGAGTCCTCAGTATGGTGTACATATAGACCGGATAGAGTCTCTGCAAAATAACTTTTTATTATTTGCTCTACGGGGCCTTAACTGGAATGCAAGCCTTATTTTACCATCCTACTCTAGTAGACTTCTCACAACTTTTATCTATAAACTTATTCACGGGGATGTGGAGAGTCCCGAGTTACTGGGTCGCATAAGCTTCTCCGTGCCTAATAGAATTACCAGGAACTATGTTCCTCTTACATTAAATATTTGTAGATCTAACTTTGATATGCATGAACCGTTTAGAGTACTGTGTAACGACTATAATGGACTATACCACATTATTTCTACAACCGACTCTTTGCCAAGCCTAAAATCATTAATTTTATCTTACTTAGCACAAAATTATTATTAGTATTAGTCTCGTACGTATTTCTAATCTTGTCTGTCCGCTTCTGCATTGTGCTTTTAACTTCTCGCGATCTCGTTTTTACGCCTATTAGGCTCCGCGCGTAACAAGCACTGCTTGGTGTCGTAAGGGCCACTTGTTTGCGCTGATCATAGTGCATCAACGTCCGAATAAATGAAATCGGCTATTGCCTGATCTGTGGTACGACAGCGAGGAAGGAAAAGAATTAGATTTACGCTTGGTGTTAACAAAATTATAAAACTGTTTCGGGTCCTGAGAGAACTGGACCTTACAACGGTTTAATTAACTATTATAACAGTGAGCACTAAGCACGGTAAATCTTGACCGAGCACTTAAATATCTAGTAAAAACAGATTGAGAACCGGTATTTTTATATTTCCTAAACAGTCTGGACTTTACATTTCTTAAGTGTGTCAACTCTTTGCTAAACCAAGGTGATTTATTGGAAGTTGACGGATAGTACCACGGAACACAGGAATTAAAAAATGAGTTTATTGCAGTGTAAAAAACATTAACTGCATCGGACATATTAATGCATAAGTAAAGATCAGACCAATTAAAGCCAGAAATAAAATTATTTAGCCTCAGAAAGTCTGCCTTGCGAAAACAATGCATTCGTTTGGATTTTTCTGATTTTTCTTCTACAACTCCCTCTTCTATACCCGTATCAAATGAAAGTTCGATTGTTGGGTGATATGGATCTTCAGGTTGCGTGAGTGGTGCTACTCTGGACAGAAACACACCTTCAGGATTTGATACAAAACACAAATCAAGTAGGCGACCTAATGAATTTCGAACATGGTTTACTTGCGATAGAGATATGTCAAGCAGGCCATCAATAAAATCATGCTGTGCTATAGGTAGTAAGACATTCGATCCATCCTCAGTGGACCAAGTAACTCCAGGTATATTAAAATCACCTAGAACTATCAACTGATCCCTATCGGAAAGCTTATTTGCAACGGACTTAATAACGGAAAGGTGATTTAAATAATCAGGAAGTTCAGACAACGGCGGAATATATGACCAAGTTATGTATATAGAGCTACCAGGAAGCGATAACTTTACACAAATAAATTCAATGGTATTGAATTCATCAAAAAATAACTCCTCAGACGGGAGGTTTGAATCAACTCCAATTAAGACTCCACCTCCCCGTCTAGAGGGACGGTCATACCTATATATTGTGTATTTACCTGGAAAACTTCGGAACTAAAGATCTCCGGCTTTAACCAGGTTTCTGTAAACACAATAATATGAGATGCAAACGAAAGGCTATCGGAATACAATTTTGTGAGCTTGCTACGCAAACCTCTTGCATTCTGATAGGAAAGAATGAGGTTAGAAGTTAGTTTTTTAAAATTGGTACACTGGTTTGGCCTCGACTAGGAAGTTTTACTCCCACGGTCCCCTTCTTCTTTATCTTAGCCTCGAACTCTTTTACAACCATATTATCCGGCCAAAAGTCGCCCGAGCATATGGCTTCAAAAAGCTCGTTAGGGACAGATATCTTGAAAGATAAAATGTCTCTACCATAAGAAAACTTAAACTTTTCCACCTTTACACTATTACAATCGGCTTTAGTTTTGTCTTGTATATAAGACAATACATCAGAAGATGTTTGATCAGGGGAAATCCGAGAAACGAAAATTTGTTTCTTTAGTGAAACCACTAAAAGGGATTTTGGTGGAGCAGACATTGTTTCTGCAAAACCAACTTGAGCCGGTTGTCCGGACTCAGTAGTCCCTTGTGGTGGAGATGCTACATTCTGAGAGATAGGTGGATCCACTAATTGTGAAACCACTACGGACAAATCGGAATTCTTAGAAGTCCCTGGTTGCATGCATTCTGTAACGGATTGTTCGGATACCGAATATTTTTTAGCTGATGATCTTAGCAACATTTGAGGGTTTGCTGAAATCAGCTGCTCTTTTGATTTCGGTTGCGGGGTGTTCCCCTCTTGCACCATACCACCAGCGGCCTTTTTGCGCTTAGGGGACTCTTCTAATAGCTTACGACTATTAAACTGCGAGTCCAGCGCAGAGAGGAGATCATCAGCTCGGCGAAAACTATCTGGCTAGATATAGTTAATCAGCTAATCAGCTCCATCAGGCCGCCTTTAGTTTGGCGCATGAACGATTTCATCTCGTTCGCAACCTCGACACAAGCGTCACAACAAAACTGCAAATTGGGCCCCTTTGAAAGGTCATCACTTGTCCGGCCAGTAAAACCGGCGCACTTGGTGTGCACCATATTTTCACACAGCCAGCAAGTCAAATTAGACTGGTCAGACCTGATTACGAGGCTGCATTTTTTGCAGAAGCAGACTAAATTTTTATTATTCATTTTATTTATTTACCACTGTACCAAGAAAGCGAGCAGTTATAAGTACCGCAAGAGCGCAGAAACTGCACGCTTAGAACTTTCAAAGCAAAGAGAGCAAGAGAGCGGGAGCGTAAATAAGTTAAAGTGCATGCACGAAAGAGAAACGGCGGGGATATAAGAAAAGAAAACACTGATAAGAATTACGAAAAACTAAAACAATTTATTAGTATTAAATACAAAGTGCACTCGCGAAGCGAACGGAGTTTAAATTTATGTTTAAATAAACCGGAAGAGAATTAAAATTGTTTTGATAAAACCCACCGATGGGAATAAACGAAAACAAAATGAAAATTCGAAGCGCAGAAAAAAAACACGACCGTTCACTTTGAAAGTCAAAGACGAACCAACTTAAGCGAAAAGACAATCATATAGCCGACGCGCTTTCAAGAATAACCATAACAGATTTAATGAATATTCAAACGAATAATGAAATTCTGACAGTCACTACCAGAAACCAAAGTAAACAAAAAATTCCTGCGCAGGAAAAGAAAAAGAAAAATTTGTTTGCCTAGGCAAACTCTAAATAAAGCTTCTCAGCCCAACGTATACGAAGTCATTGTAAATGACGAGGTACGAAAAGTAGTAACCTTGCGAATAACAGATTCACTATGTTTACTAAAGCATGGAAAGAAAGTTATAGCAAGAATTGATGTTAGCGATATGTACACCAATGGAATTCTCGACTTAGGTAAATTCTTTCAAATGCTTAAAAAAGAAGCCGGTATACTTAATATCAGCAAACTCAAAGTGGCACCGAGCGAAAAAATCTTTGACACTATATCAATAGAATCTTTTAAAATAATGGGCAATAAAATATTGTAACGACCTGATTCTTTATTTTTTGCTCGCTACGTAAACGTTCGGCTAGCTCAGAGAGGTTGTGAGTTCGTTCCACCAAATTTATATTGAGTGACTGCCCGTGACCAAAGGATAAATCCAGAAATGATTAGGTTGGTGCTTTCTAGCAGTTCAGACTTACAATCTGACCTAAACGCTTTTCAAACATGGTGTTGTGAAAATCTTTTGGATTTAAATAGCGCTAAGTGCAAAGTAATGACATTTTTTCGGGTGAACCCACAATATGCAACGTATACGCTGGGTGGTTGCGCGTTGTCTAGAATTACGCATGTTGATGACCTTGGCGTCCTAAACTTAAGTTTTGTGACCATATTACTTCTATGGTGAATAAAGCCAGGGGAGTACTTGGATTTATTAAAAGGTGGTCAAAGGAATTCGATGATCCCTATGTTACAAAGACTCTGTTTATTTCACTAGTCCGTCCAATCCTGGAGTACTGTTCTGCAGTTTGGAGTCCTCAGTATGGTGTACATATAGACCGGATAGAGTCTCTGCAAAATAACTTTTTATTATTTGCTCTACGGGGCCTTAACTGGAATGCAAGCCTTATTTTACCATCCTACTCTAGTAGACTTCTCACAACTTTTATCTATAAACTTATTCACGGGGATGTGGAGAGTCCCGAGTTACTGGGTCGCATAAGCTTCTCCGTGCCTAATAGAATTACCAGGAACTATGTTCCTCTTACATTAAATATTTGTAGATCTAACTTTGATATGCATGAACCGTTTAGAGTACTGTGTAACGACTATAATGGACTATACCACATTATTTCTACAACCGACTCTTTGCCAAGCCTAAAATCATTAATTTTATCTTACTTAGCACAAAATTATTATTAGTATTAGTCTCGTACGTATTTCTAATCTTGTCTGTCCGCTTCTGCATTGTGCTTTTAACTTCTCGCGATCTCGTTTTTACGCCTATTAGGCTCCGCGCGTAACAAGCACTGCTTGGTGTCGTAAGGGCCACTTGTTTGCGCTGATCATAGTGCATCAAAATTGGTACACTGGTTTGGCCTCGACTAGGAAGTTTTACTCCCACGGTCCCCTTCTTCTTTATCTTAGCCTCGAACTCTTTTACAACCATATTATCCGGCCAAAAGTCGCCCGAGCATATGGCTTCAAAAAGCTCGTTAGGGACAGATATCTTGAAAGATAAAATGTCTCTACCATAAGAAAACTTAAACTTTTCCACCTTTACACTATTACAATCGGCTTTAGTTTTGTCTTGTATATAAGACAATACATCAGAAGATGTTTGATCAGGGGAAATCCGAGAAACGAAAATTTGTTTCTTTAGTGAAACCACTAAAAGGGATTTTGGTGGAGCAGACATTGTTTCTGCAAAACCAACTTGAGCCGGTTGTCCGGACTCAGTAGTCCCTTGTGGTGGAGATGCTACATTCTGAGAGATAGGTGGATCCACTAATTGTGAAACCACTACGGACAAATCGGAATTCTTAGAAGTCCCTGGTTGCATGCATTCTGTAACGGATTGTTCGGATACCGAATATTTTTTAGCTGATGATCTTAGCAACATTTGAGGGTTTGCTGAAATCAGCTGCTCTTTTGATTTCGGTTGCGGGGTGTTCCCCTCTTGCACCATACCACCAGCGGCCTTTTTGCGCTTAGGGGACTCTTCTAATAGCTTACGACTATTAAACTGCGAGTCCAGCGCAGAGAGGAGATCATCAGCTCGGCGAAAACTATCTGGCTAGATATAGTTAATCAGCTAATCAGCTCCATCAGGCCGCCTTTAGTTTGGCGCATGAACGATTTCATCTCGTTCGCAACCTCGACACAAGCGTCACAACAAAACTGCAAATTGGGCCCCTTTGAAAGGTCATCACTTGTCCGGCCAGTAAAACCGGCGCACTTGGTGTGCACCATATTTTCACACAGCCAGCAAGTCAAATTAGACTGGTCAGACCTGATTACGAGGCTGCATTTTTTGCAGAAGCAGACTAAATTTTTATTATTCATTTTATTTATTTACCACTGTACCAAGAAAGCGAATTGAAATTTATAAGCGAGCAGTTATAAGTACCGCAAGAGCGCAGAAACTGCACGCTTAGAACTTTCAAAGCAAAGAGAGCAAGAGAGCGGGAGCGTAAATAAGTTAAAGTGCATGCACGAAAGAGAAACGGCGGGGATATAAGAAAAGAAAACACTGATAAGAATTACGAAAAACTAAAACAATTTATTAGTATTAAATACAAAGTGCACTCGCGAAGCGAACGGAGTTTAAATTTATGTTTAAATAAACCGGAAGAGAATTAAAATTGTTTTGATAAAACCCACCGATGGGAATAAACGAAAACAAAATGAAAATTCGAAGCGCAGAAAAAAAACACGACCGTTCACTTTGAAAGTCAAAGACGAACCAACTTAAGCGAAAAGACAATCATATAGCCGACGCGCTTTCAAGAATAACCATAACAGATTTAATGAATATTCAAACGAATAATGAAATTCTGACAGTCACTACCAGAAACCAAAGTAAACAAAAAATTCCTGCGCAGGAAAAGAAAAAGAAAAATTTGTTTGCCTAGGCAAACTCTAAATAAAGCTTCTCAGCCCAACGTATACGAAGTCATTGTAAATGACGAGGTACGAAAAGTAGTAACCTTGCGAATAACAGATTCACTATGTTTACTAAAGCATGGAAAGAAAGTTATAGCAAGAATTGATGTTAGCGATATGTACACCAATGGAATTCTCGACTTAGGTAAATTCTTTCAAATGCTTAAAAAAGAAGCCGGTATACTTAATATCAGCAAACTCAAAGTGGCACCGAGCGAAAAAATCTTTGACACTATATCAATAGAATCTTTTAAAATAATGGGCAATAAAATATTGTAACGACCTGATTCTTTATTTTTTGCTCGCTACGTAAACGTTCGGCTAGCTCAGAGAGGTTGTGAGTTCGTTCCACCAAATTTATATTGAGTGACTGCCCGTGACCAAAGGATAAATCCAGAAATGATTAGGTTGGTGCTGGTTTATTGATTCTCTAAAATATAGCCTTATTGCTATAATTCTGCTGCCCGTTGTCGCTGTCTTCTGCTGCGTTGCTCCTGGCTCGCTGCTGCGCTGCTCCTAGTGTGCCGCTGCGTCGCTCCTGGCCTGCTACTGCGTTGCTTCGTCTTGTTGCTCCGGGTGACTGAGATCGGGAAGGCTCCACCAAAAATCCTGGATATTATGCGAGCTTACCTACCGGGACCGGCAAGGTGTATCGCCTAGCAGGTGAACCGAAGTTTCGCCTTATCGCCTAGCCACCTTTATCGCCTGGCTTCCGGAGTTCAGCCTGGACTTTGTCGGCAAGGTGTATCGCCTAGCAGGTAGAACAAAGTTCTCCCTTACCGCCTAGCCACCTTTATCACCTGACACCGCGCAAGGACTCCCTAGGTTTGATTTTACCACGACCTAGCACCGTTGGATCTCAGCGTTGTAGCCTCAGCCTTGTAGACTTGTCGTCAGGCGTCACGACTTTGCGATCTTGATCCTTGGGCACTTCGGTTTCGATGTTTACTTATTCCGCGTTCACGCACTCGCTCTGATTCTCGCGCTCGTACTGTCTCGAGCTGCGCTTGCACCGTCCTTTTATAGGCGCTGTTAGGTGCCGTTATTTCCCTCAGGTCCAAGGTCCACCGAGGTACCGTTAATTCACGGTGTGTCCCACCGTATGACCTCGTTGCCCTTGACATATCGAATATTTCCCAATTGACCTGGATGACCTTCATTTCTCCGGCTTTCTCGCCTGCTCCGCTGTTGCTAGGCCAATATCCTGCATCGGGATTTGTGGGGAGTTAATGACTCCTCACAATATTACAATCTCTAAGAGTAGCGCTGCTCAAGCCGGTGACCCAATTATCAAATAATGATAAAGAGAAAGAATCATTACTGTTTACATTCCATGACGATCCAATACAAGGAGGTCATACAGGCATAGCTAGAACATTAGCAAAGATAAAAAGGCATTATTATTGAAAAAGATGACCCGATTTATAACAAATTAAATAAGAAAATGCCCAAAATCCAAAACAACCAAACATAGGAAAACACCATTGACGATAACTGAAACACCACCAATGCCTTTTGACAGGGTAATTGTGGATACGATCGGTCCACTACGATTTAACTCAATACCTTGTGGCAATACCAATCCAAAACAAAAGTGCAAAAACAGTAGCAAAAGCTATATTTGAAGATTTTATTCTGAAGTACGGTCCGATGAAGACGTTCATAACAGACATGGGAACAGAATATAAAAATTCGATAATTGAGGATTTATGTAAAAATTTAAATATCAAAAACATAACTTCTACCGCACACCATCACCAAACTGTAGGAACCGTGGAGCGAAGCCACAGAACATTTAATGAGTTCATCCGCTCATACATCTCAGTTGATAAAACAGATTGGGATATATGGCTCCAGTACTTTGAATATTGTTTCAACACAACACCCTCTATGGCACATGACTATTGTCCATATGAGTTAGTTTTTGGTAAAACTTCAAATTTACCTCAACATTTTAATAGCATAGATAAAATAAAACCTCTATATAATGTAGATGACTACGCTTAAGAATCTAAGTTTAGACTAGAACAAGCATTTAAGAGAGCTAGATTAATGTTAGAATCTCATAAAAAGAATCAAAAAATTAGATATGACAAAAATACCTTAGATTTTGATTTAAAAATATGAGATCAGGTTTTATTGAAAAATGAAACAGGGCATAAGCAAGACTTTAAATATACTGGACCATATAAGGTTGAAAGTAAAGAAGAAAACGATAACATAGTAATTTCAAATAACAAAAATAAAAAACAAACAGTACATAAGGCTAGGTTAAAAATGTTTATTTCATAATCACTTTAATTCTCTTATAAATATATCACGTATGGCCATACATAAATTAAGAACCATAATTTAATGAAAAGACAACCTAAAAAAAAAAATATATATACTAAAATAAATAATACTTTCTGATTCGAAAACAAAAAAAAAATAATAAATTAAATAAATAACCCATTAAAAAAAACCAAGAAAGGAAAGCTAGCTTCGGGCGGAGCCGAAGTTGATATACCCTTGCAGAATACTCTGTAAAATATATTCTCCAAAATTATTCATATGATGCATTCTTAATACTCATAAAAAATCCCAACTTCCTAACTTTAAAAACAGCAAAGTTATGGCATTTCCAATCGTTCAGTTATATGGCAGCTATATGATATAGTCGGCCGATCCTTATGAAATTTGGTAGGTCGGATTGATTGGCCAAATATAAAACCCATCGAAAATCCAAACTTCCTAACTTTACAAACTTTATACTGCGTGCAAAGGAAAGAAGAGTGTGTGCAAAGTTTAAATTCGATAGCTTTAAAACTGAGAGACTAGTTTGCGTAGAAACAGACAGACGGACAGACAGACGGACAGACAGACGGACAGACAGACGGACAGACAGACAGACGGACAGACAGACGGACAGACAGACGGACAGACGGACATGGCTATATCAACTCAGGAGGTGATCCTGATCAAGAATATATATACTTTATAGGGTCGGAGATGTCTCCTTCACTGCGTTGCACACTTTTGACCAAAATTATAATACCCTCTGCAAGGGTATAAAAATTATATATATTATTATAAAACAAGAAGTTTATTTATCGATATATATAAAAATGGTGCAAAAAATGTACGACATCGCAAAACAAGAGAACGTCTTGGTCGATTTGGCTCAAATTTTTTTCAGTTGTTTGTTATTGCCAGATGAAGGTTAATACATAAGAAAATTTT
This sequence comes from Drosophila prolongata, assembly GCA_036346975.1. NCBI lineage: Eukaryota > Metazoa > Arthropoda > Insecta > Diptera > Drosophilidae > Drosophila > Drosophila prolongata. The sequence continues at coordinate 3,481,486 of JAYMZC010000320.1, forward strand.
GGGAAAATCTGCCGGAAAAGTCGCTATCGGCTCAATCGAGAGATGTATTCATTGTAGAACATAAAACTGTTAAAACAGCTGTCTTTGGAAATAATGCCTTCATTGTTGTACATAAAACTGTAAAAAACGAGTTCACGAAACATTGTCAAAGTTTTAATTGGAAATAATGCCTGCTTTTCCATCAAGACTTGGACGGCGTTCAGGCAATGCAATCTCAGAATGACCGTAATAATCGAACGCAAGAGAATTGCACAGCTTCGCGCTGCACAAAGACCACCTCAAGCCCGACAAAATGTGAGTAAAAGAAGTCCAGCCGCAAATGAAAACTTGAATCGCGCTGCATTGGCATACAATTCCGAAACACCCTACAAAGATCATAGCTGCGTTGTTATTGGTTCATTGTTTGTCGTATTTCAGCATTGCAATGCACTGAAGCCACCGGCTTATGCTGTGCAGGTGGCAAAATTAAATTGCCTGTTTTGGCTCATCCACCAGAGCCATTGTATTCTATGGAAATTCAGCCCAATCAAACAGTTTCCTAAAGCTTGCACAAAAATATTACGGATGCTTTCAAATGACGTCATTTGGAGCCGAGGCTGTTCATCAACCAAGCTACAATCCGAGTTATAAGGTAATGGCGTCTCTTTATTATCAAAATGAACAACTCTCATTTTTTTCAAAATTGCATCCCAACATTCAGATTCAAGGGCAAATTCACCATCGAGCGGGCGCTTTGTTACCACCACCAAAAAAGATCATAAATTCCTTCAGATCTACTTCATTGGTGATTCGGCAGATGAACTAAATCAGCGTTGTGCAATTTTCACTGCAACTAAAAGTGAAATTCTTGCAAAAAAAACCGCATTGGATACAATGCATTCTGACGACCACAAAATCATTATCAGCGCTGACAAAAGGCCCACTGGAAGCCATGCAAGACAATTTAATGCTCCCACTATTAATGAAGTCGCAGTGGTGATTGTTGGCGAGAATGTGGAATCACGCGATATTGTTCTCAAGCGTCGGGATGATGGCCAATTGCAGCGAATTTATGAGACTCATCGGTCATATGATGCACTTCAACACCCGTTGATGTTCTGTCGTGATGAAGATGGGTATCACTTCAACATAAAGATGGTCAATCCAACGACAGGTTTGTTTACAAGTCATCACTTCTTTTTGATTATACACTAAGTTTGAATTCAAATTTTAGGAGAAGAAACGTATAAGAAGGTCAGCTCTATGAATTTTTATGCGTATCAATTGATGATTCGACTAGATGTTGACAATTATCTGTTGAGATACCGCCGTTTGTTTCAACAGTACTGTGTCGACATGTACGTCAAAGTAGAAACGGAGCGTCTCAATTTCATTCGTTTCAATCAGTCGAAGTTGCGCTCAGACGAGTACATCCACTTGCGTGGCGCCATCGCTACTGAAGGACACGCGGCCAACATCGGTTGTTTGACCATTCTCCCAGCTACTTATATTGGATGCCCGCGCCATATGCATGAGTACGCTCAAGATGCGATGACGTATGTCCGTAATTACCGACGCCCGGATTTATTCATCACGTTCACATGCAATCCGAAATGGCTCGAAATTACGAATCTGTTGCTTTCAGGACAAACATCTAGCGATCGACCTGACATCACTGCACGAGTATTCAAGCAAAAGATCACAGTACTTATTAATTACATCGTTAAGCAGAAGGTTTTTGGCGTAGTACTCGGTTGACAGGCAGAAGCGTGGCTTACCACATGCGCACATTCTGCTTTGGATGTTCGACAAGATCCGACCAGATCAAATTGATTCGAATATTTCAGCCGAAATACCAAATAAACAAACTGATCCCGAGCTGCATTCCATTGTGACAACGAGCTTAATCTATGGCCCTTGCGGAGTCCACAACCCAGAATCAGTATGCATGGATAACGGAAACTGCACAAAACGATTTCCCCGTCCGTTGACGGCTGAAACAATCGGTGGACACGATGGATATCCATTGTATAGGCGTCGTTCTCCAGATGACAACGGCAAATGGATCGAAGTACTGGTGAAACGTAACAAAACAAACCTAACAGTAATAGTGGATAACCGCTGGATCGTTCCTTATTGCTCGCTTTTGTGGAAAACGTTCTCAACGCATTCCAATGTTGAGTAATCCATCAAATACGTTTGCAACTATGTGAACAAAGGGAGAGACATGGCGGTGTTTGGCATTGCTGATCCGAATGCAAACGATGAGGTGACGAAATTTCAACTTGGACGCTACGTTAGTTGTAACGAGGCCATTTGGCGGCTGTTTTCATTTCCGATTTATGAACGTCACCCGACTGTCGTGCACTTATCTGTTCACTTGGAGAACGGCCAGCGTGTCTACTTTACGGAAGCGAACGCAGCGCAAAGAGCAGAATGCTCGATGGCGCATAAACGAGCTTTGGAGGCAGTTGACCGAACGATGAAGGATTTACGAGGTGATTCGAAACTATTTGGTGGGGCTTTGATATTGCTGTCCGGAGATTTTCGTCAAACGCTTCCCGTCATCCCGAAATCTACTGCGCCGATGAAGTTAATGGATGCCTAAAATCGTCCTCTTTGTGGCGATATATATGTCAAGAAGTTTAAATTGTCCACGAATATGAGAGTCGCATTGCAGAATGACCCCTCCGCTGCTGAATTCTCGAGACAACTGCTGGCGCTTGGCAATGGGGAAATTCCTGTTGATGTTTCGACTGGACTAATATCGTTCCCAGCAAATTTTTGCGAGTTCACATCGTCGAAAGAGGAACTCATCACAAAAGTGTTATCGTTATTCAATGTCAAATCGCTGGAGAACTACATTCATACAGATCCGTTGACAGCGTGACCGACGAAAATGAAGCGACCAACTATCCGACAGAATTTTTGGACAGTGAGGATGTGCCAGGAACTCCGCCACATAATTTGCAACTGAAAGTGGGATCAATTATTATAATGCTGCGGAATTTAAATCATCCGAGATTATGCAACGGTACGCGGTTGTCCATTAAAAAACTGATGAACAACGTGATTCATGCGACGATTATTAAGGGCAAAGTTAAAGGAGAGGAAGTTCTTATCCCACGAATTCCGATTATTCCAACAGATCTTCCATTCCAATTCAAGAGGATTCAGTTTCCAGTTCGATTAGCATTTGCGATGACAATCAATAAATCGCTAGGCCAATCGTTGTATATCTGCGGGATTAATCTGAAATATCAATGTTTTTCACATGGCCTGTTATAGGTAGCCTGTTCGCGTGTGGGAAAGCCGTCATCATTATTTATTTTTGCACCGGATAACAAAACAAAAAATATTGTTTATCACATCGCTCTCCACCGATTTCGAGTCAATTTTATTATTACTCTGAGGTTATATGAAGTCGTGAAATTGGGGCGAGACAAAGTTCGCCGGGTGCTCTAGTTTTATATACATATAGAAAGAAAATAACTTCATAGAATTACGTTTTTTTCAAAGGGAGGGAGATGTAGTATGCATGTATCATTGTAGCGAGTACCCACTGTACCGACACCAACATTGTGTTGCAGTGTACTTAAACAAATACAAAAGTGCCGGCGCTAAACTTTTGCAGCCAGCCGAAATATGAATGCACCTCAGAGCCCAACTTATGGGAAGTGCTAGAGTCAGCATATTCCCATGGCCTGAGTGCAGACACATTCAAGGCATGCATGTACAACTTCTCTCGCGCTCTAAGTGCTACCAGCACAAATACAATTGCGAGCATATACTTCGATATATATGATGGCCGCTGCCAATGTTTGCAGGCAGCGCAGCCGCAAATAGCTAGCTGTAACTCATTGATATTTTGACATTTCGTGAATAAAGATCTGCCCATGGCAGTTAAAACTGAAATGATAATTTTTTTAATAAAAACATAAAATGGCAAATATAACATGGCGATTATAACATTCCAATGAATACACTATAACACTGTACCGTAGGACCCAAAGTAAGCTAAGCAACTGTTGAACACGAAAAGAAAATGTCAAGAAATCAAGCAGGGCCGACAAATATAGCGGCGTGGAATACAAGGGAGGAACAAGGTGGAAGGCCCGAGGGAAATAGCGGGATCGTGGAAAGGGAGACGGGGAAAACCGAGGTGTCATCGGGATGGTCATAGCTAGGGATGATCGTTCGAAAATCAGTAACCACCATGAGCACACGCATGACCAGATCCGAGGCAAGAAGGAGGATGGCTGGCCAAACCGCGGGAGGGCCCAACCTGGGGCAAGGATGGTCGGAGGACAGGCGTAGGCCTGTCACCCGGCCTACCCGAACCTCGAGGCGGGCCCCAAAGCAGGTCAGCGAGCCGGAGGACTCGGCACCAGAGCCCACGGTCAGCTCGGACAGCGATGTGGAGATGGTGGACGACCCGGCAGTGGAGCGGAGGCAGTGGCGGCTCCGGAGGGCCGTGGACCCCATGATGGGCAGCATCATGCCCGGGGACCCCAACACCGTTGGACTGCACGGGGAGCGGAAGCTCACCCGAGCAGACGTGGAGATCATCCACTAGGCCATGCAGGAGGCCCGCCAGCAGGCCGGGAGGAAGCGGGAGTCGGAGGACGAGGAGAGGCAAGAGGCAGCGAGGGAGCGCCGGAAGTACGCCGGGGCACAGTGGGAGGCTGTCCACCGTGCCGCGCAGCTGGAGGAGGAGCGTCTATGGGCAGGACCCGTCCTGATGGACGAGGCCGGAATGCTCGGGGTCCCTCCCACTCCGTGAGGCAGGGGAGGAGGATGTGCCCATGCCACCCAAGTGGACACCAGTCCGCCCGCCCACGCGCCGCCAAGTTCCTTAGCACTGGGAGGAGGAAGAGGACCTGCGGGTGAGTCCAGCACCCTCGCCCGGAAGCACCCAGGACAAGGAAAAAGAGGCGGAGGAGCCCCGAGAGTCACCCCCGGAAGGCCAGCAGGAGCGGCAGGAGGACACGCACGGGCCCCAAGGGCGGTATTTCCGGACGGAGATACCCATGGCCCCCGTGAGCCATGCCCTGTACTCCTTCACGGTGCAAGGGGTCCTTTGGAGGCAGCACGCAGTGACGTGGTTCTGGCCGGAAGGACCATTCGGAGCACCGGCCGAGGCCCAGGGAGAAGGGCCAACCCCAGGGTATAACAACCGAGACCCCCGCCTACGTGGGAAGCACACCCACGGGACACCTCCGACACCCCCGAGGGATCCAGACGGCGCCAGCGATTTCAGCCGCACGACGGAGAGGCGGAAAACAGTGCGTCTTGGTGCAGCAGGGCGGACGCCGCTTCCGAGTGAGCTTGGGCCCGTCGGGAATGAGGGTTTTTTGCCAATAAAAATTAAAGACACAATCACAAACACAAACCTAAGGAAAAATACATATTTGCACAGGGTGTACGAAGGGAACATCACAAACGCGCAACAAAAAAAAAAAAATAATAACAAAAAAAGGGGCTATATATTTTTTCACAGATCTAAAAAAAAGGGGAAAATATATTAATCTCGGCCCACAACGAGAAAAACGGTGGGTACTCACTCAAAGAATTTCATGATGGATGCGGGGTTGCGGCCAGCGGGGAGGGAAGGAGAGAAACTGCGCCAGATCCGGCCTTCCTTTTACATCTCGAGTATCATGGCCAAGGGGAAAGGTGGGGCGAAAAAAAACTGAAAGAGAGAGGAAAGGAATGAGAAATGTGAAAGCGGAGAAAGAAAGAGAAAAACTTACCGGAGAAAATTTCCTGTCACGCTACACGTCTAAAGGGAGGGGGGCGCTTCGATTAACTGTATAGAACGAGAAGGAGCGACCTCTAGGGAAGGAGGACCAACATCAGCGGTCCGGAACAGCGGATCTAGAGAGAACTCCAAGATAACAGCCGGAGAAGAGGTGTAAGTCTCATTTCGTTCCCGAAGAAAGGGGAGAATGTGAGGAGTTAAATAACTCCTCACAAATAAAAGAGAGTTTGGAGAATACAGCTGGAGAGAGTTTGGGGAATACAGCTGGAGAGAGTTTGGAGAATACAGCTGGAGAGAGTTTGGATAGAACGAGAAGAGAGTTTGGAGAATACAGAGGGAGAGAGTTTGGAGAGAACGAGGAGAGAGAGAGTTTGGAGAGAACGAGGAGAGAGAGAGTTTGGAGAGAAGGATTAACGGTAGAAGACGTCGGACTTTGGACCCTAGTATAGTGCCGTGCGCAAAGACGAAAAAGGAGAAGCCGAGAATTAACGGGATACGCCGGTCTATATAAGCAGTCCGAGCGCAGGAAGCTGGATCAGTCGATCACAAGGAGTCAATCCATCAAGATCAGTAGACAAGCAGTAAATCAGTGAACAACACAAGTCAAGTTAAACATCAGGAGGAAGCAGAGCCGCGCCGAGTCAACAAGGAGCAAGATCGCTACATCAAGACGTTCGGGACTTAGAATTGAAGTCTCCGAGCTGAGAAATATGTAGCTAAGGTCCTTAAGGCAACACGCGGCTAAGTCCAGGCGCTTTGTTCTAATTCTTGTCGCCGTCCGACAGAATTGAATAAAAAGAGTCCTTCGACAGAGAACCGTGGGCTCGGAAGGGAAGTTGTCTAGAACCAGCTGCCGTGCGAAAACAATTGCCTTGTCGAATTTCAGCGTACGCCTGAACCGTCAGGCGAGAATTGTGCGGGCCCTGGAGCGACTAGCCAAGAAGGACGCGCGTCCGGACCACGGGTGTCTCGAGAGGCGTATGCGTCAAGAGCACAGTAGTTCACCGCCGGAGTCCTAGAAAGGCAGCTGACCAAATCCCGAGAGCCAAAGATCCGCTGCCCCTAGTCTCACAAGAGCACGCGGACAACGGAGCCAGGATATCGCGCCGTGAGCAGAGCAAGGACATCGAGAACACAAGAAACTATGAGCAGTCATCGAAGGCCCAGCAGCAAGCAAGCCACACTCAAACGTAGCCAGTAGAAGCGTCAGGCTACATATATATTCCCTAATTACAAATTTCGCGTTTCCACCCCCTTCTCAGGAGACTCCATCCGCGTCGCATGTTTTACATGTGACTTCATCGGTACAGTCATTTTTGGTCCTTCCGTGGTGAGCGTTCAAACAAAAAGTGGCGAGCTTGTATTGGCTCGAGAGTTGCTCGACTCAGGATCACAAATAAACTTTGTGATCGATGAGAGAGAGGTCGTGTGTTTGAGCTTATGAGGCATTGGTTGCCTAAGCTACAAAAAAATACACACGGTTGTGTTTTTGGATCCTCAAAAATATTTCTTGTTATCGTCCGGATCAAGAGGTGAATACCAGCGGGTTGAGAGTGCCTGAAAATATTCAGATGGCAGTTTTCTTAGATCCCAAAAAAATAAATATGCTTATCGGTGCAGATACGTTCTTTTATCTGGTGGACAGATAAAGCAGGGCCTCATAGTTTCTGGGAGATGTGCCTCTGAAAATAGAATAAATAAAGGCTGACAAAAAGGTACATCTCAGCTGCCAGGAGGAAGCGTTGGAGTCAATTGACACAACCCTGCAGAAATTTTTGTCTGAGGAGGACGTGCCGCCCAAGGATAAAGTCCGTACTTCTGGACAGCAACTACATGAACAACACTTTGAGAAAAATACTCAAAGATTGTCGTCGGCTAGATTTTCGGTTCGTTTGCTGTTCAAATCTAACCCAAATTCTCTTGGCTCGTCATACAAAGTTGCGAAACGTCGATTTTTGTCGCTAGAAAAAAAATTGTCAAAGAACCCATCGTTGAGGATGATGTCTTGAATCATGGAGGAATATGTTTCCATGGGCCACATGTCTTCCACGAATGACAAAATTCCAAATGCTCCGCACTATTTCGGCCACATAGTACTTCAACCAAGTTGAAAGTAGTTTTCGATGCATCGTGTCGTACATCGACTCAGGTATCGCTGAATGACATCTTGATGGTAGGGCCAACCATTCAAGAGGAGCTGTACTCGACATTGCTTGGGCTTAGATTGCATAAGTTGGACCTAACGCCGGTCGTAAAAAAAAATGTAAGTAATGGTGGACGAATCTGACCGAATCTTTTAGGTCATAGTATGGAGACGAGATCCTTCTGAGGCTCCTCGGCTAAGAGAGATGGCGCATGCAACTTATCCAAAAGCCACACTGGTTATTCAGAAAAATTTTTATGTTGACCATTTGTTGACTGGCGCCGGATGCATTGAGGCAGTGTATTTGCAGGGGCAGTGTATTTGAATTGGCAGTGTTTTTCAAACTTCCCTGAGTTATCCGCATCTGATAGCACTGTAATGCCACTTACGGCAGGCTTAGTCGTAACTAAGACCTTTGGCGTGGTTTGGTTAAAGATTACTACCTATTTCGGTTGGATGACTCTTTCCTGGATCCTCCCGCGACAAAACGAAATCCACTTGGCCTCTTGTGTCCTTTGGTCACAGGGCAAAGATGTTGTTGCAGGAGCTGCGGCTTCGAAAGCTAGATTGGGACGAGTCGCTACCAATGCATTTGCTTACTTCGTGGAAAACTTTTAAAGCAACACTTCTACAGCTGCCAAAAATTAAGTTATCGCGATTGGTCCACACAGATCCGCAAGTCCCGATTCAAATACATAGTTTCGCTGAGGCTTCCATGCGAGCTGTACACTGGATCAAACCCCATCCTTCGTCGCTGTCGGTTTTTGTGTCAACCGGGTCGTAGAGTGGTTCAGGAGTGGTCGGAGAACGCAACTTGGAGACACGTTTCCACGAAAGTTAACCCACAAACATAGTGTATACTTATAATAAACAGGTGGCAACGAATATTCAAAAGCCAATCCCCTTTATTCAGGAGAATAAATTGAATTGGTGTTCCTTGACATTGCTACGAGTAGCGGGTCGGTTATTGAATGGTCCTATCCCGTACGAAGCCAAATTCCCGTTGTTGCTGTCTAAAAGCTTTCAATTTATTAGATCCTATGTGTCATACATGCAAGTTATATGACACATTACTTTGGGGCTCTTACCCAATTTATAAACAACTTTGAGCCGAGAGCCAATTTCCAATTAACTCTGACAAGACCCGAGATAAATCCGTGGTCAGCTATTTCTGTCAACTACGCCTCTTAATTATTCCCACCTAGATCAATTTCACGCAGTTTGCATCAAACGGATGCTGTAAACATCCAAGCCGATATTGTAAACATCGGAGCCCCAAAGCGAGCCCTGAGTCCGCTAACGCAAACAAAAGATTTCCAAAGAGATCCCTAAAGTCCGCTATTGTAAACACCAATTTCCGGCTAAATTTTGATTTCAAATTTAATGGCAAGTTGCATCATCCTATTTTCCGACTCTCTTGAGTCATTCTCTTTATCAATTTTTTGAGATAAATCTCTTAAGCCGAGGTTTGATTATTAATCATTGAACTCGAGGAGTTCAGTTCGTTTTTGTGATCCGAACCGAGCGCCAAAGAAAAATCAAGTGAAAGTAAAAGAGCAGTGAATAAAATAAGTTCGACCTATTGAAAAATTGTAATAGTGAATACGTGATAAAAAAAAAAAAAATTAATTTTTTTAACTAATTCACTAGTGAGAAAGTTCATTTGCACATTACGAATTGTCACGCTGGCCCTCGAACTCTTGTAAGTCGTCTGCAAGAAAAAGTATGGCTAGTCAATGCTCAAGAAGTCTGCCGACGAACAGCTCGCTCGTACATGCGCTGCTTTCGCTGTAAGCCGCAACTCTTAACGCAAATAATGGGAAACTTGTGTTTTGCGTACAAAGTGTCTGACTTAACCACTGATGCTTCCGAGACCGTCTGGAGGAGCAGCGACCTTATTAATCCAATGAGAAATGGTAGATCGGACAGTTTTGTACCTGTCAAAAGTATTAATCCTCTTTATTTTATATACTACTTGTATTAAATACAATCTTTAGTTATTTACAGCTTATTTAACAGCTTACTTACATACTTATGATATGAGGTATATTAAACTATTTTAAAGTTATGTTTTATATAACTTGAATAATAATTTTAATTTGATTAACAATTAACTTTAACATTTTGCGCCAAGTTCCATGTCCTTGTTCTAAATTTATACGCCAATATTAAATATATTATTATATGCTTCTCAACCTTTTAAATAAATACAAAGGTAAAGTTACATACTTTACATAGAGTAATGGAATATATATGTCGGCGCACAATATGAGTGTATGGTATATTCTCAGGAATTTCATTAGAAGACTTATTTCATTATTATTGGTAATATTGCATCAGCCTCTAATTGTGCTGTGTTTGGTTGTCTGCATGCTGTCGTTTTAAGAAATTGCGTTTTAGCGGAGCGACAGCGTAGTGTCGCTGTCGCCGAGTCTGGCTCGATGGTAAACACAGAAGGAAGAAGGGACGATGCAGTTAGTTGCGCTTAGGACTTGGTGTGAGCAAAACCAAAACTCGCTGCGCTACTACGATGTCGTACGAAAATAACCATGCTGCAACATCAGAAGTGGGATCTGGCTCCCTACCTAATGAATCAGATTGGCCATGGCGATTTTTTTTTTTTTTTTCGCGGAGTCCTACGGCCCACTTACCCGCCCAACCGACCGAGGGGCGCAGCCGTGTATCGTACGGCACGTTTCGCGAGAAGATAAACGCAAGATAAGAAAATATAGGTAAAAGTCCGTGGAAAAAAATAATAGTATGATTAATTTTGTGCCAATGGAGCTAGTATTACTCGTAGGAGCGGCAGAGAGTCAAGATTTGAGATTACAGGAAAAAGTCTATTATCAGTTCATAATACACTGAAAGGCTCATGCAAGGTTAGTAAGATCTACAATAATTTAAAATTAGGGGAATATAATTTCTAGTTAATCTACTTGGCACAGGAAAGCTTAGCCGACTAACCAAGTCGGGGGAGTCAATATCACCATGTATAAGGTTATAAATGAAGACAGTACCAAGCATCGTTCTACGGTTGGCTAGGGAGAGTAAATTAATCAACAGAAGTCTACTAGAATAAAAAGGTAAGTTAAAATTTGGATCCCAGTTTAGGCGCCGTATAGCAAAAATAAGTATGTTTTTTTGTACAGATTCCATACGACCAATATGTGGATTTGCCGGATTTGCCCGATAAAAATTCATTAGCTTGCATTTGGAACCATTTAAATTTAGTAAATTATCTCGGCATCTTTTATGAAAATTATCTAGATCAGATTGTAAGTCTAAATACTGCAGGCAAAACTTAACATCATCTGCGTACATAAGTACGCGAGAATGACTTATAATTGATGGAAGATCGTTAATAAATAATGTAAAAGTAAGGGATCTAGGTCCCTTGTGGGACACCGGAGGTACCACGGGGAATTTTAGAAATTGAATTTTTAAAAAGGACCCTTTGTGACCTGCTATTCAGATAACTTGAGATCCATCTGGAAAACCTAACAGGTCAAGTTTTTTAACAAGAAGTAAGTTATTTACAGAGCCAAATGCTTTACTAAAGTAAGTGTAAATGACGTTTGTTTGAAAACTACTATTGAAGCCCTTTATAAAAAACGAGCAGGGTGCCCGCAGCTTCGCTTGCGATGTCTTATGTTTGCATTATTTCTGTCTCTATACAGGAAGCTCTTAAATATTATGTCAATATTTTTTAAATAGTGCAATTTAAACAATGTTTATATCGAATAATAAGATTAAAAACTACAAAAACGCATTTATATATGTATGTAGAAAATGCTATTATGCTAATTGGTATATCACAAGTGCACATAATTAATAAATAACCAAATATTCATTTAAATGTAAATCATTTATGTAAGACTGTGTAGGCGAAATAGAGAATAATAACAGCAGAATAACATCAGGAACAGCAGTAGTACTGATAACAGCAGGAACAGCAGTAGTAGCAGTAACAGCAGGAACAGCAGAACAGCAGAACAGCAGAAGAACAGCAGAAGAACAGCAGAAGAACAGGAGGCATTCAGCGGAGACGACAGCAGCAGAACTGAAGCAGAAAAACGACGCAGAATAAGCAGAATAGAGAAACTACGCAGTTATCTTGAATTCTTCCACCATATACTTATAATCTATACTTAATATTAAAAAAAAGTTTAACTGACGCCGAGAAGTTTGATCGTAAAAGGAATAAGCAGATGAGGGAGAAGCCAATAAAGAAGGAACATTCTAAAATTCCGATTGCGAAAAGGAGACAGCCGTATTACACAAGATCAGTTGCCGCAGCTGAGAAAAAACACAGCATGAGTGAACCCGAAAAAAGCGAGCAGAATCTGGTCGAAGCAGGTGTGGGGCAAAATACCGCAGCCGGAACAACCGAAGTGTCTTCAATCGACGAGAATACAAAAACACTGAAGGAGCTTGTACAGCTTCTGGCCATGAAGATGGGAGCAGAAGAGCAAAGCAGTGGTTGCTCAATAACGGCGGAAAGCTTCGCGAAAATCATTCCGGAGTTTGAAGGAGAATCCATGCCGGTCAAGAATTGGTTTGACAATTTCGAGCTAAATGCTGCAGCTTATGGTCTGAACATAAAGCAGCAAAATTGTTTTTGGACTCTACTTACGTACATCAATACACAGAGATGCGTTTGTTGCTGCAGACAGAATTTAGTCGTCAATATGTGTGCAGCGCGGATGTTCATGAGCAGCTCCGTGATCGCAAGAAACGCAAGCAGGAATCGTTTCACGAGTACCTTCTGCAGATGAGAAAGATAGCAGCTCTTGGCAGTATAGATGCACGTTCTGTAATCCGCTACATCGTGGACGGTTTAAACTTAAGGAGTGACTTCAAATACACTCTCTACAGTTGCAAGTCTTTTAAAGAGCTGCAGGAGCAGTATGAGGTGTTTGAACGCGTCGGCGAAAAGGGAAATAAGCCGTTTCAGCCGAACGATGGAAAATGGACGCCGAATCAGAAGAAGCAGCACGAGTTCAACGACAGAAAGAGTCATTGTCTCAATTGTGGATCTGCTGATCACCTCCGCAAGGACTGCAAAGCTGCCACGAAATGCTTTAGGTGCAATAAAGAGGGCCACATGTCTAGAGATTGCCCTGGGTTAGCTGCTGGTGTCCAAGTTGTGTGCAGTGCAAGTCGCATGAAGAAGGTTACTATCAACGATGTCGAAGTGGAGTGCTTAGTGGATACTGGAGCCGATGTATCTATATTGAGAAAGTTCATCTTTAAAAAAATACCCAATATTATTTTGGAGAGATGTGCTTCGAAGCTTCGTGGACTAGGAAAGAAGACCACGTGCCCAGTTGGATGCTTTTTGGCTGAGGTAGCAGTAGATGAGAAGATGACGCCACACAAGTTCGTTGTCGTAGAGGACGAAGACATCGAGTATGACGCGCTGCTTGGATTTGTTTTCGTTTCGAAGTTCAATTTTTCATTGTCGGCAGAAGGATACAAGTTTTCTTCCCCGCTGGGGGAGAAAGCTTGTGAGGAACCAAACCAGATGAGTATTTATAATATTATTAATACAAATGATGAAATCGATGCTCCCCCCAGTATGCAAAGGAGGTATCGATGCTAATTAGGAACTACAAGGCGGTGGATGCAGTAGCAGAGGTTCCAGTCAAGCTACGAATTGTTCCGGATGGCGAGATCGTTCCATTTCGTCAGTCACCGAGTCGATTCGCAATTGCCGAAGAGAAGGATGTCGAAAAGCAGATCGACGATTGGTTAGCTGCCCATCTACATCAAACTTTGCCAGCCGTCTGGTGCTGGTAAACAAAAAGGATGGCACACGCCGTATCTGCGTTGATTTCCGTAAGCTGAACTCGATGGTGTTGAGAGACTGCTTTCCCGATCCTGTAATCGACGACGTGCTCGAAAAGCTGCAGAAAGCGAGTTATTTTACGGTGATGGATTTGGAGAACGGTTTCTTTCACGTTGCCATTGAGGAGGAAAGCAAGAAATTCACTGCATTCATTACTAAATCCGGACTGTACGAATTCAATAGAACACCATTTGTATTTCGGAACTCGCCAGCGGTGTTTATTCGCTATGTAAACCATGTGTTTCAGGAGCTGATGAACAAAAATATCCTCGATTTGTACATGGATGATATAATAATTCACGCCGAGACTTCAGAGCAATGCTTGGAAAAGATGGCACTCGTTTTCAAAAGACCAGGAGCGTTTGGCCTGAAGATCAAGTGGCGAAAATGTCACTTCTTGCAAAGGAAGATTTACTTCTTGGGCCACAATATTGAAGACGGAAACCTGTGGCCTGGACAAGAAAAAACTGCTGCGGTTAGCAAGTTTTCGGTGCCGAAGAATGTCAGAGCAGTTCAAGCTTTTCTGGGGCTGACTGGGTTTTTTAGAAAATTTGTTCTGAATTACTCGCAGATTGCACGCCTGTTGACTGACCTGCTGCGAAAAGAGGTCCATTTTGAAATGGCTGAGCCTCAGATGAATGCGTTCCAGAGTCTGAAGGATGCCTTGACTAAGGAACCCGTTTTGAAATTGTATATCAGAGGGGCCAAAACTGAGTTACATACGGATGCATCAAAATACGGATTTGCCGCGGTATTAATGCAGTGGTTCGATGGCAGATTCCACCCAATCCAGTATTGGAGCAAGAAGACAACAGAAGCTGAGTCTCGCCAGCACAGTTACATCCTGGAAGCAAAAGCCGTGTATCTGGCGGTGAAGAAATTCAGACATTATCTGCTGGGATCGCCGTTTAAGTTGATAACAGATTGCTCGACTTTCAAGCAAACTTTACAGAAGACAGATGTATCAAGAGCAGTCACGCAGTGGATTGATTATCTGCAGGATTTCGAGATGGCAGTGGAACATCGCCCTGGAGAACGATTAAAGTATGTTGACTGTCTCAGTCGCTATCCCGACCGCGTTATGCTTGTGTCGTTGGAGATCACTGCGCGCATCAAAAAAGCTCAAGGAAAAGATGAGATGCTGAAGGCAATTACGGCAATTTTAGCCAGCTGTCCATATGAGGGGTACAAGATGAAAGCGGGACTGGTCTATAAGGAGGTGAACGGCAATGATCTTCTCGTAATCCCGAAAGCGATGGAAAAAGAAGTTATTGTTGACGCCCACAGTGCGGGTCATTTTGCGCTACAAAAAACAGTTCATGCTGTGCAACAATCCTATTGGATTCCTCATTTGGAGCAAAAAGTTCAGCAGGTTGTGAACAACTGTGTAAGATGCATCATTTACAACAAGAAGCTTGGCAAGAAAGAAGGATTTTTAAACTGCATCGATAAAGGTGATCAGCCTCTTCATACGCTGCACGTTGATCATCTGGGCCCCATGGGTGCCACTGGGAAGCAATATAAGTACATATTTGCGATGGTGGATTCATTTTCGAAGTTTATATGGCTTTTCCCTACAAAGACTACCAGCTGCCAGGAAACGCTGAAGAAAATAGAGATGTGGACCGATATTTTTGGCAACCCAGTGCGGATGGTTTCGGACAGAGGCTCCGCTTTTACTGCAAACTTGTTTGCAGAGCACATGGAGAAAAACAGTATCGAGCACGTGTGGAGCACAACCGGAGTTCCCCGTGGAAATGGTCAAATCGAGAGGGTAAATCGCACGATCTTGTCAATCATTTCTAAGATTTCGGCGGATGATCCTGCCAAGTGGTTTAAGGCAGTACCAGAGGTGCAGAGAGCTGTTAATTCCCACTTACACGCTTCAACGAAAAAGTCACCGTTTGAGATAATGTTTGGCGTGAAGATGAACAATAAGCCAACTGATCGTATTATTCAGCTTTTAGAGGAAGAGATGTATTTAAGCTTTGACGAGCAACGGCAGCAACTTAGAGTAGATGCAAAGATTGAGATTCAACATGCACAGGAGTCATACAAGAAGCAGTTTGACCAAAAGCGGAAACCGGAGGTCAACTATCAAGTTGGAGATTTAGTCGCTATACGCCGGACACAGTTTGTTGCAGGAAAAAAGCTCGCTGGAGAATATTTGGGACCGTATGAAATAACAAGAGTCAAGAGAAATGGCAGATATGAGGTTCGGAAGGCAGCGGATGTAGAAGGTCCATCTAACACTTCCACCAGCTGTGATCACATGAAGTTGTGGCGTTACGTGAAGGACAATGAGGATGCTTGGTCATCCGGGACAGATGAGTAATCGGGAATGGCCGAATGTAAGACTGTGTAGGCGAAATAGAGAATAATAACAGCAGAATAACATCAGGAACAGCAGTAGTACGATAACAGCAGGAACAGCAGTAGTAGCAGTAACAGCAGGAACAGCAGAACAGCAGAAGAACAGGAGATTAACAGGAGGCATTCAGCGGAGACGACAGCAGCAGAACGGAAGCAGAAAAACGACGCAGAATAAGCAGAATAGAGAAACTACGCAGTTATCTTGTATTCTTCCACCATATACTTATAATCTATACTTAATATTAATAATAAAACCGAGGTGACTTAATAACCCACCTTACATTTATGACTTTACTAATTAAGAATAGT
The DNA here is from genome assembly GCA_036346975.1 of Drosophila prolongata. NCBI lineage: Eukaryota > Metazoa > Arthropoda > Insecta > Diptera > Drosophilidae > Drosophila > Drosophila prolongata. Next base: position 3,497,899 of record JAYMZC010000320.1, read on the forward strand.
AAAAAACGAAACTAACTGGCATAACTCACCAAATTTTTAAGTTAACATCAGAGATATCAACAAATTTGCACATTCTATAGAAAAGATTAAAATTCCGAGAAAGGCGAACTAAAATAATAATATTTTTGCTCACATACGGTTATACACCAAAATACACGGTTATGCAAAAAAATTTTCTTGATACGACTCTGACCAAATTGAAAGTTTTCCCGTTAACTTCTTCTTTTGCGCACTTGCTACACTCTTTCCTCTCTCTCTATCTACTGCGATCTCCCGCTCTTATGTTTCCTAACAGCGCGTGGCAAAGCACTGTAAAAATAAACACCACAAAAAACAATTTGAATGGTATATTTTTACTACACTATCAAAAACCGGGCCAAAAAGATTTTCGCCAAAAAAACGTCTTTTAAGTATTCTGGCAGCAATAACTGTAAAGAGCACTTAAATTCGATAATAGATCGACTTTTTGCTTAGTTTCTTTGTTTAGAAGATAGCTGGAGCTTTGGTGAAACCATCAAATGAATCGTTAAAGCTTAAGGAAAAACTTTACGGACGGAATTTTTGATACTAAATTTAGAAGTCTCATTTTTCGACGTTTGAAGATATTTTTGGGTAAATTATATTTTAGAACGGGTGTTAAAAATAGTAAAAAGCCTTAAATCTAAACGGTCAAATTTTTTAAACAGTTAAACGGTTAAACGGTTTAGCGTCCAGAATTTTTGAAAGGAAAATAGACCTTTTTTTCCAATTGGAAGCGATTGGGGCTACTTGGGGAGCCCCAATAAATCTTAGCAAATCAGTTTAAAGTTATTAGAATGTAAAAAAAATGCATATTAATATTGTTAACCAGTGGTTTTGGCTGTGCGTTGATTCCCAGTTTTCCTACTGATAGCTTTATGTATAGAGATGTAGTAAACTCTAGAAGGTTTGTGATTGTGGATCTACGTACGTTTAATAAATCCGTGTTGACACGGAGAAACGATTGATCTACAAACGTGCTGCAAATGAGGAGTAATGATTTTTTTAAAAAGCTTAGGAAAAGCTGACAACTTAGAAATACCTCTATAATTACTGGCTTCTAACTTGTTACCTTTTTTGAAAAGAGGAATAACAAATGATTCCTTTCAAATATTTGGGAATTGGAAAGTTTCTAGAGATAAGGTAAGCCACTTGTGAAGAGGTTTGCTCAGGACCTACCATCGGGCCCTGGAGAATAATCAGGCTTAATACGAAGAAGACCTAAAAGAAGAGAACTTTATGTTAAAGTGGGACAGAATATGAGGTTTGACTTGGATATGATGTAAGAATAAGGTTGTGATGAATAATCTAAAGTAGAGTATGTCGTTTGAAAAAATTGGGCAAATAAATCGGCTATTGCCTGATATGTGGTTGCCGTCATGTTTTCGAACTACAGCGAGGAAGGGTATGAAGATTTACGCTTGGTGTTAACGAAGTCATAAAACTGTTTCGGGTCCTGAGAGAACTGGACCTTACAACGGTTTAAGTAACTATTATTACACTGAGCATTAAGAAAGGAAAATCTTGACCAAGCACTTAAATATCTAGTTAAACAGATTGGGAACCAGTATTTTTATATTTCCTTAAAAGGGTGGATCTTGACGGTAGTACCGCGGAACACAGAACATTAACTGCATCGGACATCTTATTGCATAAGTAAAGATCAGACCAATTAAATCCAGAAATAAAATCATTTAGCCTCAGAAAGTTTGCCTTGCAAAAACATTGATGTGTATACCCTTGCAGAGGGTATTATAATTTCAGTCAAAAGTTTGCAACGCAGTGAAGGAGACATTCCGACCCTATAATGGATATATTCTTGATCAGAATCACCAGGAGAGTCGATCTAGCCATGTCCGTCTGTCCGCCCGCCTGTCCGTCCGTCTGTCCGTCCGTCTGTCCGTCAGTCTGTCCGTCCGTCTGTCCGTCCTTCCGTTTCTACGCAAATTAGTCCCTCAGTTTTAAAGCTATGTGCTTGACGCTTTCCCAAAAGTTGTCTTTCTATTGCAGGTAGTATATAAGTCGGAACGAGCCGGATCGGCCGACTATATCCTATAGCTGCCATATAACTGAACGATCGGCAAGGCCATATCTTTGGTATTTTTAAAGTTAGGATTTTTATGAGATTTTTGGGATTTTTTATGGGTTTTATATTTGACCAATCAATCCGACCTACCAAATTTCATAAGGGTCGGCCGACTAACTGCCATATAACTGATTGATCGGAAATGCCATAACTTTGGTGTTTGTAAAGTTAGGAAGTTGGGATTTTCTATGGGTTTTATTTTTGGCCAATCAATCCGACCTTCTAAGTTTCATAAGGATCGGCCGACTAAATCCTATAGCTGCCATATAACTGAACGATTGGAAATGCCATTACTTCGGTGTTTTTAATGTTAGGAAGTTGGGATTTTTCATGAGTATTAAGAATGCATCATATGAATAATTTTGGAGAATATAATTTGCAGAATATTCTGCAAGGGTATATCAACTTTGGCTCCGCCCGAAGTTAGCTCTCCTTTCTTGTTCTTCTGTAACTCTACCCGTGTCAAATGTAAGTTCGATTGTAGTGTGATATGGATTTTCAGGTTGCGTAAGTGGTGCTACTCTGGATAGAAACACACCTTCAGGATTTGATACAAAACACAAATCAAGCAGGCGACCTAGTGAAGTTCGAACATGGTTTACTTGAGATAAGGCTATGTCAAGCAGACCGTCAATAAAATCATGCTGTGCTATAGGTAGTAAGACATTCGATCTATCCTCAGTGGACCAGGTATGTTAAAATCACCTAGAACTATAAACTGATCCCTATCGGAAAGCTTTTTTGCAACAGACTTAATAACGGCATCATTTGAACTTGATTCAGATGTGCTAGCGCCTGTAGTTGTTCTACTCTTAGTACAGTTGCCTTATTGGAAGCACAAAACAAAAATTTGATGGATCTAATTAAATCCAAATTACAAATACGTTACCGAATGTATTTAAAACAAGAGAGAACGCTATAGTCGAGTGCCTCGACTATTAGATACCCGTTACTCAGCTAAGCAACTTAATATAAATATGCCTTCTTGTATGTTTTTCGCCGCTCGAATTAGCACCTTGGCCAGCTGTTCCATAGTCATCCGTTAGATGGCGCCATGAAAGGCGGAAATGTAGGCGCTAGCCATGTTTAAGCGTTTAATGGGTTTTTGGGCGTTTGAGTGGGCGTGGCAAACTTTTATTAGGCCAATCGATAGGTATTGACGAAACAAATACATATCAATTAAAATTTTCATAATATCATCAAAACTGTGGCCACAGCTTGTGGCTTGTGGGCGTCAGAGGGGGCGTGGCACCATTTTGAAACAAACTTGCGCTGCGTAGGAACTCCCAAAATCTACATGCAAAATGCCAATCTTCTAGCTTTTATAGTTTCCGAGATCTCAGCGTTCATACGGACAGACAGACAGACAGACGGACATGGCTAGATCGACTCGGCTAGTGATCCTGAACAAGAATATATATACTTTATAGGGTCGGAAACGCTTCCTTCTACCTGTTACATACTTTTGCACGAATACAATATACCCTTTTACTCTACGAGTAACGGGTATAAAAATATAATCTTTATTAAATTAACTTCACTTAGACTTAGAATACAATCATTCTTAGACTTAATTCACGACTGCCCAAGCTTGAGTTGGTTCTCTTCCCCTGTTGCCTCGGGATCGAAGCTTTTAAAGTTTATCTTCGTAATTTTCCGAAGTCTTGGTTTCCGAAGTTAATTCCCGATTAAGATTGCTGTGATCAGCATGGAAAATTTGGAAGCGAACGCGATGCCTAAAAAAGAGGGTTCGCGGTGTTGGGACTCTTACGGATGTTTAGTCTAAAGTTTGGCTGGCCTTTGGCGGCTAGCTAGGGGGAATTTGTTTAGGTCTGTCTCAAGCTTGGCTCGCCGTTTGCGAGGGTGGGAATGTTTATAAGATAAGAACCCGTGAGAACTCAGTAGCAAGCTCTGCCAAAATAAATTGTTTACAATATTAATTAGAATCTTTAATTAAAGTTATAGTTAATTCTCCCCCTCCTAAGATGAAATTCCCGATTTATTACAAGTGTGCTGCGAAGGAGGAGATTCTATTATTTAGTTCAGCAAATGTTATTTCTATATTATTTTCGGGTTCATTCTCTGTAATGGTTTCAATTGTATTTTCGGGTTCTGGGATTTCTATTTCCATTTTTGTTTTGGTGCGTTTTTTTTGAATATGTTGTATTATTTTGTTTAAGATTTTGGGTGATTTGTACATGATTAAGGAGGTAATTATTAATATTAACAATATTAGTTCTAGGGGTATTTTTGTATTTCCGATTTTTAAAAATGGATTTATGATGTTTATGTAATCTAAACTTAATTCGGAATCGTTTGAGAAGATGTAGTCTGTGATCATATAATTATTATATTTATATTGTGTTATGTATTCTAACATCTTTTGCTTTTCATTAATGTATTTTACGTTATTAATGACGATGCTTTCATTAAATAAAATCAGAAATGCGCCGTTTAATTTTGTCTCGTTAACAATGTTTTCTCCGGTGAGGAGAATGGCGCCATCATCTAAATTTTCAAAGTTTTTATTTTTTTCCCTAATTTTTGAACAGTTTGCTTTTTTCCCATTTAATAAATTTATGAAACAGGAACTCTCGTTAGAAAGTTTACAATAATTATTAAATATTTCTTTTTTAAAATTTGTTATCTTATAAAATATTTCGTTGCAATACGCTGTCTTATCATCTATTATTAATTTTCCATTATTTTGGGCAATTGCCCTTGATGTATACAAACTACAAATATTATTAATTATTGGGTATTTTATATATATTATAAGTAAATCTTGTCTTTTTGCTATTTTGAATGTTGAAATGTCTAGTAAATCTGATAGTACAATTGGTTTATTTTCGTGTCTAAAGATTTCTTTTATGCCTTTTTCATTTAAAATTTTTGTATTGCTAAAGTGATAGTATTGATTAAATTTTGAATATCGAGTGTAATTAATTTCAGACGATGTTGTCTTACTTTTGTTTCTTTTTTAAAAATGATTGAATCAAGGGTTTTGGTGATTAATTGTACTTCCTGAAATATTCGTGAGTTTATTGTAAGTTGTTTGTTATTGTTTTCTGTAAGTGCGTTAATTTTATTTTCAATTCTTATTAAGTCGTCATGGTCGGTTGTACCTGATAGCCACTTCCATACTGTTCCCAATTCGTTAATACCCCTTTTATTTCTAGATGGTAATAGTTGGGACATGAGGATTTGAATAATGTTTAAATTTTGTGCAATGTCCCATTCTAATTCAGAATTCAGACTTTAATTACTAATACTATTTTCAATTTGAATTATTTCTTTGTAAAAACTTAAAATAGCAATATGGAATAGGTCCTCAAAGGAGTCGTAAGTCATTACATCGTTTTCGTTTTTAAGTAGTAAATACTCGTTGTTAGTGTAGTCAATAATTTCCGAGTGGCAAAAAGTAATCAAAATAGCGATGACAAATAGGATTTCCATCGTCTGTAAGAGATGAATTATTTAATATTATCTTTATGAATAACTCTTTTTTTATTGTTAATTATTACTTTGTTTGGTAAGTTTTCCTGAACGACTTGTTTTTTGAATCTTGGACCTAGTTTGTTTCTTTCTCCGAATCTTTTTTCGTATACTACTTCTCCTACGTGATAATTTTTTTGTAATTTATTTTTATTTTGATGATCTAACATTTTAGTTTGTGCTATCTGTAATTTGACTGGTAAGTCGCTAGATTTATTTTATTAAACAAGATGTCGTAAGGTTTTTGGTTTGTCACTGATTGAATTGTCAAATTGTAATTTTTTGCTGCTCTTATAATAATTTCAGAATAATCTAGGAGGCGGTACTCGTTTTTAATACAACGAGCTATTTCTGTTAAGGTTGAATGAACTCTTTCAACTTGTCCGTTGGATAGGCTATGTCTAGGGTCTGTATAATGAATTGATATTCCAGAACGTTGTAAAAAGGATTTAAACTGTGCCGATACGAAACTCGGCTCGTTATCTGTCATAATTGTTTTTACTAATGGAAATGTTTGAAGTAATTCGTACACTTTTGAGTCAATGTTCTTTTTATACCCGTTACTCGTAGAGTATATTGTATTCGTGCAAAAGTATGTAACAGGTAGAAGGAAGCGTTCCCGACCCTATAAAGTATATATATTCTTGTTCAGGATCACTAGCCGAGTCGATCTAGCCATGTCCGTCTGTCCGTCTGTCTGTCTGTCCGTATGTCCGTCTGTCTGTCCGTATGAACGCTGAGATCTCGGAAACTAGAAAAGCTAGAAGATTGGCATTTTGCATGTAGATTTTAGGAGTTCCTACGCAGCGCAAGTTTGTTTCAAAATGGTGCCACGCCCCCTCTGACGCCCACAAGCCACAAGCTGTGGGCACAGTTTTGATGATATTATGAAAATTTTAATTGATATGTATTTGTTTCGACAATAAATATCGATTGGCCTAATAAAAGTTTGCCACGCCCACTCTAACGCCCAAAAACCCATTAAACGCTTAAGCCTGGCTAGCGCCTACATTTCCGCCTTTCATGGCGCCATCTAATGGATGACTTTGGAACAGCTGGCCAAGGTGCTTAACAGAGTCAACGTTAATTCTCGATAAGGTTTTCTGGATAGCTGAGTAACGGGTATCTAATAGTCGAGGAACTCGACTATAGCGTTCTCTCTTGTTGTTACTAATTTCTTTTACAACGAGGTATTTAGAGTATGAATCGATGCAAGTTAAAAACGTTAGATTTTGTGCGTAATAAATATCAATATGTAAATGTTGACCTTCTATTTTTGGAATTGGAGCTTCTCCGATAGAGATTTGTGTTGGATTTCTGTTGTATTTATTTATATTACAAATTTCGCAATTCGTGATATATTCCTTTAATTTTTTGTATAAGTTTGGCCAATAGTATAGCCTGCTGATTTGTTTATAATTCTCATCTAATCCTCTGTGAGCTCGACAATGGGTTTCCTCTATTATTATTGCTTTATCTTCGTTATTTGTTATATCTTGAACAAAAATTTTTGTTTATAGAAATTTATTTGTAAAATTATCTTTTAGTGGAATTTGAATTTCGTACAATACTTCAGGGGTGCAGTGGATTCCTGTGCTAATATTCGGTTGTAGAAATTCTTTTAGAATTGTAATTAAGTTTTCTGGTTGCTCATATTCTATGATATGCCTTCTGTTGTCGAAGACATTGATTTGTTCATGTATAGTTTCCTTTTGCTAATAGAAGTTGTTGTTTAAACTGATTAAGGGGTTTTTTTGTTTCGTTAATTATGTTATCAAAGCTGCTTTCGGCTGAATGTTGAGTGCCAGAATCCGTGGATTCTTCATTCTCTTCTTCTGTTATATTATTTATTTCGATTCTAGAAAGGGCATCCGCTACTACATTAGTAGTACCAGGCTTATATATAATTTTTGGGTTAAAACTTTCTATGTAATTAAACCATATTTTTAATTCAACATTTGGGTTTTTATCCGAAATAGCGTAAGAGAGCGGTTGATGGTCCGTATGTATTTCTAGTCCTGATAAATAAAATATAAATAATTTCTTAAGTTTTTTAGTGCCCAAACTGTCGCTAGAAGTTCTTTTTTATTGGTAGCGTAATTTCTTTCGGTTTTATTGAGTGTCTTAGATATAAAGGTAATTGGGTTTCCGTTTTGGGAGAGCACTGCTCCTATAGCTAAATCAGAGGCGTCTGTTGTTAATGTAAACTTTTTTGTGTAATCTGGTTGAACTAGTTCTATGTAGCTAATTAGTTGTTATTTTAGTTCGTTAATGGCCTGGATTGCCGGATCATCGAGAGTAATTGAGACATTTTTTGACATTCTCTTTGAAATTTTTCCATTGGAGCCTTCTAAAAATCTGGTTAGGGGTTTGGCAATGGACGCGTAATTTTTTACGAGTTTTCTATAGCTCTCAGATATTTTTGGGAATAGGATATTTCGATATAGTTTCTATTTTTTGAGGGTCGGTTTTAATAACGTTCTGTGATACTACATATCCTAGAAATGATGTTTCCATTTTAAAAAATTGGAATTTTTTTAGTGATATTTTCATATTGGCTTCGTGTAGAATGTTAATTATCGAATTGAGGTCATTTAAATGTGTTTTGAGGGAGTGAGCAAAAATAATTATATCGTCCATGTAAACATGGCAGAATTTTCCAATATGTTCTCTAAGTATATCGTCCATTGCTCTCTGGAATATTGTAGGCGCATTTGTAAGCCCGAGTGGCATTCTTATGGATTCGTATTTTCCGTTGTTAATGGAAAATGAAGTTTTTTCTACGTCTGATTCTTTCATCAAGATTTGATGGAAACCTGATTCTAAGTCTATCGTACTAAAATAGCTAGCCTTTCCTAGGTTAGATAAAATAACTGACGGATCCTGCATGGGGTATCTATCCGGAATTGTGTTGAGGTTTAATTTTCTAAAATCAATGCAGAGTCTGTGTTTGGGGGTGCCGTCTTCATTAGAACCTTTCTTTGATACTACAATCATAGGCGAATTGTAAGGGCTTTTGCTGGGTCTAATGATTTCGTCTTCAAGCATACGACTTATTTCCTGATTCACAAACCCATTTACTGCTTGTGAATATGGGTACTGTCTTGAATAAATTGGTTTGTCATTAATTGTGGGTATCTCGCATCGAACATCTGTCCGGAATGGAAAATTCGTATTTATTTCTGAGTGTACTTTTTTTATTGTATTTACTATTTTTTCTGTATAATTGGTTATTATTGTTTCGTCAGTAGTGTTTTCTGAATTATTAATATCGAGGGTATTGTCGAAGTTGCTACCTATATTTTCATCTTCTGAAATGTTTATTTTGTTTATGTCGAGCTTGACATCTACTGCGTGGTCGGAATCTAAAGATTCCAAACTGTTTGACTCATCTGTGTCGGAAATATCGTCGAAGGCGCGTTCGGAACTTGATTGTCCCAAACTGATTGTGTCGGAATTGACATTAATGGCTTGTACGGGGTTTATATACCCCAAACTCTCTATGCTAGCTGTATTTTTATTCGTAAAACTTTCATGGTTAAAATATCTATCTAGTATATATTTTTTTAGGGGAAGTATGGGTGTTTCATTGTTTGATTCTAATAAGTTTAATTTTTCCTCAAAATGCAATTGTTCCGTTTTCCCATTATATTTTATTGTATTATTGCTTATGTCAATAACTGCTCCTATCTTTCTTAGTAAATTATATCCTATTATTAAATATTCTTTTAAGCCCTCTATTTCATAAAATATGTGTTTTGTTTAAAAAATTGTTATGTAGTGGTATATTTTAATTATTGAGTATCCATTGACTGTGGATACTCTCTTATAAATGGGTAATTCTATCCCGTTTTGGTAAATGACTTTTTTATATAACAGGCTGTAGCTCCTGTGTCTATCAAAATATTAAATTTTTTATTTATTTTCTTGTCCTGCCGAAAAATGTGTGGCAGGCCTATTGTTCTTCTAAAAAATGGTCCTCTTGAATATTATTTATGCGCATTTGTTTGTTTTTTGGTTGAGCTGATGACTCAACTTGTGTGCGCTTAGCTGGCTGTTCTGCTTGTTGAAACGGTTTTCTTTCTTGGCTATAGGAGTTTGTTTGGAAATTATTATTATACCCTTGCAGAGGGTATTATAATTTTGGTCAAAAGTGTGCAACGCAGTGAAGGAGACATCTTCGACCCTATAAAGTATATATATTCTTGATCAGGATCACCTCCTGAGTTGATATAGCCATGTCCGTCTGTCCGTCTATCTGTCCGTCTGTCTGTTTCTACGCAAACTAGTCTCTCAGTTTTAAAGATATCGAACTGAAACTTTGCACACACCCTTCTTTCCTTTGCACGCTGTATATATGTCGGAACGGCCGACTATATCCTATAGCTGCCATATAACTGATTGATCGGAAATGTCATAACTTTGATGTTTGTAAAGTTCGGAAGCTGTGATTTTCTATGGGTTTTAATTCGACCTACCAAATTTCATAAGGATCGGCCGACTATATCCGATAGCTGCCATATAACTGATTTATCGGAAATGCCATAACTTTGGTGTTTGTTATGTTAGGAAGTTGGGATTTTCTATGGGTTTTATTTTTGGCCAATCAATCCGACCTATCAAATTTCATAAGGATCTTCCGACTATATCTTATAGCTGCCATATAACTGAACGATTGAAAATGCCATAACTTTTGTGTTTTTAAAGTTAGGAAGTTGGGACTTTTTATGAGTATTAAGAATGCATCATATGAATAATTTTGGAGAAATTAATTTACAGAGTATTCTGCAAGGGTATATCAACTCCGCCCGAAGTTAGCTTTTCTTTCTTGTTTTTGTTTTGGTGCTGCCAGCCTTTGGGAAATGATTGGTTATTAGGATTATAATTTTTATTTTGGAATTGGATGCTGGTGTCCACTTCCATTGGCTCACTCCTGTTTTGATAAGTATTATTCGCTTTTGTCCAAACATTATTAGTTGGGTTTGAATTGAACCGAGCGTTGTTATACTGATAGTTATTATGATTTTGATAACTATTAGTATTTTGATAGTTATTAGGGTTTTTATAGCTATTAGTAAGTTGGTAGTTATTATTATTTTGATAGCTATTATTTTGATGGCCATGTTTGTTGGTGTATTGGTAGTTGGCATTTTGCCCTTGATAATTTTGATTATTATCATTGGTTCTATTCAGGCGCAATTGATTGCCCTGATTATTGTGGTCAAATTTATAATATGAATCATATGAAGTTCGTGGGTTTTCGTTAAAGCGGCGTTGAGGAGTGCTAAAACGATAAGCGAACTGTGCCCTCATCTGGTTGTTTTCCATTTCTTGCACTTTAATTTTTTATCAACCAAATTATAAAAGTCCATAACTGAGAATTTATTTTGTGTATGAACGCTTAGTTCCTGTTCAATTATGTGGATAGGTCTTTTGTCGCTAAAGACGAAGTCGAGCCTGGCTAAAATTGCGTCAAGGTTTAACACCGTTCCGTGATTTGTTAACGCATCATTTGCCTTTCCTATTATTTTATTTCTTATAATGGTTAAAGCTACAAAATACCTGCGGCTTTAACGAACGTATAATCCCATTGCGGTTTCAGCGGCTTCCCGCCAGCCCACATAATTTTCTAAACTTCCGGAAAACTGGGGAACGGATTTTACTACCTCCAAAGTTTCGTTGCATGTTATGTTACCGTCAATCTGTTCGACTTGATATTCGGTTACTAAATTAGCTCTTGAGTCTAACAGGGTACGTAAATTTTTTATTTCGTCTTGTAAAGGGGTTACATTGCTAGCAATCAATCGGACAATTAAGTCTGTGGTTAATGTTTGTTCGGGTGTTTGTTTGTTAGCGCTTCGGCAAGTCGACGGACCATTTGTATCAGTCATTTTAAAATTTTGTAATTAAAAAATTAATTATTAATTCTTCCAGGATTAATCTATCACTTTTAGCAAAATCTTTCTGTGTTTATTTATGAAGATTAGTTTTATATATATTGAATATTGTTTAGAATTGTAGATAATAATTTGTTTCTTATTTAAATATTTTTAAAATTCTAATTCTACTCTCACGATTTGTTGTCTTCTGTGTCCTGGTGGTCCTTTCAGTTCAATGATGGAGTTTTGATCCTGGGTCTTCTTAGTCTTCTCTCAGTAATTTTGTTTCGTTCCTTTTCTTGGTACTTCATGGTTTTGTCAAATTGTTTGTGTGTGTCACTTTCTATAGTTTTTTCTTTTTTTTGTTTTCTTGTAGCTTTTTGTATGTTTTTTATTTGTTTTCTTTAATTAATTGTTTTATTTTGTTTTATTTTATAAAAACAAAAAATTTTTTTGATGATTTATATTACCCTTTAGGAATATTAAAAATTATGATGTATTTTTGCACTTTTTTATATTTGCGTTTTGTAAATATTTTTTTTTTTAATGGTTAATATTTCTTTTTATAAATATTTATTATTTTTAGTAGTTTTGCACTTTTTGCGATTGTTTATTTTCCTGGATAATTTATATTTAATATTTTATTGCAATTTTTCACTTTTATTATTTGGCGTATTCTGGCCCTTTTTCATTTCCTTATTTTAAGTGTTGCACTTTTAATTGTGTTTTTTAGAATTTCACTTTAGTTGTTTCTTAGCACAATAATATTTTCACTTTATGCTCTGGTTTTTTTTATCCGGTACGTTTTGTTTTTTTTTACATAGAAACCTTTTTTATTTTTATGATTTATTTTTATGGGATCCACCAGAACCACCGAACCGCGTAGACGTGTCTTTTTGCTCGCCCTGCTGAAAGACTTCCAAAAATCTACAAAGTGACCACCAAAACTAAGAAAAATAGCGAAAAGACGCTGGCAGCAATGCCATATCCCAAGGTCAACATCTCCTTGTGATTAAAACTAAATTTAAAACCGATCTAGCTAATCAAATCAATTAAAAATGTCGAACGCAAATAAAATATTAACAAGTGCAACCGGTAAAGCCACGAAGCCAAGTCGCGATCGGCAACAAATACAACTAGACGAACGACGGCTGTCTTCTGCACGGAACAATGCTTACATTTCAATTGACTCATCGGAGGCAACAACAAAATTAACGTCACTGACCGCTACCGAAAGAGCCCGCTCACTGTCACCAGCGATTTTATGCTCAAGCAGCGCTGCCGTTACTCAGTCGTGGAGTTCACAATGCCCGTCACCTCTCTCTCTCATCGATGCACCGACTACTTCGGCTTGTGCGCCCACCAGCACTGTACCCTCTCTTACTACAGCAACGTCAACGACAACAACAACTTTAACGTCTGCGGCTACCCAGTGGCCTATCTCAACACCACAAGTAAAACTTTGCTCTACTGACCCTCTTACGAATAATACTGTCGTACAGACGGGGATCGATCGGTATGTACAAATAAAAAGAAAGCTTAGTCCACAAAAAAACGTAAACTCAAATTGGCCAAAAGTACCAAAAACTTTAGGCAACACACGAACATCCGAAAACAGATTTGCCATACTTGGCGAGACCGAAGAAGACAAGGGTCAGGCGCCTCAAGTCATGAAAGCTGTAAAGCCACCTCCAATATATATTAGGAAACACAACAGTGTCGATCTGATTAATAAGCTTAAACAAGTAATCGGGCCTAACCACTTCTATATCAATACCCTAAAAAGAGGAAACATATTAGAAACAAAACTCCAGGTTAACAACGAAGACAACTTCCGTTCTGTAACAAGATATCTCGACAATGAGCTTATAAATTACTACACTTACCAACTAAAAAGTAAGAAAGGCCTACAAGTTGTACTTAAAGGTATAGAATCGACTGTTGCGGTAGCAGAAATAGCTGAAGGCCTCACGGAAAATGGCTTCGACGTTAAGCACATCGTAAACATAGTGAACAGGGATAAAATTCCCCAACCACTGTTTAAGATTGAGCTGGCCCCAGAGACGAAACCTCTAAAGAAAAATGCAGTGCATCCTATTTACAATCTGCAATATCTCCTTCACCGAAGAATCACCGTAGAGGAACCGCATAAGCGGAACGGCCCCGTACAGTGTACAAACTGCCAGGAGTTCGGGCATACTAGAACCTACTGCACCCTGCGTCCAGTTTGTGTCGCCTGTGGAGATTTGCATTGCATTGAAGCATGCCTGGGAAACAAAGAAGACCCTACTCTGATGAAATGCAGTAATTGTGGGGGAAATCATACTGCCAACTACCGGGGCTGTCCCGTCTACAAAGAACTCAAGAGCCGCCTAAATCAGAGACGCAGTAATCCACTCGCGGCTCAACACTCTGCCCAACCAAACATCTTCACCCCATCAACAACCACTCCTGGTGTCTCCTTTGCCAACGCACTCCGCTACCCTGGAATCTCACAAACATCTACCGCCCAACCTGCAGCATTGCATCCACAGCCACCCATATCAAACCTAAATGATTTTCCGCTCTTAAGCCAAAATGGCCAAACAACAAGTCAACCTTCTACGCAGCAAAACCAAACTCTTCCCCCACAAACACTTAGCGGTCTAGAATCTACACTAGCTACTCTTGCAAAAGTCATGATGACGATTCAAAGTTCCCTTCAAGAACTACTGCGAAACCAGAGCCTTCTAATGGAACTGCTGATCAAACAAAAGTCTGTATAAATGGACTCCTTCAGAATATGCTTCTGGAACGCAAACGGCGTTTCCCGGCACAAAAACGAACTCCTACAGTTCCTAAACAGCCACAATATCGATATCATGCTACTTTCTGAAACCCATCTAACTAATAAAAACTACTTCCATATCATCGGATATATATTCCACGCGACCAACCACCCGGACGGTAAAGCACACGGAGGTACCGGTATACTCATAAAACAACGCATAAAACATCATCCCTTGGAGACATTCGCTACTAACTACCTGCAGGCCACATCCCTACGTATAAACCTAATTGGCGGCCCACTTACCCTATCCGCCATATATTGCCCCCCACGCTTCAGTATTGCAGAAAATAAGTTTATGAATTTCTACAACTCACTAGGACGTTGCTTTATAGCTGCTGGTGATTATAACGCAAAGCATCCCCACTGGGGATCTCGTCTTATCAACCCCAAAGGCCGCCAATTATACAACGCTATTATCACTCCTGGTAATGCGCTTGACTTTGTCTCACCAGCTAGGCCTACATACTGGCCCACAGTTCCAAATAAACAACCTGACATTATCGATTTCGCTGTTATTAGAAGAGTCTCGCACAGGCTGATAAACATAAAAACCTTAGAAGAGCTTACATCGGACCATTCGCCAGTTCTCCTCTGTCTATCTGAACAGCCGCAGCTTCTGGAACGCCCCCAACATCTAACATCAAACAAAACAAACTGGCTGAAGTACAAAAAATATGTAAGTGCACACATCGAACTTGATCCTGAAATTTCCTCTGAATCTGACATTGACAAGTCGCTTAAACACCTCACGGACGTAATGTCCTCTGCCGCCAAACATTCTACGCCAGAACCCTCATCCACAAACCCGCTAAGAACTGGACGCTCAAGTATCCAGATCGATTCTCTCCTACTTGAAAAACGTAGACTTCGCAGAGACTGGCAGACTCATCGGTCCCCAGCTACTAAGAAAAGACTTAATGAAGCATCTCGAAAATTGTCGAAGGCCCTCTCTACCGAAAAGAACCAGGCCCAACGGGCCTACATTGCGAAACTATCCCCGAAGGGTAATAAATTCCCACTATGGAGAGCGCACCCAAACATGCAGCCACCAATAGATCCCGATTGGCCAATTCGATCACAAACAGGTGCCTGGGCGCGCAGTGACGAAGAAAGAGCTAACACCTTAGCCCATCACTTGGAAAACGTCTTCAAGCCACACCCGCCATCCAACCAATTCACTCTACCGAATGTCTCGCTAGCGTCGCCGTCCTCCCCAGTTACCCTTGAAACCAGCACAATACTTAAGGCTATTAAAGAACACATAAACCCAAAAAAGGCTCCTGGTCACGATTTTATTTCTCCAAAAATGATAATTGAATTACCTGCATGCGTCGCATTTATATTTAACTCAATATTGAAATGGGGCTATTTTCCTGACCAATGGAAAAAGTCTGTCATTACAATGATCCCGAAGCCAGGAAAAGACAAATCCCAGCCTTCCTCGTACCGGCCCATCAGTCTGCTCCCATGTCTATCAAAGCTATTTGAAAAACTGCTTCTTGTTCATCTAGTAACACATCTTCAAAACAACAGAACGATCCCTCTGCACCAATTCGGATTTAGGGAAAAGCATGGAACTATCGAACAGGTAAACCGCTTAACATCTGAAATTCGCACGGCTTTCGAACACAAGCAATATTGCAGTGCCTTATTTCTGGACGTATCACAGGCATTTGATCGCGTCTGGATCGACGGTCTGGTATACAAAATCAAAACCCTCCTACCGGAAAACACTCACAAGTTGCTTGAGTCATACCTCAGAAACAGAGTTTTCACCGTGAGATGTAAAACCTTTACTTCAACCATCCGTAACATCGAAGCTGGAGTACCCCAAGGAAGTGTGCTTGGACCAATCTTGTACATCCTTTACACGGCAGACATTCCAACAAGCCGCCAGACCCTCATCTCAACCTTTGCTGACGACACTGCCATTGTCAGCCGCTCGAAATGCCCAAAAACAGCTACAGCCCATTTAAAAGAACACCTGGTAGCCGTATAAAAATGGCTCGCAGACTGGCGTATCAAAGTCAACGAGCAAAAGTGTAAGCACATTACATTTACACTAAACTTGTCGAAATGCCCACCACTGACGCTAAACAACAAGCCGGTTCCACAAGCAGACGAAGTCACCTATCTCGGCATACACCTAGACAGGAGGCTTACCTGGAGAAAGCATATAGAAGCAAAGAAGACCCATTTAAAACTAAAGGCCAGCAGCCTTCACTGGCTCATGAACTACCGCTCCCCCCTTCCACTCGAATATAAAGTACTACTGTATAACTCGTGCTTAAAGCCGATCTGGACCTACGGTTCCGAGCTCTGGGGAAACGCAAGCAGCAGCAATATAGAAATTATTCAAAGAGTACAATCACCCTACGAACAATAACTGGAGCCCCCTGGTACATCCGCAATGCAAACATCCAGAGAGACCTGGATATAAATCCCGTAGAAGAAGAAATTGTTTCCAGAAAAATTAAATATGAAGCCAGATTATCAAATCACCCAAACCTGCTTGCCAGACAACTCAACCGGCTAAGCTATCATTCCCGTCTACAGCGGAATGATTTCCCATCCCTTTTCAATAACATGAGTTAACGTAACATAGATTAAGATTTGAAAACTTATTGTTAGTCTCTTAAGTAATAGAGAAGATCCAATAAATAAAAATAAAGTATAAAAAAAAAAAAAAAAAAATTTTATGGGAACACTCGCGAATAAATTTTATTTCATTTCGATATTTTTTTACAGCGCGGGACCCACGTTTGGCGCCAATTACAAATACGTTACCGAATGTATTTAAAAAAATATAATCTTTATTAAATTAATTTCACTTAGACTTAGAATACAATCATTCTTAGACTTAATTCACGACTGCCCAAGCTTGAGTTGGTTCTCTTCCCTTGTTTCCTCGGGATCGAAGCTTTTAAAGTTTATCTTCGTAATTTTCCGAAGTCTTGGTTTCCGAAGTTAATTCCCGATTAAGATTGCTGTGCTCAGCATGGAAAATTTGGAAGCGAACGCGATGCCTAAAAAAGAGCGTTTGCGGTGTTGGGATTCTTACGGATGTTTAGTCTAAAGTTTGGCTGGCCTTTGGCGGCTAGCTAGCGGGAATTTATTTACGTCTGTCTCAAGTTTGCCTCGCCGTTTGCGAGGGTGGGAATGTTTATAAGATATGAACCCGTGAGAACTCAGTAGCAAGCTCTGCCAAAATAAATTGTTTACAATATTAATTAGAATCTTTAATTAAAGTTATAGTTAATTTCCATGCAGACAGAAAAAATGACAACGCAACTCAGCAACAAAGTGACGCTATCAAAGTTCTGCCCAGACGCTGCGAGTGTTGACGCTGCTGCTTGGTGCAAAACCGTCGATATCATCATGGCAGAGAACACTCTGAAAGGTGGCGCCCTTGTTATGGCACTAAGTAACTCTCTGGACGGAGGAGCATCTCAGTGGCTGTCGCAAAGCTGCTGCACTGGAATAAAGTGGCAAGAATTCCGAGAACTCTTCATTTAACGTTACGAAGGTGTTGAGACGCCGGCCGCCATTCTGCTAAACATGTTCAGCAGTGTCCCAAAGCCAAGCGAGTGTTTGTCTGTATATTCTAGCAGACAAGTAACGGCACTGCTAGCAAAGTAGAAGAAGATGAGCAATGAAAATATTGCGGTTTCGGTAGTGCTTGGACAAACGGCTGAAACGTTTGCTATTTACAACAAACATAACAACACGAAGCGAACTGGAGCAACAACTGCGTGCCTGTGCTTTTGGCAAGCGCAGTGATTCTCAAACACCAGACCACGCCAGTGGCCCAGACCGGAAGAAGCAGAGATCGCCGTGGCAAGTGAAGTTTTACTTTTGTGGAAAACCTGGACATAAAATTCCAGACTGTCGAAGCAGGAGACCTGGAGGCGGAAGTGACTTAAAAACAACTCGATTCGCAGCAACACCGTACAGAGGAGGGACATGTCAGCCGTGACCTGCTATGGCCAGTTGGGCCATAGCAAGGGCAACCCGTATGAGAAGAGAGTGGATGTGTGCACCATCGTCGATCCAAAGGGAATCCTGTACCAATATGGAGAGCCCGTTCCATACTTTTTTGATTCCGGAGCAATTTTGTTTCATGTAGTGATGGATAAATTTTTAAAGTATGACGTGCTGATTGGTCGTGAAATTCTAGGCCAGGGTCTTGGTGTAACTATAGATGCTAACAAATTCATTTTGTACAAAATCAACACAGTCAATACACTGTCCAATATTGCTGAATTAAATTTCATGGATTCCATAAATGGTGATGTGAATCTGAGTCCGTCCGATAAAGCCGAACTGGCAGAAATATTAAAGGTACACGCATCAGCATTCATAAAGGGGATTCCAAGCCGACGAATTACCACAGGCGAACTAGAAATCCGTCTAATTGATGTCAATAAAACGGTAATGAGGCGTCCATATCGGCTCATCACGGAAGAAAAATTGCTAGTGATGGATAAAATACAGGAACTGCTGGCAGCCAAAGTCATATGACTAAGTTGCTCCCGTTTTGCGAGCCCAATGTTATTGGTAAAGAAGAAGGATGGAAGTGATCGTTTGTGTATCGATTTTAGGGAGTTGAATGCAAATACAGTCTCAGATAAATACTGCCTCTGATTGCAGATCAAATTGATAGATTGCGTGGCAGCAAGTATTTCACGAGTCTTGATATGGCCAGTGGCTTTTACCAGATACCCATACATCCAGACTCTATTGAACGCACTGCATTCGTCACGACAGATGGCCAATACGAGTTCATAGCCATGCCATTTGGTTTAAAAAACGCATCATCAGTGTTTCAGCGAGCCATCATGAGAGCCTTGGGTGAAGTGGCTTATTCATATGCAATTGTTTACATCGACGATGTCCTTATTGTCGCTAACACAAAGGAGGAAGCTTTCTCTAGACTCAAGGAGGTATTGCAAAGACTATCAAGTGCTGGGTTTTCCTACAACATAACCAAGTGTTCTGTCTTACAGCCTAGTGTAGAATACCTAGGATATAAAATTGAGATGGGTGAAGTAAGACCAAACCCACGAAAAATTCAGTCATTGGCCGCATTGCCGCCCCCTCAGTCAGTTACGCAGCTCAGACAATTCATTGGGTTGTCATCCTATTTTCGACAATTCGTCCCACGATTTTCCGAATTAATGAAACCTTTATATTTATTAACTTCGAAAAACAGCAAGTTTGAGTGGCGTGACAAACATGAGCAGGTGCGTAAAGAGATTATATCTACTTTGGTTAGCGATTCGGTACTAATCATCTATGATCCACAGTTTCCGGTTGAACTTCACACTGACGCTAGTGCAGATACCCATGGTGCAATATTGATGCACAAGGTGAACGGTAAACCTAGAGTTATTGAGTACTATAGCAAGTGCACCACGGGAGCAGAAACAAGATACCACTCGTACGAGTTGGAGACGTTGGCTGTCTAGAATGCAGTCAAACATTTCCGCCATTGTAGCTAGTCGCCACAAGAAAGATTTGACACCGAGGGTCCATCGTTGGTGGGCTTACCTACTATCTTTTGAGTTTGAGGTAGAGTATAGGAAGGGAAGTTGCATGGCACATGTAGATTTCCTCTCACGCGATCCATTACCAATTGTTAAGCAGACTACAAAAACAATAGAAGTGGGAATAGATCTAGCAAATATATCCGATGACTGGCTGCTTGCTGAACAGCATCGAGATTCCAAAATTTCCGAACTAGTATCAAAGCTGCAAAACAATGAACTAAAGTTAGAAGATGCAAAAACGTATGAGTTGCGATCTGATATGTTATACCGGAAAATACAAAGAAATGGAAGAAATCGATGGCTGCTGGTAATCCCATGAGCGTTTAAATGGTCCGTAATCAATCACGTGCATGGGGCATTAATGCACTTGGGCTGGAGAAAACTGTAGACAAGGTATACACACAGTATTGGTTTCCGAGTATGTCTAAATACGTACGAAAATTTGTAGACAATTGCATCACATGCAAACTTTCCAAATCAACTTCGGTAAGGACGCATCCCATACCAAAAGTCAGTGTACCTTGGCATACAGTGCACATGGACATCAGTGGTAAGCTGAGTGGTAAGAATGACGTCAAAAAATATGTGAAATAGATGCCTTCACTAAATAGGTTCATTTGCATCACTCCCTTGGCCTTGACACGAACAGCTGCATTGAGGCGTTAAAATCAACTATCTGTATGTTTGGGGAACCAAGTCGCCAGTAACGATTTTAGGCAGTTCTGTGCTACACAAAAAATAGACTTACACTTAATCGCAACCGGCGCCTCCGTGCCAATGGGCAGGTGGAGCGCGTAATGAGTACCATGAAGGCAATGTTGACAGCGGTAGAGACAAGTGAGCGATCCTGGCAGAAGCCTTAAAGGAGGTTCAGTTGGCAATGAATGGCACGGCCAATAGAGTTACGAAGACAAGTCCATTAGAACTTTTAATTGGTAAGGAAGCTAGACCAATGGGCATGATGCCGTTGGTAGATGAATTATAAATAGATATCGACAATGTAAGATCGAATGCACTACGGAATATAGAACAGGCTGCCGAATTTGAGAAGCAACGATTCGACAAAAATAAGGCTAAGATACAAGGTAGGCGACCATGTCTTCCTCAAGAGTGAAGAACGGCACCAAGCAAAGCTAGATCCGATGTTTAAAGGACCCTTTGTGATTATAGAGAGTTTTGATGGTGACCGATATGTGCTAAAATCCTTAAAAAGTAAAAGGACATACAAGTATGCCCATGAGCAGTTGCGTGCCATGTCTGAGGAGGTGGACGCAGAAGAATATGAGAGATCGCCGGCTGAGGCACTCGTAGATACCTTAGACTCAGTGTAAAACATTTACAAGGCTTTAGCCGCACCATGCAGTTAGCTGCACAGTAACTGTATGGCGGGGGCTATTTGGGTCCAGTGGGACCATGACGCAGATTGTGCGAGAGAGCGTTGCAAGGTGTGCAACATGAGCATGAGAAAGAGGTGGAGTTATGGTGGAAAAGTTGAGAGACGATTGACGAGAAAGAGATGTAAGAAACAAAAAAAAAAAAAATATTGAGCAAGGCATGGAGCGCTACACTAGTTCGTTAAACTAAATTTGTTTTGTGAATTCCTATTACATTTATGTTTGATTTATGACTGCATACTAAAGAGTAATGTTATGTTAATACAAACTTAAACCTTAAGGAAGGAAACAATGTTAAGTTAAGACAAGAGAAAGTTGAGAATAAAAACAAGAGAGAACGCTATAGTCGGGTGCCCCGACTATCAGATACCCGTTACTCAGGTAAAGGGAGAGCGAGGGAGATGGAGATAGAAACTTTGATCACGCATAACTTTTTAACGAATGGTCCGATTTTCTTCTACATTTCGATAGGTATTGATAAACACAATAAAACTGCATTTTTACTTTTCCGAAATATTTAAATATATAAGCGATTGTGGGCGTTAAAGAGGGCGTGGCACCATTTTGAAACAAACTTGCGCTGCGTAGGAACTTCTAAAATCTACATGCAATGCCAATCTTCTAGCTTTTATAGTTTCCGAGATCTCAGCGTTCATACGGACAGACAGACGGACAGACGGACATGGCTATTTCTACTCGGCTA
Organism: Drosophila prolongata; assembly: GCA_036346975.1. NCBI lineage: Eukaryota > Metazoa > Arthropoda > Insecta > Diptera > Drosophilidae > Drosophila > Drosophila prolongata. The sequence goes on from JAYMZC010000320.1 coordinate 3,519,853, forward strand.
GTGATCCTGATCAAGAATATATATACTTTATAGGGTCGGAAACGCTTCCTTCTAGCTGTTACATACTTTTGCAGGAATACAACATACCCTTTTACTCTACGAGTAACGGGTATAACTATGAAAGAAATCTGCTGTTGAGTTGTGAATAGAGACACGGCCCGCGAGGTCGCGTGATCGTCAGGAAGGCCGTGTCGGGGATCGATATCATCATTTTGAATTTAACTGAAATTATTTTTAATGGCACAAAGAAGAAGATTTGAATTTGAATTTGAAATCATGTCAATATTCCGTTCCATCAAAAGGGAGAGAGATAATTTTGTTATACAAGGGAGCATCATTTGAACTTGATTCAGATGTGCATGGCGCCTGTAATTGTTCTGCTCTTAGTACAGTTGTAGCAAAGAATAGGACGAAATAGGAGAAGGAGAATGAGAACGCGGAAGGGCTTGCGAGTCAGTCAGTTCGAGAAGGCGAACAGCAGAACAACACAGGCGACTTGCAGTGCTACTCTAAACTTGACATGGCAGAAAAGGATGAGACACCTCCATTCCCGGCGCAAGCACGTTCATCTCCGACATATAAATATCTATATATGATGCACGTTGATGCACTTCCAGCAGTACAAACAAGTGTCACAATGACACCAAGCACGTGCTTGTTGTGCGAGTTCGCGTGGAAAATACATAAAACAAATAGAGACAAGACACAAATGAAAATTAAATGCACAACTAAGAGTAAAGCAAATGAGTTAAAATATTAGTTTTTTATAACGGGATAAAAGTTGAAATGCAAATTAAATGATAAAGGTTGTTATAATTATTACATAGAACGCGAAAGGGCTCGAACAGACAAAAATTTGATGTACATCGTGGCAAATTTAGAGGAATATAATTTCGTGTTAGTCTAACAGGAACATTGAAAGTTAGGCGGTTTACAAGTTCTGCAGAATCAATATCACCTCTTATAAGATTTTGCATAAAAATAGTACCAAGCATTGTTCTACGATTTACAAGTGTGTGTAAATTAAGCAACAGTAATCTACTCTGGTAGGAAGGAAGCCTTACGTTTTGATCCCAGTTCAAACTACGAAGGGCAAATAGAAGAAATTTTTGTTTGTACCGACTCAATACGGTCACAGTGCACTTGATATTGTGGACTCCAAACCGACGAACAATATTCCAAAATAGGACGGACAAGGGAGGTAAATAATAATTTGGTCGTATAAGGGTAATCAAATTCTTTTGACCAACGCTTTATAAACCCAAGAACACTCATGGCTTTGTTAACAGTGGACATTTATGGCAGTCAAATTTATGTTTAGGATCCAGAAGAACACCTAAGTCGTTAACTGAATATATACGGTCGAGTGACGTATTTTCAAGAAAATAACTAATAAACGTAGGAGTACCCCTATAAAAAGTCATAACGTTGCATTTAAGGTAGTTCAACTTTAAAAGGTTGTACTCACGCCATTCATGAAAACAATCAATATATGACTGTAAGTTAAATCCCGACGCTATATCATTATATGATAAACAAAGCTTAACATCATCAGCATACATTAGTACACGAGAATGTGTTATGATAGAGGGAAGATCGTTGATAAACAAAGTAAACAGCATAGGGCCCAGATGACTTTCCTGAGGCACTCCAGATGTCACGTAGATCCATTTTGAATATAACCCTCTGAGTCCTACCATTCAAGTAACTTGAAATCCAAGTTAATAGATTACCATGAAACCCAAGCTGATCTAATTTGAATATTTGAATCTGTATATATAACGTCAGTCTGCTTTTTTTTCTGAAATCCATTTATTACAATAGATTACAATTCAAGAAGGTTGGTGGTGGTCGATCTTCGCTTAACCATGCTGACACGGTGATATAAGCGAGGAACATAAATGTTGCAAAGGAGAAGTGATAATACGTTCAAATGATCTAGGAATTGCCGACAATTTGGAAATACCTCTATAATTCTTAGCATCAGCCTTCGCACCTTTTTTATGAAGTGGAATAATAAAAGAGCCCTTCCAGATAGTAGGAAAAACTGATGATGAAATAGACAAATTAAAAAGTTTAAGAATCGGTTTACAAATGGTTGACGCACAAAACTTGAGCACACATCCAGGAAGTCCATCTGGACCGGGAGAAAAGGTCGGCGTTGTTTTTGCTAAATCTATTAAAAGAGAATTTTCAGTAATTAAAGGGGTAAAAATACAATTTGTCCTATTTAAGGGGTTAGGGTAGTTAGAATTTGATCATGCTGTCGAACTATAAGTAGTTTGGAAAAACTCATCAAATAAATCAGCAATGTCAGAATCCGTCGATGCCTCCGTTGAGTTTAGACGTACCGATGAAGGCAATGCCGATGACTTACGCTTGGCATTAACAAAGTTGAAAAACTGATTCGGATCATTTGAAAAAAACTCAAATTTACATCGATTTAGATACATAGAATAGCAATGACTGTTGAGAACATTAAAATCCGACCGAGCCACTACATATTTCGAAAAATTTTATGGCTTACCCGATTTTTTATACTTTTTATAAGTATTTGATTTAAGGTATTTAAGTCTTTGAAGCCCATTGGTAAACCAAGGCGGCCTGTTTAGGTTTGAAGGAAACCTATCAGGAACGCATTCATTAAAAAAAGTATTTAACGCTATATAGAATAGTTCAGTGGCACTTTCAATGTCTGTACAATTGTACAAGTCTGTCCAGTTATAAAGAGAAATCATGTATTATCTATTTATATAAAAATGGTGCAAAAAATGTACGCCATCGCAAAACAAGAGAACGGCTGGGTCGATTTGGCTCAAATTTTTTTTCAGTTGTTTGTTATTGCCAGAAGAAGGTTAATACATAAGAAAATTTTGGGAAAACCTGCCGGAAAAGTCGCTATCGACTCAAGAGATGTATTCATTGTAGTACATAAAACTGTTAAAACAGCTGTCTTTGGAAATAATGCCTTCATTGTAGTACATAAAACTGTAAAAAACGTGTGAGGCACCGTAAAAGCTGCCCCATATCCAGCGATTAAAATGTATATATTCACACACATATTGGTAGATAATAAGATAATAAAAATAAGATAATAATAAGATAATAATTTAAGATATACATATTGGTAGATAATAAGAAAAACTAGTACTAAGTTAGGATAAGCCACGTAGGCAGGCAAGAAGCCAAAAGAACCGTTAAGTTCAAAACTTCGGCCGTTAGCCAGTAGTTCAAACAGGCGTTATTTAGTGTGTTAATCGGCCGTTAGCCGGTAGTTCAAACAGGCGTTATTTAGTGTGCTAATTAGGATCTCAGCTGATCAGGCACTCTACTCAGCGAGTTAGGCGATCTAAACACGATCGGATTAGGCGACCTACGCACGGTTCCAGTGTTAAGAAGCGCGAACCCTGCTGGCTATATAAGCCCGGCGGCTGCCGCCACAAGTCAAAGACCAAACATCGAAGCAGAGAAAAACCACGCAAGGACACCAAGGGCACCAAGGATACGCAGGACATCAAGGATCAGGACGAAGGACCCTAGTGAGTAGAGTGCGAGAGAGATAGGGAGAGACAGGGAAAGAAAATAGTGCGGCTAAGGAAAATATACATATAGAAAAGAGGAAGAAAAGCCCAAAAAGATAACCAAGAAAAATAAAACAAAACACGGACAATAAGAACAGCGAACATACACCGAGTTGGATTTATTTCTTCCCTGACCCTCAAAGCCCTGATCCGCGTGTGCTAAAACGGTGGCCTAAGCCAAGCCGGTTGCGTTTTCGAGAAGATTCCTCTGCGCAACTGGACCTTGGTGGCAGCCACGTGCACAGACGTGAAGGCGTGTAAGTACGGGTTTCTTTCCGCTTGCATAGCTTTCCGTCTCGATTCCGGTCGACGCACCCAAGCCCCCAAGTAACCCAAACCCGACCCGCGTGTGCCAAACTGTGGCCCAAGCCAAGCCGGTTGCGTTTTCGAGAAGATTCCTCTGCGCAACTGGACTTTGGTGGCAACCACGTGCACAGACGTGAAGGCGTGCAAGTACGGGTTTTCTTTCCGCTTGCATAGCTTTCCGTCTCGGTTTCGACCGACGCACACCCATCCCGAACAGTGGGAGCCTGTCCCAGAACTGGGAGCGCTGACTTCTGTCCATGTTTAGAGACGATTCCTCTGTGTGGGCGTGAAACAGCGCCCCAGGCGGCGGGAGTTGACACAGTGGTACGGGCCAATCCCCCCACTGTGCCTCCTCCGGCACGCACGTGACGGCTTTCAATCGTTCGAGTCTGGCCCAAATCCGAGTCCCAAATGCCTGCTCTGACCCGCCAATAAGGCCCACCGCGCACATCGGCGATTGCGTCCAGATTGCCCGCCTCTCCTCGTCCCCGCTTATTTACAAATTCGATTGTATAGTATCCTGGGGAGACTGAGCTCCATCCCAGCTGTAGAAACATCCTTACAGTCTGGCGCCCGAACAGGGACGAGCGGAGGACGAGCCGGGGTCCACCAAAGTTATGGCCTAAAGACCCATAAGACGCCGCTGGCCTTCGCCGAGCCGCCCGGCCACCCAGAGCGCCCGGCATCACCGCAAAACCGCCCCGGCACGCGTGCCGATCACGGCAGCATATATAAATCCTGGCCAGACACCGCTTAGGCCACCAAGGGGCACCGCGCACACCAGCAGCGACGCTAGGAGCTATTTTTTCGCCATAGACAGGGTCGTCGCACACGTCAGACGCACGCCAGCTCAGCAAAACAGACAGGGTCGTTACACGCGCCAAGCACCAGAAAAACCAGGGTCGCAAAAACCAAGCAAACACACATGACAATAGGAAAACAATTTTTGATGTGCACACGACTGCCGCCATAGTTTTGGTTGGGGCTCTCTCACCTCCATTTGTAACGGGGAACTTTTATCGTTCCATTTAAAAGTGGCCGTCACCAACGACACCACCGATCCTCGGCAAACCTCGGTTCGGCCGCACAGCGCCGTCGCCAGCCCTTGTCCCGGCCATCGACTCCGCGGATCCTCGCCGGACTGGTGTCCAGACCGCTCAGCGCCGCCACCAACGTGGTCGGGAAGCCTCACCGACGCAGCGCAGTGCCGCCAGCCCCCGTTCCGGCCATCGACGCTACTGATCCCTGCCGGATCCTTGGCGAGGCCACTCAGCGCCACCCACGTGGTCAAGCATCGCCACCGACGCAGCGCCGCCACCGACGCATAACCACCACCGACGCAGTGCAGCTTTGCTAGGCCTCGTTCCGGCCGCTTCGTGCCACCGCACACGTGGTTGTTGGCCCTCAACACCGTTCAACATCGCCACTAATCCTCGTTTCGGCCACTCTACGTCGCCGCCAACGTAGTCGTTGGACCCCGACGCCAAGGATAAAGGAACTGGACATCAAAGACCACCTGGAAACCCACGCCGGACGACAACCTGGAGGAATTAGTCGTAGCAACCGGATGTGAGGAAAAGCCGGCCACCATGGGCGTTCGCTGGATCTCATATCGCCGGAAAGAGGAACTAGAGGGACTCCTCAAGGAGTTCGGATTAGAAACGGCGGGAACGGTAGCCGAGCTGCGAGCACGACTAGCCGACCTTATCGGGAAGATGGCCAGACTACGCTGTCTCGACTCGCACAGCTAGAAGCCCTCTATCCCGAGGCACCATCCGCGAAGGAAATGCAATCACGGTCCACGTCCCCAATGCCGGAAGCAGGGGCCATGAAGCTGATCGTACCCGGGCGGTCATCCTCACCAGGACGCATGACCACCAGCGCGGAAGCCCAGAACGCAACCACGGCCTCCACTGATCGAGCACCGCGCGACGCCATATCCGCAGCGGTACTGACCGAGAAGCTACGGAGCTGGGGAATCCTCTTCGACGGACAAACGGACCCGGTCCATTCCGTGGAACGAGTCGAGGAAGGAGCAGCCGCCTACAACGTCCGGATCAGCGACGTACCCAGAGCCATCTCCGGATTACTATCTGGAAGAGCGGAAGGCTGGTACCGAGCCTATCGCATGCACTCTGTGCCATGGCTCCTATTTAAGACCGAGTTCTTGGAGTTCTTCCTGCCTCCGAGGTACTTTCAAAGGTTGGAGGACACGATCCGCACCCGGTATCAACAGCCGCAGGAGCCATTCAAAAACTTTCTTGTGGACCTGAGACTCACGATGCAGCGCGCGAAATACACTCTGGCAGACGAGCTGGAAAGGATATATGAGAACTTGTTGCCAGAATATCAGCTCTTTATCCGTCGCCACGAGTTCTCCACCCTCGAAAGGCTGACACAGCTCTCCACCGCATATGAGATCGCGCATAGGTCACCATCATACCCTAGGACTACGACTGCAAGAGAACTTAACGCCGTCCCCCTGCCCATCGGGGTTACGAATCACATGATCTCCGACGAGGACAGCCGGCCGGTGGACATACAGCGTGCCTGCCGCCGCTGCCCAGAGGTAGGCCACTTCGCCAAAGAGTGCACTCGGCCGCCCCGCCTATTCTGTTGGGATTGCGCACGCAGAGGCGTGCGGACAGTAAACTGTTGTCGGCAGTCGGGAAACGGACAGCATCCCCGCTCGAATTGGGAGGGGCCGGGGACAGCCAGCACACTTCCCAACCCGTAAAGCCACCACTTCGACTGGAGGACGGGCGGATAGTAGCGACGATTAGCATCAACGGACGACCATTTCTGGCCATGCTGGACACTGTCGCGCAGCTTCGTAAGCGAGCGAGTGGCCCAAAACTCTGGCCACCACCACCAACAAGAGGGCAGTGCGAACGCGGATCTCCTTGGCTGACGGCTCCTCCCAAGAAGTCACCAAGGCCGTGTGGGCACGCGTCAAAGTGGACCGGCAAGAGGCCGAGCTACCCCTCCTGGTGTTACCCACGATCCTGGACGACGATATCCTAGGGATCGACTTCTTGTGCGTCATCCAGGCGTCCCTGATCTGCACTTGCTTGCGACTCTTTCCGGCGCCCCCTCGAGATGCAACGACGATAACCGCGCCCGAGACTCTACTTGCAGACCCGACAGCCAAGAACCCACCCCGAGCGGGTGTCGTAATCGGTGGACGCCACAGCGTCATCGGGCTCTCGGGCTGTGTTATCATCGAACTCTCGAGCCATCAAGGATGCATCCTCATCGTCATCGTCGCCAAGGGCCACCGGAGATGCATCCTCATCGCCAGCGTCATCGTCGCCAAGGGCCACCGGAGATGCATCCTCATCGCCAGCGTCATCGTCGCCAAGGGCCACCACGGCCACACCATCGTCATCGCCGTCTCCAAGGGCCACCACGGCCACCTCATCCTCATCGCCAGCGTTATCGTCGCCAAGGGCCACCGGAGATGCACCCTCGTCGCCATCGTCATCATCGCCAAGGGCCGCCTCGGCCACACCGCTGCCGTGTCCAAGGGCCACCACGGCCACCTCATCGTCATCGTCATCGTCGCCAAGGGCCACCACGGCCACATCATCGTCATCGCCGTCTCCAAGAACCAGCCCGGTCACCTCAGCAGCGGGCTCTCGAGCCATGTCATCGTCGTCAAGAACCACCACGGATGCATCCTCATCGCCAGCGTCATCGTCGCCAAGGGCCTCCGGAGATGCATCCTCATCGCCAGCGTCATCGTCGCCACCGTCCCCGAACTCTCGAGCGGTACCAGCCGCACCCTCCCGGCCTCCAGGACGACCGGGTCCAACTATGTCATCCGATCTCCCGCCGCCTGCGGTTACCGGAGGGGCCAGCGAGTACGGATTGACTCCACTAGCGGATGCAGAAGTGGCCCGTGAGAGAAACCCGTTCCGAAACCAGGCCAGTCACGATAAGCCTACAGCAAATCTCGCCGCCATCGCCGAATGTCTGGAAGAACAGCAGCCACAGACACTCACCGGCGAGCCTATGGAACCCCGAACCCTAGCGTTCCTCGAGGAGGAACTGAAGCGATTCGACGGATTGGCCGGGGTGACCCACGTCGCGGAGCACCAAATAGTCATGCGGGACGAAAAGCCACTGAAGCAGCGGTATTTCCCAAAGAACCCGGCCATGCAGCAGATCATCAGTAACCAAGTCGTCGAGCTATTTCGGGATGGGAGGATCGAACCATCACGGAGCCCGCATAGTGCTCCCATTGTCCTGGTGAGGAAGAAGACTGGGGAAATGCGAATGTGTGTCGATTTCCGGCAGTTAAACGCACACAGCGTGCCGGATGCGTACCCGCTTCCGCGCATCAACCACATCCTGGAGCGCCTGCGGAACGCACGCTATATCTCGACGCTGGACCTGAAAAACGGCTACTGGCAGATCCCAGTGGCGCAGGAAAGTCGCGCTTGTACCGGATTCACCGTGCCTAGACGAGGATTGTTCCAGTGGCGAGTAATGCCGTTTGGATTACATTCGGCTCCAGCGACGTTTCAAAGGGCCCTGGATAGCGTCATCGGGCCGGACCTAGAGCCTCACGCTTTTGCCTACCTAGACGATATCATCGTCACAGGAGCTACGCGGGAGGAACATATGCAAAACCTCAAGGAGGTCTTCAAGCGGCTTCGGAATGCCAACCTACGGCTGAACCGGGCCAAGTGCAAGCCATAAAGGGGATACAACCCCCCACCAATTGCAAGGAGCTGCTGCGATGTCTGGGAGTCGCTTTATATATATATTGGTATAGGCAATTCGTACCCAACTTCGCCGCCATAGTGCAGCCGATGTCCACGTTGCTACGGAAGGGGAAACGATGGCTCTGGGAGGAACCACAGCAACTCGCGTTCGAAGATCTGAAAAACAAACTCACCGAAGCGCCGGTGTTGGCATGCCCGGATTTCAACCGGAAGTTCCAGTTGTAAACTAACGCCAGCGACTACGGGCTCGGAGCAGTCCTGACGCAGCAAGCCGAAGAAGGCGAACGAGTGGTGGCGTACGCTAGCCGGCGACTGGTGAAATCCGAGGAAAACTACTCGGCCACCGAGAAAGAATGCCTCGCCATCGTCTGGGCCATTCGGAAACTCCGGTGCTACCTGGAAGGGTATCGGTTCGATGTTATCACAGACCATTTAGCCCTGAAATGGCTGAATACCATTGAAAACCCGACCGGGCGTATCGCTCGCTGGGCGCTGGAGCTCCAGCAGTTCCAATTCGACGTGCACTACAGGAAGGGTAACCAGAACGTGGTCGCTGATGCACTGTCGCGCCAACCACTGGACACGCTCCACCAGCTACAGGAAGCATTATCACCATGCAAGTGGATCCGAGCCAAACTGGAACAAATCGACGCCCAACCGGAAAAGTTTCCGGACTACGGCAGAGAGAACGGACAGCTGTACCGCCACCTCGGCGATCCAGCACCCGACGAGGGCATCAGCCCATGGAAGCTGTGCATTCCCACGGAGCACCGACGACACGTGCTGGAGGAGTGCCACGACCACCCCTCGGCAGGGCATCTAGGGATCCGCAAGACGATCCGACGAGTTGGACAGCGCTATTTCTGGCCTGGAATGTATCGGGACGTTCGACGACACGTAAGGTGCTGCGAGACCTGCCAGCGGTTCAAGGCGAGTCAGCTCAAGCCCGCGGGGAAGATGCTCACCCGTCGTCCAGAGGAAGCCTTCACAATGGTCAGCGCAGACTTCATCGGACCCCTACCCCGGTCTCGTCGCGGGAATACAATGCTGCTGGTCTTCCTGGACGTCTTCTCCGGCTCCGTACTCGCCGCAACAGAACCCGACCGAGCGTGCGAACCAGACGATCAAAACTATGATCGCCCAATACACCGCGGACGACCAGCGATCCTGGGACCAGCTACTGCCAGAGATCACGCTCGCAGTGAATTCCAGCATCTCGGACAGCACGGGATTCAGCCCCGCCTATTTAGTCCAGGGCCTCGAGCCACGCCTGCCGGGGGCCTGGTACGACAAGGTGAAGCCGAGCTCAAGTACCACGCCACAGCCACCCGAAGACCGGGCTAAAGGATTACAGGAGGCATATGCCATCGCACTAGAGAACAACGAGCGGGCATCCCAGGAACAGCAGCGGTACTACAATTTACGGCGGCTTGGCGACCGTTGTTGGGATCATGGGTGCTGGTCCGTACCCATCACCTGTCCAAGGCCAGCGAGGGATTCAACGCCAAGTTGGCTCCGAAGTACACCGAACCATACAAAGTGGTGAAGTTCCTGTCACAGAATGTAGTGCGCCTACAACTGCGGGGCTCTAGGAAACGGCGGACTGCCAGTCTCCCGGATCTCAAAGAGTACAGGACCGGAGAAGCCGACGACGAAGAAGATACAGCGGACAACGAGGCAGAGCCATACACAGAAGCGTTGGCCTCCGAACCCCCAAACGTGGATCCAGAAGACTCCCAAGCTCTGGGCGACCAGCCGGAGATACTCGGCCAGGAGAGCAACCAGGATGCCCAAGTCACTGAGCAGCGTACCCAACCCAAGAAAGCCACCCATCGACGAGTACACTTCGAATAAACCAACATCAAGCAGGGTCACGTGAGTCAAGCGGGGCACCCGCGCTGCCATAGTTAGGTTAAGCCGCCAAGTAAGCTAAGAACTCTGAACTTGTAATCTAGAACCATAAGTATCTCAAGCCGCACTATAGGTAGGATTCACACAATAAGACCTAAGCTAATATGTTACATTTACTAGCACACCGTCACCATGTCCGAAAACGAGGAGTACGAGTACCGCCCAGGGAGCGACTCCACCCGCTCTCCCTCACCACCAGTCGTCACCAACAGCACCGACTCCGGGCTATCGGAGTACGCCGAGCGCATCGCGTCGCCGCCGTTCGACCCGGCCGGGACACCGCCGCCTCCACCTCTTGTCTGCGACGGAGATGCCGACTTCCAGTCCACAATCCGCCGCGACCCGTCGTACGAATGCGAGGTGAGCAGTGGATCGAACGGACCACCAAGACAGGAGGAGGAGCCGCCAGCTCGAGATGTTGAGCCCGACACCAGGGGCCCCGGCAGTCGGGTACAGCACGTCCTGCTACAGACGACTCGTCAGTCGGAGAGGATGGCCGCTTCGCGACTGGAGGCCCACCCGTGCCCCTCCAGTGCTTGCTAGCAGAGGCCAACGACGCTTGGGCCGGTTACGCAGCACGGCCTCGCACCGCCTCACGGGAACCCGATGCCACCGGAGACTCGTTTATGGGTTCTTCGGTGAGTGGATCCCTGAGCGACGACGCCGACGTGGAGGCCGTAGCTGCCGAGTCGCCCCAGATGGACGAAGGCGAGGATCCCACACCGGACTGCCCGACGATGCGGGAAACGCAGCCAGAAGAAGCCGAAGCCAGGACCCCGAGTCCCCAGACGACCGCAGCCCAGAACGAGCCACTTCCAGCTACTCCGGGAAGGGGAATCCCCGAAGTTGGAAGCTCGAGAGCTCAAGACCGGCACCCAGAACGGGAGGGCAAGCAAACAACGCCACTGCCCGCCTCCCCTGAGAGCCCTCGGACACCGAGTCCTAGGGAAGCCACCCTAGACGGACTAATCCCGCTCACTCCAGGGAGAAGCATCCCGAGAGTGGAGATGATCAGCTGGCTCGATCCCCACTCGACATGACCGGAACTGGGTAGAGACGGAGGTGCACGCGACCCCATAGCAAGGCCCGACGACACGGAGGATGCCGATATCATAGACCTGGGTCTCTTCCCGGCCGGACCAGAGGAAGACGCACTCCTGCAAGCGTTACGGGAGCACCCGGGAGTAGAGCAAATCCTCGACGAGGATGATTGGATCGTCGCACTGGCAGCGTGGATGGTGGACACGAACGAGCGTCGTCTCCCCCGCGCCATCGTGGAGTACGTGGAGACCGCACGAACGTTCGTTTCCTGCGGCACCACCAGGAACACCGATTCCGCGTCACAATCACGGCCCGACGCGGCATCGCCATCTCGCTTCTCCACCCCGACGTAAGGGGGGGTGTGAGGCACCGTAAAAGCTGCCCCACATCCAACGAGTAAAATGTACATATTCACACACATATTGGTAGATAATAAGATAATAATAATAAGATAATAATTTAAGATATACATATTGGTAGATAATAAGAAAAACTAGTACTAAGTTAGGATACGCCACGGAGGCAGGCAAGAAGCCAAAAGAACCGTTAAGTTCCAAACTTCGGTCGTTAGCCAGTAGTTCAAACAGGCGTTATTTAGTGTGTTAATCGGCCGTTAGCCGGTAGTTCAAACAGGCGTTATTTAGTGTGCTAATTAGGATCTCAGCTGATCAGGCGCTCTACTCAGCGAGTTAGGCACACGATCGGATTAGGCGACCTACGCACGGTTCCAGTGTTAAGAAGCGAGAACCCGGCTGGCTATAAGCCCGGCGTCTGCCAGTCCCGGCTCTCTTTCATTCGCCACAAGTCAAAGACCAAACATCGAAGCAGAGAAAAACCACGCAAGGACACCAAGGGCACCAAGGATACGCAGGACATCAAGGATCAGGACGAAGGACCCTAGTGAGTAGAGTGCGAGAGAGATAGGGAGAGACAGGGAAAGAAAATAGTGCGGCTAAGGAAAATATACATATAGAAAAGAGGAAGAAAAGCCCAAAAAGATAACCAAGAAAAATAAAACAAAACACGGACAATAAGAACAGCGAACATACACCGAGTTGGATTTATTTCTTCCCTGACCCTCAAAGCCCTGATCCGCGTGTGCTAAAACGGTGGCCTAAGCCAAGCCGGTTGCGTTTTCGAGAAGATTCCTCTGCGCAACTGGACCTTGGTGGCAGCCACGTGCACAGACGTGAAGGCGTGTAAGTACGGGTTTCTTTCCGCTTGCATAGCTTTCCGTCTCGATTCCGGTCGACGCACCCAAGCCCCCAAGTAACCCAAACCCGACCCGCGTGTGCCAAACTGTGGCCCAAGCCAAGCCGGTTGCGTTTTCGAGAAGATTCCTCTGCGCAACTGGACTTTGGTGGCAACCACGTGCACAGACGTGAAGGCGTGCAAGTACGGGTTTTCTTTCCGCTTGCATAGCTTTCCGTCTCGGTTTCGACCGATGCACTCCCATCCCGAACAGTGGGAGCCTGTCCCAGAACTGGGAGCGCTGACTTCTGTCCATGTTTAGAGACGATTCCTCTGCGTGGGCGTGAAACAGCGCCCCAGGCGGCGGGAGTTGACACAGTGGTACGGGCCAATCCCCCCACTGTGCCTCCTCCGGCACGCACGTGACGGCTTTCACTCGTTCGCGTCTGGCCCAAATTCGAGTCCCAAATGCCTGCTCTGACCGGCCAATAAGCCACCGCGCACATCGGCGACTGCGTCCAGATTGCCCGCCTCTCCTCCTCCCCGCTTATTTACAAATTCGATTGTAAAGGATCCTGGGGAGACTGAGCTCCATCCCAGCCGTAGAAACATCCTTACAAACGAGTTAACGAAACATTGCCAAAGTTTTAATTGGAAATAATGCCTGCTTTTCGATCAAGACTTGGATGGCGTTCACGCAATGCAATCTCAGAATGTCCGTAATAATCGAACGCAAGAGAATTGCACAGCTTCGCGCTGCACAAAGACCACCTCAAGCCCGACAAAATGTGAGTAAAAGACCAGCCGCAAATGAAAACTTGAATCGCGCTGCATTGGCATACAATTCCGAAACACCCTACAAAGATCATAGCTGCGTTGTTATTGGTATGTCTGTCGTATGTCAGCATTGCAATGCACTGAAGCCCCCGGCTTATGCTGTGCAGGTGGCAAAATTAAATTGCCTGTTTTGGCTCATCCACCAGAGCCATTGTATTCTACGGAAATTCAGCCCAATCAAACAGTTTCCTAACGCTTGCACAAAAATATAACGGATGCTTTCAAATGACGTCATTTGGAGCCGAGGTTGTTCATCAACCAAGCTATAATCCGAGTTATAAGGTAATGGCGTCTCTTTATTATCAAAATGAACAACTCTCATTTTTTTCAAAATTGCATCCCAACATTCAGATTCAAGGGCAAATTCACCATCGAGCGGGCGCTTTGTTACCACCAGCAAAAAAGATCATAAATTCCTTCAGATCTACTACATTGGTGATTCGGCAGATGAACTAAATCAGCGTTGTGCAATTTTCACTGCAACTAAACGTGAAATTCTTGCAAAAAAACCGCATTGGATACAATGCATTCTGACGACCACAAAATCATTATCAGCGCTGACAAAAGGCCCACTGGACGCCATGCAAGACAATTTAATGCTCCCACTATTAATGAAGTCGCAGTGGTGATTGTTGGCGAGAATGTGGAATCACGCGATATTGTTCTCAAGCGTCGGGATGATGGCCAATTGCAGCGAATTTATGAGACTCATCGGTCATATGATGCACTTCAACACCCGTTGATGTTCTGTCGTGAAGAAGATGGGTATCACTTCAACATAAAGATGGCCAATCCAACGACAGGTTTGTTTACAAGTCATCACTTCTTTTTGATTATACAACTAAGTTTGAATTCAAATTTTAGGAGAAGAAACGAATAAGGTCAGCTCTATGAATTTTTATGCGTATCAATTGATGATTCGACTAGATATTGACAATCATCTGTTGAGATACCGCCGTTTGTTTCAACAGTACTGTGTCGACATGTACGTCAAAGTAGAAACGGAGCGTCTCAATTTCATTCGTTTCAATCAGTCGAAGTTGCGCTCAGACGAGTACATCCACTTGCGTGGCGCCATCGCTACTGAAGGACACGCGGCCAACATCGGTTGTTTGACCATTCTCCCAGCTACTTATATTGGATGCCCGCGCCATATGCATGAGTACGCTCAAGATGCGATGACGTATGTCCGTAATTACCGACGCCCGGATTTATTCATCACGTTCACATGCAATCCGAAATGGCTCGAAATTACGAATCTGTTGCTTTCAGGACAAACATCTAGCGATCGACCTGACATCACTGCACGAGTATTCAAGCAAAAGATCACAGTACTTATTAATTACATCGTTTGGCGTAGTACTCGGTTGACTGGCAGAAGCGTGGCTTACCACATGCGACCATTCTGCTTTGGATGTTCGACAAGATCCGACCAGATCAAATTGATTCGAATATTTCAGCCGAAATACCAAATAAACAAACTTATCCCGAGCTGCATTCCATTGTGACAACGAGCTTAATCTATGGCCCTTGCGGAGTCCACAACCCAGAATCAGTATGCATGGATAACGGAAACTGCACAAAACGATTTCCCCGTCCGTTGACGGCTGAAACAATCAGTGGACACGATGGATATCCATTGTATAGGCGTCGTTCTCCAGATGACAAAGGCAAATGGATCGAAGTAATGGTGAAACGTAACGAAACAAACGTAACAGTAATCGTAGATAACCGCTGGATCGTTCCATATTGCCCGCTTTTGTCGAAAACGTTCTCAACGCATTGCAATGTTGAGTACTGCAACTCTATCAAATCCATCAAATACGTTTGCAAATATGTGAACAAAGGGAGCGACATGGCGGTGTTTAGCATTGCTGATCCGAATGCAAACGATGAGGTGACGAAATTTCAATTTGGATGCTACGTTAGTTGTAACGAGGCCATTTGGCGGCTGTTTTCATTTCCGATTCATGAACGTCACCCGACTGTCGTGCACTTATCTGTTCACTTGGAGAACGGCCAGCGTGTCTACTTTACGGAAGCGAACGCAGCGCAAAGAGCAGAATGCTCGATGGCGCATAAACGAGCTTTGGAGGCAGTTGACCGAACGATGAAGGATTTACGAGGTGATTCGAAACTATTTGGTGGCGACACTAAAGGAGAGAGTAAATAAACGCAAATAAACCAATATAAACTATAAGATGCGTAACGCCCATACATTGGTTTTGCAATATGCAGCTCGTTTTTTGGTGGCGACGAAAATTCCGCTCTCTCCGCTCGCACAAAGTTGAGAGCGTAAAAAGCTAAAAATAGAATTACACGAATAAGGAAGTACGTAAGTGTGCGTATTTGTTCGAGAAGACGATTTTCGTCCAGAAATCATTTCTGGACTAAGAAACTAATTGTGTGTCAAAAGAACTTCTATGATTGAACAGGATGATTATTTAAATTGCATTTATGTATATATGGTAATGAAGCTTGATGTAAAACTTTTTTATATACCTTAAAAATTAATATCTGCATATTTAATTCATAGTTTCGTTTTACATATTTAAATTAAAGCTAAAAACAAAACTTTTAAATCAAAACATATAAAACTGCTTTATTAAATTTAAACATTTTTCAATAAAGTTTAATAGATTTGAAAATAATATGATTGTTAAACAAAAACAAAGCGAACTATATTTAAATTGAATATATTTAAAGGATATTTAAGGATATTTAATTAAATATATTTCACTTTATTTTTTAATCCATGGCTAACGTTAAAATGGAAATATTAAATTTAATTTTTATTCAAATATATTAAACTTTGATTTAATGACTTAAAATGATTAAAGTAAATATGAATAACATCATATCTAATATTATCAATCTGCATTTAAATCTATTCTTATTTAGTCAAGCAGTTTTATTTGTTTTGTGTTAAAAGGTATGTTTTTATAATTAATTTAAATATATAAAACGAAACATTTAATTTCATACGCAGATATTAATTTTTATTTATCCATCGTTTTTTTGTATACCTAATAAATATTTAAAGCTAATATTATTAGTTTATAAAAAGTTAAACTATTTATAATAACACGAATTGAATGCTTAATTATAAAACTAAGCTACAGGATATCCTATTTATATTTAATATTACGTACATACATACATACATATTTATAACTTTTTTCCAAGTTGTCGAAAGTGTTTTGTTATATTTTTTAGAATGTTTTTTCGGTGCCATTTTTTTTTAATTTTTCCCTCTCGGGTTTCTCTTTTTTCTAAATAATTAAAATAGTTAATTTACAAATATTTATATACATTTAATTTATATTATATTTTGTGGGTTAGAGGCCCCTTAGACTTTTTGTATTGCCTCAAGTTTTTGATGGTGTTTATAATATTCAATGATGGTATCATTTTTAACTAATCAGTGCAACCATTTCTAAATTTAGTATGCTGTTAAACCTTTCATTTTCCCTGTTTTGTATAATATTTATTTTAATTTAAAGGTATATGTGCAATGATTCTCGTGGCAACAGGAGTTGCCTTTTAACTAGATTTTGATTTGAGAGCGGTTATCACTGGGACGTTTTCGGCTAGGACTTATTTTATGAGCTTGGTGTAAGTGCTGTATATTACCCGCCCAACCTTGTTATCACTTTGCAATGCAAGGAATTTGGTATGTTAACCCTTAAGTGATTTTGATGTGTGTTTGTTTTCTTCATTATATTAAATTAGTTCAGTTTCTCCATGTTAACATTCAAATACAAATCTTGCTCTTAAAATCAATAAATATGATTTAATGATTTTGTGCCTTTTTAATTTGATTTGAAGCTTTTTTGGAAAGAAAAGCGCGCAAACCTTTTTTGTTTCCCCTTTGGGCTTTTCTTTTTTCTAAATAATTAAAATAGTTAATATACAAATACGTATATTAATTTAATTTGTATTATGATAATAATTTTATATAATGTTATTATAATACGTATAATATAAAAATACCACATATTTTTTAATCCATATATTTAAAATATGTCGGGTTGGTATTATTATCTTCTGTCCGGTTGATATTATTATCCTCCATATTTAATTACGCAGATTGTATACGGCGAATAAACTTGATCACGCCACTGCAAACTTAAAAGTGTCCGCCAACATTCTAGCATACCGAAAATGCTCTCCAGAAAAAGCTGCAACGTATGTTCTATCTCTGTCTCTCGCAGTGGCTCAAGCATACACGCACAACAATCGTAGTGTGTATCTCTCTTTCAAACCTCTAACCTCACGCAACATCTCTCTCTCATGTTCGCATCGAACTATCCTGACCATCTGGCGAATAGAAGGATCAAAGCGTACTAACAAACAACCGTTATAGTGTAGAGACAAGAAATGTCACTTGGTACGCGTATTTGATTTAAGTCTTTTACACTGACTACCATAATTTAAGATCCGACACGGCCATTCTGACAATTACACGTCCTCGTGTACTGTAACCTTAATATTACAAATATGACTTATAGATCCGTGATTATAGCTTATGTTTTCTTTTACTCATCAATTTCAAATACCATTTATTTATTCGATATATTGCCTTACACTTAACATTTTCTCTTATTTCAAAGTCTATCTATATTTTACATTCTACACAACATTATAAACAAATTTCAATTCTTATTCTCATTACATAATCAAATTCATGTTAACAATTAATTCATTACATTTGCTTCTCAGCAATTCAAAATTAGACTCTAGTTATCGTCACTATGATTTCCTTTTGATTAAGAGCATAGTCCCGTCCAGAGCGCCACACGCCATGTTCCAACTTTCGTCTTTCACTTGTGCTTGCCCAATGACGTAGATAGCTCAAATCTCAAAACCATATCTTTAACTCATACATTTCAATCAAATATTGTCATAAACTTTGCATCCGCCAGGTTATTTCCGTTCGAATTCTCAAACACATCCGCCATTCACAAACATTTTCTTATCTATTGCAACTTCATTTCAACCATTCCATACTCTATATGGACATTTTGTTAATCACATAACATATCCTCTCATACGGATATATTATAACCATTTCAACAATTCTCAGGCGGGCATCTTTCTCAAATCTTCATGACAATTGTAACGAACACACTCATCGAGCGTTGTCCCTCCTAACACGCTCTGTCTACATTTTCGACCAGCTTGCTCAGGGAGAGTGGGGTGGGTTTGTGTTAAGAGAGAACAAGATGTGTTACAGAACTAACAGTAGTAGACAGAGAAACGATAGTAAAAGATAACCAGCTCTATAGCTAAAATCGGACAAAGACAGTGCACCTATCGAAGATTGAGGACCAGATGTTATTGGCCTCGTTCTATACCCACCCTACCATGTGAAATCTAATTAGATTCCACCCATAAATAACTATTGCTCTACATACCCATAAGTGCCCTCCAAAAAGTAACCAATTAGTTCATCTTAAACATTATTTACTTCAACAAAATCATATTTAGCTTCATGTTTCTTATATACTAAAGTTCCTAACACTATGTCCTAAAATCTAGAAATCGGTATTCGTTTTGTTTGTGTCTATATGTGTGTAATTATATTTTACTAAGGTTATAAAGAAATTAAGAAATAAATTTAGTTTTACGTTAATGTATGTTTTATAGGACTACATCATGTCCCTATTTATAACTGACAAGTATTGAATATATTTAATTTATGAAGATATTTATATGGTTTCTCTATTCAATAAGATTTTCTTATACAAAAAGCAACAGCTCTTAGGCTGTGATTACGTTAAATTTACGAGATAAATTTATATGTAAAAAATAAAATATAAAAAGGAGTGTGCAGACTCACAAGAGAATAGGAATGTTGACGGCTATGCCGTCCAACGTTGTCCTCAGGCCTGATGACTGTTGAAGCGTTGCTGTAGACTTTATAAATGTGGATAAATGTTATGTCAAAACTGCACACAAGGTTTTACACTATAATAGGAGTTAAAGTTAATCAGTAAAATATTCTTAAATAAATACAAAAGAAAAGGCAACTAAATCTACGATACTCAGAACTATTCTCGCAATCGAGCTTGTTGTAATGCTCTCCTTAGCGAGTTGATTCGCAGAAATCCAATTGAGGTGCGAAACTGGACAGGCTTGAACGTGTCGCAACGCTCAAGCACGCTTGGTGCACACCACCACTACTCTTGGTGGGGATGAAATGTGGCCTGCAGCTTCTTGATAAATCCGGGGAAGAATGTGCCACGAGAAAGTTTTCAAAAGATTTCCGAAGGTAGAAAATACACGTTCTGCAGTGGACGGCGACTGTTTTTTCCTGATCCCAAGAAAACTCCTGTCTGTGCCAGCAGCGAGGCAAAAAGGGGAAGCGATCCGCAGCAAAATAATAGGCGAAGCGATCCGCAGCAAAATAATAGGCGAAGCGATCCGCAGCAAGGCAATTGGCGAAGCGATCCGCAACGTGGCAATAGGAAATGCGACACGCGGTTCCAAGAAATGCGTTCGATGCGCACGCCGAAGTTCTGCGAACTCGCACACGCACAAAAGAATCAGGTAACCAGGAATCGCAAGTGGGCGCCTGGCCGATAGCCGTGTTTAAAGCCGGGCCTTGGAAAAGATATCCTTGTGTTCCAACTATGTATGTCTTGGTAACCACGAAGAAGACACCAGACTAATTCCTAGGAAAACGCAATTAAAATTGCCGACTTTGGGTCCTAATAAGCTTACCAGAAAAATATGACACTATTCACTTAAAAAAATATTAATTACTTCTGAAAAAGGGTCAGCACGTTTTCAGGATGAACTGAGATATTAATTTCAAGAGCGAACGACTGCCTTCGGGAAAAGTTTCCAGAAAAGAGAAAGATGCAGCCGGAAACAGCACTAATGAAGTGTGGACTTAGTACGTCCAAAATCCATAGGCGGGATTTTCGTTCTGGTATTTCTGTTGTTAATCTGGTATTTTTGTCAAGATCTGATCTTCACGTTGCCAGACTGGTGATATTTGAAGTGAGTTTTAAATTTTCACTGGCTCCCACAGCCACTGTTTTGATTTTTGGTCCCTGCGACTAACAATCAAAACTGAAAAAGGTGTCAGTGGAAATTACCAAATATCCTTGGCATGGAAATTACCAAGCTCTTTACCGTTAATGTCTTCTAGGACATATATAGATTGGCCAAGTTTTTTCTTTACTCGAGCTTTGGTTCCTACAGGAGCTAGTTTAGCGTTAAAATTGTTTCCTGCATTGCTTAAAGCGAAGTTCTTTTTGATCACCTCCTGTCCTACTTCAAATGTTCGGAGTCTTGATCGCAGATTATACGTCCTTTGGTTTACCGCGTAGGCTTTGCTTAAATGCTTGTTAATGTTTGAACGGATTCTCTCAAACTCATCAGTTCTTTTGAGGCTGACATCACCCTCGGTAAGTAAACCAAGCTTGTGCAATAATTTGTAATCCTGTCCGTGAGAAATCATTTGTTGACCAAAAACAACTTGATATGGGGAAATACCGATAGACTGATGAATTGCATTTCGAAGTGAACAGTTGATGCTACTGAGAAATAAGTCCCACTCACGCTGGTCTGTGCGAATGTACGCTCTTAAAGCAGCATTGATTGATCGGTTAACTCTCTCCGCGGCGTTTGATTGCCATATTTTAAAAGAAAATCGGAGAAGTCGCGGCTTTTAAACTGAGTGCCGTTGTCACTTACGACTGTTTCAGGCACACCAAAGCAAGGAAATATTTCATATCGCAGTATATTGACAATCACTTTCGTGGTGAACTTTTTCACTGGTTTCAAAAATGTGAATTTCGAAAAGAGATCCAGGATAATCAGTATGCCTATGTTGCCAGATTTCGAACGTGGAAATGGACCAATAAAGTCAAGGTATAGCCTTTGAAATACCCTTTCGCTTTGCACTTGTGCGCCCATGGGAGGTTTCAACGAACGCGTTGGATACTTTGTTGTTTGGCACGTTTCGCAGTTGCGTATGTAGTCACGCACGTTTACAACAATGTTTGGCCAGTAAAATCGACGACGAATGCGCTCAAGGCATTTAGCCATTCCACAGTGAGCCGATGAGGGTTGATCATGAGCAGCACTGATTACGTTTTGGCGTAAGGTTTCGGGTACAAACAATTTCCAGCATTCATCTGGTGAAGTGTCAAAAGTATTGGGAAATGTGGCGCGGTAATAAATAAAATTATCGATCACTTGAAAGTCAGGAAAATTTGAAGAGGAGAATTTATTCTTGAGGGCAGAAAATTCCACTGACTGGAATGCATCTGAAGCAAGATCAATTTCAGGATGAACTTCGATATCTATTGCCGCAACTTCATCAGCATCTTCAAACGCTCGAGACAATGCATCCGCTACGACATTTTCACTTCCTTTACGATGCTCGATTTCAAAGCAGTAGCCTTGAAGCTTAATTGCCCAATCTGCCACTAAGGTCGGATTGGTTAATAAGCCAACGCAAACTTGAGTGATCCGTTATTACTTTGACAGAATGTCCATCAATATACATCCTGAACTTTTTAATTGCCAAAACTGCAGCCATGCATTCAAGTTCTGTAACTGTGTAGTTACGCTGTGCTTTATTAAGCTTTTTAGACATGAAAGCTATTGGTCGTTCACATCCAGAGTCGTCACATTGGGCTAGGACAGCACCAACACCATGTAATGAGGCATCGCACTGTAGGATAAACGGTTTTTCATAGTTGGGATGAACAAGACAAGGTGCCGAACATAACTTTGATTTGATATTCACAAACGCCTCTTGAGCCTGATCGTTCCACTGAAAGGACTAGACACGCAATAACTCTGTTAGGTGGAAAATTACGGAAGAATAATTCGAAATGAATCGCTGGTACCAACCAGTCATCCCAAGAAATCTTCATAACTGTTTTTGAGTTTTGGGAACCGGGAATTCACTAACTGCGCTGATCTTGTTGGGATTCACTTGAAGTGTGCCTTCACCTACTAAATAACCTAGATAGTCAACACTTTTTAGACAAAACTGACTTTTCTGGACATTTATTGTCAATCCGGCTTTACGCAATTGGGTGGCTACTTCAGACAGATGCAAAAGATGGTCTTCGAAATTATTTGACAACACCAATAGGTCATCCAGATAAACTAGGACATGAGTCTTCAGCTGATAAGGAATTACTAAGTCCATTAGACGACACATAGTTTGTGGAGCGTTGGTCAATCCAAATGGCATCCTTTTAAATTGGTAAAGCGGACGGTTCGGAACAGTGAAAGCAGTTTTGGCACGGGATTCTTGATCTAAACAGATTTGCCAAAAGGCATCCTTGAGGTCAATTTTGGAAATGCAGTGCACGGGAGGAAGGCGACTGAGGAGGCCATCCATTATGGGAATCGGATAAGCGTCCTTAACAGTGACTGCATTGAGTTTTCTTGCGTTAAGACAAAATCGTACCTTACCAGGCTTTATGTTTAAGGTACCTGGAGAAGACCAAGGCGATGAAGGAGCTTCTTCTATAACATCCATTTGAATCATGCGGTCGATTTCCAAACACAACAGCTTTTCCTTTGCTGGCGATAAGGGATAGAACCTTTGCTTAACGGGTTTCGCAGTAGATGTGTCAATGTTGTGCTCAATCAGTTTAATCAAACCTAAGCCCTCACTTTCGAATGATGGGAAAAAGTCGACGACTTTATGTTGGATAAACAGAAACGAGTAGAGTCCTCTTCCGATTCGCAACTGATTTCATTAATCGAAAAGGATTGTGTGATGGAAATATTAAATGTTAGCCAGAAATCCATACCGCATATCACGCTTTGTTGTATGGAAGGTACAATTAAGAATTCGAAATTTGAATCGGTGGAGTTGTATGTCAAGGGAATACAAATTGTGCCAGCTACTGATTGTATTTGGCCGTCAGCGGTACGAACTATGCTTTTGAATTTATTAAATGGTCGTTCGTTTATAATTTGCTGAGTAAGCTGTCCACCAATTACACTTTTGTTGGCCCCACTGTCTAAAAGAGCTGAATATTCGAGGCCAAATATTTTAACAAGTGTGAAGGGCCGAATGTCATTCTTTTTGTAAGTGATAGAAGAAATTATACAACGATTAAATGCTCTTTTACGCTTCCAGAATTTTCGCATGCGCAGGGTAGAACGGCGTTTTGAAGCAACAATAGCATTAACATGATATATTTTGGACTTTCGTTTTAAATAGTCTTCAAGTCGTAGGTGATATGGATTAAAAGTTGGGGTTTTTGAAGAATCAGGGTTTTGACAAGACATTTTTGGTAAGTGTTCCACTGCCGGAGCAGCCAAATTGTTTGGGTTGTGCGAAGCTATTGGCGGACACTCGCTTTTTGGAATCGGCGAATGTCCGGCTTGGAGTTTTCCGGAACCGAATTACATTTTGCGCAATTGGGCTTATACACATCTGTCGCACCACAACCATAACAAAAAATACGACGAGACTTAAGGCAATCATGGTATTTGTGACCTATTTCGTTACAATTCCAGCAAGTTAGTTTTTCTACCGACTTAATACCATAGACTTCGTCATCCACAGTTGGTTCTTCTTCCGGTTGATCTTCAGAATCGTCCTCGTGAAGAATTGTGTTAACGAAACGCTTGTTTGCATTAGGGCGTTGAACTGGTCTAGGCCGAGTGCTACGATAAAATTCTTCGTGACGATGACACTCCTTACGCAAAGTTGCTAAATTTGGTGTGTCGACATGCTGTAGTTCGAGTTTAAGATCTGGCTTGAGATTATGACGCACTTCGGTCGCTATATCACAATCATGCATAGGTTCTCGAAGGGAATCAGCAATGGAAAGCATTGCGTCCAAGAACTCATCAAAACTTTCATTAGAACCTTGTTTGCGACGACGCATGACGCTTTTAATCTCGCGGTCTGATCTCTGGTCCTGGTATCTTTCCTTCAAACGTCTACATAATTCGTTCCAATTTAAGCCGGTCCCTCGAATAACAAATTGGCGTACTGGGAAAACATATCAAAGTTTAGGCATTGTGAAGTGAGACAATTTACACGGTATATAAAATCCTCGACTGCTTGAAATCACATTTGAAATCCTATCGGGTCGATCCATAGAAAGGTCGCCGCGATCTGTGTTAGCATCTGGAGAATTTCTAGTCCGTTGACTGTTTCGATCTGCGCTGTTGTGGAAATCTGCTCGTCCCAAATTATTTCGATTTTCCCGTTGCGACTGAGCTAAGTTATTTCCAGGAAATGTTGACCTATTCAACTGACTGAACATCTGTGTCATTTGGTTTGTCACTGTTTCTGTCATTCTAGCATGCATCTGTGTGATTTGGTTTTCTTCCATTCTTGATTGGAGAGCTCGCATTTGATTAATCAGAAAATGCTGATTAGGAACTTCGTTTCCAACAGGGTTACCTCCATTATGATTTTCCTGTTGGGGATCCAGCTCTGCATTCTGAAGTGAAAGGTTATCGTTCTGATTAGCTGCGTTTCGATGCATTGATCTGGTTATAACTCGATTTTCTCCAGTTATGTTGGGTCTCATCAGGGTTTGAGAACATGGTTGAGAACATGTTGGACAAGTGTTGTGCTCCTGTAGCCAACCTTGTAGACAGGCCTTGTGAGAACTGTGCTGACAAGCAGTTTCGATTAGTTCCAAATCGAATACTACTGCGTTGCAGATGGTGCATATCACCGAATCCTCAGTCCCTAATGAAACTAGGTTTTCGTTACTGTGCTTAACCGACATTTAAAGCTTTTGATTTCTTACACTAGAGAATACGAGAATGCGATATACGGGAATGCGATATAAGAGAATGCGATATAAGATAATGCGATATAAGAGAATACGATATAAGATAATGCGATATAAGAGAAAGCGATATAAAAAGAGAAATCGATATAATTATAACAATATGAGGGGCTTATCCTGGGTAGTAAAGCAGCAATAGTTTATTTTGTTCGATAGGTGCAATAAAACTGATAATGAATACGGATCTAATTACAAAATTGTGGTTTTGAGGTCTTTCCAAATGAATGAGGAACTAGACGGACCTGTCCATCTAGAGCAAGTCTCATTCCGAAATGGAAAGAAGGATTTGTTCAAAAACTGAAAGCTTGGTATAGAACCGACCTAATATCAGGACTATAATTCCAAAGCATCAACAATTCGAATTGGAATGTTTTTGACTATAATGTTCGACTATGACCGAACTGATAACAAAACAAGAAAGGAAAGCTAACTTCGGGCGGAGCCGAAGTTGATATACCCTTGCAGAATACTCTGTAAATTATATTCTCCAAAATTATTCATATGATGCAACTTAATACTCATAAAAAATCCCAACTTTCTAACTTTAAGAACACCAAAGTTATGGCATTTCCAATCGTTCAGTTATATGGCAGCTATAGGATATAGTCGGCCGATTTTTATGAAATTTGGTAGGTTGGTAGGGATTGATTGGCCAAATATAAAACCCATAGAAAATCCCAGCTTCCTAACTTAACAAACACCAAAGTTATGGCATTTCCGATCAATCAGTTATATGGCAGCTATAGGATATAGTCGGCCGATCCCGGCCGTTCCGACATATATACTGCGTGCAAAGGAAAGAAGGGTGTGTGCAAAGTTTCAATTCGATAGCTTTAAAACTTAGAGACTAGTTTGCGTAGAAACAGACAGACGGACAGACAGACGGACAGACGGACAGACGGACATGGCTATATCAACTCAGGAGGTGATCCTGATCAAGAATTTATATACTTTATAGGGTCGGAGATGTCTCCTTCACTGCGTTGCACACTTTTGACCAAAATTATAATACCCTCTGCAAGGGTATAAAAAGATGTTTTCACAGTATAACATCTCTACTGGTATGGCTCCGAACCTATTCAGAGTACCATCAAATCCGAGTCAAAAATGAAATACCGACGGAATCTACAAAATAAAATGGATGGAATATACATTTTTCGGGAAGCTCGGATGTCAAACGACAAATGCCTGATCAGGCATTGGGATTGCCTCCATTGTTGGGCGCCATTTAATTCTGTAACGAACACACTCATCGAGCGTTGTCCCTCCTAACACGCTCTGTCTACATTTTCGACCAGCTTGCTCAGGGAGAGTGGGGTGGGTTTGTGTTAAGAGAGAACAAGATGTGTTACAGAACTAACAGTAGTAGACAGAGAAACGATAGCAAAAGATAACCAGCTCTATAGCTAAAATCGGACAAAGACAGTGCACCTATCGAAGATTGAGGACCAGATGTTATTGGCCTCGTTCTATACCCACCCTACCATGTGAAATCTAATTAGATTCCACCCATAAATAACTATTGCTCTACATACCCATAAGTGCCCTCCAAAAAGTAACCAATTAGTTCATCTTAAACATTATTTACTTCAACAAAATCATATTTAGCTTCATGTTTCTTATATACTAAAGTTCCTAACACTATGTCCTAAAATCTAGAAATCGGTATTCGTTTTGTTTGTGTCTATATGTGTGTAATTATATTTTACTAAGGTTATAAAGAAATTAAGAAATAAATTTAGTTTTACGTTAATGTATGTTTTATAGGACTACATCATGTCCCTATTTATAACTGACAAGTATTGAATATATTTAATTTATGAAGATATTTATATGGTTTCTCTATTCAATAAGATTTTCTTATACAAAAAGCAACAGCTCTTAGGCTGTGATTACGTTAAATTTACGAGATAAATTTATATGTAAAAAATAAAATATAAAAAGGAGTGTGCAGACTCACAAGAGAATAGGAATGTTGACGGCTATGCCGTCCAACGTTGTCCTCAGGCCTGATGACTGTTGAAGCGTTGCTGTAGACTTTATAAATGTGGATAAATGTTATGTCAAAACTGCACACAAGGTTTTACACTATAATAGGAGTTAAAGTTAATCAGTAAAATATTCTTAAATAAATACAAAAGAAAAGGCAACTAAATCTACGATACTCAGAACTATTCTCGCAATCGAGCTTGTTGTAATGCTCTCCTTAGCGAGTTGATTCGCAGAAATCCAATTGAGGTGCGAAACTGGACAGGCTTGAACGTGTCGCAACGCTCAAGCACGCTTGGTGCACACCACCACTACTCTTGGTGGGGATGAAATGTGGCCTGCAGCTTCTTGATAAATCCGGGGAAGAATGTGCCACGAGAAAGTTTTCAAAAGATTTCCGAAGGTAGAAAATACACGTTCTGCAGTGGACGGCGACTGTTTTCGCCTGATCCCAAGAAAACTCCTGTCTGTGCCAGCAGCGAGGCAAAAAGGGGAAGCGATCCGCAGCAAAATAATAGGCGAAGCGATCCGCAGCCAAATAATAGGCGAAGCGATCCGCAGCAAGGCAATTGGCGAAGCGATCCGCAACGTGGCAATAGGAAATGCGACACGCGGTTCCAAGAAATGCGTTCGATGCGCACGCCGAAGTTCTGCGAACTCGCACACGCACAAAAGAATCAGGTAACCAGGAATCGCAAGTGGGCGCCTGGCCGATAGCCGTGCTTAAAGCCGGGCCTTGGAAAAGATATCCTCGTGTTCCAACTATGTATGTCTTGGGAAGACACCAGACTAATTCCTAGGAAAACGCAATTAAAATTTGCCGACTTTGGGTCCTAACCAGCTTACCAGAAAAATATGACACTATTCACTTAAAAAAATATTAATTACTTCTGAAAAAGGGTCAGCACGTTTTCAGGATGAACTGAGATATTAATTTCAAGAGCGAACGACTGACTTCGGGAAAAGTTTCCAGAAAAGAGAAAGATGCAGCCGGAAACAGCACTAATGAAGTGTGGACTTAGTACGTCCAAAATCTATAGGCGGGATTTTCGTTCTGGTATTTCTGTTGTTAATCTGGTATTTTTGTCAAGATCTGATCTTCACGTTGCCAGACTGGTGATATTTGCTTAACGTACCAAAATGAGTTTTAAATATTCACTGGCTCCCACACAATATTTATAAGTTCTTTTATTATTCAATGATTTCAAGATATATCTATCTCCTTCTAAAACTTCACTAACCAAAAATGGTTCTTTAAACTTTGCATCCAATTTAGTTTGATGTCGTTCTTAATTTTTCAGTAAAACAAAATCTCCAATTTTATGTCGTTCAACTGCTGCTTTATTTTCATCGAACCTTATTTTGTCGTAACTAGCTTGATTATTCATATTTTCAATTGCCCTATCTCTAGCATTAACTTTATCTACCTCCATCTCTGTATCATACGGTGGAATCAAGCCCAAAGGACGAGCCTCCTTGCCGACAAGCAACTCTAAGGGACTTGCTTTGGTTGCACTACTAACTGTGCAATTTGTACCTCACCTAAAGCATCTTGCCAAGATCGGTGACTTGATTCAACCGCTGACAGTAGATTCTTAAGTGTACTCATCACACGTTCAACTTGACCGTTTGCACGGCTTCCTCCTGTAGCTATAAGATGAAGTTTAATCTTCTGTGATGTACAAAATTCTGAAAATTTCCCACTAGTAAAACATCTACCCTGATCAGCTATTATACGCTGCGGTATTCCGAACAAAGAAATAGATGATTTTGCCTGAATACAACTGTCAGAATCTAATCTTAAAGTATGGAACAAATAAACAAATTTTGTTAAAGCATCAATTTGTACTATCACATATTCCTTAAGATCATTCTTCCCACTTAATTTCCCAGTAATGTCGATATGCACCGTGTGCCATGGCACACTCACTTTTGGAATTGGATGTAACTCGGCTTGTATCTTCCCAGATGAACCCTTAACAGTTTTACATGTAATGCAGCTATCGACAAACTTTCTAACATATTTATTCATCTTAGCAAACCAATATTATTGATAAGTCTTGTCAAGAGTCTTTTTCCATCCCAAATGCATGATGGACTCGTGCACTTGATTTATTACCGACCATCGAAATGCATGGGGCACTACTGGCAAACAACGGGTTCTTCCATTTCTCTGAACTTTACGAAACAAAACACCTTTTCTCAACTCATAAGTCTGTGCAACATCATCTGTCAACTCTTTAGAGTTAATAGAGTTGATATCAGTGATTTCAGAATCCTGGCGCTGTTCAGCAGCAAGCCAGTCACTTGAGATTTCTGCCAAGTTTACACGCTTTTCAGGGATTATAGACTTTTCAACTTTAATGGCTTCCTGAATATGATTTCTCGATAAAAAATCCACATGTGCCATGCGCTTTCCTTCTCTATATTCGATTTTGAAATCAAACGACTGCAAATACGCCCACCAACTATGCACTCTTGGTGTTAGCTCAATCTTTGTCCGCGATGATTTAAGATAATTACAATCAGTATACATTACAAACGTACGACCAACTAGATAATGACGGAACTGTTTAACGGATTCTACCACTGCCAAGGTTTCTAATTCGTATGAATGGTATCTAGACTCTGCAGGGGAAGTAGTTTTACTAAAATACTCTATTACATGAGGACTACCATTGATTCGATGCATTAACATTGCACCATAACCATAAGAGCTAGCATCTGTGTGTAACTCTATTGGATGTTGTTGATCAAAAATAATAAGTACAGGCTCATTTATAAGGATAGCAATAATATTTTTTCTAATATCTTCCAACTCGTTATTCCAATTAAACACACTTTTACTCGAAGTTAAGGAATATATCGGTTTCATAATCTGTGAGAACCGAGGCACGAATTTTTGAAAATATGACGCCAATCCTATAAACTGTCTTACGCTACGAACGGTTTGAGGTGGTGGCAAGAAATTTAACGCAAGAATTTTTCGCGGATTAGGCCTTAACTCTCCAGCTCGTACCTTATACCCCAAGTATTGTACAGTAGTTTTTAAGAATCCACATTTTGCTATGTTAAAAGAGAATCCCGCTGCAGTCAATACATCCAAAACAATCCTCAATCTTTGCATACCTAATTCTATGGTAGATGACACCACCATTATATCGTCCATATAGACTATTACATAAGAATATGAAAGATTTCCCAATTCGTTTATAATAGCTCGCTGGAAAACAGACGGGGCGTTCTTGAGGCCAAATGGCATTGTCAGATACTCATAGTGCCCATCAGGTGTAACAAACGCGGTATATTCAACAGAATCGGGATGAATGGGTATCTGATGGTATCCACTAGCCATATCCAGACAAGTAAAATATTTTTCACCCGCTAGTCTAGCAATCTGATCGTTAATAAGTGGTAAGGGATATCTGTCCGAAACAGTATTGTTGTTCAGTTCACGATAGTCAACGCAAAGTCGATCGGATCCGTTCTT
Organism: Drosophila prolongata; assembly: GCA_036346975.1. NCBI lineage: Eukaryota > Metazoa > Arthropoda > Insecta > Diptera > Drosophilidae > Drosophila > Drosophila prolongata. Next base: position 3,550,730 of record JAYMZC010000320.1, read on the forward strand.
CTTTTTAACCAAGAGTATAGGACTAGCATAGGGAGAACAACTAGGTCGAATAATATTACAGTTTAACAATTCCGTTATCCTTTCACGTACAATTTCTTTTTCATTTGGACTCAAACGATATGGACGCCGCTGCACAGTTTTGTTTGGATCAATTAATCTAATAGTCATTTCACCTGAATTAACCTTTGTGCAAGGGATTCCATCAATAAATGCAACATCTCTCTCTCATGTTCGCATCGAACTATCCTGACCATCTGGCGAATAGAAGGATCAAAGCGTACTAACAAACAACCGTTATAGTGTAGAGACAAAAAATGTCACTTGGTACGCGTATTTGATTTAAGTCTTTTACACTGACTACCATAATTTAAGATCCGACAAATACAATAATCTTGAAGATTATCCTGTTCAATCGCAAAATTTCTGAGGCTCCTAAAAATTGTTCACACGTCGCATGCTGAATACCCTAATGACAATTATTCCAATGTGAAGTCATGTATGAAATAAATTATGTTTTTTTTTATACTTAGATATATTTGGTCATTACTAAAAAATATTATACATTCGAATAATTAGTAAATAAAATAAATATAAAGGCAATACAAAATAAGTATTTTTAATAATGTTATAATTTTAAAATAAAGAGTATATTTCGACAGCGCGCTGCAGCGAATTTCTTCGTTTGTGAATACATGTGCACACATACATTCGTCGGCTGTCGCAGTATGCGTGCAAAAGAGCGGCTGCCTTTAGAGCGCTCACTCGCTGGCTTTTGGGCAGAGAGCGAAAAGCCAGTTGAAAAGCCAGCACAAAAAATTCGTGTGCAAAAAAATCGTATGGCGTTACGCATCTTAGAGTTTATATTGGTCTTTAAAGCTTTCGTGCTGTAACGATAATTCTAAAAGGCCATCCACAAAATCATGGGCGGATAAAGGTATAGCGACAAGTGAGTCAGTGGGAGGAGACCAAGAAATAGCAGGTAGATTAAAGTCACCCAAAACAATCAAGAGGTATCTCTTAGAACGAAGGGATAGTACGGATTTTATTGCGGACAGATGATGCTCATAAATTACTAGATCAGAGCCAGGTGGAATATAAGATCATGTAACAAAAATAGATAAAGATTGCAAGGAAACTTTCACACTTACAAATTCAATTTCGTTTGGGATATGAGTGAGAATTCTTTCAGATGTTAGGCTAGAAGTAACGGCAATCAGTACACCGCCCCCCCTACGTGTGGGGCAATCGGTCCTATAAGTATTAAAGTTATTTGACAGAACTTCAGAGTCAGATATCTCTGGTTTCAGCCAAGTTTCCGTAAAAGTTAAAATATTTTCAGTGAATGCAGAGGAGTCAGCATAAAGCTTGTGTAGCTTCATATTTAGTCCCCTAACTTTTTGATACGCCAAAAATAAACCTTTTAGTTTTTTGGCACAGTGGAACCCTGTTATTTGTTCTCGGTTGATTGGGAACAAATTCTTTAATTACTTAATCATCATTAAGCCAAAATCTTTCAGAAAGTAACACATTAAACACATCAGGCGGAGCAAATATTTTAAAAGACGATATTCTACGAGCGTATGAAAATCGAAATTCTTCAACTGCAATATCCTCGGATGGGAATTTTTCACGTATAAATTCCAAAACATCCTCAGATGAAAGTTTCTTACGCCCCCCAGCAGCAGTCTGAACTAGGCTGAGAACCAGGAACGGTGCTCACTGTACCTATAGGTAAAAGCCAATATATCTTCAGTGAATGCAGGGGAGTCAGCATAAAGCTTGTGTAGCTTCATATTTAGTCCCCTAACATTTTGATACACCAAAAATATACTTTTAAACTATATGAGCAAGTTATGTAAATTAAATTTATTAGTTGATAATTTTTTATAAAAAAAACTAATTTTTTATTTTTATTTGGATGTTCACCTTTTAATTTTTTAAATTCACTTTCACAAGTCACTTATCATATAATTAGATTTACACTTTGATTTTCGCGACCGATCGAGTCGTCTCCAAAAAAGAACTGCCCTTCGTTTGATAAAATATTAATCATGAAACCTCGGCTTAAGAGAATCTTGCTCAGAAGAGTTTAAAAGAGATAAGGCAAAGTTAAGAGAGTAGGACAATTGGCTGATGAAATAATTGAGAAGTAATTGAAACTCAATAAATTGATTATTTGACAAAAATTTGGTTAGCAACTGGCTCGGACTAGATCGGACCCTAAGTGGAAAATTTGGAAGCTTTGTTTATGACTGGGATCATTTGTTTACAGTAGGCCGGATGTGGTTCTCACAGGGCTCGGTTTGAGTGAGGGGAGATTCTGTTAACGAAGCTAGAATTTCCAGCGGTTGCTAAGATTGGAAAGGGTCATTTGTTTATAATAGCCCGAATGTGGCCGGTTTGAGTGAGGGGAGATTTTGCTAGCGAAGCTTAGATTTTTCAGTGGTTGCTACGATTGGAAATTTGTTTATGAAACTCATAAGCTAAGAATATTCATGGGTTGGATAACACTCCCCCTTCTAAATTGAAGCGTCCCGATTCAAATGACGTTGGTGAGATGGCGTTTAGTTGAGCTGCTAAAGAATCTAAATCTGCTACAAAATTTTCTTCTTGGGAATTATTTTGAATATTGTTATTTTTTATAATATTTTTTAGCCGTGGTTTGATGATTAACAGATATTTTTTGATTTTAAAGATTGACAATAAAATTATATATACTAAAACTATTGATATTACAATAAGTGTTAGGGGTATTTTTGTTTTTCTGATTTGAACAAATGGGTTTAGAATTTTAATATTGTCAAAGGATAGTTCCAAATTATTGGATAATATATATTCGGATATTTCAAAATTAATGTAATTGTGGGCTGTAATAAATTCGAGCATCTTATTATCTATGTTTGTGTAGGATATATTGTTTATTACGGTAGTGCCATTAATTAAATATGTTCCTTTTAAAAAGTTATCGTTTGCAATATTATTTCCGCTTATCAGCACTGCACCGTCTTGTATAACATCTATTTGTTTATTTTTTTCTTTTATTTTAATGCAGTAGGATTTTTCTCCATTCAATAAACGAGTAAAACATGATTGGTTTTTATTTAGAGTACAATAGTTGTTGAATAATTTCATTTTAAAATTATAAATTTCGTAAAATGTGTTGTGCCTTTTTGCAACTTGGTTGCTTAAAATTAATTTGCCATCATTTTGAGAGATAGCCCTTGCGAAATATGTATCGCATCGATTTTTAATGACTGGATACCGAATATAAATTACAAATATTTCTTTGTGTAGTGCAATTTTAAATTCGGAAATATCCATTAGATCTGTGATCATGACAGGATTTTCTTCATGTTTATAAATTTCTTGAAGATCGTCATGGTTTAGTATTTTTGTGTTAAAAACATCAATTTTCGCTAAAGTAATGGTGTCAATTAAGTTTTGTAAATCAAAAGTTATTAGGCGTAAGCGGTGTTTTTTTAAAGGTATTTCTTGGTGGGTGAAAACTGAATCTAATGTGGTAGATAATTTCTTAACTTCGTCAAACAATTTGGAATTTATTATCTGTTGTTTATTATTATTTTCAATTAAATCGTTACATTTTTCTTCAATTGTTGTAAAATCATCATGATCCGGTGTTCCAGTTATCCATTTTAAAATGGTGCCTAATGCTTCTTTTATTTCTTGATGGAGTTAATTTTGATAAAGTGAAGTCGATGGTTTTTAGGTTGTAAGTCAACTCCCAATGGAACTGATAATTTCTGAATTCTTCTAAGCTTTCTGATTCTTCCTTAATAATTTCTTTGTAAAAGCTTATATTAGTGATATGAAAAAGTTCTGCGTATGAATCATAAGTCAGGATGTCCTTGTTGTCTTTGTAGATGAAAAAATCGTGGTTTGAATAGTCGATTATCTCAGAATTAGTTGTTGCGAGTATCAAAACTATATATATTATGGTATTCATTATCTGTAAGTTAAAAATATTTTAATATTTAATATTATCTTTGTGGATAATTCTATTTCTATTATTTATTATTACTTTATTAGCTTTGTTTTCTTTAACTACCTGTTTTTTGTATCTTGGTTTTAATTTATTTCGTTCCCCGTACTTTTTATACCCTTGCAGAGGGTATTATAATTTTGGTCAAAAGTGTGCAACGCAGTGAAGGAGACATCTCCGACCCTATAAAGTATATATATTCTTGATCAGGATCACCTCCTGAGTTGATATAGCCATGTCCGTCTGTCCGTCTGTCTGTTTCTACGCAAACTAGTCTCTCAGTTTTAAAGCTATCGAGTTGAACTTTTCACACACCCTTCTTTCCTTTGCACGCAGTATATATGTCGGAACGGCCGGGATCGGCCGACTATATCCTATAGCAGCCATATAACTGATTGATCGGAAATGCCATTACTTTGGTGTTTGTAAAGTTAGAAAGTTGTGATTTTCTATGGGTTTTATATTTGGCCAATCAATCCGACCTACAAAATTTCATAAGGATCGGCCGACTATATCCTATAGCTGCCATATAACGGATTGATCGGAAATGCCATTACTTTGGTGTTTGTAAAGTTAGAAAGTTGGGATTTCCTATGGGTTTTATTTTTGGCCAATTAACCCGACCTACCAAATTTCATAAGGATCGGCCGACTATATCCTTTAGCTGCCATATAACTGAACGATTGGAAATGCCATATTTTTGTTGTTTTTTTATAAGTATTAAGAATGCATTATATGAATAATTTTGGAGAATATAATTTACAGAGTATTCTGCAAGGGTATATCAACTTCGGCTCCGCCCGAAGTTAGCTTTCCTTTCTTGTTTTCATATATTACTTGTCCTACATGATATTCTTTTGCTTTTTTGTTTTGGCTATGTGATTTAAGCATTTTTGATTGCGCTACCTTAAGTATTTCAGGGACTTTTTCATGTTTTATTTTATTGTATAGAATGTCTATTGGTTTTTCATTTGTTACAGAATGAATGCTTTGGTTATACCTTTGGGCAGATCTAATAATTATTTCTGAGTGGTCAGTAAGATTAAATTCGTCTTTAATACATCTAGCAATTTCTGTCAGTGTGGAATGTGCTCTTTAGATTTGTCCGTTCGAAGAACTATGTCTAGGGTCAGCGTAATGTATTATAAGTCCGCATCTATTTATAAATGTTCGAAATTGTGACGAAGTGAAACTTGGCTCGTTGTCCGTCATAAGTGTTTTGGCCAGTGGGTTTTGTTGTAAAATTTCTAAGACCTTTTTTTCAATATTTAATTAATTCTCAATTTCTTTTACTACTAAAAATTTGGAGTATGCGTCAATGCAAGTTAAAACAAGAGACAACGCTATAGTCGAGTGCCTCGACGATTAGATACCCGTTACTCAGCTAAACAATTTCATATAAATATACCTTCTTGTAATTGACTAGAAATATTAAACATACATACTTATATTGGCTATACACATACATTCTTAAATAGTATTATGTATATTAAAGTCTAAATGTTTGCACAACACGAGTAACGGGTATGGCGAATAGCTTTCTTTGAAAGGAGTTATCTTTGCCGGGAAATTGCAACTGTGTACAATGTAAATACATATGTATGTATATGCTTACATACATACACACATACGCCATTGTTTGACTCAGACCTCCAATTTGGCTAACTAGATTTGATTTGCATAGTTCTTGGGATATAGTTCGGTATTGACAGATGAAAACCATCGCAATTTCCTTTAATAGAAATCCTTATCAAGAATTAACGTTGACTCTGTTGAGCACCTTGGCCAGCTGGTCCAAAGTCATCCGGTAGATGGCGCCACGAAAGGCGGAAATGTAGGCGCTAGCCAGGCTTAAGCGTTTAATGGGTTTTTGGGCGTTAGAGTGGGCGTTGCAAACTTTTATTAGGCCAATCGATATTTTTTGACGAAACAAATACATATCAATTAAAATTTTCATAATATCATCAAAACTGTGGCCACAGCTTGTGGCTTGTGGGCGTCAGAGGGGGCGTGGCACCAACAAACTTGCGCTGCGTAGGAACTCCTAAAATCTACACGCAAAATGCCAATCTTCTAGCTTTTATAGTTTCCGAGATCTCAGCGCTCATACGGACAGACAGACAGACGGACAGACAGACGGACAGACAGACGGACAGACAGACGGACAGACAGACGGACAGACAGACGGACAGACAGACGGACAGACAGACGGACAGACAGACGGACAGACAGACGGACAGACAGACGGACAGACAGACGGACAGACAGACGGACAGACAGACGGACAGACAGACGGACAGGCTAGACATGGCTAGATCGACTCGGCTAGTGATCCTGAACAAGAATATATATACTTTATAGGGTCGGAAACGCTTCCTTCTACCTGTTACATACTTTTGCACGAATACAATATACCCTTTTACTCTACGAGTAACGGGTATAAATATTTTTTTATCAGCGTAAAAAATGTCTAAGTGTAGATTTTCTCCCTCCTTTGATGGTATAGGGGCTTCCCCAATCGGAATTTCTGCAGGGTGTCTACAGTATTTGTTTTCGTTGCAAATTGTACAGTTCTTAATATATTCTTTAAGTTTTAAAAATAATTTTCTACTGTAAAGTCTCATTATTTGTTTATAGTTTTCGTCCAGTCTTCTATGGGCACGGCAATGAATTTTCTCAATAATGATTGTTTTATCTTCATCTTTTTCTATGTCTAGAACGAATGTTCTTGTAAATAAAAACTTATTTATAAAATTTTCCTTAAGAGGTTTTTGAATTACGTAAAGGTCTTCAAGGGTACAGTGAAGTCCAATGGTTATGTTTGGTTGAATATATTCTCTAAGAATTGATACTAAATTCTCGGGTGTATCATACTGGATTATGTGTCTGGTATTGTCGAATATTTTCAATGACTTATGAATGGTGACCCTGCCCGTTGTAATTAGTAGTGGAATTTTAAACTGATTCAAAGGTTTGTTTGTTTCCTCGATAATATTCTCGAAACTGCTGTCTTCCGAGTGGATAGTATTTTGTTCTGAATCTGTTGATTCTGAATTGTCTAAACTTGGATTTTCATCTGAGAGGTGGTTAATTTGGATCCTTGACAATGCATCAGCGACTACATTAGTAGTTCCTGGTTTGTAAATAATTTTAGGACAGTAACTTTCAATAAATGAGTACCATCGCTTCATTTCTATGTTAGAGTTTTTGTCTGAGACCGTGAAGGAAAATGACTGGTGGTCAGTTTGGATTTATATTCCAACTACCCGGTAGAGATAATTTCGAAGGTTTTTTAATGCCCAGACTATGGCTAATAATTCCTTCTTGTTTGTTGCGTAAACTTGCTTTGTTTTCGATAAAGTTTTTGAAATAAAAGTTATTTGTTTGCCTTCCTGTGAAAGGACTGCGCCAATAGCAGAATCTGAAGCGTCTGTAGTCAATGTGAATTTCTTGTTATAATCTGGTTGAGTTAATTCTATTTGAGCTACTAGATTTTGTTTTAGCTCGTTAAAAGCTTTTAAAGCAGGTTCATCCAGCTGTATGAAAGTTATTTTAGACATTGTTTTGGATATTTTACCATTGTCCCCTCCCAAATATTTGGTAAGAGGTTTCGCTAGTGCGTAGTTAGTGCGTAGTTCTTTACAAACTTTCTATAATAACCTGTTAATCCAAGGAAGCTTCTGAGTTCTTTAATATTTTTGGGTTGCGGATATTTAAGTATTGTTGAAATTTTTTCGGGGTCTGTTTTAATGATATTGTAGGATACTACGTACCCTAAGAAACTGGTTTCTTTCATGAAGAATTTGGATTTTTCTAGAGAAACTTTCATGATTGCTTTGAATAAAATATTTATTATTTTCAGCAAGTTTTGGTAATGCTGTTGAATTGAGTCGGAGAATATAATTATATCGTCCATATAGACGTGACAAATTTTCCCGACTTGTTCCCTTAATATGTCGTCCATTGCTCTCTGAAAAATTCGAGGAGCGTTCGTTAGACCAAATGGCATTCTTAAAAATTCGTACTTCCCATTATTTATGGAAAACGACGTTTTTTCAATGTCGGAGTCTTTCATCAAGATTCGATGAAAACCGGACTCTAAGTCGATTGTTGAAAATACTTTTGCCTTCCCTAAATTTGCTAAGATCACTGATGGATCCTGCATCGGATATCTATCTGAACGGTATTCTCGTTAAGTTTTTTATAGTCAATTACTAATCTTAACTTAGGGCTTCCGTCTTCATTTTGTCCCTTTTTCGGGACCACTAAGACGGGTGAGTTGTATGGGCTTCTACTTGGTCTTATTATTTGTTCCGATAGCATTCGGCTTATTTCCCTATTAACAAAATCTGAGACAGACAGAGCGTAGGGATACTGTTTGCTGTAAACTGGTCTGTCATGAATTGTAGTAATTTCTCCTCTTATATCCGTTCGAAATGGAATTTGGATATCGATCGTAGAATGTTTTGTTTCGATTTGATTTATTATATTTTCTTTCATTCTTTCCACTTGGTTTGAAAATTCCAACTGGATATTATTTAATTCACTATTGACGGATAATTCAACGTCGGAACGCTCGGTTTTCGAGCTGCAATTACTTTTTTCAACGTAGAGTGAATCGGTTTTATTTAATGCTAATTCATTGAAGTATTTTTTTATAATGAATTCACTTAGGGGAAGATTAATTTTTTCCTAGGTGGGGGATGCTTTATTTCCGCTCACTTTATTATGAAAAACTAATTTTTCTTCCCTTCCGTGATATTTCATGATGCCTATATTTGCGTCAATTACGGCACCTATTTTTTTAAGTAGGTTAAATCCTACTAACAAATCGGCGTCTAACCCTTCAATTCCGTAGAATATTTGTTTTTTATTAAAAATAGTTATTACGTGGTAATGTTTTATTATTGAGTATCCATTTACAGTGGAGACTCTTTTGTATATGGAGAGTTCACTTTTGTTTGAATAGATTCCCTTTTTTATATAGCAGGATGTTGCTCCTGTGTCAATCAATATTTTTAATTTTTGCTTTGATTGCCTATCTATCCTCGTCAAGTAGGGTAACCCTACTTTTGTTCCTGGTCTAAAAAATGATTCTCTTCGATGTTGTTAATTCGCATGGTTTTATTTTGGGGCTGTGTTTGTTTTGGCTCGTTACTATTTTGTTGGTAATAGTTCGGACGGCTTGAATACGGTCGGTTGTAGTTTTTGTTGGAATTATAATAATTGTAATTCCCCTGTCTTTCATTATGTCCCTGCCAATTTTTAAAGGGTTTAATTTGATTTGATGGATCAACTTCCATTGGTTCTATGTTACGTTCCACTGCTTGTTTTTGGTGAAAATTGTTCTGATCATAATTTCTATTTTGATACCAATTATTTTCCGTTTTAGGGTTGAAGTTTTGCTTGGGCTGCACCTGGTTGAATCTTAGATAATTTCCCTGTTTCTTGGTCTCATGCTGAAATCCATAGTATTTATTTGCGAACTGAGCTCGGAAGTTGTTCGACTCTAGTTCTTGTACCTTTGCTAAAGCGTTCGGTAAGTCTGGTGGGTTTAGAGAGAATAGAGTTTCGGAGATTGAACCATTCAGTCCAGAAATGAAAACTCTTAAGGCGTTGCCTCTTATTGTTGTTGTAGTCTCCCTGGTAATTTCGCTTTCTTTTCCATAGGTCATTATGGTTTTGTTGATAAGCATTGTCATTTTCTTGTTTACTTCGTTATAAAAGTCCGTAATTGTCATTTTACCCTGTCTCAAAATACTTAACTCTGACTCGAGAATGTGGATTGGTCTTCTATCATTGTAGATAAAATCCAGTCTCGAAAGTATGGCCTTGAAATTTAAAGCGTCGTGCGCCGCTCCCATGATTTTGTTCCGTAAAATGGTTAGGGCAATAAAATACTGTTCACTATTAATTTTGTATAGGCTCATAGTTGTTTCTGCGGCCTCCCTCCATCCGACATATTGTGATTGTTCTCCATAAAATGTTGGCACAGCTTTTACTACTTCTAAGGTTGTATCGCATCTAACTGTGGGGTCAATTATTTGAAGCTTATAGTCTTCCACTACATTTGCATTCGAGTTTAACTTATTACTAAGTTCATTAATTTTTTCATTTAAACCTGTCAACTGTAAATTTACCACTCGGATTATTAATTGCATTGTTAGATTTGATCCCAGACCACTGCTGGTAAGATTTTGACCTGTCCCACCGGTTGCCATATTCAAATTTAAATTTCCAAAGTTTTTTAATAAATTTTCCAGATTTTTTTTCGATTCACAAAGGTTCTGATGGACGTTGATGCACTACGAGCAGTACAAACAAGTGGCCCAACGACACCAAGCACGTGCTTGTTACGCGCGGGCCCTATTAACAATTTGGGCAAAAAATGCGAGTTCGCGAGGAAAATACATAAATTAAATAGAGACAAGACACAAGTGAAAATAAAAGGCACAATTAAGAGAAAAGTAAATGAGTTAAAATATTAGTTTTTAATAACGGGATAGAAGTGGAAATGCAAATTAGATGATAAAGGTTGTTAAAAGTATTACATAGAACGCGAAAGGGCTCGTGCAGACAAAAATTTGATGAACATCGTGGCAAATTTAGAGGGATATAATTTCGTGTTAGTCTAACAGGAACATTGAAAGTTAGGCGGTTTACAAGTTCTGCAGAATCAATATCACCTCTTATAAGCTTATGCATAAAAATAGTACCAAGCATTTTTCTACGATTTACAAGCGTAGGTAAATTAAGCAATAGTAATCTACTCTGGTAGGAAGGTAGCCTTACGTTTTGATCCCAGTTCAAACTACGAAGGGCAAATAGAAGAAATTTTTTTTGTACCGACTCAATACGGTCAATGTGCACTTGATATTGTGGACTCCAAACCGACGAACAATATTCCAAAATAGGACGGACAAGGGAGGTAAATAATAATTTGGTCGTATAAGGGTCATCAAATTCTTTTGACCAACGCTTTATAAAGCCAAGAACACTCATGGCTTTATTAACAGTGGACATTATATGGCAGTCAAATTTAAGTTTAGGGTCCAGAAGAACACCTAAATCGTTAACTGAATATATACGGTCGAGTGACGTATATTCAAGAAAATAACTAATAAACGTAGGAGTACCCCTATAAAAAGTCATAACGTTGCATTTAAGGTAGTTCAACTTTAGAAGGTTGTACTCACACCATTCATGAAAACAATCAATATCTGACTGTAAGTTAAATCCCGACGCTATATCATTATATGATAAACAAAGCTTAACATCATCAGCATACATTAGTACACGAGAATGTGTTATGATAAAGGGAAGATCGTTGATAAACAAAGTAAACAGCAAAGGGCCCAGATGACTTCCCTGAGGGACTCCAGATGTCACGTAGATCAATTTTGAAACAGAATTCTTAAATATAACCCTCTGAGTCCTACCATTCAAGTAACTTGAAATCCAAGTTAATAGATTACCAGGAAACCCAAGCAGATCTAATTTGAATAAGAGAAGAGAGTGGTTGACGGAGTCAAAGGCCTTACTAAAATCTGTATATATAACGTCGGTCTGCATTTTTTTTTGAAATCCATTTATTACAATAGATGACAATTCAAGAAGGTTGGTGGTGGTCGATCTTCGCTTAACAAAACCATGCTGACACGGTGATATAAGCGAGGAACATAAATGTTGCAAATGAGAAGTGATAATACGTTCAAATGCTTTAGGAATTGCCGACAATTTGGAAATACCTCTATAATTCTTGGCATCAGCCTTCGCACCCTTTTTATGAAGTGGAATAATAAAAGAGTCCTTCCAGATAGTAGGAAAAACTGATGATGAAATAGACAAATTAAAAAGTTTAAGAATCGGTTTACAAATGGTTGACGCACAAAACTTGAGCACACATCCAGGAAGTCCATCTGGACCGGGAGAATAAGTCGGCGTTGTTGTTTTTAAATCTATTAAGAGAGAGTTTTCAGTAATTAAAGGGGTAAAAATACAATTGGCCCTATTTAAGAGATTAGAGTAGTTAGAATTTGACCAAGCTGTCGAACTATAAGTGGTTTGGAAAAACTCAGCAAATAAATCAGCAATGTCAGAATCCGTCGATGCCTCCGTTGAGTTTAGACGTACCGATGAAGGCAATGCCGATGACTTACGCTTGGCATTAACAAAGCTGAAAAACTGTTTCGGATCATTTGAAAATTCAAATTTACATCGATCTAGATACATAGAATAGCAATGACTGTTGAGAACATTAAAATCCGATCGAGGTTCAATAAGTATTTAAGATTATCAACTATCGGCTAACTTTATATGAGATAGTTATATATGTAAAAAAAAAAAAAAAAATTAATTTTCAATTCCTCGCGATTTGCTGCTTCCTGTTGATCGTCGTCAGAATTTGATCCGTTGGTCGTGGTTGATTGTTGTTTTCTCCTGAGATAAAAAAATTAAAACTTTTCCGGTGTAGCTTTGTGGCGAGGGATTGCCCTTCAGCCCTTCCTTCCTGTCAGTGAATAGACTTTTCTAGTGTAGCTCTGTGGCGAGGGAATGCCCTGAGCCCTTCCTTCCTTCTTTTGGGGTTTTTTTGTGTGTTGGTTTATTTATTTTTATATATATTTTAATTTATGTGTTTTTTATTACTTGTGTTTTTCCTTTTTTTGAGTTCTTTATTTTATTTATTGTGTTCTTGCTTTTTAGTGAATTTAAATTTCGGTACACCTTTTTATCAACTTTTATTTTTTTAAATGGATTATTTTTTATTTATTATTTTCTACTTAAATGTTTTAACGATCACAATCACTTTGGGTTTGTGTCGGTTGCGGACGGTTTGATTTTTCCACAAAATATTCGAGTTGTTTGACCGCGCGAGTTCCGTTTTTTTGTATTTTTAATTTGTTTTCATTATAAAAATTTAGGAACTTTTGAAGACGCGGCCCCACGTTGGGCGCCAATTAAATTTATTAGTTGATAATTTTTTATAAAAAAAATTATTTTTTATTTTTATTTGAATGTTCACCTTTTAATTTTTTAAATTCACTTTCACAAGTCACTTATCATATAATTAGATTTACACTTTGATTTTCGCGACCGATCGAGTCGTCTCCAAAAAAGAACTGCCCTTCGTTTGATAAAATATTAATCATGAAACCTCGGCTTAAGAGAATCTTGCTCAGAAGAGTTTAAAAGAGATAAGGCAAAGTTAAGAGAGTAGGACAATTGGCTGATGAAATAATTGAGAAGTAATTGAAACTCAATAAATTGATTATTTGACAAAAATTTGGTTAGCAACTGGCTCGGACTAGATCGGACCCTAAGTGGAAAATTTGGAAGCTTTGTTTATTATTATTATTATTATTTATTTATCTTCCTAGCGCTAAAGTTAACAATTTAACTTAAAAATAAAGCACTAGTCACAAAACAAAGTTTACAATCTTACAGAAAGTTTTACAGAATTACTTAAACATATTTGCAAGTTTTGATTATTATCCGTAGTACAATTTTGAATTCTTATCTATAGTTAGTTCTTGGATTTATAATTAGTTGTGTGTGGTTGTGGGTGTGGGTTAGTTATTTTTTAACATTAATAATAATTCTTTCCGAAACTGTCTAGCACTTCTTGTATTCTTTAAACTGTGTGGTAAATTATTCCAAAGCTTAACAGCCCATGCAAAGAAGTGATTTTCACTTGAGGAATAGTTGATTCTTGTGGGAATTATATTATTCGTTCTGGCTGATTGTGCAAAGTTGAGAAACGAAAACAAGTAATTTGGTTCCTTGGTCGTGAATATTTTGTGAAGGAGAATCAGTGTCCTAAATTCAACTAATGTGGAAAAGTCTAGTCCAAAGATTTGTTTAGCATGACTTGAAATTGAATGGTGTGGTTTAATATTGAAAATAAATTTTGCTATATTGTTGTATGCTACTGTTAATTTATTCCTACTTATTGTGTCACATATTCCAAATATTTCAATGCAGTATAATAGTGAAGGGATTATAATCGACTTTGCTAATACCATTTTACTATGGGTTGGTAAAATACTCTGGATCAGTTTTAATTGACGTAGTTGACAATACGTCTTACCAACTATATAGTTAATATGATTGGACCACGAAAGAGTGCTGTTGAACACAATTCCGAGGTTGTTAGCTCGATTTACGTATTCAATCTCATCAGTATCAACCTTGAGCCTTTGCAATGGTGCGTTTATTTCTTTTTTAAAAATTATCAAACATTTGGATTTTTTTGGATTTATTTGAAGACCGTTATTCATTGCCCAATTGCTAACTAGTTTAAGTTCACTATTACTGACATCAATACATTCAGATATACAGCTATATGGACGACTCACATACATTTGCATATCGTCAGCATACATCTGGACTTCACAATTAGACAAGACATTTGGAAGATCGTTCACATATATCGAAAACAGTAATGGTCCAAGGACCGACCCTTGGGGGACACCACGCTTAGTAAATAAAAAGTCTGAGGTCTCAGACTCCGTTACAACACATTGAGATCGGCCGATTAGGTATGTTCTTACCAAGCTTGTAGCTTGGTTTGAAAAATTATATAGTTTTTCTAACTTAGTACACAGAATAAAATGATCGACAGTGTCGAAAGCCTTGCTATAGTCTAGCAGTGTTAGAAATGTAACTTGCCTGTCATCCGTTTTCATGCGAATATCCTCTGAAATTTTTAAAATTGCTGTCATACAACTACGCGTTTTCCGAAAGCCATGTTGTCGTGTATTCAACAGTGAATTATCGTGAAGATACAAATTAATTTGTGTGGAGACTAGGCGTTCAAATGCTTTGGATAGAAAGGAAAGTATGCTTATCGGTCTATATTCACCCTTTATTTTTGGTATAGGAAGTACTTTGGCTGTCTTCCAGCATGTTGGAAATGTAGAAGATGTTATTGCTGTATTAAAAATGTGTGTTATATATGGAAGTAGTTTGGGAACAAGGATTAGTAAAAATTTTGGATGTATATTATCGAGACCCATAGCACTTGATTTTATATTTAACATGGACTGTAGGACATCACACTGACTCACACAAACAAAACTAAAGCTAGTATCACAGTTGTTGTTTGGCAATGTGTTCAGGTACGGGTTGTTAGTTTGATCAGGTGCTAAAGGTTGAGATTTCACAAATTTATTATTTAATTCATTAGCATTAATATGGCAAGCTGTCTCTTGTCGTTGTTTTCCTACTCCAATACTTTTTATGTTTTTCCAGAATTCTTTACCAGATGACACATTATTGAATTTCTGTTGATAGAATTTCCTTTTAGCTAACCAGCATGACTTATTGACCTTTATTCTCAAGGAACTGTACTGCTTGTGTAAGTAATCTGTTTTATAGCGTTTCCACTTTCTATATGCCCTATCACACGCATTAATTGTATTTTTGATTTCCATGCTAATCCATGGGTTCTCATTTGGCCTAATTTTTTTTGTTTTGACTGGTACATATTTGTTGTATAGAAGCTCGATATTGTTGTTAAAGAACTCTATCTGTAAATCAACATTGGGAATTGTATACAATGCTTGCCAGTTGTAAGAGTTACACTCTGAGTCCAGTAGCGTATAGTTTATATCTTTTAAGGCCCGATAGGTTATGGAGTATTCCTCAGCGCTTACGTCTATGCTATACGTCAAGTAGATAAGATCATGCCGCGAGAAAACTGGTACAGATACCTGGTCATATAAAAGGATTTTACTTGCGTCATCTACGAAAAATACATCTAGTAGGGTTTGTGAGGATTTTGTGAAATGGGTAGGGTGTGTGACATTTGCTGGCTGAAGTCCGAGAGATAATAGTTCTGCGCAGAGACTAGTATCAGTTAAAAGGTCACTGTTGAAATCACCGGTTAATACAACATTTTTGTATGCCAGATTGATGTCAGTCAGATTGGCAAGTAGATCTGAGTAGCAAGTAGTACGATGTGGTCTATAGGCACAGCCAATAAGAATGTTTTGAGAATTTGTTCCTCGTACTTCTACAAATAAGTATTCTATTGGTGACGTATAACTTTACATTTAAATTGTTTACGGACAAAAATAGCAACACCGCCGGCATGATTTACTCTATCAGAACGAAACAGATTGTAATCAGCACAACGAAGATATGAACTACTGATATCGGACGTGAACCAAGTTTCGGAAACACAGATGACATCGACTTTTGAATTTTCGAATAGGTACCTGAACTCATCGATTTTATTAGTCAGACTTTGCGCATTTATGTGACATATTTTCAGACCAGTAGTTTGTTTACAAAGAATTCTGATCAATGCATGGCTGTTAAAGTTTTGATTAGGCTCGATTGCAGACATAAGTAAAAGAAGTATAAGTATTTTGAAGTGCTAAGACCTGGAACACACACACAGTACCACACATAATATAATAAAAGTACAAATTGCAATTGAAAGTAAATATAAATAGAACTAATAATACCTTAAAATGAACATATAGAACATTTAGATGAACTGCATTAACGAAATAAATTAGGTGTCGCTCCATCCTTCCTAGAGTCAGTTTCAGCAGGTGTCTCATGCCGATCAGAATTAATGTCGGTAAGGGCCTTCATGTTCTCAATGCATAGGACCTGATCACTGCCCGTCTTCTTTACGTGGACCATTGCTCGACGAGTGAAGACAGCCGATAGGACCTTCTGACGCTTCATGTGCATGGCTGCTTTAAAAATCTCATAGTTGGTTTTAGTCAGCTGTTCGTTCAGATAGATTGGAGTGGGCGAATCTATGCCAACATAACTTAGAGAAAGCTGGCTTTTCGTTTCACGCCGTAGTGCACCCACGGTACGCATTAGGTTAGCCTTGTCCTCAAGTCTATCGAACTTGATCATTATAATTGGGTCAACTATAGAACGACCGTTTCTAGGGGGTTTCATCCGGAATATATCTCGAATTCTTGGGGTGGGGGTAACCTTAAGGTTAAAGCAAAGAGTGTGAAACAATGCCCTCACATCTTCGCCTTGATTAAATGGTACCCCATGAAGGCGGAGATCACAAGCTACCCTTTCATTTTGCTGCAGCTCAGATGCAGACTTTAGGCGATTGACTTGGTCTCGCAAGGCCCGGATTTCCGCAACCTCACTCTCCAAACGCTCAACTCTCTTCATGATTTCCGACATATCTCTGTTAATAGCGTCCAGCGTAACAGTAATTTTGGTCGTAATGCGATTCTCCAGTTCAGCCATATGGTTTTTAAAGAAATCAGTTTGCTCAGCAAACTTCTGGCTTATTTTATCCCAAAGCCCATCTGTTGGAGAACTTAACTCAGTGGAAGTTTTTTCCCTGGTTCTCTTTGCTGGCGGTTGTGGCATGTTTAGGCAGTTAGAATTTAAAAAATGGTTTGGCGAAAAATAAGCTAGCTGCTACAACACGAACTCTTTTAACAGTCACACTTCTGCGGTAGTGTGATCGTACCGTGTGAATGGTGACAACAGCTGACCTGGTCCACCTCTAGTTTTTGGCTTACTTTTGACACGCTTTCTGGCTCAAGAGAGTTTTCCGCCTTTTTTGCCGTTTTTTCACCGTGTTTGCGACGATTTGAGTGGTCTTCGGGGATATGAGTGGCTTTTGCGACGCGAAGAATTTAGTTTTATTTTACCAAAATCAGCAACGATACGGGAAAAACATCAGCATGTGCAGACGACTTAGGCTCCGGGTCGATTTGTTGAAGCTTATTGTTGGTCGTAACAGTAGCTGGAACTCAGAAAAAACGAGTCAACACGGAGCTTGAGGTATAGCACGTCTTTCCTTTTTCTACTCTACCAAGAAGATGGCTGGGATCATTTGTTTACAGTAGGCCGGATGTGGTTCTCACAGGGCTCGGTTTGAGTGAGGGGAGATTCTGTTAACGAAGCTAGAATTTCCAGCGGTTGCTAAGATTGGAAAGGGTCATTTTTTTATAATAGCCCGAATGTGGCCGGTTTGCGTGAGGGGAGATTTTGCTAGCGAAGCTTAGATTTTTCAGCGGTTGCTACGATTGGAAATTTGTTTATGAAACTCATAAGCTAAGAATATTCATGGGTTGGATAACATGTATATAGAGCTACCAGGAAGCGATAACTTTACACAAATAAATTCAATGGTATTGAATTCCTCAACACATAACTCCTCTGACGGGAGGTTTGAATCAACTACAATTAAGACTACACCTCCCCATCTAGAGGGACGGTCATACCTATATATTGTGTACTTAGCTGGAAAAACTTCGGAGCTAAAGATCTCAGGCTTTAACCAGGTTTCTGTAAACACAATAATATGAGATGCAAAGGAAAGGTTATCAAAATACAATTTAGTGAGCTTGCTACGCAAGCCTCTTGCATTCTGATAGGAAAGAAGGAGGTTAGAAGTTAGTTATTTGAAATTTGTACACTGGTTTGGCCTCGACTAGGAAGTTTGACTCCCACGAGCCCTTTCTTCTTTATCTTAGCCTCGAACTCTTTTACAACCATATTATCCGGCCAAAAGTCGCCCGAGCATATGGCTTCAAAAAGCTCGTTAGGGACAGTTATCTTGAAAGATGAAATGTCTCTAGCATAAGAAAACTTAAACTTTTCCACTTTTACACTATTACAATCGGCTTTAGTTTTGTCAATGTGCACTTGATATTGTGGACTCCAAACCGACGAACAATATTCCAAAATAGGACGGACAAGGGAGGTAAATAATAATTTGGTCGTATAAGGGTCATCAAATTCTTTTGACCAACGCTTTATAAAGCCAAGAACACTCATGGCTTTATTAACAGTGGACATTATATGGCAGTCAAATTTAAGTTTAGGGTCCAGAAGAACACCTAAATCGTTAACTGAATATATACGGTCGAGTGACGTATATTCAAGAAAATAACTAATAAACGTAGGAGTACCCCTATAAAAAGTCATAACGTTGCATTTAAGGTAGTTCAACTTTAGAAGGTTGTACTCACACCATTCATGAAAACAATCAATATCTGACTGTAAGTTAAATCCCGACGCTATATCATTATATGATAAACAAAGCTTAACATCATCAGCATACATTAGTACACGAGAATGTGTTATGATAGAGGGAAGATCGTTGATAAACAAAGTAAACAGCAAAGGGCCCAGATGACTTCCCTGAGGGACTCCAGATGTCACGTAGATCAATTTTGAAACAGAATTCTTAAATATAACCCTCTGAGTCCTACCATTCAAGTAACTTGAAATCCAAGTTAATAGATTACCAGGAAACCCAAGCAGATCTAATTTGAATAAGAGAAGAGAGTGGTTGACGGAGTCAAAGGCCTTACTAAAATCTGTATATATAACGTCGGTCAGCATTTTTTTTGAAATCCATTTATTACAATAGATGACAATTCAAGAAGGTTGGTGGTGGTCGATCTTTGCTTAACAAAACCATGCTGACACGGTGATATAAGCGAGGAACATAAATGTTGCAAATGAGAAGTGATAATACGTTCAAATGCTTTAGGAATTGCCGACAATTTGGAAATACCTCTATAATTCTTGGCATCAGCCTTCGCACCCTTTTTATGAAGTGGAATAATAAAAGAGTCCTTCCAGATAGTAGGAAAAACTGATGATGAAATAGACAAATTAAAAAGTTTAAGAATCGGTTTACAAATGGTTGACGCACAAAACTTGAGCACACATCCAGGAAGTCCATCTGGACCGGGAGAATAAGTCGGCGTTGTTGTTTTTAAATCTATTAAGAGAGAGTTTTCAGTAATTAAAGGGGTAAAAATAAAATTGGCCCTATTTAAGGGATTAGAGTAGTTAGAATTTGACCAAGCTGTCGAACTATAAGTGATTTGGAAAAACTGAGCAAATAAATCAGCAATGTCAGAATCCGTCGATGCCTCCGTTGAGTTTAGACGTACCGATGAAGGCAATGCCGATGACTTACGCTTGGCATTAACAAAGCTGAAAAACTGTTTCGGATCATTTGAAAATTCAAATTTACATCGATCTAGATACATAGAATAGCAATGACTGTTGAGAACATTAAAATACGATCGAGGTTCAATAAGTATTTAAGATTATCAACTATCGGCTAACTTTATATGAGATAGTTATATATGTAAAAAAAAAAAAAAAATTAATTTTCAATTCCTCGCGATTTGCTGCTTCCTGTTGATCGTCGTCAGAATTTGATCCGTTGGTCGTGGTTGATTGTTGTTTTCTCCTGAGATAAAAAAATTAAAACTTTTCCGGTGTAGCTTTGTGGCGAGGGATTGCCCTTCAGCCCTTCCTTCCTGTCAGTGAATAGACTTTTCTAGTGTAGCTCTGTGGCGAGGGAATGCCCTGAGCCCTTCCTTCCTTCTTTTGGGGTTTTTTTGTGTGTTGGTTTATTTATTTTTATATATATTTTAATTTATGTGTTTTTTATTACTTGTGTTTTTCCTTTTTTTGAGTTCTTTATTTTATTTATTGTGTTCTTGCTTTTTAGTGAATTTAAATTTCGGTACACCTTTTTATCAACTTTTATTTTTTTAAATGGATTATTTTTTATTTATTATTTTCTACTTAAATGTTTTAACGATCACAATCACTTTGGGTTTGTGTCGGTTGCGGACGGTTTGATTTTTCCACAAAATATTCGAGTTGTTTGACCGCGCGAGTTCCGTTTTTTTGTATTTTTAATTTGTTTTCATTATACAAATTTAGGAACTTTTGAAGACGCGGCCCCAGGTTGGGCGCCAATTAAATTTATTAGTTGATAATTTTTTATAAAAAAAATTATTTTTTATTTTTATTTGGATGTTCACCTTTTAATTTTTTAAATTCACTTTCACAAGTCA
Source organism: Drosophila prolongata (assembly GCA_036346975.1). Lineage (NCBI taxonomy): Eukaryota > Metazoa > Arthropoda > Insecta > Diptera > Drosophilidae > Drosophila > Drosophila prolongata. The sequence continues at coordinate 3,571,559 of JAYMZC010000320.1, forward strand.
CTTATCATATAATTAGATTTACACTTTGATTTTCGCGACCGATCGAGTCGTCTCCAAAAAAGAACTGCCCTTCGTTTGATAAAATATTAATCATGAAACCTCGGCTTAAGAGAATCTTGCTCAGAAGAGTTTAAAAAAGATAAGGCAAAGTTAAGAGAGTAGGACAATTGGCTGATGAAATAATTGAGAAGTAATTGAAACTCAATAAATTGATTATTTGACCAAAATTTGGTTAGCAACTGGCTCGGACTAGATCGGACCCTAAGTGGAAAATTTGGAAGCTTTGTTTATGACTGGGATCATTTGTTTACAGTAGGCCGGATGTGGTTCTCACAGGGCTCGGTTTGAGTGAGGGGAGATTCTGTTAACGAAGCTAGAATTTCCAGCGGTTGCTAAGATTGGAAAGGGTCATTTTTTTATAATAGCCCGAATGTGGCCGGTTTGAGTGAGGGGAGATTTTGCTAGCGAAGCTTAGATTTTTCAGCGGTTGCTACGATTGGAAATTTGTTTATGAAACTCATAAGCTAAGAATATTCATGGGTTGGATAACATGTATATAGAGCTACCAGGAAGCGATAACTTTACACAAATAAATTCAATGGTATTGAATTCCTCAACACATAACTCCTCTGACGGGAGGTTTGAATCAACTACAATAAAGACTACACCTCCCCGTCTAGAGGGACGGTCATACCTATATATTGTGTACTTAGCTGGAAAAACTTCGGAGCTAAAGATCTCAGGCTTTAACCAGGTTTCTGTAAACACAATAATATGAGATGCAAAGGAAAGGTTATCAAAATACAATTTAGTGAGCTTGCTACGCAAGCCTCTTGCATTCTGATAGGAAAGAAGGAGGTTAGAAGTTAGTTATTTGAAATTTGTACACTGGTTTGGCCTCGACTAGGAAGTTTGACTCCCACGAGCCCTTTCTTCTTTATCTTAGCCTCGAACTCTTTTACAACCATATTATCCGGCCAAAAGTCGCCCGAGCATATGGCTTCAAAAAGCTCGTTAGGGACAGTTATCTTGAAAGATGAAATGTCTCTAGCATAAGAAAACTTAAACTTTTCCACTTTTACACTATTACAATCGGCTTTGGTTTTGTCTTGTATATAAGACAATACATCAGAAGATGTTTGATCAGGGGAAAGCCGAGAAACGAAAATGTGTTTTGGTGGAGCAGACATTGTTTCTGCAAAACGAACTTGAGCCGGTTGTCCGCACTCAGTAGTCCCTTGTGGTGGTGATGCTACATTCTGAGAGATAGGTGGATCCACTAATTGACAAACCACTACGGAATTCTTAGAAGTCCCTGGTTGCATGCATTCTGTTACGGATTGTTCGGATACCGAATCTTTTTTAGCTGCTGATCTTAGCAACATTTGAGGGTTTTCTGCAGTCAGCTGCTGATCAGCGGGAATGCTCTGTTGTTCTTTTGATTTCGGTTGCGGGGTGTTCCCCTTTTGCTGCTTACCACCAGCGGCCTTTTTGCGCTTTGTGGACTCTTCTAATAGCTTACGACTATTAAACCCAGAGCAGAGAGGAGATAATCAGCTCGGCGAAAACTATCTCTAGCAACTCCGAAACAGTTAATCAGCCCCATCAGGCTGCCTTTAGTTTGGCGCATGAACGATTTAATCCCTTTCGCAACCTCAACACAAGCATAACAACAGAAATGAAAATTGAAAAGGTCATCACTTGTCCGGCCAGTAAAACCGGCATACTTGGTGTGCACTATGTTTTCACTCAGCCAGCAAGTCATATCATTTTTTGCAGAAGCAGACTAAATTATTGTTACTCATTATACCTATTGAAACCACTGTACCAAGAAAACGAATTGAATTTTATAAGCGAGCAGTTATAAGTACAGCAGGAGCGCAGAAACCGCACGCTTAGAACTATCAAAACAAAGAGAGCGAGAGAGCGGGAGCGTAATTTAGTTCAAGTGCATGTAAAAGCAACACTAAAAACAGCACTACGACTTACGATGAACATCGCACAAAAGAGAAACGACGGGGTTACAAGAACAGAAAACACAGAACAGAATTACGAAATTAAAACAATTTTTAATTATTATTATGTGCACAAAGATTTATAGTTCACTCGCGAAGCGAACGGAATTTAAATGTAAATTTAAATAACTGAGTCAAAATGAAAATTGTTTCTATACAACCCACCGATGGGATTAAACGAAAACAAAATATAAAATCGGAGCGCAAAGAAAAACACGACCGTTCACTTTGAAGGTCAAAGACGTTTAATGGAAATGCAAAATAAAAATTTGATCGAGCTTTTCAAAACCGTACAATCACATACAAACAATTGTATTGCGTTGGAAGGTAGTGCGTCGCAGTGGCTTTCACAAAAATGTTATCCTGACATAACTTGGTACGAAATTAAATAACTCTTCATGCAGCGTTTTGGCAGTGCAGGAACGCCAGCGGCTATGTTTCTGTCAATGTTAGCTAATTGTCCGACCGATGGCGAATGCCTCTCCAATTATGCTAGTCGTAGATGACGTCACTTATTACGAAATGGCGTGACATGGACGTGGAGGAAATTTCAGTTTCTGTGACGCTTGCGAAGATGGCTTATGTTGATAACAGATTGCAGTGCCTTTACTTCAAATATTCGCACCAGAAGTGTATTGCAAACCGAGCTTAAAGCATTCACGTTCAACAAAAGGAAGAAAAATCTGCAAGAAGAAATATCTTTACCTGACATAAAGCGTCCCAAACTTTCAATAATCAAATGTCATTTCTGTGGAAAATTAGGGCACAAGATGATGGAATGTCGAGCAAAATTATCCTTCGTCTCATGCTATGAACAGTAGGGACAGGAGTGCATGTTTTTTTTTTAATTTATAATAACCAACCAATATTTTAACCTAGACATTTTAGGGAGAAATATTGCTGTTGTTGTTATTGATGATGTTTAAGTCAAAACCCGGTCAGGTAGGTCTTGAGGGTGGTGTCGCTTCAGTCTTCTTTTGACTCTTGTCCGAGGGTTTCCTGGCTAGACTGTTGGAGTAATCATTTAGCCTTTCCATGTACTTTCGAGCAAGTTCCTGCAGCTTGTCTCCAAGTTTGGGCACATTGAGATCACGTTCGATGTCACTGGTTCGCATAAACCACGGAGCTCCAGAGATCCTTCGAAGTGTTTTCGCTTGTAAAACCCGGATTTTGTTAAGGTTGGTTTTTGCAGCGATGCCATAAACCTGGAGTCCATAAAAAGGGTTGGTGCTAATATGGACTTATAAATTTGGACCTTACAGCCATGTGCGAGCTTGTTGCGTGGTGCGAGAAGCCAAGCCATCCGAGCAACTTTGGCCCACGAAAGATTTGCGTTTTAAAATCGCTATAAAAAAACAAAGAGTATATATATTTCAAAATTTTTGTTTCTATTGGATAGCCTCAACATTACGGTTTATGTATGAAACAACACTTCGTTCATATGGCTGCCTCGGCTGGCTTCACAGTAGCCCATTCGGTCGACCCAATTTTTAAACACATTTTCGATGGTATGGCCCTCAATGGCTAGTCAATCAATAGGTCGTCAATCGTCTCTGGGTGGTTGGCATAACACTTATCCTTGACGGCACCCCACAAAAAATAACGGGGTCAAATCGCAGCTGCGAGGCGTTTCTTCGGGCGAGCGCCTTGCTTAGACACTTAGCCAGCCGATTATGTATCTGATGCATTCGGGCGTCTCCCGTTCTTGCATATTCTCTTCTTACTCTTCGCCTTAGGTTGAGAAGTGCCCCAATTCTGGGTGGTAGCTGGAGATGTCTAGAGATCACTGTTTTTTGGCGATTCCTGGGTGCAGCTATCTCAGCGGCTTGGTTTATCCATACGATATATTCGTTCTTAATGCCTGACCTGGTATGAATCCACGCGATACGCGTCCTGTATCATTGGTTATCGGGAGTTGTAAAGTAGTTATCCTGGCTGGGATATGTCTCAGTCCGGCCAGGGTCGCTTACAGAAAATGTATAAGATTTGGGGACTCGGAAATTTTGGTAGAGAGCGGGCCGACTGAAGGTGATGGTTGTCGACTCGCGTAAGAGTTTCCTGCGCAATAGGGTCTCCGCTTGGGAAATAGGGAAAAGCAACTGAGGCTGGTCGCCACTAGCAGTGCTGAGCACTTGTCTCAACCGAGGCTTTCCGCCCTAGAGGCTGCGAAGCAAGCGGGGAGCGGGTGATCGTATAATTCGGGAGCGGAGGCTGGGCGCCTTGCAGCAGTCACCGAAAATGCACGTGAGGATCGGGTAGGTTGAACTTTGGTGTGGGCCTGGTCTGCTGTGGCGAATGCACTGGAGGCACGGAAATGCTAGTTAAGCACGTGGGATCGTTTTGTATACAGGGTTTTGGTTTTATTTTTGTAATAAGATGCTGTTTCTACATGTGAATGATTTTCCCTGCCTATACCACACTCCTTGTCTTAACGATATTCACTCAGACAGACTCAGCGAATCCCGGCAAGCGTGGTGTTGGTATCCGTTGGAGGGTGTGGCTGTAGGTCCTGGCTCGGCACGTGGTACTACCGCAAGGTTACCGGCCGCGAAGTTTAAAAAAATCCCAAGTCTACTCCCGCACTCGACTTTCTCGTTCGCCATCCAGAACTCGACTTCTTGTTCTTCCATCTTTCTCGCTGCTTCGGTTTTTCTGCCAAAGTCCGCATGATCAAATTGTCCTGCTCTCACGACTTCGGGTTCTATTGCTGGCGACGCTGGCGTAAGCTCGCTCTCGTTCTTCTGCTCCGATGCTGCCGTCGCGTACTCTCGCTCTCTGGTGATCCTCACGTGTTCGGTGGAAATTTCCATTGCATCTCCGGCTTGATTCTCGCTGCTTCTACTTCTATTTCGCTTGCTTCGCTTCCTCTGCTACTGCGCACTTGTAACGGCCTACTTATTGTCTCTATCCCTCCCACTCCCTAGAAAGGAGCCATTAAACTATCGTGCTTATGTTTTAACTTATTCTTATTTAATGTTATATTGATTAGATATATATATGTTTAAATTGTGCGGCCAATTCTGGCCGTTACACCCCCCCTTTACTTCGCCGGGCGAAGAGAGACGGTAACCTCGTTCCGGGTACTGATCCGCACCCGATAGTGTTGATTGTTTCCGGTCTCCAATACCCGGATGTTGCGGCGAAGGTTTCTGGCCACCCGAGCCTGAAGTCGCTCCACGACATGTCGCGGCAAGTTGTCCTGAGGTGGGTGCATCCGCCAGTTGACCGGGACGGGTACCCACTCACTGTGCCTCATCCGTCAAGTCGAGGGGCTTCGTTGGCCAGAACTCCTTGGGGTTATCTGCTCACGCTCGTCGTGGGTTCCGCCTCGTCGCTTATGGTGAGGGGCGACTCTGGGAGTATTACCACGGCAGGCACCATTGGGTTCTCCTCCATCTCGCTGTCCTCCAGTCGTTCGCGGGTGCGGGGTCGAGTATGCCGAGCGTTCCTGGTGGAACGGCGGCGTCTGCGGTGTCCTGGCATGGCTACTCCCGGTACTGTGAAATATTAAAATTACCACCTAGACCTGCCTAGCTATCTTGGGAGTGCGGTTTACAATGTTCAGGTTAAGTTTACGGACCAAGGTTACAATGTTCAGATTAATCTAGATATATCTACTCTACCAGACCCTCATGTTGTCTTCGTGGAACGCCTTAAGGTCTGCAAGGCGAGCTGTTCGTCGTCGCTTGGTTCTCGGGTCTTGGGGTCGGATGATGTTTTAGGCGGCGAAGTTTACGACCTTAAATTGCCCGTCATAGCGTGGAGCTAATTTGGCCGCAAATCCGTCCGCAGCCTTAGAAAGGTGGTGCTGCTTCACGAGGACCAGATCCCCAATGGCTGGCCGCCATGTGCGTCTTCTCAGATTGTAGTGCTTGCTTTGGTTCTCGCTGGCCCGTTGCATATTTTCCAAGGCTACCGTGAAAATCTCTTGGAGATGGGTTGCCTTTGCGGTGGGGGTCACTGGTCCTCCGCCCGAGTGTGGGGTGACTTCGTGATAAAATGAGTCCTAGCTGTTTTCCAAATTCCTTAAAAGCCCGGCTGGTGAACATTAGGCGTAAGCGATGACTCGTTCCTGGCCTTCAATCTGTTGCGTCAACTCTGCTCCGAGGCCAAAGTCGCTGGCGTCGGTCTGAACTGTGAATTTTTCCTCGAAGTCCGGGCAAGCGAAGACAGGTGCTTCTGATAACTTGGTTTTTAATTCCTCGACTGCAACGGGAACAGAGCGGGCGTTCAGTTGCCGGTAGTCCACGCACATTCGCACGTCTCCCGTCTTTTTCCCCACGAGCACGATTGGTGCGCTGTGTAGACTCTTCTATCCTACGCGTAAAAGTTCATCAACCTGGTCATCAATGATCCGTTGCATCGCTGGGTTCTTGGTGAAATAACGCTGCTTGATCGGACGGTCGTCCCTCATCAGAATCGAGTGCTCCGTAATTGAGGACACGCCGGTTAGTCCGCTGATTTTGTCCAGTTCGGCTTCCAACTCCGTCTTAGCTGTTTGCAGGTCCGCCTCGTCCACGATTGAGGTGTCTCTGTCTAATGGTTCATCTGTAGCGGCTGTGGCCACTGCTGCCGCTCCTGCAGATCGTCGAAATGGGTTACGCCGTATGGCTTCGGGGCATGGTGCAGGTAGAATATCTCTCGGGCTGGTCGTCTGTGCCTCGGTGGCGCTGGTTGGTGTTAGTATAGGGGAGTCCTCCGCCGGTCTTGTTGCAGGATCCGATGGTAGCGTTCGGGTACGCGGGGTCGTCCGGGTGTGCACAGCGGGATTCTGCTGTTCTTCGTATCTCGGCTGGACTGGATTCGACAGGGTTGGCGGGGCTGGTCGACGCTGCGCCTGCAGAGCTGGGTTCGACAGGGCTGGATTTGACAGGGTTGGCGGGGCTGGTCGCCGCTGCGCCTGTAGTGCTGGGTTTGCCAGGGTTGGATTCGACGAGGTAGGCGGGGCTGGTCGCCGCTGCGACTGTAGTGCTGGGTTTGCCAGGGTTGGATTCGAGGTGGTTGGCGAGGCTGGTCGCCGCTGTGCCTGTAGTGCTGGGTTTGCCAGGGTTGGATTCGACGAGGTTGGCGGGGCTGGTCGCCGCTGCGCCTGTAGTGCTGGGTTTGGCAGGGTTGGATTTGACGAGGTTGGCGAGGCTGGTCGCCGCTGCGCCTTTAGAGCTGGTTTTGGCAGGGTTGGATTCGGCGAGCTTGGCGGGGCTGGTCGCCGCTACGCCTGCAGAGCTGGGTTTGACAGGTTTGGATTCGACGAGGTTAGCGGGGCTGGTCGCCGCTGCGCCTGCAGAGTTGGTTGATCTTGCCGTAACTTAAGTCTCACCTGGTTTATTTCCAGAGAGGCTTCTGTCTTGCTGAGGAAATCCATTCCCAAGAGCACGTCATCGATTGTAGTGGGTAACACCAGAACTGGCATGACTACTTGCTGGCCTCCCAAACGAATGGTAACGCTGAGTGCTTGGGTGACTTCCCTTCTGCTTCCGTCGGCGAGGCTGAGTTGAGTGATGACTGCGCGCTGATTTTGCTCGGTTCTGACCATCTCGGCGACCCTTTCACTGATGAAAGTGCGCGTGGCTCCGGTGTCGATGGTAGCGCAGAGAGGCTGATCTTCGATAGACACCGTCGCCACTATCCGTCTCCCTTCACATCGAAGAGTGGGTTCTATTGCTGGCGGGGGGTATTGAGCGCTATCTCCGTTCGTTCCCTGGGTGGGCGGAAGCGCTCTTCGTTTCCCGAGGGCGTGGCTCGGCAGCAGTGGATAGTTCGTATCGCTTGACGGCCGCAGTCCCAGCAGAACAAGACCCGTGGGTTCCGGCATTCCCTGCTTAAATGTCCACCCTGTGCGCACTTTCCGCAAGCACTCCTGACGTCGATCCTGGGCAAGTCCTTGAGGCGGCGATGGGTGACTTCGGCTGACATGGGTACCAGGGCGTTGGATGTCCTGGGCCTTTCGGTGGGCTGGTCGTCTGACGCCTGGTTCGCGGCAGTTTGGTTCCTTGTTAGAAAAGTGGGCCGGGCTCTCGATGTCGTCATTAGCTGGGCATATCTGTGTTGATCCCGATCCCGGGTAACTTCGAAGTTCGTCACCAGCTGGGTCAATTGCGTCAGCGTCTCAAATTCATGTCGTCTCGTGAGAAGTTGGTACTCTGGGCGGAGATTTTCACAGTTCCGATTCAATTCCTGGTTCCCGTCGTAGTGGGCTCGGCGCATCATCAAGCGTAGGTTGAGGGCGAAATCTTTGAAGCTCATCTTCAAGAGTTTGAAAATAGCGTGGCGGCAAAAAGAAATCCAGAAACTCACACGTAAATTCCTTCCAGGTGGCTTTCTGGAGTTGACTGACTCTAAACCAGTCTCCGGCTCGACAAAGTAAAATGCTAGATAGTACCCTTGGGAGTTGTTCCTTCTCGATCTGATATGTGGCCGCTCGCTCTTCCAATTGCTCCAGAAAATACAGTGGGCCGCCGATCTCGCCGTCGAAGAAAATGCCCCACTTTCGTAGCTTATCCGCCAAAGTGGAGAACTCGTTCGGCCCCAGTGGTGCATTCCCCCGGGTTCCAGTCGGAGTAACTTGTAGTAGATGTGTCCCTGCCTGTTGCTCAGAGTCAAGTTTCCGGTACTAATCATCGGGCTCGTAGACTGGGCGATGTGGTGAGGGCTCGCGGGACTTTGCCTTGTATAAGAGCTCCAGCTCTATCAAGCGTTCCACTCGTAGTTTGGGCAGATCGTCTTGATCCATGTATGCGGACATTCGTTTCCGCAGGTCTGCCAGGGTACCTTCTGGGGTTAGCCCGAATTCCTTAAAGATCTCCTCCAGTTGCTCCTTCTTGATGTCGTAGATCCACTGCTTCCCCATGGTATTTGCGGATCTCAGACGTGATGCTTCTCGATGAAATCTGTGGTTTCAAACTTAGCGCTAAAACTTTGGCGTGCGGCTAGTGCGAGGTTACTACAGTGATGCTGATGATTTTTTTTTCGGACAGAAAATTTTCTCGAGTAGCGACAACGATTCTATGGCTAAATATTTCTCTAGTGCTAGACAAGGAAATATATTATTTCTGGCCTGGCGATTTGTTTTATTTATTTTATTATTAGCGGACCCCGATTTCGTAGCAGGAAGAAAAATGGTATGACTCTGGTGACGTTTTAAGACACGAAGGATGGAATTCTCTAATTATCCTGATTCCCTGGGTCCCTGTTCAGGCGCCATCTGTAAAGTAGTTATCCTGGCTGGGATATGTCTCAGTCCGGCCAGGGTCGCTTACAGAAAATGTATAAGATTTGGGGACTCGGAAATTTTGGTAGAGAGCGGGCAGACTGAAGGTGATGGTTGTCGACTCGCGTTAGAGTTTCCTGCGCAAAAGGGTCTCCGCTTGGGAAATAGGGAAAAGCAACTGAGGCTGGTCGCCACTAGCAGTGCTGGGCACTTGTCTCAACCGAGGCTTTCCGCCCTAGAGGCTGCGAAGCAAGCGGGGAGCGGGTGATCGTACCATTCGGGAGCGGAGGCTGGGCGCCTTGCAGCTGTCACCGAAAATGCACGTGAGGATCGGGTGAGGGTACGTTTCCGGGAGCAGTGGCTGTGCGCCAGGCAACTTGTCTCAACCGAGGCTTTCCGCACTAGCGGATTGTGGATTGATTGTGGTCATAATACTGTTGTTCATAATAATTAGGTTGTATTTGTTCGTATTCGTGTGCGTCTTGAAATCTCAATTCGTCAATAGACATTTTGGTTTTATCACTGTCCGATGGTCTTAGTCGTTTGGGAACTGGGAAGTTAGTATTTTTAGATGTGGAGGGTTGTTGTTGTTGAGGGTATGTATTTCCTTTAAAATATGCTGTTTGAGGATTTTGAATTTTATTTGAATATTGTGGAAAAGGATTTTTGAGAGTAAATGGTTGTGTGATCATGTATTGGTTGGGTCCGAAATGATTTGGTGCGTGCCACATAGCTTGGTGTGTATAGGTGGGTGTAAATGGTTGCGTGTATTGATTAAATTAGGTTGAATGGTTGAGAATATTGTGGGTAACTTGGTCGATATTGGGTTTGAGTATTTGTATTGAATTTGTATGGTTTAGAATTCTGATTTCTGAGGGTTTGAGTTTTTATTACGGTTTTCTGGAACTTTATTTAATTCAAAATTAATATGTTCTTCATAAATTCCCTCATTTTGTGCGATAGTGATTAATTATCTTAAGTCTGTAATGTCATGATGAACCAAAATAGTGAATAATTGTATTGGTAATTTTCTGATCAATATTTTAATGGAATCTTTAATTTCCTGAACATAAATAAGAAAATCTGGCTGGTTACCTTCTAGATGCAATTTCGAAATCAGTACTTGACGTCGTCTTTCTGCTTCTCCGCAGAATGCTCTTAGATATCCTTTGTAAGGTGTCTCCCTGAAGTTCTCCAGTAGTTTGTAGTTCGGTGTTTGGGGTTTAAATTCTGCAATTAGTCTCGATCTAAGGGTAGGCCAATCTTCAATGTTCGGAAGGCCCAATGATCGTGTTACGTGTCCGTCCAAGTTTCTTTCGATGGCTCCAAGAAGAATCCTCTGTTGTCGCACATCATTAGTTGGGTAGAGTGAAATTACATAGTCCACTCTGCTGACGAATGTGTAGAGTTTCTGGATTTCCCTTAAATGGCATGATGTCTTTTAGCTGCCGACGAGCTTCAGCATGGTTGTTGTCGTTTAGCGCAACGATTTGGGGTGCGGCGATAACTGGTTGTGCCATTGTTATAGTAAACTAAAAATTTGTTTTAGTTTATTTTTGATTTCACTTATTAAGGTTTAAGTGTTTGTTTAAATAAATTTTTCTTAAAATTTATATGTTGTTATTAACTTTTAGGTGCCTTTGGACTTATTGTTTTGTTTCTATTCTTCCACTTTTATTGGATAACCGAATTGGAATTATAATATTACTTGTGCTGCCCTTTGTTTACATAAGTTGGTGAGCGAGATCGCCGGCTTGGGATATTGATTGTACATAATAATTTGAGAATAAGAGTGCCACTCAGAGAGCGGGACTTAGTCATTGAAAGAATTGTTTTTGTTATTGGGATGCAGCATCACCTGCTTCGGATGTGGTTGCTTACATTGGTTAAGCGTGGGATCGCCTACGCTGCAGATTCTTATTTCTTAGTACATAAGTGGATATGTGAATATGTCACTATATATATGTTTAAATTGTGCGGCCAATTCTGGCCATTACAGAGTCTAGGCCTCGGCTTTTGCTTTTTATTTTTCTCTATTCTGACTGAGCAGTCTTTATCTGCCGAGACGTGGTTACCGCCACAGTTTACGCACAAGCATGTATCTCCTACACAGAGTATGGAACCAGTAACATGACCAAAAACAGGCCCCTGAACACAGTAGTTTTTAGAGTGCCCAAAAATTTGGCATCTTTGACATTGAAGTAATTCTTTTCTACGGGAAGCACGCTCAACAGTGACTCTGTATCTCCCAAGTTGCTTAATCTTAGGCACTCTGCTACGTTTTCACCCTGCTTAAGGTTGATATAAAACAAATTCTGCCTAGTTTTATAATTTACTGTAGCTTCGTTATCATCCTCGTTAACCTGGATGTTCTTCCAATCAGTCTTTTTGGGGCAATATATGTTAAGGAAAAGCCGAATTCAGTAAATCCCTGTATTATCTGTGATTTCAATACGTTTGTATGGAGTCCTTTTAGAACTACTTTGTAGGCCTTGTCTTCTTTTAACTGATGGTGCCAAAATTTACACTTAAGAGTTGTCAGTGTTTTTACAGCTACCCGAAAAGCGTTTGAGTTGGCTGTATATATTCTGGAAACACCAAATTTGGAAGTGCGAATGTTGTAGTTTGGGGAGCCAATGGTAATATCAAGAGACAAAGTCCGCGCATAATATGTCAAACGGTTCGTTTGTTACGCGGGTTAACATTTTGCCTGCCGCTTTCGTCTGGCCGGTTTTACGACACGACTCTGACATGACTAGCGGCGCTTAACGTAACGTTTCGCGTCTCTAAACATGCCAGGCCACAAATACCTCTGGGACAGTCGAGAAACGGTCTTTCGGTCGCCCAGATGTCCAGCCGTGGGCGTGTCGTGGCATTCTTGGAGGACTAGGACTCAACTTGGACTAGGGACGCACAGTTTCCTCGGGAAGTAGTCGTCAGCTCTGTGTCCTGAATTCCGGTATAGTTGTCCATTTTCCATCATGTAATCCGATAACTTTTCGGGGTATTCTCATATCTTAACTTGCGTACCTTGGATCCATTTACAGGGTGTCTCCACTTCGGCCATTTGTTGCAAGACTTCACAGGGTTGCCGGGATAACGCGGCCGCCACCACGTTCAATTTGCCTCGGCGGTACCGCACGTCGAACTGGAACTGTTGCAACTCCAGCGCCCATATTGCTATCTTGCTTTCAATGTAGTTCAACCACTTGAGGGCTAGGTGGTCGGTAACCACTTCGAACCGATACCCTTCCAAGTAGTACCCCATTTTCCTAATGGCCCATATGATGGCCAGACACTCTTTTTTCGTCGTCGTGTTATTGCCCTCTGTGACCGTGAGACGACGGCTGGCGTACGCAATGACTCTCTCCTGGCCTTCGATATCTTGCGACAAGACTGCTCCTAGTCCCAAGTCGCTAGCGTCAGTTTGCAACACAAACGTCCTGTCGAAGTCGGGACTTCCTAACACGGGGGCGGTGGTTAACATTATTTCTATTTCTTCTAGCGCGTTCTGTTGTTCGGGATCACATGCCCACTTCCGACCTTTCTTCAACAGGGCCGTCATCGGTTGTACCACGGTTGCGAAGTTAGGGACGAACGGCGATACCAAGATGCCATGCCTATCCACTGTCGGAGCTCCTTGAGACAAGTTGGGGGCTTATGGTTGGTAATGGCCGTCACTTTCTCCGGGTCGGTATGGACTCCTTCGGCGCTAATCACATGGCCTAAGTAAACTAATCTCCGCCTGAAGAACGCGCACTTTTTTGGGTTTACCTTCAGGTTCGCCCTCCGCATCCTACGGAAGACTTCGGCCAGGTTGGCCGAATGTTGTTCCTCCGTGGCACCTATAACGATAATATCGTCCAAATCGTCGAAGGCGAACGGCTCCATGTACTCACCAATCACGCTATCCAAGGCGCTTTGGAAGGTTGCGCTGGCCGAGTGAAGTCCGAAGGGCATGACCTTCCATTGGTATAGGGCTCTGCCCGGGACGGTTGTTCGTTTGCCGAGGCATCTCGGCGACAACAATCGACAGTCAATATATTCCTTCGACCGCAGTCCCAACAAAAGTTCAGGCGTGCATTCGTACAACCCCGCCTTCGCATCTACTACAAGCTCGCTGTACGTCGATGTTTGATAGGGGCTGTCTGATCATTCGATGAGTTGCATTCCCTCCTTGAATGGGTACCTCGTGGCTTCGAAAGGGGTTCGGCGTCCGACGAGGTCCTATCTATGTCTCCAGTCACCGTCCTAGGAATACCTGCGCGACTCGACGTCAGCTGTCTCACACTTTCGTATTCCGTCGCCATGTGAGTTAATTGTTCCAGCGCCGCGAACTCGTGGCGGCTTATAGACAGACGATATTCTGGTGCCATGTTTTCGTAGATCCGATAGAGTTCTTCTTCCTTTTGGTATCCGGCTTGCTTCATCTTAGTCCTTAACTCGAACAAGTACTCCTTAAATGACTCATCCACTCCCTGGATATGGGCTCGGATCTCGTCCTCTAGTCGCTCGAAGTAATGTGGGGCAGGAAGAAACTTAAGAAATCGGCGCGAAACTCTGGAGCTATGTGATATAGTCGCCCGACCCGTCTTGTTACGACTTATATACTACCTGCTATAGAAAGACAACTTTTGGGAAAGTTTCAAGCAGCTTTAAAACTGAGGGACTAGTTTGCGTAGTAACGGACGGACGGACGGACAGACGGCTAGATCGGCTCGCCTAGTTATGCTGATCGAGAATATATGTACCTTATAGGGTCGGAAATGTCTCCTTCGCTGCGTTTCAAACTGAAATTATAATACCCTCTGCATAAGTAAAACACTCCAAGGTCGTAATGAGAAAGAACTATTACTATATATTAATTAACAAATTCCGTTTCCCAAAATTTACAAAATGTTAGATCAGTTAGGTAGAGCAAAATACGTAACATGACTTGATTTAATGTCAGGTTAGAAATATAACGTAATGAAATAAATGAATTTTACATTAAAAATGGTTTATATCACTTTGGGCGACCACCATTTGGTTTTCAAATAACGCCGAATTAATTTCAGAGAATAATGGAATTGTATTCCTAATGACCTAATATTTATCGGAGGTGAAAAACAAAACACATAATTAAACATTTTACCAAATACCAGAAGTTCAAAATGACAATACGTACTAAAACTCCACAACGAACACTCCAATATATGCATTTGACAGAATGATGAATAAATTCTGCCTATTGGGGATGATAGACGAATTACTGCTATTTTAATAAATCTGGTAATGAGCAAGGTCTACCGAAATTTGCACTTTATCATACCCTTGTTAATCTTGGAATCAGAATAATTATAACGCTTTGAATTTATCCTTTTGTGTTTGCCTTTGCCTGGGAACCTCTCGTACAATGACCCCTCGTTGACTTAAACAAAAATCACAGGAGGAGTGCCACAAGGGTCCGTCTTAGGCCCATTATTGTGGAACACCATGTACGATGGTATCCTGCGACTAAACTTCCAGCAGGGCGTAAACGTTGTTGGCTTCGCGGACGACGTCGCGGTCATAGTGGTCAAAAAGTCCATAGCTGAGGTAGAAAGCTCTACAAACGCAGCAATCAGCATGATAAGTGAGTGGCTACAAATCGTAGGACTTGAACTGGCTGAGCAGAAAACCGAGGCGGTACTCATCAGCAGCAGGAAAAAAGTGGAAACGGCACGAATCACTGTGGGCGGAGCCCAAGTGGAGACGAAAAGGGCTATAAAATACCTAGGTGTCATGCTGGACACTAGGCTGTCCTACAGGGAGCACCTGCAGGCGACTCATAAGAGGGCAAACGGAGTCACGATGGCAGTGTCCCGAATGATGCTTAACCATAGAGGCCCAAAATCCACGAGCAGGAAGCTACTGTTTAACGTAGCAAAGTCGTCCATCATGTATGCAGCACCAATATGGGCCGAGGCGACAACAAAAAAGAGCTACATAAAGGGTATAGAGTCGGACTACAGAATAGGAGCTCTTAGGGTAGCCTCCGCCTTCCGCACGGTCGCTACAGAGGCCATTCTGGTCATCAGTGGTATAACACCAGTAGAGCTCGCAGTTGTTGAGGCCAAGGAGAACTTTGAAGCGAGAAAACTAGCTGACACACAGGCGGACCACCGCTTGGCAAAACTAAGGTCAAGAACAAAGTCCCTTGAAAACTGGCAGCAAAGATGGGATAGGGCAGAAACCGGCCGGTGGACGCACCGACTCATCCCCAATATAGCGGCTTGGGTAAACAGACCACACGGCGAACTAACGTTCCATCTGACACAGGTGCTGAGCGGACATGGATGCTTTAAAGAGTATTTACATCGCTTCGGCCACGAGACAAGCCCAATCTGCGATACCTGCGGAACAGTGGAAAATGCCGAACACGCACTAACCACATGTGTCAGGTTCGGAGAAGAGCGCCGAAGAGCTGAACAAATCCTGGGGACCCCGATCACAGTGGAGGGACTTGTTCCAAGTATGCTGGAGAGTCAGGATAACTGGACAGCTGTATGCAGTCTGGCTGCGGAAGTCACGACGGAACTGAGGCGGCTGGAACGCATAAGGAACGAGAGGTCCTAAACAAGCCAGCCAGCCTTGCGAAGCAATGCTTCACGGCAGTCCCGCAAGTCTGGATATCATATGTATATTTATATTTATTTATTTTGTCTATGTATGTAAGTTATGAATAAAAAAAAAAAAAAACAAGGGGACACAACTGAACATGGTGGCCCAAGAGGTGATTTTGCAAAGCAAATATAGTTCGTAAAAGGTTTATTAGAATTCCGTTAAATAAATTTCGTTAAATCGCGGCTGCGTCAGATCGACACGCCGACTCAACGAAGCAGTGCAAAGAAGACGTCGATACATAAGCGCAGCAACGGCAGCCCGGACTTTGCAAAGCGCCGTTATCTCTTTCCTTCCTCTTTGTGGTGTGGTTCTGGTATGCAAGCTGAGTGAGTTACCAAGTTGTGTGCGAGACAAGTATTACAGATTTATCTATTACATAATTATTCGGGGTGGTGAGTTGCGCAGGCCTTAGTCTTACACCTGCCAACATGAAACCTGAGTCGGATGATTTGGACAAGTTGGTGAATCTGCAATCAGATCGTCACCAAGCTCTCAGGTCTGTGTTACAGAATTTTAGGAAAGATTCGCAGGCGAGGAAAACTAAAATTTATCTCAAAAAAAGGCTGGACCAAGTGGAGGAATTATGGAACGCTTTTCGGGAGACGCACTCGGTGATCGTTAATTTGGATGGATTTAGTGATTCAAGTTACGCCACGAAGAATTTCCAATCAGAATTCAAGGAGCGTTATATGGACGCTTATTGCGCTCTCGCCGAAGACTTCGACAGGCTTGGACCAGAAAATACAACGCCGGCAGCAGCCGCCGGGAACGCCGACCCGGAGTTGCGAGTAAACATGCCGCAAATGTCGGTGCCTAAATTTTCCGGTGCGTGTGTGGACTGGCCAGGCTACTACGACGCCTTCACAAGTCTAATTCATAACAACATAACGACTCAAGGAGTCGTTGCCCATCAGTCGTGATAATGACATTCGTCAGATGCAGCTCACGGATGTAAATTATGCAGTGGCTTGGGGAATGATGATCAAAAGGTACAACAATCCTCGTCTCGTTTTCTCACACCATATGAACGCAATCTATGCGCTGCCCAGATTGCAAAAGGACAGCACCGACTCTCTGCGGTCGATGCTAAGCACGGTCAATGTTTGCCTAGCTGCCTTCCGCCGCGTTCAAGCCTTGGGCGGGGAATCGCAGCACTGGTTGGCGCATTACTTAGCATCGAAGCTGCCCAAGGAGACCCACAACGCTTGGGAGCACCACCAAGGTAGCTCTTCAACGGTTCCATCCTATAGGGACTTGGAATCATTTCTGAACGATCGACTAGTCATAATGGATGCGATTGAGAATCGAAGCTCGTCGTACAACTCCAATGCTGGTCCAGGTTCAACAGACCCGATCAAACGCGTGCGAGTGCATAATGCACAGGAGCAACCAAGGCGTTCGAATAACCCTTGTTATCACTGTGGCGACGACCACATCCTGCGTCGCTGTCCACCTTTCTTGGCGCTGGACTGTTACAAGCGCAAGGACATAGTCAGTAGGGCTAAATTATGCGTCAATTGCTTGAGCAAGTCGCATGCCCTGTCTCGCTGCACCAGCAACCAGTGTTGTCAGGTTTGTGGTCAGCGCCATCATACGTTGCTACATTTCCCGGTTCCGGCTCAGAACCAGCCTTCGAACCACGCTCAATCGCATCCTGCCCGGCCGCCGACACCGCACTTTGTGAAGCCGGCATCCACACAACATACAGTCCAGGTCGGATCACATATTTGGATCCAACAATGGTATTGGGGAGATCTCATCAAATGGCACTGAATCAGTTTATTCAATTGGAAAGGCGTCTGTCGAACAACCCGGGGCGGTGGAACAAATATGTGGAGGAGATCGAGGAGTACTTTTCGCTTGAGCAAATAGCGCCTGCTGTGGGCAGTGAGAGCAGTCTAATGAAGCGCACATCTTCGAATATGCATGTAGCTTCATGCGTGCTCCCGCACCATGCGGTCTTCAAGGAGGAACTCCATTCGACCAAACAAAGAATCGTATTCGATGCCTCCTCAAGAACTAGTAACGAGAGATCATTGAATGATATACTTTGTATCGGACCCACTTTGCAGAACGACATGTCATCGGTTATACTCAACTGGCGGAAATATCGTTTTGTTTTCATGGCGGATATACAGAAGATGTATCGCTGTATAGATGTTCACCCAGAAGACGCCCAATATCAGAGGATTTTATGGCGGGCGGCGGATGGAGCCATCAATGTTTTTGCGTTATCGACATTGACCTTTGGGACGGCTTCAGTACCGTTCACAGTAATCAGAGTTATTCAACAGCTGGCAAAGGATGAGCAGCTTTCATTTCCTAAGGCCGAGGAGGTGCTGATGAACGAAATATATGTAGACGACATTCTTTCTGGAGGACAAACTATAGATGAGGCAGAGTATAAACGGTTGCAGGTATCGGGTGCTATAAAATCCGCGCGCATGGCGTTGCGAAAGTGGGCCAGCAACGATTCGAGACTTTTGCTCTCGATTCCGTTAACCCTGTTAAGTTGGGACACTAAAGATCCTATAAAGGCTTTATGAATGTATTGGCTCCCAAACATGGACTGTTTTAAATACCAGATCAACTTCGAGATGCCAGTCAGCTCCACAAAGAGGATGATCCTAGTATAGCAAGGTTGTTTGACCCGCTGGGTCTCATTGCGCCGGTCATCATCTCGGGAAAACTTATATTGAAGGAGGTTACCATGGCCAAGACAAAACAGGCAGATGGCACGCAGACGGTTCTGGACTGGGACGACGCGGTTCCTGATAATATCGCAGAGCGATGGCGAGTATTTCGAGACAACTTACAGAGGATCGGCGAGATAAGCATAGATCGGTGGATCCATTACACCCCATCTTCAATATCCTCAGTGCAGATGCATGCATTTTGCGACGGATCTTCCACATCTTATGCAGCCGCTGTGTACCTAAGAGTAGAGCATCAGGATGGAAGATGCTATACATCTCTGATGGCTGCAAAATCAAAGGTTACTCCCACCAAGCCCTTAACTATACCTCGAACAGAGTTAAGTGGAGCGGTATTGGCCATCAAATTGGTGAGGTGGCTAACTATAGCTAAGTTTCTGAGCTCCTATTTGGTCCAGACTTTCTATTGGACGGATGCTACAATTGTGCTGCACTGGTTGCATGGAGACGTCAATAAATGGAAGACCTTTGTTGCGAATAGAGTCGCCTTCGTTTTGGATCATTCCTCGCCAATTCAGTGGAGGAACGTTAGCACTACCGAGAATCCAGCGGATTGCGCTACACGCGGTCTCACTCTCATCGAGCTAAAGGACTTCGAGCTGTGGTGGCGAGGGCCAGAGTGGCACGTATGCAATCAAGACTGTTGGCCATCGACAGATTTCGGTCAAATTGGCATTAACAACGCCGCTTTAGAGGCAAAGGTGGCAAAAATGAGAGTTCACCATGCAGTCCGCAGCCGTCGTTTCTTCAGAGATTTTCAACACTCAGCCAGGCTTTACGAGTCACAGGCTACATCATGCGCTTCAAGAACAACGCGTCCGGCAAGGTAGACAGACGCCTTGGGCCCTTAATTACAGAAGAGCTCGACTACGCTTTATTAGCCGTCGTGCGTATCGTACAGCGCGAATCGTTCGCAACCGACTTGTCTGCAGTAAGGAACTCCAAACGGTTGCCCTCGCGGAGCAAATTATTAAATTTGTCGCCGATATTAGAGGAAGGCATCTTGCGGGTGAGGGGACGACTTCGCCATTCTAGTTTGTCGCACGAACGTCGTCATCCGATAATCCTGCCAAGCTCTCATCATTTCACCGAATTAGTAATACGTCACTCTCACTATCTAACCCTGCACGGAGGCGCGCAGTTGACTTTGGCACACGCGCGTCAGCGTTTTTGGATCCTGACAGGACGGCAAGCAGTTCGAAGGGTCATACGGAAATGCGTTCGCTGCTTCAGAACGCGACCAACTACTACGGCTCAGCTTATGGGAGACTTGCCCGTTCATCAAGTCAACCCTCCTAGTCGACCATTCATTGCCACTGGTGTCGACTACACAGGCGCAATAGTGATTAAAGCAGCGCGTCTACGAGGCACTAGCTTTTACAAGGGATACATCGCTGTGTTCATTTGTCTCGCAACCAAGGCGGTGCATTTGGAGGCGGTGACAGGTCTCACCACGGAACATTTTTTACTGGCTCTGGACAGGTTCACCGGGCGACGAGGAATGGTTCAGCACCTTTACAGTGACAACGGTACCAACTTTGTTGGTGCAGACAATGTAATGAAGACGGTGTACGGTCAGCTTCAAGCGGATTACGAGAAGCTCATCGCCCCCAAGCTTGCATCGCAGCGCACAACATGGCACTTCAATCCTCCTCTGTCACCTAACTTTGGTGGGCTTTGGGAGGCCAATGTAAAGTCGGTTAAGCACCATCTAAAGAGAGTCATTGCAGATCGTCGGCTTACCTACGAAGAGTTGTCTACGGTGCTCGTAAGCATAGAAGCGTGTCTCAACTCAAGGCCGCTTTGTCCTCTCACGGCTGACCCGGACGATCTAGAAGTGCTCACCTCAGCGCACTTCCTCATCGGAGACTCAATGCTGGCGCCGCCGGAATATCAACCACAATCCAGATCCTTCGCAGAGCAGTTCTTCATCCAGCAGACGATGATACGACATTTCTGGAAGGCTTGGAGTCGTGACTGGTTAGCGCATCTTCAACAAAGGCCAAATTGGTGTCAGGAGACCGAAAGCTTTCAGCTTAACGACCTTGTCATTATCAAGGACGACAGGTTCCCCCCATCGCAATGGTTGCTCGGGCGTGTTATGGAGGTGCACCCAGGGACGGACCCACTGGTCCGGGTGGTGACAGTTAAAACTAAGCAGGGGCAGCTGAAGTGATCCGTAGCAAAGCTCTGTCCTCTGCCAATCCGCGCCTAGACGCACTCACCTCGATTTATAGACTGTATCTTGCGCACACATCTTGCTCTCATCTCTCCATATTAGATACCGAGGATACGCATCCGAGCTCGCTTATCATTACCACAGCCTGGAGAACCCGGACAAGCGAGGATGTCTCATGCTAGGTCTAGCATTAGCGGGCGGCATGTTCAGTTTACTGCTTGTCCCGATAGTGTAGGTCCTCATCTGGACCTGTGTAGGGCGAGGGCAGAGAAAAGGAAACGCAACCAGAACCAACAGTCTGCACGGTCGAACAACTCTGAACGCACGCCGCCGGTCTACCGAAATGTGCACTTTATCATACCCTTGTTAATCTTGGAATCAGAATAATTATAACGCTTTGAATTTATCCTTTTGTGTTTGCCTTTGCCTGGGAACCTCTCGTACAATGACCCCTCGTTGACTTAATACAAGGGGACACAACTGAACAGTTAGACTATACTTCGCTTCCACGTTGGAGCGAATGTCAGGCGACATTAAACAGGCGTTAACTGTTCAGCAGCTCCAATCTAATCCTTAGAAGGACGGAAATAGGAGTTTTTCGTATGACGCCAGGAACGACATTGTACAATGCGTGTATTGGAACTCAGTTGAACATGAAACTAACTAACTGACACACTGTCAAAAAATGCAAATCGAACAGATGCAGATTATCCAATTCCTCACACCATACGTTGCTGCCTATATATATTCCCCAATTACAAATTTCGCGTTGCCACCTCCTTCTCAACCCATGCATGCGACTTCATCGGTAGAGTCATTCTTGGTCCTTCTGTTGTGGGCGTTCAAACAAAAAGTGGCCAGCTTGTATTGGCTCGAGAGTTGCTCGACTCAGAATCACAAATAAACTTTGTGACCGATAAGAGAGAGGTCGTGTGCTTGAGCTTATTGGTGGGACTAATGCCTAAGCTACAAAAAAAAAATCACACGGTTGTGTTTTTGGATCCTCAAAAATATTTCTTGTTATCGTCCGGATCAAGAGGTGAATGCTTATCGGTGCAGTTACGATCTTTTAACTTTTATCTGTTGGCCAGATAGAGCAGGGCCTGATAGTGTCTGGGAGATGTGCCTCTGAAAATAAAATAAAGGCTGACAAAAAGATACATCTCAGCTGCCAGGACAAAGCGTTTGAGTCAATTGACACAACCCTGCAGAAATTATGGTTTGTCAAGGACTTGCCGCCCAAGGTTAAAGTCCATACTCCTGAGCAGCAACTTCGTGAACAACACTTTGAGAAAAATACTCAAAGATTGTCGTCGGCTAGATTTTCGGTTCGTTTGCCGTTCAAATATAACTCAAATTCTCTTGGCTCATCATACGAAGTTGCGAAAACTCGATTTTTGTCGCTAGAAAAGAAATTGTCAAAGAACCCTTCGTTGAGGATGATGTATCCTGAATTCATGGAGGAATGTGTTTCCATGGGCCACATGTCTTCCACCGATGACAAAATTCCAAATGCTCCGCACTATTTCATTCCGCACCAGTTCGCTCTACGGCCACAAAGTACTTCAACCAAGTTAAAAGTAGTTTTCGATGCATCGTGTCGTACATCGACGCAGGTATTGTTGAATGACATCTTGATGGTAAGGCCAACCATTCTAGAGGAGCTGTACTCGACATTGCTTGGGCTTAGATTGCATAAGTTTGCCCCTACGCCACCAAGTAATGGTGGACGAATCTGACTGAAACTTTGAGGTCATAGTACGGAGACGAGATCCTTCTGAGTCTCCTTGGCTAAGAGAGATGGCGCATGCAACTTATCCAAAAGCCACACTGGTTATTCCGAAAATTTTTATGTTGACGATTTGTTGACTGGCGCCGGTTGCGTTGAGGCAGTGTATTTGCAAGAGGAAGTGTATTTGAACTGGCAAAGTGTGTAATGCCACTTACGGCAGGCTTAGACATAACTAAGACCCTTGGCGTGGTTTGGTTACCTGTTAAAGATTACTACTTATTTCGGTTGGATGACTCTTTCCGGGATCCTCGCGCGACAAAACGAAATCCACATGGCCTCTTGTGTCCTTTGGTCACAGGGCAAAGATGTTATTGCAGGAGCTGCGGCTTCGAGAGCTAGATTGGGACGAGTCGCTACCAATGCATTTGCTTACTTCGTGGATAACTTTTAAAGCAACAACTGCCAACAATTAAGGTATTGCTCCACACAGATCCGCAAGCCCCGGTTCAAATACATGGTTATCGCTGAGGCTTCCATGCGAGCTGTACACTGGATCAAACCCCATCCTCCGTCGTTTTCGGTTTTTGTGTCAACCGGGTCGCAGAGATTCAGGAGTGGTCGGAGAACGCAACTTGAAGACACGTTCCCACGAAAGTTAACCCACAAACATAGTGAATACTTATAATAAACTGGTGGCAACGAATATTCAAAAGCCAAACCCCTTTATTCAGGAGAATAAATTGAATTGGTGTTCCTTGACATTACTACGAGTAGGAGGTCGGT
The DNA here is from genome assembly GCA_036346975.1 of Drosophila prolongata. NCBI lineage: Eukaryota > Metazoa > Arthropoda > Insecta > Diptera > Drosophilidae > Drosophila > Drosophila prolongata. The sequence continues at coordinate 3,594,834 of JAYMZC010000320.1, forward strand.
TATTGAATGCTCCTATCCCGTACGAAGCCAAATTTCCGTTGTTGCTGTCTAAAAACTTTCAATTTATTAGATCCTATATACATGCACATTACGATTTGTCACGCTGGCCCTCGAGCTCTTGTAAGTCGTCTGCGCGAAAAAGTATGGCTAGTCAATGCTCAAGAAGTCTGCCGACGAACAGCTCGCTCGTACATGCGCTGCTTTCGCTGTAAGCCGCAACACTTAAAGCAAAGAGTCTGACTTAACCACTGATATTTTTTTCTTAACTTTTTAAAAGCTCGGAAGTCGTCACGGGATTCCGGAGAAGGTGTGGTGTGACAACGGAAAAAATTTCGTCGGCGCCGATCGGCGCATGAGGGAGTTCCGAAACCGTCTGGAGGAGAAGGTGAGTGGTCCCGGGAGTACATCTCCAGCCTGCACAGAGGACCTTGTGGATCAGGAGGAGCCAAACATTCACGTACGAACAGTGGTCATCGTCGCCGAGGACAGTGGTAGCGGTCCACGACGGCGCCGATAAAATGTTCGGGTTGCGGACGTGCGTACGCTGGAAGGCGTATACCGACGAGGTCTCCATCGGCTGCCCCCTTAGCCTGGTTTGGCTTGAAGGACGTCGTCCCTTCAGAGGGGGCGGTGTTTGCGAACTTGGCGTTTTGATTTTAAAATATCTAGTTGTAAGGCGAGAGCGGGAGCCAATAAAGCTTTCACTCGCTCTTGCTAATTTGGCTATGCTAAGAGAAATTATATGAAAATTAAAGTCAGTGTTAAATCGAATTCGATCAAATCACTCCTTTTCGTCGTCGGTTAATTTCGCTAAATAAATACGTCGTTATTGCAAACACTTGTTTGTGTTTTCTTAATACAAAATAGTATTACATTTTCAGTAAGTGTTCTTTTTCTTGTAAACAGCATGAACGTGAATTGAGTTTCACAAAGCACACTAGTAATAATACCATCAGTTTGTTGCATAACAGAAAAAAACGAGGGCGGAAGCTAACTTCGGCAAGCCGAAGTTTTAATACCCTTGCAGACTTTGCCGAAATTGCTTAAATTGAATAAATAGCGAAAAGAATAACAAATGTGTAAAATAAACCCAAAGTCATCTTAATACAAAGGCCAAAGAACAAATATGCTAAAAACTGTTTCGGGAGTTAACACACTCCCCTCATCAACGACCTTATTAATCCAATGAGAAATGGTAGATCGGACAGTTTTGTACCTGTCAAGAGTTTTAATCCTCTTTATTTTATATACCACCATATGAGCTTTGCGTAGATTTTTCGTTATATTGTGCGACAAGTTCCAAGACCTTGTATTAAATATGTCGGCGGCAAGGGTATGTCGGCCGGCGGCAAGGGTATGTTATCCATGTTGATCCTTTTGATGATTGACGCAGCTGCACAGCGAGTTCCGATCGGTTCGAATACCCAAGCTCAACTAACTATTTCAGCATAAGCGCTCACGTCATAAACTCACTCAAGTCGAGCGTATGCAGCCAGCTCTGTCTTACTCAAGACTCTTGGTATCTTACCATCGAACCTCACTCAGCAGCAGAGCGTCTCTGCTAAAGCATAAGTAGGGAATTCCCCGAATTCCCAAATTACCAGAATGCTACATCTACTAGGAATCACACTGCGACACGGCCTTCCTGACCTATCACACGTCCTCGTGTGCTACATCCACCACCCATGTCCAATTCACACACCAGACTCTTTTAATTATGGTATCTCTTGGTTTTAATAACATTATTCTCTCTTACAATTTACAAACTTACAGAGCCGCTTACACAAACATTAACTGACAATTTTTCTTATCTAGGAAACACAATTTCCTTTTGTTTACAAACATAATACATCTTCAACTTCATGATCTTATTCACATTATTCAATTCTAATCAGAATTTTCCAATAATTCAGATTTTACACAACTTAGACTTGTCTCTCAGTTTCTCAATTCAATTTGGTGTGCACACTTACACCCAATCACCTTGACCGCTATAACACTTCTCATCCCTGTGAGACAGCTGTTTATGGTGCGGTCCTCAATTCGCCCCTTGGGACACAGGCGCACGCTTACTGACGCCGTCTATTAGTTCGTTCCCCTCCTGGGAATCGGCATCACTTAGGCCATCGAATTCTTCGTTTAATTCGTTAATTATTTGTCTGCTTGGTAGCGCTCTTAGCCACTCATGTGAATATTTATACGCTCGCTTATTAACTAATGATTTTAGTTCATATCGTCTAAGACTTTGATCACCTCAAATGGACCTTTAAATTTGGGGTCGAGCTTTGTCTGATGCCGTTCTTCGTTTTTCAGCAAAACATGATCACCTACGTTATGCCTCATAATCTTTGCCTTATTTTTGTCAAATCTTTGTTTGTCAAATTGTCCATGTTTTCCTTGGCTTGAATTCTAATCTGTTCTCTATCTACATCGTTGTCTTCTTCGTTTATTGACAATAAACCAAAAGGCCTAGCTTCTTTTCCTATTAATAGCTCTAAAGCGCTAAACTTGGTGACTCGATTTGCAGTACAATTCATGGCCAGTTGTACTTCAGCCAATGCCTTCTGCCATGATCTCTGACTCGTTTCAACTGCTGTCAGCATTGTCTTAAGTGTGCTCATCACGCGTTCAACCTGTCCATTTGCCCTACTAGCTCCGGTAGCGATCAAATGCAGCTGAATCTTTTGAGCGGAACAGAAATTGCGGAAGCCTAAGCTAGCAAAACAACGACCTTGATCCACTATTATTCTAGTTGGCAATCCAAATAGCGCCACAACCGATTTCACAGCTTTAATACAGCTTTCGGTGTCTATATTCAGTGTGTGGTAAAAATAAACAAACTTGGTGAATGCATCTATTAAAACAATGACGTATTCCTTCAAGTCGTTTTTGCCACTCATTTTACCCGTTATATCGATGTGTACTGTATGCCATGGTATCTCTATCTTAGAAATTAGATGGAATTCTGCCTGACCTTTCCATTTGGGGTTTTTGCAATTCTATTGGATATTGTGGATCAAATATAGTTAATACTGGGGTCTGTGTCAATACACCTATTATTTTCAAACGTATTTGTTCATGTTTTGACAACCAGACAAAATTAGCATTATTCTTTGAAGTAAGCGTATACAATGGTTTTAATATTTCGGAAAATTTTGGAATGAATTGTCGAAAGTAAGAAGCTAAACCGTAATTGAGTAACAGTTTCCGGAGGTGTCAACCCTATCAATGCCTGGATCTTTCGTGCATTTGGCCGAATTTCTCCATTCGTTATTTCAAACCCAAGGTACTCGATTTTAGTTTTAAGAAACGAACATTTTGTTTTTATTAAATGAAAATCCGGCTTTACTTAAGGTGTCCAACACTATCTCTAGTCGTTCTAACGCTTCATCTTTCGTTTTTGCTACTACCATAACATCATCAATGTAAACAATTGCGACTGTGTGTGCCAACGGACCCAGGGCTTTTATTATTGCACGCTGAAACACAGAAGGTGCGTTCTTCAGACCAAAGGGCATGGTTAAGAATTCGTACTGTCCATCAGGTGTAACGAAGGCCGTTCGCTCAATTGAATCTGGGTGTACAGGGATTTGGTAAAATCCACTTGCCATATCTATACACGAAAAGTACCTTGCACCACGAAGACGAGCTTTTTGATCCGAAATAAGAGGCAAAGGATATTTATCGGCAATCGTATTGTCGTTTAAAACGCGGTAATCTACACAAAGACGATCTGTGCCATTTTTCTTCTTAACCAGCATCATGGAACTAGCGAATGGTGAGCAACTGGGACGAATAATTTTTGATGTAAGCAATTCATCAATTTTGCACCGAACGTGCTTCCTCTCATCATTGCTAAGCCTATAAGGTCGGCGTTGCACAGTCTTTTGTGGATCTATTAGCCTAATTTCTAAATGACCTGTCGTCACACAAGTCATTGGAATTCCGTCAATAAACCTATCAGAGTGACATCTCAACATATTGCTTAATATCGTCTTATCAGAATCGTTTAAATTGGTATCAGAATTTATGATTTCTTCATACTTCACTAGACTCAGAACATTTACTCTTTTTGTCTTATAAAAGCAAAATTTATTTGCATCAATTGATACACCAAAGCACAGGCTTAAAACTTCACGGCCAATCAACACGTCATGCTTCAAATATTTGTCATAACTACATGTAATAAAACTTCTAAACAATATTGTTCAATATTAATATTACTCACAACTTTCAATGTGCTACAAATTGAATCGTTACTTATGCCATTTAAAGTTACAATATTGTGAAATCGTTTTCCGGTGAATTTATCCGCAACACTCTCCTTGACCAGTGAACATTCGGCTCCAGAATCAAAACAATATGGAATGGACTCACCGGATAAGGTAATTGTTCCACTTGGTGGAGCTACTGTACAAACGTCAACTCGCTTCTCGTAGCTCTTGCTGTTTCCACCAGTACGATTTTTGGGGCATACAGAAGCCACATGTCCGTTTTCGCCGCACTTAAAACATTTAATTTTAGATCGATCTTCACTCCGGCCGTGCTGCTCACGCTATAACTCCTTTCTGTTGGGGCTGATGCTTTCTCCATTCGAGAGCGGCATTCTGCATATTTGTGGCCAGCCTTTCCACAAAAATGGCACTTCACCTGCGACTGTATTCTTGTTTTCTTCTTGTCCGGACCCGTCGAATATCCATCCTCCTCGTTGTTATGCTTCTTGAAAGCGTAAGCCTGTAGCTGCTGCTGCAGCTCAATACGAGTCGTCACATTCGTTGTAAACAGCCAACGCAACAAATTATTATCAATTTGAGCCATGTGAGCTAACGCTACTGATACCGCAATCTCCTCCAAATTCTTTGCCTTCCACTTAGAGAGCAATAGGGTGACAATGCGACTGCCGTACTCAGCGAAACTCTCTCCAGTTTTGGGACGTCCGTTCAAAATGTTCATCAGTATGGCAGAAGTTGTCTCAATGCCCACGAAACGTTGGATGAAGAGTTCCTTAAACTGCGGCCATGTGATGCCAGCGAAGCATATTTGGGACAGCCATTGCGATGCACTGCCTTCTAATGCTTTGCTTAACGCAATCACAAGCGCACTGCCTTCGAGAGCATTATCCGCAAAAATTAAGTCCACTGTAGTACACAAAGCTGATGCATCTGCTCCAGCGGTGTCAGGGCAAAACTTGTGTAGAGTGACGTGGAGTGCTCTCCCGTCTATTGCCGGTGCTCTTGGTGCCTGCATGGATTTTATTATTTCCATTAAATTGCGATTTTGCTCTTCTAAGGCTGCCCTATATACGCTAGAGCTGTCCCCTTTTGGCGGAGCCAATCCCACTTCTGATGTCGGTGGCAAGGGTATGTCGGCCGGCGGCAAGGGTAATCCATGTTGATCCTTTTGATGATTGACGCAGCTGCACAGCGAGTTCCGATCGGTTCGAATACACAAGCTCAACTAACTATTTCAGCATAAGCGCTCACGTCATAAACTCACTCAAGTCGAGCGTATGCAGCCAGCTCTGTCTTACTCAAGACTCTTGGTATCTTACCATCGAACCTCACTCAGCAGCAGAGCGTCTCTGCCTCTGCTGCCGTGCTTTCGCTCAATATCAGCTAGTAAAGCAGAAGCAGGGAATTCCCCGAATTCCCAAATTACCAGAATGCTACATCTACTAGGAATCACACTGCGACAAATACAATCTTTTGTTATTTACAGCTGATTTAACAGATTACTTACATACTTATGATATTAGGTATATTAAACTATTTTAAAGTTATGTTTGTAAGGATGCTTTCTCGGCCGGGGTGCAGATCTCAGTCGGATCCAAGAGTCCTTTACAAGAAATTTGTAAATCACCGAAACACCGGACTAGAGAGTTCCGTTCTACAGGTGAAGGGATGATTTTGATGGGAAACGGAAACGTGGACGTGTAGAATCCTTGTCTTGTGTTTCGGGTCAAGGGCGAAAAATCCACCTGGCTGGACCTTCAGGCGAGGCCGAGCCGGGAGGATACTGGGCGGGTGTTGGAGTCCTGGGTCTCGCGACGAGGGCGAAAAATCCACCGAGGAGGAGGAGGATACTTTAAGCGGGGTCGGATAGTAAGGGGACAGAGGAAAGGGGTCCGCATTCAGGTCCGATGGCACTACTCGGAGCAAAACGAGGGCTACTGTGGCGAACGGTTAGGTTAGGTTAAGCTTCTTTTCTAACTACAAAATGAAAACACGATCGGGAGATATGATTATACTTTATTGAGATTGTCCTCACCCGAGTCCGCTATTCCGTTCTGAGCGTATGAGAACCTATTTTGTACTAACCTCTTTAATATCACCCGCGATCAACAGCATAGTACTTGGCCAAATTAAGCCGGCGGAAAACTCGCGATGAGAAAGCTGTAAAGGGTTGCGTTAGGCGCCACGTTTGGCCTGTCTTGCGAAAAGCTTGAGGAGCACACGTGGGGTTTCGAAGTTTTCCCTAAGCCGTGTGCCGATCACACGTCTTCCTGGTTCCGCTATCCCGAGAGAAGTCACGCTGTCCGGTTGTTGTGTGATCGCCTACCCTTTTCCTCCTTTTTACCGCATTTGGTATTTCTAGTATTTTCCCACTACTGATATCTTAGCTCCTTGCTTTTCTAGTATTAAATGTGTCTTGGCTAAATATCGGTTGGCGTTGCCACCACGGGATTTGAACTTAGATATAACTTATTTAATCTTCCTATGTCTTAATATTTATTAAACTTCATGATATTTCTCATAAAACTATGATAAAGATAAGAAAAACTGTAAATGTGAGCGCAATTTTCAACGTCTGTTTTGTAGTTTAGTCTTATGCTTGTGGGTGTGTTTGTCATATGTAACATTTCTATGGTGAAACGTTTTTTGTAATGTTGTTCTTGTTCCAAAATAGTCGTTGCTTCAAAATTTGGTGAGTGACCGCTGGTTTTACAGTGGGCCATAAGTGCTGTTTTGGTGTCTTAATTTGAAGTCTGATCTGTGTTGTGATATTCGAGTTTTTAGTTTGGATTTAGTTGTTCCTACATATATACTGTCACATTTTTCATTTATATCTCCATTGCATGGTATTTTATATACAACATTGTTTTTGTCAAACATTTGTATTTTGGACTTGGTCTTGTTAAATATTGGTCGTAGGGTATTGTTGGGCTTGTGTGCAATTGTTATTTTTTGTTTATTGTAAAATTCTGACTTTTTAAGGCGTTCTGATAGTCTTCGTATGTATGTTACGGACATGTATTGTGTAAGTTCTGTACATTTTGTTTTTTGTTAAATGTTTTTGTGTCTTTTAATTAAAGTTATAATTAGATGGTTTGGGAAGTCGTTGTCCTTTAAAATTTGTCTTATTTCATTTTTGTTTTCTTCATGAAAAATGTTGTCCGAAATGGCTAGCATCCACGTCCGACGGTGCAGACGTGTAAAATTATGTAGGTGTAATAATTTTTAAAGCTTTGTTTTTTTATTGTCTAAATTTATGTTATTTTATGTTTTTATGTTGATTATAGTTGCCCGGAAGCTAACAAAGGACTCGTTAATCTTAACCTATTACAAGCATGGATCTTAAAGTTATTTCGTGGTTCCAGACCGCTTTCCGTGCCGGGTTACTTGGCCGGTGATGTCGTCGTCGCTCGCGTCGAGGGCATCCTCTGCGTAGTAGGGTTTAAGTTGAGATATATTGGCGATCCGCAGCCGACGGTCCTCTGGGCGTTGCAGACGTACCAAGTTCGGAGATGTGAACTTCGCGACAGTATAGGGACCATCATATTTAGGAGCGAGTTTGGCGGCGAATCCCTCGGTCGCTTTTGATAAGGGATGTTGTCGCAGCCATACTTGTCTCCCGAGCGTTGGTCTCCATTCACGCCTCCGAAGGTTATAGTGCCTCGCCTGCTCTAGAGATGCTCGTTGAAGGTTCGATAGCACGATGTCGAGGTTTCCTTGGAGGTGTGACGCTTCAGGACCTGTATGCACGACCGCCGATCCAGGGGTAAGTTCGTCATACAGCATCGCAGGCAAGCGTTGCTCCCGTCCCTGAGTGAGAAGTGCGGGAGTATACCCGGTCGAGTCCGATACACTACTATTAATAGAAAAAATCTCCGGCAACATAATATCCCAAGAACTCTAGTCTCCTTCCGACAGCTGGGATATCAGCGTCTTCACCGTACGATTGGTCCTCTCGGTCGGATTCTCCTGCGGACAATACGGAGCCGTGTACTGGACTTCCACGCCGAGCTTAGCAAAGTAGTCTTTTAGGGCCCGACTTGTGAATTGGGTTCCGTTGTCACATACGAACTTCCGGGGGGTGCCCAACCGCCCGAGTATTCGTTCCCGAAACGCTTCTGTACTGCCGCAGCGGTGGCTTTCCGGAGTGGGATCAACTCTACCCATTTGGAGAACACGTCATGGAAAACGAGAAGCATCGAGTTCAGTTGTTTCGATCGGGGCAGTGGACCTACAAAGTCAGCATGAATGTCGAAGGGTTCGCTTACGACACGGGTAAGATTTTCCCTGCTGCTTTGGTCTGAAGTGTCCTGCGGTCGGGGAATCATGACACTCGTATAAGTCGCGGGCTCTACAGGGAGTGGGTACACAGAGTTCCCACGGGAAGTAGTCCTCTTCGTCTGCTCGTTAACCCCGTTTGGCCGTTTTCCAACATATAGTCGGAGAACTTCTCAGGCTCGTCGTGTACCTTGTCCTTCATCTTCCCGATCCATTCGCAGTGATCCTTGAGCTCGATAGCGCCTTGAAGTACCTCACAGGGCTGTCGGGAAAGCGTATCGGCCACGACGTTCAACTTCCATCGTCAGTAACGCACGTCGAATTGGAACTGTTGTAATTCCAACGCCCAGCGCGCTATTCGGCCGGAAGGACTCTCGATGGAATTTAACAATTTGAGAGCCAAATGGTAGGTAACGACTTCGAATCGGTAGCCCTCCAGGTAACATCGCATCTTCCTGATGGCCCAGATGATGGCCAGACACTCGTTTTCTGTCGTCGTGTAGTTGTGCGCCGCAGGAGTTTGTCGACGGCTAGCGTATGCGATGACCTTCTTTTGGCCCTCGACGTCCTGAGATAACACCGCTCCCAAGCCTACGTCACTCGCATCAGTCTTTAAGACAAACTTCCGGTCGAAATCCGGATAACCCAACACCGGGGCGGTGGTCAGGCATCTTCTAATCTCTTCCAAGGCGGTTTGCTGTTCCGGTCCCCAGGTCCACTTCCGGCCTTTCTTCAGTAACGCGTTCACTGGTTGCACGATGGTCGCGAAGCTTGGGACGAATCTCCGGTACCAGGATGCCATCCCGATCCATTGGCGTAGTTCCTTCAGGTTGGTGGTGGTCTTCAGCCCATTGATCGCAGACACCTTCTCGGGATCGGTCGGGCACTGAGTGTGCGTTCAACTGTCGATAGTCGATACACATGCGCCAATCGCCAGCCTTTTTCTTCACCAATACGATTGGTGCGCTGTGTGGGCTCCTGGAGGGCTTGATGGCTCCTGCGCGAAGCAGTTCATCTACTTGGGTATCGATGACATGTTGCATCGCGGGGTTCCTTTGCTTTAAGGGCTTATCGTCGCGCATGACGATACGATGCTCAGCGACCTGAGATACTCCCTGGAGACTCTCGAACAAAGCTAACTCTCGTTCGATGAAGCCTTGTTGCCTCGGGCCCAATGGTACAATATGTCGCAGCATGGCGACGAAGCATGGTCTTCCGCCTTCATCCTAGCGGTTGTCCCAGTGCCCTTTGTAGAGGCCGCGTCCCGCGTAGACGTTGGGCTAAGAACATCTGTTCCTCCTTGTCTGGCAGTCCCCAATTGGACCCTAAACTTGTCGGAGGTACCGTTTCTTCTCGATCGTCCCTCGTTGGTAGGAGCACTGAGTGTAACAAAGGATCTCATTCTGCTTGGGGTTCGGATCGCAATTCGAGGGTGGCCTGCCCACATCGCACGCGCGTCCCGTCTACTTTGAGGAAATCCATCCCAAGTATCACTCGGTCTAACATGGTGGGCATCACCAAAATAGGTAAGATTACTGTGGTGCCCGCCAAAATGACCGGGGTTCGCCACAATTTCTTCACATCCACACATGACCGATCGGCCAACGCTATTCTAGTGACAACTTCACGAACCTCGTCTGCGCGGGCAACCAGCTTTGTAAAACTTTCACTGGCGAAACTCCTCGATGCCCCTGTATCAACGGTGGCGTCTACCCACCTTCCTCCGACTTCTATCGCTGCTGTGATGAGCCCACCGTGTATCCTTAACGGGGGTTTTGTTGGGGTCGAGTCGTTGCTTCGCTCGTCTCTGCCGCACCCGGATTCCGGCGGAGACGTCCTCCGTTTCCCGAGGCATTTCGACGGCAGCACTCTATAGTTAACACTCCTACCCGGCCACAATCCCAACAGAAGTCGCGACGTGGGTTGGGACAGTCCCGACGGAAATGTCCGTGTTCACCGCCACGGCCGCAGGCCCGCTGCACGTTCACTCTCGAGGTTCCTTGCCCGATCATCCGCTGAGTCACGTGTCCTGCCTGTGTAGTACTCTCCAAGATCCGAGGCGAACGATGATTTTCAATCAATTATCCCGTAGATTCACTCCTATCCGCTCGAGGGGGGTATTCCAGGACCTTCGAGGTAACGGTGACTTCGGAACACCAAGTCCTTTCGTGACGGAAACCCCCACGGGCTGGACCTTCGGGCGAGGCCGCAGCTGGAATCTGTCAGGATTTGTAAGTCGGGGATCTTCCGCCTCACTGCGCAGGTAGGTTAGTGGATGTAAGTCAGAAAATCTTGATAGTGTATATATGTGTTTTTATTTTCCGCGTGTTTTCGTTTTCCTCGTCCGCGACCGCCTACCTCGAGGTACCAGAGCAGAGAGAGTGTTCGGAATCCGACGTGTGACCCTCTCGTCCTCTCAGATCCTTTTCTTGCCAGATCGGTTTAGTATTTTCCCTATTTTCTAGTATTTTTCCCTATGGTTGCCACCTCGGGCGGATGGTGCGGAATTAAACTTGACATATTTTGGTTCTGTACCCGAAAATCCTATAGGTTCGATTTCCAATTACTAAATAATAATCCTTCATTTTATATCCAATCAAGACCAATCAACTTCGGCTGCGTGCTGACGTGTTTTCTTAACGCTCCGGAAAAACAACTAGTCAATCAGTCGAAAACGTTCGAAAAATTAATAAACGCGAGGTTTTGCGTTTCGCGATGCAAATCGCATATCGTAAACTAAAGTTTTAATTAATTAAATAATTAATCTTTACGCACTAACGATAAACAATTGAGTAACGTGGATCAGCGCACTTTTTTTTTTTTTTTTTTTTTTTTTTTTTATTTAACTTTGCTTTTATTTATTGAATCTTCTCTTAATTTTGAGACTAACAATAAGTTTACGAATCTTAACATTAAAATTTAACTAACAGTATAATAAGACTGCATTCTGGTTGCGCGTGCCTCAAGTCGGTCGCTGGGTGGGTAAGTCATTGCGACGAAGGCGTGATTGGTTGATCAACCTTGTAAGACCTCTCGCCAGGTGGTTAGGGTGCAACGATAGCTTGGTAAAGTACTTTTCCTTCTGTTCTGCGATCACTTCTTTGACTGGTAGAATGTTTAAGTCGCGATGTATGGTTTCGTTGCGAACGTACCACGGTGCCCCGGTGATTGTTCTCAAGATCTTCGACTGAGCTCGCTGGACTATGTCAATATTGCTATTGCTGGCATTCCCCCATAACTGAGAGCCGTACATCCATATAGGTTTTAGTACCGAGTTATACAGCAGGACTTTATATTCAAGACTAAGGGGAGACCGAGCGTTGATAAGCCAATGAAGGCTACTGGCTTTTAGCTTTAGGTGTGTTCTTTTGGCTTCAATGTGCCGGCGCCATGTGAGTCTTCTGTCGAGGTGTACTCCTAGATATGTCACTTCGTTTGCTTGCGGGAGTAGAGTATGGTTTAACATGAGCGGCGGGCAGTTTTGCCTGTTCAGGGTGAACGTAACGTGCTTGCATTTTTGTTCGTTCACTTTAATTCGCCAATCTGATAGCCACTGTTCTACATCGACCAGATGAAGAGCGAGTTGCGCAGTTGCTTGCATCGGGCATTTTGAGCGGCTGAGAATGGCTGTATCATCAGCAAACGTAGATGTTGTTAGTCGTGTGCTTGTTGGGATGTCTGCTGTGTAGAGGACATATAATGTTGGCCCAAGCACGCTTCCTTGGGGAACTCCAGCTCCAATAGTGAAATCGTCAGTTATAGCAGTGTTGCATCGAACAGCAAATTTTCTGTCGTAGAGGTAAGACTCTAGAAGCTTATGGGTGTTGTAGGGGAGCATTGTCTTGATCTTGTACATTAGACCTTCTAGCCAAACTCTATCAAATGCTTGAGAGACGTCTAAAAATATGGCAGTACAGTACTCTCGTTTTTCGAACGCGTTCCGAATTTCTGATGTTATCCGGTTGACCTGCTCAATTGTTCCGTGCTTTTCACGAAACCCAAATTGATGTGACGGAATTCCTTCCTGGATTCTTAGGTATGTGTTTATCCGAATCAATACGCATTTTTCAAAGAGTTTAGATAAGCATGAGAGTAGGCTTATAGGTCTATACGACGTGGGAATTGTGTGGTCTTTTCCTGGCTTTGCTATCATTATTATAATCGACTTTTTCCATCTCACTGGAAAGTGGCCAAGTTTTGCGATGGCATTAAAAAGCTGGGTGATGGTGCAAACGGCGCAGTATGGGAGCTCAATGATCATTTTGGGAGTTATGAGGTCGCAGCCCGGGGATTTTTTCGGATTCAGCTGATTTTTGATGATGTTAACGATTTCGTTTGGGCGAAACTCAATTGGTTCATGTTGAAGCTGAGGCTCATGTGGTAAAGTCGGCAAGGTGAACGCACTAGTGGCAGGATTTGGTTGGAAGACATTTTTAAGGTGGTTGGCAAAAGTGCTGGCTCTGTCTGCATCGCTGCGCGCCCAGTCGCCTGTGGGATTTCTAATAGGCATCACGGTTACTTTCGGTGAGCTTAGAGTAGGGTGAGCTCTCCATAGTGAGTGTTTTGTACTAGATGTTGACAATTGCTCTATGTAGCGTCGGTGGACTTGTGCTTCTTCTTGCTGTAAAGCTTTTGTGAGTTGACGTGAGGCATATTTTAAGCTTTGCCTAGCAGATGGTGATCTGTGGAGTTGCCACTCTCGACGTAAGCGTCGCTTTTCGAGGACGAGCTGTTCTATTTGTAGATTTGTCTTCTTTTGGTTGCTTTGTGTACTTGTAGTTTGGGGTGTTGAAACTCGAGCTGCAGAGACGAGTACAGACTCCAGTGTATTAACAAATCTGTCTACGTTGGCTTCATCGTTGAGATGAGGACTTAGCTCAATGTGTGAGCTAATGTATTTCTTGTACTTAACCCAATTGGTTTTCTGAGATGTCAATTTAAACGATTGCTCCAATGCGCCTGGATGTCGGAGAAGAATAAACAGGACAGGCGAGTGATCCGATGAAAGATCCGAGAGGCATTCGGCGCTTATCAGATTTTTAGAAATGTTTTTGGTAATTGCAAAGTCTATTAAATCGGGTAGTTTCCTTGGGTCTGCCGGCCAGTATGTTGGTCTGCCAGGAGAAACATAGTCCAGCTTGTTCTTGGCTTTTATAACTGCATTATAGAGCTGTTTTCCTTTTGGAGTCACGAGACGTGATCCCCAGTGTGTGTGCTTGGCGTTGTAGTCCCCTGCTGCTATGAAGTGGTCTCCTAGTGAGTTGAAAAACTGCATAAACTCATCTTCAGCTATGGTGAAGCGAGGGGGGCAGTATACGGCGGCTAGTGTAAGTTGGTTGCCAGTATTTGTTTGTATATTTATAGATGTGGCCTGTAGATAATTTTTAGCAAATTTGTTATGATAGTGGTGCTTAATACGGCTTCTGATTAGAATTCCAGTCCCACCATGTGCTTTACCATCTGGATGATTTGTTCCGTAAAAAGAGTAACCTCGTAGTTGAAAATTGTATTTATTTGTAAGGTGTGTTTCTGAAAGCAGCATTACGTCGATATGGTTGTCGAGTAGGAATTGAGCTAACTCAAGTTTATGCTGTGAGACGCCGTTAGCGTTCCACGTAGATATCCTTAGGGAAGTCATTATTTGGATTGTTGTGAAACCAGCATTTGAATCAGTAGATTTTGGTTTCGCATTAAATCTTGCATAGTTGTGCGCATAAACGACATAAACTCCGTAAGGCTTTGCTGCAGGCTGTATATCATATCTTCGAAGTTGCTTTTTGACTGCTCCGAGAATTGTTGCTGCTGAGCCGTGTTCGGTTCTTGATATGCTGATTGCAGAAATGAACTTTTTGAGACAGGGTTAGCCAGTCCTGATTTTAAAGCGCTTGCGTAAGTCACATTTTTATCAGAGTTTAAGGGTCCTAGTGAGGATCTGGCTGCAGTCGAGAAGAAGACTTCAGGGTTTGTTCTGGAAGCTGTCATCTGTTTATTTTGGGTGCGGGCGGCAGTTCCTCTCTGGTGGATGCGACTTTTCAGCTCCTTGTAAACAGGGCAGCCTCTGTAGTTAGCAGTGTGATTGCCACCGCAGTTGCCGCACTTTTTCGAGTTGCAGTCATCTTTGCTCGTTGGGCAGTGTGCGGAGTCATGAAGATCTCCACAAACTACACACACCGGGCGCAGTTTACAGTATGACCTTGTATGGCCATATTCTTGGCAGTTCGCACATTGTACCGGGCCATTGCGTTTGTGCGGTTCCTCAACTGTAATTCTGCGGTGCAGCAGGAACTGAAGATTGTAAATGGGGTGCACTTCGTATTTCTTTAGGGGCTTATTTTCTGGTTCGAGCTCAACCTTAAAGAGTGGCTGCGGCTTTCTATCCCTGTTAAGGATGTTGAAGACTGTCTTAGCGTTAAATCCCTTCTCTTGAAGCGCCTTTGTTATCTCTGCAGGCGATACGTCGGACTCTATGCCCTTAAGTACGACTTGCAGGCCCTTGCTACTTTTTAGCTGATACGTGTAAAAGTTCTTTTTATTCTCGGAAAGATATTTCGATAATACTCTGTAATTATCTTCAGACTTCATTTGAACCTTTGTTTCCTGGATGTTGCCCTTTACTAGAGGTATTATGTGGAAGTTATCCTTTCCAATAAGCTCGATAATTTTGTTGACAAGAACATTGGAACTTTTTTCTCGAATATAAATAGGCGGAGGTTTTGGCTTCCTTTTCTCGACTTCAGTGGATTCGGCCGCCTCAACGTCATAGGCGTCTTCCAAGATTTTAAATCGGTTTGAGTTCGTGGGCGTTTCTATTCCAGCTAGGCTAGCATTGTTACGGGTTATTTTGCGTTGAGAATTTAGAGGGCTCAGCTTCCTTTTGATTTGGATGTAGCGATCCATACCAGTCTGCACAGCCGGCTTAGTACATTCATTGGTTTTGTTCTGCATTGAGGCACATTCAGCGCTCTTTGGCCGCAGAGACGTCGATGGTAGCGAGGGGGAGCAAGAATGCGCTCTCTCGCTCGATACGTTTAAGAACTCGGTCAAGTTGGGGGTAATTGCCCTCGCTTGATCAGAGCTTGCATTATTTTCGGTTGCTTTAAAAGAGAAGTACGCGTTATTTCTTTGTACTGAGAGCCGTCTCTCGTCTTGCTCACGTTGACGTTGTGTGCGAACGTCGTTCAGACTCATTGTATTCGTGGTAAAGTTATTTAGAGTTTTAAGTGTTAAGTTTTATATTAATTAAATGACCAATCAATATAAACATTCGCGATTTCATCGCAGAAAGCGTCTTTTCGCGTTATAGTTGATTTATTAAAACGGTCACTGCACTTTTGTGATTTTATTGAATATTTTTTCCCGGAGCACAATAAATACACGTCTGCATGCGACGACGGTTCAAATGATCCATCAGCGCACTCAATGACAAAAAAACAAGACGAAGCCCGTGAAAAATTTCGTCGTCTTGCTTTGGCCCGTAACAATGCTTATTTTACGGTGACGAGTAATACTCTAGAACCAAAAGTGCTTGAAGGTGCAAGTTTACTGACCGCCGAAAACCAGAGAGCTAGCTCTTGCTCTCCCGCCCTGCTCTTCACCGCTCAAACGCCATGGAGTGAGCAATGCAAGACTCCAACAGAGCTTCTGCCGCCTAGCGCAACAACAACTGCAACTACTACGACTACTACAACGGTCTCTGTCGCCAACAATGCAATAACGACTCTACCCTCTGCAACTTCTACGACTACTACAACGGTCTCTGTCGCCAACAATGCAATAACGACTCTACCCTCTTCTTGTGCTGCAGGTAAAGCAACAACACAACCAAAAACAGTGCAAACGGCAAAAACAAAGCTACGGTAGAAGAAGTGACAATTCTGCAAGCGGGTTCGGCCATGCAGACAGGCATGGATCGCTACATTAATATCTCCAAGCGCAAGCTAACACCCCCAAAAAACTCGGACGGCAATAAGACAAAAATAAATCGTTCCAACAAAGGCCCTGAAAATCCCGGGCCATTAAATGAAAATAGATTTTCCATTCTAGCCTGAAACAGAGTCGGAACAATTAGCCCCAAGGAAACTAAAGCCCCCACCTATTTTTATTCGGGAGAAGATCTCGAATGCCCTAGTCAACAAAATAGTTGAGCTTGTCAGAAAAGATAACTTTCATGTTATTCCACTTATGAAAGGGAATATAAGCGAAACTAAACTCCAAACCAAAACCGAAGACGATTTCCAAGCAGTGTCGAAGTACTTAAACGATGCCGAAAATAATTACTACACGTACCAGCTGAAAAGTTGTAAAGGTTTGCAAGTTGTGCTCAAGGGAATACCCGATGTGACCCCCTTTGAAATTACAGAGGCCTTAAAAGAAAACGGTTTTTGCGCAAAAAATGTTATAAACATTATGAACAAAAACAAGAAGCCGCAACCACTCTTCAAGGTCGTGCTGGAGCCAGACAGCAGAACTTTGAAAAAAAAACGCAGTGTACCCGATCTACAAGTTGCAGTACCTTCTGCACAGTAGGATCACAGTGGAAGAGCAGCACAAACGGACCGGGCCAGTGCAATCCACAAATTGCCAGGAATACGGTCGTACCAGGGCTTACTGCACCCTCAGGTCAGTATGTGTAGCTTGTGGAAACTGCCACGGCTCCAAACCAAGCCCTGCCAACAAGGAAGACTCTCACTAAAAAGTGTGTAAACTGCCAAGGAAACCACACCGCAAACTACAGAGGCTGTCCAGTCTTCAAGATGATTTAAAGTCGGATACAACGAGCGACAACGGCACGCTCCCTGAACACACAAAACACTTTCATGAGATCACAAACGACACGGGAAGTTTTCTTCGCAAAAGCAGCCAGATCATCATTTGGCCCTTCAATTACCACCAACGGAATGTCTTACGCCAGTGCTTTAAGATCAGGCACTGCTCACATAGAGCCGAAAATTGATAACATCTAGCAGGCCATGGGACAGCCACAAAGTAACATGGAATCTATGATGATTACATTGCAACAAAATATGATGGAATTTATGTACTTCGTGAAAACCACCATGCAAACCCTGCAAAACCAAAATATCTTGTTACAAATGCTTGCAGCTCATCTGCAAGATACTTCGATAAAATTACAGTTGGGCAACTGCAACCTTGCCATTGCCACTGTCTACTGCCCACCCCGCTTTACAGTCTCCGAAGACCAAATCATGGACTTCTACAATTCACTTGGTGAGCGATTCAAAGCATCAGGAGATTACAACGCCAAACACACGCACTGGGGATCCCGCCTTGTGACCCCCAAAGGAAGGCAATTATATAATGCACTCATTAAAACATGCAACAAACTGGACTACGTTTCACCAGACAGCCCTACATACTGGCCTACAGATCCTAGAAAACTACCTGATTTAATTGATTTTGCTGTGACAAAAAACATTTCTCGCAATCTAATATCAGCAAAATCGCTTTTGGATCTATCATCGGACCACTCACCTGTGCTAATAACTCTTCTTCAAAGCCCGGAATTAATCGAGCACCCTCGCAGGCTGACGTCTCATAGAACCAACTGGCTGAAGTTCAAAAAGTACGTAAGTTCCCACATTGAACTAACTCCACAGCTCAACATCAAGGAGGACATCGACTGCTACGCCGATGCACTGGAGTCTGTACTCGTCGCAGCAGCCAAAGTCTCAACACCGCAAGGGTGGGATGGGCACACACAGCAACACAAAACTAACCTTGAAATCGAACAGCTTGTTCTGGAGAAAAGACGTTTGAGACGTGCTAAGCATCCCTTGTGGAGGGCCCACCCAAATCTAAGTGCGCCGGCCGAAACAGTAATTCCCATAAGATTCAGGCAGCTGGGCCAGAAGCGACAAAGACAGAGCTTGTACATTTGCTTTGCACCTTCGAAATGTTTTCCAGCCAAACCCTGCAACTAATTCATTCGCACTACCGTCGCCGTCAATTCGAATCGAATCTGAGACGGAGCCAATTCTGTTTCAATCAAATGAAGTTGCAAAAGTAATCAGCGAGCAATTGAAACCAAAAAAGGCCCCAGGCGGTGATCAAATAACTCCCAAAATGTTAATCGAACTTCCAATGCAGTTGAGGTTATTTGTAAACTTTTTAACGGGATTACACGACTTGGCTATTTTCCAAAAAAAATGGAAAAAATCGGTAATCATAATGATCCCAAAGCCAGGAAAAGATCACACAAAACCAGCTTCGTACAGACCGATAAGTTTACTCTTGTGTCTGTCAAAACTGCTCGAAAAATGCAGCACAACCACTTTGGCTTTCGAGAAAGCCATGGAACAATAGAGCAAGTCAACAGACTAACAACAGAAATACGGACTGCATTCGAGTTTCGGGAATACTGCAGTGCGGTGTTCCTTGACGTTGCACAGGCTTTCGACCGAGTCTGGCTTGATGGCCTTATGCATAAAATCAGAACGATCCTGCCGGGAAACACTCAAACGATACTTGAATCGTACCTTTACAACAGAGCCTTCGTCGTGAGATGCAACACTACAACATCCGTCGACTACGCTTTAGAGGCTGGAGTTCCCCAAGGTAGCGCCCTTGGTCCAACTCTATTTCTCCTCTACACCGCAGATATCCCCACGAACGAGCGGCTAACTACTTCTACATTCGCAGACGATACCGCGATCGTAAGTCGGTCCAAATGCCCAATTCAGGCAACAGCACAACAGACATATCGAAGCTAAGAAAATTCACCTAAAACTAAAATCAAACAGTCGCCATTGGCTTATAAACGCGCGCTCCCCCCTCTGCCTGGACTTCAAGGTCCTGCTCTACAATACAACGCTTAAGCCAGTCTGGACCTACGGCTCCCAATTGTGGGGAAACGCAAGCAGCAGCAACATCGACATTATTCAGCGAGCACAATCCAAAATCCTGAGAACTATGGCATTCTACCCGTAAATGATGAAATATCAAAACAAAAAGCGTCCTACCACACCAAGCTAACTTCTCAAACAAACCATCTCGCCAGGGATCTAGCCAGGGTTTCCAACCGGACCCGATTGCAACGCAATGACCTTCCAGCTCAGCAATAGTTATTAGAGCCCCTAAATCTCGCGCCAGTCACCTTGACTGTCAGATAGTTTTTAATGTAAGATTCTATTCTCAATTCAGAGAAGATCCAATAAATAAAATGCAAAAATGTTTAAAAAAAAAAAGTTTTATATCTCTTACATACTTATGATTATAATAATGGTAAACTTAGATAACTACTGCTTATATATATTGTGGCGGCCTAGCCGTCAGGAATCGTCACAGATAAGGCGGCTGTGTGGTCTTTCTCAGGCTTAGGAAAGTAGCAGACTGTCAGTAGCCGACTCTCATCATTGCATTGAAGAGCTGGCATATGGTGAAAATGGCACATTGTGGAATCATCTTCGGAGTTATTAGATCGCATCCTGGAGATTTTTGTAGTTGCAGGTGCTCCTTTATGACCTTGGCTATAGTGGGCGTAAATTCAATGTGATCGTGTACCCAGATCTTGTACTTCAAAGTTTTCGTATAAAAAAAATCGTATGTAAAAAATCGGAACTCTTGGCCACTATCTCTCCTGTAACTCTTAAAATATTTTAGATAGTTTGGGTAGACATTTATGCAAAAAAAAAATGGACAAATAATTTTTAAAAACAAAACCTGAGACTTAATGACGAGGAACCGAAGTTTATAAAAAATAATTACAATTTCAACAATGCGGTCTTAGTAATTTGGACCAAATCCTAACACGATTTGTATGGTTAATAGTCTAATGACCCGTTCTTATTAGTACCCAAACTGCAAAACAAATTTTTATGACTTAGATGTGCGATTTTAATTTAGTTAAAACCGTGATTCCATAGTTTTTAAAAACTACCAAAATCTAAGGAAAAAACAAAATTAAAAACAACATAGTTATACTTAAAAAACAAAAAATTTCCTATTGTTCCTATGGGAGCTATATGATATAGTCGCCCGACCCGTCTTGTTCCGACTTATATACTACCTGCTATAGAAAGACAACTTTTGGGAAAGTTTTAAGCAGGGACTAGTTTGCATAGAAACGGACGGACGGACAGACGGCTAGATCGACTCGCCTAGTTATGCTGAAATGTGTCCTTCACTGCGTTGGGAACTGAAATTATAATACCCTCTGCATAAGTAAAACCACTCCAAGGTCGTAATGAGAAAGAACTATTAACAAATTCCGTTCCCTAAAATTTAAAAAATATTAGATCAGTTAGATAGAGAAAAATACGTAACATGACTTGATTTAATGTCAGGTTAGAAATATAAAGTAATGAAATAAATGAATTTTACATTAAAAATGGTTTATATCACTTTAGGCGACCACCATTTGGTTTTCAAATAACGCCGAATTAATTTTAGAGAATGATGGAATTGAATTCCTAATGACCTAATTGTTATTGGATGTGAAAAGCAACACATAATTAAACATTTTACCAAATACCAGAAGTGCAAAATGAGAATACGTACTAAAACTCCACAACGAACACTCCAATATATGCATTTGACAGAATGATGAATAAATTCTGCCTATTGGGGATGATAGACGAATTACTGCTATTTTAATAAATCTGGTAATGAGCAAGGTCGATGCAAGAATTAAAAGAAAATGGGAAGAACGGTTAGATTATACTTCGCTTCCACGTTGGAGCGAATGTCAGGCGACATTGAACAGGCGTTAACTGTTCAGCAGGTCCAATCAAATCCTTAGAAGGACGGAAATAGGAGTTTTTCGTATGACGCCAGGAACGACCCTGTACAATGCGTGTATTGGAACTCAGCTGAACATAAAACTAACTAACTGACACACTGTCAAAAAATGCAAATCGAACAGATGCAGATTGTCCAATTCCTCACACCATACGTTGCTGCCTATATATATTCCCCAATTACAAATTTCGCGTTGCCACCCCCTTCTCAACCCATGCATGCGACTTCATCGGTAGAGTCCTTCTGTTGTGGGCGTTCAAACAAAAAGTGGCAAGCTTGTATTGGCTCGAGAGTTGCTCGACTCAGGATCACAAATAAACTTTGTGACCGATAAGAGAGAGGTCGTGTGCTTGAGCTTATGAGGCATTGGTGGGACTAATGCCTAAGCCACAAAAAAAAAATCACACGGTTGTGTTTTTGGATCCTCAAAAATATTTCTTGTTATCGTCCAGATAAAGCAGGGCCTGATAGTGTCTGGGAGATGTGCCTCTGAAAATAAAATAAAGGCTGACAAAAAGATACATCTCAGCTGCCAGGACAAAGCGTTTGAGTCAATTGACACAACCCTGCAGAAATTATGGTTTGTGAAGGACTTGCCGCCCAAGGTTAAAGTCCATACTCCTGAGCAGCAACTTCGTGAACAACACTTTGAGAAAAATACTCAAAGATTGTCGTCGGCTAGATTTTCGGTTCGTTTGCCGTTCAAATATAACCCAAATCCTCTTGGCTCATCATACGAAGTTGCGAAAACTCGATTTTTGTCGATAGAAAAGAAATTGTCAAAGAACCCTTCGTTGAGGATGATGTATCTTGAATTCATGGAGGAATATGTTTCCATGGGCCACATGTCTTCCACCAATGACAAAATTCCAAATGCACCGCACTATTTCGGCCACAAAGTACTTCAACCAAGTTGAAAGTAGTTTTCGATGCATCGTGTCGTATATCGACGCAGATATCGTTGCGTATATATAATAAACCGGTGGCAACGAATATTCAAAAGCCAAACCCCTTTATTCAGGAGAATAAATTGAATTGGTGTTCCTTGACATTGCTACGAATAGGAGGTCGATTATTGAATGCTCCTATCCCGTACGAAACCAAATTCCCATTGTTGCTGTCTAAACACATTCAATTTATTAGATCCTATGTGTCATACATGCACACAACGATTTGTCACGCTTGCCCTCGAGCTCTTGTAAGTCGTCTGCGCGAAAAAGAATGGCTAGTCAATGCTCAAGAAGTCTGCCGACGAACAGCTCGCTCGTACATGCGCTGCTTTCGCTGTAAGCCGCAACACTTAAAGCAAAGAGTCTGACTTAACCACTGATATTTTTTTCTTAACTTTTTAAAAGCTCGGAAGTCGTCACGGGATTCCGGAGAAGGTGTGGTGTGACAACGGAAAAAATTTCGTCGGCGCCGATCGGCGCATGAGGGAGTTCCGAGACCGTGTGGAGGAGCAGGTAAGTGGTCCCGGGAGTACATCTCCAGCCTGCATCAGAGGACCATGGGGATCAGGAGGAGCCAAACATCCTCGTGCGAACAGTGGTCATCGTCGCCGAGGGCAGTGGTAGCGGTCCACGACGGCGCCGATAAAATGTTCGGGTGGCGGACGTGCGTACTCTGGAAGGCGTATACCGACGAGGTCTCCATCGGCTGCCCCCTTAGCCTGGTTTGGCTTGAAAGACGTCGTCCCTTCAGAGGGGGCGGTGTTTGCGAACTTGGCGTTTTGATTTAAAAATATCTAGTTGTAAGGCGAGAGCGGGAGCCAATAAAGCTTTCACTCGCTCTTGCTAATTTGGCTATGCTAAGAGAAATTATATGAAAATTAAAGTCAGTGTTAAATCGAATTCGATCAAATCACTCCTTTTCGTCGTCGGTTAATTTCGCTAAATAAATACGTCGTTATTGCAAACACTTGTTTGTGTTTTCTTAATACAAAATAGTATTACATTTTCAGTAAGTGTTCTTTTTCTTGTAAACAGCATGAACGTGAATTGAGTTTCACAAAGCACACTAGTAATAATACCATCAGTTTGTTGCATAACAGAAAAAAACGAGGGCGGAAGCTAACTTCGGCAAGCCGAAGTTTTAATACCCTTGCAGACTTTGCCGAAATTGCTTAAATTGAATAAATAGCGAAAAGAATAACAAATGTGTAAAATAAACCCAAAGTCATCATAATACAATGGCCAAAGAACAAAACTGTCAAGAGTTTTAATGCTCTTTATTTTATATACCACCATATGAGCTTTGCGTAGATTTTTCGTTATATTGAACGCCAAGTTCCAAGACCTTGTATTAAATACAATCTTTTGTTATTTACAGCTGATTTAACAGCTTACTTACATACTTATGATATTAGGTATGTTAAACTATTTTAAAGTTATGTTTGTAAGGATGCTTTCTCGGCCGGGGTGCAAATCTCAGTCGGAGAGAGTCCAAGAGTCCTTTACAAGAAATTTTTAAATCACCGAAACACCGGACTAGAGAGTTCCGTTCTACAGGTGAACGGATGATTTTGATGGGGAGTCTGCACCGAAGGTTCTTATTTTTGTCGACGGAAACGTGGACGTGTAAAAACCTTGCCTTGTGTTTCGCGTCAAGGGCGGAAAATCCACCGGGCTGGACCTTCAGGCGAGGCCGAGCCGGGAGGATACTTGGCGGGTGTTGGAGTCTTGTGTCTCGCGATGAGGGCGAAAAATCCACCGAGGAGGAGGAGGATACTTTAAGCGGGGTCGGATAGTAAGGGGACAGAGGGAAGGGGTCCGCATTCAGGTCCGATAGCACTACTCGGAGCAAAACCAGGGCTACTGTGGCGAACGGTTAGGTTAGGTTAAGCTTCTTTTCTAACTACAAAATGAAAACACACGATCGGGAGATGTGATTATACTTTATTGAGATTGTCCTCACCCGAGTCCGCTATACCGTTCTGAGCGTATGAGAACCTATTTTGTACTAACCTCTTTAATATCACCCGCGATCAACAGCATAGTACTTGGCCAAATTAAGCCGGCGGAAAACTCGCGATGAGAAAGCTGTAAAGGGTTGCGTTAGGCGCCACGTTTGGCCTGTCTTGCGAAAAGCTTGAGGAGCACACGTGGGGTTTCGAAGTTTTCCCTAAGCCGTGTGCCGATCACACGTCTTCCTGGTTCCGCTATCCCGAGAGAAGTCACGCTGTCCGGTTGTTGTGTGATCGCCTACCCTTTTCCTCCTTTTTACCGCATTTGGTATTTCTAGTATTTTCCCACTGATATCTTAGCTCCTTGCTTTTCTAGTATTAAATGTGTCTTGGCTAAATATCGGTTGGCGTTGCCACCACGGGATTTGAACTTAGATATAACTTATTTAATCTTCCTATGTCTTAATATTTATTAAACTTCATGATGTTTCTCTTAAAACTATGATAAAGATAAGAAAAACTGTAAATGTGAGCGCAATTTTCAACGTCTGTTTTGTAGTTTAGTCTTATGCTTGTGGGTGTGTTTGTCATATGTAACATTTCTATGGTGAAACGTTTTTTGTAATGTTGTTCTTGTTCCAAAATAGTCGTTGCTTCAAAATTTGGTGAATGACCGCTGGTTTTACAGTGGGCCATAAGTGCTGTTTTTTGTATATTAGCTTGGTGTCTTAATTTGAAGTCTGATCTGTGTTGTGATATTCGAGTTTTTAGTTTGGATTTAGTTGTTCCTACATATATACTGTCACATTTTTCATTTATATCTCCAAACATTTGTATTTTGGACTTGGTCTTGTTGAATATTGGACGTAGGGTATTGTTGGGCTTGTGTGCAATGGTTATTTTTTGTTTATTGTAAAATTCTGACTTTTTAAGGCGTTCTGATAGTCTTGGTATGTATGTTACGGACATGTATTGTGTAAGTTCTCTACATTTTGTTTTTTGTTCCATGTTTTTGTGTCTTTTAATTAAAGTTCTAATTAGATGGTTTGGGAAGTCGTTGTCCTTTAAAATTTGTCTTATTTCATTTTTTTTTTCTTCATGAAAAATGTTGTCCGAAATGGCTAGCATCCACGTCCGACGGTGCAGACGTGTAAAATTATGTAGGTGTAATAATTTTTAAAGCTTTGTTTTTTTATTGTCTAAATTTATGTTATTTTATGTTTTTATGTTGATTATAGTTGCCCGGAAGCTAACAAAGGACTCGTTAATCTTAACCTATTACAAGCATGGATCTTAAAGTTATTTCGTGGTTCCAGACCGCTTTCCGTGCCGGGTTACTTGGCCGGTGATGTCGTCGTCGCTCGCGTCGAGGGCATCCTCTGCGTAGTAGGGTTTAAGTTGAGATATATTGGCGATCCGCAGCCGACGGTCCTCTGGGCGTTGCAGACGTACCAAGTTCGGAGATGTGAACTTCGCGACGGTATAGGGACCATCATATTTAGGAGCGAGTTTGGCGGCGAATCCCTCGGTCGCTTTTGATAAGGGATGTTGTCGCAGCCATACTTGTCTCCCGAGCGTTGGTCTCCATTCACGCCTCCGAAGGTTATAGTGCCTCGCCTGCTCTAGAGATGCTCGTTGAAGGTTCGATAGCACGATGTCGAGGTTTCCTTGGAGGTGTGACGCTTCAGGACCTGTATGCACGACCGCCGATCCAGGGGTAAGTTCGTCATACAGCATTGCAGGCAAGCGTTGCTCCCGTCCCTGAGTGAGAAGTGCGGGAGTATACCCGGTCGAGTCCGATACACTACTATTAATAGCGAGATATCAGCGTCTTCACCGTACGATTGGTCCTCTCGGTGGGATTCTCCTGCGGACAATACGGAGCCGTGTACTGGACTTCCACGCCGAGCTTAGCAAAGTAGTCTTTTAGGGCCCGACTTGTGAATTGGGTTCCGTTGTCACATACGAACTTCCGGGGGGTGCCCAACCGCCCGAGTATTCGTTCCCGAAACGCTTCTGTACTGCCGCAGCGGTGGCTTTCCGGAGTGGGATCAACTCTACCCATTTGGAGAACACGTCATGGAAAACGAGAAGCATCGAGTTCAGTTGTTTCGATCGGGGCAGTGGACCTACAAAGTCAGAATGAATGTCGAAGGGTTCGCTTACGACACGGGTAAGTATTTTCCCTGCTGCTTTGGTCTGAACGGTCTTAAATTTCTGGCAAGTCTCGCAGCGCCGAACGTGTTGTTTTGCGTCGCGGTATATGCCGGGGCAGAAATATCTTTGCGACAGGGTGATCGTCTTTCGGACCCCCAAGTGTCCTGCGGTCGGGGAATCATGACACTCGTATAAGTCGCGGGCTCTACAGGGAGTGGGTACACAGAGTTCCCACGGGAAGTAGTCCTCGTCGTCTGCTCGTTAACCCCGTTTGGCCGTTTTCCAACATATAGTCGGAGAACTTCTCAGGCTCGTCGTGTACCTTGTCCTTCATCTTCCCGATCCATTCGCAGTGATCCTTGAGCTCGATAGCGCCTTGAAGTACCTCACAGGGCTGTCGGGAAAGCGTATCGGCCACGACGTTCAACTTCCATCGTCAGTAACGCACGTCGAATTGGAACTGTTGTAATTCCAACGCCCAGCGCGCTATTCGGCCGGAAGGACTCTCAATGGAATTTAACAATTTGAGAGCCAAATGGTCGGTAACGACTTCGAATCGGTAGCCCTCCAGGTAACATCGCATCTTCCTGATGGCCCAGATGATGGCCAGACACTCGTTTTCTGTCGTCGTGTAGTTTTGCGCCGCAGGAGTTTGTCGACGGCTAGCGTATGCGATGACCTTCTTTTGGCCCTCGACGTCCTGAGATAACACCGCTCCCAAGTCACTCGCATCAGTCTTTAAGACAAACTTCCGGTCGAAATCCGGATAACCCAACACCGGGGCGGTGGTCAGGCATCTTCTAATCTCTTCCAAGGCGGTTTGCAGTTCCGGTCCCCAGGTCCACTTCCGGCCTTTCTTCAGTAACGCGTTCACTGGTTGCACGATGGTCGCGAAGCTTGGGACGAATCTCCGGTACCAGGATGCCATCCCGATCCATTGGCGTAGTTCCTTCAGGTTGGTGGTGGTCTTCAGCCCATTGATCGCAGACACCTTCTCGGCAAAGTGGCGATCGCTCGTGGTTCCTGTCTATTCCTCCTGTGGCACACTCGTACCCAGTAGCCATGTGGGTCAGTTGCTTCAACGTCCCGAATTCACTGCGCTTGTTGTACCCGGCCTGCTGCATCTTCGTCCTGAGCTCGAAGATTTCGGACATAGCTCGGGGGATCTCTTCCGGATTTATCCTATACGTCGTCATCTTCTCCTCGAGTGCGGCGATGAGAGTTAACGGATCCGAGCTACCATCGAACCGCAGGTTCCACTTGTGCATCTTCTCGGGGAGCAAGTGCTGAGTGGGAGTCGTATTACTCCGTACCTCTTGCCCCTGTAGACCAGTGGCCAAGCCGGCATCTAATGGCGGCACCCAGACGCCGTGTGTCGTTCCTGGATGTACCCCTCGATGACGAGCTGGAACCTCGACCGGCGCAGCATTGGAGACGTCGGGGATCCGGAGGGACTCCACAAATTGCCCCATCTCGTCGTTCTTTCCTGTGGGATTAGGGCTCGGGGCCCTGCAGTACTGTTCCTGCAGCTGAGCTAGCCGGTTCCACACCCGTTGTGCGCTGACCAGGTTGGCAAACGCCTTCCTGGCCTCTTCGACGGTACCATCCGCTTTAAAGCCGAAATCAACGGCAAGGGAGTTGACTAACTACCCTCTTCGTACTCAGATTCCTTAAGAGTACTCATAGTCTTATTTTCCTGGGCGGTTTTCTTATAACCTTATATACCTTCGGTCGTTTCGTGTCGGTCGACTCTTCCCTTTTTACAGTGGGTCTTTAGGCCACTTGGATAAATCTCTAGCTAGTCTCGGTGTGCCTGCTCGGGCGCCACTTGTAAGGATGCTTTCTCGGCCGGGGTACAGATCTCAGTCGGATCCAAGAGTCCTTTACAAGAAATTTGTAAATCAGCGAAACACCGGACTAGAGAGTTCCGTTCTACAGGTGAACGGATGATTTTGATGGGGAGTCTGCACCGAAGGTTCTTGTTTTTGTCAACGGAAACGTGGACGTGTAGAATCCTTCTTGTGTTTCGCGTCAAGGCCGAAAAATCCACCGGGCTGGACCTTCGGGCGAGGCCGAGCCGGGAGGATACTGGGCGGGCGTTGGAGTCCTGGATCCCGCGTCAAGTGCGGAATATCCACCGGGCTGGACCTTCGGGCGAGGCCGAGCCGGGAGGATACTGGGCGGGCGTTGGAGTCCTGGATCTCGCGGCTAGGGCGGAAAATCCACCGTGCTGGACCTTTGGGCGAGGCCGAGCCGGGATGATACTTGCGGGGGTTGGAGTCCTGGGTCTCGCGACGAGGGCGAAAAATCCACCGGGCTGGACCTTCGGGCGAAGCCGAGCCGGGAGAATACTTTGGGAGGGGTCGGATAGTAAGGGGACAGAGGGATTCGACTCGATTGACCGGCCAGACACTAGGTTGATGGATCCGGCGGGACACTCGCGATGAGAAAGCTGTGAAGGGTCGCGTAAGGCGTCACGTTTGGCCTGTCTTGCGAAAAAACTTGAGGAGCACACGTGGGGTTTCGAAGTTTTCCCTAAGCCGTGTGCCGATCACACGTCTTCCTCGCTCCGCGATCCCGAGAGAAGTCACGCTGTCCGGTTGTTGTGTGATCGCCTACCCTTTTCCTCCTTTTTCCCGCATTCGGGATTTCTAGTATTATCGCACTACTGATATCTTAGCTCATTGCTTTTCTAGTATTAAATGTGTCTTGGCTAAATAACGGTTGGCGTTGCCACCCCGGGATTTGAACTTAGATATAACTTATTTAATCTTACTATGTCTCAATATTTATTAAACTTTATGATACTTCTCTTAAAACTATTTTTTTTTCGCGGAGTCCCACGGCCTACTTACCCTCCCAACCGACCTAGGGGCGCAGCCGTGTATCGTACGGCACGATTCGCGAGAAGATAGACGCGAGGTAAGAAAATAAAGGTATGGGTCCGGGAAAATAAAGTAATAGTCAGATCAATCTTGTGCCAATGAAGCAAGTATTAATCGTTTTAGGAGCGGTAGAGAGTCAAGATTTGAGATTACTGGAAAAAGTCTATTATAGTCAAAACATAATAATCTGAAAAGCTCATGCAAGGCATAGTTAGATCTACAATGATTTAAAATTAGGGGACTATAATTTCTAGTTAATCTACTTGGCACAGAAAACCAGTTTAAAAAATTATCTATACTAAAACAGAAAACCTTTAATAAATCCGTGTTGACACGGAGAAATTATTGATCTACAAAGGTGCTGCAGATGAGGAGTAATGATTTTTTCAAAAAGTTTAGGAATAGCTGACAACTTTAAAATACCTCTATACTTACTGGCTTCTAACTTGTTACCTTTTTTTAAAAGAGGAATAACAAATGATTCCTTCCAAATATTTGGGCATTGGGAAGTTTATAACACTGAGCATTAAGCACGGTAAATTTTGACCGAGCACTTAAATATCTAGTAAAAACAGATTGAGAACCGGTATTTTTATATTTCCTAAAAAGTCTGGACTTTACGTTTCTTAAGTGTGTCAACTCTTTGCTAAACCGAGGTGAAATTGGCGGATAGTGCCACGGAACACAGGAATTAAAAAATGAGTTTATTGCAGTGTAAAAAAAATGCATCGGACATATTATTGCACAAGTAAAGATCAGACCAATTAAAGCCAGAAATAAAATTATTTAGCCTCAGAAAGTCTGCCTTGCGAAAACAATGTATTCGTTTGGATTTTTCTGATTTTTCTTCTTTAACTCTACCCGTGTCAAATGAAAGTTCGATTGTAGGGTGATATGGATCTTCAGGTTGCGTGAGTGGTGCTACTCTGGACAGAAACACACCTTCAGGATTTGATACACAACACAAATCAAGAAGGCGACCTAGTGAATTTCGAACATGGTTTACTTGAGATAAGGATATGTCAAGCAGGCCGTCAATAAAATTATGCTGTGCTATAGGTTGTAAGACATTCGATCCATCCTCAGTGGACCAAGTAATTCCAGGTATATCAAAATCACCTAGAACTACCAACTGATTCCTATCGGAAAGCTTATTTGCAACGGACTTAATAACGGAAAGGTGATTTAAATAATGAGGAAGTTCAGACAACGGCGGAATATATGAGCAAGTTATGTATATAGAGCTACCAGGAAGCGATAACTTTACACAAATAAATTCAATGGTATTGAATTCATCAAAAAATAACTCCTCAGACGGGAGGTTTGAATCAACTCCAATTAAGACTCCACCTCCCCGTCTAGAGGGACGGTCATACCTATATATTGTGTACTTACCTGGAAAAACTTCGGAGCTAAAGATCTCCGGCTTTAACCAGGTTTCTGTAAACACAATAAACACAAACCTCTTGCATTCTGATAGGAAAGAAGGAGGTTAGAAGTTAGTTTTTTGAAATTGGTACACTGGTTTCGCCACGACTAGGAAGTTTTACTCCCACGGGCCCCTTCTTCTTTATTTTAGCCTCGAACTCTTTTACAACCATATTATCCGGCCAAAAGTCGCCCGAGCATATGGCTTCAAAAAGCTCGTTAGGGACAGTTATCTTGAAAGATAAAATGTCTATAGCATAAGAAAACTTAAACCTTTTCACCTTTACGCTATTACAATCGGCTTTAGTTTTGTCTTGTATATAAGACAATATATCAGAAGATGTTTGATCAGAGGAAAGCCGAGAAACAAAAATTTGTTTCTTTAGTGGAACCACTGAAAGGGATTTTGGTGGAGCAGACATTGTTTCTGCAAAACCAACTTGAGCCGGTTGTCCGGACTCAGTAGTCCCTTGTAGTGGTGATGCTACATTCTGAGAGATAGGTGGATCCACTAATTGTGAAACCACTACGGACAAATTGGAATTCTTAGAAGTCCCTGGTTGCATGCATTCTGTTACGGATTGTTCGGATACCGAATCTTTTTTAGCTGCTGATCTTAGCAACATTTGAGGGTTTGCTGCAGTCAGCTGCTGAACAGCGGGAATGCTCTGTTGTTCTTTTAATTTCGGGGTGTTCCCCTTTTGCTGCTTACCACCAGCGGCCTTTTTGCGCTTTGTGGACTCTTCCAATAGCTTACGACTATTAAACCCAGAGCAGAGAGGAGATAATCAGCTCGGCGAAAACTATATCTAGCAACTCCGAAACAGTTAATCAGCCCCATCAGGCCGCCTATAGTTTGGCGCATGAACGATTTAATCCCTTTCGCAAATTCAACACAAGCATCACAACAGAACTGAAAATTGAAAAGGTCATCACTTTTCCGGCCAGTAAAACCGGCATACTTGGTGTGCACCATGTTTTCACTCAGCCAGCAAGTCATATTAGATTGGTCAGCCCTGATTACGAGGCTGCATTTTTTGCAGAAGCAGACTAAATTATTGTTACTCATTATACCTATTGAAACCACTGTACCAAGAAAACGAATTGAAATTTATAAGCGAGCAGTTATAAGTACCGCAGGAGCGCAGAAACTGCACGCTTAGAACTATCAAAACAAAGAGAGCGAGAGAGCGGGAGCGCAATTTAGGTCAAGTGCATGCCAAAGCAACACTAAAAACAGCACTACGACTTACGACGAACAACGCACAATAGAGAATCGACGGGGTTACAAGAAAAGAAAAACACAGAACAGAATTAAGAGATTAAAACAATTTTTAGGTATTAATACAAACGTGCTCAAAGATATTTAGATCACTCGCGAAGCGAACGGATTTTAAATGTATGTTTAAATTACTGAAAGAAAATGAAAATTGTTTTGACCCACCGATGGGATTAAATAAAACAAAAATACAAAATCGGAGCGCAGAAAAAAACACGACTTCACTTTGAAAGTCAAAGACGATATTATAAAGATAAGAAAAACCATTGTGGCGTACACGCCTCCTAGGCGGGATCGTCACATGTTTTATATAACTAGAAGAATTTTTTAATTTATTAACAATTAACTTTAACATTGTGCGCCAAGTTCCATGTCCTTGTTCTAAATTTATATTTATGACTAGTTTGTCGATTAGAAATAATTCCATTGCCGTTCAAAAGTTTTCGAATCCTTGTTCCAGATCTTATTTTAAGTTATTTTTTATATAACTTGTAAAGTATTATTATTTGGTTTATTCGTATAATATTTCGCTACTGACTAATTATATTTTATACATTTAGCCCAGGTAAAGAAAAATTCCGTCGTGATGACTGTAATCATACACGAAAGCTCTTGGTAAAGAAAAATTTGAAAATGCCCAATCTATGTTTTTATACCCGTTACTCGTAGAGTAAAAGGGTATATTGTATTCGTGCAAAAGTATGTAACAGGTAGAAGGAAACGTTTCCGACCCTATAAAGTATATATATTCTTGTTCAGGATCACTAGCTGAGTCGATCTAGCCATGTCCGTCTGTCCGTCTGTCTGTCCGTCTGTCTGTCCGTCTGTCTGTCCGTCTGTCTGTCCGTATGAACGCTGAGATCTCGGAAACTATAAAAGCTAGAAGATTGGAATTTTGCATGTAGATTTTAGGAGTTTCTACGCAGCGCAAGTTTGTTTCAAAATGGTGCCACGCCCCCTTTGACGCCCATAAGCCACAAGCTTTGGCCACAGTTTAGATGACATTATGAAAATTTTAATTGTTATGTATTTGTTTCGTCAATAAATATCGATTGGCCTAATAAAAGTTTGCCACGCCCACTCTAACGCCCAAAAACCCATTAAACGCTTAAGCCTGGCTAGCGCCTACATTTCCGCCTTTCATGGAACAGCTGGCCAAGGTGCTCAACAGAGTCAACGTTAATTCTCGATAAGGATTTCTATTAAAGGAAATTGCGATGGTTTTCATCTGTCAATACCGAACTATATCCCAAGAACTATGCAAATCAAATCTAGTTAGCCAAATTGGAGGTCTGAGTCAAACAATGGCGTATGTTTGTATGTATGTAAGCATATACATATGTATGTATTTACATTGACACAGTTGCAATTGCCCGGCAAAGATAACTCCTTTCAAAGAAAGCTATTCGCTATACCCGTTACTCGTGTTGTGCAAACATTTAGACTTTAATATACATAATACTATTTAAGAATGTATGTTAGCCAATATAAGTATGTATGTTTAATATTTCTAGTCAATTTATTGCACTCAAAAACATAAACATAAACACAGCTGCTGGTGCAGGACAAAAGCTGCCTGCGCTAAAGCAGCGCTGGTGCTGATGCTCGTGCTGTAAAGCTCTAAGAGATCGCCGAATTCAAATTTGAACTTTTTTAGCTGAGTAACGGGTATCTAATAGTCGAGGCACTGGACTATAGCGTTCTCTCTTGTTTTGTTTCGTTTCGTTGTTATAACTCCTTCCAAAAGCGCCGTGAGGTCTAGTTAATTTAGCTTCCTTTCCATTACGGCTTCACTGGTTGAGCGGCATATATAAAAGTCCCCCAAAATGAAGGATTTCTGTATAATAATACATATATGATTTGAAGGTGCTTAAGGGGTTATATATCTTTTTTTGTCGAAAAAAATAGGAAAGTTTGGATTTTTTTATGTATATAGCAATTTTTTTATGAAATGAATGATAATATTTTCTAAAAGTTTAGTTTGTTGACAATGTTTATGCAACAATTTGTGAAAAAAAAATTGTTTTTAAGGGGTGTTTCCCTAAAACGCCTTTGTTTGGAAGAGCCTTGCGGTGATAATTCCCCAGGACGAACGGGTCAACTGAAACCATAAAAATAAATAATAATAATAAAAAAAATATAAATTTATTAGTTTAGAGTAATTCCCGGTACCTGAACGATCGTTTTAATAAAATTTTTTTTGTGCTTACGGAAACGTTTTATGCAAAAAATTAAGTTTTTGTTCGCTGGAATTCTTACAAAAGTATATATTTCGGCGAAATAAAAATTTTTGCATGAAAAATCGATCTTCAAGTACACACAAAATTCATCACGAACATTAAAAAAAAAATTTGAAGAAAATCGGTTCAGTAGTTTTTCGCCAATCCATATCACCGCAAAGTCATTTTTGAAAAAACACCATTTCGAAATATTCGCGTTTAAAGTTTCAAGTTTGGGTTTAGGCGGGGACGAGGAGCGCGGCTAGGAGCGCTGTAACTTTATTTCTACTGCTCAAATCTCTATGAAAATTTGGGGAAATGTTCTCACAAAGTTGTTCTTCAAGCAATAAAAAAATGTTCGATTTTTTAAAAATTAAAATAAATGCAATATTTTGGCACATCTCATTAATGTTTCCCGTTTTAATAGCTCGGTGAAAAATTACTTCAATGTTTTGGAAAATGTGTGGCTTTGCAAAAACAATTACTCCATTGTGAGTCCTTCTGTTTCCTTGGTTTATACCATTGATTTGAGCGACTTTATTAAATCTATTAATTTTACAATCCTCTTCGTTAAGAGTCCAACTTTCGACAAAGGGCAAGATGTCCGCTGATCTTATAAAAATTTCCATTTGTACATCATCCATTCGCAAATTTAATCCGTGAATGTTTTGATAGTAAGCTATAATTTTCTCTTCGGGATTGTAGAAGTCTAGTGAGGCTCTTTAGCGCAATATAAACTGAATCTGCTTCTTCCATTTTCCTGGGGAGAGAACATTTTCCAATAATATATAGACCAGAAGCTTTCGTTGCTCGGCTGCAGGCAACGTAAAGAGCAGCTCGGCTTATTCGATTTTCCACATTCACAACCACTTCGCTACATACCGCTTCTTGACTCTTGTGTATCGTTATGGCTCAACCAGGTACTACTGGAAACTGGATACTATTACCATTTTGAAATGTTCTTAAAATTCGCTCTTAAAGAGTCTAATCCGGGTGTGATCTGTTTGCTTTTTTTGTTCGAGCTGCGGATCCAATTGATGACTCTATAAATTGTATTCAAATAGTCGATACCGATCGGCTTTGTGTTTGGTCAATCTGTCCAAGTTCACAGCTTGCTCCATTTACCAATCCATCACTGGTGTCAATATTGACTGTTATCATATACGTTGCAGAAGTTTTTAAGGTTAATGAATATGGGAGTCCTTGAGTATCCGACGTTTTATATGCCTTAACTTTTTCCAAAATCCTAAATTTATTTTCTGTAAAATCCGAAGATGCTTTTACTGTATCCTTTGCTGTTGATATAAACTCTTGTGTATCAATTTGCTCCAGTCTTAAGTTATTATATGCGTTTACTTTTGCGTTTGAATAGAATAGTCGAATTGCTTCTCTTGGAATTGTTTCCAAATCTCTGGAATGCATCTGTCTCTCCCTTATTAAAGCAATGTCGGCATCTGTCATATTTTCCTCAGACATATTATTTAAGTCCACAGCAAAGTCACAGTCTTCACGGTGTTGGAGCGCAAAGTAAAACTTTTGCCGATTTCTTCCAGACAAGGTGTTAAATCTATATATAAGGGACAGATAAATGTTCGAAATTAATCGACTCTTTTCAACTCCTGAGCCGCCTCCAATATAATCATAAAAAATATTCTTTTGATTCGTATTATGCACTAAATGGGCATAATATTGACGTTGCTTACTATTAAGAGATCGCACTAAACTACAAAAGTCATCAACAGGAATTAATGGAGGCAATTTTAAGACTCTTGGACCATCTTGAATTTTTCTTGAAACACATTCGGATTCCGTTCCACTCCGGGAATGGCAAGTCCCCGAAATTCATCATCAAAAAGTTGTGATGTGAGAATGTCATTGTCTTCGAGATCATCATTGTTGTTTTGTTGTATTTTTATACCCTTGCAGAGGGTATTATAATTTTGGTCAAAAGTGTGCAACGCAGTGAAGGAGACATCCTCGACCCTATAAAGTATATATATTCTTGATCAGTATCACCAGGAGAGTCGATCTAGCCATGTCCGTCCGTCCGTCCGTCCGTTTCTACGCAAACTAGTCCCTCAGTTTTAAAGCTATCTGCTTGAAACTTTCCCAAAAGTTGTCTTTCTATTGCAGGTATATACATATATTCTTGATCAGGATCGCCTCCTGAGTTGATATAAGCATGTCCGTTTGTCCGTCTGTCTGTTTCTACGCAAACTAGTCTCTCAGTTTTAAAGGTATCGAACTGAAACTTTGCACACGCCCTTCATTCCTTTGCACGCAGTATATAAGTCGGAACGGCCGGGATCGGCCGACTATATCCTATAGCTGCCATATAACTGATTGATCGGAAATGCCATAACTTTGGTGTTTGTAAAGTTAGGAAGTTGGGATTTTCTATGGGTTTTATATTTGGCCAATCAATCCGACCTATTAAATTTCATAAGGATCGGCCGACTATATTCTATAGCTGCCATATAACTGAACGATTGGAAATGCCATAACTTTGGTGTTTTTAAAGTTAGGATGTTGGGATTTTTATGAGTGTTAAGAATGCATCATATGAATAATTTTGGAGAATATAATTTACAGAATATTCTGCAAGGGTATTTCAGCTTCGGCTCCGCCCGAAGTTAGCTTTCCTTTCTTGTTCTTATTATTTCCTCAAAGTCTTCTTCACTTATTTTGTCGTAATTATTTCTATTAGTTTAAATTAAGACTTTGTTGAGATTATACATTTCTTCATTATTTTTTCAGGATATCCAGTTGCTTAATTCGCCAAGGATAAAAATGCATTACAAGTTTTCTATAATAGTCCGATCTTGAAGAATTTTTACTAAACCGTCTTCACCTCAAAATGTATGGCTTACTTTGTTTCTTAAGAGATAGGCTAAAGAAATTTAACAATGGTTCCCGAGCTGTTTGGTCCAAATATATAGGAAAACACACATTTAATTATTATATTGTATATTATTGAAGAAAAATGTATTTCAAAAAGACATTGGTTCTTGCAGGGGTATTTTTTAATTAGTTCTGGAATTATATAAAATGTTTTGAGATTAATATAATATTTTACATTTTCTTTTTATACCCTTGCAGAGGGTATTATAATTTTGGTCAAAAGTGTGCAACGCAGTGAAGGAGACATCTCCGACCCTATAAAGTATATATATTCTTGATCAGGATCACCTCCTGAGTTGATATAGCCATGTCCGTCTGTCCGTCTGTCTGTCCGTCTGTCTGTTCCTACGCGAACTAGTCTCTCAGTTTTAAAGATATCGAATTGAAACTTTGCCCACACCCTTCTTTTCTTTGCACGCAGTATATAAGTCGGAACGACCGGGATCGGACGACTATATCCTATAGCTGCCATATAACTGATTGATCGGAAATGCCATAACTTTGGTGTTTGTAAAGATAGGAAGTTAAGATTTTCTATGGGCTATTTTTGGCCAATCAGTCCGACCTACCAAATTTCATAAGGATCGGCCGACTATATCCTATAGCTGCCATATAACTGAACGATTGAAAATGCCATAACTTTGGTGTTTTTAAAGTTAGGAAGTTGGGATTTTTTATGAGTATTAAGAATGCATCTTATAAATAATTTTGAAGAATATAATTTACAGAGTATTCTGCAAGGGTATATCAACTTCGGCTCCGCCCGAAGTTAGCTTTCCTTTCTTGTTTTATTATAAAATTGTAATTCATTTTAACATCACTTCTTTTATATAACTTTATTAGCATGCAAGTACTGTATTAACAGTAGTAACTTGACTCCTCAAAAGTACATAAATATTTTAGTGTGTTAGGAACCACTTATATAATATATAATACTAATGTTCCTGATATTTTACCTCTGTTGAAAATGTTAAATAATCTTGAGAATTTTAAATTGATCTAGTTACAGAAATAGTTTTGAGTTATCACTTAGTAGAAAAGTCCGGCCAATAATTAATGTAGTATTTTTGTGTTCTCCCATCAAACAATCTTACAAGCCAATTATCAAGGCTGTTAAGTAAATTATCTTCCAAAATAATATTTTCTTCCGCCTCGGATTCTTCAGAATAGCATTTTGTAAGAAAAGTTCCGACCTCAGGGTCCTCCTTTGTGTCCAAAACAATCTTTGTAATTTTTAGGATTCTCTGAAATTAAACAGATTCATTTATGTAATTAAACAGATACGAATAAAAATGGAATAAATAAGTAAGAATAGATTTGGTACAAAAAAAGGTTATTGCTTGTAAGAAGGAAGAAGTATGCTTAAGAGTCAAATTGTACCAGGATGATGCTTGCTCTATCACAACTTTTTATTTGCTAAAATATTTAAGAGCTTTGATTTTCTATACCCTTGCAGAGGGTATAATAATTCCACAATATATATTTTTATCAGCATCATCAGCCAGGCCAGATAAAGCCATGCCCGTCTGCCTGTCTTCCCGTCCGCCTCTCAGTTTTTAACTAGTGTTCCAAAAGTGTTCTTTCTATTGCAGATAGTATATAAGTCGGAAAGGGCCCAATCTGCTTATCTATATGTATAAAACTGTTCATTGAAAACTAAGAATCAACGCACTGCCTAAACTAATTAAATGACCCTATTAAAATTTTTTACCATTCAATTCTTATAACACTAAACTGATTTGCTAAGATTTATTTTGGCCACAAACATGCCCCCATTTTCTTCCAGTGGCAAAAAACACCCAATTTCTATAAAAAAGATCTGGACGCTAAACGCGTTAATTAATCGATGCGATTTTTGGCCAAAATTTAGTACTCTACATAATAAAGATTCTATTTAATTTAATATTGGACATTTTAATGTTTACTATTTTTTATCGATTTTTGAAAATCTATGAATCTTCCTCATTTTTTCCTAACGGCAAAAAAACACTGATCTAAGTCAATTAGCAATATGAAAATTTATCGAGGGAATCCTGATACTTTAAGGATTCATATGGTGGTTTTACTGAAGCTCTAGGTCAATTCTAAAAAAAGTTACATTAGCCTAAAGTAGGAATAATAATTCCAACAAATTATACACAAGCATTGAACACCGAATGCATTTTCTCGCACTGGCTCTCTCTCTCTCTCTGACTCTGTGTACTACAATAATTGAGCGGCGGCTGATTTTGATTTCTTTTTAAAACTTAAAATTAACAAGAGAGTACGCTATAGTCGGGTGCCCCGTCTATCAGATACCCGTTACTCAGGTAAAGGGAGTGCGAGGGAGATGGAGATAGAAACTTTGATAGAAACTTTGAAAACTAAGAATCAACGCACAGCCTAAACTAATTAAATTAATTAAATTTTTTATCATTCAATTCTTAGACCACTAAAACTGATTTGCTAAGATTTATTTTGGCCACAAACATGCCCCCATTTTCTTCCAGTGCAAAAAACCCCCAATTTCTATAAAAAAAATCTGGACGCTAAACGCGTTAATCAATCGATGCGATTTTTGGCCAAAAAGACACAAGATGCCATGACTTACATATGTATGATCGGCATTATGGTCGTCCTGATCTTTTTATTACATTTACATGTAACCCAAAATGGGAGGATATAGCAAATGAGTTATTTCCAGGCCAAAAGACTCAAGATCGACTTTACATCATATCACGAGTTTTTCATTTGAAGGTTAAGGCTTTAATGGCGTTGTTGATTAAAGGCCGGTTATTTGGGGAAGTGCAGTGCTTCATGTATTCTATTGAATGGCAAAAACGTGGTCTCCCCCACGTACGCATACTTACATATATGGTTAAAGATTAAAATTATGCCTAATCAAATCGATTCTTACATTTGTTCAGAAATTCCTGATTTACAAAAGGATCCTTTGCTGCATGAGATTGTTAAGACTAACATGATACATGGGCCATGTGGTGTATTAAATATTAATTCGCCATGTATGAAAGAAGGTAAATGCACAAAAAAATGTCCTAAAAAGTTTCTTAAGGAAACTATTACAGAAAATGATGGTTATCCCCAATATCGGCGAAGATCCCCAATGGATGGGGGGCTTACTGTTAAAATTAATTGTATAACTGTAGATCATCGTTGGGTTGTGCCATACAATTCCGTGCTTTTGCGGACCTTCGGAGCTCATAAAAATGTGGAACATTGCAACTCAGTAAAGTCTATTAAATACATGTGTAAATAAGTTAACAAGGGCAGTGACCAAGCAACAGTTGCAGTCGAGAGTCTTAAAGATGAGGTCCATGTGTACCAAAGTGGTCGATATATAAGTAGCTCAGAGGCAGCATGGAGGATTTTATCGTTTCCAATACATGAAAGATATCCCCCTATTTTTCATTTAAGTGTTCATTTGGAAAATGGTCAGCGGATATACTTTGACCCAAATAAACCCAATCAATTAGCTAATCAACTAACTAATCCGGCAAAAACTATGCTTACAGCGTTCTTCGATCTTTGCAAAATTGACTACTTTGCAAAAACACTTCTTTATGTTGAGGTGCCATCCTATTACATTTGGGCTAATAAAAAATTCCAAAGAAGAAAGAAGGGGTTAGATGTACCAGAGTTTTCTGGTGTTAAAAAGGATAATACTTTGGGCGTGTGTATACAATACATCCAAAAAATAGTGAATGTTATTAATTAAGACTTTTACTTCACGAAGTTCGGGGTCCAACATCATTCTCTTTTTTAAAAACTGTAAATGGTGTTTTGTATAAAACATTCCTATTGGCTTGCAAAGCTTTATGCTTACTAGAAGATGATAAGCACTGGGACTGCACATTGGAAGAAGCAGCATTATGCCAGTCTCCAAATAAATTGTGTGACCTCTTTGCAATTATGTTAACTCGTTGTCAGTTACCTGATTTTGGAATAAGTACAAGGAAAGTCTTTCAGAAGATATATTGTATAGACTAAAATCTAAAATAGATGACGATATAGATCCAGAACTTATAGAAAA
Source organism: Drosophila prolongata (assembly GCA_036346975.1). Classification (NCBI taxonomy): domain Eukaryota; kingdom Metazoa; phylum Arthropoda; class Insecta; order Diptera; family Drosophilidae; genus Drosophila; species Drosophila prolongata. Next base: position 3,635,901 of record JAYMZC010000320.1, read on the forward strand.
AGTTTTTAATAAATGTTTAATTTGTATTGAAGATCTCATATTGTCAATGGGCGGAGATGTCTTATCAAGTTATGGTTTACCCAAGGCAATTAGAGATAAAGAGTTTTTGGAAAACATTGATTACTTGCGAGAAATAAATTTTGAATGCAATGAAGCTCAAGTAAGAAACGAGAAAAATTCCCTTACTCTTGAACAAAAAAACTGTTATAAAACAATCTTAGACAGCATTGACGCTGGAAACGGAGGAATGTATTTTTTGGATGCTCCTGGTGGCACTGGAAAAGGTTTTTTTTTAAATTTGCTATTGGCAAAAATTAGACAAGATAAAAAAATTGCATTAGCTGTTGCATCTTCAGGAATTGCGGCCACGCTCTTAACCGGAGGACGGACAGCCCATTCAGCATTTAAGCTTCCTTTTGATTTAATAAATATAGAAACACCTTATTGTAACATTTCTAAACAGTCTAATATGGCATTCGTCCTTAAACATTGTAAACTCATTGTTTGGGATGAATGTACTATGGCTCATAAAGGTGGATTTGAAGCTCTTGATCGATCGATAAAAGACATATAAGGAAATGACTTATTAATGGGAGGTATTACCGTTCTATTAGCTGGAGATTTTAGACAAACCCTGTACCCCGAGGAACAAGGGCTGATGAGATAAAATCTTGCATAAAATCTTCCTTTTTGTGGTGTAAAATACAAAAAATGGCTCTTACAAAAAATATGCGCGTACATTTACTAGGTGATGAAACTGCTGGTGATTTTGCCCAAACTTTACATAAAATAGGAAATGGAGATTATCAGACGCTTGAGGGCAAAATAAAATTATCATCAAGCTTGGGTACTGTAGTAAGCACTTTGGAAAAGCTTACTTCTAAAATATTTCCTGATATTTCAGAAATCTTACATCGAGCCATTTTAACTTCAAGAAATGACAGAGCTGCTTCAATTAATGATCAGCTAATAAAATCATTTAATGGAGAGGAAGTTACATACAAATCAATAGACTCTGTTACTGAGCCAGAAAATGCTGTACATTATCCTGTAGAATTTCTTATTCTTTATTCTTTCACTTAAGGTCGGAACACCAATTATGTTATTAAGAAACTTAAAACCCACAAAATTATGCAATGGAACAAGATTGTAAGTGAAAACTCTTCACAAATTTGTTATTGCAGCCGTTATTTTTACTGGCTGCGCCAAGGGAGAGACAGTATTCATACCAAGAATTCCCTTAACGTCATCAAACTTACCTTTTGAATTTAAACGCCTACAGTTTCCTGTAAAGGTTTGTTTTGCGATAACAATAAATAAATCACAAGGACAGACTTTGAAAGTAGCTGGATTAGACCTTAGGGACGAGTGTTTCTCCCACGGCCAATTTTATGTGGCCTGTTCAAGAGTCAGCTCGGCAAAGAGCCTTGTGATCCTGTCTCATGATGGTCAAACAAAGAATGTTGTTTACAGAGAGGTTTTAAAATAAGAATATATTAAAAATGTTTTAATTGTGGACTAGGCCTATTTGGGGAAACCACCTTAAATAAAAACGCGCCGTATCCCCTACCTCCGGGTGGTGTGGAAATGGGGATTCATTTTAGTTTCAGTTAAAAACTGAAAGTGTAAAGAAAGAGAACCTCAATTACATTAAATTATATAATTAATACTCTATTACTTTTAAATAAGAACTCCAGCTTTAAGATAAATGCGAATAAGGAATATACAGATGTGGAGAGCTATCCGGAAAATATACAGACATATCTACATTCAAAATTATCCACCGCAAGCAAAGCTGCGGGCACCTTGCTAGTTGTATAATAAAGCTCCCATTGCAACAATCGGACAAAAGGAACCGGAATTTAAAATTTTTGGACATTTTCAAAAATTTGATTTCAGTTTTATAAATTAATATTTAGCTGTCAAAGGAAAGATCAAAAAGTTAATTCGAAAATAATAAGGTAATTTACATATATTCATTCTTTTCAACATATACGCATACAACTCGAGAAACAGATGTTATTATTTAAAAATACACTTTCAAATTAATAAAAACCAAACGACTATTGTTAAAGCATAATCGACTTACATCATTAAATTAACTTGTCAGGGACAGTAGTAAACGAAGAGACAAATATAACAACACTTTCTGCCAAGATAGTCAAGCAGCCAGATCATCAGTCAGCCAACTGTCAATAGTCTGCCGACATTGCAAATATTAATTGGCACCTCAATTTCGTTTATAGGGCAATAAAAGGTGTAAGCAAGGCATTACACAAAATGCTGAATAAAAAAAATGGATTGCAACATTTTTGTATCTATAAATACTGTTAAGTGTGCTTAATAAAATTAGTCTATGTCTAAGACAAACCACGAATGACCTCACATCTTCCATAAGCAATTATCAGAAGCTGTTGTCTATTCCTAAAACCATATTTGCGCAAAATGCAATCAATATTGGCGTTATATGACTCGAATCGTCAAACACTTTAGGTTCAAGCATCGTTTGCCGTTTAACATTTGATGACTCCGACGTGAAATCAATAAGAGATTACACCACCAAATGACTTTGGTCAGCTTAAATCGAAGTTGTCGACAAGTCGAGGGACAGGATATGGTAAAATTATTTGTAAATCAACAAGAATTTCTTAATACCTTGCAACCAGACATCGCCTGTCACAGTCACTACTGTACATACTGTACAGTTAATTTGAGAATTTATAAAGACTTTTGACAACCCGGTTGAGAAGGGCAACAACACGAAAGCCAAGAAGACACTCATGGAAACCCGAAAATCAGCTCCAGAACTAGCCCTGATGTGCAGCTACCAAAAAACAATAGATTGATAAAATTGAGACAATTTTTACACCCGTTAGTAAAAAGGGCATAAAGCGCTTCCGACCCCATAAAATATAATTTATATGACATATCTTGAGTTATTGTCTTTATCAACTAACCGGTTGTGTTTATTTCAGAGCTCCCGTATTTAAAACATAAAAAAAAGCAATGCCTCTTCTCAAGCATAAACCAAGAAACGCGATCCCCGTCCTCCACCCTTCCTTTTGAGGGGAATCACTGATTTTAGGCAACTAATTGCCTTACTATCTTCTGAGACCAATGGTTTTCCCCTCAGGACAACTGGTGAATCTTCCTGTAAGGTTACTGTGGATGACGGCAATGTTTACCGTGAAGTCCAGAAGCTTTTCAAGTGTGGCGTCGAAGATGAGCACATAGAGAAATCGCGGACCTTTAAGGCTATTTTGAAGCCTACTCTTTTTTGGGGTGTCCACTTTTGGTGCACTGCCTGTACGCCTCCATAAAACTAAATAATAATTATGCCAACCAAAATTTTGAGGGGAATCACTGATTTTAGGCAACTAATTGCCTTACTATCTTCTGTGACCAATGGTTTTCGCCTCAGGACAACTGGTAAATCTTCCTGTAGGGTTACTATGGCTGACGGCAATGTTTACCGTGAAGTCCAGAAGCTTTTCAAGTGTGGTGTCGAAGATGAGCACATCGAAATCGCGGACCTTTAAGGCTATTTTGAAGCCTACTCTTTTTTGTGGTGTCCACTTTTGGGGCACTGCATGTACGCCACCATAAAACTAATTAATAATTATGCCAACCAACATTTTAAGACATATAGACATAAGCTCCACTATATTTAGAGATCTTAAAATTAGAACTGTTACTAATACTGCCACACATTACAGAGCACGACTTCTCTCACTTGCCCTGACACTATCCAGACCCATGAACGGAAGAATACTTGAACGATTGCAACCATCTGACAATTGGATATATAAACGGCCCGCTCGTAGGACACACACTCATAGTCTGAAACAATGCCCAGACTTGAATTGTTTGCTTTTGCTTTCACACTACCTGTGAAGGTGAATTTAGTTTCACAATGTAACTTAAAAAAACCCCTTGGATGTGCGTATTAAAAAAAAAGCATATTTTTTACATGCAAGGTCACTACTTTTCGTACTTCGTCGTTGTTTATGACTTCCAATACGTTGGGCTTTGAAGCTTTTTTTTATAGATTGGCTAGCCACGTCTATTTCTTTCTGTCCTGCGCTGCATATTTGTATACTTTAATATATTGTATTCTTTAATTGTCCTGGCCCTTTGGATACACTACTGTACAATTTTGTTCCTTTAATTCAAGTCTCATTCGTGTTAATTTCGAACTCGGATTTACCATTGAAAATAGGTTCTCAAGTGATCTGACAGTGAAGTGTCTACCATAACTATATGGTCTTCAGTGTTATTACCCAATGAATTTCTGGGAGTTCCTGTTTTTTTGTACTTTTGTTACTTTCAACTTTTGTAATCTATCTTGATGCGAATGAAACTGGAAGTTGAAGTTTATTTTGTTTTGAGTTAAAACTGCTCTACACGCTTGATTACTAACATCTGTTATCATGCTAAATTCTTTGATAAAATCTGGGTATTTATACCCGTTACTCGTAGAGTAAAAGGGTATATTGTATTCGTGCAAAAGTATGTAACAGCTAGAAGGAAGCGTTTCCGACCCTATAAAGTATATATATTCTTGATCAGGATCACTAGCCGAGTCGATCTAGCCATGTCCGTCTGTCCGTCTGTCCGTCTGTCCGTCTGTCTGTCTGTCCGTCTGTCTGTCTGTCTGTCTGTCTGTCTGTCTGTCTGTCTGTCTGTCTGTCTGTCTGTCTGTCTGTCTGTCTGTCTGTCTGTCCGTATGAACGCTGAGATCTCGGAAAGTATAAAAGCTAGAAGATTGGCATTTTGCATGTAGATTTTAGAAGCTCCTACACAGCGCAAGTTTGTTTCAAAATGTTGCCTCTTTAACGCCCACAATCGCTTATATACGATTTTAAAAATTTAAATATTTCGGAAAAGTAAAAATGCAGTTTTATTGTGCTTATCAATACCTATCGAAATGTAGAAGAAATTTTTCAAATCGGACCATTCGTTAAAAAGTTATGCGTGATCAAAGTTTCTATCTCCATCTCCCTCGCACTCCCTTTACCTGAGTAACGGGTATCTGATATATCGGGGCACCCGACTATAGCGTTCTCTCTTGTTTTTTTTTTTTTTTTTTTTAACATTTTGCATTTTATTTATTGGATCTTCTCTGAATTGAGACTAACAATAAGTATATAGAATCTTAAATTAAAAAACTATCTGACAGTCAAGGTGACTGGCGCGAGATTTAGGGGCTCTAATAACTATTGCTGAGCTGGAAGGTCATTGCGTTGCAATCGGGTCCGGTTGGAAACCCTGGCTAGATCCCTGGCGAGATAGTTTGGTTGAGAAGTTAGCTTGGTGTGGTAGGACGCTTTTTGTTTTGATATTTCATCTTTTACGGGTAGAATGCCAAGATCTCTGTGGATGTTGTCGTTCCGAACATACCAAGGTGCCCCAGTGATAGTTCTCAGGATTTTTGATTGTGCTCGCTGAATAATGTCGATGTTACTGCTGCTTGCGTTTCCCCACAATTGGGAGCCGTAGGTCCAGACTGGCTTAAGCGTTGAATTGTAGAGCAGGACCTTGAAGTCCAGGCAGAGGGGGGAGCGCGCGTTTATAAGCCAATGGAGACTGTTTGATTTTAGTTTTAGGTGAATTTTCTTAGCTTCGATATGTCTCCGCCATGTAAGTCTCCTGTCTAGGTGGATGCCAAGGTACGTTACATCGTCAGCATGTGGAAGTGGCGTGTTATTCAGGGGTAGCGGGGGACACGTTTGTCTGTTAAGAGTAAACGTTATATGTTTACACTTTTGCGCATTTATTTTTATACGCCAGTCTGATAACCAAATCTCCACTACAACGAGATGATCAGCTAGTAGTGCTGTTGCCTGAATTGGGCATTTGGACCGACTTACGATCGCGGTATCGTCTGCGAATGTAGAAGTAGTTAGCCGCTCGTTCGTGGGGATATATGCGGTGTAGAGGAGAAATAGAGTTGGACCAAGGGCGCTACCTTGGGGAACTCCAGCCTCTAAAGCGTAGTCGACGGATGTTGTAGTGTTGCATCTCACGACGAAGGCTCTGTTGTAAAGGTACGATTCAAGTATCGTTTGAGTGTTTCCCGGCAGGATCGTTCTGATTTTATGCATAAGGCCATCAAGCCAGACTCGGTCGAAAGCCTGTGCAACGTCAAGGAACACCGCACTGCAGTATTCCCGAAACTCGAATGCAGTCCGTATTTCTGTTGTTAGTCTGTTGACTTGCTCTATTGTTCCATGGCTTTCTCGAAAGCCAAAGTGGTTGTGCTGCATTTTTCGAGCAGTTTTGACAGACACAAGAGTAAACTTATCGGTCTGTACGAAGCTGGTTTTGTGTGATCTTTTCCTGGCTTTGGGATCATTATGATTACCGATTTTTTCCATTTTTTTTGGAAAATAGCCAAGTCGTGTAATCCCGTTAAAAAGTTTACAAATAACCTCAACTGCATTGGAAGTTCGATTAACATTTTGGGAGTTATTTGATCACCGCCTGGGGCCTTTTTTGGTTTCAATTGCTCGCTGATTACTTTTGCAACTTCATTTGATTGAAACAGAATTGGCTCCGTCTCAGATTCGATTCGAATTGACGGCGACGGTAGTGCGAATGAATTAGTTGCAGGGTTTGGCTGGAAAACATTTCGAAGGTGCAAAGCAAATGTACAAGCTCTGTCTTTGTCGCTTCTGGCCCAGCTGCCTGAATCTTATGGGAATTACTGTTTCGGCCGGCGCACTTAGATTTGGGTGGGCCCTCCACAAGGGATGCTTAGCACGTCTCAAACGTCTTTTCTCCAGAACAAGCTGTTCGATTTCAAGGTTAGTTTTGTGTTGCTGTGTGTGCCCATCCCACCCTTGCGGTGTTGAGACTTTGGCTGCTGCGACGAGTACAGACTCCAGTGCATCGGCATAGCAGTCGATGTCCTCCTTGATGTTGAGCTGTGGAGTTAGTTCAATGTGGGAACTTACGTACTTTTCGAACTTCAGCCAGTTGGTTCTATGAGACGTCAGCCTGCGAGGGTGCTCGATTAATTCCGGGCTTTGAAGAAGAGTTATTAGCACAGGTGAGTGGTCCGATGATAGATCCAAAAGCGATTTTGCTGATATTAGATTGCGAGAAATGTTTTTTGTCACAGCAAAATCAATTAAATCAGGTAGTTCTCTAGGATCTGTAGGCCAGTATGTAGGGCTGTCTGGTGAAACGTAGTCCAGTTTGTTGCATGTTTTAATGAGTGCATTATATAATTGCCTTCCTTTGGGGGTCACAAGGCGGGATCCCCAGTGCGTGTGTTTGGCGTTGTAATCTCCTGATGCTATGAATCGCTCACCAAGTGAATTGTAGAAGTCCATGATTTGGTCTTCGGAGACTGTAAAGCGGGGTGGGCAGTAGACAGTGGCAATGGCAAGGTTGCAGTTGCCCAACTGTAATTTTATCGAAGTATCTTGCAGATGAGCTGCAAGCATTTGTAACAAGATATTTTGGTTTTGCAGGGTTTGCATGGTGGTTTTCATGAAGGACATAAATTCCATCATATTTTGTTGCAATGTAATCATCATAGATTCCATGTTACTTTGTGGCTGTCCCATGGCCTGCTGGATGTTATCAATTTTCGGCTCTATGTGAGCAGTGCCTGATCTTAAAGCACTGGCGTAAGACATTCCGTTGGTGGTAATTGAAGGGCCAAATGATGATCTGGCTGCTTTTGCGAAGAAAACTTCCGGTGTCGTTTGTGATCTCATGAAAGTGTTTTGTGTGTTCAGGGAGCGTGCCGTTGTCGCTCGTTGTATCCGACTTTTCATCATCTTGAAGACTGGACAGCCTCTGTAGTTTGCGGTGTGGTTTCCTTGGCAGTTTACACACTTTTTAGTGAGAGAGTCTTCCTTGTTGGCAGGGCAGGGTTTGAAGCCGTGGCAGTTTCCACAAGCTACACATACTGACCTGAGGGTGCAGTAAGCCCTGGTACGACCGTATTCCTGGCAATTTGTGCACCGGGCCAGTGCACCGGTCCGTTTGTGCGGCTCTTCCACTGTGATCCTACTGTGCAGAAGGTACTGCAACTTGTAGATCGGGTACACTGCGTTTTTTTTCAAAGTTCTGCTGTCTGGCTCCAGCTCGACCTTGAAGAGTGGTTGCGGCTTCTTGTTTTTGTTTATAACATTTTTTGCGCAAAAATCGTTTTCTTTTAAGGCCTCTGTAATTTCGGAGGGGGTCACATCGGGTTCTATTCCATTGCGCACAACTTGCAAACGTTTGCAACTTTTCAGCTGGTACGTGTAGTAATTCTTTTCGGCATCGTTTAAGTACTTCGACACTGCTCGGAAATCGTCTTCGGTTTTGGTTTGGAGTTTAGTTTCGCTTATATTCCCTTTCATAAGCGGAATAACATGAAAGTTATCTTTTCCGACAAGCTCAACTATTCGAGATCTTCTCCCGAATAAGAATACGTGGGGGCTTTAGTTTCCTTGGGGCTAATTGTTCCGACTCTGTTTCAGGCTCCGCCAGAATGGAAAACCTATTTTCATCTAATGGCCCGGGATTTTCAGGGCCTTTGTTGGAACGATTTATTTTTGGCTTATTGCCGTCCGAGTTTTTTGGGGGTGTTAGCTTGCGCTTGGAGATATTAATGTAGCGATCCATGCCTGTCTGCATGGCCGAACCCGCTTGCAGAATTGTCACTTCTTCTACCGTAGCTTTGTTTTTGCCGTTTGCACTGTTTTTTGCACTTGGTTGTGTTGTTGCTTTACCTGCAGCACAAGAAGAGGGTGGAGTCGTTATTGCATTGTTGGCGACAGAGACCATTGTAGTAGTCGTAGTAGTTGCTGTTGTTGTTGCGCTACGCGGCAGAAGCTCTGTTGGAGTCTTGCATTGCTCACTCACTTAATTAATAATTCCCTTTTTTTTCTTGTCAAAGTCTGTGTTGCCGCCGAAATCTGGCCTCAAACCAATAAGCCCGATTAAATGGTATTCCATCTCCAAATCAGCTGCATAACAGAACCGTTACTTGCGGAGCCTTGGTGTATGTGAGGCTGCGACGTACAGCCATTCAAAGCGAGAACACTTATATATGAAAATCAACAGCTGCCAGAGCTACAACAGACCTCCTCCTCGATTATGAGAACCCTCTGCAAGCGGGTAAAACCCAAGCGTCCTCGTCACCGGCGGCAGAAAACTCGCTCGTTGACCTGGGTTACATAACCTCAACAGTGATCACAGCCCAAGGAATGGTTTCCACCCTGACAACGAACAACACTACGATGGCTGGCAAGTGGACTCCCACGACATGTAAGAAATGGCCTACAATTAACGACACGGCTTTTACACCATACAGCAACCCCACACACATCTTGCACCACGAGGGACTGCCACCACACATGTGTATAACCTCAGCAAGTGTAGTGAGTGCGAATCGAGAACCGTCTGCAAACATAACCTCAATCACGCGGACGCACGGGGCGACAAACACACCGACCATGTGGGACTGGCAGGGTTCAGGTAAGTGTGCTACACTCCCTGAAGCTTATAAAACCCCGTCCGCGCAGAACGCACCAAGCGCCGCACAAATCGCTGCCCGCCAAGCGATCCCTAGAGCAACCCCGAGAGCTGGCCACTGTTCCTCAGTAGCTACCAAACCAGTACCGAGATCGCAGGCTACACTCAAGCGGAAAATCTTATGCGCCTACAAGCAAGCCTCAAAGGCCAAGCCAGGAATGTAATCCAGAGCAAGTTAATGCTACCGGCAATGGTACCAGAAATCATAAAAACTCTGCAAATGTGCTTTGGGCGATCCGAACTTATTCTCCGCTCGGTGCTCAACAAGGTCAAACAACTCCCGCCTCCCAGGGACAAGCTAGAGCCGCTTATTAAATACGCTCTAGGCGTACGTAACGTTTACTCGACGATGGAAGCGTGCGAACTTAAGGACCACATGAGCAACCCGATGCTCGTGCAAGAGCTCTTGGACAAGCTGCCCTCCCAACTCAAGCTGCAGTGGGAAATGTATGCCAGAAACGGAGACTCATCATCAGTACGGATCTTTAGTGAATGGCTATACGAAATTGCTGAGGCAGCCAGCAAGGTTAAGGATCGTGTAAATGCAACATCAACGTTCATGGTTACTGGACTGGATTTCTGCGGGCCATTTTGCCACAAAACTGGAGTTCGAAGCAAGGTGCCTGTGAAAACGTACGTCTGCGTTTTCATCTGTTTTGCCACGAAAACGATCCACCTGGAGCTTGTTCAGGATCTTTCAACACAAGAGTTATTGGGTGCATTGAAGCGTTTTATTCTCACCAGAGGCAAACCTGCCCGGATATGGTTAGGTAATGCTACGAACTTCGTTGGAGCTAAAAACGAACTGGCTGAGCTGAAGAATCTATTCCTGTCTGGCCCACACATTCGATCTATAGAGGAATTCTGCCTAGAAGATTCAATTGAGTGGCGTTTTATTCCACCACGTTCGCCTCACTTTGGTGGCCTCTGGGAGGCTGCAGTAAAAACGGCCAAATTTCATTTTTATCGTTCGGTTGGCCCATCTCTATTATCATTCGATGAATTGCGTACACTCGTTTGCCACATTGCAGCAATTATCAACTCACGACCTTTACTACCTCTTTCAGAGAATCCAGCAGACCTTGAGGTGCTAACTCTTGCACACTTTCTTGGCACAGTTCCGCTAGTGTTGTACTCTGAGCCTGACGTCACAAAGCTAAATTTCAACCGTTTGGACCGCTGTCAGAGAATTGATTATTTTCAACAAATCTTCTGGTCACGGTGGCGTGAGGAGTATCTGACCCTGTTGCAGCAACGGTCAAAGTGGCGCATCCCCAAACCTGCGCTACAAGTCAACGATGTCGTCCTGGTTCAAAACGAGAACTTGCCTCCTCTTAAATGGCCATTAGCCAGGGTCATGGAATTGGTGCCTGGATCTGATGGAGTTGCTCGTGTGGCAGTAATACGAACATCAACTGGAACCACTCGAAGAGCTGTCCGCAAGTTGTGCGTCCTGCCGAAGCAAGATCTGGTTGAAAGCCCTGGTCTTCCAACGGGGGGAGAATGTTCGGTCATGCCGCAGCCTAAATAAATTCTTAAAGTTTCTAATCTTAACGTAAATTGAATTCTCGATGTTTGATTTTGCCTTTTCTAGTTGCCCTGCGTGGCATCTCTTTCAGTTACTGTAATTGCTACACCTTTTGAATTCCTTCGCCGATCGCTGCTTGGCCCCTTGTCCACGGCAAGCATATACTTAAGTTCAGTTTCGATTTTGTACTCGCTCGCTGAAGGCACGGTCGCAGATCGCCTGCCCATTCTCTTCGTTGATACTTTCGCTGTTAAAAGGCACAGACAAATCGGTCTGCCTGCCCAACTAAATAATCTTAAACATAAACATTAAACTTTGTAATTAAGGCCTTGGTGTCATTTAGAATAAAATTAGTGCATATTTAATTGAAATCTTGTGCGGTTTTATTTTAATTGGGCACCATCAAAGGATAGCGTTAGTGAAAAAGCTCACTGACCAACAACGGCCAAGGGAGATCTTCTGCTGCAACTGAAGAAGTCTCCAGACCACAGCGCGGAGGAGGTTAAAAAGGCTGTCGGAAACGCTCTCGGGGTTAAAGCAGTTGTAAGGGCCCTGACCGAGCAAACCAGACTTGAGGTCATGGACTTAGATGAAGTCACAACCAAGGAGGAGATGGTGGAGGCTCTAAATAGGAAGCTAGCCAATACCCCTCTTTCTGAGGAGGCCGTAAAGTCGCTGAGAGCCACCAGAAACGGCCTGCAGATAGCCCCACTAATGTTGCCAACACCCACAGCGAACAAGTTGGTAAGCCTGGGGAAAATAAGGATTGGATGGGTGATCTGCCGAATTAAACCAATTTTTTCGCCAAAACGCTGCTATAAGTGTCTCGCGTTCGGCCATATCTCGTCGAGCTGCACGGAAAAAACGGACTTGCGCGGAGCATGTTTCAAGTGTGGTGGAAAAGACCACGAGGCCAGAAGCTGCAATAGGGACCCACATTGCCTACTCTGCGCGCAGAAAAGAGATCTCCCAACGAACCACGCGTCTGGGAGCTTTAAATGCCCAGCGCATGTCGAGGCGGTAAAATCTCAACAAAGATGCTAAGGGTCATGCAGCTAAACCCTAACCACTGCAGGGTGGCCCAGGACCTTTTCACCCAAACAATTTCCGAGCTCAAAATAGACCTGGTAATTCTGAGCGAACCCTACAAAGCAATTAGATCCAACACGTGGGTCACGGATCAATTGGGAAAAGCAGCAATCTGGACATGTGGGCAACCGGCCCAACATCTAGCATGCGTGAAAGCATCAAAAGGCTACGTAAGGGCGAAGCTAAAAGACCTTTGGATTTTTAGCTGCAACTTTCTACCCAGCTGGACACTAGAGGAGTTTAGCGAGACGATAGACAGCCTGGCAATCGACATAAGAGCACACTCGCCTGCGATTTTTGCTGGGGACTTCAATGCGTGGTCAACAAACGCCAGAGGAAGAGTGGTCACTGAGACGTTCGCATCACTGGAGGTTGTCCTACAAAACACGGGTTCCACCCCTACATTTAGGTGAGCGGGAGCGCAGTCCATAATCGACCTCACCGACGTAAGCGCAAGCTTGGCGGCGACGGCGACCTGGGAAATTAGCGAGACCTACACGGCGAGCGACCATAGTACAATTATAAGCAGCATCCGCACGAGAAGAACCGCCACACCGACAATTACTCGACGACACTACAAAGAAAATACGCTCGACATATCAGCATTTAGAGCGGCCCTGGAATGGATGGAATTAGCGGACAACGAACGGGCATTGATGGAAAAGGTCAAGGAAGCCTGCGACGCCAGCATGCAGCGCAGTAAAAGCTTCAAGGGGCGCAAGCCAGTCTACTGGTGGAACCAAGCGATTGAGGAGGCACGCCGTGAATGCATAAGCGCTAGGAGAGCCTACCACAGGGCCCGCGGAACCGAAGCCTTCCATATACTCAGGGAAGTTTTCACCCAAAAGAGGAAGATCCTAAAGCGGAAAATAAAAAGCAGCAAAAGGCGATGCTTCCTGCAACTCTGCGATGAAGCAGAAAACGACTGGTAGGGAAAGGCCTACAAGGTGGTGATGAAAAAAACCAAAGCCGTTAAAAACGTGACCCCAACAGGCTCCGAGAAACTGATAATAAGGCACATTTTCCCAGCGCAGGAAACGAGGCAAGCGGAAGCGTTCGGTGTCCCGGTCCACCAGATACCGCCGGTGGCCCTACAAGAGCTGGTCAACATAGCCCAGAAGGTACCAAACAACAAGGCACCAGGGCCAGATGGGATCCCAAATCGGGCACTCAAACTGGCCATCAGCATGTACCCGTGCACCTTTGCCAGTGCATACACTAAGTGCCTGGCCCAAGCCTGCTTCCCAGAACGGTGGAAACAGCAAAAGCTGGTGCTTATACCAAAGCCAGGAAAAGACAAAGATGAACCGTCGGCATATAGGCCCATTTGCCTTCTAGACACGGCCGGTAAAATACTGGAAAGTATTGTCAGTGCAAGACTCGGAGAGGCAATAGAGGTTGCCGGAGGGCTCTCAGAAAGTCAGTATAGCTTTAGAAAGGCTCGCTCAACCCTAGATGCGCTGGAAGCCGTGGACCGCATAGCCAGGCAGGCCATAGAAGGCGAAAGGTGGCTGGGAGGAAACAAACAATACTGTTTGGTGGCAACTCTGGACATCAAAAACGCCTTCAACTCGGCATCCTGGAGCAGAATAATGGCCTCACTCGGGATGCTGAATATCCCAAAGTACTTGCAGGCGATTGTTAGCGACTACCTGAGCGACAGGTGGCTCCACTACGACACGGACGAAGGACCTCAACGCTACGAAATCACAGGAGGAGTGCCACAAGGGTCCGTCTAAGGCCCATTATTGTGGAACACTATGTACGATGGTATCCTGCGACTAAACTTCCAGCAGGGCGTAAACGTTGTTGGCTTCGCGGATGACGTCGCGGTCATAGTGGTAAAAAAGTCCATAGCTGAGGTAGAAAGCTCTACAAACGCAGCAATCAGCAGGATAAGTGAGTGGCTACAAATCGTAGGACTTGAACTGGCTGAGCAGAAAACCGAGGCGGTACTCATCAGCAGCAGGAAAAAAGTGGAAACGGCACGAATCACTGTGGGCGGAGCCCAAGTGGAGACGAAAAGGGCTATAAAATACCTAGGGGTCATGCTGGACACCAGGCTGTCCTACAGGGAGCACCTGCAGGCGACTCATAAGAGGGCACACGGAGTTACGATGGCAGTGTCCCGAATGATGCTTAACCATAGAGGCCCAAAATCCACGAGCAGGAAGCTACTGTTTAACGTAGCAAAGTCGTCCATCATGTATGCAGCACCAATATGGGCCGAGGCGACAACAAAAAAGAGCAACATAAAGGGTATGGAGTCGGACTACAGAATAGGAGCTCTTATCTTAGGGTAGCCTCCGCCTTCCGCACGGTCGCTACAGAGGCCATTCTGGTCATAAGTGGAATAGCACCAGTCGAACTCGCAGTTGTGAAGGCCATGGAGAACTTCGAAGCGAGAAAAGTAGCTGATACACAGGCGGACTACCGCTTGGCAAAACTAAGGTCAAGAACAAAGTCCCTTGAAAACTGGCAGCAAAGATGGGATAGGGCAGAAACCGGCCGGTGGACGCACCGACTCATCCCCAATATAGCGGCTTGGGTAAACAGACCACACGGCGAACTAACTTTCCATCTGACACAGGTGTTGAGCGGACATGGATGCTTTAAGGAGTATTTACATCGCTTCGGCCACGAGACAAGCCCAATCTGCGATACCTGCGGAACAGTGGAAAATGCCGCACACGCACTAACCACTTGTGTCAGGTTCGGAGAAGAACGCCTAAGAGCTGAACAAATCCTGGGGACCCCGATCACAGTGGAGGGACTTGTACCTAGTATGCTGGAGAGTCAGGATAACTGGACAGCTGTATGCAGTCTGGCTGCGGAAGTCACGACGGAACTGAGGCGGCTAGAATGCATAAGGAACGAGAGGCCCTAAACAGGCCAGCCAGCCTTGCGAAGCAATGCTTCACGGCAGTCCCGCAAGTCTGGATATCATATATATTTATTTTGTCTATGTATGTAATTTATGAATAAAAAAAACAGACAGACGGACATGCTTATATCAACTCAGGACGCGATCCTGATCAAGAATATGTATACAGGGTCGGAGATGTCTCCTTCACTGCGTTGCACACTTTTGCCCAACATTATAATACCCTCTGCAAGGGTATAAAAACAAGTCTTATGCAAAATTTTGTTTTCCTGTGTCTTTACGATTTTTCTTTAGACTTTCTTAACAAAATATTTGCCGTCCTTGCTTTTGGTTGGCAGGCCGGCTGCTGCGCTAAACTTTTTTTTCTTTATTTTCTTAGTTCCTTACGCAAGTACAATGTCAGTTGCTGGTATAGTTCCCAAAAAAGATGTCTTCCAATTTCAAGCCATCTCGACGAAAGGTTGTCGTGAAACCAATCAGGACTCTCATGTGGCTAAGCATTCGGTATTTGCTATAGACCAAGTCACGCGACCACCAGTCAATACAGACGAAGCTTCTAAAGTAGCTCTTATGAAAGCCTCTATGAATGCCAAGGCGACTGCCTTTGATGCCAATAGGTGCCTCTCTGATACTTATGATGATTTATTCCGTCCCCCACTGATTGTTGGCAACTAATTGCCTTACTATATTATGTGACCAATGGTTTTCGATTCAAGACAACTGGTAAATCTTCCTGTAGGGTTACTGTGGATGACGGCAATGTTTACCGTGTAGTCCGAAAAGCTTTTCAAGGATAATGGAATTCCTGTCAGCACTTTTCAGCTTAAAAACGAACGAGCCTTTCGAGTCGTCATCAAGGGACTTCCCGCTTCCACTGAAATAGCCGAAATTACTGCGAAGCTTAAATCTCTGGGACACAACCCTCGGAATGTCTTCAAACCCCTGGTGAAAATGGGAATGCGAACCGGAATATATTTTTTGTTGAACTGGAACCAGCTAGAAACAACAAAAATGTATATGATATCCAGATAATTGACTACCAGGTGGTTAAAGTGGAACAGCAGCTTCAGAGAAAGGCTCCTTTAAGGCGTTTCCGATTTAAGAATTTGGACATTCTAAAAATTTTTGCTCACTCTTGCCAAAGTATGTCAGATGTGCTGGTGACCATGAGACAAAAGACAAGGAGAGGTGCTTGGTCATAAATGAAGAACAACTCAAGTGCATTAACTGTGGCTCTAGTCATAGTGCCTTCGATGACCTACCTATTTAGAGGCTATTGAAAGACGTAAGCCCAATGGTTCTGTAGAGTGTAGCCCCACTCAAAAACGTACTTTTAAGCCTGCCATGCCGCCGGCTCAAAGTGCTTGGTTTACTTCGCGTCTTTCTGCATTCTCAAGTCAGACTTCGAATTGGATAGTTGTATGTCAATAGCTTTTATACTGCAAAAATGTAATATAAAAATAAAAAAAGGATATTTTCACAGCTTTTAACAATTGTTCCTATGGAAGCTATAAGATATAGACGTCCGATCGGCAAGCGCGTTAACCCTGATCAAGGTATGCGTAAATAAATAAGACTTGAAAATTGATGTCAATAGCTTATACACTGCGCGAAATATTCTGAAAAACATCAAATTTGGAGCCATAGACGTCTGTTCGGCAGGCCGTTTTACCCTGCCTCCGGACGTGTCCAGATATTCTTAGACGAATTTAAGTGCTGGGCCTCTCGATGGAACATATCGCTAAATGTTGACAAAACGCAGCATTCCACATTTGCTCTCCGTGCTGGCCGTTCGCGAAGCCTTTACATTGATGGGAATAGGCTCAAGCACGAAGATAAGGTGACGAACATCGGAGTTACCTTAGACCGTCGCCTTTGTTGGAAGGGACAAACTGATCGAGTTTGTAGATTAGCAAGAATAAAACTTGAGAAAATGGACTCCTCCGTCCATGTAGAGGCCTATCCCTTGAAGCCAAGGTGCGGCTGTTTAAGGCCATTGTCCTTCCAACTTTAAACTTGCTGGGGCACGGCCTGTGATTCGTCACTAAAAAGGGTTACAAAGGCTCTCAGGAGGATGCTGAGGGTGAAGTGGCCAATTATGTAGAAAACCAAGTTATGTTCCAGGACACGGAAGTGCCGACGGTAACGGAACGTCTGCTCACACATGCAAACTGTCTGGCAAGACATCTTGCAACACCACTGGGTCGACGGCGTCTCCGCAGACGACACCCGGACGACCTATGGATTCTCGGCCGTGACAGACACGGTCGTCTTCTATAACCACACATCTTGATTATCTTGTGACAGGCTATGACCACACCTGATTTGCCAAGGAATGGAGCACCCGCTACTCGCTTTTTTTGGTATCTTTAAAAATAATTTTACAATACATGAGGTCCATCCTTGTGTGGCGTGTTTAACAATAAATATTAAAAAAAACAATTTTTGGGATAAATCTCTTAAGCCGAGGTTTGCTTATAATCATTGAACTCGAGTTAGGCAGTCCGTTTTTGAGATCCGAATCGAGCAGTTGAATAAATCGAGTGAAAGTAAAAGAGTAGTTAACCCTATAAGTTCAACCTATTGAAAAAGTAATAGTAAATTAGTGGTTATAAAAAATAAAAAAATTTTTTTTATCAAATTTACTAGTGAGAAAGTTAATTGGGGACCAACGTGGGGCCGTGCGATTAAAACAAGCCTATAAAATAAATGCTAAACAAGTTTTAAAGTAAAAAAGGAATTTAGCGCGGCCAAAAACCCAATGCAACCGACGAAAATATAAAGCTTGTGTTGATAAAAAATAAGGTGGAAATTAAGGTGAAATAACAATAAATTCACTGCTCTAAAAATATAAAAATCAAAAAGTGACTAAAATAACCATCGGAAAAATCAATCGGCTGAAGGGCAATCCCTCGCCAGAAATAAACATTGAAAAAGTAGAAATGAAAGTAGAAATCTGAAAACCAAAAAAGAAGGACGACCCCAAGAAGGATCATCAACCAAGAGAAGGACGACCCCAACTGGATCAGCAAACAACGAAAATAAAAATAAGGAGGACGATTCGTGAGCGATACTACCTTTTTTATTATTATTACATAAGAAATTTGTAAAAAGGGAAATACAAAAACAAAGTGGAAGACTTAATTTCTGATTTCGAAAAAGTTCTCAAAAAAGGCGGAACCTTCAACCAGGCAGGCTGCAGTAAATAAAAGACTCCGCATGAATCCGCCTCTAGAACATATGCAATGTTAAATGTAGGAGATTTATTAAAAGAAAGGAGGAGATCGTAAACTTAAGATCGTAGCTTTCTCACAAAATAGAAACGGATGCATTCAGTTACGGATTGTTCGGATATATAATCTTTTTAGCTGCTGATCTTAGCAACATTTGAGGGTTTGCTGCACTCAGCTGCTGATCCGCCGGAATGCTCTGTTGTTCTTTTGTTTTCGTTTGCGGGGTGTTCCCCTTTTGCTGCTTACCACCAGCGGCCTTTTTGCGCTTAGGGGACTCTTCTAATAGCTTACGACTATTAAACTGCGAATCCAGCGCAGGGAGGAGATCATCAGCTCGGCGAAAACTATCTCTAGCAACTCCGAAACAGCTAATCAGCCCCATCAGGCCGCCTTTAGTTTGGCGCATGAACGCTTTCATCTCGTTTGCAACCTCGACACAAGCATCACAAACTGCAAATTGGGCCAGTAAAACCGGCGTACTTGGTGTGCACAATACTTTCACACAGCCAGCAAGTCATATTAGACTGGTCAGCCCTGATTACGAGGGTGCATTTTTTGCAGAAGGAGAATTATTATTATTAATTTTATCTATTGGAACCACTGTACCAAGAAAACGAATTGAAATTTATAAGCGAGCAGTTATAAGTACCGCAACAGCGGTAAATTAAATTAAAACAATTTTTTAGTGTTATTACACAAGTGCACTAAGATTTATAGTTCACTCGCGAAGCGAACGGAATTTAAATGTATGTTTGTAATTAACTGTAAGAAAATAAAAATTGTTTTGATAAAACCCACCGATGGGAATAAACGAAACAAAAATACAAAATCGGAGCGCAGAAAAAAACACGACCGTTCACTTTGGAAGTCAAAGACGAAAAAATCTTATTATAATTAACGTAAAATACCCTATTATTACCGATCATTGTGACGTTTACAATTAAAGATCCATTTCACATAATGATGGAAAATTATTAATAGATAATCACGTAGCAAAATATAGAAATAAGTACTATGTAATATTTAACAAGAACAGAAAGCTAACTTCGGGCGGAGACGAAGTTGATATACCCTTGCAGAATATTCTGTAAATTATATTCTTCAAAATTATTCATATAATGCATTCTAATACTCATAAAAAATCCCAACTTCCTAACTTTAAGAAACCAAAGTTATGTAATTTCCAATCGGTCAGTTATATCATATAGTCGGCCGATCCTTATGAAATTTGGTAGGTTTGATTGAAAATCCCTAACTTTACAAACACCAAAGTTATGGCATTTCTGCTCAATCAGTTATATGGCGGCTATAGGATATAGTCGGCCGATCCCGGCCGACTTATACACTGCGTGCAAAGGAACGAAGGGTGTGTGCAAAGTTTCAATTCGATATCTTTAAAACTGAGAGACTAGTTCGCGTAGAAACAGACAGACGGACAGACAGACGGACATGCTTATATCAACTCAGAAGGCGATCCTGATCCAGAATATACTTTATATTTATTTATGACATTAAAGTTAACAAATATCTGACAACATAAACATAGTACCCGACTCACATCAAGTGGGAGGGGGCAAGGACAGGTGAGTTAGGATGTTTGTTACAGTTAAATTAACAGAGTATTCAGAATATATCAAAAAATACAGTTCGTTATATTGGGAACATAAAACGCGAAATGGGTCATGTACTTCAAAATTCGTCTTACAAATATCAAGGGCAATAGGTCGAAAGTAACGAGTAGACCTTACAGGGATGGAGAACCGTATTTGACCCAGTAGGTAGCTTGAATTTCAAAGACCAGTTATTATGAAGGAACATGACACCGTAACAGGTTCGACGATCCTTGAGGGAGGGCAGGATCAGTAGACGCAGTCTATCCACGTAAGATGGTAGGTGACGATGTGTTTCCCAGTTTAAACCACGTAAAGCAAACAAAAGGAACTGTTTCTGTGCCGATTCGATAAGGTCTTGATGATTGGTATATTGAGGAGACCAAACACACAAGTGTTTCGTGGTATAGGGATCCTCAAATTCCTTAGACCAACGTTTAACAAAGGCAAAAACCCCTTTACTAACAATAGTGCCAATGTGATCAGAGAAGTTTAAGTTGTGGTTGAATAACACTCCAAGGTCTGTTACGAAATGTATGCGTTCAAGATCATTCAACCCAATAGAATATGACGTGAGGAGAAGCCTCTTCCGATAAAAGGACATAAATTTACATTTCGAGTTATTTAAAAACAGCAAATTTTGGATGCACCAAGAATGAAGGTTGTTCAGATCGGCTTGCTAGAGATCATGGGAATTGGGGTTCGATAATGGCAAACAAAGTTTTACGTCGTCAGCATACATCAAAACATAAGAAGATAGAACTACTTTAGGCAAGTCATTTATGAAAATTGCAAACAGTAGGGGTCCTAGGTGGCTCCCTTGCGGAACACCAGAATTCACGTGAACAGAGTTTGAGATTGTGCTTTTTGTGAAATCCACTTAGTCAACATGATCGGGAATCCTAGTAATGTTAGTTTTTTTAATAATAACTGATGGTTCACGGAATCAAAAGCCTTACTGAAGTCCGTAGAAATAACATCAGTTTGAATGTTATTTTTAAAAGCGCTTCTGATGAGTGAGGTAAATTCCAGAAGATTTGTAGTCGTTGACCTACGTTTCATAAAACCATGCTGAGTTGGGGACATTACTGAGCTGCATTGGTGCTGTAGCTGAGCGGTAATAAGCTGTTCAAAAAACTTGGGGATCGCGCTCAGTTTTGCAATACCCAGTAGTTTTTAATGTCCGATTTGCTTCCTTTTTTATGAAGTGGAATGATAAACGATTCTTTCCAAACTTCAGGGAAAAACGAATGAAGGAGGGATATCTGAAAAAGTTTAGATAAGGGTTTGTACAAAGCATCGGAACATTTTTTTATAACACAGCTCGGTACAAGGTCAGGGCCCGAAGAAAAAGACATCTTGATTGTTTTCACATTTTGTAAGACATCATCCTCACTAATTAAGGCGTGAAAAAACAGTTGGAGTGTGGAAGTGGGTAGGGGTAGGATGAAGTGTTATCGTAACTGAAAGACGAGTACGTGGACTGGAAAAATTTTGCAAATAAGTTCGCAATATCGGCGTCACTAGAGGGAGATGTCGTATCAAGGTGAAGGCAAGATGGAAATTGTTGCGATTTTCGTTTCGAATTAACAAATGCGTAGAACTTATCTTGGGAAGGAATTTGAACGAGCTATTAGATACATCGAATGGTCAACTTGAAGCCCAGTTCTCTTAAATTTCTTAAAAAGTCTAGACATAGAATTTTTCAGGAAAGAGAGTCTACGAGATAACCAAGGGGGCTTTTGAGGCGCGTTTGCAGAGGGAAATGAGGGAACGAACGTATCGAAAGCAGAGTAGAGTATACCATAAAACTGTTCTACAATATGTAAGGGATCATCGTTTGAATCCATAAAAGACCAGTCGAGTTCCGATAAATGCCTATTTAATTCTGAAAAGATGTTGGTTCGATTTGGGAACATGACTGTAATGGAGCTGAAGCTTCTAAAGTAACCTCAAGTGTAGGATGGTAAGCGTCTTCAGGATTGGAGAGAGGGCTAATTCGAGTAACGAATGCATTGGCGAACTCCGAGACAAAAATAAGGTCTAAAACATTTTTGGAGCAGTTCAAGATTGAGTTCAGTTGTCCTAATGAAAGATCAATAAGACCGCGAACAAACTCATGAGCCGTGGTGGGAACGAGAGCAATAGAATCCGTTGATGTCATCCAGGAAATGTCAGGGAGGTTAAAGTCGCCCCTTACAATAAGATGATCGTTATAACCGAGGGTTGAATGAATACTCTGTATTTGAGCCAAATGCTGAAGGTGGGAAGGGGGAATATACGAGCATGATATAAAAACGAAAAAATCATGAAGTTTTATCCGAACTGCAACAAACTCTAATATGCTGTCCTTACCAATTATCGGATTAGGACAGGATTAGGAAGATATTTCTCTGCTTAAACTTGAACTTCAAGACGGTTAGTTCGGCTCGAGAAACATTCAGTTTGCTGCTCAGGTAGTTTTTGACGTCATCTTCAGAAGCATCAGGGTTAAGGCGAGAGACAAAAATGAGCTTTTTTGTGGAACGCCCGATAAGGGCTTAGGTTCCATACGAGCAACTCCAGATAAGGTTGGCTGCGATGATCCCGTGTTCGTATTAGAAGGCGTCAAAATTATACCAGAGCCAGCTGCAGCAGCACGCGGCGTAGATGCCAGGTCATTGTTGACAAGTTGCAGATCGGAAGGTGCGACTCGATCGGGCGGTCCAAAATAAGCAACAGCAGAAGTAGGACCAGAGGAAGCGTCTGCCGTGCAGCCGTCAGCAACGTCAGTAGAGGCATCCCCGGTAGCCACGCGGCCTTTAAAGTTGGATTCAGCTTTTTCAAACCGAGTAAATAAGTCCTTAAATACGGCCAATAAGGACTGGTACTCCAGATCGGTTTGCCTAATGAAAGAAATAATATTGACTTTAATACGATGACAACTGGGGCCGGTCCAATCCAGGTTAGAATTAGATTTAGTCCGGTCTGCAATTAGGCCAGCACTGTGCCCAAGGTCGGCACATTTAGGATGAGCAATGTTGTCACACAGCCAGCAACCAATTGTGGGATGTCGAGAGGTGATGCAAGGCTTGATGCAGCAGGCAAACTTACTAAATTGTTATGTTGTTGTCTGATATATACGCGTAGAAAAACCACGTAGATGTAGAAAGCGCAGCGTGCAGCTGGGTCGCTGATAAGCTTTACGCGTATGTGAGTGTTCGCGACGAAACGATGAGCAAGCAAATGCACAACAACAACACAAGTGTAGAAGTTTGCGGTAAACTCAAGAATAGAGTAGAACAAAGCAAACACGCAAAACGATTTTAGATAATATAATAATGTGAAATACGTATAAGTCACTGTTTAATATGTTCAAAGCTTTTCGTTATAATAACGAACACCAAAAACTAGTCAAAATGACACAAGATCAGTTCAAACGGTGTAGTTTACACGGGTAAAATATGATCAGATGGAGGAACGATAAAATACACGTCCGAGAACGACTAAGTTTGCTTCGGTATAGGGTCGGAGATGTCTCCTTCACTGCGTTGCACACTTTTGACGAAATTATAATATAATATATATATAATTATAGAAATGATTATTGCACACTTAACCCTGAAGGTTCTTGTTTTAGATTACTAAATGGGAAAAAATCTTTTTTTACAAAATACGAGAAAAAATAAAACAAGAGAGAACGCTATAGTCGGGTGCCCCGACTATCAGATACCCGTTACACAGGTAAAGGGAGTGCGAGGGAGATGGAGATAGAAACTTTGATCACGCATAACTTTTTAACGAATGGTCCGATTTGAAAAATTTCTTCTACATTTCGATAGGTATTGATAAACACAATAAAACTGCATTTTTACTTTTCCGAAATATTAAAATTTTTTAAATCGTATATAAGCGATTGTGGGCGTTAAAGGGGGCGTGGCACCTTTTTGAAACAAACTTGCGCTGCGTAGGAACTCCTAGAATCTGCATGCAAAATGCCAATCTTCTAGCTTTTATAGTTTCCGAGATCTCAGCGTTCATACGGACATGGCTATATCGACTCGGCTAGTGACCCTGATCAAGTATATATATACTTTATAGGGTCGGAATCGCTTCCTTCTAGCTGTTACATACTTTTGCACGAATACAATATACCCTTTTACTCTACGAGTAACGGGTATAAATATAGATGTAATCCAAGATGGAGCCATTTTTGTAAATGGACAAAATACAGTTAATGGCACCTCTAAAATTAATAATATATCTTACACCAATGTAGACAATAAGATATTGGAATACATCATTGCTCGAAAATATACAGATTTTTTAGTATCCGAATATATTATATCTAATGATTCTGAACTCTCATTCGATAATATTAACATACTAAATCCTTTAATTCAAATCAAACAAACTTAAATATTCATATTCACATTTATATATTTAATTATTATGGTGTTAATCAAATACAGAAAATTTTTAATATTCAAACCATCCCAAATTCATATAGGAAAACGAACCAGAAAGCAAAATTTCCGATAATAAAATAAATAATATCCCCGACAATGAAAATACCCAGAAGAAAAAATCATTGTCGAATTAACCAACCAAATACATTAAATCAGTTCCAATGAATCGGGACGATTCATTTTAGAATGGGGGGAGTTATACTCGTGTGACACATTATTTAGGGGCTCTTACCCAATTTATAAACAACTTTAAGCCGAGAGCTAATTTCCAATTAACTCTGACAGACCCGAGATAAATCCGTGGTCAGCTATTTCTGTCAACTCGCTATCAAATTATCCCCACCCAGATCAGTTTCCCACAGTCCGCATCAAACGGATGCTGTAAACATCCAAGCCGATATTGTAATCGGAGCCCCAAAGCGAGCCCTGAGTCTGCTAATGTAAACATAAGATTCCTAAAGCGATTCCATAAAGTCCGCTAATATAAACACCAATTTGCAACCGAATTTAGATTTCAAATTTAATTGGAAAATTGCATCATCCTATTTTCCGATTCTCTTGAGTCATTCTCTTTATCAATTTTTGGAATAAATCTCTTAAGCCGAGGTTTGAATATTAATCATTGAACTCGAGGTAGGCAGTCCGTTTTTGAGATCCGAATCGAGCAGTTGAATAAATTGAGTGAAAGTAAAAGAGTAGTGAATTAAATAAGTTCGACATATTAAAAAATGTAATAGTGAATAAGTGGTTATAAAAAATAAAAATACAATTTTGTATGAAATTCACAAGAAACACATTATGCACTCACCGAGTTGAAGTCAAAACAATGGAAAGACAACTAACTAGCTCAGATCGAAAAAAAAAATTGTTGAAAATGGAATGACAGATTTTACGTTAAACTCATACTTTCAGAATTCTAAGTGTTGATTAGGGCATTCGGCCAGAAGACTAGGCCTAAGATTTGGAAATGAGGTATCGTAAGGCTAACAAGAAATGAAGCAAACTCCGGCAAGCCGAAGTTTATATACCCTTGCAGTTGTTGCAAATCTACTATATTTCGATTTCAATGAAGCCATGTCGATTTTGGACTGTTTGGCAGCTATATGATATTCTTGTCCGATTTTAATTTAATTAAATCCATAATTCCATAATATTTAAATATTACCAAACCCTAAAGAACAACAAAAAAAAAATTATCAACAAAGTTATAATTTTTTTGAATTATTTTTTCCTATTGTTCCTATGGGAGCTACATGATAAAGTTGCAATAGAAAGACAACTTTTGGGAAAGTTTCAAGCAGATAGCTTTAAAACTGAGGGACTAGTTTGAGTAGAAACGGACGGACGGACAGACGGACATGGTTGATCGACTCGGAAATGTCTCCTTCACTGGGTTTCAAACTTTTGACTGAAATTATAATACCCTCTGCAAGAGTATACAAATTGTCAACAGGAAGTAAAAGTAGGAGCAACAGCTCGATTCCGGTACTATTTTCAGATTTTCCCGTGGCTAATGATTTAAAAACTGTTGTTAACGAATCAATAAAAAAAATGGTTCTTTTGAGAAATATTGTGAGTCAACTATGTACAAGTCAATGATGCATTTATCCGCGTCCAAGTAGGAGGTCGATCGCCCCACAGGTCAATAAGACTTTTTTTTATCCTGGATGCCCTAATAGAGAATCTAATTGCCATTTGTTTAAATACTCACATTCTTCTTAAAAAAACCGTACAGAACCAAATAAATAACTTAAATGATTCAAGCTACATCCTGCATTTGTTTCCTGCTTTGTGTTGAAGTTCATAATAATAGTTGTATAATTTAAATGACCATCTTATTTAATCAGTAATAATAAATTAAAGCCACTATCTGACGATTTAAACCATAAAGGTGCACTCAAAATCTTTTGTACCTTTTTTCTAACTAGACGTTCGTTTTAAATAGTGGAAAAGTAGATTGAAATTTTTAACAATGGAGTTTTGTTTTGTATTAAGGATTATAGATAGCTTGAATTGAAGCTTTTATTAACTTATCTTTAAAGAAATAAAGGAAAATAATTCCGTTTTACCAAACTTTATCTCTTTTTCCTTTGTCGTTAATTGAAACAAAAGCCTAATGAAACTTTGTACTTCGTGAACTTTGGTTGAGGTAAGAAAATATTCAATAGCTTCTACTCCAAGATGTATAATTCACTTAGTCTTACTCCATAAACACAGAGTGCAAACTGATCATTGAGTACAACATTAAACTATTATTCACAAGTATAAGGGTAAATTTGTTCAGAGAAATCCTAAGCCCAAAAATACAAAGAATGATCTTAAGACATTTTAATACTTATTTATGCTCTAGCGAAAATATACAATTTAACACCTCAACTGATTGTCCATATATCGGCCAAAGACAGCACAGCCCAGATCGGTTGCGGCGCATACGGTCCCTGTCTTGCAAACCGTCTGGTTCTAAGTGGAAATCCCAAGTGTTCATGATCATATCCGATGAGTAATTTGGCACCACGTTGGTGTAGGATGGCATCGATAGGCGGTCATCCCTAGACACGCCTTAAAAATCTCGTCTGTCACGATATAGCATGCCTGTTTCACGGATTTGCTGACTGACTCTGCACTTTGGTGGCTCTTTCTCCAAACCACTGAATGTTATGTTGCCGACGCTCACCTTGTAAACTAAGGTCTCTTCTAGCTCGTCGTCGATCATCGTTTACCATGCGAGTTGCAGGATCTGTTCAAATGACTACTTCGAAGGCATGTAAGGCATAGTATATGCCTTCGCACAAACCTCCTGTTCTTTCACCTCTTGTTACTGCGTTGAATTCCCTGCTATCCCAACAACTCCAGCGATAGTTACAGTACAGATTGGGATGTTAAGCCACTATCTCCGACTGTTGTAGCCGCACTTGTTGTTGGAGAGGTCATATTTCCCTCGTTAAGCAGCTTAGTTCATATGGGAATATTTTTAATTTATATTTTCTCCCCTGGGACTTAAATTACTTACGCTGTTTGTGTCTACTCCTGGTCGCTGCTTGCGGCCACTTAGCCTGTACCGACGGTGTCCGAGTGTATTCCGTCCGTTTGCGTTCCCGTGGTGATCTCTACGCTGTCTGCGTCAATAAAGCGAGCGCTGTCCACTGCCTGTATGCTCTCCTTTGCCAAAATTACCCTTGGAGCCGACTTCTTTAGGACTTCGAATAAAGGATCATATTGCTGGCCCAAGAGTTTCCTTCAACGGTCGCAATCAAAGTAATTTTTTCCGACGGGTTTTATTGACATTAGCAAATATAACCCAATACAATTTTACTAAGCTTAGCTTACCGCAGTGTGTCCTCCTGCTCTAACCACGCGACAATTAAGAAGTTTAAATCTATGGCGTCAATCTATGCCCTTTTATTCTCGGCCTCAAAATCCATACAATTCAAATAAAAAAAAAAAATTCAATAAAAACTAATTTGATTAAATATCATCGCTCGACAAGAACTGAGTGTGCTATGGCCTTACTGTCAATCAGCTGGGTTGACAAACAGTTATACACCATGCCAAGAACCAGGCACGGCCCCTAAAAGCGACTTATGCTTAGTCTGCACATAAAGGCACTAGGGTGATCCGAGAAACACCCAAGATTTGTAGTGACTTATAAGTTACTCCTTAACTGTGTTAACTACTCCCCCCTTTGAAGTATGACCGTCCTCCGTCATTTGGAATTTATCGACGACCTGTTGTACTTCCTGCGCCGCTCGTTGCCTCCTCAACACTCGGAGGAGTAGGATAGAGCAGCTGATAAGGATGCTGATTCCCACGCTGACGGCGAACCAGATGTTGGTGACTCCAGCCGATTTTACTTCCTCCTTAAGCCCTTGGATAACCTCCAAGTTTTGGTTGTTCATTCTTTGGAGAAGTGGCATACTTAGCACTGGATTATGGCTAATGATGTTTAGCAATGGGGATGCTGCCATGTCAGGTGTTTTCCTGATAGCTTCTCGTTGATTCAAATACTTACTGCCATTGATAACATCTACTCGCTCGAACGTAATGAGATGTGAGCCGTTGGTAGTTATCTCAGGCCCATCGTCAGTGCTGACCCGAGCTGGACACTCGTCGGACATCATTGTTGCAGAACAGTGTGTTCGTGTGATACGGGAAAGATTGTGACCTTTTTACATGTAATTTTAATTTTAGGATATGCGATTAGCACATGGATGATATTATCGGACTGATGGACTTTAATATTAGATGCCTCTAATAGGCTTATGATAGGTACCTCTGTGGGGTGATCTACTAATACAGACTTCAAATCATCGTGGTTAAAAATGGCTGGGTTTATAATATTGGCTTTAGCAAGTGTGACTGTTAGCATTACATTTTGAATCTCGGTTATTAATATTCTATTTCTGGCCAAAAGAACATCGCATAAGTGTGAAGTGTAAACTACATTGTTTTGTTTTACCTTAATAATTTTAGATTTCAGATGCGTCAGGAGTGCCTGCTACTACCTTAAGTGCGGTACCTAAGAAGTCTAGACTCCTGGCCATCCTTTGGTGTACTTTTAATACGGACAATAAGCTTATAATATGGTCAGTGTCGACCTCTAGCAATTTTCGCATTTGCGACTGTGGGAATAAATCGGAAAACTTGGCAGTTTCGTCTATCATTGCTGAGAATTCCGTTAAATTGCTCGAGTGCCGCAAAACATTTATCTGTTCCCACACCAGTGCGATCCCGTCCGTGACGGGTATGTATTGGGCGTGGGAGTAGTCTGTCACTCTAGCGTTGACTACAGCTAATATTATTAAAACAATCCCTGCGATCCTAAGAAAGCGAATGGTTAAAACTACTGTAAGATGCACAGTAGGGTAAATAGGGTAAATATATGTAAGTGTAGGGTGCGTGTTAACCGATAGAAAAATTAAAAATGGTTTTATTTGAGGTTGTCCTTATGGACCACCCTCCCTCTAATGAGAACAGACGTTCCCATGTCTGCTTGTACGCGCTCTTCTGTGTACAGTGGGATTAGTTTATTCCTAACCTTTTGTTAATTCTAAGATATGCCTTTTTCCTACTTCAAAAATTCGATTTTGTCTAGTTGGGTTGACCCTATCTAGATTAGCTTGTTGAGCTTTTTCGATTTGACGTCTTATTGTCAACCTTTGTTCGTCGCTGGCTGAGTGCATAGCATCTTTTGGTTGCAAATTTTTGACTGAGTGAAGCGTTTTGTTGTACTCTACCGTGGCTCTCATGACGAGCTCGACGGTGTCACTAATTTGTTTGTCAATTTTCATACACCTGGCTATCTCCGTTAGGGTGCTGTGAAATTGTTCCACTTGCCCATTGGAGCTACTGTGCAAAGGAGGTAACGATGTCTATGCCATACTGATTTTTCAACAATGAACTTATGGTCTCCGAGTTGAATGATGCCTCGTTGTCGCAGTATATAGTCTTGGTTTTAGGAAAAAAGTTCACGAATTGTATGATGGGTCCACGCACGTCTACTTTGGCCCTAGAAGGCAATGGCTGCACTACGGCGAACTTAGAAAATTTGTCCACGCAGGTTAAAAAGGATTTTTTATCTGTCGAGTAAATATCGATATGCAGCATTTCGCCCGCATACGATGGGATTGGTGTGACCCCCAACTCCTCCTTCTTGGGGTGTCTGTTGTATTTCGCCTTGGTGCATGTTTTGCAGTTAATGACCACTTCATAAGCGAGCTTAGTCATTTTTGGAAAAGAATAATCCTGAAGGACTTGTTTCACATTTTCTTGGGCAGGCCTGTGAGCGCGGTTGTGTTCACAAGCTATAATTTCTGTCTGCTCATTTGCATCTCTGATATCACTCACAAATTTTTTGCAATGCCAGAACTTAGTGGCCGGGAATTCCAGCACCAAGGCATGCTGGATGCAAGCTAATGTATGGAGGTCACAGTGAATGGCGTTCACAACATTCACGTTAACGACTTCTTTTACCAACTCGAGAAGTGAGACTTTATTATTAAAATGTATTATGTGGCGAGTTTTGCTTCCAAAAATTATAAAATTTCGCCGGGAAGGCTGGCTTGCTTCTTCAAGAATTATTTGATTCCTGAAGCAGTTCAAAGGTTTATCGGTGGATTCGATCGCGTAGGTCAAGGAGACTTCGCTGTGCACGGTGGCAACGTCGGATTGGGGTTCATTTTGTATTGAGTTAATGTTTTGTCGGGACCAGGCATCAGACACAAAATTTTCCTTTCCTGGCTTACAGAACACTTTTGCGTTGTGTTCTTCGATAAATGCCTTCCATCGCTTAATTTTGGCATTAGTGTTTCGCTCAGAAATAGCGAAAGTGAGAGGTTGATGGTCTGTGAAAATTCGAATTTCTTTGGAGCCATACAGGTAATTTCCCTATAGCCCACACAATAGCCAGCAATTCCCTTTCGCTTGTAGCATAGTTGATTGGCCGTCCATTTTGGGATAAGACGGTACTACTTACTGAAGCGTCGGTAGTCAAGTCGAAATGCTGTTTAAAATCAGGATACCTTAAAATGACCTCTTCTGACGATAAAATGTTTCGCAGACGCTCAAATGCGCTGTGTTGGCTCTCATAAAATTCTACCGCAACCTTTTTATACCCGTTACTCGTAGAGTAAAAGGGTATATTGTATTCGTGCAAAAGTATGTAACAGCTAGAAGGAAGCGTTTCCGACCCTATAAAGCATATATATTCTTGATCAGGGTCACTAGCCGAGTCGATATAGCCATGTCCGTCTGTCCGTCCGTATGAACGCTGAGATCTCGGACCATTCGTTAAAAAGTTATGCGTGATCAAAGTTTCTATCTCCATCTCCCTCGCACTCCCTTTACCTGAGTAACGGGTATCTGATAGTCGGGGCACCCGACTATAGCGTTCTCTCTTGTTTGACATATGTTTTCTCACCGAGCCATTCTCTCCCTTGAGTATGGACGTAAGAGGTCTTGCTATATAAGCGAAGTCTTTGACAAAGCTTCGGTAATAACTGGCCAATCCTAGAAAAGATCTAAGGCTGAACAAGTTTTTTGGTTCAGTGTATTCCTGTATGGTTTTTACCTTTTCAGGGTCTGTTTTGGCTCCGTCTGCTGTGACTATAAAGCCTAAAAATTCCACACTCTCATTAAAGAATTTGGTTTTTTCTTGTGCCGCTCTCATGTTGGCTTCACACAGGCATTTAAGAACTCTGTCGATGTGTCTTACATGGTCGTCAGCGTTTTCGGAAAAAATTATCACGTCATCTACATAAACATAACAGATTTTCCCGATCTGCTCGCGTTAAACATCGTCAAGTGCCCTTTGGAAAATGCTTCCTGCATTTTTTAGCCCAAAGGGGAGACGGAAGAACTCATATTTTCCTCCTTTTATGGAGAAAGATGTTTTTTCTCGGTCACATTCGGCCAAGTAAATCTGGTGGTACCCCGACTTTAGGTCTAGGGTAGTGAACAATTTTGCCTTTCCTAAGTTCACTAGAATCATAGGAATACTTGGCATAGGGTAACGATCAGCAATGGTCCGTTCATTCAGTTTCCTGAAATCGATAACCAGTCGTTTTTTTTAACAAATTCAGCCGCTCCCATGGTATACGGATATAGTTTAGAATAAACGGGTTCGTTACTTTCCGTACGAATCCTAGCAATGACCGGGGTGTTAAATGGAAGCGCCTTGTTAGAGTTCGAAAACAGTTTACCCCTCTTAAGGATCATTTTCCTTAATTCAGCCTTCACTGAGTTTGGGACTACTATTTCATCAACATTTGTGAAATTCACGTTAGGGCAGTCGAAGAATTTAAGCTGTTCGGTTACGTTTCCGTACCTAATTTCGCCAGTGTTGTGACATACCTAGATACTTTTACCTAGGTACATACCTAGGTACAGTTGAGTGGTACCTTTTACCTTTCCTAGGTATAAAAATAATTGGATACCTTTTACCTTACCTAGCTACAGATTTGTATATACTTTTGGAATTATAAAGGTACATACATAGGTATTGAACAATGCTCTGATATAAAATAGCAAAATCTGACTGCCACATTGAAGTAAGCAAATAGATAGGAAACACCGTAAGGTAAGTTATATGCGTTTTTTATGTGTAGGATATGTACCTATACATTACTTATGTACATATTTGAGAAAGAAAATGTGAATAAGGGTAAAAACGCATTTTTTTATATAATTTTGTGTACAAATGTATGTACGTATCACTACATTGATGTATTTATTTATGCCTATATTTCTCAATAATTGGACGTAATATTAAAATAAAACCCTTTCACAACTTTGGAGGGTTCATCCAAGCAGTTACACGGAGTACGAGGCCATGAAAGCTAAGACGGATTTGGAACTTTCTAAGGAACAAAATAATTCAAAATTCAGACCTGGGCTGAACTGAATTACATTAATGACAAAATTGAATAGCTCAATGTATAATAATGTGTGTTTATTTAAATATTTGCAGATCAATCAGAATGTGTGCGACTACATCGTTGCGGAGATGCCACCAATATCTCACGTTAAGCATCACAAAAATTTAAGAGCGTTACATAAATATAAACGCATTTTGGATGTATTCCTATAATACAATACAGTTCTGCCCAGCTCTTCGCCAGTTGAAAGATTATTTAGTTGTGGAGGTCAAACTCTAAACACAAAACGAAAAAGGGTGGGAGACGAGTTTTTCGAAACATTAGTTATGTTAAAAAGGACAACATTTAAATTATGATTGTTATAAGAAAATGAAAAGAACATGTTACATATTTTTAAGAGGAGTTATCCCTGAAATTTGGTCTTATTTTAGGTTGAATTGATTCGCCAATGTAATAAAACAAACAAACTAAAAAATAAATAATACAAAAAAATCATAAAAATTGAAAAAAACAATATTTTTACCGTTTACCTTTACCTAGGTACTGGGAAAATGAAGTACCTTTACCTTACCTAGGTATTTATTTTTGCCCAATAGCTTTTACCTTACCTAGGTAAAAAAAACAGTGCCTTTCCCAACACTGAATTTCGCTGACACGTAAGTCTAATGCCGCTCCCGACTGCGTTAGCAACTCGAAACCTATATTAGCATCAAACGTACTTAGGGTATCTAGCAAAAAGAAGGGGGCCACTTTGTTTTTATTTTACTGGAGCCATGTATAGTACTCACAGTGAATGGGGAGTCGACAGGCATTATGTGTTTTAGCTCCTTTACGGGCTTAACATAATTCTTTGCCGCCCCAGTGTCCATCAGAATTTTCATAGTTCTCCCCGCCAACCTTCGCTCGATGAACAGTAAGCGGGACCTTCCTCTAAAAAATTAAGAAGATCGTTCGAGTCAAGTGAGTCGTTGTCCTGCTCAATTGCATTCTGTGCGGCTGAGGCCGCGTCTTCATAATCCTGGTCTTCCTCAGCAGCTTGCTCAACGTTGTTTATCCGTTGGCGCCTCTGACCAGTCCTTCTTTCAGAAGAGTTTTGTCTTTTTGGGTTTTGAGAAGTGGGGAACTGTGTATTATTATTATTATTATTAATCCCCTTAGATTGTTTAAAACTCGTCGGGTGTCTAAGCTTAGAAAATGATGGATCTAAATCCATGGGCTCTGGGGCCTGATCTGGTTTACCTCATCCAGTTGTCCTGTCTGCGCCAATAATCATTATTTTGATTTTTATTTTGCTTTTTGAAAGAATCGTGATTTTTTTCTTGGCCGCGATCGGACCCTAAATATTTCCCTTGGTTTTCACGCTGTTGGCCTTTGAGAAAAGCAGTATTCTGATTTCTCTGCTCGACAGCCTTGGCATATGTGGCCGCGAACATACTTCGTTCAATACTGGCCTCTGCTTCCCTAGCTAGTGCTAGTGCCGCTGGCAGATCTTTGGGCTGTGCTGGAAATACGACCCCCCTTAAGGATTTTTTTAGGGCCGAAATAAATACATGCAGGGAGGTCACCCCTTACCTCAGTATTGAGCAGTGTGGCTCTTTCTGAGTCGTGTGTCATTACGATTTTGTTTGTCACGAGGGTTAACTTTCGTTCAACCTCGTCGTAGTACTCCATAAGAGTTTGGTCCCCTTCACGGACCGATTCAAGCCCTTGCCGTAAGAAGCGCAAGGACGTTTTATCTGCGTAAGAGCAGTCAAAATGGCATCAAAATTAAGCACTGTCTTGTGCGATACCAGCAGCGCTCGTGCTGGTCCCCTAATCTTATTTCTGATAATTGTAACGGCTTGGTAATGCGCGAGTTAACTTAACTAGGTTCTTCAATAAATGTCCCGGGATATAACCCGACCAAATAAATTAATTGTAGTTGATGGTTTCGAGTTGAAAATCAGAATGAATTCTTTATTTTATAATTCTTTGTTCAAAGCTTAGTGTTTACGTACAATGTGCTGACCTAGCGGAATGGATTTGTAATTGGACCGGATGCATATATGGGGCTTGGACTCAGCAGTGGCCGCGATGTTTGTTTGGTTGGCAACTTAGTTGCCAATAAAGTGTTTGGTTTCTAGCCGCTTGTCAACCGGAGGGGTTTAGGTGGGGACCGCCGAGGGAAAGTGCTGAGGCGGTAACTGTGTTTGGTTTCTAGCTGCTTGTCAACCGGAGGGGTTTAGGTGGGGGACCGCCGAGGGAAAGTGCTGAGGCGGTAACTCCTCCCCCCTCAGACTGAACAACCGACCATAGTGGAGCGATGGTTGGTGTGAAAGTGACAGGTGGAGTAATGGTTGGTGCGAAATTAGCAGGTGGGGCGACTGGTGTGAAAATGGTCGTTCGCTTGGAAAAACAAGCAACGGCCAGTACTATTATTAGTATCATAGACAACATGGTGTATGTCGTTGTCGTGTGTATTGTTGCTCCCGTTTGTATCCTATTGATCCGTAATTTCGTTTCCAGATCTTCCATTTTCAGCTCATGGATTTCCAATTCTTGGGTTGTTCTGTTCTTCTTCATGGTTGGAATTTGTGGTATCTCTAGTTTTAGTTTTGCCGTACCAAGTTTCTCTACCGCCTCATATTGGACGTTGTTCACCATGGCTCTGCACTCGCTAAATGTGATTATTGCTGTCCCATTCAGGGTTCTGTTCTGTCCACAGTCCGTTTGCAGTTTTACATTTTCTCCGTTGAAAACTGCGATGTAGCCCTCCTCTGGTTCGAAGATCCTGGTTACGAGTCCGGCATCCCTCGTTTCACAATCCGCTTGCTTTCCGCTAATCAGACTTTTAAGACATTCTTCATTAATTTGATTTACAATCTTATCATTCTTACAAATATACAAATTCCTTATCTTCTGACATTTAACTTTATAATAGTACATTTCTTCTTTATTGTTTACTACATATTCTGGTGCAATTATGAATTCTGTTTTATTCATAGGTAAGGATACCATTCTCTGTAAGTAGTACTCTCCTTTTTTAAACATTGGTAATCTTATCGAGAAAATTATATCTGTGATATTCAAAATTGTTCTAAGCTCCAAAAACTCATACATATGCTCCTCTGATACGATCTGTATTCCTTGCTCCTCCAACTCTTTTATGCATTTAGCTGTTTCTTGTTTATCATAAATAAATTTTGAGATTAGCCCAATCTTTGCTAATAATAAACTTTCGGCTAATTCATTCAAATTTAGCCCTAGCATATCTATTGTTATCTCAATTCTATCAATATATTCTATCCTATAAATCCTCTTGTCTTCCTATAAGAACGTCTTGCTGATTCCATTTTTGTAATTATTAATAAATGTCGTTACTCGACTTTGCTCATCGTTTATACATTTCGTCAAGTTCTTAAACATTATCGTGATTTTAGCTCCTGTCCTCTCTTGTGAATTCAAATTCTTCTTCAATCTCCTTTCCTCTTCTTGCATTTTTCTTATCTCTTCTTCTAACCTTAACAAGGTCCCTTGTTTCCGCGTCTTCAACTACTTCTGTGAGTGTTCGTTCTATCTGTTCTATTGCCTCTTGATATTCTTGTAATTTTACTATGTGTACTAATGTTTTATGAGTTTGAATTATCTTCGCAGCGCCTAGATTTATTTGCGCTAGTGGTTCTTCCCCTAGCAATGGCCGGATCTCGAGTTTCCTTTCTGCGGCCATGCTCCTTGACCACCTGTAATTATTGTTCATTTGGTTTGGTTAGTCTTCTGATTTTTTCTTTATGGATTTTTTGTGGTTTAGTAGAGGTTAGTGTGAGACCGTTGTCTTCCATCACCCTGTGCTTTGAAAAACGAGGAGTTAATTTAGCCCTCCTGTTTTCTTTCCTAAATATAATGTCTCCTGGTTGTACTGTGTCCGGGCTTTGCCTGTCAACATTCACCGCCTCTATTCTTTTGTTCTTTTCTTGCTGAACCTTTTCTTTAATTCTTGGATAAAGCTCAGCTTGAAACGCATTAATCTTCTGTAAATAATCGTGTTCGTTGCTAAAAGACACGTTATTTAGGAAGTTATGCGTTCTCCCTGTGAACAACTCCTGCGGTGTTAGCTTCGTCGCTGAATGAATGGCATTATTATAAGTTATAAATGCCTCATCCAGGACTTCCTCATGCTTGATTTCGAGTTTCTTTTTCCTTTTTGTCTCATTTATTAATCTATATATTTCTGTGATCGTCGAGTGCAGTCTCTCGACTGTAGAATTGCTCGATGATTGCTGAAAGGATGTAGTGTGTAGCTCTAATTCGTACTGCCTACAAAAGTCCTTGAACAAGTTAGAAGAGAATTCTACTCCTTGGTCACAGAGTATCTTTTTAGGCACCCCGAATAAGGCCATGAAACTTGTCACTGCCTTAACGATATTTACGCTTTCTTTTGCTGGGATTATTAGTCCCCAAGCGTATCTAGAGAACTTGTCAATTATGGTTAGTACACTTTTTTTGTTTACGAAGTACAAGTCAATGTGCACTATTTCCATAGGTCTCCCTGGTGTCTCTGTAAGGCTGTATTTGATCTTGTTTGGTTTCCTATCGTACTTTTGTATTTGACAACTGTCACAATTATTAATTGTTTGGGTAATTACCTGTGTACATGTGTACAAAAAACACCCTCCTTTTCAGGTGTGCTAATGTTTAATCTTTCATGGTAGTCTTTGATGACCTGTTCCTGTTCTCTCTTTTCCGTTATATCCGGCAACTAAACTGTACATCTATAAGCTAAATACTTGCAATATGCAAGTTGTCTGGAATCAGGAGTGCTTCCGTTCTTTTAGGTTTCAGGATTTCTTTTAACTTCCGGCCAACTGTTTCCTCATCAAAATTGTTATCTGTCCAAATTATTCTCAACGTATTCCTGAACGGAATTTGTTTCTGTATTCCCGCTACTCTACCTTCCTGTATGACCACCTGGATGTTATACTCGTTTAGTGGTTTTTCCGATATAGGGAATCCCAACTGGAGATCTTCTCCAGCAGAGTGGATTGTCTCTCCATTGGTCGCCATCCTCCAATACATTGAGCCCTGGTTGAATTCTGCTCAGTGCGTCAGCCACTACATTCAGAGAACCCTTCTTATATACTCGTAATCGTACTCCAACATTTGGAGTCTCCATCTCACAAGTTTGGAATCGGGTTCCTTGACGCTCATTAGCCATGTTAATGGCCTATGGTCAGTGACTATCTTGAACTTTGTGCCGAATACGTAATGACTAAAATGCTTAATCGCCCATATAATGGCGAGCATTTCCTTTTCTATTGTGGCATAGTTCACTTCTGATCCTGACAGGGTTCTGCTAGCGTATGCTATTCGTCTGTCCGTTCCCAAATTTCCCTGGGATAGGACGGCGCCAATAGCATAATTACTTGCATCTGTGGTGAGTATGAAAGGTTTATCGAAGTCAGGAAACTGACTGGATGACTGACTGATTGGATCATTGCACAGTAAGGTCTTGCATACCTCAAATGCGTCCTTGTATTCTTGGTCTATCTGCACAGCCTTTTTCCCTTTCAACTGTTTTGTCAAAGGCTTTGTTATAGCCGCGAAATCTCTTATGAACTTCCTATAGTACCCCAACAGACATAGGAACGATTTTATCTGCTTCCTAGTCTTGGGAAGACTTTTTCCAAATCCGTTACGTGTTCTTGTAGGGATGTCGAGTACACCATGATGTCGTCCATATATATAAGACAACATTTTCCTAGCAACTCTTCGAAAATATTGTTCATTAACCTTTGAAAGGTTGCTGGGGCATTATTTAGCCCGAACGGCATTCGGACATACTCAAAGTGTCCCCCTTCCGCCGAGAAAGCAGTTTTCGGAACGTCTTCTTCTTTCACTTCGATCTGGTGATATCCACTCGCCAGATCTAAAGTTGAGAAGTATTTAGCCCTACCCAAGCTATTTAATACGTCATTGATTAATGGTAGTGGGTATCTATCTTTAATTACCTTCTCGTTAAGTTTCCTATAGTCTACCACCATTCTCCATTTTCTCTCCCCAGAGGCATCCTTCTTCTTGGGTACTAGCCAAACCGGCGCACTCCAAGGAGAATGGCTATGTCTAATAATCTTCTGATCCAATAGCTTTTCTAGCTGTCTTCTCACCTCCTGTCTTTCCTTGAATGCATACCTGTACGGCCTAGCGTACACCGGTATGTCGTCATTCGTTCTAATTTGGTGTTTGACCGCATTAGTGAATGACAAATGGTCACCCTCTTTATGGAATACTTTCGGGTATTTTTTACAAATTCGTTGCAGCTCACTAAGCTCTTCGCTATTTAAGTGTTCTGTTCTGATCTTATCAAATGGTATCTTCCTATTTGCATTATCTGTCTCCTCTATATTGTTCAGCTCGAAATGCTTGTCAGTTTCGAATTCGACAACTTCTAATGGTTCTTCTAGAAATAATTATTGATCCTCTTCCGCATAGTTCGTTATCTCGACCAGGCTCTTTCCAGCCACTGCCCTATAGATTCCTTCTGAAATGATAAAATCCTCTTTTACTATTGTTTTCTTTAGCAAGAAATCTCCATCGGGTACACATACCGGAATAGAAATAACTGTTTTTTTCCCTGCTTCTATTGAGTGAACCTCGCTGGGTCTATACTTAGTGGAATGTATCTGCAATTCTGTGTCCGCCGTGCGGAACCAACCCTTCTCAATATCGATCACGGCTTTTATTTGTTGCAGCAAGTCTATACCAATTAATCCCTCGAAAAACTGATGAAATCTGAAGAGCAATAATCTCATTTTTCCTACTCCTCCGAATTCTTTGAACATTGGTAGATGTGCTTCCTGCAAAATCGTGTGCGATTGGGTAATTGTCTTAATGGCTATTGGGTCATGCAGCTCTTCCACATGCTGTGGTTGAACTAATTCGGGACGAATGAAAGAATAAGTGGATCCTGTATCGATTAGTAATTTTATTGTTTTGTGTGGGGTAATTCTGATCATTACATATGGTAGGGTGGAGTGGCCCCTCCTTGCTCCTAAATATCCTGTCGGTTGCTCGAGGCTGATTGCAAAAAATTTGCCTCATCCTCTTGGATATTATGCAGTTGACCGTTCATTGACTGTCTATTTCCCTCTCTCTGAATTATTGGCCGAATCGTATGACCGCTTGGAGTTGATCGAATTATTCGACTGTCTCGAATTATTCGAGTTATATGATTGTCCCGAATAATTTGAATTCCTAGACATTCTTGATTGGCCACTACCTCCATCTCCAGCTGCCTGGATCGCTAACTGGCCTTCCCTTGGCCTGCTGTTGTTATAGCTGTTGCCATACAACTGCCTGTCGCGATTATTTTGGCCATAATTCCATTTCGTGTTCCTGTTATGGTAATTACGGTACGGTCTAACATAATTAGGGGCCTCTGTCTGATTAATGTTATCAGTCCTGAATGGATTGCCTATTATTGGATATGGCAATCCAAATCCTGGCCATCCATTCACGGTGGGCACTGAAAACGGCATCTGAAACTGTGGTTGGGTATTTGCAGCCCACCGATACTGCGACCAAGGGCCCGTCTGTGCCTCCGACATTGGGTTGTCCCGTTTTCCTAACCCCTGTTTCGGAGCTTCCTTAATCCCTTTGTCCTGTGAACCTGTCATTTCCTGGGCTTCCACTTCGGCCCCTGTTTCTTCTAAGCCATATCCTCTTCTCGCTTCTCAGTAGTATGCCCTGTTCGCTGGACTTGACCAGACTCACCAGGGCTTTCTTAAGGGTCATAACCTTTGTATACAGTGCTTCTAATTTTAACTTCCTCTCCTTAATATGGGTCAGCTCCATAATAAGGTCCTGTTCGGATCTCTTATCCTTGAAATGTGTAACTAGTACCTTCTTAATCTGATCCCAATTGAGTTCTGATTCGTCTAAGTCGAGGGCCTTATCCGCCTCTCCTACAATCTTACTCCTTACCGCTCTAAGGGCTATTACCCCTACATTCGATCTTTCCTCTCCTTTGATCAGGCCTAATACCTGCTCCACTGCTCCTATAAAACCATCAAATTTACCAGAGTCTCCTTCGTATTTTGGAATAATTTCCACCAGGGGTATTACCTTGATGGCCTCTAATACACTAGTTGTTGCTATTGGTGTTGCCATTCTTTCTTCTGTCATTCCAACTCCTGAACTAGCTGTTGTAGTAATTTTCTTGCCTGTTTTTATTTTCTTCCTGTCTACCTCCTTTCTGAGTTTATATTTTTTTCTTTAAAAATTCTTACTTCTTAAATATGTATGGTATTTATGTTACTTAGAATTTCTTTGATTGTCTACCTCTTCTCTGAGCTTGTTTCAAATTCTTACTTAATAAGTATGGTATGTATGTATAGCTGCTTAAAGTTAATTTACTTAAGAATGTGTATATCCGTGTGAGTTAGTTATTTTTTTAGTCGTGTTCTTCTGAAATTTGTGTTTTTGGCATCGAGTTTCCGTGTTGAAATGGAGTTCTGTGAATTAATTTGAATAAGTAATTTGTCTCATACTTGGATAAAATAGTAAAATGTATCGTAATAATTTTTATTTGTTTATATTTTTCTCATTTTCATTTTTATTTGCATTTCTTTTGTTTTCTTTTTGCCTGCCTTTCCTTAATTTTCTCA
Source organism: Drosophila prolongata (assembly GCA_036346975.1). Taxonomy (NCBI): domain Eukaryota; kingdom Metazoa; phylum Arthropoda; class Insecta; order Diptera; family Drosophilidae; genus Drosophila; species Drosophila prolongata. Next base: position 3,677,241 of record JAYMZC010000320.1, read on the forward strand.
CCTCGCATGCTGAAGCCAGTTGATCACTGTGCGATACTGCTTCACAACCATTTGCGGACAGTCATTGCTCTATGGGTGTTCTTTGCCACTTTCTAATTGTTTACGATCCCCCACGCTAAGCATTGCCCTGTGCATTACAGTTCGCTGCCTAATACGTGTGCATGAACCTTAACAATTTATTTATTTATTTATAAATGCACCCATCCCATGCTAAGCTTCGCCCTGTGTATTACAGTTCGTCGCCTAATACATGTGCCTGGACCTTAACAATTTATTTATTTATTTATTTTCAACCTGTTGTAACTATCCCATGCTAAGATTCGCCCTGTGCATTACAGTTCGTCGCCTAATACATGTGAATGAGTCTTGATAATACTTCTTATTTTTATACCCTTGCAGAGGGTATTATAATTTCAGTCAAAAGTTTGCAACGCAGTGAAGGAGACATTTCCGACCCTATAAAGTATATATATTCTTGATCAGCATCACCAGGAGAGTCGATCTAGCCATGTCCGTCTGTCCGTCCGTCTGTCCGTCTGTCCGTCCGTTTCTACGCAAACTAGTCCCTCAGTTTTAAAGCTATCTGCTTGAAACTTTCCCAAAAGTTGTCTTTCTATTGCAGGTAGTATATAAGTCGGAACGAGCCGGATCGGGCGACTATATCATATAGCTGCCATATAACTGAACGATCGGAAAAGCCATAACGTTGGTGATTTTAAAGTTAGGAAGTTGGGATTTTCTATGAGTTTTATTTTTGGCCAATTAATCCGACCTACCGAATTTCATAAGGATCGGACGACTATATCCTATAGCCGCCATATAACTGATTGATCGGAAATGCCATAACTTTGGAGTTTGTAAAGTTAGGAAGTTGGGATTTTCTATGGGTTTTATTTTTGGCCAATCAATCCGACCTACCAAATTTCATAAGGATCGGCTGACTATATCCTATAGCTGCCATATAACTGAACGATTGGAAATGCCATAACTTTGGTGTTTTTAAAGTTAGGAAGTTGGGACTTTTTATGAGTATTAAGAATACATCATATGAATAATTTTGAAGAATATAATTTACAGAATATTCTGCAAGGGTATATCAACTTCGGCTACGTCCGAAGTTAGCTTTCCTTTCTTGTTTTTTCTGTCTTTGATCCGATCGAGCCAATTTCTCCTTTCTGACATAACTTGACCCACTGTACTAGGTTGCCTTCTGCCGCCACTCGGCTCGACGTCGAACTATTCACAACGCCCCCGACCGCCGACGACGAACACAATCTTTAGTCTACCAAGCCGCTCGGTGTGCATCGAACCAGCGACAACGGCAACCGTCCGCTTGGTCGACCCGCTCTGCGCAGCACCGAACACTCGGCACCCCCGACCGTCTACCGGCGCCGCCCGACGTTCTCTTGTCAAACCGATCCATTGCCAACCGCAACTATTTGTCGAGCCGCCGGCAACCGACCGCTCGATCGACCTGCTCGACACAACCTCGAACCGTCCACCGACGTCAGACATCGTCAATTTATTTTAACCAATTTAAAAAAAAATCTCGCACTTGATTCCCATTACTTTTTGATCTTTACTGCCTATCTTCGAATATTAGCATCGTTATTTTCACCTTCACACACTGTGCACAATTTTTGTTACATTTCCTCTTTTTCCTTCTCTAAACGTGGCTCGACCTCTTTATGTTTTATTTTATTAATTATTTTACTCTTGCACTTTATTTCCTTATCCATTTATTTATTTTATATTTTCCTTTCTATATCATTTTTTGATTTATTTATTTATAATTTATTATTTCACTCCATTTCACACTTCACTCTACTCACTCTTACAATATAAGGATAATTATAGTGTTGCAAATTCCTGTCATCCTCCGCCGTCACAGATCCTTCCTTGAGTTTCTTGGGTAGAATCTGTCCTTTAGCCGGAGGTCTACCGACTGCGCCAGTTAACTTAAGTAGGTTCTTCAATAAATGTCCTGGGGTATAACCCGACCAAATAAATTAATTGTAGTTGATGGTTTCGAGTTGAAAATCAGAATGAATTCTTTATTTTATAATTCTTTGTTCAAAGCTTAGTGTTTACGTACAATGTGCTGACCTAGAGGAATGGATTTGTAATTGGACCGGATGCATATATGGGGCTTGGACTCAGCAGTGGCCGCGATGTTTGTTTGGTTGGCAACTTAGTTGCCAATAAAGTGTTTGGTTTCTATCCGCTTGTCAACCGGAGGGGTTTAGGTGGGGACCGCCGAGGGAAAGTGCTGAGGCGGTAACTGTGTTTGGTTTCTAGCTGCTTGTCAACCGGAGGGGTTTAGGTGGGGGACCGCCGAGGGAAAGTGCTGAGGCGGTAACTCGCGCTACTGCCATCATATGGTTCATATAACTCATATGCGTCTGTGGCGGACTGTCTCCACGCCACGTATACATCCTGTATCCCGGTAAATTCTGGAATCGACTTTACTATGTTTAACTGTATGTCGCACGGCATTGGTATTGGATTCAAAGCAATTCTCTGGTATGTTTCGACTTCTGGCGCCTCTACGCGCAGATTTTGTAGCTGTTGGTTAACTGCACTAATTTGATTTTGAAACTCGGCTGTAAGCCTTTGTTCCTGTTGAGCCAATGCGGCCTGAATCAAAGCTTCTATGTTGGCTGCGTTCATAATGTCTATGTCTTCTTCCTGTACGGTGGTTGATACCTTTGGTGCTCTCGGTCCCACTCTTCTTCGCTTTCACTTTCAATTTCTCGTTTGATCTCCCTATATGGACCCTGATAGCTCATAAGGCTACTCTATTGTCAACATTAAACACTTATATTATATGGCCGAATATTTGATTCTGCTGATAATATTTTTGGCCTGGAATTTTATATATTTATTATTTTTATACCCGTTACTCGTAGAGTAAAAGGGTATATTGTATTCGTGCAAAAGTATGTAACAGCTAGAAGGAAGCGTTTCCGACCCTATAAAGTATATATATTCTTGATCAGGATCACTAGCCGAGTCGATCTAGCCATGTCCGTCTGTCCGTCTGTCTGTCCGTATGAACGCTGAGATCTCGGAAACTATAAAAGCTAGAAGATTGGCATTTTGCATGTAGGTTTTAGGAGTTCCTACGCAGCGCAAGTTTGTTTCAAGTTTCAAGTTTGTTTAACGCCCACAATCGCTTATGTACGATTTTAAAAATTTAAATATTTCGGAAAAGCAGTTTTATTGTGTTTATCAATACCTATCGAAATGTAGAAGAAATTTTTCAAATCGGACCATTCGTTAAAAAGTTATGCGTGATCAAAGTTTCTATCTCCATCTCCCTCGCACTCCCTTTACCTGAGTAACGGGTATCTGATAGTCGGGGCATCCGACTATAGCGTTCTCTCTTGTTTTTTGATGAATTCAATACCATTGAATTTATTTGTGTAAAGTTATCGCTTCCTGGTAGCTCTATATACATAACTTGCTCATATATTCCGCCGTTGTCTGAACTTCCTGATTATTTAAATCACCTATCCGTTATTAAGTCCGTTGCAAATAAGCTTTCCGATAGGGATCAGTTGGTAGTTCTAGGTGATTTTAATATACCTGGAGTTACTTGGTCCACTGAGGACGGATCGAATGTCTTACTACCTATAGCACAGCATGATTTTATTGACGGCCTGCTTGATATATCTCTATCTCAAGTAAACCATGTTCGACATTCATTAGGTCGCCTACTTGATTTGTGTTTTGTATCAAATCCTGAAGGTGTGCTTCTGTCCAGAGTAGCACCACTCACGCAACCTGAAGATCCATATCACCCAACAATCGAACTTTCATTTGATACGGGTAGAGTTATAGAAGAAAAATCAGAAAAATCCAAACGAATACATTGTTTTCGCAAGGCAGACTTTCTGAGGCTAAATAATTTTATTTCTGGCTTTAATTGGTCTGATCTTTACTTATGCAATAATATGTCCGATGCAGTTAATGTTTTTTACACTGCAATAAACTCATTTTTTAATTCCTGTGTTCCGTGGTACCATCCGTCAACTTCCAATAAATCACCTTGGTTTAGCAAAGAGTTGACACACTTAAGAAATGTAAAGTCCAGACTTTTTAGAAAATATATAAATACCGGTTCTCAATCTGTTTTTACTAGATATTTAAGTGCTCGGTCAAGATTTACCGTGCTTAATGCTCAGTGTTATAATAGTTACTTAAACCGTTGTAAGGTCCAGTTCTCTCAGGACCCGAAACAGTTTTATAATTTTGTTAACACCAAGCGTAAATCTAATTCTTTTCCTTCCTCGCTGTCGTTCGAAAACATGACGGCAACCACAGATCAGGCAATAGCCGATTTATTTGCCCAATTTTTTCAAACGACTTACTCTACTTTAGATTATTCATCACAGCCTTATTCTTACACCATGTCCAAGTCAAACCTCATATTCTGTCCCACTTTAACAGAAAGCTCTCTTCTTTTGGATCTTCTTCGTATTAAGCCTGTTTATTCGCCAGGGCCCGATGGTATTCCTGGGTGCGTGCTTAGGTATTGCGCTAAGGCCCTATGCAAACCTCTTCACAAGTTGTTTACCTTATCTCTAGAAACCTCCCAATTCCCAAATATTTGGAAGGAATCATTTGTTATTCCTCTTTTCAAAAAAGGTAACAAGTTGGAAGCCAGTAACTACAGAGGTATTTCTAAGTTGTCAGCTATTCCTAAGCTTTTTGAAAAAATTATTACTCCTCATTTGCAGCACCTTTGCAGATCAATCATATCTCCGTGTCAACACGGATTTATTAAACGTAGATCCACAATCACAAACCTTCTAGAGCTCACTACATTTGTGACAGACGTCATTTACACTGACTTTAGTAAAGCATTTGACTCTGTAAATCACTTACTTCTTATTCAAAAACTTGACCTGTTAGGTTTTCCAGTTGATCTGCATAAATGGATTTCAAGTTATCTGAATAGCAGGTCACAAGGGGTCCTTTTTAAAAATTCAATTTCTGAAATTCTCCGTGTTATCTCCGGTGTCCCACAAGGGAGCCATCTGGGTCCGTTACTTTTTACATTTTTTATTAACGATCTTCCCTCAATTATAAGTCATTCTCGCGTACTTATGTACGCAGATGATGTTAAGTTGTGCCTGCAGTATAAGGACATTTCCTGCCATTTAGACTTGCAATCCGATCTAGATAATTTTCAAAACTGGTGCCGAGATAATTTACTAAATTTAAACGGTTCCAAGTGCAAGCTGATGACTTTTTTACGCGGCCAATCCGATATACGCGACTTACACGTTAAGTGGCAGCTCTTTGGATAGACTAACTCTTGTAAACGATCTTGGCGTTCTCTTGGACCCTAAACTAATTTTTATACCCTTGCAGTTGTTCTTGTGGAGAATAATGGAGATTTATCAGATTAAATTTTTCAAAAGATTCACGTTGCGCTTTTTTAGATTTATATTTGTATATATTTGTTTTTTTATAAATGTCCAGGGCAGCGGAGGTCTGAGTATATTTATAGGCGTGCCAAATTAATAGACTCTGTTGCATATGTCTACAGCGGGATTTGTTTTGAGGGATTGCCACATTGGCAATTAGATTTTGTTATTTTTTTGCAGAAAAATAAGTTTTTTTTACTCTTGGTAAAAAAAGTTCCCAACTAACTTAACATATTTTAAATTTCGGAGTAAGACGTGTATTTTCTAAGATAGATTTTCAAAAAAGGTTAAGAGCAGTGATGCTATTATGTATGTATTAAAAATAGTAGCTTTGGGTTGAGATAGAATCATAATACCCGACGTGCAGTTACTGCTGTTTAGATGTATAAGTCTGGATGGAAAGTTTTTACGTACAAGTATTTGGAACGGAGGTTAAAGAAATACCCGGTAACGAACTGATTTTGTTTCTTCTGCTCGCAACGAATGTCGTGCGGCTCGCTCAGTAGATTTGTGTATTTGTCCCAACAAATTTATATAAAACGTGACCGCCCGATTTTCCAGTGAGAACGCAAGATTGGCGTTTATATATGTGAGGATCTTTCTTGGCCGACTTGGCCCTCGCCCCAGGGCTGACAAAGTAGGGACTTGACGCCTTCTCCACTGTACGAGAAGGCGCCTGGACATAGCCGCGTGATGCCTTAAGGACCCCAGCTACCTGTAGCTTAATTCTGAGACTTCAATGAACGTCTCGGTGTAGCGATCTTGCTCCTCGTTGACCCGGCAGGGCTTTGCTTGCTCCTGACGTTGACTTTATGTGTGTTGTTTACTCGCGTTTGATTGATTGTTATATAAGCCGGCGTATACTGCGTCTCCTTGCTTCCTTCTCCAAAGTCCACGGTTTTAGCTGTTGGAAAGCGGCACATGCCGCCTAGGTTGGAGGGCCCAGAAACCATGTTGGGACTTCTGAGTAAAACTTAGTAAGTTTTTGTGGGTACTGTTAAAAAAGTTTTTACGTCTAGAAGTTTCAAAAAAAAGTAAATAATTTAAACTTGATTGACTAACGATTTTTCAAACTTTATGTACAAAATTTTATTCATTTAAAACTACATACATAAATGTCGTTGTCCAATAAAATATTTATACAAATTTAACCATTTAAAAATAAGAATTTATAAAATTATCTAATTATTATTAACATCAGTTCGCCGCATATCTAGCAACAGGTAGGCCTCTTCCTTGGTAATCAGTTACCCTCCTTGCCTTTTTGTGCGGATGTTTTTAACTCCTCACAACCCAATAAATCGATTTGGTGAAAAATATTAGCATTGGCTTTTACATGAGCTTCCTGCAGGCAATAATATCTTGAAGAATGATATCACTGAATGAGATTAAGGGAAATAAATTATATAAAATGTTGATATTATTTAAATTGTGGTTTTAAAGAAATTTTGAATTCACGCGGCTATGAGTCACGTATAGCAACGAAAGTATAGTTATATTTTTGTTTTGGATTTCTTTTTTGTGAAGAAAATAATTTATATTCGGTTGAAGATTTTTTTGCGTTATTTAGTTGATTTTTATCGTGGATTTTTTGTAAATTTAGTTCGTCAACGATTTCAGAAACTTCACAAGTGTAGGGGGCATAAGTATTGAGAGACCGATGAGCTTTGCATAATCCGGTAAGCTCAGTTCTGTTTATGAATATTTCAGCATCGGTTGGGGTTTTTACAAGTATCAGTAAATATCCGTCCCTGAAGTAGGATATTGACACAGTGTTTTTAGAAATCAGTTTTCAGCGCTGTGCACGTCGACGCAAGGCAATTTCAAAATAGTCTTTTGAGATTTATAACAGGCGATTATGGATGGTCCACAACTAGTGTGAGAAGGTCGGGAAATGCCATATTTAGAGGTAGGTTTGAGGGCCCAGGGCCCATATAGGGACTTCTGAGTATCACTTGGTAAGTTTTTAAGGGTACACTGTTAAATAAGATATTACAACTGGAAGTTTAAAAAAAGGAAATAATTTAAGCTCGATTAACTAACGATTTCTAAAAACTTCATATAAAACAATATATTAATTTAGAAATACATAAATGTCGTTGTGCAATAAAATATTTAAGCTTTTATAAAAGAATCTAATTTTAAAGATTTCTTCTTTAATTTAAATGTCCTCGCCATCATTTTTTGCCCATCCTATTATTTTCCATGTAGCCGTTTTTTATTTTGGGTAACTAATATTTCAATAAAACCTTTTTAATTCAGACTTGTATCTACATAAGCACCGTGAACAGAAAGGGGTATGTTTACACGGACCCGGAATAAAATACTGGTAGTAGGGGAACATAATCTTTAGAGACACGAAAAATGATAAGAAAATACACTTTCCAAAAAATCTTAACTCGTCCAAATATTTGAGCTTATTGCCGACAGAGGCATTTTTTCTTAGATAACTTTGTTATCAAATCAGTTTTCGTTATAAAATTTGAATCGGTACGTCCTTTTTACCTGCTTCTTGGTTTGTTTAAGAATATATATACTTAAAGGTAGTATAAAGAATATTGTCGTGAAAATTTTGGTAAAATTTAGCATTTGAATAAAAATAAAACCACTTGCTATACAAAAAAATCTTAATTAAAGATTTCAAAGCATACTAGAAGACGAGATATTTAGTGTTTTTAAATTATTTGTATATTTTTAATTTATTCCTAGTTCACCTTTTAAAAATTTCTGGCCGAGAAATTCTGCCGATTAGATTAATTACCTTTGTTCCTCGAACAGATTCTGGATGCTTAGCGTGATACATGCAAAAGTATTTTCGATGACCATTCAATGCCAAAACAGTACCAACACAGTTTCTTGGATTGACCTGCAAGTTTCGATTTGTGCTCAATGATAAACGAAGAATTTCAGCAAACCATGGCAGTCCTTTTTCAATCGTCATGTGCCCAAATAATAATGTTTTGGATTTCCTGTACGGCCAAACTGCCTTGTGAAAATATGGAATAAGCTTATTTCTACTTTTTGAATCTGTTATGAGCAGTAAAGTTCGGCATCCTGGTTTTAGAAGACGAACCATTCCATTATATTTTTCTGCTCTCAGTTCGTAGAGCTTAAGTTCCGGAATGGAATTAATATGGTGCTGATCTGAAATTACATATAAAAATATTTAAAACAAGAAAGGAAAGCTAACTTCGGGCGTACCCGAAGTTGATATACCCTTGCAGAATATTCTGTAAATTATTTTCTTCAAAATTATTCATATAATGCATTCCTAATACTCATAAAAAATCCCAACTTCCTAACTTTAAAAACACCAAAGTTATGGCATTTTCAATTGTTCAGTTATATGGCAGCTATAGGATATCGGCCGATGAAATTTGGTAGGTCGGATGGATTGGCCAAAAATAAAACCCATAGAAAATCCCAACTTCCTAACTTTACAAACACCAAAGTTATGACATTTGCGATCAATCAGTTATATGGCAACTATATGATATAGTCGGCCGATCCCGGCCGTTCCGACTTATATACTGCGTCCAAAGGAACGAAGGGTGTGTGTAAAGTTTTAATTCGATATCTTTAAAACTGAGAGTCTAGTTCGCGTAGAAACAGACATGCTTATATCAACTCAGGACGCGATCCTGATCAGGAATATATATACTTTATAGGGTCGGAGATGTCTCCTTCACTACGTTGCACACCTTTGACCAAAATTATAATACCCTCTGCAAGGGTATTGAAAAAATAATTTATTTATGAGCAAGGAAAAAACATTGGCACCCAAAAAGGCAGACAATAAACTTTTTGGTAAAGGTACTTGTTTTGTTATCAATCTATGTAAAAGCAGCAAGATGAAACGTTTAAATCAAGTGCCACGACTTACAAATGTCCGTTACACCGTTTAAAAAAAAAATAGCCCTTGTCTCCATCTGGTGTGTGGTATATTATCTGCTAGCATACGAGCAACCATACACTTATGGTCAAAATAATAGGTGTGCTTTTTTTCTTTATTAACTTTGTATTTATAATTCATACCTTCTCTAATCTCAACAAATCATATTTTTTTCATAACTTATATTAATTGTCTTTAAAAAGAAAAGTAAAAACAGTTTCACAAATCCTATAATATAATATAACACAAAATTAAATATTTCCTTAAGTACGCCAATTTTGGTTAGACACAATAATGTGTATGTGTATGTGTATAAATGTTCATATTAAACTATGAATCTGGCAGCTAATAACCTGTGTCGGGATAACATTGTGTGCTTCCAGATATGGAAAGAAGCCATTTTTCGAACATTTGGGACAGACACGATAATAAACTTATTGGTTTGTAGGATGAAGGAATTGTGTGGTCTTTTCCGGGCTTCGGTATCATTATAATAGTAGATTTTTTTCAATTTCTCGGATAGTAGCCGAGACGTATGATCCCATTGAAGAGTTTACAAATAGCCTCAATAGCAGTGTTTGGGAGTTCAATTATCAATTTTGGTTTCATTAGGTCACCGCCCGGAGTCTTTTTCGGTTTCAGATCCCCGATGAGTTTCGCGATCTTCTTTGGCTGAAACTATGTTGGTAAGGATACAGTTTCGTATTCGATTTGTTCGGCTGGAAAACGCTTTGGAGATGTGAAGCAAAAGATTCGGCTCTATCTTCGTCGCTGCGGTCCCAGCTACCTGATGAGTTTCTTATCGGAGTGACTGTTTTGATTGGAGAGCTCAGATTTGAATGAGCCCGGCACAGATGGTGTTTTGTACTGGTTGGCGAAAGTTGTGCATTTTAAGCGTCTTTCAGGTCTCGGTTTAGTGTGCAAATTGCTTTCTTAACACGTTGTTTTGAAGATGCCGATCTGTTGGTTTGCCAAGCACGTCGCGTAAGCCTCTTTTCCAGTACAAGCTGTTTCAATTGCAGATTTGTTTTGAAATGGTTGGTTTGCACGTCCTTCAATTGTAATGTTGAAATAGTGGCTGCTGCCACGAGTACATCTTCAAGAGCATCGGTGAGCAGTCGATGTCTGCTTCGATGTTGAGCTGCGGGTTTACTTCGATGTGGATACTTACATTCTTTTTATATTTGAACCAGTTTGTTCTGTGCGATGTCAGTCTCTGGGGGTGATCTGTTTCTGTGTCTGGGCTTTGAAGAAGAGTTATTACTACTGGCGAATGGTCTGATAAAAGGTCCGAAAGTGCTTTGGGGCTTATTTTATTGCGCGGAATTTTTTTTGTAACCTAAAAATCTATTAAGTCCGGGACTTTTCTGGGGTCTGTTGCCCAGTATGTGGGACTACCTGGGGAAACATAGTTCAATTTGTTTCTCAGTTTTATAATTGCATTATATAATTCTTTCCTTTTTTTGGGAGTCACGAGACGTGATCCCCAGTGGGTATGTTTGGCATTATAGTCTCCTGCTGCTATGAAGCGTTCTCCAAGTAAGTTGTAATAATCCAAGAATTGTCCTTCAGAAATTGTAAAGCGAGTAGACAGGGGATATGGAAAAGTGTTCGTTACCTTTTACCTTTGGTGGAAGTGGTGTTTAATGCGTTCCCTGATTAGGATGCCGGTTCCGCCATGGGCTTTACCGTTTGGATGATCTGTGCTGTAGAAGGTGTAGCCTCTTGTTTGGAAGTTTTATTCATGTATTAGTGTCGATATGATTTTCATTCAGGAACTGTTTGTGCCGGAAACGCCATCCGCGTTCGTCGCATGCCATTTTTTAACTCCTTGTAGACCACACAGCCCCTGTAGTTTGTCGTTTGGCTTCCTCCGCATTTTCCTCATTTCTTCTTTTGGGAGTCTTCCTTGTTGACAGGGCAATAAGCAGAATTGTGAAAGTCTCCAAAGACTACATAGACTATTCGAAGTGTGCAGTATGTCCTGGTGTGTCCACACTCCATTTTGTACATTGCACTAGGCCGTTCCTTTTATGTGGCTTTTCCATCATAATTCTTTGGTGTAATAGGTATTGCTTCACTTTGAAGAAAAATTAAGTGTTTTCTTCAAGACTCTGCTGTCAGGCTCCAGCTCTATCTTGAAGAGTGATTGCGGCTTTTTCCACCTGCCTGGGTCGAATCTAATGGTGAGGGGTTTTACATTGAGAACTTCACGCTGTTGGAGTGGGAGTAACAGTGAGTAGAGAGGGTGAGCAAGATCGTGCTCTTTGGGTATCGACTGTCAGTAGAGCCGGGTTGCTCTTTGTAGACGTTTTTTGCACTTCGCTATCGCGCGTAGAGATATACGAGAAGTACCGGTCTCTTCGGCTCACGGAGCTTATGCGATCTTTCTTTTGTTCGTCAGTCATAGAAAATAATTTTTAATTTAATTTTTTTGTTTTATCGTTTTTTCGCTTATTTTGTAATACACCGATTTAGTTTTTATTTTTTAATCTTATTTGTCTTTAATACATCCACTTTCTTGAACTCTTCTCGAGCGCGAAACACGTTCGCTCTCTTCAGCTGCACTTTATTTAATTGACTTTGATATTTTTTGCTATAGAATTTGGTATAATATATGCAATTGGCCAATCAGTTTGTTTCGCAGTATTTTTCAGTATTTGGTTTTTTCTATCCCCCGTCAAAGCCCGCGCTTGCAACATTTATAAAAAATGGAATGCATGTTTTCTTATTTCACCAACAACGTATGCTAATGCAGTGATTGGAAGAAATTATAACTTTCCAGAAAATGGTATTTAATTCATAGAGGGGACTTTATTCTTTGTCAGGAACAGTAGAGGCTGACAATTTCCGGATAAATCTATAGTAACATCATCCGCGTATGACGCCACCTGCATGCTTTCCCTTTCCATTGATTTAAGATGTTTGTTTACCGATTAATTCCATAGAAAGGAAAAAGGTCAGTTTACAAGTCTTCTCAATCTTGTCACTGTCAGATATGCCAAGTAGGTTGAGCTGGGGAGTACTTCTCTAAAAGTGCCTTTGATGTACAGTCATATTTGCATTATCATAATTACAATTACAGAATACAATTTTGTTAGATTGCTAAGCAGCCTCTTGCATTCTGAGGCTTGGGCTTAACTAGGAAGTTTTACTCCCATGGGACCCTTCTTTTTTATCTTAGCTTTGAACTCTTTTGCAACCGCCAGAGCATATGGCTTCAAAAATATCGTTTGGGACAGTTATCTAAAAAGAATAAATGTCCCTAGCGTAATAAATTTTAAAGTTTTCCACCTTTACACTAATACTATCGGCTTTTGTTTTATCATGTATATAAGACCATACATCAGAAGATGTCTGATGAGGGGAAAGCAGAGTAAGGAAAATTTGTTTCTTTGGTGGAACCACTGAAAGGGAGCCTGTAGGCCCTGGTGGCGATGTATTATAAGGAATAGGTGGATCCATTAATTGTGAAACCACAGCGGACAAATCGGAATTTCTTAGAAGTCCCCGGTTGCATGAATTCCACTACGGATTGTTCGGATACCGAATCTCTTTTAGAATTTGGGTTAATTCAATCTTCCACATAAATCTATGTCTTCTTCTACTGACTCGCTTCGCAAAAATTTCAGCTATGAAGCTTTATTCGTAACTCCCTAAATAGGGAATTATATTATATTTGGTATTTGTTTGGGATCCCTCTGAAGTTTTTGTATCCAGAACTGACCTTTTAGTGCACACAAGAACAGACAATTTCCCTGCCCTGCTTCTCAAACTAGAATGATATGCTTTTATAAATGTGACCTAAATAAACTAATCTACTCGATTTTTAAATATAAATTAAAGTTAAAAATTTAGGAGTTATTTAGGACCGAAAATTAAAATTCTACTGTTAAAAGGACTCTTGAACTAGGCAAATCGTTAGGTTGCCTACTTACACGTGTAGACTTTTGTATATTTTTGTTGGACACGCCACACAAGGATGGATATTGTTTGTTTTTGACAAATTATTTCTAAAGATCGCAAACAAAGCGGCTAGCGGGTGCTCCATTATTGGGCAAATCGGGTGTGGTCATAGCTGGTCATAAGTTAATCAAGATGTGTGGATTATAGGAGACCCCCGTGTCTGTCACGGCCGAGAATCCATAAGTCTGCCAGGTGTCGTCTACAGAGACGCCGTCGACCCAGTGGTGTTGCAAGATGTCTTCCCAGACAGTTTGCATGTGTGACCTGAGACTACCGGATTCTTTTCCAGCCCGCTTCTGTTCATGAAAATGGGATCGGTGAAAGTCAAGAGATGAGTCGACCAGATCGTTGATGATAATTACGACGTCGTCTACGGGGTCCAGATGCTCTGTTTGAGTATTACAGGGTTGTTTTAGAAACCGGTTGCAGGGCGCATGAATCTGGCATGTTGTTTTTTAATAAATTTTTTAGGTCTGTTCCACAAATTCTGCAAGTATTAACTAATATAAAAGTTATATTTGCTGTGGCTCATTTTTCTGAATTGAATTAAACTATCTAGAGTCTTCGTTGACCCTTTCCTAAATTTGCTATTAATTTTTAATTTTTCTGCGCCGATTGGCTTTCCATGCTTGAACTAAATTGGTTGCCAGCCAGATTTCAATGGTGTGTGCGACTACCTTTAATGCTGTGTCTAGCTTGGTTTATAATGCGGCTCTGCCTATGGGTATTTTACACAGCGGAAAGCAAAGTGATCTGCATTTTATATTCCTTTTTAGAGCTCTGCAGCGTGATCTTTATTGCGGAGTATTTTATTAGACTTAAGCCAAATCTTGTCTCCTACCTTAAAGAAGTTCTATATGCAATTAGGTTCTATCCTGAGCTCTGTGGAATTTTTCCTCAAGCTCGACTGGTTTTGCAATGAATTTTTTCATCGGTTTCATTTTGGTCTTGGACTTTATTGTTTTTAGATAATTGCTAATATTATTGTGCTATTAGTGTCACTAAGTTTTCTCTTTATTTTTTATGCAGCGTGAAAACGTTTTACCTAGACGTTTAAAAAAACTATCCGTCAAAATAATTAATGTGATCTCGGAACTTGATGATTTTTCATTATTAAAAAAAACAACGGCTATATCTTGGGCGCATGAATCTGGCCTCCCCTTTGCATTTTTGAACTGCAAAAATTGATTGTCGTGTTATGTTTTTAATACATTTTCTAGGTCTGTTCCACAAATTCTGCAAGTATTAACTAATATAAAAGTTATATTTGCTGGGGCTCATTTTTCTGAATTGAATTAAACTATCTAGAGACTTCGTTGACCCTTTCCTAAATTTTTTTTTTTTTATACTTTATTCTTATTTATTGGATCTTCTCTATTACTTAAGAGACTAACAATAAGTTTTCAAATCTTAATCTATGTTACGTTAACTTATGTTATTGAAAAAGGGATGGGAAATCATTCCGCTGTAGACGGGAATGATAGCTTAGCCGGTTGAGTTGTCTGGCAAGCAGGTTTGGGTGATTTGATAATCTGGCTTCATATTTAATTTTTCTGGAAACAATTTCTTCTTTTACGGGATTTATATCCAGGTCTCTCTGGATGTTTGCATTGCGGATGTACCAGGGGGCTCCAGTTATTGTTCGTAGGGTCTTTGATTGTACTCTTTGAATAATTTCTATATTGCTGCTGCTTGCGTTTCCCCAGAGCTCGGAACCGTAGGTCCAGATCGGCTTTAAGCACGAGTTATACAGTAGTACTTTATATTCGAGTGGAAGGGGGGAGCGGTAGTTCATGAGCCAGTGAAGGCTGCTGGCCTTTAGTTTTAAATGGGTCTTCTTTGCTTCTATATGCTTTCTCCAGGTAAGCCTCCTGTCTAGGTGTATGCCGAGATAGGTGACTTCGTCTGCTTGTGGAACCGGCTTGTTGTTTAGCGTCAGTGGTGGGCATTTCGACAAGTTTAGTGTAAATGTAATGTGCTTACACTTTTGCTCATTGACTTTGATACGCCAGTCTGCGAGCCATTTTTCTACAGCTACCAGGTGTTCTTTTAAATGGGCTGTAGCTGTTTTTGGGCATTTCGAGCGGCTGACAATGGCAGTGTCGTCAGCAAAGGTTGAGATGAGGGTCTGGCGGCTTGTTGGAATGTCTGCCGTGTAAAGGATGTACAAGATTGGTCCAAGCACACTTCCTTGGGGTACTCCAGCTTCGATGTTACGGATGGTTGAAGTAAAGGTTTTACATCTCACGGTGAAAACTCTGTTTCTGAGGTATGACTCAAGCAACTTGTGAGTGTTTTCCGGTAGGAGGGTTTTGATTTTGTATACCAGACCGTCGATCCAGACGCGATCAAATGCCTGTGATACGTCCAGAAATAAGGCACTGCAATATTGCTTGTGTTCGAAAGCCGTGCGAATTTCAGATGTTAAGCGGTTTACCTGTTCGATAGTTCCATGCTTTTCCCTAAATCCGAATTGGTGCAGAGGGATCGTTCTGTTGTTTTGAAGATGTGTTACTAGATGAACAAGAAGGAGTTTTTCAAATAGCTTTGATAGACATGGGAGCAGACTGATGGGCCGGTACGAGGAAGGCTGGGATTTGTCTTTTCCTGGCTTCGGGATCATTGTAATGACAGACTTTTTCCATTGGTCAGGAAAGTAGCCCCATTTCAATATTGAGTTAAATATAAATGCGATGCATCTGACTGCGCATGCAGGTAATTCAATTATCATTTTTGGAGAACTAAAATCGTGACCAGGAGCCTTTTTTGGGTTTATGTGTTCTTTAATAGCCTTAAGTATTGTGCTGGTTTCAAGGGTATCTGGGGAGGACGGCGACGCTAGCGAGACATTCGGTAGAGTGAATTGGTTGGATGGCGGGTGGGGCTTGAAGACGTTTTCCAAGTGATGGGCAAAGGTGTTAGCTCTTTCTTCGTCACTGCGCGCCCAGGCACCTGTTTGTGATCGAATTGGCCAATCGGGATCTATTGGTGGCTGCATGTTTGGGTGCGCTCTCCATAGTGGGAATTTATTACCCGTCGGGGATAGTTTCGCAATGTAGGCCCGTTGGGCCTGGTTCTTTTCGGTAGAGAGGGCCTTCGACAATTTTCGAGATGCTTCATTAAGTCTTTTCTTAGTAGCTGGGGACCGATGAGTCTGCCAGTCTCTGCGAAGTCTACGTTTTTCAAGTAGGAGAGACTCGATCTGGATACTTGAGCGTCCAGTTCTTAGCGGGTTTGTGGATGAGGGTTCTGGCGTAGAATGTTTGGCGGCAGAGGACATTACGTCCGTGAGGTGTTTAAGCGACTTGTCAATGTCAGATTCAGAGGAAATTTCAGGATCAAGTTCGATGTGTGCACTTACATATTTTTTGTACTTCAGCCAGTTTGTTTTGTTTGATGTTAGATGTTGGGGGCGTTCCAGAAGCTGCGGCTGTTCAGATAGACAGAGGAGAACTGGCGAATGGTCCGATGTAAGCTCTTCTAAGGTTTTTATGTTTATCAGCCTGTGCGAGACTCTTCTAATAACAGCGAAATCGATAATGTCAGGTTGTTTATTTGGATCTGTGGGCCAGTATGTAGGCCTAGCTGGTGAGACAAAGTCAAGCGCATTACCAGGAGTGATAATAGCGTTGTATAATTGGCGGCCTTTCGGGTTGATAAGACGAGATCCCCAGTGGGGATGCTTTGCGTTATAATCACCGGCAGCTATAAAGCAGCGTCCTAGTGAGTTGTAGAAATTCATAAACTCATTTTCTGCAATACTGAAGCGTGGGGGGCAATATATGGCGGATAGGGTAAGTGGGCCGCCAATTAGGTTTATACGTAGGGATGTGGCCTGCAGGTAGTTAGTAGCGAATGTCTCCAAGGGATGATGTTTTATGCGTTGTTTTATGAGTATACCGGTACCTCCGTGTGCTTTACCGTGTGGGGGCCAGAAAAAAATAGAAGACAAAATTTGACCGAAATTGTTTAAGACATACAAAGTCGAGTATGCCTCGAAACTAAAGGCAGAGTATAGGGCAAGCAAGTCTCGAACGCACTCTCCTTAGTACAGTCGACCAAGCGGGAATAAGTAAAAAGAAGGAAAAGAGAAAATCAAGACTTTGGTAAAATTCCGCTGAAGTTTGACAACGTCGCGTTACCCAGGCAGACGAGTATCAGCTAGCTACATCACTCACTCGTGTGAGCGTACTCGCATAGTGTGTTCTCGCTCGCGCAACACCGATAGTGCGTAGAGAGGGAAATGTGAATGAGAACTGGAAGGATTCCGTTATTCGAAGCTTAGCGACGATGCGTCGATGCAGACGGCAACGCGTGCCAAAGCGTTCACTTCATTTCAAATCGTTAAAGAAGACGCACGTAAACGCTGCGCTAGCCAAAGTGTTTCATAGAGAGAACTGTACCACTCGTGACTGTGAAGAATTATTTAGAATCAACTATAAATAACTTAGAGTGCTTTAGATCACCAACAGGTAAATACCAGTAATACGATCAGGTCAGTTGAGTGAATTGCTATTTAGTTGCAGTAGGCCCAGAAGACTACGGACGTGTACGTCAAAGCCGGCCAGTGAGACAGGGTTTTCCCCGACTGGTCGGTAGACAAAGAGAGGATCTGCGATAAGAGACAACCTAAAAGTCTTTTTTGACAAACCACCTGCGCGACTCCAAAGCGAAAAGCGAGCCACGCGCGGCACCCCTACAGACTGCGCAACTCCAAAGCAAAAACGCACGCCACGTGCGGCCATGAAAATCTAGAATCATCCAGAATTTTGGAAGGTTTTTGAGCCGACTGCAATCTCATAACCTCACCAGCGCACGCCACGCGCGGCCACGATGATATAGAATCATCCAGAATCTTGTAAAGTTATTGAGCTGACTACAATCTCATAACCTCACCAGCGCACGCCACGCGCGGCCACGATGATATAGAATCATCCAGAATCTTGTAAAGTTATTGAGCTGACTACAATCTCATAACCTCACCAGCACACGCCACGTGCGGCCTGACTACATAAAAAGACGATGATGTAATTCTGCTAATGCGACAGAAGTAAAGGAAGAAGGCGTGATCACTATAGGCGATCATGCTTCAGCACCACTAGCAGAAGAGAAACTGGGATACAGTGGATGTAGTGAGCTGTCCACGAACAGTATCCGAAGGAAGGTCACAGGAATGAGATTCGAGATTTATAGACGTGATGTGACAATTTCAATTAATTAAATATTTTTATATATATATAGATATTAGGAACTTGATTGGACGATCTAAATTTCAGTTCGTCAGTAATTGGTAGAGTCATTTGTAAATTCCAATCGTGCAAACCACACACGCTCGGTCCATCAGGAAATCATATTTTCTAATATCTTTGCATGAAGTGATCTACTGCAGCATCTTCGATGGGCCCAACGAACCTGCTTCTACGGAATCGTACGTAAGTCAAACAGAAACTTGATACTATATTTCCTGACTGATATATTTGGGGATAAGCATGTGTGTGTCGATGCAGCGGATAGGATGTTTTCGAATGCATTAAGTTTGTAATTTTATAGTCTTTTTCTAATATAATTATATCAATAAGAAAAAAAACCACATATATATATATATATAAATTATGACGTAGCTTTAATGCGAAACAATTGATTTAAAATGACAGAACGCACTGAAGGCGCGAAAAGAATATTTTGTTTGATAAAGTAGAATTTGAATGGAAATACAATGATGTGTAAATAACTGAAATTCATAGGTCCATTGCTTGGATTATAATGCTGCTGTTACATAGATTTAATAAGTAAATATGTAAATAAATTGAATAAGGGATAACCGCAAAATTTATCACGCGTTATCAAGGTAGGGAGGGTATAGAACGGGGAGTGAATAACACCTAGCTACCCCGAACTCTTAATATGTTGCTTGATCCGCTTAGCCTTCATGGTCCGTCCGCTTGTAAAAATGTCCGTTCACATCCTTGATTTGTTTGGAACCTGTTAGAGTACAGTTTAGTGCACTTAAAACTTTCTTTATTTATGGGACAGTGTACATCATATAGAGGACGAGGAAAGAACCCCACCCCATCCGACGAGTTTAGTACCGAGCAACGCTAGAAGTGCACGACTCCGAATCCTCTATACACTGGATGGTCCGAACCTCCGGTGCTGTCTACTACAACCGTCCGGGTGGTTGGTCGCGTGGAATATATATCCGATGATATGGAAGTAGTTTTTATTAGTTAGATGGGTTTCAGAAAGTAGCATGATATCGATATTGTGGGTGTTTAGGAACTGTAGGAGTTCGTTTTTGTGCCGGGAAACGCCGTTTGCGTTCCAGAAGCATATTCTTAAGGAGTCCATTTATACAGACTTTTGTTTGATCAGCAGTTCCATTAGAAGGCTCTGGTTTCGCAGTAGTTCTTGAAGGGAACTTTGAATCGTCATCATGACGTTTGCAAGAGTAGCTAGTGTAGATTCTAGACCGCTAAGTGTTTGTGGGGGAAGAGTTTGGTTTTGCTGCGTAGAAGGTTGACTTGTTGTTTGGCCATTTTGGCTTAAGAGCGGAAAATCATTTAGGTTTGATATGGGTGGCTGTGGACGCAATGCTGCAGGTTGGGCGGTTGTGAGATTCCAGGGTAGCGGAGTGCGTTGGCAAAGGAGACACCAGGAGTGGTTGTTGATGGGGTGAAGATGTTTGGTTGGGCAGAGTGTTGAGCCGCGAGTGGATTACTGCGTCTCTTTCCTAAATTTGCTATTAATTTTTAAATTGCCTATTTTCTGCGCCGATTGGCTTTCCATGCTTGAACTAAATTAGTTACCAGCCAGATTTCAATGGTGTGTGCGACTACCTTTAATGCTGTGTCTAGCTTGGTTTATAATGCGGCTCTGCCTATGGGTATTTTCCACAGCGGAAAGCAAAGTGATCTGCATTTTATATTCCTTTTTAGAGCTCTGCAGCGTGATCTTTATTGCGGAGTATTTTATTAGACTTAAGCCAAATCTTGTCTCCTACCTTAAAGAAGTTCTTTATGCAATTAGGTTCTATCCTGAGCTCTGTGGAATTTTTCCTCAAGCTCGACTGGTTTTGCAATGAATTTTTTCATCAGTTTCATTTTGGTCTTGGACTTTATTGTTTTTAGATAATTGCTAATATTATTGTGCTATTAGTGTCACTAAGTTTTCTCTTTATTTTTTATGCAGCGTGAAAACGTTTTACCTAGACGTTTAAAAAAACTATCCGTCAAAATAATTAATGTGATCTCGGAACTTGATGATTTTTCATTATTAAAAAAACAACGGCTATATCTTGGGCGCATGAATCTGGCCTCCCCTTTGCATTTTTGAACTGCAAAAATTGATTGTCGTGTTATGTTTTTAATACATTTTCTAGGTCTGTTCCACAAATTCTGCAAGTATTAACTAATATAAAAGTTATATTTGCTGGGGCTCATTTTTCTGATTGAATTAAACTATCTAAAGACTTCGTTGACCCTTAGCTAAGCCAAAAAAGGATCATAAACTAAGATAAGTGTTTGTCCTTGAATGTTCTAAATAGCTTGGACCTGGTCAGATGGCGTGCCGCTTCTGGCACAGCGAATCCCAGGTATTCGACCCGATCTCAAAAGATATAGAACTTTTTTTGTGATACGCGCCTGCAAAATTCCTATCTCGATGAAAAAACCCATATTTTTTAAGTGCTTTTCGACCAGCCCAATCCTTATTTTCAGATTAAAAGTTGTGAAATACTGAGCTTAACCCATGATTGGCAGTATTACCAATATGGCTGGGCTGGGATACTTGTCTTTTATTTGCTTCTTCTGATTACCCGGAAGCTCATGCTACTTTAAGAGCAAAAATAATAACGGCATTAAAAACCATACAACGTATATCGCAAAGCAAAAATATTAAAGACAATAAAGTCACACCGCTGCAGCTGAAAGTTACCGCCATTAAATGTTAAACCGCCTACTAATTTTATTGAATCAATTGATGGGCTAATAACAAATAAGCGTATTGGAGGAAATCTATTGTTATAATTATCAGTTTTAAAAATTGAATATAAGCTTAACAAAAAACATGTAGCAACCAGACAAGGTTAACGTTTTACCAACACTGCGCCACGCAGAACACTCTGTAAACTTAAGCCATATCACTTACCATACAACATATAGACTGGTCATTTCATACAACGAAATTGGTCACAAAATTTTTCAATCGGGAGGCCCCAGTGCTGGTAGCAGCAGGCCCCGACACTTCGTGTGCCTTCGGGTTTTTTCGCTCTCGTTCTAATTCTTATTTTGACGCTCGCGCTCGAGTTCGGTCGTTCAGTCACAGAGACGCGCATTTTGAAGAAGGTTGGCCTGCGCTTGAATTGGGCTTTGTATGTATGCGTGTTCATGCATTCTCATACAGGGGTGCATGTGTGCGATCATTTCATTTCGATGCAGCCAGAATATTTTGTCTTTTGCTACTTTTCAGACTTGTTACCCTAACAATATGGGTGTATTCACTATTGGGTTAATGATAACAAGAAAGGAAAGCTAACTTCGGGCGGAGCCGAAGTTGATCTACCCTTGCAGAATACTCTGTAAATTATATTCTCCAAAATTATTCATATGATGCATTCTTAATACTCATAAAAAATCCAAACTTCCTAACTTTAAAAACACCAAAGTTATGGCATTTCCAATCGTTCAGTTATATGGCAGCAATAGGATATAGTCGGCCGATCCTTATCAAATTTAATAGGTCGGATTGATTGGCCAAATATAAAACACATAGAAAATCCCAACTTCCTAACTTAACAAACACCAAAGTTATGGCATTTCCGATCAATCAGTTATATGGCGGCTATAGGATATAGTCGGCCGATAAATACAAATATAAAACCCATAGAAAATCCCAACTTCCTAACTTAACAAACACCAAAGTTATGGCATTTCCGATCAATCAGTTATATGGCGGCTATAGGATATGGTCGGCCGATCCTTATGAAATTTGATAGGTCGGATTCATTGGCCAAATATAAAACCCATAGAAAATCCCAACTTCCTAACTTTACAAACACCAAAGTTATGGCATTTCCGATCAATCAGCTATATGGCAGCTATAGGATATAGTCGGCCGATCCCGGCCGTTCCGACATATATACTGCGTGCAAATTAAAGAAGGGTGTGTGCAAAGTTTCAATTCGATAGCTTTAAAACTGAGAGACAAGTTTGCGTAGAAACAGACAGACGGGCAGACGGACAGACAGACGGACAGACGGACAGACGGACATGGCTATTTCAACTCAGGAGGTGATCCTGATCAAGAATATATACACTTTATAGGGTCGGAGATGTCTCCTTCACTGCGTTGCACACTTTTGACCAAAATTATAATACCCTCTGCAAGGGTATAAAAATAAGAATATTATATGTTATAGTATATTTTTAATATTTCAGCATATATTTCATCTTGGTTTACAAATTCAAATCAGTGGTAGCAGAAAAATGTTTTGCATATATGTATGTATTCCAAATAATATAAATCAATCTAATGAGATAGGAACAGGGCACATCGCAGTCAGTGTCTGCGCTTAGTGGTTCAGAAAACTTCAAACCAAATCAGCTTTGGTTATTATTCTGCGAGCGGATGGTGCCTGCATAGCCTATTGACGATTGAATTTTAGGGGTGGGTACAGAAACAAGAACGGCTGTTTGGCTTTTGTTTTGTTTACATTTTTTAGGACACTTGTTTTGAATGATATGTTTAATGAGTTTTGGTTGATTTTTTTTTTTGATTCGCAGTGTAATTTTGTTTAATGTTGTTATTTAATGATCTAGTTATACCCGTTACTCGTAGAGTAAAAGGGTATATTGTATTCGTGCAAAAGTATGTAACAGCTAGAAGGAAGCGTTTCCGACCCTATAAAGTATATATATTCTTGATCAGGGTCACTAGCCGAGTCGATATAGCCATGTCCGTCTGTCCGTCTGTCTGTCTGTCCGTCTGTCTGTCCGTCCGTATGAACGCTGAGATCTCGGAAACTATAAAAGCTAGAAGATTGGCATTTTGCATGCAGATTCTAGGAGTTCCTACGCAGCGCAAGTTAACAACCACAATCGCTTATATAAGATTTTAAAAATTTTAATATTTCGGAAAAGTAAAAATGCAGTTATATTGTGTTTATCAATACCTATCGAAATGTAGAAGAAATTTTTCAAATCGGACCATTCGTTAAAAAGTTATGCGTGATCAAAGTTTCTATCTCCATCTCCCTCGCACTCCCTTTAACTGAGTAACGGGTATCTGATAGTCGGGGCACCCGATTTTTATGTTTGCTTATTCTTAAAAGTCGCCGCTTTAATTAGTTACCGATAAATATACATATGTACATATAATAATTTTATAATTTTAATCTTGGAAAATAACAAATTGTTTATCCACTATAAAGTACACACAAAAAATATTTGAAGTGATTTTCTTAAATTTATATTACTATTTTAAATCAAGAAGTAAACTTTTAATGATTTTTAATATAAAAAAAAAATTATAAAATTAATTATCATTAAATATAACATTCAAAACAAGTGTCCTAAAAAACGTTCTTGTTTCTGTACCCACCCCTAAAATTCAATCGTCAATAGGCTATGCAGGCACCATCCGCTCGCAGAACAACAACCAAAGCTGATTTGGTTTGAAGTTTTCTGAACCACTAAGCGCAGACACCGACTGCGATGTGCCCTGTTCCTATCTCATTAGATAGATTTATATTATTTGGAATACATACATATATGCAAAACATTTTTCTGCTACCACTGATTTGAATTTGTAAACCAAGATGAAATATATGCTGAAATATTAAAAATATACTATAACATATAATATTCTTATTTTTATCATTAACCCAATAGTGAATACACCCATATTGTTAGGGTACCAAGTCTGAAAAGTAGCAAAAGACAAAATATTCTTGCTGCATCGAAATGAAATGATCGCACACATGCACCCCTGTATGAGAAAGCATGAACACGCATACATACAAAGCCCAATTCAAGCGCAGGCCAACCTTCTTCAAAATGCGCGTCTCTGCGACTGAACGACTGAACGACCGAACTCGAGCGCGAGCGTCAAAATAAGAATTAGAACGAGAGTGAAAAAACCCGAAGGCACACGAAGTGTCGGGGCCTGCTGCTACCAGCACTGGGGCCTCCCGATTGAAAAATTTGGTGACCAATTTCGTTGTATGAAATGACCAGTCTATATGTTGTATGGTTAGTGGCCATATCTAATGCTAGCGCGGAAGCGCAGCCCACTTTGAGTATTAAGTTTTTAATAATTAAAAACTTGAATATTGAATATTAAAACACGTGTATTACAAAATACTGCGAATTAAAAACAGAACAAAAAGCATAATCAATTGTCTCAACGATGTCGGAAAGTAGTACATTAATGGTGACAGTGACAGGACAAAAAATATGGAGAAGTATTCGTTCAATTTTGACATTCTGATCTGATAATTATTTACGTGGTTGTGGGGGCAGTTGTATGTGTAGAAGCTAAAGCTACTTCCATCGACATCACCTGAAACCAAACGTGGAAACTTTGTTCAAAAACATTTGGCAACAATTGGAGAAGCTAAACAGTCTTCTAGCTCGAGTGGAGTACTCGCGCCGGATCAACGCTAGTACATTCATCGACATCATCGCGGGCTCATATAGTGGGCTCATCCTGACCTCAAATGCAACGTGGCTGAGAACATTTGGAAAACAGGAGAGCATTAACAGCCGCGTCCGCGGAGAATCGCATTATCGTATGTTGTGTCAGATTAAAACTCAAATTTAATCTCTAAGATCTACTGATAACCATCGGTCATAATAAGATGAACGTTTTATAGCAGCTAGAGTTAGTATCATGTCACTAATTCAGTCAAAACAACATCAAGTCACTGCAGATCAGAGCAAGTTTTAATGGCAAATATTCTTAGTATAAGCGGTTCATTACTTCTTTCAATAATTTGGTTCACAATGGCTCTTCCCTCGCAGAAATGGATAAGTTTAATTATTTACTAGCCTGCGTATCTGCGCCAGCGCTGGAAGTACTTCAGGCATTTCAGATTTCGGATGATAACGATCTTAAAGCTTTAGAGCGGTTGAATTTAAGGTAAGATAACCACGTTCTTATATTTTTGGACTGTATTTATAGTTTATTCGCGCTTCCAACTCTTTGGA
The DNA here is from genome assembly GCA_036346975.1 of Drosophila prolongata. Lineage (NCBI taxonomy): Eukaryota > Metazoa > Arthropoda > Insecta > Diptera > Drosophilidae > Drosophila > Drosophila prolongata. Next base: position 3,702,737 of record JAYMZC010000320.1, read on the forward strand.
AGACCGATCCTTGACAATAACAGCATTTCGTCGACAAAGCTTCAGCCATTCGGGGATCTCTACAGTCATTGGGGAGTGCAGAGGATATTATTAATAACATAATGATTCACGAGCTTTAATAAAGGTCGATAGCCAAACAAAGGCTAAATACAACGAAAAACGAGAGAGAACGCTATAGTCGAGTGCCTCGACTATTAGATACCCGATACTCAGCTAAACAACTTAATATAAATATGCCTTCTTGTAATAAATTGACTAGAAATATTAAACATACATACTTATATTGGCTAAACACATACATTCTTAAATAGTATTATGTATATTAAAGTCTAAATGTTTGCACAACACGAGTAGCGAGTATAGCGAATAGCTTTCTTTGAAAGGAGTTATCTTTGCCGGGCAATTGCAACTGTGTACAATGTAATAACATACATATGTTTGACTCAGACCTCCAATTTGGCTAACTTGATTTGATTTGCATAGTTCTTGGAATATAGTTCGGTATTGACAAATGAAAACCATCGCAATTTCCTTTAATAGAAATCCCTATCGAGAATTAACGTTGACTCTGTTGAGCACCTTGGCCAGCTGTTCCAAAGTCACCCGTTAGATGGCGCTTTTGTATTGCGCCAGCTACCCCAAGACATTGGTACCACGGGCCATGAAAGGTGGAAATGTAGGGGCTAGCCAGGCTTAAGCGTTTAATGGGTTTTTGGGCGTTAGAGTGGGCGTGGCAAACTTTTATTAGGCCAATCGGTAGGTATTGACGAAACAAATACATATCAATTAAAATTTTCATAATATCATCAAAACTGTGGCCACAGCTTGTGGCTTGTGGGCGTCAGAGGGTGCGTGGCACCATTTTGAAACAAACTTGCGCTGCGTAGGAACTCCTAAAATCTACATGCAAAATGCCAATCTTCAAGCTTTTATAGTTTCCGAGATCTCAGCGTTCATACGGACAGACAGACAGACGGACAGACGGACATGGCTAGATCGACTCGGCTAGTGAATTTAAACGTAATAAGCTTCGGGGGAGCAGATATTTTGAACGTAATTGTAAATATATACATATATAGATATCTATCTATATATACATATAAAAATGGTGCAAAAAATGTACGCCATCGCAAAACAAGAAAACGGCTGGGCCGATTTGGCTCAAATTTTTTTTCAGGTGTTTGTAATTGCCAGAAGAAGGTTAATACATAAGAAAATTTTTTGAAAACCTGCCGGAAAAGTCGCTATCGGCTCAAGATATGTATTCGTTGTTGTACATAAAACTGTTAAAAGAGCAGTCTTTGGAAATAATGCCTTCATTGTTGTACATAAAACTGTAAAAAACGAGTTAACGAAACATTGCCAAAGTTTTAATTGGAAATAATGCCTGCTTTTAGATCGAGACTTGGACGGCGTTCACGCAATGCGATACATTCTCAGAATGTCCGTAATAATCGAACGCAAGAGGTAGGTGCAGAAATAAATGAATCGGAACGTGCCGAGTTGAAGAAGACTTCGCATACAATTCCGAAACACCCTACAAAGATCATAGCTGCGTTGTTATTGGTTCATTGTCTGTCGTATGTCAGCATTGCAATGCACTGAAGTTTCGATTGGAAACCCCCGGCTTATGCTGTGCAGGTGACAAAATTAAATTGCCCGTTTTGGCACATCCACCAGAGCCATTGTATTCGCTACTATATGGAAATTCAGCCCAATCAAACAGGTTCCTAAAGCTTGCAGAAAAATATAACGGATGCTTTCAAATGACGTCATTTGGAGCTGAGGTTGTTCATCAACCAGGCTACAATCCGAGCTATAAGGTAATGGCGTCTCTTTATTTTCAAAATGAACAACTCTCATTTTTTTCAAAATTGCATCCCAACATTCAGATTCAAATTCACCAACGAGCGGGCGCTTTGTTACCACCACCAAACAAAGATCATAAATTCCTTCAGATCTACTTCATTGGTGATTCGGAAGATGAACTAAATCAGCGTTGTGCAATTTTCACTGCAACAAAACGTGAAATTATACAACAATTGCAAAATCTTCTGCATGAGCGTAATGAATTGGTCAGATTGTTCAAAACCGCATTGGATACAATGCATTCTAACGACCACAAAATCATCAGCGCTGACAAAAGGCCCACTGGAAGCCATGCAAGACAATATAATGCTCCCACTATTAATGAATTCGCAGTGGTGATTGTTGGCGAGAATATGGAATCACGCGATATTGTTCTCAAGCGTCGGGATGATGGCCAATTGCAGCGAGTGTATGAGACTCATCGGTCATTTGATGCACTTCAATACCCGTTGATGTTCTGTCGTGGAGAAGATGGGTATCACTTCAACATAAAGATGGTCAATCCAACGACAGGTTTGTTTACAAGTCATTATTTCTTTTTGAAGAAACGAATAAGAAGGTCAGCTCTATGAATTTTTATGCGTATCGATTGATGATTCGACTAGAAGTTGACAATCATCTGTTGAGATACCGCCGTTTGTTTCAACAGTACTGTGTCGACATGTACGTCAAAGTAGAAACGGAGCGTCTCAATTTCATTCGTTTCAATCAGACGAAGTTGCGCTCAGGCGAGAAGGAAACGCGGCCAGCATCGGTTGTTTGACCATTCTCCCAGCTACTTATGTTGGAAGCCCGCGCCATATGCATGAGTACGCTCAAGATGCGATGACGTATGTCCGTAATTACGGACGCCCGGATTTATTCATCACGTTCACATGCAATCCGAAATGGCCCGAAATTTCGAATCGGTTGCTTCCAGGACAAACATCTAGCGATCGACCTGACATCACTGCACGAGTATTCAAGCAAAAGATCACAGTACTTATGAATTACATCGTTAAGCAGAAGGTTTTTGGCGCAGTTCGTTGTTGGATGTACTCGGTTGAGTGGCTTACCACATGCGCACTTTCAGCTTTGGATGTTCGACAAGATCCGACCAGATCAAATTGATTCGATTATTTCAGCCGAAATACCAGAAGTTTCACTCTGGGGTTATATGAAGTCGTGAAATTGGGGCGAGACAAAGTGCTCTAGTAATATATATAAAATATTAAGTTGGGTTTTAAGAGAACTCGCACTCGACAATTCCAAATTTCCCAAAGATTGACCTGGTGTGAAGTTTAGGTATAAGGTACTGCGAATAATTGTAGGTCCATGCGCTTTGATCAATTCAAGCCGTTCACATTATTTTATTGGCCAATCCGAGCTTGAACATATTGTCAAAAATCAAAATTTAGGTGTTCTGTTCAAATATAAAAAATGCTTAAATTGCCAAAACTACAATGTTTTTCAGTTTACCTACAAGTATTATTTTATTTTTATTTCAACATGATGCAGAGCTTTAAATGTGTTTTATTCTAAACTTCATACAGAACGAAATAAATACTGTTGATTTAATATGTTGCTTAATTAATTTAGTTTTTTTTAATAAGTTTCATTTAAATAATAAGCTCTTGTAAGATAGAAGCTTTTGTTCGGCATAACCTTTTAAGCATTATATTTAATCAGATAGATGAGTATATACGATTTTTTATATTAAACTCAACTTTGCTGTCCCAGAAAGACTGAGCCAAAGAAAATGCAAAATAAGGTGTTTTGCTCTTAGCGGAACATCCATTAGGCGAATAAACTTTTAAATATGTTTGCTCCCGACACATTCTCAAACTGTAATCAGTTTTTCGGACACTGTAAAATGGATGACAGTTATTTGCATTCTCACTTTTTAACGATATATTATACATGATATTTATATAAATACAACTACAATGATATTACTACAACTTGTTTATCATCGACATTTTTCACACTTTGTCATATATGAAATTTTTCAGTAAATCAGTTATGCTTGTATATACTGTGACCGTGACCGTTGCTTTTAGGTGTTTGTTATTGAGCTCTGTATTAGGTTTTCGCCAAACATATTTAACCCAAAAGGTTATAAATTGACTGGTCAGCAAATAACACATCATCCCAAAACAAAATCGGAAGAAGCATGGGAAATCGGACACAAAATATAAGCTGTGAAATTAATAACAAAAAGTTAAGTTGAATGAACGGCACAAAATAAGCTGTAACATAAAAAAATCAGAATTTTTAGTTTTTTTTTTTTCTAACGTCATCTAATGGAGTTAAAAAAAATGAAGTTAAGGGGTTATCCGGTTCTTGACACTTCAAAAAATTCTTTTTTTTCAAACTTTTTTATATAATAGTACAAAGTTTCAGGAATGTTGTCTGAAAATTTCAAGTCGATCGAAGCAAAACTGTAGGAATGGGAGAAATTTAAAGCCCAGCACGTCGAACGTCACAACGGGCCATTCGGGCTCTGGCGTCGGGCAGATGCGGCACTTTAACTCGTTTTTCTCAAAACCACTTTTTTGAAGTCGGTAGTCACGATTTCTCAAAAACTATTGCACCTATCAACTTCTGCTTTTGCACACTTCTTTTAGACATAATTCTCTTGTCCTTAACGGAGGGATTTTTTTAATTTTTAATTACAACTCATTTTATAAGCCAAAATATGGCCAAAATTTACGTAAAAAATTACACTTTTTATGAAGCGCAAAAAAAAATGCAATTTTTAATTTTAAAAAAAAATGGCTCGTAGAGGATAAGCGAGACACATTCACTATCAGAATAATTTTGGTTTTTTGATTTCAGATAAAAATTGGCGGAGATATTTTGCCTACCGCAAGGACACAATTTTTTATGAGGTCAAGTTCAAGCCTGCTTCAACGGCTCAATTTTAAAAAATTTTGGTTCAAATTTTTACACAATGTTGGTCAAACCATAAACATTAATGTACAATAAATGAAATTCTCGTAAGATCTTTAAAAAAAATTCACGAAAATAGGCTTTTTTTCGTGCTCCAAGACCCGGATAACCCCTTAAAATACTACCAAACATTTTCTTTTTTCTTTTTTAACATTGCTTTTATTTATTTTATTTTAACAATAAGTTTACGAATCTTAACATTAAAATTTAACTAACAGTATAATAAGACTGTCGGTCGCTGGGTGGGTAAGTTATTGCGAAAAAGGCGTGATTGGTTGATCAACATTGTAAGACCTCTCGCCAGGTGGTTCGGGTGCAACGATAGCTTGGTAAAGTACTTTTCCTTCTGTTCTACGATCACATCTTTGACTGGTAGAATGTTTAAGTCGCGATGTATGTTTTCGTTGCGAAAGTACAACGGTGCCCCGGTGATTGTTCTCAAAATCTTCGACTGAGCTCGCTGGACTATGTCAATATTGCTATTGCTGGCATTTCCCCATAACTGGGAGCCGTACATCCATTAAGGTTGTTTTTTTTTGCGTGCGGAGTCCCACGGCCCACTTACCCGCCCAACCGACCGAGGGGCGCAGCCGTGTATCGTACGGCACGATTCGCGAGAAGATAGACGCGAGATAAGGAAATATAGGTAAAAGTCCGGGGAAAAAGTAATAGAAATATAAATTTTGTGCCAATGAAGCTAGTATTAATCGTTTTAGGAGCGGCAGAGAGTCAAGATTTGAGATTATAGGAAAAGGTCTATTATAATCAGAACATAATACTCTGAAAGGCTCATGCAAGGCATAGTTAGATCTACAATGATTTAATATTAGGGGAATATAATTTCTAGTTAACCTACTTGGCACAGAAAAGTTTAGCCGACTTACCAAGTCGGGGGAGTCAATATCACCATGTATAAGGTTATAAATAAAAACAGTACAGAGTTTCGTTCTACGGTTGGCTAGGGAGGGTAAATTAAAATACTAGAATAAAAAGGTACGTTAAGATTTGCATCCCAGTTTAGGCGCCGTAAGCAAAAAGAAGTACGTTTTTTTGTACAGATTCCATACGACCAATATATATTCCGTTTTGTAGAGACCCATGCTCCAGAATCGGACGGACAAGCAAAATAAATATAGTTTTAGTTAAATAAGTATCATCGAATTCTTTTGACCATTTTTTAATAAATCCATGCACTCTTTTGGCTTTCTTAACCATGGACAAAATGTGATTAGAAAATTTTAGTTTAGGGTCCAAGAGAACGCCAAGATCGTTAACCAGAGTTATTCTATCCAAAGAGCTGCCACCTAACGTGTAAGTCGGATTGGCCCGATAAAAAGACATCCGCTTGCATTTGGAACCATTTAAATTAGTAACTTATCTCGGGACCAGTTATATAAATTATCTAGATCGGATTGTAAGTCTAAATGGCAGGAAATATCCTTATACTGCAGGCATAACTTTACATCATCTACGTACATAAGTACGCGAGAATGACTTATAATTGATGGAAGATCGTAAATAAATAATGTAAAAAGTAACGGACCCAGATGGCTCCCTTGTGGGACACCGGAGGTAACACGGAGAATTTTAGAAATTTAATTTTTAAAAAGGTCCCTTTGTGACCTGCTATTCAGATAACTTGAGATCCATCTAAGTAAGTGATTTACAGAGCCAAATGCTTTACTAAAGTCAGTGTACATGACGTTTGTTTGAAAACTACTATTGAAGCCCTTTATAAAAAATGTAGTAAGCTCTAGAAGGTTTGTGATTGTGGATCTACGTTTAATAAATCCGTGCTGCAAATGAGGAGTAATGATTTTTTCAAAAAGCTTAGGAATAGCTGACAATTTAGAAATACCTCTGTAGTTACTGGCTTCTAACTTGTTACCTTTTTTGAAAAGAGGAATAAGAAATAATTCCTTCCAAATATTTGGGAATTGGGAAGTTTCTAGAGATAAGGTAAGCAACTTGTGAAGAGGTTTGCTCAGGACCTTAGCGCAATACCTATGCACGCACCCAGGAATACCATCGGGCCCTGGCGAGTAAACAGGCTTAATACGAAGAAGATCCAAAAGAAGAGAGCTTTCTGTTAAAGTGGGACAGAATATGAGGTTTGACTTGGACATGGTGTAAGAATAAGGCTGTGATGAATAATCTAAAGTAGAGTAAGTCGTTTGAAAAAATTGGGCAAATAAATCGGCTATTGCCTGATCTGTGGTTGCCGTCATGTTTTCGAACGACAGTGAGGAAGGATAAGAATTAGATTTACGCTTGGAACTGGACCTTACAACGGTTTAAGTAACTATTAAAACACTGAGCACTAGTAAAAATAGATTGAGAACCGGTATTTATTTATTTTCTGTACCCACCCCTAAAATTCAATCGTCGGTAGGCTATGCAGGCACCATTCGCTCGCAGAACAACAACCAAAGCTGATTTGGTTTGAAGTTTTCTGAACCACTAAGCGCAGACACCGACTGCGATGTGCCCTGTTCCTATCTCATTAGATTGATTTATATTATTTGGAATACATACATATATGCAAAACATTTTTCTGCTACCACTGATTTGAATTTGTAAACCAAGATGAAATATATGCTGAAATATTAAAAATACACTATAACATATAATATTCTTATTTTTATCATTAACCCAATAGTGAATACGCCCATATTGTTAGGGTACCAAGTCTGAAAAGTAGCAAAAGACAAAATATTCTTGCTGCATCGAAATGAAATGATCGCACACATGCACCCCTGTATGAGAAAGCATGAACACGCATACATACAAAGCCCAATTCAAGCGCAGGGCAACCGTCTTCAAAATGCGCGTCTCTGCGACTGAACGACCGAACTCGAGTAATAAGCACGCGAGCGTCAAAATAAGAATTAGAACGAGAGCGAAAAAAACCCGAAGGCACACGAAGTGTCCGGGGCCTGCTGTTACCAGCACTGGGGCCTCCCGATTGAAAAATTTTGTGACCAATTTCGTTGTACGAAATGACCAGTCTATGTATGGTTGTATGGTTAGTGGCTATAGGTAGTAAGACATTCGATCCATCCTCAGTGGACCAAGTAACTCCAGGTATATTAAAATCAACTAGAACTACCAACTGATCCCTATCGGAAAGATTATTTGCAACAGACTTAATAACTGAAAGGTGATTTAAATAATCAGGAAGTTCAGACAACGGCGGAATATATGAGCAAGTTATGTATATAGAGCTACCAGGAAGCGATAACTTTACACAAATAAATTCAATGGTATTGAATTGGTTGCATGCATTCGGTTACGGATTGTTCGGATACCGAATCTTTTTTAGCTGCTGAACATTTAAGGGTTTGCTGCAATCAGCTGCTGATCCGCCGGAATGCTCTGTTGTTCTTTTGTTTTCGGTTGCGGGGTGTTCCCCTTTTGCTGCTTACCACCAGCGCTTTTTGCGCTTAGGGGCTCTTCTAATAGCTTACGACTATTAAAATGCGAATCCAGCGCTGAGAGGAGACATCAGCTCGGCGAAAACTATCTCTAGCAACTCCGAAACAGCTAATCAGCCCCATCAGGCCGCCTTTAGTTTAGCGCATGAACGATTTCATCTCGATCGCAACCTCGACACAAGCATTACAAAAAAACTGCAAATTGGGCCCCTTTGAAAGGTCATCACTTGTCCGGCCAGTAAAACCGGCGCACTTGGTGTGCACCATATTTTCACACAGCCAGCAAGTCATATTAGACTGGTCGGCCCTTATTACGAGGCTGCATTTTTTGCAGAAGCAGACTAAATTATTAATATTCATTTTATCTATTGGAACCACTTTGCCAAGAAAACGAATTGAAATTTATAAGCGAGCAGTTATAAGTACCGCAAGAGCGCAGAAACTGCACGCATAGAACTTTCAAAGCAAAGAGAGCGAGAGAGCGGGAGTGTAAATTAGTTAAAATGCATGCAAAAGCAACACTAAAAACAGCACCACGACTTACGACGGTCAACGCACAAAAGAGAAACGGCGGGGTTACAAGAAAAGAAAATACAGAGCAGAATTACGAAATTAAATTAATTTTTGGTGTTATTATACAAGTGCACAAGTCACTCGCGAAGCGAACGGAATTTAAATGTATGTTTGAATTAATTGGAAGAAAATTGTGTTGATAAAACCCACCGATGGGAATAAACGAAACAAAAATACAAAATCGGAGCGCAGAAAAAAAACAAGACCGTTCACTTTAAAAACCAAAGTATAGTACCGAGTTATATAGCAGGACTTTATATTCAAGGCTAAAGGGAGACCGAGCGTAAATAAGCCAATGAAGGCTTAACTTTAGGTGTGTTCTTTTGGATGCAATGCGCCGGCGCCATGTGAATCTACTGTCGAGGTCTACTCCTAGATATATCACTTCCCTTGCTTGCGGGATTAGAGTGTGGTTTAACATGAGCGGCAGGTAGTTTTGCCTGTTCAGGGTGAAAGTAACGTGCTTGCATTTTTGCTCGTTCACTTTAATTCGCCAATATGATAGCCACTTTTCAACATCGACCAGATGAAGAGATAGCTGCGCAGTTGCTTGCATCGGGCATTTTGAGCAGCTGAGAATAGCTGTATCATCAGCAAACGTAGATGTTGTTAGTCGCGTGATTGTTGGGATGTCTGCTGTGTAGAGGACATATAATGATGGCTCAAGCACGCTACCTTGAGGAACTCCAGCCAATAGGAACGCCAACCAATAGTGAAATCGTTAGTTATAGCCGTGTTGTAACTCACAGCAAATTTTCTGTCGTAGAGGTAAGACTCTAAAAGCTTGTGGGTGTTGTAGGGGAGCATTGTTTTGATTTTGTACATTATACCTTCTAGCCAAACTCTATCAAATGCTTGAGAGACATCTAAAAATATGGCAGTACAGTACTCCCGTTTTTCGAACGCGTTCCGAATTTCTTATGTTATCCGGTTGACCTGCTCAATTGTTCCGTGCTTTTCACGAAACCCAAATTGATGTGACGGAATTCCTTCCTGGACTCTTAGGTATGTGTTTATCCGAGTCAATACGCATTTTTCAAAGAGTTTAGATAAGCATGAAAGTAGACTTATAGGTCTAAACGACGTGGGGATTGTGTGGTCTTTTCCCGGCATTGCTATCATTATTATAATCGACTTTTTCCAAGTTTTGCAATGGCATTAAAAAGCTGGGTGATAGTGCAAACGGATTCAGCTGATTTTTGACGGTGCTAACGATTTCGTTTGTGCGAAACCTTACCTTCTTACCTTCTTATTCTAGAAGACTTGTGTTGATTAATTTACCCTCCCTAGCCAACCGTAGAACGATGCTTGGTACTATCTTCATTTATAACTTTATACATGGTGATATTGACTGCCCCGACTTGGTATGCCTTGCATGAGCCTATCAGAGTATTATGTTCTGATTATAATAGACTATTTCCTGTAATCTCAAATCTTGACTCTCTGCCGCTCCTAGAACGAGTAATACTAGCTTCATCGGTACAAAACTGATCTTGCTATTACTTTTTTCCCCGGACTTTTACCTATATTTTCCTATCTCGCGTCTATCTTCTCGCGAATCGTGCAGTGCAATACACGGCTGCGCCCCTCGGTCGGTTGGGCGAGTAAGTGGGCCGTGGGACCGCGCGAAGAAACTCAATTGGCTTATGTTGAAGCTGAGGCTTATATGGTTTAGTAAACGCACTAGTGGCAGGATTTGGTTGGAAGACAGTTTTAAGGTGGTTGGCTCTGTCTGCACGGTTGGCAAACGTGCTGGTTCTGTCTGCACGGTTGGCAAAAGTGCTGGCTCTATCTGCACCGCTGCGCGCCCCGACTCCTGTGGGATTTATAATAGGCATCACAGTTACTTTCGGTGAGCTTATTTCATAGTGAGTGTTTAGGACTAGATGTTGATAATTGCTCTATGTAGCGTCGCTGGACATATGCTTCTTCTTGCTGTAAAGCTTTAGTGGGTTGACGTGAGGCATGTTTAAGCGTTGCCTAGCAGATGGCGATCTGTGGAATTGCCACTCTCGACGTAAGCGTCGCTTTTCGAGGACGAGCTGTTTTATTTGTAGATTTGTCTTCTTTTGCTTGCATTGTGTACTTGCAGTTTGAGGTGTGGAAACCCAAGCTGCAGAGCCGAGTACAGACTCCAGTGTATTAAGAAAGCTGTCTTCGTTGGCTTCATCGTTGAGATGAGGGCTTAGCTCAATGTGTGAGCCAATATATTTCCTTTACTTAACCCAATTGGTTTTCTGTGTCAATTTAAACGATTGTACCAATGCTCGTGGATGTCGGAGTTGAATAAACAGGACAGGCGAGTGATCAGATGAAAGATCCGAAAGGCATTCGGCGCTTATCAGATTTTTAGGAATGTTTTTGGTAATCGCAAAGTCTATTAAATCGGGTAGTTTCTTTGGGACTGCCGGCCAGTAAGTTGGTCTGCCAGAAGAAACATAATTATAATTGCATTATAGAGATGCTTTCCTTTTGGAGTCACGAGACGTGATCCCCAGTGTGTGGCTTGGCATTGTAGTCTCCTGCTGCTATCGAATCCTCCTCGTGAGTTGAAAAACTGCATAAACTCATCTTCAGCTATAGTGAAGCGAGGGGGGCCGTATACGGCGGCTAGTGTAAGTTGGTTGCCAGTATTTATTTGTGTATTTATAGATGTGACCTGTAGGTAGTTTTTAGCAAATTTGTTATGATAGTGATGCTTAATACGGCTTCTGATTAGAATTCCAGTCCCACCATGTGCTTTACCATCTGGATGATTTGTTCCGTAGAATGAATAGCCTCGTAGTTGAAAATTGTTTTTGTTTGTAAGGTGTGCTTCTAAAAGCAGCATTATGTCGATATGATTGTCGAGTAGGAATTGAGCTAACCCAAGTTTATGCTGTGAAACGCCGTTAGCGTTCCACGTAGATATCCTTAGGGAAGTCATTATTTGGATTCTTTCAGCATTTGAATCAATAAATTTTGGTTTTGCATTAAATCTCGCATAGTTGTGCGCATAAACGACATAAACTCAGTAAGGCAGGCTGCATATCATATCTTCAAAGTTGCTTTTTGACTGCTCCGGGAATTGTTGCTGCTTAGCCGTGTTCGGTTCTTGTTATGCTGATTGCAGAAATTATCTTTTTGAGACAGGGTTAGCCAGTCCTGATTTTAAAGCGCTTGCGTAAGTAACATTTTTATCAGAGTTTAAGGGTCCTAGTGAGGATCTGGCTGCAGTCGAGAAGAAGACTTCAGGGTTTGATCTGGAAGCTGTCATCTGTTTATTTTGGGTGCGGGCGGCAGTTCCTCTCCGGTGGATGCGACTTTTCAGCTCCTTATAAACTGGGTGATTGCCACCGCACTTTTTCGAGTTGCAGTCATCTGCGCTCGCTGGCAGTGTGCGGAGTCACACACACCGGGCGCAGTTTACAGTATGACTTTGTATGGCCATATTCTTGGCAGTTCGCACATTGTACCGGGCCATTGCGTTTGTGCGGTTCCTCAACTGTAATTCTGCGGTGCAGCAGGAACTGAAGATTGTAAATAGGGTGCACTTCGTATTTCTTTAGCGGCTTATTTTCTGGTTCGAGCTCAACCTTAAAGAGTTGCTGCGGCTTTCTATCCCTGTTAAGGATATTGAAGACTGTCTTAGCGCTAAATCCCTTCTCTTGTAGCGCCTTTGCAATCTCTGCAGGCGTTACTTCGGACTCGCTGCCCTTAAGTACGACTTGCAAGCCCTTTCTACTTTTTAGCTGATACGTGTAAAAGTTCTTTTTATTCTCGGTAAGATATTTCGATAATACTCTGTAATTATCTTCGTACTTCATTTGAAGCTTTGTTTCTTGGATGTTAACAATGTTTGTTGACAAGAACATTGGAACTTTTTTCTCGAATATAAATAGGCGGAGGTTTTGGCTTCCTTTTCTCGACTTCAGTGGATTCGGCCGCCTCAACGTCATAGGCAGGCGTCTTCCAAGATTTTAAATCGGTTTGAGTTCATGGGCGTTTCTATTCCAACTTGGCTAGCATTGCTACGGGTTATTTTGCGTTGAGAATTTTGCAGACCCATTGTATTCGAGGTAAAGTTAATTATAGTTTTAAGTGTTCATATTTATATGAATTGGATGACCAATCAATCTAAACATTCGGGATTTCATCGCAGAAAGCGTCTTTTCGCATAACAGTAGATTTATTAAACCAGTCACTGCACTTTTATGATTTTATTGAATACTTTTTCCCGGAGCACAATAAATACACGTCTGCATGCGACGACGGTTTGACCACAAACTACCAAACATAACTGGGGTATGGTTAATTCGACCAAAAAAAGGCCTATTTTCATGAATTTTTTCTCGCGATACGATCTCAGATCAATTATTTTATAAACCTATTAAATTACAACATTTGAACTACGTTTTCACAAATTTTCATAAAAACAAAAGTAAATGAGCCGTTCGCAGTAAAGCTCCGTAGGCGCCTCAAAGAAAATGGTTTTGCGGTGAACAGCATAACTTGTTACTGGATCATCAGAAAACACCAAAACAAAATTTGTTATTACTTAATATGTTTCTAGAGGTAACTACGTTGAGTTTTTTTTTATTACATTTTTTGATTTTTGGTAACACTTTAAATTCAAAAACGTGATTTTAGCCTAAAAAAATAATCATTAAAAAAAAACTCGACGTCAGTACCTGCGGATTTAGGTACAGAAATTGTGTGCAAAATTCAGTTCACCGACTTTGAAATTGCAAATTTTCAGGAAAGCGTTTTAAAGTTTTGGACACCCAAAAAAACCGCATACAAAACGAGCTAACTCACCTAATGCCCATAACTTCGGAAGTTTTACTCGGATGAATCTAAAATTTAAACGCAATATTCTTCAAATATTGTGCATTCAGAAAAAAATTTTTTAAAACAAAGGGCCAAAAAAAAAATTTAATACAATCCCCCCCTAAGTAAGAAGGGATTATGTTTAGACGGGCGCATACAAAATTGGTATATTTTGAACAAACCGCACAGCCATTTATTTTACTGTAACCTTCCCTACTTATATTTGAAGTATTCCAGTTTTGACTTTTAAAGCCCATAGCTGAGGAAACAATGAATGTACAACTGTCTCTAGATTTCTTCTTTTTCTTCTTAATAATTCAGAAATGTCTAAGTCAACCTTACCCAAATACAGTGGTTTTGCTCCGATTATAACGCCAGATTTTACATTGTTTTCAATTTATATAGAAATTGTTCGGAAACAGGAACTTTTCATAGCGATAAGAAGTCAAAGTGGGTAGATGCCAGGTCTGAATTAAGAACCCTAATTTCTGAAACACTCCAGTAGGTGAGGTCAAAGCAGTTAAAACAATTACCCCCATATTATTTTTCAACACGAGACTAACACTTGGATATAAGAAACAACTTATAGTTCAAGCAGAATGTTGGGTCAGTGAGCTTCGTCACTAACGCTAACCTTTGATGGTGCCCAATTAAAATAAAACCGCACAAGATTTTAATTGAATATGCCCTAATTTTATTCTAAAAGACACCAAGGCCTTAATTACAAAGTTAAATGTTTATGTTTAAGATTAATTGGTTGCGTAGGCAGACCGATTTGTCTGAGTCTTTTAACTAGCGAAAGTATAAACGAAGAGAATAGGCAGGCGATCTGCGACCGTGCCTTCATTGAGCGAGTACAAAATCGAAACTGAACTTAAGTAGATGATTGCCGTGGACAAAGGACCAGGCAGCGATCGTCGAAGGAATTCAAAAGGAGTAGCAATTACAGTAATTGAAAGAGTTGCCACGCAGGGCAAAATGAAGAGGCAAAAACAAACATCGAGAATTCAATTTACGTTAAGATTAGAAACTTAAAGAATTTATTTAGGCTGCGGCATGACCGAACATTCTGCGCCCGTTGGAAGACCAGGGCTTTCAACCAGATCTTGCTTCGACAGGACGCACAACTTGCGGACAGCTCCTTCGAGTGGTTCCAGTTGATGTTCGTATTACTGCCACACGAGCAACTCCATCAGATCCAGGCACCAATTCCATGACCCTGGCTAATGGCCATTTAAGAGGAGGCAAGTTCTCGTTTTGAACCAGGACGACATCGTTGACTTGTAGCGCAGGTTAGGGGATGTGCCCTGACCGTTGCTGCAACAGGGTTAGATACTCTTCACGCCACCGTGACCAGAAGATTTGTTGAAAATAAGCAATTCTCTGACAGCGGTCCAAACGGTTGAAATTTAGCTTTGTGACGTCAGGTTCAAAGTACAACACTAGCGGAACTGTGTCAAGAAAGTGTGCAGGAGTTAGCACCCTAAGGTCTGCTGGATTCTCTGAAAGAGGTAGTAAAGGTCTTGAGTTGATAATTGCTGCAATGTGGCAAACGAGTGTTCGCAATTCATCGAATGATAATAGAGATGGGCCAACCGAACGATAGAAATGAAATTTGGCCTCCAAAAAGAGGCGAACGAGGGGGAATAAAACGCCACTCAATTGAATCTTCTAGGCAGAATTCCTCTATAGCTCGAATGTGGGGGCCAGACAGGAATAGATTCTTCAGCTCAGCCAGCTCGTTTTTAGCTCCAACGAAGTTCGTAGCATTATCTGACCATATCCGGGCAGGTTTGCCTCTGGTGAGAATAAACCGCTTCAATGCTCCCAAGAACGCTTGTGTTGAAAGATCCTGAAAAAGCTCCAGGTGGATCGCTTTCGTCGCGAAACAGATGAAAACGCAGACGTACGTTTTCACAGGCACCTTGCTTCGAACTCCGGTTTGGTATCAAAATGGCCCGCAGAAATCCAGACCAGTAACCATGAACGTTGATGTTACATTTACACGATCCTTAGGTAGGTCAGCCATTATATGTTAAGATAATTTTGGTTTAGCTCGGAAGCATATGACGCACTTGGACGTTGCAGATGATACTGTTTTTCGGCCACCTATCGGCCAAAATTGAAGACGCATGTTAGCGAGCAGCGCTCGCGAACCAGAATGCAAGTTTTTTCTATGCAAGTCCAGTATGATAGCACTTGTAACTGGATTTTGTGGTCTGCCACCAACTCGCATCAGCCCAAAGCTATCGATGAATGGAGAAAGTGAGGCCAACGGGCTGGATGATGTAATTTGTCGCTTAGAATGCAGCCTTCAGTAGTCATCAGCCAGGCTGCTCATTTAGGTGCATCTGATAAGCATCTGAGTGCCCATTTTAATCTTCGACATCGAGACCAGGACGCCTTATGCGGTGAACAAATTTGTATACGTATCCAAAATTGTGGGTGATCTTTTGCCAAGAATTCACGAATTTGCATTTTGAAGATAGGTCCACTTCTTTAGCGACGCCGACCAGAATGCGCTTTCTGAGTCTTCACTGGCATACAAGATTCACGCCAACCGCGCTGAAGAAATTCTGGGCCTCTGAACCAAAGGGCAGATTCCAGAAGCTCGCTCGGGGAAGCACCTCTTGACAAGATGTCGGCTGGATTGCAGTCGGTTGGTACATAGCTCTTGAATTAAAGATATTCGATTAGCAATAAAAACTTGAAAACGTGAAGGTTCATCGCTTATCTATGATAAATCTACAGCAGAATCTGACCAGCAAAAAAACGGGCAATCGAAGAGATTCATGTTGCGTATGTCCCGCATCAGTTGCACTTCTCGTTTGCCATCAGCTATTGAAACGAGATAGATACATCCTCCATATGCGTCGATGCTAGCGTCACAGAATCCGTGGAACTCAATAGCACCATTGGATGCAGCGCACGTCGAAGAAACTTCATTTGCTGAGTATGACCCATGTCAGATGACAACTTCATCCATGATGTGTTAAGTGCCTCAGGAAAGCTCTCGTCCCACTCCAACTTCTCTCTCCAGACTTGTTGCAGGGAGATCTTGGCCTTGGCAACCACAGGACCAATGAGACCAAGCGGATCATACACGCGAGCAATTGTGGAAAGCACCAGCCGTTTACATGGCATTGGAGAGACCTGTATGGGAGAAAAAGAAAAACGAAAGACATCCGCTGCAGGATCCCAAGCAAGACCTAGTGTCTTGGTAAAGTCGCTGCCATCGTCAAACTTCAGGAATGTTTCTTTTTCCAAACACCATTTCCTGAGCTTAAAGCCACCTCGTGCAAGCAAGTTTGTTGTTTGAGACATGATTTCGAGGACTTCCTGTGTTGATTGGCCTCCTGGGATCAGATCATCAACGTAAAAGTCCCGCAAAATGATTTTAGAACCGATTGGAAATGTGCTCTTGTCATCATTCGCCAATTGATGCATCGCGCGAACGGATAAAAAGGCTGCAGGCTTAGTTCCATAGGTCACGGTATCAAGCTTGAATACCTGCACCTCCTGGTCCGGTGAGTCACACCACAGAATACATTGAAGATAGCTATCGGGTTCAGCCACGCGAATATACCGATACATCTTGCAGATGTCACCAGTCAATGCAACAGGGAAAGTCCGAAACTGTAACAGCGTGTTGAACAGCTTTTGTTGAATGGTAGGCCCTGCCATGAGAACGTCGTTCAGCGAATGTCCACTTGACGTTTTGGCAGACCCATCAAAAACGACTCGCAATTTAGTCGTGGTGCTGTCTTCTTTGAAAACGCAGTGGTGGTGCAGAAAATATTTGCAAAGACTCAAGGAGTTTCTGGGCACGACCGACATGGGCTTCAAATGCAAATATTCACGAATGAATGCCGAATATTGGACCTTGCCTTCTGGCTTGCGCTCTAGCTTGTTCTCCAAATTGAGAAATCGACGATAAGCTTGATTGTACGATTCACCCAGTAATTCTAGAGTGTTCTTCGCAGGTAATCGTACGGAATATTCAACAGAGTCTAAACGACGAAAGTTGGTCTTGAAATGAGCCCCGCACTCCTGTTCTTCTGTGACCACACCTTCACCACAGCTCTCAACTTCCCAAAAGCGACGAACTAATTCATCCATATGAACTTCAGCAGCAACCAATTCACGGTGCACAGCTTGGCCGTGTAATGCAGTTGCCTTGAGAGTAGAAGATCCACCTCCTGTAACGATCCAACCAAGCCTTGTTTTCTGCAATAGGGGTAACCCAGCTACCAACTTAATCTGCCCTACAGATAATAGCTCAAAGAACACGCTTACGCCAATATCTAGAAATAAAAATCCGGATCGGCCAGCTAAATATTCGAGGGAATTTACCAACCATCGGGTTTAACGGTCAAACTGGGTTGATTGCCGGTAATCGCTGGAGCAACAAGAGCAGAAAGGCATGCGAAGTAATCAGAAGTATGCGACTTGAACTTAAGGGATTCCCCCTACCTTTTTCATTTTCAAAAAATGGAAATTTTTTTTTGCTTTATCTTAAAGAACAACTTCTTGAGAATATTTGCCAACATTTTCATAGAGATTTGAGCAGTAGAAAAAAAGTTACAGCGCTCCTAGCCGCGTGCCTCGTCCCCGCCCAAACCCCAACTTGAAACTTTAAACGCGAATATCTCGAAATGTTTTTTTTTAAAAATGACTTTGCGGTGATATGGATTGGCGAAAAACTACTGAACCGATTTTCTTCAAATTTTTTTTTAAATGTTCGAAATAAATTTTTTTATTAAAAATTTTAAAAACGTTCGTTCAAGTACAGGATACTACTTTAAACTAATGAAATATTTTTATTTTTTCGGTATCAGTTGACCCATTCGTCCTGGAGAATTATCACCGCAAGGCTCTTAAAAAAAAGGCGTTTAAGGGAAACAGCCACACCTTAAAAACTATTAAATATTTATTAAAAAAGTTTTGCATAAACAGTGTCAACAATCTAAACTTTCAGAAAATATAATCATTCATTTAATAAAAACAAAAGTTACATACATAAAAAAATCCAAACTTTCCTATTTTTTTCGACAAAAAAAGGTATATACCCCCTTAACGCAAACGGAAACTCCTTCAGAGTCAAATTGAGCATCTCCAAGCAACTGATACGGTAGACTTCGTTTTATGCAACTGCAACTGGTGAGCGAGTCAGGAAGTCACAATGTGGACTTGAGATCCCGAGTCTAGCAGCGCACGGAATGGGATCCAAGCACCTGATCGACTTTGCACGCTTATGAGTGCAGTTGCAAGAAAAACAATGTCAGAATCCACATTCTGAGCCAGCAAAGAGGTAGAAGGGCTTGAAGTAATTGCAATTGGCGTACTTTGTTCTGCAGCTGGAGCTCGCATAACCTGGGTCGAAGACTATGTGCTAAGGTGCCAAAGGGTGTGATGCTTGGACCTGCAAGTTCGACAGCAGCCTGGATTATAAATGCGCATTTGATGGCCCTTCTTTAAGCAATTAAGACAGAGCGCTAATTCCTTCACCTTCACTGACAAATTGTCCAATTGACCACAGCTATAAATTGAATGGCCACTGTTGTCGCACACAACACATTCATTTCCAAAAGTGTTAGTGGCAATTAAAATGCTTTTGGTGCGGCTTCTTCCTGATTGTGAACTATATGAGTACGATGCTGCAGTATGCTCTACATTTTCCAATATTTGACAACGCTTGGACAAAAATGTAGTAAATTGATCAATCGAAGGAATTTCATCAATAGCCGCAGCCAACTCAATCTGCCCTTCAAATAATAGCTCAAAAAACATGCTCGCGCCAATAAGAAGATCTATTCGCCGCGATCTATAGAATTCAGGATCGGCCAACTGAATATTCGAGGAAATTTTCCAACCATTGGGTTTAACGGTCAAACTGGGTTGATTGTCGGTAATCGCTGGAGCAACAAGAGCAGATAGGCATGCGAAGTAATCAGAGTTATGCGACTTTAACTTAATGCAAACGGACAGCAACTGATACGGTAGACTTAATTTTGTGCAATTGCAAATGGTGAGCGAGTCGAGAAGTCAAAATGTGGACTTGCGATCCCGAGTCTAGCAGCGCACGGCATGGGATCCAAGCACCTGATGGACTTTGAACGCTTATGACTGCAGTTGCAAGAAAGACAATGTCAGAATTACATTCTAAGCCAGCAAAGAGGTAGAAGGGCTTAACGTAATTGCAATTGGCGTACCTTGTTCTGCAGCGGGAGCTCGAAAACCTGGGTCGAAGACTGAGTGCTAAAATGGAAAAGGGCGTTATGCTTGGACCTGCAAGTTCAACAGCAGCTTGACTTACAATTGCGCATTTGATGGCCCTTCTTTAAGCAATTAAGACAGAGCGCTAATTCCTTACCCTTTCGAATACGCTCTTGCACTGACAAATTGGCGAATTGACCACAGCTATAAATTGAATAGCCACTGTTGTCGCACACAACACATCCATTTCCAAAAGTGTTAGTGGCAATTAAAATGCTTTTGTTGCGGCTTCTTCCTGATTGTGAACTATATGAGTACGATGCTGCAGTATGCTCTACATTTTCCAATATTTGACAACGCTTGGACAAAAATGTAGTAAATTGATCAATCGAAGGAATTTCATCAATAGCCGCAGATTCTTTCAATTGGCCTGAGTTTTGCTATTTAATTTTTGGAGTAAAACATGAAGCAGAATGCAATTTGAGATTTGCTCAACCGAGCCCATTGACTGAAGAGCACGTAGATTAGCATTTATTTTATCAGATATACCTCTCAGCTTCGCTGCGGACCGCATTTCCACTTTAGGAGCACCCAAAATTGCAGTTATATGGGATTGGAAAATTAGACGCTTATTATTGAAACGGATATTCAATAACTCCAAGGCCACAGCATAGTTGCTGTCACAAATTTCTAATAAGCGCACTGTATCCAAGGCGGAACCCTTCAGGCTAGACTTTAAATGCTGCAGCTTCTCAATGTTAGTGAGCTCCACGTCGTTGTCGATGATAGCCTTGAACATGGATTGAAAGTCGACAAATTCAGTATAGCCACCAGAAAATTCAGGCAAATGAGATCTTTTAGCCGGCACAGAATGGAAATCCAGAAATGGCTCTGGTCTGAGCGTAGAACTTCGAAGTGCTGGACGTTGACGCTTACCCAATTCTCGATTTAGCATGATTTGTATTGATATGATAAGCTCTTCAAAATCATCGCGAACCTGGCTGCCGATTTCATTAAAATCCAGTTCCTCAAGACTGTCATGGACCTGGGCAAATGCAGCCTTATTCTCCTCTGAGAGCTTAACACGAAGCTCTAATTCTTCCTCACTCATCGCCTGGAGCTTCTCAACAGTCAGGGCCTTTTCAGAGGATTTCGCCATAGAAAGCATTGATTCAGCCTTCAATTTAAGATGCTTCACTCCCTGAACTGAAGCAGCTAAAGTTGTTTCGGTTGACATTTTAATAAATTTATTTTATTATTTTTAGCTTTTGATCACTCGCAAAATAATTAAATTCCACTGGCGGTGCGTGCTGTACCAAAACTCTTGACCACCGAAAAACTAACGGAATGTATGTGCGTCTATTTGCACATAAGCGGCAATATAGTGGTGGAAGGGGGTGCAACGAACTCGCAAACAAAAGACGTGTGGTCGCCGCTGTAAAACGTTTCAAAGCGGGAACGAAGGCACAAAGAGGAAACCAAAATGTTCTCTACGATGCGCGGGGCGGGTGCGATGTGAGTTTCTAGCGGAGTTTATGTATTACCGCTTGTGCTTATGTGCATATGTACATAGAACTTGCAGGTTATGTATATGCGCGAACGAAAATTAAATTATTTGTTTGGTTGCACTTAAGTTTTTATTGCTTTTTAATCACGTCGGGGTCACCAAAATGTTGGGTCAGTGAGCTTTTTTACTAACGCTAACCTTTGATGGTTTTATTTTAATTGGTAAAATAAAACCGACACAAGATTTCAATTGAATATGCACTAATTTTATTCTAAAAGACACCAAGGCCTTAATTACAAAGTTAAATGTTTATGTTTAAGATTAATTGGTTGGGCAGGCAGACCGATTTGTCTGTGCCTTTTAACTACCGAAAGTATAAACGAAGAGAATAGGCAGGCGATCTGCGACCGTGCCTTCAGCGAGCGAGTACAAAATCGAAACTGAACTTAAGCAGATGCTTGCCGTGGACAAAGGGCCAGGCAGCGATCGCCGAAGGAATTTAAAAGGAGTAGCAATTACAGTAATTGAAAAAGTTGCCACGCAGGGCAAATAGAAAAGGCAAAAACAAACATCGAGAATTAAATTTACGTTAAGATTATAAACTTTAAGAATTTATTTAGGCTGCGGCATGACCGAACACAGAAAATCCCTAATCTCCTCAGGGGAGCACTCAGACCAGGCAGGTTTGATACCCCCACCACCTTAATAAAAACTATTTTATGCAACTCATAAAATGATTATACCTTTGCAAAGGATATTTTAATTTTAGTCAGAAGTTTGTAATTCAGTCAAAAAGACATTTTATCTTAATATGTATAACTAGACGAGCTGGTACATCGGTTGTTATACCGTTTTCGGGGCGAGTTTAAAAGCCAGCGACCTGAAACTTTTCATCTTTTTAGTTGTAAACGCAAATCTATGCCCCGCAGAGTACTCTATCTTTCCTGTCGGTATGTAAACGGTGAATAACTTTCACATTTACCAACCGATTTAGTGCATCATATATGTTTTGGAAACGTTAATTCAGTAAAATTTTAGCCATGGATCGCTTTACACCGAAACAACGTGCTGAAATAGTGGCACTTTACATCGAAAACAGTCGTTTTGTTGTATTAACTCAACGTGCATTTCGGAAAAAATATCGAGGCACAAAGGCACCATCTGACAATTCTATTCGTCGGTTCGTGGTTGTCGTCAAGTTTTAGAACGACAGCGAGGAAGGATAAGAATTGATTTACGCTTGGTGTTAAATAAAAATACTAGAATAAAAAGGTACGTTAAGATTTGCATCCCAGTTTAGGCGCCGTAAGCAAAAAGAAGTACGTTTTTTTGTACAGATTCCATACGACCAATATATATTCCGTTTTGTAGAGACCCATGCTCCAGAATCGGACGGACAAGCAAAATAAATATAGTTTTAGTTAAATAAGTATCATCGAATTCTTTTGACCATTTTTTAATAAATCCATGCACTCTTTTGGCTTTCTTAACCATGGACAAAATGTGATTAGAAAATTTTAGTTTAGGGTCCAAGAGAACGCCAAGATCGTTAACCAGAGTTATTCTATCCAAAGAGCTGCCACCTAACGTGTAAGTCGGATTGGCCCGATAAAAAGACATCCGCTTGCATTTGGAACCATTTAAATTAGTAACTTATCTCGGGACCAGTTATATAAATTATCTAGATCGGATTGTAAGTCTAAATGGCAGGAAATATCCTTATACTGCAGGCATAACTTTACATCATCTACGTACATAAGTACGCGAGAATGACTTATAATTGATGGAAGATCGTAAATAAATAATGTAAAAAGTAACGGACCCAGATGGCTCCCTTGTGGGACACCGGAGGTAACACGGAGAATTTTAGAAATTTAATTTTTAAAAAGGTCCCTTTGTGACCTGCTATTCAGATAACTTGAGATCCATCTAAGTAAGTGATTTACAGAGCCAAATGCTTTACTAAAGTCAGTGTACATGACGTTTGTTTGAAAACTACTATTGAAGCCTTTTATAAAAAATGTAGTAAGCTCTAGAAGGTTTGTGATTGTGGATCTACGTTTAATAAATCCGTGCTGCAAATGAGGAGTAATAATTTTTTCAAATAGCTTAGGAATAGCTGACAACTTAGAAATACCTCTAGAGATACTGGCTTCCAACTTGTTACCTTTTTTGAAAAGAGGAATAACAAATAATTCCTTCCAAATATTTGGGAATTGGGAAGTTTCTAGAGATAAGGTAAGCAACTTGTGAAGAGGTTTGCTCAGGACCTTAGCGCAATACCTATGCACGCACCCAGGAATACCATCGGGCCCTGGCGAATAAACAGGCTTAATACGAAGAAGATCCAAAAGAAGAGAGCTTTCTGTTAAAGTGGGACAGAATATGAGGTTTGACTTGGACATGGTGTAAGAATAAGGCTGTGATGAATAATCTAAAGTAGAGTAAGTCGTTTGAAAAAATTGGGCAAATAAATCGGCTATTGCCTGATCTGTGGTTGCCGTCATGTTTTCGAACGACAGCGAGGAAGGAAAAGAATTAGATTTACGCTTGGTGTTAACAAAATTATAAAACTGTCTCGGGTCGTGAGAGAACTAGACCATACAACGGTTTAAGTAACTATTATAACACTGAGTATTAAGCACGGTAAATCTTGACCGAGCACTTAAATAACTAGCAAAAACAGCATTTTTATATTTCCTAAAAAGTCTGGACTTTACATTTCTTAAGTTCATAAATTTGTGCGGATTCTTAAACTCCCCACAAATCCCGATGCAGGAGAATGGCTTGCCAATAGCGAAGGAGGAGAGAATGCCGGAGAAATAATGGGCATCCAGGTCAAACGGAAAATATACGGTCATAGGACCCACGCACGGCAAGGGCTACGAGGTTGAACGGTAAACTGGCGAACTTTGGACCCGCACAAAGACGAAATAACGGCACCCTCAGCGCCTATAAAAGGACGGCGCAAGCGCAGCTCAGGATCAGTACGAGTGCGAGAATCAAAGCGAGTGCGTGAACGTGGAATAAGTAAAGTCAAAACACAAGTGCCCACGGATGAAGAAAGTCGAGACGCCGAACGACGACAAGTGGTAGGTCGTGGTCAAACCATACTTAAGGAGTCCTTGCGCGGTGTCAGGCGATAAAGGTGGCTAGGCCATAAGGGAGAACCCAGTTCTACCTGCTAGGCGATACACCTTGCCGAAAAAGTCCAGACTGACCTCGGGGAGCCTGGGAAATTCGCATAACATCCAGGGTCTCGGTGGAGCCGACCCGATCTCAGTCACCCGGAGCAGCAAGCCAAAGCAACGCAGCAACAGGCCAGGTCCGACGTAGCAGCGGCCAGCTAGGAGCAACGCAGCAGAGGACAGCGACAACGAGCAGCAGAACCAGTAGCAGTAAGGCTATATTTCGAGAAACAATAAAACAGCACCAACCTAATCCTTTCTGGCGTTATCCTTAATTCCATCCTAAATTTCATTGTTTACTATCAATTTGTAAATGTAACGTAAAGTTTGCTAACAGCATCTGCGTTGCGCTAACAGCACCATGTTAATTTTAACAGTACAAATGTAAAACCTCGAAAACAAACACTGTACAACACTTACTATTCACTTCTCCCGGCAGGCACATTCCTCACCAGTGGCGGATCCAGAGACTATTCTTGGGGGGGGAAATTGAAAAAGACGAAAACTCGAAATCGCGGTGATTTCTAGCAAACAAGTGAAATTTCCAATTACGATACGGCATTGGAGTTACTTACAAAGTGTATTGATAAAATAGTGCTACATTTTCAGGTTTATGTTCGAGCTATTTGGGAGGAGGCACTGCCATCCGACAAGCTTCCCAGCTGGACTGATATGTCAATCTTCCTGGAACGGAGATGTCGCATGCTGGAAAATCTTAACAGCGCTACGGTACCCACACCTAGCCTTCAGGTGAGCCGAAGTTCCCATAGATCAAATCGAAGCTCTTTCATTGCCACTAACATCAGAAACCAACAACTTTGTACCTTTTGCGATTCTAAGGATCACTATATCATGAAATCCCCACTATTCATAAATCTGTCCCAAAGCTTACGTCACAAGGAAGCCAAACGTTTAAATCTGTGCCTAAATTGTCTCCGGAAAGGTCATGGCTTGCAGCAATGTCGCTCAGGGCATTGCAGGCACTGTCAACAAAAACACCATTCTTTACTGCATTTGGCCCCCATAGCGGCTTAATCACCTGTCTCATGTGCTTGCAATTGCTGTCTAGCTCGCAGCTTGCAATTGGATCCCAGCCAAGTATACCAGATTTATCAGTGCCCTTAGCTTTACCCTGAGGACAACTATAGGAACGTGGTCAACAAGTCCTCCGAGTACGTAGCTCTCTACTGCAATCGTTTATGCGAAAAGCCATTCAGGCGTATATATACCATGCCGTGCTCTGTTGGATTCTGGATCCCAACTAAACTTTATCAACACGCGTCTGACTAACCAGCTCCAGATCAAGGTTCATCATGCAGCCGTATCGATATGAGGAATTGGCGAGTCAACGATGGCATCTAACTTGGCAATTGACATTGTAAATCAGACCTTTGACAAGAGATTCACCACATCCTTCCCAGCAGTTATAACTCGATGGATAACAGATTATCAACCGAACTCTAGTCTCGACATCTCCAACTTGAGCATTCCAAAAAACATATCACTCGCAGACCCCTCGTTTTTCAAATCTCAGAGAATAGATTTATTGCTTGAGGCCGGTCTATTTTTCGACCTAATCTGTGTAGGCCAAATTCGAATGGCAGATAATTTACCAATTCTCCAAAAGACCAAAAGACACTATCTCGTTCGCAGCAGCTATTCATCTCTCGCCGCCTTTCGTAAAGTCCGTATATTTGAGAATGATTCCTTATCAGAGATCGTAAAAAGATTCTGGGAAATCGGAAATTCCTGCGGCGAATCTCCCACAACATCCGCTGACACCGAAATATGCGAGCAGCAGTTTCTACAGGGATACTCTAGACTTGAGTCGGGTCAGTGCTTTGTAAGGTTGCCGACTAAATTCAGCACTGACTCGTTAGGAGATTCCTTTCAACGCGCACTTAGACGCTTCAAGGCGCTCGAAGTCAAACTGGCAAAAAACCTTCAAACCAAACTGAAGTACTCTGCTTTTATGCGCGAATACATCGAGCTGGGCCATATGTCACTGGCTTCCAAGCAGCATGTTTTCCCAGAATTACATTTGCCGCATCATTGCGTTGAGAAACCGGATAGCTCTACGCCATAAATGCGTGATTGCTAAATGATCTGCTACATACGGGCCCGTAGCAATTCGAGCAATGCAGCAGCTGGCTCTCGACGAAGAAAGAAACTTCCCACTAGCTGCGAAAATCGTGCGACAGGATTTTTATGTAGACGACATAATTTCAGGAGGAGATTCCGTGGAGGAGGCCGTCCAAATCCGTCTACAAGTTAAAAAACTATTGGCAAAGGGTAATTTTTCGATTCGAAAAAACGAGTCTGCCGCATTAGAAGGAGAAAGCGATTCAGATTGTGAAAAACTTATGGAATTTAAGGATGGCACCAACATCGCAAAGGCTCTTGGCTTAGCCTGGGATCCCAGTACCGATTGCCTGCTCTTTAACTTCGCAAATAATTTACCCGACAAACCCATCACAAAACGAAGTATCTTGTCCATGATAGCCAAGGTTTGCGACCCACTCGGATTAATCTCACCCGTCGTTACCAAACTCAAAATATTTCTTCAAGCTCTATGGAAGGAAAGTTTAGACTGGGACGAATGCTTGCCGCAAGCAATGAACTGCGAATGGAATCTGTTAATTTCTCAACTTTCAAGTGTTTGTCTAACATTTCCGCGATTCATTCTAACGCCACTGGCCACAATTGAGCTATATGGGTTTTGCGACGCAAGCATGGCTGCTTATGGCGCTTGCGTATACACTCACTCGCATATCTCTGCGTACACCCCAAAAAATTGTCAAAATCAAACTTTGAACATTAATTGTTCGGCCATTTATGCATGTATTTTATTCATTCTTTTTTTAAACAAAACTATGGTTTATTGTCTTTATTGACGTAGAAATATTAAAAATATTCAACAGGGGGCTATATTTTATTTTTAATTTTAAACTTAACACTACGAAAAAGTGTACGCGCAAAAGCTCGAACTCTCATCTCCGATCTTATGTCAAACATCGCCAAGGAATTCAAATTTGTCTGCAAGTACCACTGCTGGAGCGACTCTACAATAGCGCTTGCCTGGATACGAGAAGCCCCTTCTAACTTCAACAATTTTGTTTCCAACAGGGTAGCTCAAATCCAGCGGCGGACAAAGGGAATTATCTGGCATAATTTGTCTTCGCAACTGAGCCCAGCGGAAAAAACGGACCTTCCTTTTTACAAGTCGGCAGCGCAGGTTGGCCACAGACCGTGTATCATCCATCCGATCTACCGCTCAAAAACACTTATATCAACGCAACGGCTGCTTCTGGCAGCGTCCTGCAAATTCAGTAATTCCTTCACGAAGCAGCAACGGATTTTTGCATACGTAAATAAATTCATCAAGCGCACAGCATCATATTCAGCGAGTCCGAGGTCACTACTCAATCCAGATGATCTCAAAGACGGAACGCATCTTTTGCTGAAAAGCATTAACATTGTGCATTTCGGCGAGGAGTACAAATCGCTAAGTTTAAGGAACCCGCTGCCCCCTAGTAGCAAGCTGCGGTCATTATGCCCATTTTTGGGCGACGAAGGACTTCAGCGCGTCGGATGACGTATTCAGAATTCAAACCTCGAGTACGAAGCCAGGCATCCGATTTTGCTGCCTAAGCATCATCCAATTACTGATGCAATAATCACGCACTACCATACCACATTCCTTCATGCTGGTCCTCAATTCCTCCTTGCAACAGTTCGTCAACGATACTGGCCCATAGGAGGGCTCAAAGCTGTATCGAGCATCATCAATAAATGCATCCGTTGCTACCGCATGCGGCCCAAACTTCTCGACCAAGTAATGGCCCCCCTGCCAGCCGAGCGCGTCCAGCCAAGCCCAACATTTTATGTAACTGGCATTGACTTTTGCGGTCCATTTGACAAAATCGGAAATAAGGAACCGCGCGCCAGAAAAATGCTACGTCTCAATTTTCATATGTTTTGCAATGAAGGCAGTTCATTTGGAATTGGTGGAGGACTTATCGACTTCTCGCATCATTGAAACGCTTCATAAGCTTTCGAGGGAAACCGCATTCAATATGGATTGACAACGGCACGAACTTTCAGGGTGCTCGGAACGAACTGAAGGAACTTCGCGAACTTTTTCTAAGTGATCCACAGAGAAGCGAGATTTTCAACAGCTGTACAGCGTTGGGAGTCAATTGGCATTTCATTTCTCCACGTTCCCCACATTTCGGTGGATTATGGGAGGCCGCTGTAAAATCAGCAAAATACCATTTTTACCGCGTCGTTGGAAACTCAACTCTTTCATTCAACGAGCTTCGAACCCTCATCTGTCAAATCTCATCAATGCTCAACTCAAGATCTCTTTATTCTATTTCAGAAGATCCTAACGATTTGGAGATTCTTACACCTGGCCATTTTATCTGGGGCAAGCCGAACGCAACGGTCGACGAGCCTGAATTGACCTACCTAAACGCAGGTCACCTCAGTCGGTGGCAAATGGTGTGCCAAATGCAACAAGCGTTCTGGAGGAAGTGGAGCACATCCTACTTGTCCCTGCTTTAAGAGCGTGATAAGTGGAAGACGACTCGGCAAAATCTCCAACCTGAAACCATGGTCCTGATAAAGGAGGACAATGCGCCGCCACTCAAGTGGCCCCTTGGTAAAGTGGACAGCGTTATCCACACCGAAAAGGCACTGATCAGGAGAGCGATAGCAAGGATTGCCGTTCTGCCAATCGAAACCAAATCGGTTGTTCGCAGCAGAACGCCTAAATTTCATTGTTTACTATCAATTTGTAAATGTAACGTAAAGTTTGCTAACAGCATCTGCGTTGCGCTAACAGCACCATGTTAATTTTAACAGTTCGAATGTAAAACCTCGAAAACAAACCCTGTACAACACTTACTATTCACTTCTCTCGTCTTGCACTAAAACTTCGAAAGTACACGATCATTAAAACGAAAGCTAGGCCTTTTTATTTTAATTTAATAGAAACGGCAAAAGTGGGGTGCAAAACAGCATCTCCTCAAAACACACTCATTATAAATTTGGTGGAACGAACTCACAACCTCTCTGAGCTAGCGGGAAACATAAGAATAAGGTCGTTACATCTGGCGCCCATGAGTGATTATCCTGACCAAATTCCAAGATGAGAAAGTCCTGGACTTATAATCTCAGGATGTAGGGTTTTGACGAATAGAACTTTAGGGCTCAGTGGAGTCGACGAGGAAGACTCTGGGAGACTTCGTTGACCAAACGGCAGACAAGCCGAATATCGCCGACTTGGTAACGGGCCTGGAAAGGAAATTCCGGTAACTGCCCACACCAAAATTTAAGCTCAAAACCCCGAGGGCCGAGGCTTGATAGCGAGTTTGGATGTGTTCAAGATCGCAAGCAACGGCCGGCAGCGGGAGAGTAGCCGATAAAAAAGGATGCGGTGGTCTAGATCACTGGGCTAAGATGCCGAAATCAACGGAAAAATAGGAGTCCGGACGGTTCAGTACTATTCCGGGTCGGGAAACGCACAGCGACCCCTGCCTCCGAGGGGCGGCCAGGGATCGCAAGGTGCCGCCACAGTGCTCGTAGGTGACAAAAAAGTTAAGGCCACGGTGGATACCGGCGCCATAGCTATAGACCAACATCGGACTTGGCACGAAAACAGTGTCAATGAGGCTGCTGATTTTACCGGGACTGATCGACGCCCTGGTGTTGGGATGGAATTTCCTCACCAGAATCGGGGCCGAAGTCGAGTGCGCAGGACACAGCGTGTCGATACCGGCAAAGGATAGGCGCGAAGGATGGCTGGAGAAGAAACTGTCAGTGGCAATAGTGGAAACACCCAAAAAAAATTGCGGAAGGGGATGTGGAGAGGTTTCTAAAGGCCGAGTTGGAAAAACTGGAAGGCAGAAAGGGAAAATCCAACGTGGCCGTACAGAGGATTACCATGAAGGACGATCAACCAGTCAAACAGCGGTACTATCCTAAAAACCTGAAAATGAAGGGGGAGATCAATGCCAAGGTCGACGAGCTACTGGAAAAAGAATCCATCGAGCCGTCTAGGAGTCCCTCCAGCTCGTCAATAGTCATGGTGAGAAAGAAGACGGGGAAGTGGAGGCTGTGTGTAGATTTCCGGCAAAAAACGCGATGTCCGTGAAGGACGCTTACCCAATGCCGATGATAAATTACATTTTGGACCAACTGTGGGAGGCGAAGTACATCAGCAGCCTTGAATTAGAGAACGGTTCCTTCAGATACCTTTGGAGGCAGACAGTAGGCAGTACATAGCTTTTACTGTTCCAGGGAAAGACCTTTTCCAGTGGAAGGTAATACCTTTTGGTCTGCAATCCGCGTCGGCAACATTCCAGCGGGCATTGGACCAGGTTATTAGAAACGAAATGATGCGTATCAGGAAGATACTATCGTCATCGGACTGACGCTAGAGAAGCACATGGAAAACCTAAAGGAAGTGTTCAGAAGACTGCGGGCTGCCATCCTATAAGTAAACACTAAAAAGTGCAAGTTTTTCAGGAAGGAACTGCAATATTTGGGGTATTGCATAACAGACCAAGGCATCGGAACAGACACGGAAAAGGTATCGGCGATTGCGTTATTTAAACCCCAGGCGTGTGGTGGAAGACGTTTGTGCTGCAGACCGACGCCAGCGATAACTGGCGATCTCTTATTCCAGCCGGTCCCTGAATGGATCAGAAAGAAATTTATCGGCGACTGAGAAGGAATGCTTGGCAGAGGCACTATCGCGGCAGTCACTGCCAGAAACATGTCGACGGATAAAGGGCAAAGCACACGAACAGCAGAAGCAAACAGTCGAGTTTAACTGGATAAGGGACATGTAACTGGATAACTGCCGGCACCGCAGCAGCAGCCTTGGTTGCCACCACCACAGCCACCACCACAGCCACCACCACAGCCACCGCCGTTGCAATCGCCTCCGCTGCCGCCGCCGCAATCGCCGCCGCTACCGCCGCCGAGTACAGCAAAACAACCGTCTCCACCGCTGCCATGGTGGCCGTCGCCGTCGCCTTCGCAGCCATCGCCGCCGCCAACATGGGCACCAAAACACAAAACACCGCCACCGCCGCTGTTACTGCCACCGTCACTACAGTCGTCGTCGGGGCTGCTGCCATGCACAGGGGCACCGTCACCGTCGCCGCAGAGGCCGGCCCAGAAGACCCCACCACCACACAAGTTGGCGCAGCAGGCGTCCTGCCCACAGCCACTGTCCCCGCCAGCAAGGCCACTGCTACAACGCCAACATTCGGCCGACAGCGACGGTTGGTAGGAGGTGGCCGAGGGAGGATGGTCGCCGAAGGTGGCGTCCGAGGACAACCGGCAGCGAAAGAGGGCCCAGAGCACCCGATGGGCCAAGCTGGTCCTGTAGGACGGGTTGCCGGACACGGTCCATCGAAAATTGCGATAGATGGGTTTTACAAACATGGATATTTTCATAAACGGTAATACCAACTGGCAACTTAAGACATCAAAGAGGCAAAGAGGCCGCGTCAGCAAGTGTCCCATGCAGTGACTGCTCGCATAAGATATGTATGTGCATTACACGCTCTGCCCCGCCAGCGACGTTTTCGCCTTTAACAAATATTCGGCATAGACATGACAGAAAAAGTATGCGTACAAGCATGTCCCGCAACATTAGAGTTAAAAAAGTGTTGGAAAAAATTTCATTGTTATTTTAACAGATCGAACATATATTTACCTTTCGTTTGATGTAACTATTTAGTTTCTAAGACTTATACTTTTCCTAATATTAACAAACATTTACAAAATGGACTGATTTCGCATCAGAAAAAGTATGCGTACAAACACAAAAATCATAAGAAATCAACATATTTTTGGCAAAAGGACTTTAGTTATATACGAAGTATGCACCTTTCATTTTAGGACTTCAGCAAAACCGATTAGGTATTAACTGAACCAATTTCCCACCAATATTTTATTCCTGGACCATCACTTTTTTTTGCATATCCCTTGATGTAATGGAAGGTCCCATAAATGCTCAATGGGATTGATATCTGGGAACTGCGGTGGCGAATTTACTGGTTTTTAACATTATAGAGCTTTGTATTCATGGCCCAATGCTTTGGTTCGTTGTCCCTTTGGAACCAAAAGTCATCCTCCGGTCCCAGTTCCGTGGGATGTTAGAATTTTTTTTTAGGATGTTGATATACATCTTGTGATCCAGTGTGGATTCAATGAAAACAAGATTTTCAATTCCACTGGCCGCCATACATCCCCAAGCCATAACGCCACCACCACCACCGTGCTTAACGGTTGTGGCAAGGTTTTGGGTGTCGAGGGCTGTACCATTCTTTCGCCACACAAGCTTACGGCCCTTTATCCCGAATATGCAAAACTCCTGGGGCTTATTATTCAATTTTCTGGAGACCTTCATTCGTTTGATTTAGTTGACTTGTGATATGAGTGGTTTCTTCCTGGCAGTACGGCTGTTATAGTCTTCCTTCCTTAAAATTTTGTGTAAAGTGTGATCATAAAGATCCTTATTATTTTTGTCCTTAATATCCTTTGCAATTTGGGAGGTTGTTGTCCTTGGATTTATTTTAATTTTCTTTAAAACGCTTCCCTTCTCACGCTCATTGAGCTTTGGTGGTCTATCAGAACGGGGTTTTGACTCACAGGAACCCGATAAATTGAAATTTTCAAGGACTCTTTGTTCACAGAAGTGTGTTGTGCAAACTATCCCACCAATTTCCGGAAGAGATTTCCCTTCTTCACGTAGTTTTACCATGACTTTCCTCAAATCATGGGCAATTTCTTTTGTTTTCTTTCTCATCATAAAAATATCGTCTGGTTACATTAATATAATAATATAGCAGAAAGGCATTTCCCTGCTGTTGGGACTTTCCGATTTGTTGATGTCTGACTGTGACCTCGAGCAGTTTAGCTCTTCTAGGATTATAAATGCCAACTGGGATTTTCTATTTACCTTTGCTACTAATGAGAGTTTATGATAGTTCAATTAAGTTTAATGCAAACTGAAAGATACAATTTATGGACTTTAGATTGCGAAATAGTGAAACTCTGATGAAGCCTATTTAAAAATTGTATTAATAGGTCATTAGGAGGGAGAAAATAATAAAGGCTTGTTATTTATAAAGGAAGGACATTAAAATAAAGTAACATACAATATAAACACTACACCTTTAAATTAAATAAGCGATTGCAGGATTGTGGTTAATGACAGTAAGACCATCTGTTATCCTTTCTCACTGATGATGGCTTCAAACTAGACTCTTATATACTCAGACTTGATTACAAACAAGTAAAAAAACTTTGATTTACAGTTATCAATGCCAAAACCGCAATTTTAAAGCTTTAATGCCGTCCTATACTTTTTCGGATGCGAAACAGGTCATTTTGTAAATTTTTGTTACTACTAGAAAAAGCATAAGTGTTAGCAATAAAAGCTACATCAAAAGAAAGGTGAATAAATGCTGTCTGTTAAAATAAAAATTAAATTAAAAAATTTTTTTTTTTTGAATTCAAAGTTGCGAGACATGTTTGTACGCATATTTTTTCTGGCATGTGTATATTCCACTCATGGTTAGTAATACTAAAAATCTGACTGAAAAGAATATCAATATAAATGTCTTCGGAGCGAAAAGAATAGTCGCTCCTCCTTTTAATACTTAACGATCTCCGCATAATTATTTGGCCTGGAGCTGCCGGATGGAAATCATGGAAATCGTGGTAATTATAGAGCTCGTTACTTCAACAGAGGCGTCCAACAGTACCATAATAATACATGTTTTTGAAATACAAGTTTTTTATATAAATATTAGTCTCAGCAGCATAACAAAAATTCAGAACCAAAAGAATAAAATTATCATTACTGGTAGATACTGGAGCCAACATATATGATCTAGAAAATAATGGGTTCCTGGTATTGGATTAGAGATCGCACAATCCAAGCACGGTGCCGGCTCAATGATGGTCTGGGGGTGAATATATAAAAATGGAGTTGGTCCCGTGGTATTAACGATGGAATAATGCGAAAGGAACGATATACTACAAAAAATCTTCCAGAAGTAATCCATAATACGGGTCTTTCTACTGAAAGGATCTCTAGCCCAATACCAGGAGCAACCATCTGACTCAAATCGATTAATTTTAGTTTCGTCCGAAAACATAACCTTGAAATCGAACAATTTTGGAATAGTTTGCATTTTTAGATGAATTAGAGATCCCACAATCCAGTCACCAAGTAATGTGCCGCAAGCCGACAAGCACGGTAGAGTGCATAAATTATAACAGAATAGACCTTTGAAGTTGGAGTATTGAACTCGTGTTACAGTTTTGCTCGTCAGTGTATATAATTTATAGGATCGGTAAAGTGCCCTTCACTGCGTTGCAAATTTTTATCTTCTGCAAGGGTATAAACAATAAATACTTGTGATTCGGGTACCTACCTTGGTTTTCAATAAGATGACCTTGTGCCTTAAGATTTTCCTCTTCAGCCCTTACGAAGTACATTAATATATATCCAACAGCAAACATAAATCCAATTGTTCCCAAAAGTGAAAATGCTGCAAGAAGGTGCTCATCTTCAATATTGTCGGATAGATAATCCACTAAATACAAAAATCGGGAAACTCCTCTTGTTAAAATACCTTGAGAGTGCTCATTAAATAATTTCTGAAATTTTGTAATTTATTTATATTCAGACTTTAAAATAGCGAAAATATAATACCTGCACAAGGGCTTCATAATTTAAAGCTTCTGAAGATTTTAAAAGCCGTTTCACGGTGTTCAAAATTTCGTTTTTTGTTGAATTGATGAGACTTTCATGTACAACATTGGTATTCTTATTTAATCCATAGACCCATTCATACTTTATAAGTTTGGCATCTCGACGCCAAATAATGACAATTTGTAGAAGATTTTTCTCAAGCGATCCTTTGGAAATGGCTTTAATAAAATCTGGTTGACTTTCCTGAAAAACAAGATTACTTTTTAAGTAATGTCCAGTTGTAAAAATTTGTTTATAACACAGATGTAAAATTTATAGATCCAACTAAAATTTATCAAAATTTACTATGCAGAATGAAAAAATAAAATTGTAACCACTATTAAATTTTGATTTATTATACACGTTGTTAAAAACAACAAGAGAGAACGCTATAGTCGAGTGCCTTGACTATTAGATACCCGTTACTCAGCTAAACAACTTAATATAAATAAAATAGTATTATGTATATTAAAGTCTAAATGTTTGCACAACACGAGTAAAGGGTATAACGAATAGCTTTCTTTGAAAGGAGTTATCTTTGCCGGGCAATTGCAACTGTGTACAATATAAATACATACATATGTATATGCTTACATACATACACATACGCCATTGTTTGACTCAGACCTCCAATTTGACTAACTTGATTTGATTTGCAAAGTTCTTGGGATATAGTTCGGTATTGACAAATGAAAACCATCGCAATTTCCTTTAATAGAAATCCTTATCGAGAATTAACGTTGACTCTGTTGAGCATCTTGGCCAGCTGTTCCAAAGTCATCCGTTAGATGGCGCCATGAAAGGCGGAAATGTAGGCTCCAGCCAGGCTTAAGCGTTTAATAGGTTTTTGGGCGTTAGAGTGGGCGTGGCAAACTTTTATTAGGCCAATCGATAGGTATTGACGAAACAAATATATATCAATTAAAATTTTCATAATAGCATCAAAACTGTGGGCACAGCTTGTGGCTTGTGGGCGTCAGAGGGGGCGTGGCACCATTTTGAAATAAACTTGCGCTGCGTAGGAACTCCTAAAATCTACATGCAAAATGCCAATCTTCTAGCTTTTATAGTTTCCGAGATCTCTGTGTAGACCTCTGCACAAATTGTTTACCTTGTCTTGTCCCCTTCATAATAAAGGAAATAAATCGAATACAAGTAATTACAGAGGCATATCCAAATTATCCTCCATTCCAAAGCTTTTCGAAAACGTTATTACACCCCACTTGAAACATCTTTGTAGATCGATTATATCTCCATGTCAACATGGATTTATAAGGCGAAGATCTACGACGACAAACCTCTTGGAGCTAACGTCTTTTGTAATAAATGGCTTTAGAAAGAACATGCAGACTGACTCGCTTCTTGTATTAAAGCTAGACTTATTAGGGTTTCCATGTGATCTTCTAACATGGATCTCAAGTTATCTGAGTGGTAGGACTCAACGAGTCCTCTTCAAAAACTCGATCTCTGATTTGATCCGAGTTACTTCAGGCGTCCCACAAGGAAGCCTCCTTGGCCCACTTCTTTTCACATTATTTATAAACGATCTCCCTCTTGTCTTGACAAAGTCGCGCGTCCTTATGTACGCAGATGACGTTAAGTAATGCATGCAATATAACGGAATTTCCAGCAGTTCAGACTAACAATCCGACCTAAATGCTTTTTAAACATGGTGTTGTAAAATCTTTTGGATTTAAATAACGCTAAGTGTAAAGTAATGACATTTTTTAGGGTGAACCCAACCACGCTGGGTACTTGTGCGTTGTCTAGAATCACGCATGTTGATGACCTAGGCGTCTTTTTTGACACAAAACTTAAGTTTGTGACCATATTACTTCTATGGTGAATAAAGCCAGGGGAGTACTTGGATTTATTAAAAGGTGGTCAAATTATCCATATGTTACAAAGACTCTGTTCGTTTCACTAGTCCGTCTAATCCTGGAGTACTGTTCAGCAGTTTTGAGTCCTCAGTATGGTGTACATATAGATCGGATAGAGATAGATCTGTGTAAAAGAACTTTTTATTATTTTCTCTACGGGGCCTTAACTGGAATGCAAGCCTTATTTTACCATCCTACTCTAGTAGACTTCTCCTAATTAATCTACCATCCTTATTAAATCGTAGAACGATGCTTGGCAAAACCTTTAATTATAAAATTATTCACGGGAATGTGGAGAGTCCCGAGTTACTGGGTAGCATAAACTTCTCCGTGCCTAGTAAAATGTTTCTACAAAGGCCATCCATCTAGAGCCTACATCCGATCTGACGACAGAGAAATTTCTTGCCGCTTTCGCTCGGTTCGTATGGGGTCCTCGTCACGTTCAGTCCGACAATGGGAAAACCTTCGTCGGCGCTGCCAACCTGCTCTCCCGACATTTTTTACATGCCTAGCTAAAATCGAAGCTTGTCTAAATTCCAGACCGCTATCTCCCATGTCAAAGGATCCAACTGATCTCTTAGCGTTGACACCAGGGCACTTTCTGGTTGGCGGGCCTCTTCTGTCCATAGTTGAACCCGGAGTAAAGGGAGAATACAAGTCCATTGTGAACCGATGGCAACACTTAAAGTCTCTACATCAGCAATTCCGCGCTCGATGGAAGGAGGAGTACCTTAAAGAGCTCCACAACCGCAACAAGTGGCAATATCCCATGGAAAATCTTCGCTCCGGTGACATGGTCGTCATCAAGGACGACAATCTGCCCTCAAATGAGTGGCGACTAGGTAGAATCGATTCCGTTTTTCCAGGAGCTGATGGTAACGTACGCGTAGTCGACATTCGTACGGCACGCGGCGTTGTCCGGCGTCCGATAACGAAGGTTGTTCTCTTACCGGGGGCTCCTTCCACATCTTCTACCTAGCATTCCTTTTTTCTGCTATCCATAGTTCCTAAGCACGCACCACTAAAGCCTAAAACATCTCAATTTGTTTTTTTTTTTCATGAATCACAGATCCTTTAAGCATGGCCCCACATCAACGCAGCGTCCAAGCCTTGGAGAGCAGACGTACTCGAGGTACGAGTCTGCCGGGGAATCCATCCTTTAAAAAGGTGTCAGAGGTTCCAAAAGCTGAGCGCGGAGAAGCGGCTCCGAGCAGTGCTTACAAATAAATTCGCAAGGGAGCTGTCGCAGCGATGACCGGTGCAAAATTTGCAACCGGAGTCATCACACGCTGCTCCATATGACAGAGCCTCGCAGCGCCCAGCGACGTGCCTCTTTGCAGCAGCGTTCGCGCCGGCAAGATCCGCCAACCCGCTAAACACTCGCCCCTGCAATGCGCTCGGGAGATCCGCCAACTCGCAGAGCGCTCGCCTTTCCGCCGCGCTCAGCCTTCTCGACACCGGTTCCATCGCTCTC
Source organism: Drosophila prolongata (assembly GCA_036346975.1). Taxonomy (NCBI): domain Eukaryota; kingdom Metazoa; phylum Arthropoda; class Insecta; order Diptera; family Drosophilidae; genus Drosophila; species Drosophila prolongata. The sequence continues at coordinate 3,741,401 of JAYMZC010000320.1, forward strand.
ATCCCTCCTGCAACAGCACAGCATAAATGTCCTGCCGACGGCCACGATCATCCTGGAGACCGGGCCTAATACATTCGACACCGCCGCCCTTATCGACCCGTGCACCCCGACGAGCTGTATCGACGCGTCCCTGACATACGCCTTTCTGTTGCCCACAACCAGTGTCGGGGACGATCCGGTGTGCACGGCAACGATTCGTTCAAAAGTCGACAAAGGGACCAAGTTGGAGGTTGTGCTGAAAGTTGAGCCGAACGTCCGCATCCGCACCCTAATCCGAGCCATTCCTGAGACGGTCGTGGACAGGTTTAAGGATCTTCCGCTGGCCGACAGGTGGTTCTACCTGCCGGCGACGATCTCCTTGGTCCTGGGTGCGGATGTTTATGCAAAGGTCATCCAAACAGGATTCCACCTAGTCGACGAGGGACTACCCGTGGCCCAGAAGACGGCGTTCGGCTGGATCCTGTCCGGCGCCTGCAGACAGCCGTAATTTCTCCCGAGTCGTTGCAACGCTAGCGATTGCAAGGGGGGCGGAAGTTTCAGGCCACGAAGCACCCTGTTTTTCGCCCGCTCTTGTCCGCTCCGATAGCCAACTCCTTAAGTCTCCAGTACGCTCGAAAGGGCATCGTGCTAATTATGTTTAAGCAGTACTCTAATGCCCGGCCGCTCCACGCAATTTACGAAAGCCCACCGTGTTTTTTACTTCACTTTCGTTATCTCTTCGCGCTCGCCGAGTGATTTTTTTATCCCACCTCCACAGCTTTGTTGCCTCCAAAAGGTTCAACGCGCCAGAACAACCAGGAACTATGTTCCTCTTACTTTAAATATTTGTAGATCTAACTATGATATTGATGAACCGTTTAGAGTACTGTGAAACGACTATGATAGACTATTTCATGTTATTTCTACTACCGACTCTTTGCCAAGCCTAAAAGCATTAATTGTATCTTATTTAGCACAAAATTAGTATTAGTATTAGTTTCGTACGTATTTTTAGGGCCACTTGTTTGCGCTGATCATAGTGCATCAACGTCCGAAACAAACAAAACAAAAAAAAATATTTACTAACAGCTACTAAGATATAATATTAACTGGCACAGAAATAGACGGCCCTGAACACTTTGCGTCGCAGGCGGGTTCTGCTGAAACCGAGTCAATACCTTAGCGAGAGAATTTCTCAATTTCGTCTTTTACTACGAGGACCCCTAGGCTCTGTGGATGTTTTCGTTGCGATCATACCATGGTGCCCCAGTGATAGCTCTCAGGATTTTTGATTGTGTGCGCTGTATATTGTCAGCTGGGTTTACGAGTTGAGTTGTAGATCAGGATCTTTTAATCCAGGCATAGAGGTGATCGAGCGTTTATAGTCCAGTGGCTTTTAGCTTTAAGTGCAGCTTCTTGCATTCGATGTGTCTACGCCAGTTTAATCGCCAGTCGAGGTGAACGTCGAGGTATATTACTTCGTTGGCTTGGAGGATCTGCTTACCGTTCAAAGAAAGTGGAGGCCTTGTTTGCCTATTAAGAGTAAACGTTAAGTGTTTACACTTTAACTCGTTTAGTTTGATACGCCAGTCAAAAAGCCACCTGTCCACTACAGCAACCACTTACAGAATTTGGCATCTGAATGGACATAAAATCGAAGTATTGTCAGCAAACGTGGACGTTGTTAGTATCTCGTTAGTAAGGATATCCGCAGTAAATACAACAAATAGGGTAGGCCCAAATGCGCTTCCCTATGGAACTTCAGCTTTAATCATGTGATGCTGCCATCCAATGTTGCTGCTGTGCATCTCACTGAAAATACTCTGTTGTACAGATACGACTCGGGGTGTTTGTGGGTGTAGATAAGCAAATGTATTTTGATTTTATGCACGAGACCATGAAACCAGACTAGGTTGAAGTCTTGTGATACATCGAGTAATGGTAGCGCTACAATATTCTCAATGCTCGAAAGCTGGGCGTATTTCTGTTGTTATCCTGTTAACTTGCTCGATGGTTCCATGGTTTCTTGGGAGGCCGCACTGCTGTGCCGGGATGACATTGTATGCTTAGTATCATGTGCCTTAGAAGTAATTTTTCGAACAATTTAGACGATGACGGAATTGTGTGCACTTTTCCCGGCTTCGGTATCAGTATTATGATAGCGTTTTTCCACTACTTTGGGAAGTTGCCGAGATTAACGATCCCATTGAAGAGTTTACAAACGACCTTAATAACACAGTTTGAAAGTTCTATTAGCATTTTCGGGGTTAGTAAGTACCCACCAAGAGCCTTTATTGGTTTTAGTTTCCTAATTACTGTTTCGATTTCGTTCGTCCGAAACGAAGTTGGGAAATATGAAGTTTCGGGATGTATTGGTGGCGGGACAAATGAATTTGTAGCAGGATTTGGCTGAAAAACACTTTGAAGATGTGAAGCATCCTGAATAGTTTCTGATCAGGGTAATCGATTCAATCGAAGCGCTTAGATTTGAGTGAGACTTTCATACCGCAGCTGTGCATTTTCTGCCTGTTGCTGGAGAGCCAGTTCGAGGGACCGGGTTGCTTCCTTAAAACGTTGCTTTGAAGATGGCGACAGCTGTTCGATTTGCTGATTGGTTTTATAGTATTTGCTTGCTTGTACTTCATTCCGCCTCAGTAGTACAATCGATGTCCGATTCCATATTAAGCTAAGTTAGTTCTGTTCGACGTTAACCTGTTCTTTGGCACTGATATATTTATTGTCACCGCAAAATCAATAATATCTGGGAGCTTTTGGGTGTCTGCCAGCCAGTTTGTGGTTTTTCCAATTTGATTTTTAATATTATAATTACACTGTTTGAATTGCCTTCCTTTGGGAGTCATAAGAGTGATCCCCAGTACGTATGATTGTCATTGTAATCTCTTGCGGCTATGAAACGATCCCTAAGTAAGTTGTAGAAATCCATGAATTGTTCTTCCGAGTAGAGCGTTGAGATGTAAGAGTAGATGAGATGAGCTCATTCTACGCTCATTCTTTTGTTTGTCGTTCATTGAGCAGTTTTGGGTGGCATGCCATCTTTATTGTTTGAGTATTTGGTTCAACGTCTTTTCGCATATCTTGGGTTACCCCAGATTTTGGTTTGCTTTAATAACTTTGAATTTTAACAATTTCTGTAAGTTTTGCTTAAGTCACGGTCCAGAAAGGCCAAATTAAGATTAAAAGAAGACTGTTAATAAAATTTCATACAAATGTTTTTTAAATGTTTATTAAAATAGTTGTTGGTTATCAAAAATAGGCAATGGATCTGAAGGATCTGAGGATTTGAAGACACGACGACAGCCTCGGATGATTGCGATGGTAGATAAGAAACCGCTCTTGTTGGTACTGAGATTGATTTTTATTGAACAAGGACTCTATGAACTGTAAGGACATTGCTTATATATAAAAAGATACTTATGTTAAAAGAATAGGTAGACAACTTAGTATTATTCTGCAATATTCGTTGGGCTGACTGGCGGTATGGCTGCTTGACTATATGACAGCAAGTTTTAGGTTATTAGATTCATTGTTTGTTTTGTGCCTGATATACTAAGTTTTATTTAGGTCGATGCGCCTTTAAATTTTAGCCGCTGCTAAACTGATGTTCAACCCTCGCTTACGAATTGAAAATAGCATGCTAGATGAGATGACACGTGTCTTCCCTCGTGAGATTAGGTACCTTTCGGGGATTTTCAGATATCCTTTTAGACGGTGACACGGTATTAAGTTAATTAGGTAATATTTGATGATCAGTAAAGAAGACGTTGACATTGTGGGCACTACATTCGGGGCAGCGTCCAGACAGATTGGAGTTGGATTGTATAACGGTTCTCAAAAATCCATTTTTTTGGTTTTCATCCACACCATGTCGGAGTTTATTCTCCTGTCTTTGCCAATTTGTTGCTGATTTATTGTTTAATAGTTGAAATTCGCACAAACAGACGCCTAAATTCGTCCACCGTGAGACCCATAAGTTGGTCTCTGTGTACGTTAACAGCTATTATTGTGGTCTTTAGCTCAAATATACTCCAATTTCTTGACTCACTTGGTGAAAGTGCGATAATGCTATACACCTTGTGAGCTGTAGTGGACAACAATGATTTTGTTACCTGAAATATGACATGAGTATTTGTTGTGGTGCCTTTCGCTCGTAAGATCCAATAGAGTTCAATTTAATTTTTCGTAGCGACGGTCAGCACTTGATAGTATTTTGAGGTTGTATTTATGTGTTGCTTTTAACTGATAACTAGTATGAGCCGTATTGGTATAATCTAGCTTATCTATAAGCCACGGATCCATCGTTAGTATGATTTTATGAATTATAACTCCTGAAGTAACTTAGCGCTGACGCCTACAGCGCTTTGGTTTGGTAAACGGCGAATTACGTTGTCTGGAAGAAGTCTTGGCTTGTCATGTGAATCTACAAGTATTTCGAATGCTTGCACATTGTTATTTTTTTTTAGCTCTATATGACTTATAGTTCTTTTTCCATGGCCAGAAAGTGAGGTTTTTAGGTACCCTTTTTCTTAGTTTAAAAGTTTTCTCCATTTTAACAATTCTACAGTTGATTCATGGCAGCTGCACACAAAGCCATAAGTGCCTTCTGCACTTATTTTTGTAACATTTAGTAGGCTTCCTTATTTTAGCATTTCTCAATAGGGTTGTCAAACTCTTAAATAAACCTCTTGTATTTGTGGCTGTCGCGAATTCGTTTAGCGGGGTTCTTAAGAGAGCTATTAAACAGGCCATTCTCAATGACTCGGACCCAAGGAAGCAGTACGGATTCTTGGAACTTATCTTTGAGTTCCATCGGAGAACCTACTGTGCTTCAAGGATGGGGAAAGGGTGCACTTGGCATTAGTTCAGGAGCCCTTTAGGGTCCTTTCCAAAAATAAGTATTGTGCTAGGACCTCTCGTGGGCCTGTCCGTAGCAGTATGTTAGCAAAGACACTGGATTCAGCATACGAATAGCGACAATTTCAATTTCAAAGATGACTGGGACGCCACACCAGGATAAGGGTTTTCTAAAAGAACTGTAGAAAGACAGAAAGAGAATCTAGGGCTGTCTAATGCGCTGAATAGCTGTTGGCTACAAATCCAAGCAAGACTGGCTTGATGTGCAATTTCAAAAGAGACAGCTCGGATTTATAAATATTAAACCTAGGAAGAAGGCCCAACAATCGTACAGGGGCTTGGCTCTTCTATCAGGGCCCCACAGTCAGACTCCCATATCGTCTTCCGGGCTACTGCCCTGCCTTTGTAGGCAGAGATTTAGGCATTCTTGCCCGCCACCGAGGGGATTAACTTCTTAGGGTGACACAAAGTGAAAAATCTTAATCTCACTATATCGACAAACAGGCGCTGATCAAATCATAACCAGCATTTTATTTAGCTTTAGATGAGCTTACGGGAAAGCATTACGCTAAAGCATTATCGGTAATCCAAACTATAGTGTGAACCAAACTACAATGTGAGTTGGAGACGGAAATTTCAGCTTACAAATAGTGGACATTAGCAGTCTAAAATAAAAGGTATATCAGGGTAGGACCAAAAATTTGTACTTTTTTGTTGAAAATTAACGAGGCTAATATGTGTTTTTAACAAAATTTCGTTAGCCTTCCGAGTGCATTGTGCAATTTCCGAACGGCAACCGGATTTGTTTCGTAACAGGATAAATATTCGGTTCGCTTCCCAATTCGCTAATTAGTGCCCCAATGCGAAAGAACTTGAAGTGCAAATATTTTTTTTTGTGAGCAGTCGAACAAAAATTTCAGTTAAAAATTGTATTTCAAAGGAAAATAAGTCCCGCAGTTTCTTATCGAAAACCAAAATCAACTAATGATTGGCTGCAAGAAAAAAGAGTGTAACAAGTTCAACAAAAGCCGCAAAATAGTAGAAATAGGATAGTTCCACGAATGGAAATGGAATATTTAAAGAAGGGGTTCATTCATTTCCAAACAAATTTGTTGCTCCTAAAATAAAATAAATAAGAACACTTGTTCAAGGTGATTATAACAGGGGAAACTATATTAGGGCAAGTCAAGAATCTCTCTCCGATCTGATTGGGGAAAGACCATAGATGCCGAGAGTTTCGACTTTAATACTAGTTCGGACTTAAAAATAAACGAGCGCAAAACTCGTTTAAGAGAAAAATTTCGTTGGAGCCGACTTCTGGGTGCCAGCCAATAAAATTCCATTTAAAGCTGATATTGCTGTATATTGGAGTCAAATGCCCTTTCAACCAAATGCTTCGCATCAAACAATGCATTTTAAATTTTGAAAAAGGGTCTACATATACTATGCCAAAAAAAAAAAAAAATGACATACCGGTTTTTTATTGATTTTGGACGACGTTTTTAACATAGTTAGCATTGTCCGATTTAAGTGCTATATGTACCGTTGTCTTCGTTGATTTTCTGCCATTTTGATGGTAACCTGTATATGCCTCTCCTAAAGAAGTCCTTGTCCCTACTGGCAAGAAACTCGGCGATTCGATTTTCACAATCCTCCCTTGAACTCAATTTTTGTCCATCGAAAAAAATTTGCATGGCCAAAAACAGATGGTAATCGCTTGGGGAAATGTCCGGACTATAAGGTGGATGCATTAACACTTCCCAACCAAGCTCCCGTAGCTTGTGACGCGTCACCAAAGATGTATGGGGCCTGGCGTTGTCATGATGGAACACAACGCCCTTACGATTCACCATGGCTGGCCGCTTCTGTTCAAGTGCAATCTTCAATCTCTCCAGTTGTTTACAGTAGAGGTCAGAATTGATGGTTTGGCCATAGGGCAACACTTCATAATGGATAATTCCTCTGATATCCCACCGTACACTCAGCAACACCTTCTGAGCCGTCAGTCCTGGCTTTGCCACCGTTTGAGACGACTCACCGTGCTTCGACCAGGATCTTTTACGCTTTATGTTGTCATATGTGATCCATTTTTGATCACCAGTGACTAACCGATCCAGAAATGAGTCGAGTTTATTACGGTGCAACAAAGATTCGCAGATTGATACACGGTCGAAAAGGTTTTTTTTGGGATAACTCATGAGGCACCCATACATCGAGCTTTTTTGTTAAATTTTTCGACTTTAAATGCTTAGTTGCAGCTCCTCTGCGATGGTTCTAATAATCACATGACGATCTCGATCCACTATTTCCATGATTTTATCCGTATCAACGGTCACTGGTCGTACGGAAGGCTTGGGTGTTTCGGTATCAAAATTGCCACTTCGGAATCGCCTAAACCGCTGTTCGGCGGTTTGAATAGAAAGTTTGTTATCTCCTAAGACAGCAATAATCTGTCTGCGAGATTCCGCAGCAGTTTTTTCCTGTGCGAAATAAAATTTCAAAATTGCCCGAATTTCTGCGTTTGTGAACTCCATTTCAATCCATTGTAATTTTTTACATACATACTATTTTGAAGGTGATGCCAATACCTTTCAAACGATATACAGCATTGATAGATACGATTATATTTGACTTCACAAGCGAAGCGCGAAATTTGAATGTAAAAACCGGTATGTCATTACCAAACAACATAATATATATATATATATATATTTTGAAATTATAAGTTAACATATCTCTCAATTCGCTCGCGAACGTCGGCGAGTGCAGACGTGTTTTTCCTGTCTTCTTATCGTCAACGCAAATTTAAATAAAAGCAGTGCAAGCTCTAAACAACAACACACAGTGGGCGAATAGAGGCTTAGTGCGATGAACTTCGTACTTTTTGTGTAAATAAACAAGAAAATCTAAAACATTAAGCTATGAGTGAATTCGACACTTATACGGTGCTCCAACGTCAGCAACACGAGCGTCGGCTCTCTCTGCAACGTAACAACGCATACCATTCAATCGTGTCAATGCAAGAAAACGCGACCGCAAACCCAACAAAAACTATCCAACCGCGATCAATAACCCCAAGCCCGAGTAATGAACTCAATCCAACATCGCAAGGCAGGGCGCGCTCTTGTTGGATAAAACCCCATACCCTTCCCTCATGCCAACCTGCTTGGTCACGGTACAGTGACGCCACTAGCAACTGCAACGGCAACTTCTACAACAACTACAATAGTATCGACTGCTCGTGCAATACCATCTACTGTAACAACGAAATCTGCTGTGTTACACCAGCGAACTCTCTTCAAAACAATGTTCGGCCGTACAGACTGGTATGCATCGGTATATACAAATAAAACGTAAGCTCAGCCCGCAGAACTCTAGACTTGGTAATTCTGCTAAAATAACTCGCGGCACCTCAAAACAATCTACAATAGAAAAGCCCATAGAAGCAAACAGATTTGCTATTTTGGCAGATAAATCCGATGATATACCTCCTGAATACATCGTTGGGGACAATAAAAAGCCTAAGCCGCCGCCAATTTACATTCGAGAGAAAAGTTCTAATGCTCTTATAAACTCGATACTGAATCTAATCGGACCAGACAATTTCCACATAATTCCATTAACAAAGGAAAATATTTACGAAACAAAAGTTCAGACTAATACGGAAGTAAACTACAAAATTTTGTCGAAGTATTTAAACGACAATAATAAAAACTTCTACACGTACCAATTAAAAAGCAGTAAAGGACAGAAAGTAGTACTTAAAGGTATTGAACCGGAAGTAACAACAGCTGCAGTTACAGGCGCACTGAAGGAGAAAGGTTTTAATGTAAATGTAATGTTATTAACATTTTGAATAAAGAAAGAAAGCCTCAACGTCTTTTCAAGGTAGAACTTGAACCCGAAACCAAATCCAAGCGACTGAAAAAAAATGAAGTGCATCCAATTTTTATTCTCCAGTTCTACTACACCGCAGAATAACCGTAGAAGAGCCGCATAAAAGTAATGAGCCGGTGCAGTGTAATAATTGTCAGGAATATGGCCACATAAGGTCTTATTGCACGCTTTGTCCAGTATGCGTTGCTTGTGGAGAACTTCATGACTCCCACAAATGCCCACAAATGCCCAAAAAATAAAGAGGATCCCAGCAGCAAAAAGTGTGAAAACTGTGGAGGTAACCATACGACTAACTACAGGGGCTGTCCAGTCTACAAGGAACTGAAAAGTTGAACACACCAAAGAGTACACACCAAAGAGTAAACACCTATGAAATCTACGTGTGATGTCTTCCCCCCTACAGCCGTTAAATCTTCAGCTAATAATGAGTTCACCGACAAACCCGAAAGCTTTGCAACTGCTGTAAAAATGGGTCTGAAAAGTACCGCTCCCACTAAGCCACGATCATCAGTTTCCCCTCATTAACCAGGAGAACAGTCTATGAACAGAATTGAAACAATGATATGTAATCTTCAACAAAGTATGATGGATTTCATGTCACTCATGCAGGCAACTATGCAAGATCTTATGCGTTGTTGTTCAAAAAGGGAGTAAGTAATCAATGGCTCCACTCCCTATATCACTGTGGAACGCTAACGGAATCTCACAGCGAAAACTCGAGTTAACTCAATTCCTTAATAATAACCATATCGATGTAATGCTACTCGCAGAAACTCATCTTACAAATAAATACAATTTCCAAATTCGAGACTACTTCTTCTATAACACGAATTACCCAGACGGGAAAGCACACGGAGGCACTGGGATTCTGATTAGAAATCGCATTAAGTACTGCTTCCACAATAGCTTCGCCACTAACTACATGCAACCTACATCTATAGATGTACAGATGGATCACCGTTCTTAAAAGCTTGCCGCCGTATACTGTCCTCCTCGGTTCTCGAATTGTGACTCCAAAGGGAAGGCAGTAGTACAATGCAATAATAAAAGCAAGCAACAAGCTAGACTGTGTGTCACCTGGGACACCTACATATTGGCCAACAGATCCCAGAAAACTGCCAGACTTGATAGATTTTGCTGTCACAAAAAACATTCCACGCAACCTGATAAGCGCCAACTCCTTGTCAGATCTATCGTCTGATCACTCGCCTGTACTCCTTCAATCTACATCCAGTTGCGGTAGATAAACCATTCAGACTAACAACGAATAAAACCAATTGGCTTAAGTAAAAAAAATATGTAAGTTCGCATATTGATTTGAATCCACGTTTGAATGACGAAACTGATATCAACTTATCCACAAACACTCTTGAATCCGTCTTGGTCGCAGCAGCTCGCATGTCAACTCCACAAACGCAAAAAACATCGTACAATCATAGATACACTAAAGTTGAAATAGAACAGCTTGTTCTAGCAAAGCGACGCTCACGGCGAGAATGGCAATCCAACAGATCACCATCTGCAAACAAAGGTTAGACGCTACACGGAGGCTCTCAGCTGCATTACGTCATGAAGAAGAAAGGTCCCAAAAACATTACATAGAGCAGTTATCCCCAATGAGCTCCAAGTTTCCACTTTGGAGAGCACACTTATCACTCAGCGCACCATTAGAATCTGCAATGCCAATAAAGACCTCCACAGACAACTGGGCGCGCAGCGACGGTGAAAGAGTCGACCGATTTGCAGAACATCTTCAAAATGTATTTCAGCCCAATACAGCATCAAACGGGATCTCACTGCCAGCAACTTCAGATATCGACACATCTACGTATGAACCAATTGTATTAAGGCCACATGAGTTACTCAAAATCATAAATGAACAACTCAACCCAAAAAAATCTCCAGGATGCGACCTAATATCACCAAAAATGATTATTGAACTTCCTTTCTGTGCAGTTCGAGCTATTTGCCAACTCCTCAATGCAATAACGAGACATGGACACCTCCCAGAGAGATGGAAAAAGTCGATCATCATAATGATACCAAAACCTGGCAAAGACGGCACAATTGCTTCATCATATAGACCAATTAGTTTACTAACGTGTCTATCAAAACTCTTCGAAAAATGCTTCTTGGCACATATTACCCCATATCTCAGAACACACAACAAAATCCCGACTCATCAATTAAGATGTAAAGCTGCCATGTCCGATGATTACATCATCAGAGCCGGAGTTCCTCAAGGCAGCGTGCTCGGACCAACACTCTACCTTATCTACACTGCGGACATCCCAACGAGCATGCAACTAACCACATCCACTTTTGCTGATGACACAGCGATCCTAAGCCGCTCGAGATGCCCCAAGCAAGCAACGGCGCAACTTGCTAAACATCTGGTGGCAGTGGAGAAATGGCTATCCGACTGGCGAATCAAAGTTAACGAACAAAAATTTGAACGAGCGCTCTCAGGCGCGCTTTGTGTTCGATTTGGCGCGCGGTGCACAGCAACTCAAAACTTTAAATCGTTTTTTCTCAAAACTATGATTTTAAAAACGCGGTACACGATTACGAAAAAACTACTGAACCGATTTTTGATTTCTAAAAAGTGTTTTGCTGATTATACATTGAACAAGTGCATCTGAAATTGTGAAAAAAAAAATTTTTTTTACACTGTTCATCCCAATTCAGCAACAAACAAGAAAGGAAAGCTAACTTCGGGCGGAGCCGAAGTTGATATACCCTTGCAGAATACTCTGTAAATTATATTCTTCAAAATTATTCATATGATGCATTCTTAATACTCATAAAAAATCCCAACTTCCTAACTCTAAAAACACCAAAGTTATGGCATTTCCAATCGTTCAGTTATGTGGCAGCTTTAGGATATGGTCGGCCGATCCTTATGAAATTTGGTAGGTCGGATTGATTGGCCAAATATAAAACCCATAGTAAATCCCAGCTTCCTAACTTTACAAACACCAAAGTTATGGCATTTCCGATCAATCAGTTATATGGCAGCTATAGAATATAGTCGGCCGATCCCGGCCGTTCCGACATATAAACTGCGTGCAAAGGAAATAAGGGTGTGTGCAAAGTTTCAATTCGATATCTTTAAAACTGAGAGACTAGTTCGCGTAGAAACAGACAGACGGACAGACAGACGGACAGACAGACAGACGGACAGACAGACGGACAGACAGACGGACAGACAGACGGACAGACAGACGGACAGACAGACGGACAGACAGACGGACAGACAGACGGACAGACAGACGGACAGACGGACATGGCTATATCAACTCAGGAGGTGATCCTGATCAAGAATATATATACTTTATATGGTCGGAGATGTCTCCTTCACTGCGTTGCACACTTTTGACCAAAATTATAATACCCTCTGCAAGGGTATAAAAAAGACGAAAAAATTACACTTTTTTTCAAGTCGTGATTTCAATATTTTAAAATCGAATTTTTGACGAATTTTTGACGCTACCTTGAATAAGTCCGCCATTTTGTTTTTTAGAATTTAAAAAAAAATGTTTTTCTCACACTTTAAACATGTCTTCAAATATATGCAAAAAATTATTCGTGTAAGTTTTCATTTTCCAAGTGAAAAAAATTCCCAAAAAACAACTACTTTTTGACATGTTACATGAGAAGCCCCCCTAAAATGGAATCAAAAATAATGCTAGCCGCTGAAAAATACTTACTTAGAAAACAACAAGAACATTGAGTTGCAAAATGTCTTGTATGTGCCGAAGTTGCACATGAATTTTTTCTCAGTGAGCAAGGCAGCAATATACGGAGATTTCACTACATTCCATAAATAAGAAGCAGTAGTGAGAAACAGCAATGGACAATTAAACCTGCGTGCGCGAAAGGAAAATAATTTATATGTTTACGAAATGGACAAAAGTTCCGAAAAGTTGTGTATGGCAAAAAACGAGAATGAAATCGCAGTAAAATGGCATAATAGATTCGGGCAAGTAAACTTTTATAATTTAAAGAATTTATGCGAGAAAGAGCATGTGATCGGAATAAAGGTGCGTAAAATGCCAGTAGAGATAAGCTGCGATACTTGCAATATGGCAAAAATCAGTGCATTATCGACGATTATTCCCGTAAAATGCAGTCAAAAAATCAAGTATTTAAAAAGTTTCAATTATTTCAATCACGTAGAGTGTCAAACAGATAGGAAAATCAAAGCCTTGCGAAGTGATAACGGAACAGAATACGTTAATAAAGAGTTTAATAACTTTCTGAACTTCTGCGGCATCGAAAGGGAATTAATTATACTCCAAAGCAAATCTGAATAGCTGAGTGTAATAATAGAACAATAGTTGAGATGGCGAAAAGTTTGCTGCACATTTGGAGGAGTATTTGTGGGCAGAGGCAGTACAAACAGCAGCCTACCTCCAGAATAGGTGTCCGTCACGAGCACTAGATGGACGGACTCCATTCAAATTATGGAAGAATCGGAAACCTTCTGTTAAACAACTGAGAGTGTTCGGCTCGCGTGCATTTGGGCTGGATAAAACCAAGAAAGGAAAGTTCCAAGCAAAAGGAAAAGACTAAGCATTTGTCGGTTACTCTTTTGCAGCGAACGCTTATCGGCTATATGACAGAGGCAGGCGGACTATCATAGTGCGGCGGGATGTCAAGATTATCGAGGGTGAGTTTTCAAACAAATCAATTGAAAATCACATCGCCTCAGACATAAATGATAATTTTGATTCCAATAGGAGCCAATAACCATACAAGAAGATACCACTGCAGAGGCTGGTGTATCAGAGAAGAGTAGCAGAGCAGCAGAAGAGAGCGTGGGCGACTTCGAGGAGAATCCTACCACCAGCAGCGATTCAGAAGATGACGAAGACGACGGCATGGAAGATATTCGCACGGGTCAGCCAGGCAGGCCAAAAAAAAAACAGTATAAGCTTTACAATCTCAACGGTGTCGAGGATCTTGAGACTCCGGCGGCAGCAGCAGAGACACTGCGTGGGGAACATGGCGAAAGTTAGCAGCAATCCATGCAGGCGGAGTACAATGCTCTTATAAGGAACAACACATGGACCTTAGTAGACTTACCTAGTGGCCAAAAGACCATTGGTGCGAAATGGGTTTTTCGTATAAAACGGAACCAAAAGGGAGAGATCGAAAGTTTCAAATCCAGGCTTGTTGCTCAAGGTTGTGGGCAGCAATATGGAGTCAACTACTGGGAGACCTACTCTCCAGTTATAAGGTACGAGACAATTCGTTTATTGTTTGCAATAGCTGTGGAGAAACGGTTATATATGCATCACGTGGACATTTCGAATGCATATTTAAACAGCAAGCTTAACGAAGAGGTGTTTATGAGACAACCACTACAATTTGTAGACGCACAACATGCACACAAAATCCTAAAGCTAAACAAGACACTTTACGGACCTTGTTTGTATGTCGATCAGCAAGATGAGAAGTACAGCTACGTAGCAGTATACGTAGACGATCTGATTATCATCAGTTCCAACGAGGAGAACATAGCCGCAATTGAGCAGAAGATTGCGGGCGTATTCGACATGCAGGAGTTTTTTTTTTTGCTGAGTTTTTTCGTAGGTATGGAAATACAGCGATACTGCAATAAAGGAGCCATCAACTAGCAACTTGGGGTATGCAAGATTGCAGTAGAGCTGCAACACCATTAGATTCTGGGTTTCAGACTTGTTGCAAAGAAGAAAGGTAAATGTAACCCATTATCAGTCATTAATAGGTTCGCTTATGTATTTAGCAGTTCTGAGCCGCCCCGACATCTTGCATGCGGTAGGCAAGCTGTCGCAACGAAATGCAGATCCCCATGCGGAACACGAGACTGCAGCGCGTCATGTTTTGCGGTATTTGAGCGGTACACTGGACCTGTGTATCGAGTACCGGAGGTCAGGCGAGCCTGTGAGCGGATTCGCTGATTCCGATTGGGCCAACGACACACTCGACAGACAATGGTGGCAGAAGTGTTAACAGTACTCTGTAAGCATTATTATTATACCCGTTACTCGTCGAGTAAAAGGGTATATTGTATTCGTGCAAAAGTATGTAACAGGTAGAAGGAAGCGTTTCCGACCCTATAAAGTATATATATTCTTGTTCAGGATCACTAGCCGTGTCGATTTAGCCATGTCCGTCTGTCTGTCTGTCCGTATGAACGCAGAGATCTCAGAAACTATAAAAGCTAGAAAATTGGCATTTTGCATGCAGATTTTAGGATTTCCTACGCAGCGCAAGTTTGTTTCAAAATGGTGCCACGCCCCTCTGACGCTCACAAGCCACAAGCTGTGGCCACAGTTTTGAAGATATTATGAAAATTTTAATTGATATGTATTTGTTTCGTCAATAAATATCGATTGGCCAAATAAAAGTTTGCCACGCCCACTCTAACGGCCAAAAACCCATTAAACGCTTAAGCCTGGCTAGCGCCTACATTTCCGCCTTTCATGGCGCCATCTAACGGATGACTTTGGAGCAGCTGGCCAAGGTGCTCAACAGAGTCAACGTTAATTCTCGATAAGGATTTCTATTAAAGGAAATTGCCAATACCGAACTATATCCCAAGAACTATGCAAATCAAATCTAGTTAGCCAAATTGGAGGTCTGAGTCAAACAATGGCGTATGTGTATATGCATATACATATGTATGTATTTACATTGTACACAGTTGCAATTGCCCGGCAAAGATAACTCCTTTCAAAGAAAGCTATTCGCTATATCCGTTACTCGTGTTGTGCAAACATTTAGACTTTAATATACATAATACTATTTAAGAATTTATGTGTTTAGCCAATATAATTATGTATGTTTAATATTTCTAGTCAATTTATTGCACTCAAAAACATAAACATAAACACAGCTGCTGGTGCAGGACAAAAGCTGCCTGCGCTAAAGGAGCGCTTTTTGTCCTTTTTTCCTGTGGTCACTATAATTCACATTATGTTAAAAAAAAAAAAAAAAAAAAACATACAAGAAGGCATATTTATATTAAGTTGTTTAGCTGAGTAACGGGTATCTAATAGTCGAGGCACTCGACTATAGCGTTCTCTCTTGTTTTTATTTTCGACCATCCAATAAACCACACGTGTCAATTTTAGCTTTCCGTGTTTTATTGTTTTGTAAAAAACAAAAATATAAATATATATATGTTACCACTAATCTACAAGTACTAGCATAAAGAAAAACAAGAAAGGAAAGCTAACTTCGGGAGGAGCCGAAGTTGATATACCCTTGCAGAATACTCTGTAAATTATATTCTAGAAAATTATTCATATGATGCATTCTTAATACTTATAAAAAATCCCAACTTCCTAACTTAACAAAAACCAAAGTTATGGCATTTCCGATCAATCAGTTATATGGCGACTATAGGATATAGTCGGCCGATCCTTATGAAATCTGGTAGGTCGGATTGATTGGCCAAATATAAAACCCATAGAAAATCCCAACTTCCTAACTTCACAAACACCAAAGTTATAGCATTTCCGATCAATCAGTTATATGGCAGCTAAAGGATATAGTCGGCCGATCCTTATGAAATCTGGTAGGTCGGTTTGATTGGCCTAATATAAAACCCATAGAAAATTCCAACTTCCTAACTTCACAAACACCACACCCGGCCGTTCCGACATATATACTGCGTGCAAAGGAAAGAAGGGTGTGTGCAAAGTTTCAACTCGATAGCTTTAAAACTGAGAGACTAGTTTGCGTAGAAACAGACAGACGGACAGACAGACGGACAGACGGACATGGCTATATCAACTCAGGAGGTGATCCTGATCAAGAATATATATACTTTATAGGGTCGGAGATGTCTCCTTCAATGCGTTGCACACTTTTGACCAAAATTATAATACCCTCTGCAAGGGTATAATAAGTTTTTTTCTTGTGACCATTTCGTTTTGCTGTGGCTGCACTTTTACATACAGTTACATATTTAAATTCCTTGACCGCAGCATAAGCCAGCTTACATACATATTTAATTTATTCGCTATATAGAGAACAATTTTCGAGAAAAATAGCTTTGTGAAATAATTATAATTTATTTAAACTCATCGTTTGACCTGCTTTTATCTTATTGGAAGTCTCCCATAAAATAAAATTTAGATCACGCGGAAAGCCATCTAGGAGTGATCTATAGTATTTTGTTTTTGTATTTAAGGCCCTGTATGGAACTAGGGTTTCATTTCGTTTTTACGTTGAAAGAGAATAGAGCTAATGTTTACAGATCTACAAATTCAAACAATATCAGAATATGCACCCCATAGCATTTAAAAATAAAATATTGCGTAAAAGATTTCAAGCTTACCTTAAACATATAAGCGAATCGGACTCTTTTTGAACTATATCGACTATTTAAAGCAATATCTCTTAAGGCGACTCTTGCAAAATCGTTTTCCTTGTTATTATCTGTAATTAGTATTACACACAAACGTTTCATTGGACGGCTCCATTCAGTCGGGCACACACCTAAAATAAAAAAAATATAATTTTTGTTATCTACATGTTAATTACGCCGATTATGTCTAACTATACTGCCAATTCTATTCTTTTTAATATTTATACTCTGGAAATATACTCAGAGTATTCAAAGACGACTAGAGTTCAAAATCGATACCGGCATTCGCAACACTTGTAGAAACAAAGAGATTTTTAATAATACCACGATTTCCCAATGCAACTTCATGCAGGCATATGAAATTGTTCGCAATCAGTTGACTCTATCCGGGTACGAAACAACGAACATATTTAATAGAATTTAGGGATAAATTTTGCCCCCGTCCTTGCTTTGCCGAGTGTCGCCAATACATGAGATAACAAACGAACTTATAGAATCCATAATTTTAAATTTAACAAGAAAGGAAAGCTAACTTCGGGCGGAGCCGAACTTGATATACCCTTGAAGAATATTCTGTAAATTATATTCTCCAAAATTATTCATATGATGTATTTTTAATACTCATAAAAAATCACAACTTCCTAACTTTAAAAACACCTAAGTTATGGCATTTCATATCATTCAGTTATATGGCAGTTATAGGATATAGTCGGTCGGTCCTTATGAAATTTGGTAGTCGGAGTTATTAGCCAAAAATAAAACTCATAGAAAATCCCAACTTCCTAACTTAATAAACACCAAAGTTAAGGCATTTCCGATCAATCAGTTATATGACAGCTTTAGGATATAGTCGTCCGATCCTTTTGAAATTTGGTAGGTCAAAAGTAAAATACATAGAAAATCCCAACTTCCTAACTTTACAAACACCAAAGTTATGGGATTTCCGATCGTTCAGCTATTTGGCAGCTATATGATATAGTCGCCCGATCCGGCTCGTTCCGACTTATATACTGCCTGCAATAGAAAGAGAAAGTTTCAAGCAGATAGCTTTAAAACATAGAGACTAGTTTGCGTAGAAACGGACGGACGGACAGACGGACAGACAGACATGGCTAGATCGACTCTCCTGGTGATAATGATCAAGAATATATATACTTTATAGGGTCGGAATGTCTCCTTCACTGCGTTGCAAACTTTTGACTGAAATAATAATACCCTCTGCAAGGGTATAAAAATATAAAAAGATTATTTATTTGACTTATAATGTATAGTAGAAAATAAAATAAAATTTTTTTTGGTTTTGGGTTTTTTTTTCTTCTGTATGGCCATACTTCAAATGTCTTCTCTATGAAAAGCTTTAATCTATCCTTATGAAATGTTTGCTTCTAATTTTAATTGTTGGAGATTTAACATTGTCTCTTTCTACTATTTTCATTATGGTATTATGCCCTGCTTCATTATACCCGTTACTCGTAGAGTAAAAGGGTATATTGTATTCGTGCAAAAGTATGTAACAGCTAGAAGGAAGCGTTTCCGACCCTATAAAGTATATATATTCTTGATCAGGGTCACTAGTCGAGTCGATATAGCCATGTCCGTCTGTCCGTCTGTCCGTCTGTCCGTCTGTCCGTCTGTCTGTCCGTCTGTCTGTCCGTCTGTCTGTCCGTCTGTCTGTCCGTCTGTCTGTCCGTCTGTCTGTCCGTCTGTCTGTCCGTCTGTCTGTCCGTCTGTCTGTCCGTCTGTCTGTCCGTCTGTCTGTCCGTCTGTCTGTCCGTATGAACGCTGAGACCTCGGAAACTATAAAAGCTAGAAGATTGGCATTTTGCATGCAGATTCTAGGAGTTCCTACGCAGCGCAAGTTTGTTTCAAAAAGGTGCCACGCCCCCTTTAACGCCCACAATCGCTTATATACGATTTTAAAAATTTTAATATTTCGGAAAAGTAAAAATGCAGTTTTATTGTGTTTATCAATACCTATCGAAATGTAGAAGAAATTTTTCAAATCGGACCATTCGTTATAAAGTTATGCGTGATCAAAGTTTCTATCTCCATCTCCCTCGCACTCCCTTTACCTGAGTAACGGGTATCTGATAGTCGGGGCACCCGACTATAGCGTTCTCTCTTGTTTTTTAATAATCCTACGGATATATTTATAGTTCTGACATTTTTTTCTTATAATGCCTTATTCTTTTTCTTATTCTCTTCTATCATTGTCCTAGCTCTTTTATATGCTCTCTTGTTGCAGTTCTGTTGTGACGCTTGTGTTGAGGTTGCGAACGGGATGAAATCGTTCATGCTTCAAACTAACGGCGGCTTGATGGGGCTGATTAGCTGTTTCGGCGTTACTAGAGATAGTTTTCGCAGAGCTGATGATCACCTCTCTGCGCTGGATTCGACCAATATGTATTCCGTATTGTGGACTGCAGACGGGAGACCCATACTCCAGAATCGGCCGGACCAACGAAATAAATAAAGTTTTAATGACATAAGGATCATCGAATTCTTTGTGATTACAAAAGGAGTTTAAGGTCCAAGAGAACGCCAAGATCGTTTACAAGAGTTATTCTATCCAAAGAGCTGACACTTATTGGTCGTATTGAATCAGTACAAAAAAACTTTCTTCTTTTTGCTTTACGGCGCCTAAACTGGGATGGAATTCTAAACTTACCTTCTCACTCTAGTAGACTATTGTTGATTAATTTACCGTTCCTAGCCAACCGTAGGATAGTGCCGTGCGCAAAGATGATAAGGAGAAGCCGAGGATTCACGGTACCAAGAGTACTATATAAGCGGGTCCAGCGCTGGAATCGGGATCAGTCGATCGGAAGAAGTCAATCCATCAAGATCAGTGAATTACGAAAGTCAAAGAACCAAGTCAACTAGTGGCAACACCAGCAAGACAGCAACAGCATAAACCCTCGCCGGAAGCAGCGCCATGGGAAGCCTACCAGGAGCAAGATCGCTACGTCGAGAAGTTCGGGTTTGGGACATCAGGAATCTGCGAATTGCCTAAGTCAAGGCGATTTGCTTTCAACCTTGACACGACCACACCCTGGCGTATTGCCAGGCGGGTCTGTCAGAGTAGAGCAATAGAGTCCTGCGACTAGAAACCGTGTGCTCGGGGAGGAGGGTTGTTTAAGACCGTCCTCGACTGAGCAGGACCTGGCGCGAAGGACGAACGGTCGATCGATTAGAGGTTCAAGAGGCTTTGTCCTGGAGAGCCCTCCGGTTACCGACGAAGTCCCGAAAACAACTACCTACCGACACCCCGAGTGCCAGAGTACCACACTACCAGCCGGGAAGGGCGAGCATTGATGCCGTTGAGGCATTCAAGAGGCGTTTGTCCTGGAGGACAATCAGTTCAACGGTTCAGAAAGTCCCAGAACGGCGGTCGTCCTAGAAGCAGAGCAGAGGAACAACAAAGGCAGCCACAACACGATCGCAACGCGGAGCTCATCAGGGGAGCGCAGGAACATCACGGACGTCAAGCAATAGGGTGAGGCTGGGTGGAACGTTCGTCTGCGCTAGGTGTAAAGCGAAGTGAACTGCTAGGCAGCCTCCTGGCGTTAGCCTGGACTGTCAGCGCGAACCCTAGTGAGACGTCCGGGACAGAGACATTGTCTTGAAAGGCGTCATCCTGAAAAGCAAGGCCTGTTCACCCTAGTCTGAAAACGGTGACGCTTCCCTAAGCCCGCAAAGCCGATCTCTCTGCGAGTCCAAGGCGCGACAAGCGGCCTCGAGTCGACGCGTCGACGGGCGAGCGGAGGCGAGTCACTACGAGCATTCCGCGACACAAGAAAGAGCCACTGGTCACCAGGTCAACGCGTCAACAGTCTAGGACGAGCGACACCAATAGCCAGTGGAGTCAGCGCGGGACAACACCGAGACCAGCCCAACAGCCCAAGAATAAACACACGGTTACCATTCGATTCCTGTGTCTTCTCGTTGATCTGGGGGCAGTCACGTCATATAAATTTGATGGGGCGAACACAAAATCTTCTGACCTAGCCGCACGAATCTTGTAGCGAGTAGACCAAATAAATCAGTTCGTTACAATGGACAATAAGTATGTGCCATAGACGGAGTGGTGTTAAAACAGTATACAAAATATTGACAGTTTCAACTGTTTGGTGATGGTTTGCAGTGGATGTTAAATTTGTATACCCGTTACTCGTAGAGTAAAAGGGTATATTGTATTCGTGCAAAAGTATGTAACAGGTAGAAGGAAGCGTTTCCGACCCTATAAAGTATATATATTCTTGTTCAGGATCACTAGCCGAGTCGATCTAGCCATGTCCGTCTGTCCTGCTGTCTGCTGAGATCTCGGAGACTATAAAAGCTAGAAGATTGGCATTTTGCATGTAGATTTTAGGAGTTCCTACGCAGCGCAAGTTTGTTTCAAAATGGTGCCACGCCCCCTCTGACGCCCACAAGCCACAAGCTGTGGCCACAGTTTTGATGCTATTATGAAAATTTTAATTGATATGTATTTGTTTCGTCAATACCTTAGGCCAATCGCCTAATAAAAGTTTGCCACGCCCACTCTAACGCCCAAAAAGCCATTAAACGCTTAAGCCTGGCTAGCGCCTACATTTCCGCCTTTCATTTCGCAATACAATACATCTAACGGATGACTTTGGAACAGCTGGCAAAGGTGCTAATTCGAGCGGCGAAAAACATACAAGAAGGCATATTTATATTAAGTTGTTAAGCTGAGTAACGGGTATCTAATAGTCGAGGCACTCGACTACAGCGTTCTCTCTTGTTAAATTTTAAATATTTGCATAAGTCATGTATAATTGATAATTTTTATATCACTGGGCTGTACTTCAGAATACAATTTTCAAATATAGCTTTCGCTACAGTGAATATACTTTTGTTTGTAATTGGAGTGGCAACTAAATATTTTGTTCAATCACATATAAGTGTGACTGCATATTCGTTACCATTTTCTAATTTTGGTAGTGGACCAAGAGTTTCTACTACTACTCTGTCGAAAGCATTGATAGGAATGATTGTGCGTCTTCACAGAGAACGGTCGTGTTTTTGTTTTGCGCTCCGAATTTTCATTTTTCTTATTGAAACCACCGGGGTTTACTTAAATCTCTTTAACGTTTCTACACCTTTAAGTGTTTTCTAACAACTTTCCGTTCGCTTCGCGAGTGCATCGTGATTAACTTGTGTTCATAATTTTAAATTTAACAAGAAAGGAAAGCTAACTTCGGGCGGAGCCGAACTTGATATACCCTTGAAGAATATTCTGTAAATTATATTCTCCAAAATTATTCATATGATGTATTTTTAATACTCATAAAAAATCACAACTTCCTAACTTTAAAAACACCTAAGTTATGGCATTTCATATCATTCAGTTATATGGCAGTTATAGGATATAGTCGGTCGGTCCTTATGAAATTTGGTAGTCGGAGTTATTAGCCAAAAATAAAACTCATAGAAAATCCCAACTTCCTAACTTAATAAACACCAAAGTTAAGGCATTTCCGATCAATCAGTTATATGACAGCTTTAGGATATAGTCGTCCGATCCTTTTGAAATTTGGTAGGTCAAAAGTAAAATACATAGAAAATCCCAACTTCCTAACTTTACAAACACCAAAGTTATGGGATTTCCGATCGTTCAGCTATTTGGCAGCTATATGATATAGTCGCCCGATCCGGCTCGTTCCGACTTATATACTGCCTGCAATAGAAAGAGAAAGTTTCAAGCAGATAGCTTTAAAACATAGAGACTAGTTTGCGTAGAAACGGACGGACGGACAGACGGACAGACAGACATGGCTAGATCGACTCTCCTGGTGATAATGATCAAGAATATATATACTTTATAGGGTCGGAATGTCTCCTTCACTGCGTTGCAAACTTTTGACTGAAATAATAATACCCTCTGCAAGGGTATAAAAATATAAAAAGATTATTTATTTGACTTATAATGTATAGTAGAAAATAAAATAAAATTTTTTTTGGTTTTGGGTTTTTTTTTCTTCTGTATGGCCATACTTCAAATGTCTTCTCTATGAAAAGCTTTAATCTATCCTTATGAAATGTTTGCTTCTAATTTTAATTGTTGGAGATTTAACATTGTCTCTTTCTACTATTTTCATTATGGTATTATGCCCTGCTTTATTATACCCGTTACTCGTAGAGTAAAAGGGTATATTGTATTCGTGCAAAAGTATGTAACAGCTAGAAGGAAGCGTTTCCGACCCTATAAAGTATATATATTCTTGATCAGGGTCACTAGTCGAGTCGATATAGCCATGTCCGTCTGTCCGTCTGTCCGTCTGTCTGTCCGTCTGTCTGTCCGTCTGTCTGTCCGTATGAACGCTGAGACCTCGGAAACTATAAAAGCTAGAAGATTGGCATTTTGCATGCAGATTCTAGGAGTTCCTACGCAGCGCAAGTTTGTTTCAAAAAGGTGCCACGCCCCCTTTAACGCCCACAATCGCTTATATACGATTTTAAAAATTTTAATATTTCGGAAAAGTAAAAATGCAGTTTTATTGTGTTTATCAATACCTATCGAAATGTAGAAGAAATTTTTCAAATCGGACCATTCGTTATAAAGTTATGCGTGATCAAAGTTTCTATCTCCATCTCCCTTGCACTCCCTTTACCTGAGTAACGGGTATCTGATAGTCGGGGCACCCGACTATAGCGTTCTCTCTTGTTTTTTAATAATCCTACGGATATATTTATAGTTCTGACATTTTTTTCTTATAATGACTTATTCTTTTTCTTATTCTCTTCTATCATTGTCCTAGCTCTTTTATATGCTCTCTTGTTGCAGTTCTGTTGTGACGCTTGTGTTGAGGTTGCGAACGGGATGAAATCGTTCATGCTTCAAACTAACGGCGGCTTGATGGGGCTGATTAGCTGTTTCGGCGTTACTAGAGATAGTTTTCGCAGAGCTGATGATCACCTCTCTGCGCTGGATTCGACCAATATGTATTCCGTATTGTGGACTGCAGACGGGAGACCCATACTCCAGAATCGGCCGGACCAACGAAATAAATAAAGTTTTAATGACATAAGGATCATCGAATTCTTTGTGATTACAAAATGTTAGTTTAAGGTCCAAGAGAACGCCAAGATCGTTTACAAGAGTTATTCTATCCAAAGAGCTGACACTTATTGGTCGTATTGAATCAGTACAAAAAAACTTTCTTCTTTTTGCTTTACGGCGCCTAAACTGGGATGGAATTCTAAACTTACCTTCTCACTCTAGTAGACTATTGTTGATTAATTTACCGTTCCTAGCCAACCGTAGGATAGTGCCGTGCGCAAAGATGATAAGGAGAAACCGAGGATTCACGGTACCAAGAGTACTATATAAGCGGGTCCAGCGCTGGAATCGGGATCAGTCGATCGGAAGAAGTCAATCCATCAAGATCAGTGAATTACGAAAGTCAAAGAACCAAGTCAACTAGTGGCAACACCAGCAAGACAGCAACAGCATAAACCCTCGCCGGAAGCAGCGCCATGGGAAGCCTACCAGGAGCAAGATCGCTACGTCGAGAAGTTCGGGTTTGGGACATCAGGAATCTGCGAATTGCCTAAGTCAAGGCGATTTGCTTTCAACCTTGACACGACCACACCCTGGCGTATTGCCAGGCGGGTCTGTCAGAGTAGAGCAATAGAGTCCTGCGACTAGAAACCGTGTGCTCGGGGAGGAGGGTTGTTTAAGACCGTCCTCGACTGAGCAGGACCTGGCGCGAAGGACGAACGGTCGATCGATTAGAGGTTCAAGAGGCTTTGTCCTGGAGAGCCCTCCGGTTACCGACGAAGTCCCGAAAACAACTACCTACCGACACCCCGAGTGCCAGAGTACCACACTACCAGCCGGGAAGGGCGAGCATTGATGCCGTTGAGGCATTCAAGAGGCGTTTGTCCTGGAGGACAATCAGTTCAACGGTTCAGAAAGTCCCAGAACGGCGGTCGTCCTAGAAGCAGAGCAGAGGAACAACAAAGGCAGCCACAACACGATCGCAACGCGGAGCTCATCAGGGGAGCGCAGGAACATCACGGACGTCAAGCAATAGGGTGAGGCTGGGTGGAACGTTCGTCTGCGCTAGGTGTAAAGCGAAGTGAACTGCTAGGCAGCCTCCTGGCGTTAGCCTGGACTGTCAGCGCGAACCCTAGTGAGACGTCCGGGACAGAGACATTGTCTTGAAAGGCGTCATCCTGAAGGCAAGGCCTGTTCACCCTAGTCTGAAAACGGTGACGCTTCCCTAAGCCCGCAAAGCCGATCTCTCTGCGAGTCCAAGGCGCGACAAGCGGCCTCGAGTCGACGCGTCGACGGGCGAGCGGAGGCGAGTCACTACGAGCATTCCGCGACACAAGAAAGAGCCACTGGTCACCAGGTCAACGCGTCAACAGTCTAGGACGAGCGACACCAATAGCCAGTGGAGTCAGCGCGGGACAACACCGAGACCAGCCCAACAGCCCAAGAATAAACACACGGTTACCATTCGATTCCTGTGTCTTCTCGTTGATCTGGGGGCAGTCACGTCATATAAATTTGATGGGGCGAACACAAAATCTTCTGACCTAGCCGCACGAATCTTGTAGCGAGTAGACCAAATAAATCAGTTCGTTACAATGGACAATAAGTATGTGCCATAGACGGAGTGGTGTTAAAACAGTATACAAAATATTGACAGTTTCAACTGTTTGGTGATGGTTTGCAGTGGATGTTAAATTTGTATACCCGTTACTCGTAGAGTAAAAGGGTATATTGTATTCGTGCAAAAGTATGTAACAGGTAGAAGGAAGCGTTTCCGACCCTATAAAGTATATATATTCTTGTTCAGGATCACTAGCCGAGTCGATCTAGCCATGTCCGTCTGTCCGTCTGTCCTGCTGTCTGCTGAGATCTCGGAGACTATAAAAGCTAGAAGATTGGCATTTTGCATGTAGATTTTAGGAGTTCCTACGCAGCGCAAGTTTGTTTCAAAATGGTGCCACGCCCCCTCTGACGCCCACAAGCCACAAGCTGTGGCCACAGTTTTGATGCTATTATGAAAATTTTAATTGATATGTATTTGTTTCGTCAATACCTTAGGCCAATCGCCTAATAAAAGTTTGCCACGCCCACTCTAACGCCCAAAAAGCCATTAAACGCTTAAGCCTGGCTAGCGCCTACATTTCCGCCTTTCATTTCGCAATACAATACATCTAACGGATGACTTTGGAACAGCTGGCAAAGGTGCTAATTCGAGCGGCGAAAAACATACAAGAAGGCATATTTATATTAAGTTGTTAAGCTGAGTAACGGGTATCTAATAGTCGAGGCACTCGACTACAGCGTTCTCTCTTGTTAAATTTTAAATATTTGCATAAGTCATGTATAATTGATAATTTTTATATCACTGGACTGTACTTCAGAATACAATTTTCAAATATAGCTTTCGCTACAGTGAATATACTTTTGTTTGTAATTGGAGTGGCAACTAAATATTTTGTTCAATCACATATAAGTGTGACTGCATATTCGTTACCATTTTCTAATTTTGGTAGTGGACCAAGAGTTTCTACTACTACTCTGTCGAAAGCATTGATAGGAATGATTGTGCGTCTTCACAGAGAACGGTCGTGTTTTTGTTTTGCGCTCCGAATTTTCATTTTTCTTATTGAAACCACCGGGGTTTACTTAAATCTCTTTAACGTTTCTACACCTTTAAGTGTTTTCTAACAACTTTCCGTTCGCTTCGCGAGTGCATCGTGATTAACTTGTGTTCAGTAAACAAAATGTTTTTATCATAATTTAATTCGGTGCTGGTTTGTTGTTATTGTTTTCTATTGCCCCTCTTTTCAGTCTTTCTGTTCGTCGTTGAGCGCTGTTGGAACGGCACGCACTCCAACGGCAATATCTCTCAAAGGTGTTTTATACCGGAGTTAATCGGTTAATAATCTCGCTCTCTCTCTCTTTTCGTTTCTACCTCGTTTCGTGGTGCCTAACATCAAAGTTATTCAGTGTTTCGCTACCGCTCTGTCACTCTTCTTGATCTCTCATTAAAAAGTTCTTGATAGCTTTCGATTTTTTTTGTCCGCTATAGTGCACAGTGGTCCGTGGTCATCGAAAATGGCTTTCTGTTCATTAAAAAATTGCAAGAAAGTTATCTCGGCTGGACAGCAAAGTATTCCCTTCCATACATGTGATAAAATTTATCACGCAAAGTGTCTTGGCTATTCTGGCCTGGTTCGCGATGCCATAGATAAGAGCAGTGGCCTACGCTACTACTGCGATGAATGCATTGTATCACTAATCGCATGCATTTCTATGGCAGGTGCCGTGCAACCTGATGCCCGCGATTCGATTCCAGCTCAGCTGCCAATCTTAGGCGCCACTCAAATGGTACTAAGATCGGGGACAAAAAATGATTCGGTATCCGAAGTTGCTGGAATCGATGTGGCTCCGATAGGTACTTCCGCTCTGTCCGATCAAAATAAAGTAGTGTCCCCAACACCTCATGTAGACTTAAAGTCCGGATTACCGGCCGATACAGGTAGTACAGATACAAATTCTGTAGTACCAAAAAGGGTTGCATTTGTTGTACCAAAAACGGTTACTTGTGTTCGGGTGCCCCAGCTATTTGTTTCACGGCTCGCCCCAGACCTCTCATCACTGGATATTACGGCTTATAGCCGTAACAAAATCCAAGTTGATGATTTGAAGGTCGAACAATTTAAATTTTCTTATGATAGGAAAGTATCATCATTTAAGATTATTATTCCTTGTGCTCTTTTTGCATCTGTGTGTTCCACCAGTTTCTGGCCCGAGGGCATATTTGTAAAAGAGTACGAAGCTAAGAGAAAAAAGAATAGTTCAGGGGAAATGGAAAATACCATTAAAGAACCATCCCCAGCGCCCTCCACAATCCGCTTCTGTCCCAAAAATCTAGCCTCCTCTTTTCTTCTTTGCTATCAGAATACAAGAGGCTTACTTAGTAAGCTGACTAAATTGTACTCGGATGGTTTTTCATTCCCATATAATATTATGGTATGTACAGAGACCTGGTTAAGGCCGGATATTCTTAGCTCCGAAATTCTCCCGGGTAAGTACACAATTTATAGGCTTGATCGTCAGTCCAGACGGGGAGGTGGAGTCCTGATTGCTGTCGACTCCACCTTTTCGTCTGAATTACTATCTTTCGAAGAATTTTATGACATCGAATTCCTAGGTATAAAATTATCGTTTCCCGGTAGTTTTGTATATATTACTGTTTCATATATCCCACCATCATCTGAGTTCCCTATTTACGCAAATCACCTTTCCGTTACTCAGTCCATTTCCAAAAAACTGTCAGATCGAGATTTTAATATACCTAGTGCGACATGATCCCCTGAAGAAAACTCTCACATTTTACTTCCTTTAGCGCAGCATGACTTTATTGACGGCTTGCTTGACATTGCGCTATCCCAAGTGAACCATGTTAAGAACTCCTTAGGACGTTTGCTGGACTTGTGTTTTGTTTCAAATTCAGAAGGCGTTTGCCTATCAAGAACGTCACCACTTACACAACCGGAAGATCCTTATCATCCAATTCGAAAACTGATGTAGACGCAAGAACAGAGCTGAATAAAAATTCCGAAAAGTCGGTTAAACGAATCCGCTGCTTTCGTAAGGCAAACTTTCATCTTTAAATACTTTTATATCCGGCTAAGACTGGTCCGAATTTTATTCATGCACTAACGTGGCTAAGGCCGTTAATATCTTTTATAATGCATTGAATTCCTTCTTTTATCTGTGTGTATCGTTATACTATCCGTCAATTTCAAATAAACCTCCGTGGTTTAATAAAGAGTTGTCACACCTAAAAAATATTAAGTCCAGACTTTTCAATAAATTTAAAATGTGCGGTTCACAATCTGCCTTCTCTCGGTACCTAAGGGCTCGGTCAAATTTTACCGTGCTTAACGCCCGGTTTTATAAAAGCTATCTGACTCGTTGTAGTGTCCAATTTTTTTTTTTATAATTTTGTTAACACTAAGCGTAAATCTGCCTGTTACCCTGCATCGCTATCATTCGAAAACTCTACGGCAAACTCTGATCAGGCAATTGCCGATCTATTTGCCCAGTTTTTCCAGACAACATATTCTGTTTCATCCCGTCCAAATCCGTCTTATTCAAATGCCATACCCAAGTCGAACTTGATTTTTTGTCCGAGGTTAAGCGAAAGCTCCCTTCTTTTGGATCCCCTTAAAGTTAAGCCAGTCTATTCACCGGGTCCGGACGGAGTTCCAGGCTGCGTGCTTAAATACTGTGCTGAAACTCTGTGTAGACCTCTGTACAAATTGTTTACCTTGTCTTTAAAAACATCTCATTTCCCACTTGTTTGGAAGGAGTCATTTGTTATTCCCCTTCATAAGAAAGGAAATAAATCGAATACAAGTAATTACAGAGGTATATCCTAAGCTTTTCGAAAACACTATTACACCCCATTTGCAACATCTTTGTAGATCGATTATATCTCCATGTCAACATGGATTTATAAGGCGAAGATCTACGACGACAAACCTCTTGGAGCTAACGAGCTAATAAATGGCTTTAGAAAGAACATGCAGACTGACTCGCTTCTTGTATTAAAGCTAGACTTATAAGGGTTTCCATGTGATCTTCTAACATGGATCTCAAGTTATCTGAGTGGTAGGACTCAACGAGTCCTCTTCAAAAACTCGATCTCTGATTTGATCCGAGTTACTTCAGGCGTCCCACAAGGAAGCCACCTTGGCCCACTTCTTTTTACTTTATTTATAAACGATCTCCCTCTAGTCTTGACAAAGTCGCAATATATCGAAATTTCCAGCAGTTCAGACTTACAATCGGACCTAAATGCTTTTTAAACATGGTGTTGTGAAAATCTTTTGGATTTCAATAGCGCTAAGTGCAAAGTAATGACATTTTTTCGGGTGAACCCACAATATGCAACGTATACGCTGGGTGGTTGCGCGTTGTCTAGAATTACGCATGTTGATAACCTTGGCGTCCTCCTTGACCCAAAACTTAAGTTTTGTGACCATATTACTTCTATGGTGAATAAAGCCAGGGGAGTACTTGGATTTATTAAAAGGTGGTCAAAGGAATTCGATGATCCCTACGTTACAAAGACTCTGTTCATTTCATTAGTCCGTCCAATCCTGGCGTAATGTTCAGCAGTTTGGAGTCCTCAGTATGGTGTACATATAGACCGGATAGAGTCTGTGCAAAAGAACTTTTTATTATTTGCTCTATGGGGCCTTAACTGGAATGCAAGCCTTATTTTACCATCCTACTCTAGTAGACTTCTCCTAATTAATCTACCATCCTTAGTAAACCGTAGAACGATGCTTGGCACAACATTTATCTATAAACTTATTCACGGGGATGTGGAGAGTCCCGAGTTACTGGGTCTCTCTTATTAGGCTCCGCGCGTAACAATCGTAAGGGCCATTTGTTTGCGCTGATAAGAGTGCATCAACGTCCGAAAAAAAAAAATTAAAAATGTCTGGTATTGCTAAAAGATTCTTTGTAAGTTTTGTTACTTTTGATTTTTGACATTTTTGTATTTACTCCGTAATCTATCGAGTCATACCTTTCCAAAAATAATGTCTTTAAACCTTGGCCAAGGTGGGATCTCCTTGTATAGGGTCAGTGTGATATGTTGAAAGAATAGCTTCTTTTTCTTTTTCGTTTTTAATTAGGGTCACCGGGTTGAGTATCGCTACTCTTAATGAATTCAGTATTTTATTGCCCATTTCTTTGAAATTATCAATGGAAACTTGTTCAAAGATATTTTCCCACGGTGCCACTTTAAGTTGGCTGATGTATTTATGTATACTGGCTTGCATCTCAAGCCTTTGGAAAAAAAAGACCTAAGTCGAGAACTCCATTATAAATTGCCTAGGCTAGTCTATTTCTTTCTCTTCTGCGCAGGATTTCTGTCTACTTTGGTATCTTGTAGTTACATTCTTTATACTTCTGTTGATAATTTGTAGCTCTTTTTCTGGGAGTTCCTGTTTTTTTGTACTTTTGTTACTTTCAACTTTTGTAAACGATTTTGCAACTGGAATTTTATTTTGTGTTGAGTTAAAACTGCTCTACATACACGCTTTCTTACTAACATCTGTTATCATGCAAAATTCTTTAATGAAATCTGGGTATTGTAACTAATGTAGTTTTATAAGAGACGATTTGATTTCGAATGCATGCTGGCAATCAGCTGTCCATTCAAATTTTACATCCTCTTTACATAACCTAGTTATGTGACGAGAATAGTCGTCTATAATAATTGCAGAGTGCAACGAATCTTCTTGCGCTGTCCGCATCATGTTGGACTGAATAGTTTTTAATGACGTCCTTTATCAGCGCATTTATGTCCCAGAAAAGTGACTTCATGCATAAAAAATTAGCATTTTTCAGTATGTAACTTCAGGTTGTATCGCCTACACTTCTTAAAAACATCTGTTAAATTTGTAAGCATTTTTTTTTGGAAGAACCATAAAGGAATGCTTGAGAAATGTCATTCATATATAAAATCATATTCTCTGAAAATAATTTGGCGCTATTTTTAAGCCGAATGGTAATGGCGTGAAGCGATACGAACCATTGCTCATTGAAAAAGACGTTATATATCTGGAACCTAACATTAAGTCAAGGCATGAAAAATATTTTGGTCTAGGTTGATCTAAAATATCAACAATTGTAGGGAGCGAAAATTTATACGATAACAGTTTCTTATTAATTTGACGATAGTTAATTACTAATCGCCATTTTTTCTTGTGGAGTCCGGAAGGACTTTTTCGAAACTAACAATAATGGGCTGTTATAAACAGATACAGATGGTTCTGCAATTGTATTGTCTTTTTGTATCTGCTCTTGAATTTCATCTTTTTTGCTTTGAGGACTTCTATAATTTTATATTCATCGTCCTTTAATCTCAGTTTTTGTTTATAAAAATTATTCGTAGTTATAGATTCGGTTTCTAGGCCGAATAGGCTTGAAAGCTGAGTCTTGTGGGGGGAAGTTCTTCGAAAGTTGAGATAATACAGACGAAAGTGGTTCATATGTTAAGTTATTTATACTGACTACTTTATCGGTATTGGTTGTGTATAGGGGAGTACAGTTTTTAAATTAGTTTTTATTTATAACGAGGACGGCAGCTAACTTCGGCAAGCCGAAGTTTTAATACCCTTGCAGACTTTGCCGAAATTGCTAAAACTGAAAAAGTAGCGAAAGGAATAAGGTATACATAAATAAACTAGATTTGCATCGTTTGATGTCAATTGCTTTTATACTGCAAAAATGTCATATAAAAATAGAAAAAAAGGGATACTTTTGCAGCCTTTGACTATTTTTCCTACGGAAGCTATAAGAAATAGACGTCCGATCGGCAAGTGCTTTTACCCTAATCAAGATATGCGTAAATAAATAAGACTTGGAAAAATTTATGTCAGTAGCTTACACACTACGCGAAAAATTCAGAAAATCATAAAAATTGGACCGATTTCACCCTGTTGTTCCTATGGGCGCTGTAAGATATAGACGTCCGATCGTCACATGCTTTTACCCTAATCAAGGTATGCATAAAAAAATACGATTTGGAAAGATTCATGTCAATTGCTTATATACTGTGCGAAATATCCTAAAAATCATTAAATTTTAACCGATTTCACTCTATTGTTTCTATGGGAGCTATAGGATATAGACGTCCGATCGCCAAGCGCTTTTACCCTGATCAAGGTATGCATAAAAAAATAAGATTTGGAAAGATTTATGTTAATAGCTTTTACACTGCGCAAATATCTTCCATTCTTGAAAGTTATATCCGATTGTTCCTATGGGAGCTATGGATATAGACGTCCGATCAGCACGCGCTTTACCTTGATGAAGGAATGCATAAAAAAATACGATTTGAAAAAATTTATAGCAATAGCTTTTACACAGCGCGAAATATTCTGAAAAACATAAAATTTGGACCGATTTTACCCTATTGTTCCTATGGGAGCTATAGGATATAGACGTCCGATCGCCAGGCGCTTTTACCCTGATCAAGGTATGCATTAAAAAATACAATTTGGAAAGATTCATGTCAATAGCTTTTACACTGCGCGAAATATCATCAATTCTTGCAAGATATATCCGATTGTTCCTATGGGAGCTATAGGATATAGACGTCCGCTCGGGGCGATTTTCAAACTTGATCTGCGTACACATGTTTTAGGACGAGTGTGAAAGTTTCAGATCGCTAGCTTTTAAACTGAGCTCGCAAACGGTATTGAAACAGACGGACAGACGGACGGACGGACGGACGGACAGACGGACATAGCTATATCGACTCCCCTATTGATCCTGATCAAGAATATATATGGGAGCTATAGGATATAGACGTCCGATCGGGGCGATTTTCAAACTTGCTCTGCGTACATATGTTTTAGGACGAGTGTGAAAGTTTCAGATCGCTAGCTTTTAAACTGAGCTCGCAAACGGTATTGAAACAGACGGACAGACGGACAGACGGACGGACGGACAGACGGACAGACGGACAGACGGACAGACGGACAGACGGACATAGCTATGTCGACTCCCCTATTGATCCTGATCAAGAATATATATACTTTATAGGGTCG
Source organism: Drosophila prolongata (assembly GCA_036346975.1). NCBI lineage: Eukaryota > Metazoa > Arthropoda > Insecta > Diptera > Drosophilidae > Drosophila > Drosophila prolongata. The sequence continues at coordinate 3,775,137 of JAYMZC010000320.1, forward strand.
GAAACGTCTCCTTCACTGCGTTACAAACTTCTGACCAAAATTATAATACCCTCTGCAAGGGTATAAAAAAATAATTGTTTTTTGAATTCAGTTAAACTTCCGAAGTTATGGGCAGTTTTATAATCGGTGTCCAAAACATAAAAACGCTCTCCTGAAAAGTTGCCATTTTCAAAGTCGGTGTAATTCTGCAAAATATACTGGACGAATCGTTTCGAAATTTTGCACAGCACTTCCTTACTATATTCCTCAGGTAACGATGACGATTTTTTTTTGTTTTTGGGAAAATTTATTATTTTTACAACAACAAATAACAAGAAAGGAAAGCTAACTTCGGACGTAGCCGAAGTTGATATACCCTTGCAGAATATTCTGTAAATTATATTCTTCAAAATTATTCATATGATGTACTCTTAATACTCATAAAAAGTCCCAACTTCCTAACTTAAAAAACACCAAAGTCATGGCATTTCCAATCGTTCAGTTATATGGCAGCTATAGGATATAGTCAGCCGATCCTTATGAAATTTGGTAGGTCGGATTGATTGGCCAAAAATAAAACCCTTAGAAAATCCCAACTTCCTAACTTTACAAACACCAAAGCTATGGCATTTCCGATCAATCAGTTATATGGCGGCTATAGGATATAGTCGTCCGATCCTTATGAAGTTTGGTAGGTCGGATTAATTGGCCAAAAATAAAACTCATAGAAAATCCCAACTTCCTAACTTTAAAAACACCAACGTTATGGCTTTTCCGATCGTTCAGTTATATGGCAGCTATATGATATAGTCGCCCGATCCGGCTCGTTCCGACTTATATACTACCTGCAATAGAAAGACAACTTTTGGGAAAGTTTCAAGCAGATAGCTTTAAAACTGAGGGACTAGTTTGCGTAGAAACGGACGGACAGACGGACAGACGGACGGACAGACGGACAGACGGACATGGCTAGATCGACTCTCCTGGTGATGCTGATCAAGAATATATATACTTTATAGGGTCGGAAATGTCTCCTTCACTGCGTTGCAAACTTTTGACTGAAATTATAATACCCTCTGCAAGGGTATAACAACAACAAATAAAGTCGGTAAAAAAATTAAAAAATAAAAACTTACTTGGAAAAATGTGTCCTTTAAATAATGCAATTTGATTTTTTCAATTCAGATGATTCTGTGATTAGTTACAATGTATACCACGAACCGACTTTTTTCGAGGAGCCGCTGGAGATTGTATATATCTCACTCCCTTTTAAATATTGTTGAATGCAAATGTTCACACATATTGTTTAAATGTTGTATTATTTCATGGAAAAATAAAAATTTTACTTAGACTACTCGTATCGCCAATAAAAATTCGAAAAAAATTAACGATTTTTCAGCGAATCAACCATACTCCACCCTTAAGTAGTCTTATGAACGTATTTTGTGATGTTGCTATAGTATTTCCTATGTATATACCTGGCTGAATTTCTTGGCTTGGAATACACGTTCATCTACTGAATCTAATTCGATTTTTCAGACTACTTGGGATCTTGCTGGCTGAAATTTTGAGTTATTGCCAGAACTGTATGTTATTGAAACATAAATTGGAAATCTTAAATTACTTGGTCTAGTTATAGGCCAGTCTTCAGATGGCTTGAAGTCTAATAGTTGTATTTTTTAATGAAATCGATTTCTAATATTCCATAACAAATGGCAAATTGTGAATTTACAAAATGAAATTATATTGATTGACATGTTAAAAAGACAAGTTCTTTAGCTGTTGAAACATTAATGAAGGATACGAATATATTTTGACTGAGGTTGATGGTGTGAATCATAAGGTTCCCTATTGTTGAGTATCTTAAGGGGTTATCCGGGTCTTAAAGCCCGAAAAAAAGCCTATTTTCGTAAATTTTTTTTAAAAGATCTTACGACAATTTCACAAATTTCATTTATTGTACATTAATGTTTAAGGTTTGACCAACAATGTGTAAAAATTTTAACCAAAAATTTTAAAAATTGAGCAGTTGAGGCAGGCTTGAACTTGACCACATAAAAAATTGTGTCCTTGCGGTAGCCAAAATATCTCCGTCAATTTTTATCTGGAATCAAAAAACCAAAGTTATTCTGATAGTGTATGTGTTGTCTGGCTTGTCCATTTTTTTTTAAATTAAAAATTGAATTTTTTGTAGCGCTTTTCATAAAAAATGTATTTTTTTACGTAAATTTTGGCCATATTTTGGCTTATAAAATGAGTTGTAATTGAAAATAAAAAAAATCCCTCCGTTAAGGACAAGAAAAACATGTCTAAAAGAAGTGTGCATAAGCAGAAGTCGATCGGTGCAATAGTTTTTGAGAAAACGTGACTACCGACTACAAAAAAGTGGTTTTGAGAAAAACGCGTTTAAAGTGCCGCATTTGCTCGACGCCACAGCCCGAATTGCCAGTTGTGACTCATTCGTACGCTGGGCTTTAAATTTCTCCCATTCCTACAGTTTTGCTTTGATCGACTTGAAATTTTCCGATAACATTCCTGACACTTTGTACTATTATATAAAAAAGGTGGAAAAAATTGAATTTTTTGAAGTGTCAAGACCCGGATAACCCCTTAAGGCTGTTGGGAGTTTCCCAAACCGTTTTGGGCTACCCTAACATTGCTACTGTTATTGGAGATTTTACCTCCATTTTGACGATTTTTCCATCTGTAATTCCCACGTCCTGTATTGTTGTTGTTGGTGTTATAATTATATTGGTCCTTATAATTATTTCTATTATAATTATTATTTTAACCGCGGCCATTGACTCTACCACGAAAATTACGTCTGAGTATTTACCGCGATAAGCCTGACCTCTTTGAGTGTAGAAGATGGTGCTCGCGTTGTCCGTCATTTATGTGCTACAATTAAGGGGGTATATACCATTTTTATTTTGAAAAAATCGAAACTTTTTTTTGCTTTATCTTAAAGAACAACTTCTTGAGAACATTTCCCTAAATGTTCATAGAGATTTGAGCAGTAGAAAAAAAGTTACAGCACTCATAGGCGCGCGCCTCGTCCCCGCCCAAACCCAAACTTAAAAACTTTAAATGCGAATATCTCGAAATGGTGTTTTTTGAAAAATGACTTTGCGGTGATATGGATTGGCGAAAAACTACTGAGCCGATTTTCTTCAAATTTTTTTTTAAATGTTCGTAATGTATTTTATTAGTACTCGAACGATCGTTTTTTTCATGTAAAAATTTTTATTTCGCCGAAATAGATAGTTTTGTAAGCATTTTAGCGTCCAAAAACGTCATTTTTTGCATAAAACGTTCCCGTATGCACAAAAAAAACAAATTTTAAAAACGTTCGTTCAAGTACAGGATACTACTTTAAACTAATGAAATATTTTTATTTTTTCGGTTTCAGTTGACCCGTTCGTCCTGGGGAATTATCACCGCAATGCTCTTAAAAAAAGGCGTTTAAGGGAAACAGCCACATGGTCATGTCTCGAATCGCTTCCTTGTTGCTGAGCTTATCAGCATGTTCATATGACAAATATTTGCAATTTTTGCTTTTATTACGTCTGAAATTTCTCGTACAATCGTGTCTTATTATCCTTTTGATAGATATTAACATAGCAGCTTAAATAAAATCGAATAATTTTCTCTCGAGCACATCGTGCCCATTTGATGGTCATTTATTTATTTATTCGTTAGATTTCGAAAAAAAATGGTCAATTCATAAACTGCGCATCTAAGCCGTCGGTATTATGTATATCAATGTATATAAATTGCGGCGACAAATTTGCCGGCTATGAGAGAGAGAGTATTATGCCCATATAGTAACGGAGCGGTCGCGCAAGCTTGACATGTAGTCATATTACTTCGCACTCTAAGTGCTAGGAACATTTGGTTTAAAACAAATGCTACATTGTATTTGAGATATGGCATACTGCGTGAGCATATTACACAAGATCATAAGCTTAAGTTTATATCAGGAGCGCTTAAGGGTGTATAGTTAATTCGGTGAAAAATCTGACATTTTTAAAAAAATTTTATTGGCGATACGGATAGTCTCAGCTCAATTTTGCATGTCATTGGGCAACATTTAAACAATATGTGTGATTTTTTTCTTCCAAAAATATAAAATAAAATATAAAAATGTGACGGCGATTCCGATGCCGCCACAATTATTCCCGATCCCCACGGAGGGGAGGAGGAAATATGCGTATTTTTATTATTACTATTATTGTTATTCCTTTTTGATTTTCTAGCTTTAAGAGAAAAACAATGAATTAATAATTAGCATAATAAGCCTAGGCAAAAACAAACATAAGTACATTATTTAATAAGTGGAAAGGAGAGGGGAGAGCGGGGAAGAACCGAACGACCTGAACGGAGCGCAAAGCCCACCTCAGCGACTGCGCGGTCGACGACAGCTGAGAGCGAGAGGGAATATCGAAAAGCGAGCTGGGCAGAGCAAAGTAGTTGCTGTTGCCAAAAGGAGAAAAGGGTGTCGCGAAATTAAACGTCACCACCATGATACAATAACATAAGGTAGTCTCGTCGGCTGTCTAAACGTTCGGGTTTTTGTCAGTGCGTGTTCGTCTTTCGAAGGGAAGGGTTGTCTGCGGACGAATTTTTTAGGAAATTAACCCTTGAGCAACATGACATTTTGCAATGTGTGCCGCAAACACGTCGATGGCGTAAAGGCACCGAAATGTTTGGAAAAAAGAGCGCTGTGGGAGGAATCGCTGTGATACTTTTAAAATAACAAAGAATGTAATGTATGTATTTCTAAACTTATACTAACATTTTCGGCTGCGATTATTAAAGTTTCGTTTACATTCTTTGTTATTTTAAGATTAGTATATATTCTAGAATTAAGAAAAAATACTCAGTATTCAGAGACAAAAACAACGCCTAATTTCAAATTCAAAATTATTAAAAATTAAATTATAAAAAAAAATTAAACTCCTTTTATTATGAAAGGCAAAAAAAAACCCCCTGAACCATCTAAGGGTTAATCCACACATTCTATTGTCGCTCTGCTCGCACTTACTAAACAGTTCCCATCTCACTCGCACTCATTGTTATAATAGGTACCAAAATTTTGCCGACGAGACTACCTTATGTTATTGTATCATGGTCACCTCTGCGACTGTGTGGTAAGAAGATGGTGAGATCGGAGAGGCCAAGGGCACGAGAACAAAATTTGAAGGAACGCAGAGGACTGACACGCGAACATCGGAGCCGGATAGTCGTACTTGGAAAAAACGAGATAAGTCGCAATTAGGCAGAACACGTGGTTTTTCTAGTCGGTAAGCGAAACGGTACAGTCGTGCAGAATTTAAATGGTGCAGCGAGAAACGCGATTAGAACGTAAACTTGTAAGACGAAGATTGGTAAATTAATGTGAACAAGACGAAAAGGCGGAAGAACCCAACAGTGAATAAAGACAAAAAAATTAATGAATTATAATTTCGACAACGAGTGCGTATTCTTTTTTTCCCTGACCTTTGACTCGTCTAAATCGAGCCCGTTGAATAAATAAATTAATTATAACAAGTGATAATAGCCCCTAACCTGAGAATCGATCTAACTCAACAGAACCGTAGCCCCGACGCGTAATCGACTAACATATCGGCCGTTAATAGAGTGTTATCGTATCGTACCCTGGGTCCGCCCGAGTTTTATCGTAGTTGTTATTAAAGCCCTGGGTCCGCCCGAGTTTTATCGTAGTTATTATTAAAACCCTGGGTCCGCCCGAGTTTTATCGTAGTTATTATTAAAACCCTGGGTCCGCCCGAGTTTTATCGTAGTTATTATTAAAGCCCTGGGTCCGCCCGAGTTTTATCGTAGTTATTATTAAAGCCCTGGGCCCGCCCGAGTTTTATCGTAGTTATTATCAAAGCCCTGGGTCCGCCCGAGCTTATCGTAATTAGTAATAAAACCCTGGGTCTGCCCGAGTTTTATGGTAGTTATTATTAAAGCCCTGGGCCCGCCCGAGTTTTATCGTAGTTATTATCAAAGCCCTGGGTCCGCCCGAGCTTATCGTATTATAGCAACTTCAAGTGTAGGATGGTAAGCGTCTTCAGGATTGGAGAGGGCTAATTCAAGTTACGAATGCATTGGCGAACTCCGAGACAAAAAAAGGTCTAAAACTTTACTGGAGCAGTTTAAGAATGAGTTCAGTGGTCCTAAAGAAAGATCAAGAAGACCTTGAACAAACTCATGGGCCTTGGTGGGAACGAGAGCACTTGAGTCAGTTGATGGCATCCAAGAAATGGCAGGGACAATAAGATGATCGTTATTGCAAAGGGTTGAATGAATACTCTGTATTTGAGCCAAATGCTGAAGGTAGAGGCTAATATCAGACCGAAGGGGAATATACGAGCATGATATAAAAAAGAAATAATCGTGAAGCTTAATCCGAACTGCAACAAACTCTTATGTGCTGTCCGTAGCAATTGTCAGAATACGTTGAGAGACAAGATCGGGCTTGACGGCAATAAAAACACCACCGTCAAGACGTACTGAGCGGTCACATCTATATATAAAATAATTTCCAGCAAATATTTTGAGGCGGGAGACAAAAATTAGCTTTTTTTGTGCAACGCCCAATAAGGGCTTAGGTTCCCTTTAAGCGACTCCAGATAAGCTTGACTGCGATGGTCCAACCAAATATTGGATCCTGGTAAAAATAGTTTTATTAACTTGATGTGTGCTGGTAATGATGCAATTAACGTAAACTGAAAGCAGCCTGCTCAAGGATTCAAAGGATGATCCACAAATAAATAAAAGCAAAGCTGATGCAGAGTCCTCATAAATTGCCCTAGCACTATAAAGACACCTCGAACTCTAAGGGCCATCATACACAAAATAATTTATATTTAAACTCATTTAATACTTTTTAAGAGAAAACGGATCGAATCTGTTGATGATCCTGTTAAAAATGATGGTCGGAAATGTTTTCTTCACTGCTTTGCTGTCTTCTGACTGAATTTTCAATATATAAAACTTTTGTACGAAGATTTGGTGCAATTTAGTTGAATGCATATTCGACAAAAATTGAATTTGTTTATATATTTTATTTCAGTTTTTGTATTTTTTCATAAGCTTTCGGATCGTGAATATAGGGCGGTATCTACATGTATTTATGCAAAACATACTTACTTTCTAACACGGCCTGTGATGATAGTCTAGGTAAAACCAAGTATTGATTGTTAGAAACCACATCTATCAATGTTTGAATTGGGATGTCCGGCATACGAATACTTGCTACGTAGTTGGTTGAATCTTCATTGAATATAAGTACTGTGTCCAAGCTCGTATTAACTTTCAAGCGAGCAATTATATTATTTGATTGCAAACTGTTCATATTAACAAATCTAAAAACAAATGTTAAATTAATTTAGTTTTAATATTTGAATTGTATTAATTCAATATAAATATTTTTGTACTTATTTGTAAAAAAAGTTAAAAGTTATCTTCATGCCACAAAAAGGGTGCATGCAACTATCGCTTCTGAGCTTCAATAAGACTACGTGACTAGTAAAATAAAGAGTCAAATAGATAAAAAAATAAAACTTGACGAGGGCGGTTTGAAATGGTTTAGGCCTGACAATACACTACCTCCTAAGATAACCAAAATTTAGTTTTGTGATAAATTAACTTTTATTGTGATCATTGACTAATCGTGTGACGCTGCGCGCACAATAAATAAGAAAAGCATGAAGTAAATAAATAATAATGAATTAAATGAATTAAATAAATAAGAATAAAAAAGCATGAAACAAAAGAAGTATTTAATTTCAAATTCAAACCGAGAACGCGCGCGCGCCAACGATCGCGCACATAGGGGCACACTAGACCGAGAGAGAGAGGGTCACACTTAGCCCGGCAAATCCCACAGACGACGGGCACACTAGATCTCGCCGAGCCCTATATAAGACGGGCCACGGGCCATGGAAAGGCACTTAGCAGCCAACCGTCTAAGGGTGAAGGATCAACTCCCCAGTGGTGGTAAGCAGCGAAGTCATTTTTTTGGTGGACTGGATCATTCGATCCAAGTCCGCTTATACATAGTAGTTAGCTCCTTAGCTTAGTAGTAGTCCCTCCTCCTGGAGGTATCCCTAGGAGACGTCTGATTTTAGGATCACACCTCCTTACGGCACGGTTCACCGGCTGATCTCTCTCTCTTGTGGCTGACTTCAGGGTCCCCAAGCACTTCTCTCTCTCTCTTGCGGCTGACTTCAGGGTCCCCAAGCACTTCTCTCTCTCTCTTGCGGCTGACTTCAGGGTCCCCAAGCTCTTCTCTCTCTCTTGCGGCTGACTTCAGGGTCCCCAAGCAACAAACTCTCTCTCTCTTGTGGCTGACTTCAGGGTCCCCAAGCAACAAACTCTCTCTCTCTTGTGGCTGACTTCAGGGTCCCCAAGCAACAAACTCTCTCGCTCGTGGCTGACTTCAGGGTCCCCAAGCACCCTATTCTCATTTCAGGCAACACATCCCGTATTGGTCCTCTCGAACAGCGGAACGGCCCCGATACCAGGGATTCTAAGTGGACGAAGGAAGCAAAGGCAGCAAGGGCGGCACCCCGTCAAATCGGAGAACTCGTTAGTTGTTAATCAAATGTCAAGATATTTACTGAAATAAAACCTAGTCCTAATCAATTACTAAGTAATTTCCCACGACTTCTACTCTGGGCTGGGTCGGAACTCTCTTTCAGCAACCACGCCTGACACAAACAAATTCTTGTGACAAACCCTGGCCATCCCTGAGCCACCCGACAGCGACGAACCGTCACAGTGGCGCCCGAGCAGGTTTAAGTGGTTGCAGGAGATAAACCGACACCAGCGGAGTAATGTCGAGCTGGGTATATCTGGTACCAAAGAGCGAACTAACGAAATACACAGAAGAGTTCGGATTAGGAACGGCAGAAAGTGAAGATTTAAGACGTTTGTTGGCAGCATTCGCCAAAAAAAAACGGATCATACGGAAACGGTCAAACAAAGACTCGCAGAACTGTCGGAAAAATGTAGGAGAGAAAAAAGCCCGGCGAAAGAAACAATTCCGGCGATCGTGGTAACCAGGGAACAGGAAGAGATAATGGCCACTAAAGGAGCAGGTCTAAGCGACGACATGGAAGAAAAATTGGAAAGAAAAATGGAGAGGAAAATGGAAACAGAAGTCATAGACCGGGTACGCAGTTGGGGCATCCGGTATCAAGGAACAACAAACCCACTGGAGTTCCTAAGCAAAATGGAACAATGGGCAGGCGGATACGGAATCCGGGAGGACCAGCTGATACAGACGATGCCATTCATCCTGGAGGGGATCGCGAGTGATTGGTGGAACACCACGCCGAGCATGATCGTAACATGGACGCAGTTCAGATGAGACAGAGAGAAACAGAGCCCGTAAGAGAATACGCAATGGGACTAAGAAAACTGATGCAATTCACGAAACTCTCAGAGGAAGCCAAATTGGACCGAGTGTATAGAAACAGCAGGAGCAAGATAAAGCTGTACGCTAGGAGGGCAGGATTCAACTCGTTGACTGAGTTTCTCAAACTGGCGGAGGAGGTAGAAGGAATAGAGGCAGAGGACCGGACACAGTCAAGCCAACCTGTGCAGCAGCTAAGACCGGAGATATGCATGCGCTGCGGAGGAACCGGACACGGGGCACGCACGTGTAACAATCCACCGAGGCTGTTTTGCTGGATCTGTGGAAGAAACGGTACAAGAACCACGGAGTGCTGCAGGGCGGGGCCGGGAAACGCAGGAGGCCTGAGCAGATAAAGCTGGCAACTCAGGCGGCGACAAAAGAGCCAGCAGCAGGGGAGCAGTTGTGTTGCGACGGGTTCCAAATAGTAGCCCGGATAAGGGTCGGAAGCAGGACAGCGAAAGGAATCGTGGATACAGGAGCATTCGGGAGCGCGATATCAAGAAACAGATATCAAGATCTGAAACACCAGGGCAGATGGTGTGGAGCCCGTGCAAAAATAACAATGGCCAACGGAACGACGCAGAAGGCGGTAGGAGAGTTCACAGCAGAAGTCCAATTTGGAGGAAGATTGTTCAGTGTGTCGTTTATGATACTGACAGAAGTAGCAGGAGGAATACTGCTATGGATGGACTTTTTGGCAGGGGTACACAGCACGCTGAGGTGTGGAAATTTAGAGCTGGAAATAAGAGAGCCCGGAGGCGAAGAGGAACAATCGGAGACGACTACAGAGCAAGAAGACACGTCAGGGGAACCATCCGAAAAAGAAGTACAGGACTTTCTGGAGACACAAAGGCAAGTATTTGAAGGAATGCAGGGAACAAGTAATATGACAAAACATAAGATTTACCTCAAGGATGATAAACCGATTAAACAGAGGTACTATCCTCGAAATCCGAAACAACAGGCAATCATCAATGAACAGGTGAACGAGTTGTTGGCACTGGGACTCATAGTTTTTTAGGAATGGCGTCATGGTACCGACGGTTCATACCAAATTTCACCGAACAGGCAGGAGCGTTGCAAGGTTTGATCAGGAAAGGACAAAAATTCGAATGGACCAAGAAACAACAGGAATCGTTCGACCAACTGAAAGCGAGCCTAACAAAGGCACCGGTACTGGCATGCCCCGATTTCACAAGGCAATTTAAACTACAAACGGATGCCAGTGACTTAGTCGTAGGCGCGGTCTTAACGCAGGACGGAGAGGACGGGGAGCATGTGATAGCGTTTGCTAGCAGGAGGTTGAGTAAAGTAGAGAAAAATTACAGCGCAACTGAAAAAGAATGCTTAGCAATATATTGGGGCATCAACAAATACAAGATGTACCTCGAAGGCTATCGGTTCATAGTGATAACAGACCACATGGCTTTGAAGTGGCTAAACTCAATAGAAAGCCCGTCGGGAAGAGTGGCCAGATGGGCACTAGGTCTACAACCATTCCAGTTTGAAGTCCAGTACAGAAAGGGAAAATGGAATGCGGTAGCAGACGCCTTATCCAGAACACCACAGAACGAGTTAAAAACAATACAGTACACGGAGACATGGATTGAGGAAAAATACAAGGAACTGGAACAAAACCAAGAAAACACGGAATTCAAGATAGAGGCAGGTAGGCTATATAAACTGTGTAGCAATCGGAGAGACACACAACCATGGAAACTGTGCATAACTGAAGCTGAAATTCAACAGGTGTTGACGGAAAACCACAGTACATCAGAAGCAGGACACCTAGGCATGTTCAAGACACTGAGAAGGGTAAAAAACCGATATTTCTGGCCACGAATGAACAAGGACGTAAGGAAATACGTACAGAAATACGAGTGTTGCCAAAAATACAAGGTATCGCAACAGAAAAAAGCTGGGAAGATGCTGACAAAAGTGGCAGAAGCACCGTGGGAAACCATATGTGTGGATTTCGTAGGACCTCTACCCAGATCAAAGCACGGAAACACCACACTATTAGTAATCGTGGACAAATTCTCGAAGTGGGTAGAACTTGCAGCAATCAGACAGGCTACAGCGGACGCATTCCTACGAGTCTTTAGAGAAAAGGTAATAGCGAGAGTTGGATCTCCAAAAACTCTGATCTCGGACAATGGGGTCCAGTTCACAGGAGGAAAAACAAGAAAGGCCATGGAAAAATGGGGGATACAGCAACAGTTGACGGCACCGTACACACCCCAGGAGAACCCTACCGAGCGAACGAACCGAACAGTTAAAACGATGATCGCACAGCTAGCAGGAGAGGATCAAACCACGTGGGACGAACATTTACCAGAGCTAATGTTAGCATACAATAGTAGTGTATCGGAATCTACAAAATATAGCCCTGCGCAGCTAGTATTCGGAAAAGAGCTAAGATTACCAAACACGGTGTTCGACAGGGTAACAAAAGGATCGGGGTTACAGGAGGAAAGTATAGAACAAAGATGGAACCTATTGAAAGACGTACGAAAGGAGGCAACACAGTATACAGAAGAAGCCGCGGAACAACAAAAACATCACTACAACCTTCGGAAAAGGGACTGGAAACCAGTTGTCGGGGACTTGGTATGGTGCAAGACGCACTATCTGTCAAAAGCGGCAGAAAAATTTAACGCCAAACTAGCACCAAAGTACGACGGCCCCTGGAAGGTAACCAATTTCGTGTCACCAGTAATCATGACAGTGACAGACCAGAGCACACGAAAAACAAAGCGAGTATACATCGGAGACATCAAACAGTACGTAGGAACAAATACAATACAGAATGAACACGATACACTGGCAACACCGGCAAAACTAAAAACCACGGCACCAACCGGGAATATCCAGTCCAGGCAAGGCAACAGCCAAACGGCCGAAACTGCCCAGGAGAAAAGGGTAACGGATACACCGGATAGGGATATACTGGAGCTCCACGAGGAGGAGTCTAACGACGAGGGTTGGACGCTACCGGAGGGAGTAATACTGTCCAGAAGAGCCAAAAACAACATTAAGAAGAAGCTGGATGAGAAGAAACCTGGAAAGCAGCAGCGCTGGCTGGTGAAAGATGGAGAGAGGATTTGGAGAGTAATCGTAAATAGGGGGAATTACGTAACAATTTTACGACACCTCTCGAATCCATGACGGGGGGGGGGAGTGTGACGCTGCGCGCACAATAAATAAGAAAAGCATGAAGTAAATAAATAATAATGAATTAAATGAATTAAATAAATAAGAATAAAAAAGCATGAAACAAAAGAAGTATTTAATTTCAAATTCAAACCGAGAACGCGCGCGCGCCAACGATCGCGCACATAGGGGCACACTAGACCGAGAGAGAGAGGGTCACACTTAGCCCGGCAAATCCCACAGACGACGGGCACACTAGATCTCGCCGAGCCCTATATAAGACGGGCCACGGGCCATGGAAAGGCACTTAGCAGCCAACCGTCTAAGGGTGAAGGATCAACTCCCCAGTGGTGGTAAGCAGCGAAGTCATTTTTTTGGTGGACTGGATCATTCGATCCAAGTCCGCTTATACATAGTAGTTAGCTCCTTAGCTTAGTAGTAGTCCGCAAGCACTTCTCTCTCTCTCTTGCGGCTGACTTCAGGGTCCCCAAGCACTTCTCTCTCTCTCTTGCGGCTGACTTCAGGGTCCCCAAGCACTTCTCTCTCTCTTGCGGCTGACTTCAGGGTCCCCAAGCAACAAACTCTCGCTCTCTTGTGGCTGACTTCAGGGTCCCCAAGCAACAAACTCTCTCTCTCTTGTGGCTGACTTCAGGGTCCCCAAGCAACAAACTGTCTCTCTCTTGCGGCTGACTTCAGGGTCCCCAAGCAACAAACTCTCTCTCTCTTGTGGCTGACTTCAGGGTCCCCAAGCAACAAACTCTCTCTCTCTTGTGGCTGACTTCAGGGTCCCCAAGCAACAAACTCTCTCGCTCGTGGCTGACTTCAGGGTCCCCAAGCACCCTATTCTCATTTCAGGCAACACATCCCGTATTGGTCCTCTCGAACAGCGGAACGGCCCCGATACCAGGGATTCTAAGTGGACGAAGGAAGCAAAGGCAGCAAGGGCGGCACCCCGTCAAATCGGAGAACTCGTTAGTTGTTAATCAAATGTCAAGATATTTACTGAAATAAAACCTAGTCCTAATCAATTACTAAGTAATTTCCCACGACTTCTACTCTGGGCTGGGTCGGAACTCTCTTTCAGCTACCACGCCTGACACAAACAAATTCTTGTGACAAACCCTGGCCATCCCTGAGCCAGCCAGCGACGAACCGTCACAATCGATTAACGAAGTCGTGTGATATGTAAGTAAGCCCACACGATACCAACGCCGTAACCAGCAGGTACATTTAAGGTTGACAGTTATAATGTATGCATATTTGGGAAGAGTTAATGAACAAAACGGGGTAGTCTAATTCATGGAATTTTTTCTCGCTCATATGATTAGGAGCTTGATTCATAATCCTGATCCTAAAAAAAATAAGTTGCTAAAGTGATATACACTAGCTCTATTAACTACAACAACAACTACGCACATAATCATTATCCAATTACAAATATTTATACAAATAGATCAAAAATAGCAACAAGCTTAAGGGTCAATTCTGGTTAGTTTTGTCAAAAAATTGAACATTTTTTTTTGCACTTTTTGAAAGCTTGATGTCTATACTAAAAGGGAAAATCGAAATACGTAATAGTTATGAGCCTCCGAGCCGACCGACTCAAAGCAGGTAGGCAGCGTACATAAAATTTTAAACGGCGACTGTCATATCTCAGTCAATTTTTATGGAATCTTAATATTTTTTTTAATACGCGTAGACTAGTCGCCAGCTTGGTTCCTGTTTCGTGCATTGGCCTACGTCGCCCTGTGCCCTGCTTCCGGAAATGCATTAAAATCATCTTTAAAATATCAGCAATATACCTGAAAAGTTTGAAGTACCTATGCTTTTTTCTTTGTCCAAAAAATAATTCCTGACACAACTATCCAGAATGGACATTTAACAACAATTATTGTAGATCGCAGTAATACATAACCTTTTTTTTTAGCTTCATGTATAGCTGTTGACAAGTAAATTTCTAGTACACAGAAACAAATTCAAATATTTAGATTAAGATATCGATTTTTTTCATAACGTGCCGACAGTCAGTCGGTCGTGAACAGAATGCTCAGGAAGATGGCGAATCCACAAAAGCAACTGGGTGACCAGTGAGCTTCCACAGCTACTACCATCCCAGACATTGTACTATAGGTGATCGACAACCGACCGCTAAGACTATGCGGACCTTAAGCGCTTGAGCGATTCTGCGAAAAACTCCGCACCTGAATCCTGAAACTTAAGTTTTGGGTCAAGAAGGACGCCAAGGTCATCAACATGAGTGATTCTAGACAACGCACCACCATCCAGCGTATTTATGACATATTGCGGGTTCACCCTAAAAAATGTCATTGCTTTATACTTTATTTAAATCCAAAAGATTTTCACAACATCATGTTTGACAAATTTTTAGGTACGATTGTAGGTCTGCTGGAAATTTCGTTATTTTGCGTCATTGGCGTACATGTGGACACGCGACATTGTCAAGACTAAAGGGAAATCGTTAATAAATAAAGTAAAAAGAAGTGGGCCAAGGTGGGCTCCTTGTGGGACGCTTGAAGTAACTCGGATCAAATTAGAGATAGAGTTTTTAAAGAGAACACGTTGAGTCCTAAAACTTAAGATCCATGATAGAAGATGAGTGTGCGTCTTCACAGAGAACGGTCGTGTTTTTGTTTTGCGCTCCGAATTTTCATTTTCTTATTGAAACCACCGGGGTTTACTTAAATCTCTTAAACGTTTCTACACCTTTAAGTGTTTTCTAACAACTTTCCGTTCGCTTCGCGAGTGCATCGTGATTAACTTGTGTTTAGTAAACAAAAAGTTTTTATCATAATTTAATTCGGTGCTGGTTTGTTGTTATTGTGTTCCATTGCCCCTCTTTTCAGTCTTTCTCTTCGTCGTTGAGCGCTGTTGGAACGGCAAGCACTTCAACGGTCATATCTCTCAGAGGTGTTTTATACCGGAGTTAATCGGTTAATAATCCCGCTCTCTCTCTCTTTTCGTTTCTATATCGTTTCGTGGTGCCTAACATCAAAGTTATTCGGTGTTTCGCTCCCGCTCTGTCGCTCTGCTTGATCTCTCATTAAAAAGTTCTTGAGCGCTTTCGATATTTTTGTCCGCTATAGTGCACAGTGGTCCGCGGTCAGTGAAAATGGCTTTCTGTTCATTAAAAAATTGCAAGAAAGTTATCTCGGCTGGACAGCAAAGTATTCCCTGCCATACATGTGATAAAATTTATCACGCAAAGTGTCTTGGCTATTCTGGCCTGGTTCGTGATGCCATCGATAAGAGGAGTGGCCTACGCTACTACTGCGATGAATGCATTGTATACGAGAACCAGGCAATAACTATTAGGCGGCTCACAAAAAGCAGTGTTCCGGAATTAATCCGGAACTGCCGTAAAAATACGGACCTGCTCGTGGCGCTTGAATCTCAGCTCAGTAGCCGCATGCTAGCTGAGCCCGATTCCCCAAAGCGCAAAAAAGTCGAGGTCGGTGGGCATTCTATGGCAGGTGCTGTGCAACCTGCTGCCCGCGATTCGACTCCAGCTCAGCTGCCAATCTTAGGCGCCACTCAAATGGTACTAAGATCGGGGACAAAAAATGATTCGGTATCCGAAGTTGCTGGAATCGATGTGGCTCCGATAGGTACTTCCGCTCTGTCCGATCAAAATAAAGTAGTGTCCCCAACACCTCATGTAGACTTAAAGTCCGGATTACCGGCCGATACAGGTAGTACAGATACAAATTCTGTAGTACCAAAAAGGGTTGCATTTGTTGTACCAAAAACGGTTACTTGTGTTCGGGTGCCCCAGCTATTTGTTTCACGGCTCGCCCCAGACCTCTCATCACTGGATATTACGGCTTATAGCCGTAACAAAATCCAAGTTGATGATTTGAAGGTCGAACATTTAAATTTTCTTATGCTAGGAAAGTATCATCATTTAAGATTGGTATTCCTTGTGCTCTTTTTGCATCTGTGTGTTCCACCAGTTTCTGGCCCGAGGGCATATTTGTAAAAGAGTACGAAGCTACAAGAAAAAAGAATAGTTCAGGGGAAATGGAAAATACCGTTAAAGAACCATCCCCAGCGCCCTCCACATCCTCTTCTGTCCCAAAAAACTAGCCTCCTCTTTTCTTCTTTGCTATCAGAATACAAGAGGCTTACTTAGTAAGCTGACTAAATTTTATTCGGATAGTTTGCTTTCCCATATAATAGAATGGTATGTACAGAGACCTGGTTAAGGCCGGATATTCTTAGCTCCGAAATTCTCTCGGGTAAGTACACAATTTATAGGCTTGATCGTCAGTCCAGACGCGGAGGTGGAGTCCTGATTGCTGTCGACTCCACCTTTTCGTCTGAATTACTAACTTTCGAAGAATTTTATGACATCGAATTCCTAGGTATAAAATTATCGTTTCCCGGTAGTTTTGTATATATTACTTGTTCATATATCCCACCATCATCTGAGTTCCCTATTTACGCAAATCACCTTTCCGTTATTCAGTCCATTTCCAAAAAACTGTCAGATCGAGATCAGCTAATAGTATTGGGTGATTTTAATATACCTAGTGCGACATGGTCCCCTGACGAATACTCTAACATTTTACTTCCTTTAGCGCAGCATGACTTACTGGACTTGTGTTTTGTTTCAAATTCAGAAGGCGTTTGCCTATCAAGAACGTCACCACTTACACAACCAGAAGATCCTTATCATCCAACTCTAGAACTGACTGTAGATGCAAGAACAGAGCTGAATAAAAAATCCGAAAAGTCGGTTAAACGAATCCGCTGCTTCCGTAAGGCAAACTTTCATCTTTTAAATACTTTTATATCCGGCTATGACTGGTCCGAATTTTATTCATGCACTAACGTGGCTAAGGCCGTTAATATCTTTTATAATGCATTGAATTCCTTCTTTTATCTGTGTGTTCCGTTATACTATCCGTCAATTTCAAATAAACCTCCGTGGTTTAATAAAGAGTTGTCCCACCTAAAAAATATTAAGTCCAGACTTTTCAATAAATTTAAAATGTGCGGTTCACAATCTGCCTTCTCTCGGTACCTAAGGGCTCGGTCAAATTTTATCGTGCTTAACGCCCGGTGTTATAAAAGCTATTTGACTCGTTGTAGGGTCCAATTTTCACAAGATCCAAAACAGTTTTATAATTTTGTTAACACTAAGCGTAAATCAGCCTGTTACCCTGCATCACTATCATTTGAAAACTCTACGGCAAATTCTGATCAGGCAATTGCCGATCTATTTGCCCAGTTTTTCCAGACAACATATTCTGTTTCATCCCGTCCAAATCCGTCTTATTCAAATGCCATACCCTAGTCGAACTTGTCCGAAGTTAAGCGAAAGCTCCCTTCTTTTGGATCTCCATAAAGTTAAGCCTGTCTATTCACCGGGTCCGGACGGAGTTCCAGGCTTCGTGCTGAGGTACTGTGCTGAAACTCTGTGTAGACCTCTGCACAAATTGTTTTCCTTGTTTTTAAAAACATCTCATTTCCCTCTTATTTGGAAGGAGTCATTTGTCATTCCCCTTCATAAGAAAGGAAATAAATGCAATACAAGTAATTACAGAGGCATATCCAAATTATCCGCCATCCCAAAGCTTTTCGAAAACACTATTACACCCCATTTGCAACATCTTTGTAGATCGATTATATCTCCATGTCAACATGGATTTATAAGGCGAAGATCTACGACGACAAACCTCTTGGAGCTAACGTCTTTTGTAATAAATGGCTTTAGAAAGAACATGCAGACTGACTCGCTTCTTGTATTAAAGCTAGACTTATTAGGGTTTCCATGTGATCTTCTAACATGGATCTCAAGTTATCTGAGTGGTAGGACTCAACGAGTCCTCCTCAAAAACTCGATCTCTGATTTGATCCGAGTTACTTCAGGCGTCCCACAAGGAAGCCACCTTGGCCCACTTCTTTTTACTTTATTTATAAACGATCTCCCTCTAGTCTTGACAAAGTCGCGTGTCCTTATGTACGCAGATGACGTTAAGTTATGCCTGCAATATAACGAAATTTCTAGCAGTTCAGACTTACAATCTGACCTAAACGCTTTTCAAACATGGTGTTGTGAAAATCTTTTGGATTTAAATAGCGCTAAGTGCAAAGTAATGACATTTTTTCCGGTGAACCGCATGTTGCTGACCTTGGCGTCCTCCTTGACCCTAAACTTAAGTTTTGTGACCATATTACTTCTATGGTGAATAAAGCCAGGGGAGTACTTGGATTTATTAAAAGGTGGTCAAAGGAATTCGATGATCCCTATGTTACAAAGACTCGGTTTATTTCACTAGTCCGTCCAATCCTGGAGTACTGTTCTGCAGTTTGGAGTCCTCAGTATGGTGTACATATAGACCGGATAGAGTCTGTGCAAAAGAACTTTTTATTATTTGCTCTACGGGGCCTTAACTGGAATGCAAGCCTTATTTTACCATCCTACTCTAGTAGACTTCTCCTAATTAATCTACCATCCTTAGTAAACCGTAGAACGATGCTTGGCACAACTTTTATCTATAAACTTATTCACGGGGATGTGGAGAGTCCCGAGTTACTGGGTCGCATAAGCTTCTCCGTGCCAAATAGAATTACCAGAAACTATGTTCCTCTTACATTAAATATTTGTAGATCTAACTTTGATATGCATTAACCGTTTAGAGTACTGTATAACGACTATAATAGACTATACCACATTATTTTCTACTACCGACTCTTTGCCAAGCCTAAAATCATTAATTTTATCTTACTTAGCACAAAATTAGTATTAGTATTAGTCTCGTACGTATTTCTAACTTAGTCTGTCCGCTTCTACATTGTGCTTTTAACTTCTCGCGATCTCGTTTTTACGCCTATTAGGCTCCGCGCGTAACAAGCACTGCTTGGTGTCGTAAGGGCCACTTGTTTGCGCTGATCATAGTGCATCAACGTCCGAAAAAGATCACATGGAAACCCTAATAAGTCTAACTTTAATATAAGAAGCGAGTGACTTACTGAAATCAGTGTACACTACGTCAGTCTGCATGTTCTTTCTGAAGGCATTTATTACAAAAGATGTTAGCTCCAAGAGGTTTATCGTCGTAGATCTTCGCCTTATAAATCAGTGTTGACATGGGGATAAAATTGGTGTAATAACGTTTTCGAAAAGCTTTGGGATGGCAGATAATTTGGATATGCCTTTATTTATTTACTTTCTTTTTTTGTTTTTTTAATTTTGTTTGTTGGCGACCTTTGATGTATGTGTAATTTTTGAGTTTTTCCGGCTCGAGGTCAACAATTGAAAAATTTTAAATAAAAGTTTTTAATTTTGTTTGTAGGCGACCTTTGATGTATGTTTTAAATTTTTTGAGATTTTCCGGCTCGAGGTCAACAATTGAAAAATTTTGTAAATAAAAGCTTTTAAATTTTATTTTTTGTGCTTTCCAATATAATTCGGTTGCACTTCGGCAACCGTCTTCAGGGCAACTATAATCAACATAAACACATAAAATAACATAAATTTAGACAATAAAAAACAAAGCTTTAAAAAATTATTACACCTACATAATTTTACACGTCGGCACCGTCGGACGTGGAGATTAATACTAGTTGTTATTAAGTAAGTGTCTGTAAATGTGAGCGCAATTTTCAACGTCTGTTTTGTAGTTTAGTCTTATGCTTGTGGGTGTGTTTGTTATATGTAACATTTCTATGGTGAAGCGTTTTTTGTAATGTTGTTCTTGTTCCAAAATAGTCGTTGCTTCAAAATTTGGTGAGTGACCGCTGGTTTTACAATAGGCCATAAGTGCTGTTTTTTGTATATTAGCTTGGTGTCTTAATTTGAAGTCTGATCTGTGTTGTGATAGTCGAGTTTTTAGTTTGGATTTAGTTGTTCCTACATATGTATATACTGTCACATTTTTCATTTATATCTCCATTGCACGGTATTTTATAAACAACATTATTTTTGTCAAACATTTGTATTTTTGACTTGGTCTTGTTGAATATTGGTCGTAGGGTATTATTGGGCTATTTATTGTCTAAATTTATGTTATTTTATGTGTTTATGTTGATTATAGTTGCCCTGAAGACGGTTGCCGAAGTGCAACCGAAATATATTGGAAAGCACAAAAAATAAAATTTAAAAACTTTTATTTACAAAATTTTTCAATTGTTGACCTCGAGCCGGAAAAACTCAAAAAATTTAAAAGTTTTTAAATTTTATTTTTTATTTTTTCCAATATATGTCGGTTGCACTTCGGCAACCGTCTTCAGGGCAACTATAATTAACATAAAAACACATAAATAACATAAATTAAGACAATAACAAGAAAGGAAAGCTAACTTCGGGCGGAGCCGAAGTTGAAATACTCTTGCAGAATATTCTGTAAATTATATTCTCCAAAATTATTCATATGATGGATTCTTAACACTCATAAAAATCCCAACTTTACCAAAGTTATGGCATTTCCAATCGTTCAGTTATATGGCAGCTATAGGATATAGTCGGCCGATCCTTATGAAATTTGGAAGTTCGGATTGATTGGTCTAAAATAAAACCCATAGAAAATCCCAACTTCCTAACTTTACAAAACACCAAAGTTATGGCATTTCCGATCGTTCAGTTATATGGCAGCTTTAGGATATAGTCGTCTGATCCTTTTGAAATTTGGTAGGTTGATTGGCCAAAAATAAAACTCATAGAAAATCCCAACTTTCTAACTTAATAAACACCAAAGAAATGGCATTTCCGATCAATCAGTTATATGGCGGCTATAGGATATAGTCGACCGATCCTTAAGAAATTTGGTAGGTTGGATTGATTGGCCAAATATAAACCCCATAGAAAATCCCAACTTCCTAACTTTACTAACACCAAAGTTATGGAATTTCCGATAGTTTAGTTATATGGCAGCTATATGATATAGTCGCCCGATCCCGACCGTTCCGACTTATATACTGCGTGCAAAGGAAAGAAGGGTGTGTGCAAAGTTTCAATTAGATATTTTTAAAACTAGAGACAAGTTCGCGAAGAAACAGACAGACGGACAGATAGACGGACGGACGGACAGACGGACATGCTTATATCAACTCAGGAGGTGATCCTGATCAAGAATATATATACTTTATCGGGTCAGAGATCTCTCCTTCACTGCGTTACACACTTTTTTTATAATACCCTCTGCAAGGGTATAAAAAACAAAGCTTTAAAAATTATTACACCTACATAATTTTACACGTCTGTACCGTCGGACGTGGAGATTAATACTAGTTGTTATTACTAAGTGTCTGTAAAAGTGAGCGCAATTTTCAACGTCTGTTTTGTAGTTCAGTCTTATGCTTGTGGGTGTGTTTGTTATATGTAACATTTCTATGGTAAAGCGTTTTTTGTAATGTTGTTCTTGTTCCGAAATAGTCGTTGCTTCAAAATTTAGAGAGTGACCACTGGTTTTACAGTGGGCCATAAGTGCTGTTTTTTGTATATTAAAACTAGAGACGGACAGACGGACATGCTTATATCAACTCAGGAGGTGCTCCTGATCAAGAATATATTTATTATATCGTGTCGGAGATCTCTCCGTCACTGCGTTGCACACTTTTGACCAAAATTATAATACCCTCCGCAAAGGTATAAAAAACAAAGCTTTAAAAATGATTACACCTACATAATTTTACACGTCTTTCAAAATTATTACACCTACATAATTTTACACGTCTCTACCGTCGGACGTGGAGATTAATACTAGTTGTTATTAGTAAGTGTCTGTAAAAGTGAGCGCAATTTTCAACGTCTGTTTTGTAGTTCAGTCTTATGCTTGTGGGTGTGTTTGTTATATGTAACATTTCTATGGTAAAGCGTTTTTTATAATGTTGTTCTTGTTCCGAAATAGTCGTTGCTTCAAAATTTAGAGAGTGACCACTGGTTTTACAGTGGGCCACAAGTGCTGTTTTTTGTATTTTAGCTTGGTGTCTTAATTTGAAGTTTAGGATATAGTCGTCCGATCCTTTTGAAATTTGGTAGGTTGATTGGCCAAAAATAAAACTCATAGAAAATTCCAACTTCCTAACTTAATAAACACCAAAGTTATGGCATTTCCGATCAATCAGTTATATGGCAGCTATGGGATATAGCCGGCCGATCCTAATGAAATTTGGTAGGTCGGATGGATTGGCCAAATATAAAACCCATAGAAAATCCCAGCTTCCTAACTTTACAAACACCAAAAGTTATGGCATTTCCGATCAATCAGTTATATGGCAGCTATAGGACATGGTCGGCCGATCCCGGCCGTTCCGACTTATATACTGCGTGCAAAGGAAAGAAGGGTGTGTGAAAGTTTCAGTACGATATCTTTAAAACTGAGAAACTAGTTTGCGTAGAAACAAACAGACGGACAGACGGACATGGCTATATCAACTCAGGAGGTGTCCTGATCAAGAATATATATACTTTATAGGGTCGGAGATGTCTCTTTCATTGCGTTGCACACTTTTGACCAAAATTATAATACCCTCTGCAAGGGTATAACAACAAAGTTATAATTTTTATACCCTTGCAGAGGGTATTATAATTTTGGTCAAAAGTGTTCAACGCAGTCAAGGAGACATCTCCGACCCTATAAAGTATATATATTCTTGATCAGGACACCTCCTATAGCCATGTCCGTCTGTCCGTCTGTCTGTCCGTCTGTCCGTCTGTCTGTTTCTACGCAAACTAGTCTCTCAGTTTTAAAGATATCGAATTGAAACTTTGCACACACCCTTCTTTCCTTTGCACGCAGTATATATGTCGGAACGGCCGGGATCGGCCGACTATATCCTATAGCTGCCATATAGCTGATTGATCGGAAATGCCATATCTTTTATTTTTGTAAAGTTAGGGAGCTGGGATTTTCTCTGGGTGTTATATTTGGCCAATTAATCCGACCTACCAAATTTTATAAGGATCGGCCGACTATATCCTATAGCCGCCATATAACTGATTGATCGGAATTGCCATAACTTTGGTGTTTTTAAAGTTAGGAAGTTGGGATTTTTTATGAGTATTAAGAATGCATCATATAAATCATTTTGGAGAATATAATTTACAGAATATTCTGCAAGGGTATATCAACTTCGGCTCCGGCCGAAGTTAGCTTTCCTTTTTTGTTTTCAATATTATTTTCCGATTGCTCCTATGGGAGCTATCTGATATAGTAGTTCCGACGAATATACTACATTCAATAGAAAGACAACTTTTGGGAAAGTTTCAAGCTTTAAAGCTAAAGGGGCTAGTTTGCGTAGAAATGGACGAACGGACGGACGGACAGACGGACGGACGGACAGACAGACGGACAGACGGACATGCTTATATCAACTCAGGAGGTGATCCTGATCAAGAATATATATACTTTATCGGGTCGGAGATGTCTCCTTCACTGCGTAGCAAACTTTTGACTGAAATAATAATACCCTCTGCAAGGGTAGAACAAATTCTTAATACCTATTAATGTGTATAAGTAAGAGAGATGTCTTACCCAAAAGCGACGCGGTCGTAGAATTCAAAGGCGGTTAATAAGTATCGCAGCCTAATCAAACTGCGAGGTTGAAAAATTAGAGCTCGTACTCTGTTGTCCATCCATCCTCCAAGAAAATCATTTATATTGTCATTTTCGACGCGTTGGACAATTCTAAATGGTAACTTTTTACGAATAAATTCTGTAAAAACCAATTGATTAAATTAATAATAAATATAAATATAAATTTTAATATCATATATAGGTTATATATAACGCTGCTGTAAAAATAATAATTCTCTTTATCGTTAAATCTGCTCTCCAATTCGCACAACGGGTTAATATTTTTATATTGGAATAAAAAGAGTTAAAAACAGAAGGGGAAGCTAACTTTGTCAAGCCGATGTTTATATCCCCTTGCAGTTATAAAAAATAGACTACATTTTGATTTATATGCCTATATTACTAAAAACAATGCAGCCATGTCGTTTTTGCGCTGCACTTTGCCATCGTTTCTATGGCAGAAAAAACCAAAATAATTTGTTTTTTTCACATTTTTATACCCTGGCAGAGGTTATTATAATTTTGGTCAAAAGTGTGCAACGCACTGAAGGAGACATCTCCGACCCTATGAAGTATATATATTCTTGATCAGGATCGCGTCCTGAGTTGATATAAACATGTCCGTCTGTCCATCTGTCTGTTTCTACGCGAACTAGTCTCTCAGTTTTAAAGATATCGAATTGAAAGTTTTTACACACCCTTCGTTCCTTTGTTCCGAACGCCGGGATCGACCGACTATATCCTATAACCGCCATATAATTGATTGATCGGAAATGCCATATCTTTGGTGTTTGCAAAGTTAGGAAGTTGGGATCTTCTATGAGTTTTATTTTTGGCCTACAAAATTTCATAAGGATTGGCCGACTATATCCTATAGTTGCCATATAACTGAGCGATCGGAAATGCCGTAACTTTGATGTTTGGCGAAATATAAAACCCATACAAAATCCCAACTTTCTAACTTTAAAAACACCAAAGTTATGGCATTTCGGATTGTTCAGTTATATGGCACCCATGGGATATAGTCGGTCGAGCCTTATGAAATTTAGTAGGTCGAATTGATTGGCCAAAAATAAAACCCATAGAAAATCCCAACTTCCTAACTTTACAAACACCAAAGTTAAGGCATTTCCGATCAGTTATATGGCGGCTATAAGATATAGTCGGCCGATCCCGGCCGTTCCGACTTATGTACTGCGTGCATCTTTAAAACGGAGAGACTAGTTCGCGTAGATACAGACAGACGGACAGACAGACGGACAGACAGACGGACAGACAGACGGACATGCTTATATCAACTCAGGAGGCGATCCTGATCAAGAATATATATACTTTATAGGGTCGGAGATGTCTCCTTCACTGCGTTGCACACTTTTGTCCAAAATTAGAATACCCTCTGCAAGGGTATAAACATGAAAGAATTTTTTATTGTGTTGCCCAATTTAATTCCCTTTCTTTTTCGATTTAAAAATGGGCCATTTTTTAAAGGAGGCGTCTCGTAAATTGTGTTTGGGTCCAAAACAATTTTTTAGCTATTATTAAAGAAAGAAAACGCAAGTGTCAATACCGATTATAAGTTAATGGATACGGATATCGAATTGCACATCAAGAAAACAGGAGAATAAAAAACTTCGACAAAGAGTACTACGAGAAAAAAATAGAATACAACGGTTTTGTGTCGCGCCAGTCTTTGAGAAAAGCTGTGCTAAAAATAGAAAAGGCATTGCCAAACTTCTTATCAAAAGAAGAAAGGAACGAACTTCGGCAAGCCAAAGTTTACATACCCTTGCAGTTATTACAAATAGACTACATTTCGATTTCTAAAAACAATGAAGCCATGTCGTTTTTGCGCTGCAATTTTCCATCGTTTCTATGGCAGCTATATGATATTGTTGTCCGATTTTGATAAAACTAAAAGCGTAATTCTGAGACAGTAAGTAATTTCTAAATCTCAAAGGAATATTTTGATAAATAAAAAAATTAATTTTTCGATTTTTCTATATGAGCATTATGATATAAATTTAATTAAAACCATAATTCAATAATATTTAAATATTACCAAATCCCAAAGAACAAAAAAAAATTAAAAACAACAAAGTTATAATTTTTTTGAATTTTTTTTTCCGATTGTTCCTATGGGAGTTAGATGATATAGTCGCCCGATCCGGCTCGTTCCGACTTATATACTCCTGCAATATCGACTCTGCTGGTGCTGCTGATCAAGAATATATATGTATACTTTATAGGGTCGGAAATGTCTCCTTCACTGCGTTGCAAACTTTTGACTGAAATTATAATACCCTCTGCAAGGGTATAAAAAAAAAACACTCTTATATTACGCTACATTTTGACAGCACCGCCCATTTTCTGAAATTATAAATTTAACAAGAGAGGAAGCCAACTTCGGCAAGCTGAAGTTTATATACCCTTGCATGCATTTATTACAAATCGACTACATTTCGATTTCTACTCCCATATTACTAAAAAAAGAATATTCTGTAAATTATATTCTCCAAAATTATTCATATGATTGATTCTTAATACTCATAAAAATTCCAACTTCCTAACTTTAAAAACATCAAAGTTATGGCATTTTCAATCGTTCAGTTATATGGCAGCTATAGGATATAGTCGGCCGATACCTATGCATTTTGGTTGGTCTGATTGATTGGCCAAATACATACCCATACAAAATCCCAACTTCCAAACTCTGAAAACATAAAATTATTTATTTTCCGATCAATCAGTTATATTGCGGCTATAAGATATAGTCGGCAGATCCCGGCCGTTCCGACTTATGTACTTCGTGCAAAAGAACGAAGGGTGTGTGCAAAGTTTCAATTCGATATCTTTAAAACTAAGAGACTAGTTCGCGTAGAAACAGACAGACGGATAGACGGACATGCTTATATCAACTCAGGACGCGATCCCGATCAAGAGTTTGAAGTTTTCTGAACCACTAAGCGCAGACACCGACTGCGATGTGCCCTGTTCCTATCTCATTAGATCGATTTATATTATTTGCAATACATACATATATGCAAAACATTTTTCTGCTACCACTGATTTGAATTTGTAAACCAAGATGAAATATATGCTGAAATATTAAAAATATACTATAACATATAATATTCTTATTTTTATCATTAACCCAACAGTGAATACACCCATATTGTTAGGGTACCAAGTCTGAAAAGTAGCCAAAGACAAAATATTCTTGCTGCATCGAAATGAAATGATCGCACACATGCACCCCTGTATGAGAATGCATGAACACGCATACATACAAAACCCAATTCAAGCGCAGGCCAACCTTCTTCAAAATGCGCGTCTCTGCGACTGAACGACCGAACTCGAGTAATGAGCACGCGAGCGTCAAAATAAGAATTAGAACGAGAGCGAAAAAAACCCGAAGGCACACGAAGTGTCGGGGCCTGCTGCTACCAGCACTGGGGCCTCCCGATTGAAAAATTTTGTGACCAATTTCGTTGTATGAAATGACCAATCTATATGTTGTATGGTTAGTGGTTTGACTTAGACCTCCAATTTGGCTAACTTGATTTGATTTGCATAGTTCTTCGGATATAGTTCGGTATTGACAAATGAAAACCATCGCAATTTCCTTTAATAGAAATATCGAGAATTAACGTTGACTCTGTTGAGCACCTTGGCCAGATGTTCCAAAGTCATCCGTTAGATGGCGCCATGAAAGGCGGAAATGTAGGCGCTAGCCAGGCTTAAGCGTTCAATGGGTTTTTGGGCGTTAGAGTGGGCGTGGCAAACTTTTATTAGGCCAATCGATATTTATTGACGAAACAAATGCATATCAATTAAAATTTTCATAATATCATCAAAACTGTGGCCACAGCTTGTGGCTTGTGGGCGTCAGAGGGGGAGTGGCTCCATTTTGAAACAAACTTGCGCTGCGTAGGAACTCCTAAAATCTACATGCAAAATGCCAATCTTCCAGCTTTTATAGTTTCCGAGATCTCAGCGTTCATACGGACGGACAGACAGACGGAGAGACGGACAGACGGACATGGCTAGATCGACTCGGCTAGTGATCCTGAACAAGAATATATATACTTTATAGGGTCGGAAACGCTTCCTTCTACTTGTTACATACTTTTGCACGAATACAATATACCCTTTTACTCTACGAGTAACGGGTATAAAAAGACTAAAAAGGATATACATTGTTGTTAAAGTGTAGGTTGAAGTAATGTACGCGGACTTTTGCGTGTTAATTTATAAATTAAAAATAAAACATAAGACATTGTAAAATCATTCTAAAGAAATACCCGCCATTGAAGACAGTAAATTAAATTTACTTACAAAACGAAATTGGTTTGGCCAACGGTTTTGGCTGAAAGTTAATTTAGAAATTGGTTATGGGTGTATGCGAGCGAGTGTATATATGATTCATAGAGATAGAAACGCTTTCTTCTGTTGCATACTTTTTAGAAAATGAAAGAATAATCTACGAGTTACTGGTATAGATTACATTCTTTTGATTGGCCAACATTAAAATAAGAATATTGGCTTGTTCAATTGTTTTGAATGGTTTTTTTTTTTTAATTCGCAATTATACAATAAAGTTGTTTCTCGCTCTTTGCGAATTCCCCCCATCTTCGCCAACCGTTCAAGGCTCTAAGAATATTAATAAATTGAAAAAAACAATTAGCTTAAATTCGATCGTATTTACAACATGTGAGCGAGGAAAAAAAGCTGACTTCCACCGTAGATCGCTTAGGTGAACGGCAGCATTGAAAACTTTAAGCTGATTTTTCTCCCCTTTTCATTTTTTGCGTTTTTTCTTTCTTATGAGCACAATTCACAAAAAACAATGCAACATTTCGGAGTGAATCAAAATTTATTCTTTTCTTTTTTAATTCCTTATGTTTGTACAAGGTCATTTTTATTACTTTTTAAGAGGGTAGGAAATGAAATCTTCTTTTAAATAGAAGATAAACTTATAATATAAACAAATATTTTTTGTTTTTTGATTTAAGACTCGTTTTACGAGCTCCAGCCTGTCCATTAACCATTTGTCTAACATCTTTTATACCACCTTTAAATACATCCGCTGTGCCACGATGACTGCTTAATTATTTCTTAAAAAAAAATCATGATAAACAACGAACTGATTTTGTTTGTTTTCTGCTCGATACGAATGTCATCCATCTAGCTCACTAGATGTGTGTGTTCGTCCCACCAAATTTATACAAAAAGTGACCGGCCGGTTGTCTGGTGAGAACGCAATTAAAGTTGGATTATATATATGTGCACAGGCTTTCGACCGAGTGTGGCTTGATGGCCTTATGCATAAAATCAGAACGATCCTGCCGGGAAACACTCACACGATACTTGAATCGTACCTTTACAACAGAGCCTTCGTCGTGAGATGCAACACTACAACATCCGACGACTACGCTTTAGAGGCTGGAGTTCCCCAAGGTAGCGCCCTTGGTCCAACTCTATTTCTCCTCTACACCGCAGATATCCCCACGAACGAGCGGCTAACTACTTCTACATTCGCAGACGATACCGCGATCATAAGTCGGTCCAAATGCCCAATTCAGGCAACAGCACTACTAGCTGATCATCTCGTTGTAGTGGAGATTTGGTTATCAGACTGGCGTATAAAAATAAATGCGCAAAAGTGTAAACATATAACGTTTACTCTTAACAGACAAACGTGTCCCCCGCTACCCCTGAATAACACGCCACTTCCACAAGCTGACGATGTAACGTACCTTGGCATCCACCTAGACAGGAGACTTACATGGCGGAGACATATCGAAGCTAAGAAAATTCACCTAAAACTAAAATCAAACAGTCTCCATTGGCTTATAAACGCGCGCTCCCCCCTCTGCCTGTACTTCAAGGTCCTGCTCTACAATTCAACGCTTAAGCCAGTCTGGACCTACGGCTCCCAATTGTGGGGAAACGCGAGCAGCAGCAACATCGACATTATTCAGCGAGCACAATCAAAAATCCTGAGAACTATCACTGGGGCACCTTGGTATGTTCGGAACGACAACATCCACAACAAAAAGCGTCCTACCACACCAAGATAACTTCTCATCCAAACCAGCTCGCCAGGGGCCTAGCCAGGGTTCCCAACCGGACCCGATTGCAACGCAATGACCTTCCAGCTCAGCAATAGTTATTAGAGCCACTAAATCTCGCGCCAATCACCTTGACTGTCAGATAGTTTTTTAATTTAAGAGTCTATATACTTATTGTTAGTCTCAATTCAGAGAAGATCCAATAAATAAAATGCAAAATGTTAAAAAAAACAAGAAAGGAAAGCTAACTTCGGGCGGAGCCGAAGTTGATATACCCTTGCAGAATACCCTGTAAATTATATTCTCCAAAATTATTCATATGATGTATTCTTAATATTCATAAAAAATCCCGACTTTCTAACTTTAAAAACACCAAAGTTATGGCATTTTCAATCGTTCAGTTATATGGCAGCTATAGGATATAGTCGGCCGATCCTTATTAAATTTAATAGGTTAGATTGATTGGCCAAAAATAAAACCCATAGAAAATCCCAACTTCCTAACTTAACAAACACCAAAGTTATGGCAAATCCGAACAATCAGTTATATGGCGGCTATAGGATATAGTCGGCCGATCCTTATGAGATTTTATAGGTCGGATTGATTGGCTAAATATAAAACCCATAGAAAATCCCAGCTTCCTAACTTTACAAACACCGAAGTTATGGCATTTCCGATCAATCAGTTATATGGCAGCTTAGGATATAGTCGGCCGATCCCGGCCGTTCCGACTTATATACTGCGTGCAAAGGAAAGAAGGGTGTGTGCAAAGTTTCAATTCGATATCTTTAAAACTGAGAGACTAGTTCGCGTAGAAACAGACAGACGGACAGACAGACGGACAGACGGTCAGACGGACAGACGGACATGGCTATATCAACTCAGGAGGTGATCCTGATCAAGAATATATATACTTTATATGGTCGGAGATGTCTCCTTCACTGCGTTGCACACTTTTGACCAAAATTATAATACCCTCTGCAAGGGTATAAAAATATATATATATGTGAGGATCTTTATTCGTCGACTTGGCTTTTGGCCCAGGGCTGACACAGTAGAAACTTGACGCCTTATCCGCTACACTATGGGTGCTCATTCGTTGCTTTCATTCCACTGTGGTTGCTCCTGGACACGTTGATTTGGGTCATCTCGTCTTTGGTGTTCCGGTTTATTTCGTTGTCGTTGGCTTTGCGGCTGTGAGGATTAGGGATGCGTCACCGTTTTTAGACTAGGATGAACAGGCACTGGGGTCTCAAAGCATACGCCTTTCGCAGACGCAGCCTCCTGTCCCTTGCTCAGTCCCGGCCGGTCACACCAGACGCCTACACTGTTTTCATCTCACGGTTCAGGCGTACGCCGGAACCCCGAAGACTGAATGTGTAGGTGTGCGCAAAGATGAAAAAGGAGAAGCCGGGGATTAACGGTACCAAGAGTCCTATATAAGTCGATCAAAAAGAGTCAATCTGTCAAGATCAGTAAACAAGCAGCAGAACAAGCAACCGAACGCGAGTGAACAACACAAGTCAAATCAACATGAGGAGCAAGCAGAGCCGTGCCGAGTCAACAAGGAGCAAGATCGCTACATCAAGATGTTCGGGACTTAGAGTAGAAGTCTCCGAGCTGAGGTCCTTAAGGCATCACGCGGCTAAGTCCAGGCGATTTGTTCCAACTTTTGTCACGATTTGAGCTTGGCGTATTGCTTGGTGAGTCCGGCAGAGTTGAGAAAAAAAAGTCCTTCGACAAAGAACCGTGGGCTCGGAAGGGAAGTTGTCTAGAACCAGTTGCCGTGCGAAAAGGATTGCCTTGACGAATTCCGGCGTATGGCTGAACAGTCAGGTGAGAATTGTGCAGGCCCTGGTACGACTAGCCAAGAAGGAGTTGCGTCCGAACCACGGGTGTCTCGAGAGGCGTATGCGTCAAGAGCACAGTAGTTCACCGCCAGAGTCCTAGAAAGGCAGCTGACCGAATCCCGAGAGCCAAAGACCCGGCTGCACCTAGTCCTGCAAAAGCACCCAGACAGCAGAGCCATAATATCGCGCCCTGAGCAGAGCAAGGACAGCGGGGACACGAAGAACGACGAGCGGTCAAAGGAGGTCAAGCAGGAAGCAAGCCAACGTAGTCAGTCTACGGCTAAGAGGCAGGGGCGGAAGCGTACGTCGTGAGCAGAGCCCGGATATCGCGCCGTGAGCAGAGCAAGGACAGCGGGGACACGAAGAACGACGAGCGGTCAAAGGAGGCCCAGCAGGAAGAAAGCCAACGTAGTCAGTCTACGGCTAAAAGGCAAGGTCGGAAGCGTACGTCGTGAACCTGGAGTCCTGCCACAGGGACTGCATTCACGGCCTTCAGGGGTACGCCTGAACCGTCAGGTAGAAACTGTGTAGGCGTCTGGTGTGACCGGCCGGGACAGATCCAGGGACAGGAGGCTATGGCTGCGAAAGAAGTATGTTTTGAGAGCGCAGTGCCTGTTCACCCTAGTCTGGGAACGGACCAAAGCCAAAGACAACGTAGGCGTTTCGGAGCAGCGAGCAACGAGGCAGCTTAGAGCGAAGGTGGAGCAAGCACAACTCATCGAAGAAGGCGTTAAGACACCAATTTGTCACCATTAGGCCCGGGACGAGGGCAAAGTCGACGAATAAAGATCATAGAACATACATCCAAACATGATAGTAATAGTAGTAGTAATAGGCTATTCCGAAAAACTTAACAAATGTATTAAATTTATGCAGTAATAGAAAATAAAAATAAAGACTTAACACACCTTGCAAGAAAAATAAAATAAAATTTCATTGGACACCTGAGTGCTAAAACGCCTTTGAACATCTTAAAAACGAATTAATTCAACACACATTTTTACTATACAGGGAGTACCAGACGCTAGTAAACAACAGACTTAACACAATTACATGATGGTGTAGATCCCCTGGTAACATAAGCCTAAATCAACAACAGAACATAAATCATTTTAGACCGAATGTGTACGGAAAATCCATCTCCATAAAAACAGACCATAAGCCCTTATGTATAGTATTTATTTTTTTTGCGGTTTTTTATTTTGTTGTATCAAAATTTTAAATTGATCACGGTAAAACTTCCGATGTTATGGGCAGTTTAACGTAGGTAAGTTAGCTCGTTTTGTATAACTTTAAAACGCAAAGTCGGTGTATACGATCCTGCAAAATCTTGTGGACAAATCGCTTTGAAATTTTGCACAGTATTTCTTTACTAGATTCTTCAGAAAACTTTTGTGAGTTTTTCCGGCTCGAGGTCAACAATTGAAAAAATTTTTTAAATAAAAGTTTTTAAATTTTATTTTTTGTTCTTTCCAATATATTTCGGTTGCACTTCGGCAACCGTCTTCAGGGCAACTATAATCAACATAACACATAATAACATAAATTTAGACAATAACGAGGACGGAAGCTAACTTCGGCAAGCCGAAGTTTTAATACCCTTGCAGACTTTGCAGACTAAAAGTGAAAAAGTAGTGAAAGGAATAAGGTATACATAAGTAAACCAGATTTGCATCGTTTCAAGTCAGTTGCTTTTATACTGCAAATATGTCATATACAAATAGAAACGAGGACGGAAGCTAACTTCGGCAAGCCGAAGTTTTAATACCCTTGCAGACTTTGCCGAAATTGCTAAAACTGAAAAAGAAACGAAAGGAATAAGGTATATATAAATAAACTAGATTTGCATCGTTTGATGTCAATTGCTTTTATACTGCAAAAATGTCATATAAAAATAGAAAAAAAGGGATACTTTCGCAGCCTTTAACTATTTTTCCTACGGAAGCTATAAGAAATAGACGTCCGATCGGCAATCGCTTTTACCCTAATCAAGATATGCGTAAATAAATAAGACTTGGAAAAATTTATGTCAGTAGCTTACACACTAAGCGAAAAATTCAGAAAATCATAAAATTTTAACCGATTTAACCCTATTGTTCCTATGGAAGCTATAGGATATAGACGTCCGATCGCCAAGCGCTTTTACCCTGATCAAGGTATGCATAAAAAAATAAGATTTGGAAAGATTTATGTTAATAGCTTTTACACTGCGCGAAATATCTTCCATTCTTTAAAATTTATATCCGATTGTTCCTATGGGAGCTATAGGATATAGACGTCCGATCAGCACGCGCTTTTATCTTGAAGAAATGGATTCATAAAAAAATACGATTTGAAAAAATTTAAAGCAATAGCTTTTACACAGCGCGAAATATTCTGAAAACCATAAAATTTGGACCGATTTTACCCTATTGTTCCTATAGGAGCTATAGGATATAGACGTCCGATCGCCACGCGCTTTTACCCTGATCAAGGTATGCATAAAAAAATACAATTTGGAAAGATTCATGTCAATAGCTTTAACTCTGCGCGAAATATCATCAATTCTTGCAAGATATACCTAATTGTTCCTATTTGAGCTATAGGATATAGACGTCCGATTGGGGCGATTTTCAAACTTGATCTGCGTACACATGTTTTAGGACGAGTGTGAAAGTTTCAGATCGCTAGCTTTTAAACTGAGCTCGCAAACGGTATTGAAACAGACGGACAGACGGACGGACGGACAGACGGACATAGCTATATCGACTCCCCTATTGATCCTGATCAAGAATATATATACTTTATAGGGTCGGAAACGTCTCCTTCACTGCGTTACAAACTTCTGACCAAAATTATAATACCCTCTGCAAGGGTATAAAAAATGGATACTTTCGCAGTCTTTAACAATTTTTCCTATCTCCTTTAAGATATGGACTTCCGAGAGGCAAGCGCTTTTACCCTAACCAAGATATGCGTAAATAAATAAGAATTGGAAAAATTTATGTTAGTAGCTTACACACTGCGCGAAATATTCTGGTAATCATCAAATATGGACCGATTTCACCTTATTGTTCCTATGGAGCTATAGGATATAGACGTCCGATCGGCACGCGCTTTCACCTTGATCAATGTATGCATAAAAATATACGATTTGGAAAGATTCATGTCAATAGCTTGTATACTGCGCGAAATATCCTAAAAATCATTAATTTTAACAGATTTTACCCTTTTGTTCCTATGGGAGCTATAGGATATAGACGTCCGATCGTCACACGCTTTTACCCTGATCAAGGTAAGCATAAAAAAATAAGATTTGGAAAGATTTATGTCAATAGCTTTTACACTGCGCGAAATATCTTTCATTCTTGCAAGTTATATCCGATTGTTCCTATGGGAGCTATAGGATATAGACATCCGATCGGGGCGGTTTTCAAACTTGATCTGCGTACACTTGTTTTAGGACGACTGTGAAAGTTTCAGATCGCTAGCTTTTAAACTGAGCTCGCAAACGGTATTGAAACAGACGGACGGACGGACAGACGGACATGGCTATATCGACTCCCCTATTGATCCTGATCAAGAATATATGTACTTTATAGGGTCGGAAACGTCTCCTTCCCTGCGTTACAAACTTCTGACCAAAATTATAATACCCTCTGCAAGGGTATAAAAATTAAGTTTTCTGTAATTATACAAAAAAAAAAGATTAGCTATACGTAATTAATTTCATTTTTAAATAGCGGATGTAGTATGTACTTGTCTGATTGGCAGCAACTTTTACCCTGAGCAAGGTATACATAAATAAATTGGATAAATTGCATAGTTTTATGCCAATAGCTTTTAGACTGCAAAATTGTCATATACAAATAGGAAGAAAAGGGATATTTTCGCAGCCTTTAACAATTTTTCCTACGGAAGCTATACGATATAGACGTCCAATCGGCAAGCGCTTTTACTCTGATCAAGGTATGCGTAAATAAATAAGACTTGGAAAAATGTATGTCAATAGCTTATACACTGCGCGAAATATTTTAAAAAACATGAAATTTTGACCGATTTCACCGTATTGTTCCTATGGGAGCTATAGGATATAGACGTCTGATCAGCACGCGCTTTTACCTTGATGAAGGAATGCATAAAAAAATATGATTTGAAAAAATGTATAGCAATAGCTTTTACACAGCGCGAAATATTCTGAAAATTCTATGGGAGCTATAGGATATAGACGTCCGATCGTCACGCGCTTTTACCCTGATCAAGGTACGCATAAAAAAATAAGATTAGGAAAGATTTATGTCAATAGCTTTTACACTGCGCGAAATATCCTAAAAATCATTAAATTTTAACCGATTTTACCCTATTGTTCCTATGGGAGGTATAGGATATAGACGTCCGATCGCCACGCGCTTTTACCCTGATCAAGGTATGCATAAAAAAATACAATTTGGAAAGATTAATGTCAACACTGCGCGAAATATCATCAATTCTTGCAAGATATACCCAATTGTTCCTATGGGAGCTATAGGATATAGACGTCCGATCGGGGCGATTTTCAAACTTGATCTGCGTACACATGTTTTAGGACGAGTGTGAAAGTTTCAGATCCTAGCTTTTAAACTGAGCTCGCAAACGGTATTGAAACAGACGGACAGACGGACGGACGGACAGACGGACATAGCTATATCGACTCCCCTATTGATCCTGATCAAGAATATATATACTTTATGGGGTCGGAAACGTCTCCTTCACTGCGTTACAAACTTCTGACCAAAATTATAATACCCTCTGCAAGGGTATAAAAAACAAAGCTTTAAAAATTATTACACCTACATAATTTTACACGTCTACACCGTCGGACGTGGAGATTAATACTAGTTGTTATTAAGTAAGTGTCTGTAAATGTGAGCGCAATTTTCAACGTCTGTTTTGTAGTTTAGTCTTATGCTTGTGGGTGTGTTTGTTATATGTAACATTTCTATGGTGAAGCGTTTTTTGTAATGTTGTTCTTGTTCAAAATAGTCGTTGCTTCAAAATTTGGTGAGTGACCGCAGGTTTTAAAGTGGGCCATAAGTTCTGTTTTTTGTATATTAGCTTGGAGTCTTAATTTGAAGTCTGATCTGTGTTGTGATACTCGAGTTTTTAGTTTGGATTTAGTTATTCCTACATATATACTGTCACATTTTTCATTTATATCTCCATTGCATGGTTTTTTATATACAACATTATTTTTGTCAAACATTTGTATTTTGAACTTGGTCTTGTTGAATATTGGTCGTAGGGTATTGTTGGGCTTGTGTGCTATGGTTATTTTTTGTTTATTGTAAAATTCTGACTTTTTAAGGCGTTCTGATAGTCTTGGTATGTATGTTACGGACATGTATTGTGTAGGTTCTCTACATTTTGTTTTTTCTTCCATGTTTTTGTGTCCTTAAATTAAAGTTCTAATTAGATGGTTTGGGAAGTCGTTGTCCTTTAAAAATTGTCTTATTTCATTTTTGGTTTCTTCATGAAAAATGTTGTCCGAAATGGCTAGCATCCGTTGTATACAACCTACTGCTGTACTGATAATCATTGTTTTAGGGTGTTTTGAGTTAAAGTTGATGATTCGTCCTGATGCTGTTGGTTTTTTATACCACTTTAGTTTTAGAATGTTCCCCTATCTATGAACCATTGAGTCCAAATATGCTAGTCCTCCATCTTCTTCCTGTTCCAGTGTGAATTTTATATTTTTATTGAAAGAGTTTAAAGCGTCAAGTGTGTTTTGTATTTCGTCTTCTTTTACTATTGCGAATAAATCATCCACATACTTCGTCAAAAGTCTTGGTTTGTGTCCTATTTTTTTCAAAGTATTGTCTAATAGCTCTTCCATTACTATGTCTGCAATTATTGGTGAAGCAGGGGATCCCATCGGCATTCCTTTTAGTTGTGTGTATATATCGTCATTAAATTTAAAATATCTACATTTCACTCACTTTTTAATATTTTTGGATGTACATTTTTACACATATTGCTTAAATGTTGTAATATCTCATGGGGAAAAAAATTAAACTAACTCTATGCGTATCGCCAATAAATCAGTAAAAAATTACATATTTTGGGGTGAATTAACTTGATTCTCTACAAGGAGACATACAGGCATAGCTAAAACTCATAACTAAAAGGCAGTATTATTGAAAAAATATGACACGTGACGCTTGAAGAAATTTCCTAAATTCTAACAAGCAAACATACTAAAACTCCCCTGAATATAACAGAAACACATTTTATAGAGGACAGGATAATAGAACAGATTGTGATGTGTAGCTAACAAACTTTACCTGTTGTTTAATTACTATAATCTAGTATTTAGTAAAACACCAAAATTAAGTAACATATTTAGCAATATTATAATGTTTTAATATTCTCACCTCTACATTACATTGACGACTACTCCGAGAAATCAAAGTTTAGACTCGAAATAAAACTACTAACAATTACTTAAAAACAAAATAGACCATAACTTGTATAATCAATAAGTTGGACCCTATGAAGTAATCAAGAACCAAACCTACAAAAAACAAGAGAGAACGCTATAGTCGGGTGCCCCGACTATCAGATACCCGTTACTCAGGTAAAGGGAATGCGAGGGAGATGGAGATAGAAACTTTGATCACGCATAACTTTTTAACGAATGGTCCGATTTGAAAAATTTCTTCTACATTTCGATAGGTATTGATAAACACAATAAAACTGCATTTTTACTTTTCCGAAATATTTAAATTTTTAAAATCGTATATAAGCGATTGTGGGCGTTAAAGGGGGCGTGGCACCTTTTTGAAACAAACTTGCGCTGCGTAGGAACTCCTAGAATCTGCATGCAAAATGCCAATCTTCTAGCTTTTATAGTTTCCGAGATCTCAGCGTTCATACGGACAGACAGACAGACGGACAGATGGACATGGCTATATAGTGATCCTGATCAAGAATATATATACTTTATAGGGTCGGAAACGCTTCCTTCTAGCTGTTGCATACTTTTGCACGAATACAATATACCCTTTTACTCTACGAGTAACGGGTATGATAAACAACATATAGTACATAAAGAAAGGCTAAAATGTTTAATTCATAAATATTTTAAATATAAACCTTAACATTTTACAATTATCTATATATTCTATATTCTACTAATTTTCGGTATGTCCATACATAGAATGAATCATTATATTTAAAGCAACATTTTTAATTAATACTTTTTATTTAAATTTTGAAATATATTATAAATATATAATATATATATATTATAAAAACTATTTAAAAGAGTAACATAAAAAAATCTCTATGGAATATATATTACAAAATAATTTAGTTTTATGACATTATTTTTGAAGAGGAGAGAGATGTAGTACGCCCATTCATCTGGTGAATACTGTACGAAACATCATACAAAAGATAAAAGATTACACATAAGTGGTCATACATTTCAAGAGTTCAAAGTCTTAAAAACTTCCGTCTTTTGAATTCAAATGCTATATACTTTAAAGTAAGCCGCTTTAAATTTGTTGATCCGAATGGAAATATATGTAAATAGGTTATAAAACAAGCGTTACAAATAAAGGGTTTTTGTGGGATCTGCATGTTTTTGGCACAAAATTTTGTAGATAAAATATAAAAACTTACCAACAACTTTTTGAGGTGTAAAAGTATGATCCCGGTAGAGAAAGAATTGGTTGTCCAAAATAAGAACTAATTGTGGAACTTCATCTGCACCAGTTTTACGAAAAATTGACTGTTCATGTGCAGCATTGACTGTTGCAAAGGTAATACCTTAAATGAAATGGTTAGCTTTTTGTAGAAGTTTTTCAAAATTTATTAATACCTAAAGGTTCCAGTAAATCTTTTATTTTTTCGAAGATGCCTATTATTCGAGTGCACTTAAAGCACCAATCATTGTAAAACATTACAACATGCACCTTTTTTGCGCTGTTCGGTAAAATGGTCTTCTCAAAATAATTTGCTGTAACGGATAGCTTATGGTAAAGTACAATGTCCTGGTCAATAACAAATCTGTTTCCAAAAGGATCCTCATTTTGATCAAGGGAAAATCGATTATATCCACTATAATCATATTTTTTTTGAAGGTAATGAGTATCTTCATCCGTTACTCCATGCCGGTCAAAAATTTGTCGACGATCAGTGTCACTTAAAAGTTCATAGGCTAGTTTTATTTGAATAAACTTTTCGGTATCGCCGTCACTTTGTATTTTATCAGGATGCCTGAAAAAAAAATTATTATTTTTGGCCCAAATAAGATGTTTGATTAATTTAAATATGATAGATATTTGCCCAGCTTTTAAAATAATTGTTAAAAATATTTATATACCAACCATTTTAAAACTAATAATTGGATTCTAACTATTTTCGAGAATTTACATCCCACAGAGTTTTTCTAAGTTGATCGGAAGATACTGCCAACATGTTGAAAATATCTTTATTTTCCTTGATGCTTTGACCGTGCTCAGCAATCTTTATTTTTGTTAAGGCTACATATTTAGAAAGTCAAAATATAAAACTTATATAGAGACGAATAATCTATGAACATAATCAGAAACTAAGTAGGTATTATTAAATGATTAAATAAATATTGATTTACCTGGAGAGGCACAGGGCAAATCGTATAATTTGTTTGTGTTATTCAATAATTAAACACACAGTCAGTACAAACAAATTAAATAACGATGTGATACCTAGTTTTCAAGGTAAAAGCGGACTAACTGTTTCGGAGCGGCTTAATGGCTCTCCTCAGTCCATTAACTAAAGCCTTATCAGTTCTAATTTTACTTTTAACATTTCTACTCAGAATTACTGATTTTATAATTTCTTGAGTTTCTCCGTTCTGACCTAGTGCTTTTAGGGCATAAGTTAATTGGATAAATAACACAGGCCAACAAAATTTTAGAAAATCCCGGACCCAAAATTGGACCCACTTTTTGCAATTTTTCGCGCTGAATCCAAATCCGGTGCCAAAATTGCTCCAGCACCCACAGTTCTGAGATATTCTAACCTAAAAGTGTGAAAATTGACGTTTTTGGCATATTTCAACAAGCTATATATTCGATAATATATTTTTTTGAACATTAGCACCAATTTTACCTCAAAGTGCACATCCTAACCTTTAAAATTTTTTTTAGTTTTTTAAATACGATTAGAACTGTAAAGTTTCTGTAAATAATTATTATTATTTTGGACCGGCAATACGTCGTTGCGAGTAGACGTGTTTGCGTTGAGCCGCATAGTGATCACAAATTGACTTCAAGAAAGTAAATAATAGGAAAGTAATCACACTGGTACAAAAAGCCAATAATAAAAAAAAAAACACAAATCAAAGACAAACTTTCACTAAGTATGAGTCAGAACGCCTATTAGGCTCCGCGCGTAACAAGCACTGCTTGGTGTCGTAAGGGCCACTTGTTTGCGCTGATCATAGTGCATCAACGTCCAAAAAAAAAAAAAAAAAAGGTTATTGGGCCCAGAGTCAACGCAACAGGAGCGTCGGCTCTTTAAAGCTTTGAAAAGGAATGAAGCGTTTCCCATCTACAAGCTCCAGTACTTAGTTCACCGCAGATTCTCTGTTGAGGAACCGCAAAAGCGCAATGGCGCGGTACAATGCACTAATATCCAAGAATTTTAACACACGAAATCTTACTGCACGCTTCGCCCTGTATGTGTAGCTTGCGGCGGGCTCCATGCGGAACGCAAATTAAACAAAGAGGATCCCCCAGTAACAAAAAATGTGGAAACTATGGAGGTAACCACACGGCAACCTTTAGAAGTTACAAGGAGCTGAAAAGCCGGATCCAACACAAAGTGTCTACATCTCGGTCCCAGACAGCACCATTTATACCTTTGAAATCTAACCCTGACGTATTCTTTTCAATTGCAGGGAATTCTTACTTGAGTAGCTTAAACATTTCCAAGAACGTAAGCTTTGCAAGCGTACTAGAATCCAACCTTGACGGCACTACCTTCAATGATGAAATATCATCTGCTGCCTCCTACCAACCTATTGAGTAGATAGGTACCAAAATGGTAATATTGATATGTAACCTGCAACAAAGTAACAAGAGTTCTATAAAAGGTATTTTATTTAAAGGCTCCATTTAAGAAAGCTCCAAAAGAAGTACGACGTCGCTAGTGGACATATCTTTATTCAATATAATAACAAATTCGGGATTTAGCACGTTGA
Organism: Drosophila prolongata; assembly: GCA_036346975.1. Taxonomy (NCBI): domain Eukaryota; kingdom Metazoa; phylum Arthropoda; class Insecta; order Diptera; family Drosophilidae; genus Drosophila; species Drosophila prolongata. Next base: position 3,817,367 of record JAYMZC010000320.1, read on the forward strand.
AAAAAATATAATTTTTATTTATCAAAATAGTGTAAACGAGAACTGGGAGAGATAGGTCTGCTCCTTACAAGATTCAACTTAAAACTCAAACTTATAAACTAAGCTGGCGCTTATCAAACCTTCGATTGGGAGAAAGAACTTTATTGATAAATTGAGAGTGTCCAAAATGAGAGCACTGAGCAAGAGAGCGATCTAGGTTTGAGCTGCGTCTGCAATTTTACAGTATTGGGGGATAAAAGCTTTTTGGAGTTTGGGGACATTTGTTTATAATGCAAGAGGATGTTTACATTAATTGGTCAGTCGTGGGAGCCGACAATTTGGGGTTCTTTCATTTGTTTATAACTTATGTTTATGTGGTAGATATGTGGGTGTGTGTATGTTACTTTATGTGGTAGATATGTGGGTGTGGGTATGTTACTTCCCCATCCATTAGAAAAAAGCCTGTCCTCAGGCGGATATATTAAGGTATATGTGAGTGGGTATATTAGTTTGTGTAGTATTTTCGTTTAATTGTAAGGTATTTTCATTTGGTGCAATATTGTTTAATTCTGTTAGATTTTCTGGGTTCTTAGTATTGTTTTTGTTTTGATTTTTATATTTAATTACAATGTTTCTCGGAATACTCTTAAATTTATAGATGAAGTAAATAATTAAAATTATAATTATTACAATTAAAATAGTAAGTATTATAATTTGAAATGTGTTATTTTTTCTTGTATGTATTCTTATTATATCTTTTTCTTCAATTATTGACAGTGGTTCTATCATTGTAACATTATTGTTAACATAAATAGTTTGTGTGTAATCCATTATAGTATTTGTTATTAAGATTTCTTCGATTTGTACAGAACAATTAAATGCTTTTACGATTTTATTTCCGTTGACAACTATTGCTTGATTTATGCATGTTTGGTTTAAAATAGTTTTTGGTAAGTTCCAAGTAATTATAATATTTGGCTCTATATAATTTGTTTCATATTTTTTATACATTTTTGTGTATTTACATTCGGCATTGGTTTGGTTTAATATTATTATAATGCATTTATTTGTAACTCTTTCTTTTGTGTTAAATGAAAATATTTGATTATTTTGAAAATAATATTTGTCTTCTAAAGGTTCTGTTAATATGTCATTAAATTCATTTGGGTAAGGCAAAATTTTGAATATTGAAGTTTTTATAATGTCTTTTGGGATATGAGAAATTATCAATATTTGATTAGTATTCGTTTGTAACCAAGTAGAGGTTTTATTATTAAAAATTTTTCTGAATTAACATGTGTTAAAGTATCATGCTTAAATAATTTAGGGTTAACAAGAGAGAACGCTATAGTCGAGTGCCTCGTCTATTAGATACCCGTTACTCAGCTAAACAACTTAATATAAATATGCCTTCTTGTATGTTTTTTTTTTTTAACATAATGTGAATTATAGTGACCACAGGAAAAAAGGACAAAAAGTTAAAATTATCAATTTAAATTCGGTGATCTCTTTGTGCTGGCAGCTTTACAGCACGAGCATCAGCGCTGCTTTAGCGCAGGAAGCTTTTGTCCTGCACCAGCAGCTGTGTTTATGTTTATGTTTATGTTTTTGAGTGCAATAAATTGACTGGAAATATTAAACATACATAATAATATTGGCTAAACACATACATTCTTAAATAGTATTATGTATATTAAAGTCTAAATGTTTGCACAACACGAGTAACGGGTATAGCGAATAGCTTTCTTTGAAAGGAGTTATCTTTGCCGGGCAATTGCAACTGTGTACAATGTAAATACATACATATGTATATGCTTACATACATACACACATACGCCATTGTTTGACTCAGACCTCCAATTTGGCTAACTTGATTTGATTTGCATAGTTCTTGGGATATAGTTCGGTATTGACAAATGAAAACCATCGCAATTTCCTTTAATATAGATCCTTATCGAGAATTAACGTTGATTCTGTTGAGCACCTTGGCCAGCTGTTCCAAAGTCATCCGTTAGATGGCGCTACCATGGGCCATGAAAGGCGGAAATGTAGGCGCTAGTCAGGCTTAAGCGTTTAATAGGTTTTTGGGCGTTAGAGTGGGCGTGGCAAACTTTTATTAGGCAAATCGATAGGTATTGACGAAAGAAATACATATCAATTAAAATGTTCATAATAGCATCAAAACTCTGGCCACAGCTTGTGGCTTGTGGGCGTCAGAGGGGGCGTGGCACCATTTTGAAACAAACATGCAAAATGCCAATCTTCTAGCTTTTATAGTCTCCGAGATCTCAGCAGACAGCAGGACGGACGGACATGGCTAGATCGACTCGGCTAGTGATCCTGAACATACTTAGGGTCGGAAACGCTTCCTTCTACCTGTTACATACTTTTGCACGAATACAAGATACCCTTTTACTCTACGAGTAACGGGTATAAAAATGCCTAGTCTAGTAAGTTGCATTCCTAGTTCTATGTCCTCTATATATTCAGTAAATTCTTGTAGATTAAAAATAAGTAATGCTAGCCTTTCGTCTACATCATAGACCAAGCTTAAATGATTTATTGTTTCAATACCTTTGTTTACCGCATCTATTACTTTATTAAGTTCATTAACTTGAATTGTGTTTTGTTCTAAATTTTCAATTTTATTTATTAATTATTCTTTATCTTGTTCATCTAATGTTCCAAATATGTAGATATTTGTATGTTGTGCCTATAAAATTTATAAGACCTCTTTTGCTACGTCTTGCAATTCTAATTCCATTCATTTCTCTGTTTAATTTCTCTGTTAAGTATACAATTTGTTCTAAACCTGAAAATTCTTCTGATTGTTTAATTGAATTAGTATACCTTAGTTCAGTTTTGATTAAGTTGACGGTTAAACAATGATATTCGTAATTTGTTGGTAAGTTCAAGGTTCCTGTTTTAAATATTAAATAACCGTTTTTTGCTTGAACGGGATTGATTTCCAAATTTTGGCCATTGGTAAGTTTTGTAAAATGTATTAAAATTAATAAGATGTTAATAGTGTTGATCAACAAGTTAGGTTTGGTTTTCATTTGGCGTGCATCTGGAATTATCGTATTTATTTTCGTTAATTTTTTTTGTTTTCTTATATTTAGACTTATAATGTATTATTTTTCTTCCTCTGTTAACTTCTTCGTAATGATTATCATCTAATTTTGTGATTTTTCCTGTCTTTTTAAACGGATTAGTGGTTTTTGATTTTACTAGTGGAGCTTGTCGATATCTAGTATCAAATTCAAATTTATTTCGTGATTCATTTAGTTTTTCTATTTTATTGATTTTATTTGACTGTGTATTAAATTTTGGAGTTCCAGCGAAAATAAAAATATCTGCAGGAGTTCTGCCTGTCGTGTTATGTTTTGTTTTATGATTATAGACATAAAGAATAGTTTCAAATTTTGTTAGCTTATTTTCTATGTCTGTTTCACTGTTTATGATTCTTAACTTTTCATTTACCGTTTTATGAAATCTCTCAACGTCAGAAATTCCATTTTTGCTTGTTGTTATATCAATAACAACATCTTCAGATTTTAACCAAAGTTGCAATGCTGCACACATGAAAGCTTAATCTTTGTCTGCTTTAATTTGGTTTGGTTTACCCATTTCATTGAAAACTTTAGTTAATGCTCTTTTTGCTTCTAACCAATCTCGACTGTTGACTTCTATTAAGGTGGCAAATTTTGAATAAACACAAGATAAAAATTGTTTATTATCTATCATATAAAAATCAATGACATATTTTTCTCTGGGATTAAAAATGTATTATTTATTTCGATTATTTCGAATTCTAATTTAGTGTTTCTGTGTTCTGTTTTTGCGATGTTGCATACTTCGCATTCATTAAAAAAATTTTGAATTAATTTTTGGTGATCGGGAAAATAATATTTTTCTTCAAAAAGTGCTGTTTGTTTTTCTATTCCTGGATGTAATAGTTCTCTGTGTGTTTTAATAATAATTTCTTTGAATTCTGCGTAAGTGTTAATATCTATTAATTTACTATTAGTTTTCATTGTTTTAGTTAAGTTATCTGGGGAAATAATTTCAACGTATGCCTTTTGAAAAATTAAAAAGTCTGTTTCAATTGGAAAGTATATTACGCTTTTCTTATTAGAAAACTATTCAATTATTAATTGTTTTGCCTATTCTATTGTCATCTCTTTGTATGTTATTATAATTTTTGTTTTATGAAAATAATTTATTACTTCGACTTCATTTAAGTCTCCTCTTATAAATTCTAGTTGTCTGTTTTAATAATTCAATGGTCTTTCTGTTATTGAAATGTGGTTTTGGTTATCTTCTGGTGCACTATGCACTGTAGCTACTGTTGTTATTGTATTTGAATTACTGGAAGTCTCTCCTAAATCGGCTTCCTCTATTCTTATTCTAGATAAGGCGTCTGCCACATGGTTTTCTTTACGGGCAAATATTTTATTTCATAATCAAACTCATTTAGTTTGATTTTCCAGCGTTGTAATTTCATATTAGGTTCTTTAATATTATTGAGCCATACTAGAGGCCTGTGATCACTTAGGATCAGAAATTGTCTACCAAAAAGATAGGACCTGAAATATTTGGTGGCCCAGACAATAGCTAAAAGTTCTTTTTCTATTGCCGAATAATTAATTTCGTGTTCATTAAGAGTTCTGCTGGCATAACAGATTGGTTTATGATTTTGCGATAAAACTGCTCCTATAGCAATATTGCTTGCATCTGTTGTTAATGAAAATGGTTTTTCGAAATTTAGGTATATAAGTATTGGATCGGATATTATTAAAAGTTTAAGTTTTTCAAACGCTTGTACATAATCATTATCTAAACTACTATATAAAAGTCTTCGAATAAAAAATGGGTCAGTGGTAAATTCCTTCCAGAGCGGATTGACATAAAAATCTAGAAAAATCCGCATAATTCTGAAATAATTAGGAGACGTGTGTGAGGTACAAATTAAAACAATAAACGACCCCAAAGTGCCCCAAAATTCGATTCGTTTTTTTTTAAATTCTTTCTTTTGCCATTTTTCTGTTATAAATGTTGTTAAAATGGTTTAAAAAAATTATGATCATAATCTTATGCGGCTATCCGCAACTAACTGCATTTAAATTTTTTGGAAATTCAGCCTCCTTAACCAAGTCCCCAATATTTTCCAATTCTCTTATGCGTGACGTCACGGCCTCCACATATGTTTGTATGTATGTTCTGCTGGCGCACTTTGCATTAAGTCGTAAATGAGTGTATGTAGCATTTTAAGTGTGACCGCGCAGGGGAAAAAATGAAAATACCAGTCACAAAAAATTTTAAATGCGCGGTTAAAAAATCGATTATATCGCAAATCTTTTCATTTGTTTTCAAATGTTGAGTTATCTACAAACTTTGGATTTGTAAAAAACAAAAATAAACAATGATTCGCTCTGCTATGAACACACACACGCACGAAATATGTATATCCAAAAAATCAAGATAATACTGATATCCTTTTGCTAAAAGAATATTTAATTTACATTTCCACAACAGATTTAAGACATTTTGTAACCGATTTTTGTCATTTAAAATTCAAATCGCATTGATAATATTAAAAGAACATTAAATATTCAAACCAATTGATTCTCACGCTCTTTATTACACGTGCCTCATATTGTTTAAACAAATGCAAATGTTTAAACAATTTGATTCACGGCGTCCCCCACCTGTCTTTATTATTAATATAATCTTTTTCTTTTGCATACTTCTTTACGTCCCATTAAATGACCGTTTGCTGTAATTAATTCAAGTGAAACATAACCTGTTGGTAGTGTACAAATACTTCATTATTTGCCAATTGTTTTTTTTTTTTTAATGTGTGGAAAGAAGGTGTGTAAAGAGGGGTTGGGGGCCCAAAAACGCCAAAACTGTAATTAGGTGATAGATGGACAGCCTCTTAAAATTGTTAACCAAGATAAAAATAAAGGAAATTGTATTATTGGGGACGCATTTAACTTTTCCTTTGGCATATTTCTTAATTTTTCTTACATAAATATTTGCTTTCCTTATAAGCGTTGTCTACTGTGGATTCTCTTTTAAACTTCTTCTAAATCGTCAACAGTATGTGATTTTTTATTAACCCTTTCGTTACCAATGTGCATAAAATTACCTTTTCTACATTCTTCGGTTGTAATAGTAATAGTACATTAATATTATTTGTCAAGCAATAACATCACTAGAAGAAAGTAAACATAGCATGGCTTAAATGTTAAAAAAATGTATATTTGTTAAATTAAAATTTTAATTCTTTAATTTCAATTTGTAATTAAAAAAAATAAAAAAAAAAATTAAAAATTAAAAATAAAGAGTTCTAATCTAAATATAAACAAAAACAATGAAGAGTCTTAATTTTAGATTGTTTTTGAAAAACACTTTGTTTTTATTTTTGTCCTTCAATATAATGTATCGCCCTTAACTGCAAAACAAAAGATGTGGCAAAATAAAATGTAAGCGATCGGTATTTAAAAAAAAATTAAAATTAATATAATTAATTCAGTGGAAGCTTATCTGGTGGACATTATGATGTCTACAAGCCTATTGAAACCTTTAATGATAGAAGCTCTCCCACTCAAAATATATTAGAAGTTCCTTCTATGAAAAAAAAAGAACATTCAAAGAAGAGGTGAACTTACTGATTTTTCTCGAAAAAAACAGAAAAAGATTGAAAATAAGAACTATCATGTTAGGCATCGTGAGGAAATTCAAACTGCAAAAAAAACACAACAAAAGAATACAAAGAGTGCACATTCGTGGAAAGTAAAACATAATTCCGCTTTTTTATACGATTTAAATCTGGCATACAATTCTGATAAATCAGTTGATATTGGAATAATGAATAAGAGATGCTCATTTTGTGGCGCCTTAAAATGGAAGGAAGAGTCAAAAGGTATGTGTTGCAAAGAGGGAAAAGTCCAGCTTCCATCTCTTAAAACATTACCAGATCCTCTTTTAAGTCTTTTAAATGGTGATCACCCAGACCATACACATTTTATGGGGCTTACCAGAAAATATAATAATTGTTTTCAAATGCCTTCATTTGGTGCGACAAAAGTTATTAATGAAGGTTATATGCCCACATTTAAAGTACAGGGGCAAGTTTACCACTTAGTTGGTAGCGTTTTGCCAGCTTCTAAAGAAGAAGCTCAGTTTCTCCAAATTTATTTTATTGGTGAGGACAATGTAGAAGCCGATTTCAGGTGTAAAAACAGTCCTGGAGTTAAAAATGCGTTAGTTAAATCACTACAGTTGATGCTGCATGAAAGTAATCCATATGTTAAGGATTTTAAAACTGCTCTTAAAAGAGTTCCGAAGAATTGTAGCCAATTTAAAATGGTTATTCACGCCAATAAAAAGCATGTTAGGGCTCATAGAGGTCGTTATAACGCACCCCAAGCAAATGAGGTCGCTTTGGTATTAGTTGACCAACAATTTGAAAAAAGGGACATTATTATTGAGGGTTATAATAATCAGTTAAAAAGAATCAGTGAACTTCACCGATCTTATGACGCCCTACAATATCCATTAATGTTTTGTCATGGAGAAGATGGTTACACTATAGATATACCCAAAATTGACCCCGTTTCAAAAAAAAAACGTTAAGAAAACAGTCTCAGCGTTAGATTTTTACAGTTTCCGAATAATGCTTAGAGAAAATGTATGGAATCACCTGCACTATTTTAGAGCTCTCTTTAGTCAATTTTTGGTTGATATGTATGCTAAAATAGAAACAGAAAGGCTTAATTTTATTCGGCTAAATCAAAAAAAGCTGAGAGCAGAAAGCTACATACATCTTCAAGATGCTATAGGTAGGAATGATGTAGATTTAGCACAGTTTGGACAGATGGTAATTTTACCTTCATCCTTTACTGGCTCGCCACGGTACATGCACGAAAAAACTCAAGATGCCATGACATATGTTCGTTATTATGGTCGTCCTGATCTTTTTATTACATTTACCTGTAATCCTAAATGGAAAGAAATTAAAAGTGCACTATTTTTAGGGCAGAAGCCTCACGATCGGCATGATATCATTGCTCGAGTCTTTCATTTAAAGGTCAAAGCTATAATGTCTTTAATTAATAGTCATAGTTTGTTTGGGGAAGTTCAATGCTTTATGTATACGATAGAGTGGCAGAAACGTGGTCTCCCACATGCACATATACTGATTTGGTTAAAGTCTAAGATCACGCCTCAACAAATTGATTCAATTATATGTGCAGAAATTCCAGATTCTGAAAAGGATCCTCTCCTATATGAGATTGTTAAGGCTAATATGATTCATGGACCATGTGGCCGCTTAAACCTAAAATCGCCCTGTATGAACGAGGGTAATTGTTCCAAAAAGTTTCCGCGATCGTTGCTTAATGAAACTGTTACTGGAAAAGACCCTAAATATAGGCGAAGAGCACCTGAAGATGGTGGCTTCACCATGGAAATTAATGGAAACATAATTGACAATAGGTGGGTAGTGCCCTATAATTGTGTTCTCCTGCGGACCTTTGAGGCTCATATTAATGTAGAGCTCTGTAGTTCAATTAAATCCATTAAATACGTTTGCAAAAACATCAATAAGGGCAGTGATCAAGCTACATTTACTGTGGAAAGCCCTACTAATGAGGTTCAACTATATCAAAGCGGTCGATATATCAGTAGTTCTGAAGCAGTGTGGAGAATTCTTGCATTCCCCATACATGAAAGGTATCCGGCAATTGTACATTTGGCCGTGCATTTGGAAAATGGTCAACGGATATATTTTGATCCTAATAATCAAAATCAATTAGTTAACCAGTTAACCAACGCTTCAATAACGACACTGACTGGGTTTTTCGAACTTTGTAAAACGGATTCATTTGCAAGGACCCTTCTTTATGTTGAAGTACCTTCCTATTTCACGTGGAACAATAAAAAGTTCCAAAGGAGAAAGAGAGGTAATATTGTACCTGGTTTTCCTGGAATTAGAATGGATGATGTTTTAGGTCGAGTGTATACCATACACCCTAAAAATAGTGAATGCTATTACCTAAGACTACTTCTTCATGAAGTGCGGGGACCAACCTCATTCTTATTTCTTAAAACAGTTAATAACATTACGTATGCTACATTTCAATTGGCATGTAAGGCTTTGGGCTTACTAGAAGATGACACACACTGGGAATATACCCTAAAGGAAGCAGCTTTATGTAAATCGCCAATTCAATTACGTGATTTATTTGCGGTGATGTTAGTAAATTGTCAAATGGCTGATGCCGCACATCTTTGGGAAATGTATAAAGAAAGCTTTTCAGAAGACATTTTGTACGAGTTTTCTCTAATAGTGGCAGAAGTCAATCAAGATCTACTTGATAGAGTGTTTAATAAATGTCTTATTTTAATCGAAGATATAACACTGTCCATTGGAGGTACGTGTCTATTAGACTATGGTTTGCCCGAACCGATTAGAGTTAGTAGACCACTTCAAAATAGGGAATATTTAAACGAAATAAATTACAATATTAATGAATTCGAATTAAGTAAAGACGAAAATTCCCTTAACGATGAGCAAAGAATGGCATTTCAAAAAATATTACAAAGTGTTCAAAATGAAAACGGTGAAATATTTTTTTTGGATGCCCCCGGTGGCACAGGCAAGACATTTTTATTGAATTTGTTGTTAGCAAAATTACGACATAATAATAATGTAGCATTGGCTGTTGCTTCTTCAGGTATAGCTGCTACGCTGTTAAATGGGGGACGCACAGCCCACTCTGTGTTTAAACTCCCATTGGATTTAATAAATGTAGAAACACCATGTTGCTCAATATCTAAACGGTGTAATATGGCATTGGTTTTTCAAGAATGTAGACTTATTGTTTGGTATGAATGCACAATGGCTCATAAGAGTGCTTTTGAAGCGTTGGATAGAATGTTGAAAGATATTCGTGGTAATGATTTTCTAATGGAAGGTATGACGGTTTTATTATCTGGAGATTTTCGTCAAACGCTTCCTGTAGTTCCTCGAGGAACAAGGGCAGATGAAATACAAGCCTGCTTAAAATCATCATTTCTTTGGCCTACTATTCAAAAATTGTGCCTAACAAAAAACATGCGTGTGCATTTAAAAGGCGATACAACTGCTGGAATTTTTGCACATACATTATTGAGAATTGGAGACGGTCTTTTTCCAACTGTCGAAGGAAAAATAATTATTCCTTCAGGTTTAGGAACTGTTGTAACTTCCCTTGAGGAGCTATATTTCCGGAAATTTCAAAAATCTCAACCAAATCATTAGATTGGTTTTCGGAGAGAGCAATATTAACTGCTAGAAATGATAGAGCTGTGGTAATAAATAACATACTGTTAAAATCATTTGATGGTATTGAAGTTACGTATAAGTCTATTGATTCAGTCACTGAAGTTGATGAAGCAGTTCATTTTCCGGTTGAATTTCTCAACCAACAAAATCCACCTGGACTTCCCTTACACATTCTAAAGCTTAAGATTGGTGCACCAATTATGCTGTTGAGAAATTTAAGACCTCCAAAACTATGTAACGGTACAAGATTGCAAGTAAAAGCTCTTCATAACAATTTAATCGAAGCTGTGGTTTTTACTGGCTGTGCCAAAGGAGAAATTGTTTTTATACCACGAATACCCCTAATACCATCAAATCTACCGTTTCAGTTTAAAAGACTTCAGTTCCCTGTAAAAGTTTGCTTTGCAATAACGATAAATAAATCGCAAGGTCAGACCTTAAAACTAGCTGGACTAGATTTAAGGGACGATTGCTTCTCTCATGGTCAGTTTTATGTGGCCTGTTCAAGAGTTAGCTCCTCTGAGTCTTTAATTATTTTAGCGCCAGAAGGAAAATCAAAAAATATCGTTTATAGAGAAGTCTTGCAAAAATGTTAAACATTTCTAATTAAAATGCACTGTGGAATAGGCCTCATGGGGAAACCACAAAAAAAAAACGCGCCAAAACCTCCACCTCTATGGTGGTGTGGAAATGTGGAATGGTTTTAGTTTAAATAAAGTAGCAAATAAAAAAGTTAATCAAAAGTATAGTTTTAAGCGATATAGTTAGGAAATTGCTAATCTTAATTTCCGCAGGCGAAGCTGCGGGCTACCTTGCTAGTCTTTTATATTTAAAGTTACGCCTTTTTTAAGCTTTGCTGTCATTGGTTTTGCTATTTTAGCAAAATTTGGGATAAATTTTCTATAAAATCCACAAAGACCTAAAAACAAAGATTTTATTTGTTTTGGGGATTTGGGTATAGGGAAATTTTGTATTGCCTCTATTTTGAGAGGATTTGGTTTTATACCAGTTGTTGCTATAATATGTCCAAGGAATTCTGTTTCCTTTTTCATAAACTCGCATTTGTCGAGTTGAAGCTTGAGATTAGCTTCTCGTAATTTTTCAAATACCTTTCGCAAAGATAATACATGTTCCTCCAATGAAGTGGAGTACACGATAATATCGTCCATGTAGACCAAACCATCCTTGTAGATCAAATCTTCTAAGAGATTGTTCATGCACCTTTGAAAGGTAGCAGGGGCATTTTACAATCCAAAGGGCATTCGAGTATATTCATAATGACCATTTTTGGTGGAAAAAGCTGTCTTTGGAATAGAATTTTCATCCATTTGTAATTGGTGAAAACCTTTTGCAAGGTCAATAGTGGTAAAATATTGGCATCTACCAAGTTTGTCCAATATTTCATCCATGACCGGGATAGGGTATTTGTCATCTACCGTAATTTCATTTAAATTACGATAGTCAATTACGATACGGAACTTTTTTGTTCCAGATGCATCACCTTTCTTCGGTACTATCCAAATGGGTGAGCAATAAGGGGAATTTGACTTTCGAATTATTCCCTGTTTTATCATATCTCTCATTTGCGAATCGACTTCTTGGTCGTAAGCTTGAGGATATTTGTATGGTTTTTTGTAAACCGGTTGCTCATTTTTTGTATGAATGACATGCTTGAGAGTACTAGTGAAAGTCAAATTGTCACTTTCTTTGTACTGTAAGTCGCTAAATTCATATAAAATTTTCTTAAGATTATCTTTTTCCTCGTCATTAAGGTGTTCTAATCTAAACTTATTGGTTTCTTGCAAGTCGTTATTTATTGCAAAATTAAAAGGTGTATCTGTTGAAAATGGGGGATCGCAGCAATCAATTTTTGCTTCTTCTTGTTTATATTCGAAATCGTTATAATTAAATCTCATTCCGAATTAATAACCGTTTAAATTAACTGTTTTTGATTTATAATTAATAATTGCGTTACAAGCTTCGAGATATTCTCTTCCAATGAGCATATCATATCTATCGGAAAAATTATGGACCCAAAATGTTTGTTTGGTCGGACAAAGCTTACTTGCATGGTAGGACACGGATTTATTTAACTGAATATTACCATTTATGGTATGAACTTTAAGAGGTGTATTTTTGGTTGGAAAATTAAAGTAATTTTCTTTAATTAAATTAATAGAAGAGCCTGTGTCTACAACACATCGGAACTCTTGGTTATTCATGATGATTCGTATGTAAGGGTTTCTATTTCCTGTTCGGTGTCCGAGGCTTGTTGATGAAAATTTTCGGTATCCATTTTCATATGGCCACTCGTACTTTCGCGATTTCTTTTTATTGGTCGATTAGGAGCATTAGCCCCATTTTGTTGTGATTGATAATTTATAGGATTCCTAACCTGATTATAATTTAATTTTTGTTGGAATTCTTGTTTTGTTGCTTGATATAATGGGTGGTTTTCATAAAAAGTTTCGTTGTTATTTCTATTATAATTAGGCTTTTGTTGGCCTTGAGATGTACTAGCTTGTTGCTTATATTGATTTGGGGAAATATTATTCTGCTGTCTGTATTGGTTTTGGGAATTATAGTTTTGTTGTTTATTAGTATTTTGTTGGGGTTGATAATTTCTCTTATCTTGGTTTTGACTTTGTGAATTCTTTGTTCGATCTGAATAAAATGTTTCATAACAACCTTCTTGTTGTGCTACACATTTTAGTTTATTAGCATTAGTAATATCATACCTAGCCAATGTCATAAAAAGTCTGTCTGGCAATTTTTTCATAATAACATCTTTAACTGTGTTATTAAGAGTGTATAAAATTGCATTTGAAGCGTTATTTTCTAAGGCTAATTTATTTAATATTACAAAAGATTTGGACTTAATGTCCTCAACAAACTTACGTATACACCCAGGAAAGGGGGTGTTATACAGACGTCTTAGTAGTTCTTCGCAGGGCGTCTGGGTTTTATATTCGTTGATGAGGGCGTTCCTAAAATCCATTCAGCATCTGGCTGTTGATAGTTGAGATATCCTCTGGGCATCTCCGTGAAACTGCATTGCCTCCAAATTACGGCACTTGCCTGGTTTGGGTCAGGGCTTGATTTAGATGGTTTTCTGACAATAATAGCACTGGTTCTGCCATTTTTGGTTTTTTATTTAATTTTTAAAATTTTTCACAATTTTAAAAGTTTTGTATTATGAAATTGATTTAAAATTGTTATACCTTGTCTCTTACCACTGGTGGGGGAGAAATAAGGTGTTTTATTTTTTAGTAACCCTTGTGTTACGAACAAAGGCACTAGCTTTTACAATAAAACGGGTTTTTGCAAAAAAAATTTGTTTATATTATTTGTTTTTTAATTATTTAATTTTGTTTTAATTACTTGACAGTCACACGGGTCAAGATTTATGTTTTAAAAAAAACCTCGCAACCTGAGCTTCGATAGCGTGTTGGAAAAATTGAGGTTTCCGTTGGTATATTAGCGACACACACCGACACTGCGATAGCTGGTTTATAATTGCACTGGGACGAACGACGTTTGGGTTCTTTAAGGATATAACCGTATAAAAAGTTATATCCTACCGGCTGCGCCAATAACAAATTCGGGATTTAGCACTTTGAAAAAAATATAATTTTTATTTATCAAAATAGTGTAAACGAGAACTGGGAGAGATAGGTCTGCTCCTTACAAGATTCAACTTAAAACTCAAACTTATAAACTAAGCTGGCGCTTATCAAACCTTCGATTGGGAGAAAGAACTTTATTGATAAATTGAGAGTGTCCAAAATGAGAGCACTGAGCAAGAGAACGATCTAGGTTTGAGCTGCGTCTGCAATTTTACAGTATTGGGGGATAAAAGCATTTTGGAGTTTGGGGACATTTGTTTATAATGCAAGAGGATGTTTACATTAATTGGTCAGTCGTGGGAGCCGACAATTTGGCGTTCTTTCATTTGTTTATAACTCATGAGGATGTTTATATTAATTGGCGACTCTTGGGAGCCGATGATTTGGGGTGCGACAAATGCGTAATGTAAATATGTTTATGTGGTAGATATGTGGGTGTGTGTATGTTACTTTATGTGGTAGATATGTGGGTGTGGGTATTATATATATACTACTATACTTACTATATATATATTATAATTTTGTTTTGTGATGATGAAAAATTAATATCATTTGATGTAGTCTCACTATTTCCCAACATACCTTTAGACCTCGCACTAGACACAATTAGAGAAAAATGGACAAAAATACAAGAACATACAAATATGCCGAAAAATGTTTATGGACATAGTACAATTTTGCATACAAGACGATATATACACACAACTAAAAGGAATGCCGATGGGATCCCCTGCTTCACCAATAATTGCAGACATAGTGATGGAAGAGCTATTAGACAAAACTTTGAAAAAACTAGGAAACAAACCAAGACTTTTGACGAAGTATGTGGATGATTTATTCGCAATAGTAAAAGAAGACGAAATACAAAACACACTTGACGCTTTAAACTCTTTCAATAAAAATATAAAATTCACACTGGAACAGGAAGAAGATGGAGGACTAGCATATTTGGACTCAATGGTTCATAGACAGGGGAACATTCTAAAACTAAAGTGGTATAAAAAACCAACAGCATCAGGACGAATCATCAACTTTAACTCAAAACACCCTAAAACAATGATTATCAGTACAGCAGTAGGTTGTATACGACGGATGCTAGCCATTTCGGACAACATTTTTCATGAAGAAACCAAAAATGAAATAAGACAAATTTTAAAGAACAACGACTTCCCAAACCATCTAATTAGAACTTTAATTAAAAGACACCAAAACATGGAACAAAAAACAAAATGTAGAGAACCTACACAATACATGTCCGTAACATACATATATACCAAGACTATCAGAAAGCCTTAAAAAGTCAGAATTTTACAATAAACAAAAAATAACAATAGCACACAAGCCCAACAATACCCTACCAAAGACCAATATAAACTCAAAGATGCGTAACGCCATACGATTTTTTTGCACACGATTTTTTTGTGCTGGCTTTTCAACTGGCTTTTCGCTCTCTGCCCAAAAGCCAGCGAGAGAGCGCTCAAAAGCCAGCCGCTCTTTGCACGCATACTGCGACAGCCGACGAATGTATGTGTGCACATGTATTCACAAACGAAGAAATTCGCTGCAGCGCGCTGTCGAAATATACTCTTTATTTTAAAATTATAACATTATTAAAAATACTTATTTTGTATTGCCTTTATATTTACTTTATTTACTAATTATTCGAATGTATAATATTTTTTAGTAATGACCAAATATATCTAAGTATTAAAAAATAACATAATTTATTTCATATATGACTTCACATTGGAATAATTGTCATTAGGGCATTCAGCATGCGACGTGTGAACGATTTTTAGGAGCCTCAGAAATTTTGCGATTGAACAGGATGAATATTTTTATATTTATTGTATTTTAAATATATGGATTAAAAAATATGTGGTATTTTTATATTATACGTATTATAATAACATTATATAAAATTATTATCATAATATAAATTAAATTTATATAAATATTTGTAAGTTAACTATTTTAATTATTTAGAAAAAAGAGAAACCCAAAGGGGAAACAAAAAAGGTTTGCGCGCTTTTCTTTCTAAACATAGGCGCGCGCTTTTCAAATCAAATTTAAAAGGCACGACATCATTAAAGCTAATTTTATTTTAAATACGAAATTCTAAAAATGGATAACTTACATAAAATGTACTTGTATTTAATTTAAATATACTCCTAAGGAAGCTAAATTTTGAAAATTATACCTACCCTGTTAAAATAAGTAATAAATATTTATATTTGTATTTGTATATTAACTATTTTTTTTATTAAATATACTAAATAATTGAAATAGTTAATATGTTAAATATTCTATTAAATTAATTAAATAATTTAAGTAGTCAATATATGGAATATACTATTTAATAATTAAAATAGTTAATATATTAAATACTATTCCTAATTAAAATAGTTAATATACAAATACATACTTAAATATTATTAAATATGTAAAACGAAACGAAACTATGAATTAAATATGCAGATATTAATATTTAAGGTATATAAAAAAGTTTTACATCAAGCTTCACTGCCATACATACTTATATACATAAATGCAATTTAAATAATCATCCTGTTCAATCATAGAAGTTCTTTTGACACACAATTAGTTTCTTAGTCCAGAAATGATTTCTGGACGAAAATCGTCTTCTCGAACAAATACGCACACATACGCACTTCCTAATTCGTGCAATTCTATTTTTAGATTTTTACGCTCTCAACTTTGTGCGGCGGAGAGAGCGGAATTTTCGTCGCCACCAAAAAACGAGCTGCATATTGCAAAACCAATGTATGGGCGTTACGCATCTTAGTGATTATATTGGTCTTTGACCCTACGACCAATATTCAACAAGACCAAGTCCAAAATACAAATGTTTGACAAAAACAATGTTGTATGTAAAATACCATGCAATGGAGATATAAATGAACAAGAAAGGAAAGCTAACTTTGGACGTAGCCGAAGTTGATATACCCTTGCAGAATATTCTGTAAATTATATTCTTCAAAATTATTCATATGATGAATTCTTAATACTCATAAAAAGTCCCAACTTCCTAACTTTAAAAACACCAAAGTTATGGCATTTCCAATCGTTCAGTTATATGGCAGCTATAGGATATAGTCAGCCGATCCTTATGAAATTTGGTAGGTCGGATTAATTGGCCAAAAATAAAAACCATAGAAAATCCCAACTTCCTAACTTTACAAACACCAAAGTTATGGCATTTCCGATCAATCAGTTATATGGCGGCTATAGGATATAGTCGTCCGATCCTTATGAAATTCGGTAGGTCGGATTAATTGGCCAAAAATAAAAGTCATAGAAAATCCCAACTTTCTAACTTTAAAAACACCAACGTTATGGCTTTTCCGATCGTTCAGTTATATGGCAGCTATATGATATAGTCGCCCGATCCGGCTCGTTCCGACTTATATACTACCTGCAATAGAAAGACAACTTTTGGGAAAGTTTCAAGCAGATAGCTTTAAAACTGAGGGACTAGTTTGCGTAGAAACGGACGGACAGATGGACAGACGGACGGACAGACGGACGGACAGACGGACGGACAGACGGACATGGCTAGATCGACTCTCCTGGTGATGCTGATCAAGAATATATATACTTTATAGGGTCGGAAATGTCTCCTTCACTGCGTTGCAAACTTTTGACTGAAATTATAATACCCTCTGCAAGGGTATAAAAATGTGACAGTATATATGTATGTAGGAACAACTAAATTCAAACTAAAAACTCGAATATCACAACACAGATCAGACTTCAAATTAAGACACCAAGCTAATATACAAACAAGAAAGGAAAGCTAACTTCGGGCGGTGCCGAAGTTGATATACCCTTGCAGAATATTCTGTAAATTATATTCTCCAAAATTATTCATATGATGCATTTTTAATACTCATAAAAAATCCCAACTTCCTAACTTTAAAAACACCAAAGTTATGGCATTTCCAATTGTTCAGCTATATGGCATCTATAGGATATAGTCGGCCGATCCTTATGACATTTGGTAGGTCGGATTGATTGGCCAATAATAAAACCCATAGGAAATCCCAACTTTACAAACACCAAAGTTATGGCATTTCCGATCAATCAGTTATATGGCAGCTAAAGGATATAGTCGGCCGATCCCGGCCGTTCCGACATATATACTGCGTGCAAAGGAAAGAAGGGTGTGTGCAAAGTTTCAATTCGATATCTTTAAAACTGAGAGACTAGTTTGCGTAGAAACAGACAGACGGACAGACAGACGGACAGACGGACATGGCTATATCAACTCAGGAGGTGATCCTGATCAATAATATATATACTTTATAGGGTCGGAGATGTCTCCTTCACTGCGTTGCAGACTTTTGACCAAAATTATAATACCCTCTGCAAGGGTATAAAAACAGCACTTATGGCCCACTGTAAAACAAGCGGTCACTCACCAAATTTTGAAGCATCGACTATTTTGGAACAAGAACAACATTACAAAAAATGCTTCACCATAGAAATGTTACATATAACAAACACACCCACAAGCATAAGACTGAACTACAAAACAGACGTTGAAAATTGCGCTCACATTTACAGACACTTACTTAATAACAACTAGTATTTATCTCCGACGGTCCGACGGTGCAGACGTGTAAAATTATGTAGATGTAATAATTTTTAAAGCTTTGTTTTTTATTGTCTAAATTTATGTTATTTTATGTTTTTATGTTGATTATAGTTGCCCTGAAGACGGTTGCCGAAGTGCAACCGAAATATATTGGAAAAAATAAAAAATAAAATTAAAAAACTTTTATTTAAAACATTTTTCAATTGTTGACCACGAGCCGGAAAAACTCAAAAAATTGATATATATATTTTTAGTATATATATAGACTTTAAAGCTAAGGCCGCGCAACTGCGCTGCCGGGATGCCGGCAACAATGCGGCAGCATTTATGTATTTCTTATAAACAAATATGCTTCTCGCTGCTGACAGCGGCTAGCTCGAGAGAGGTTGAATGTACTGGTAGTGTAGATGCAGTCAAGGCATGGGAATCTGCTGACTTATGCACTTATGGTCTACAAGGCAGAGCTAGGCTGAATGTGTTACGGTCAACTCGAACCATGCCTTGTGTTTATGTAAGCACATGCAACAAAGTGTTACAGTGTGTAACCCTCAAGTACTCTTGCTACAGTGTTAATTGGTTTTATGTGTACATACTACATTGTAACGAACTGATTTGCTTGATCTGCTCGCTACGAGATTCGTGCGGCTAGCTCAGAAGATTGTGTGTTCGTCCCACCAAATTTATATGACGGGACTGCCCGCAGATCAATAACAAAACACATGATTCAAATGGTAACCGCTGTTTTATTCTTGTGCTAGTTAGTACAGCGGATATGTGGGTTTGGGCTGGTCACGGTTTTGTCCCGCGTTGATTTCCCTGGCTACTTGTATCGTTCGTCCTGGACTGCTGACGCGTTGTCCTGGTGACCACGGACTCTTCTTTGTATCGCCTCCGCTCGCTTGTCGATGCGTTCACTCGAGGTCGCGCCTTGGACTCGCAGAGAGATCAGCCTTGCGGGCTTAGGGAAGCGTCACCGTTCTCAGACTAAGGTGGACAGGCCTTGCTCTCCAGGACTACCCATTTCGAGACAATGTCGACTGTCCCTTGCACAGTTCGCGGTGACAGTCCGGGTTAACGCCAGGAGGCTGCCTAGCAGTTCACTTCGCTTTACGCCTAGCGTGGAACGTTCCACCCGGCCTCACCCTATTGCTTATCGTCCGTGACGTTCCTGCGCTCCCCTAATGAGTTCTGCGCTGCGAACGTGTCGCTATCTTTGCTATCTTTGATATCGATGGCATCTGCTTGGCTTCAATGACGGCCGCCGTTCCGGGACTTTCTGAACCGTTGGGATCCTCCAGAACAAACGCCTCTTGAATGCCTCAACGGTCGAATGCTCGCCCTTCCCGGTTGGTAGTGAGGTACTCTGGCATTTCTGGTGTTGGTAGGTAGTTGTCTTCGGGACTTCGTCGGTAACCTGGCCCTGCTCACCGGGACAACGCCTCTTGAAACCTCTAATCGATCGTCCGCTCGTCCTTCGCGCCAGGGGTTGCCAGTCAAGCACGGCACACTGGGTCTTAAGCAACCTTCCTCCCCGAGCTGACGGTTTCTAGTCGCAGGACTCATTGCTCCACTCTGACAGACCCGCCGGGCAATACGTCAGGGTGTGGTCGTGTCAAGGTTGAAAGCAAATCGCCTTGACTTAGCCGTGTGACGCCTTCTGGACCTCATCTACCTGTGCCTCAATTCGGAGATTCCTGATGTCCCAATCCCGAACTTCTCGACGTAGCGATCTTGCTCCTGGTAGGCTTCCCATGGCGCTGCATCCGACGATGGTATCTGCTGTTGCTTTGACTTTCGTAATTTCAATGATCTTAATGGATTGACTCCTTGCGATGGACTGATCCATATTCCAGCGCTGGTCCCGCTTATTTAGGACTCTTAGTATCGTTAATCCTCGGCTTCTACTTTTCGTCTTTGCGCACGGCACTATATTAGGGTCCAAAGTCCTCCGTCTTCTGCTGTTATTCCTTCTCTCCAAACTCTCTCTCTCCTCGTTCTCTCCAAACTCTCTCCAGATGCATTCTCCAAACTCTCTATAGTTGAATTCTCCAAACTCTCATCTCGTTCTCTCCAAACTCTCTCCAGCTGTATTCTCCAAACTCTCTTTTCCCACAGTGCAGTTACTACGCGCATTCACAGCGTATCCAGCAACTGAAAGGCTTCGGTATTCTAGATCTTCGCCTTTAATTGTGCGGAGTTATTTAACTCCTCACAACATCTCCCTCCTTTTAAAAATAACGTAATAAAATGAAGTTATTTTCTAGTCATTATGTTTAAAGTTTGTGATTAGGTCAGTGGCCCACTGCATCGGCGCTGTTCACTGCGCTCTCCGAGCTTTCGCTTTCGCCCCTTTTGCGCTCCCTCGCTCGCTTCTTGCAACGTCCGCGCTCCAGAGTGCGAGCTTCGGGTTCGCATCCGAACTCCTCGGACGGCCGCTGCTGATCTCCCGCTCTCGCTTCAGCGGAGTAAAGCGGGCGGGAGCGCGGTTTTTAGGTTAAAGTTTAGTCTCATGTATGCAGCCGAATAAAACACACTGAATTATACCACGACGCCCCCGACTTCTTAATTTTTGTCTCCCTTTGCGTTTGCGCCATGGGAATTTTTTGTGCCTTCAAATCTTTTTGTGGAAGGATCGCCCCCCTACAACATTTTGGTCCTTCGAGCCGGATAAGGATATCCTTCTGCCATTCGACCAGCAGCTCCTGAGATTTTTCCGTAAAAAAGATAAGTACGAGCATTTTCCGACTTCCTCTCGCTGCCGGTCTTTAGCAGTGGTTCGAACATTGAATTTCGTTCACACTGCAGTAAGATCAATTTTTTCGTGTCAACTCCACGTCCGAGTTTTCCCGACACAACGGCAGCCGAGAAATTTAACATTCCTTCAATTCCAAATAATTTTCTATCCGTCTCCGCTTTGTGTGCGTCGCCATACTCCTTGCCGTTTTTTTTTTTCGTTCCCCGTTGTACATCAACTTGCCAACAGTCAAGGCATATGTGCATCCAGACATATACATACACGCGCGTGATAACTTGTGTACAAAGTGCAGTACAATTCTGCCTCCGAAAAAGAAATACGACAAAAATTGAAATTGTGTGGTGGAAAATAAAAAGGCATAACTAATATTAGCCACTCGGTGTGAACTATTTTCGGGAGTTTCCCTGTTCGCCGAACAGTCCGCCGCTGTCGATATATTTTTTTGTCTTGTGTTTTTTTCTCTCCACATAATTTCATCTGTTCCGTCACTTCAAAAACAGCCCACTCCTCGACGCTCTACTGTACCGATATACACTTACACATATCCATAAACGCATGCATGTCAATTAACTATAACTTTAATTAAATATTCTAATTAATATTGTAAACAATTTATTTTGGCAGAACTTGCTACTGAGTTCTCACGGGTTCTTATCTTATAAACATTTCCACCCTTGCAAACGGCGAGCCAAGCTTGAGACAGACGTAAACAACTTCCCCCTAGCTAGCCGCCAAAGGCTAGCCAAACTTTAGAATAAGCATCCATCCGTAAGAATCCCAACACCGCGAACCCTCTTTTTTAGGCATCGCGTTCACTTCCAAATTTTCCATGCTAATCACAGCAATCTTAATCGGGAATTAACTTCGGAAACCAAGACTTCGGAAGGGAAGGGAAGAGAACCAACTCAAGCTTGGGCAGTCGTGAATTAAGTCTAAGAAGGATTGTATTCTAAGTCTAAGTGAAGTTAATTTAATAAAGATTATATTTTTTTAAATACATTCGGTAACGTATTTGTAATTTGCCCACATCTACATAAAACTATTTTCTGCCTCCACATACAGGAACATAAAATAAAATAAATTCAAATCTACACGGGTGCGACCGTGATTGTTTTTTCTCCAAATTTCGGCAATTAACCGCTGATTTTTTCCCTTCTCTCTCTCTCCCGGGTCCCTCACGCATACACTGCACTGCCGACGGCATAACCCAGTGAACATTTCTCCCGAACCAAAGCCAAGGTTTTAATTCCACCGTTTCGGCTCCGCTCAAAAATAAGTATTTATAATTATAATTATTATTTAATTATAAACATTAATAATTCATAATTATAATAACTATTTAATTATAAATATTATTTAATTATTTTCGGCAAAGTAATTAATTTATTTAATGTATTAATTAATTTATTTTTATTGCGTTTTTCCGGATTTTTTTGCGATCAAAGATATTTTCCAAACCAAAAAAAAAAAATAAATAACTAAATACAATTAAATTATTTGGCAACAATAACTAAGGTAAAAAATTAAAATAAACAAAAAAAACAGAAGTCAACAAAGGGAGTAACAAGATATACAAATATATAAACAAGATATATAATCAATACA
This sequence comes from Drosophila prolongata, assembly GCA_036346975.1. Taxonomy (NCBI): domain Eukaryota; kingdom Metazoa; phylum Arthropoda; class Insecta; order Diptera; family Drosophilidae; genus Drosophila; species Drosophila prolongata. The sequence goes on from JAYMZC010000320.1 coordinate 3,840,286, forward strand.
GTTTCACTGATTTCCAAATATTTTCTTCCGATTCTTCTCGTTTTTTATGGCACTGTGCTTTCTTCTCCGCACAAATTAACAGTGTGACCGTTCTCTGTGTTTTTTTTTCTTTTGCGTGCGTTCATTTGCGGCGACGACCAACTCGTAGGCGACTCAGATCGCGCCGAGAGCTTAACGGTGAATATCCTCACGTTCCGAACGAAACGGCCTCCGGTCAGTCGACAAGAGCTGATCCGCAGAGTTCGAGTCCGAGGATGCCCACGGGAGACGACAAGAAACCGATGTCGATCCCATCTATCCGTCCCAATCCGCGTCTCCGCGGCTGTCTCAATTAACGCCAAAGGCTGTCATTGCCATTCCAAGGGCAAAAAGTGACGAGTCCGTCGAGACTATCCTCAGTCCCCCGTCAAGGCTTTCTCGGTCGGTGTCCAAGATGGCTCAAACTGCGATAGATATCGCCCTCAAAAAGTTTATTGCCAGAACAGACCGGGTTAGCCAATTTCAAGCGGATATTCATACTCCGAGCGCCGCTGAACCAGAATAACTTTCCCCTGGCATGTGCCAAGTCCATCGGGACCAAATCCGGGCCTGTGGGAAAATGTGTAGAAGAGCTATGAAAGTTGCTCCGATCTTCTTTCCGCATCCACCGACAGTACGGCCACCTCGACAATGCTTGAATCCAAGTACAGTTACTGCTACTCCGTATATTCGAGATGTTTAGCCCAGCTTCAGGACATCTATTATGGCCGCCTCCCAGCCCACTCAGGCTTCTGTCAGTGTTCCATAACCCCCGTCTACGGGCTGTCGTTTGCCACCAGTCGACACCGAAGTTTTCGCTGGTGATTACCTGCGTTGGCCCACCTTCAGAGATCTTTTCACCGCGATATACATCCACAACTCGCGTCTTACACCGGTAGAGAAGTTGTTCCACCTATTGTCCAAAACAAGTGGTGATGCGCACGCCATTGTTTTCAAAGCCCCGCTTACCAACGACGGGCTTATCTCCGCTTGGCGAAGCCTCACCGACCGCTTCGAAATTCTGCGGTTATTAGTCAATAGCCAGTTGAAAATCCACTTCAACATTCAGGCAGTACCCCAAGAGTCCGGAGCCGCTCTGAAAGAGCTGCAAGGCACAATCCAAAGTTGCCTGACAGCCTTAGAGATGTCCTCTATTCAAGTCGAGACTTGGGATTGTCTCCTTGTGTACATGGTTTCTTTCAAGCTTCCCAAAATCACGCTTTCGATGTGGTAGCAATCCATTCACAACAAGGCTGAGATTCCAACATGGAATGAGTTAAACTCGTTCTTGACAGAGCGTCATCGCACTCTGGAGGCTATCGATGACATCAGGCCTAGCAGTTCGGGTCAGTTTCCGCCAAGGTCGACACCTGCGAGCGCCTCAGCGCGTAGGCTTAATTCCTACGAGGCCAGAGTGACTCTAGCCCCAAGAGGGTGCGATCTCTGCTCCAGAGAGATCTCTGCTCCTGTTCGCCTATGTATGTGCTTCCTTGAGATGGATGGTAATGTAGCTCCGACCACATTAAGAAAAACCAGCTTTGCCTGAACTTTTAGGGTGCAATTTCCAGGCGCGAGCCCTGATCGACTCTGGTTCCGAGGCAACCTTTATTACGGAGAGACTTTTCAACCTCGTCAAACTTCCATTCAAGATTATCCAGGCCCAAATCTCTGGTCTTAATTAAACCGTTGCCGCTCAGTCCACGAAACTCTGTCATTTTTCTATTCGATCGCCTTCCAGACCCGGGCTGCATTTAGAAACTTCAGCTTACGTTCTTCCGCAGCTGGCCGGGATTCCGCCTTTGTATCCAGTCCCTCGAGATCTTCTTAAGGGAATTCCTGACATCCCCCTTGCGGATCCCAAGTTCTTCGAGAGCTCCCAAATCGATGTCTTGTTAGGAGCCGACATTCTTCCGTCCATCCTCCTCGGCAACGCCAGGGCTGACATTTGCGGTTCATTTCTCGGCCAGGAAACGAGCATAGTGGTTCCGAGCTCGCATCTTCACGATCGGATTATCCGACAGTACATGTGCGTCGACGACGTACTCGCGGGGGCAGACTCCAAAACCGAAGCACAATCGGGTATCCGCGAGCAAGGCGATTTTGGCCAACATCCAGAGTGACCATCTCCTTCGCGCGGACTTCCTTGAAATCGACGCAGAGAGCCCGGCTAAAACTCTCGGAGTGCGGTGGAAGGCGACGTCTGACGAGTTTTTCTTCATTCCGCCCGAATTGAGCTTGGGTTCAACGTTCACAAAGCGTCAAGTCCTATCCCAAATCGCCAAACTTTTTGATCCAGCGGGCTGGCTCGCCCCCTTCATAGTCCGGGCAAAGATTTTCATGCAGGACATTTGGCTCCAAAATCTTGGATGGGACGATGCCCTCCCTCGAGATTTTTGCAAAAGATGGGTTGACTTCCTGGAAAATTACTCCGCTCTCGATCAGATCCACATTCCCCAATGGAACGCTTTCCGACCACATTTGAAAATTGAGCGTCATGGGTTCTGCGACGCCTCTCAGAAGGCGTACGGCTCAGCCATCTACGTCCGAGTTGAGGCTGGGTGGCCCCAGTAAAAACGGTGTCGCTCCCGCGGCTCGAGTTGTGCGCAGCCTTGTTATTGTCCGAAATGGCCAACGCCGTTCTTCCGAAGATGCCCGGGTAGGCGTCCGCCCTGCACTGTTGGACGGACTCTACGATTGTCCTCGCCTGGTTGCATAAGCCAGCGTGCCACTGGACAACGTTCGTGGCAAATCGTGTGACGAAATTCGTGGCAAATCGTGTCACCCAGCTCACCGAGGTGAAGACATGGGCACATGTCCGCTCCGAGCATAACCCGGCAGATCTCGCTAGACCTTGCTGACAGCCAGGTGTGGTGGCATGGTCCTGCCTGGATGCAGTGACCTCGCTGCGAGTGGCCCACTCAAGGCTATGAACCCCCTGTGACTGAACTCGAGAAGCGAGTAGTCAAAGTCCATGTTGCAAAGGCCCCCCCTGAAGCGTTTTTCCACACTCGACAAGGCGTTGCGAGTCGTCGCTTAAGCTCATCGGTTCATCCAGCGCTCGCGAAAGCTCATGTCTCCGTTTGAGGATCCCTTGACAGCTCCTGAAATTGCGTCGGCCGAGCGTCTCCTGATTTCCGTCACGCAACGCAGGCACTTTGCCCTTGAGATTGGCTGCTTAAGCCAAAAACGGCTAGTGCCAGCATCCAGCCTTGTCCAAAACCTGAACCCGTGCATTGATTCCCAAGGGCTCATGATAGAATGCGGCCGAGTCACGGCCTCCGAACTTCTCCAGTATGATGAACGGCATCCTGTCATCCTTCCATACGACTGCCATCTGTCTCGACTCCTCGTCAATTTTACGCATCGCATAACGCTGCACGGTGGCAATCAGCTGATGATCCGTCTGAATTGTTCCAAGTTCTGGATCCCGAGGGTGAGGAATTTGGTCAAGTCCGTCATATATTCATGCAAGGTCTGCATCATCCACAAAAAGAGGTTGCAAACGCAACTGATGGGAGACTTACCCAAAGAACGAACGTCCTTCTCGCGCCCGTTCACATATACCGTTGAGGACTATGCCGGTCCCTTCGACATCAAAAACTACACGGGACGAGCCTGTCTCATTACGAAAGGGTATGTGCTGGTGTTCGTGTGCCTCGCCACTAAGGCCATCCATTTAGAGCCTACTTCCGACCTTACGACTGAGAAGTTTCTCGGCGCCTTCCCTCGTTTCGTGTCCCGAAGAGGATGCCCCCGTCAAGTTCAGTCGGACAATGGGAAGACCTTTTAGGGGTGCGGCTGACCTACTCTCCCGCGAGTTTCTCCAAAGTCTCAAATAAGCTGTGACAGGTGCCTATAGTCACCAGCAGCTGCTCTGGCAATTCATTCCTTCGGGAGCACCCCACATGGGAGACTTGTGGGAAGCAGGTGTTAAGAGCTTCAAGACCCTGTTTTACAAGTCTACGGCGACGCGAAAATATACGTTCGAAGTGCAGTCCTCGCTTCTAGGTAGGATCGAAGCATGCCTGAATTCACGTCCGCTCGCGCCGATATCCGAAGACCCCACTGACCTGTTGCCACTTACCACCTGTTGCCTTGCCAACCGCTACTGCCACTGCTGTTTGGCCCACGAGCACTCCGACGTAGCGTGTTGGCGAGGTGATCGCTGCAAAACGTGCGGCCAGGATCACGAAACTCTTCTTCATCTTTCGGAACCACCACAGTCCCGCCCGGCAGCACGCCGGTCGCAGAGATCCGTTGCCACTCCACAACACTCCTCAGTCGCTCCTCGGCCCTCGTCCGCCACTCCACGGCACTCTTCAGCTGCTCCTCGGCCCTCGTCCGCCACCCAACGGCATTCTTCAGCCGCTCCTCGGCCCTCGTCCGCCACTCCACGGCATTCTTCAGCCGCTCCTCGGCCCTCGTCCGACGCTCCGCGGGATTTCTCTGACACTCGTCGGGGTGCCACGCAGCCCGCGGTCGCCGCTCCGTCCTTAACGTCAACCTCCTCCCGACGTCTTTGGTGCGGTTAGAAACCGGGAGTCGAGTCTTCGACACTGCGGCGCTCATCGACCCGTGTACGCCTATGAGCTGTATCGACGCTTCGCTAGCGTCGAGTTTCCGCTTGCCGACCACGAACGTGGGAGGCAAACAGATTTGTTCGTGGGGTCCAGAATCGACAGTGCTGTCCGGCTCGACGTAATTTTTAAAATAGAGCCTCACGTGCGCATCCGCACTACAATCCGGGAGCTGAGCGACGCGGTAAGGACCCACTTCCGAGACATTACGCTGGCTGACGAGCGGTTCTATCTCCCCGCGACGATCTCCATCATCCTGGGCGCGCATATGTATCCGAGCGTGATGCGGCCGGGCTTCCTGAAAATTCAGGATGGACGCGGTTTTTAGGTTTAGGTTTAGTCTCATGTATGCAGCCGAATAAAACACACTGAATTACACCACGACGCCCCGACTTCTTAATTTTCGTCTCCCTTTGCGTTTGCGCCGTGGGAATTTTTTGTGCCTTCAAATCTTTTTGTGGAAGGATTGCCCCCCTACAACAGTTTGGAAAATTAGAAAACTTGAAAAATTTAAAAATGTTTTAATTATTTATTATTTTTGTTTGTTTTTATATATATTTTTTCAGAATCAAGAAAAAATTATATTTATTTTATATTTTTTATTAGAATATATTAATATATATCATTATTATATATTATATCATTATAACTTATTTGGTTGATCAGACCATTGCTATTAATTTTGTTGAAAATTATGAATACAAATTCTTTAACTGTTTGCTTTTTATTTCTATCATCAGAGATTATGATGTTATCTCTTTCTCCGATGTCTTCTATAGTGTAGGGACCTGTATATTTGAAATCAAACTTATGTCCAGTTTCGGTTTTAAGCAAAACTTGGTCTCTTATGTTTATTTAAATATTTCTAGTTTTCCTATCATATAATTTCTTATTTTTATTCTTATTGTCTTCTAACATTATTTTACTCTTTATTAAGCTATTTCTAATCTAGAGTGGTTCTATTCTATCTATGCTATTAAATTGAATTGGTTGTTAGAGAGCCAGATTAATATTAGAATCAAATAAAAGAAAACAAAAATGTCATTATGATAAAAAATGTTTAGATTTTGAACTAAAAATAGGAGATCGAGTCTTATTAAAGAATGAAACAGGTCACAAATTAGAATACAAATATACGGGACCATATACAGTAATTGGTATAGGAGATAATGATAATATAAGAATTTTAAGTATTAAAAACAAAGAACAGACAGTTCATAAAGATAGGCTAAAAATTTTTATTTCATAATCACTCTTATAAAATTTTTCCGTATGGCCATACATAGAATAAATACCATAAATAAATTTTTTTTTTTTTTATACTTTATTCTTATTTATTGGATCTTCTCTATTACTTAAGAGACTAACAATAAGTTTTCAAATCTTAATCTATGTTACGTTAACTTATGTTATTGAAAAAGGGATGGGAAATCATTCCGCTGTAGACGGGAATGATAGCTTAGCCGGTTGAGTTGTCTGGCAAGCAGGTTTGGGTGATTTGATAATCTGGCTTCATATTTAATTTTTCTGGAAACAATTTCTTCTTTTACGGGATTTATATCCAGGTCTCTCTGGATGTTTGCATTGCGGATGTACCAGGGGGCTCCAGTTATTGTTCGTAGGGTCTTTGATTGTACTCTTTGAATAATTTCTATATTGCTGCTGCTTGCGTTTCCCCAGAGCTCGGAACCGTAGGTCCAGATCGGCTTTAAGCACGAGTTATACAGTAGTACTTTATATTCGAGTGGAAGGGGGGAGCGGTAGTTCATGAGCCAGTGAAGGCTGCTGGCCTTTAGTTTTAAATGGGTCTTCTTTGCTTCTATATGCTTTCTCCAGGTAAGCCTCCTGTCTAGGTGTATGCCGAGATAGGTGACTTCGTCTGCTTGTGGAACCGGCTTGTTGTTTAGCGTCAGTGGTGGGCATTTCGACAAGTTTAGTGTAAATGTAATGTGCTTACACTTTTGCTCATTGACTTTGATACGCCAGTCTGCGAGCCATTTTTCTACAGCTACCAGGTGTTCTTTTAAATGGGCTGTAGCTGTTTTTGGGCATTTCGAGCGGCTGACAATGGCAGTGTCGTCAGCAAAGGTTGAGATGAGGGTCTGGCGGCTTGTTGGAATGTCTGCCGTGTAAAGGATGTACAAGATTGGTCCAAGCACACTTCCTTGGGGTACTCCAGCTTCGATGTTACAGATGGTTGAAGTAAAGGTTTTACATCTCACGGTGAAAACTCTGTTTCTGAGGTATGACTCAAGCAACTTGTGAGTGTTTTCCGGTAGGAGGGTTTTGATTTTGTATACCAGACCGTCGATCCAGACGCGATCAAATGCCTGTGATACGTCCAGAAATAAGGCACTGCAATATTGCTTGTGATCGAAAGCCGTGCGAATTTCAGATGTTAAGCGGTTTACCTGTTCGATAGTTCCATGCTTTTCCCTAAATCCGAATTGGTGCAGAGGGATCGTTCTGTTGTTTTGAAGATGTGTTACTAGATGAACAAGAAGCAGTTTTTCAAATAGCTTTGATAGACATGGGAGCAGACTGATGGGCCGGTACGAGGAAGGCTGGGATTTGTCTTTTCCTGGCTTCGGGATCATTGTAATGACAGACTTTTTCCATTGGTCAGGAAAGTAGCCCCATTTCAATATTGAGTTAAATATAAATGCGATGCATCTGACTGCGCATGCAGGTAATTCAATTATCATTTTTGGAGAACTAAAATCGTGACCAGGAGCCTTTTTTGGGTTTATGTGTTCTTTAATAGCCTTAAGTATTGTGCTGGTTTCAAGGGTAACTGGGGAGGACGGCGACGCTAGCGAGACATTCGGTAGAGTGAATTGGTTGGATGGCGGGTGGGGCTTGAAGACGTTTTCCAAGTGATGGGCAAAGGTGTTAGCTCTTTCTTCGTCACTGCGCGCCCAGGCACCTGTTTGTGATCGAATTGGCCAATCGGGATCTATTGGTGGCTGCATGTTTGGGTGCGCTCTCCATAGTGGGAATTTATTACCCGTCGGGGATAGTTTCGCAATGTAGGCCCGTTGGGCCTGGTTCTTTTCGGTAGAGAGGGCCTTCGACAATTTTCGAGATGCTTCATTAAGTCTTTTCTTAGTAGCTGGGGACCGATGAGTCTGCCAGTCTCTGCGAAGTCTACGTTTTTCAAGTAGGAGAGACTCGATCTGGATACTTGAGCGTCCAGTTCTTAGCGGGTTTGTGGATGAGGGTTCTGGCGTAGAATGTTTGGCGGCAGAGGACATTACGTCCGTGAGGTGTTTAAGCGACTTGTCCATGTCAGATTCAGAGGAAATTTCAGGATCAAGTTCGATGTGTGCACTTACATATTTTTTGTACTTCAACCAGTTTGTTTTGTTTGATGTTAGATGTTGGGGGCGTTCCAGAAGCTGCGGCTGTTCAGATAGACAGAGGAGAACTGGCGAATGGTCCGATGTAAGCTCTTCTAAGGTTTTTATGTTTATCAGCCTGTGCGAGACTCTTCTAATAACAGCGAAATCGATAATGTCAGGTTGTTTATTTGGATCTGTGGGCCAGTATGTAGGCCTAGCTGGTGAGACAAAGTCAAGCGCATTACCAGGAGTGATAATAGCGTTGTATAATTGGCGGCCTTTCGGGTTGATAAGACGAGATCCCCAGTGGGGATGCTTTGCGTTATAATCACCGGCAGCTATAAAGCAGCGTCCTAGTGAGTTGTAGAAATTCATAAACTCATTTTCTGCAATACTGAAGCGTGGGGGGCAATATATGGCGGATAGGGTAAGTGGGCCGCCAATTAGGTTTATACGTAGGGATGTGGCCTGCAGGTAGTTAGTAGCGAATGTCTCCAAGGGATGATGTTTTATGCGTTGTTTTATGAGTATACCGGTACCTCCGTGTGCTTTACCGTCCGGGTGGTTGGTCGCGTGGAATATATATCCGATGATATGGAAGTAGTTTTTATTAGTTAGATGGGTTTCAGAAAGTAGCATGATATCGATATTGTGGGTGTTTAGGAACTGTAGGAGTTCGTTTTTGTGCCGGGAAACGCCGTTTGCGTTCCAGAAGCATATTCTTAAGGAGTCCATTTATACAGACTTTTGTTTGATCAGCAGTTCCATTAGAAGGCTCTGGTTTCGCAGTAGTTCTTGAAGGGAACTTTGAATCGTCATCATGACGTTTGCAAGAGTAGCTAGTGTAGATTCTAGACCGCTAAGTGTTTGTGGGGGAAGAGTTTGGTTTTGCTGCGTAGAAGGTTGACTTGTTGTTTGGCCATTTTGGCTTAAGAACGGAAAATCATTTAGGTTTGATATGGGTGGCTGTGGACGCAATGCTGCAGGTTGGGCGGTAGATGTTTGTGAGATTCCAGGGTAGCGGAGTGCGTTGGCAAAGGAGACACCAGGAGTGGTTGTTGATGGGGTGAAGATGTTTGGTTGGGCAGAGTGTTGAGCCGCGAGTGGATTACTGCGTCTCTGATTTAGGCGGCTCTTGAGTTCTTTATAGACGGGACAGCCCTGGTAGTTGGCAGTATGATTTCCCCCACAATTACTGCATTTCCTCAGAGTAGGGTCTTCTTTGTTTCCCAGGCATGCTTCAATGCAATGCAAATCTCCACAGGCGACACAAACTGGACGCAGGGTGCAGTAGGTTCTTGTATGCCCGAACTCCTGGCAGTTTGTACACTGTACGGGGCCGTTCTGCTTATGCGGTTCCTCTACGGTGATTCTTCGGTGAAGGAGATATTGCAGATTGTAAATAGGATGCACTGCATTTTTCTTTAGAGGTTTCGTCTCTGGGGCCAGGTCAATCTTAAACAGTGGTTGGGGAATTTTATCACTGTTCACTATGTTCACGATGTGCTTAACGTCGAAGCCATTTTCCGTGAGGCCTTCAGCTATTTCTGCTACCGCAACAGTCGATTCTATACCTTTAAGTACAACTTGTAGGCCTTTCTTACTTTTTAGTTGGTAAGTGTAGTTATTTATAAGCTCATTGTCGAGATATCTTGTTACAGAACGGAAGTTGTCTTCGTTGTTAACCTGGAGTTTTGTTTCCAATATGTTTCCTCTTTTTAGGGTATTGATATAGAAGTGGTTAGGCGCGATTACTTGTTTAAGCTTATTAATCAGATCGACACTAATGTGTTTCCTAATATATATTGGCGGTGGCTTTACAGCTTTCATGACTTGAGGCGCCTGACCCTTGTCTTCTTCGGTCTCGCCAAGTATGGCAAATCAGTTTTCGGATGTTCGTGTGTTGCCTAAAGTTTTCGGTACTTTTGGCCAATTTGAGTTTACGTTTTTTTGTGGACTAAGCTTTCTTTTTATTTGTACATACCGATCGATCCCCGTCTGTACGAGAGTATTATTCGTAAGAGGGTCAGTAGAGCAAAGTTTTACTTGTGGTGTTGAGATAGGCCACTGGGTAGCCGCAGACGTTAAAGTTGTTGTTGTCGTTGACGTTGCTGTAGTAAGAGAGGGTACAGTGCTGGTGGGCGCACAAGCCGAAGTAGTCGGTGCATCGATGAGAGAGAGAGGTGACGGGCATTGTGAACTCCACGACTGAGTAACGGCAGCGCTGCTTGAGCATAAAATCGCTGGTGACAGTGAGCGGGCTCTTTCGGTAGCGGTCAGTGACGTTAATTTTGTTGTTGCCTCCGATGAGTCAATTGAAATGTAAGCATTGTTCCGTGCAGAAGACAGCCGTCGTTCGTCTAGTTGTATTTGTTGCCGATCGCGACTTGACTTCGTGGCTTTACCGGTTGCACTTGTTAATATTTTATTTGCATTTGACATTTTTTAACTGATTTTGATTAGCTAGATCGGTTTTAAATTTAGTTTTAATCACAAGGAGATGTTGACCTTGGGATATGGCATTGCTGCCAGCGTCTTTTCGCTATTTTTCTTAGTTTTGGTGGTCACTTTGTAGATTTTTGGAAGTCTTTCAGCAGGGCGAGCAAAAAGACACGTCTACGCGGTTCGGTTGTTCTGTTGGTTCAACAGAAATAAATAAATAAGCAAAAAAAAAAAATCAAATCATATCTATAATTTCTGATTAAAACAAAATTCTCGTTTTGAATAATATAAAATTTTCCAATTTTCTATATTTCTTTTATCATACAGAACAATATCTATAATCTTTAAATTTTCAAATATATTGTATAAGTTATAGATTATAATTTTAATAACTATGAATAATTTCATTTTATTACAATTAAAAAAAAAAACATATTATTTAGGAAATAACTTCATTACATTACGTTATTTCTCAAAAGGAGGGAGATGTAGTATGCATGTATCATTGTAGCGAGTACCCACTGTACCGATACCAGCATTGTGTTACAGTGCATTTAAACAAATACACAAAACTCGTGCAGCCAACTTATGGGAAGCGCAAGTGTCAGCAAATTCCCATGGCTTGCAGACACATACAATGAATGCATATGCAGCTCCTCTCGCGCTCTCGCTACTATCAGCCAAATACATATGTGAGCATACATATATACAATGATAAATACATGACGGCCGCTGCCAATGTTTGCAGGCAGCGCAGCCGCGAATAGATTATTGTAAGTCATTCGAATTTTGAACGTAAAAGAATAAAGAACCAATTTGGCCGTGGCTAATGGCCACTAAATAAATATCTTGTCTTTAATATATTAACATTTATAATATAAATACAACAGTCTTACCGAAAACATACTCATATGAACAATAATCATGTGCCATAGAGGGTGTCGTATTGAAACAGTATACGAAATATTGAAGCCATACGTCCCAATCAGTTTTATCTACTGAAATGTAGGATCGAATGAATTCATTGGTGGTGTGCAGTAGTGTTATATTGTCAATTTTTAAGTATTTGCTCAAGTCATTAATTATACAGTTTTTATATTCTCTTCCCATGTCCATAATGAACGTCTTCATTGGACCGTACTTCAGAATAAATTCTTCAAAAATAGATTTAGATACAGTTATTGCATTTTTATTTTGAATTTGTATGGCTATCGAAAGCTCTTTGTGAAGATTCAGTTATAGTTAATGGGGCCTTGGTGTGTTTAGTCGTTTTAGACTTTTGGCATTTAGGACATCTTCGTTTGTACTCTTTTATATCTTTAGACAATTTTTCCAATAATAGTGTCTTTGGATGTGTCTTGTGTAGGATCTTCATGGAATGTAGACAATATAGCTTCTTTTTCTTTTTTATTCGTTATTAGGGTCACCTGGTTGAGTAGCGCTGCTCTCAATGATTTCAATATCGCTAACATCAAATCTTTTTTTCCGTTTTTAGATAAACTGAATTTTGCATATTGTAATCAATTTGGATTTACTAGTGCCGATTTGAGCTGATCGAAGGCATTCTGGCAATCAATTGTCCTTTTTGCATAATCTTTTTATGTGACGAGAATATTCTGCAAAATTTTTGATAAAACATCTATAATAATTACAAAAAGCAATGAATTTTCTAGCGCTGTCCGCATCATGTGGGACTGGGTAATTTTTAATGACGTGGTTTTTTTGTCGTGTGGCATGATTTCTTTGTCTGTGCATTTTTGTCCCAATAATGTTACTTCAAAAACATCAGTTAAATTTTTAAGTATATGATTTTCATCCATGTAAAGGAAAGCTTGTGAAGGTTCTAGTCCGGAGAATGCTATAGTCATTATTCTCTGGAATGAATTTGGCGCTACTTTCAAGCCGAATGGTAGTCGCGTGAAGCGATATGAACCATTGCTTGTCTTTTCGAGTCCAATTGGATGAAAACCAGACATTAAGTCTAGACATGAGAAATATTTCGCTCTTCCTTGTTAATCTAAAATATCATCAATTCTAGGTGGCGGAAATTTATCCGACAATTACTAATCGCCATTTTTTCTTGTCAGAACCGGGAAGAGATTTCTTCGGTACTAACAAAAGTGGGCTATTGTATGGTGATACAGAGGGTTCCACTATTTTGTTGTTAATTAGCTTTTGGACTTGTTCTTCAATTTCGTCTTTTTGACTATGAGGATTTCTATAATTTTTTATGTACAAGGGTTCGTCATCCTTCAATCTTAACTTTTGCTTGTAAAAATTATTTGTGGAAATTGATTCGGTCTCGAGTCCGAATATATCGCTAGATTTGGTGCATATATCTGTTAATTTTGACTTGAATTGTGGGGGAATGTTTATTGTTAGTTGAGATAAGTTTCTTCTTAATTTGTTTATTTTGTTTATTTTTTTTATCAGTACTGGTTGTATTCAGTAATCGGACAAATGCTTTTTTGGTAATTGTAACTGTGTTTGCAAAATAAATGCCATTTTGAATTTTCTGGTTGCAAGTTAATACACTATCATCCTTTGATGATAAGTGAATTTATCATACCACTTGAGATCTTGCTGGTAGAATTATGGAATTATTACCAGAACTGTATGTTATTGGAACATAAATTGGGAAATTCAAATTTTTTGGTCTCATTATGAGCCAATCTTCGGTGGGATTGAAGTCTAGTTGACAATTGAATTTCTTTATGAAATTGTCGTTTATTCCATCACATGGTATTGCAAGAATTTTCGTTTAATATTGAAATGTCTGCACCAGTGTCTACTAAGAAAACAAGTTTATTATTTGTTTCTGTATTAAAGGGTGTCAAAATAGCAGTGTCAGGGTTCCCGCAGGGATATCTTGACAGCTGTTAAAGATTGAAATGTCATTCAGGTATTAAAATATTCAGTATATCAGTCAGTTTCACCATGCACCGTTTCACGCTTTTCGAACGTTTGGAAATAAATAAAAAATATAATCGAAATAATGGCTCGATTATAAGTGTGCAACGTGTGTGCATCATCGGTCCTAATTTCTTTCGAAATGAGGAAGGAAACACCGTTACCACCAATGGTCAGCGATACAGAGCGATATTAGAGGAATTTCTGTGGCCAGAGCTCGACAAAATCGATATTACCGACATGTGGATCCAACAGGATGGCAACACAAGCAACGCAAGTGGTGCGTAAGAAGTTTGGCGACTGGATCATCACCAAACGAGCGTCCATCAATTGGCCACCGCGATCGATTTTCGACAGCCACTTTGGACGCACTCGAAAACAATATTCGGGTCGCTATCGGCACCATACCGCCGCTAATATTGGACAACGTCATCCAAAATTGGACTATTCGTCTGCGGCACTGCAAACAGAGCCGTGGCGGCCATTTGCCCGATATTTTGTTCCACACATAACTGGATGAATGTAGCTTCAAAACAAGAGAGAACGCTATAGTCGGGTGCCCCGACTATCAGATACCCGTTACTCATGTAAAGGGAGTGCGAGGGAGATGGAGATAGAAACTTTGATCACGCATAACTTTTTAACGAATGGTCCGATTTGAAAAATTTCTTCTACATTTCGATAGGTATTGATAAACACAATAAAACTGCATTTTTACTTTTCCGAAATATTTAAATTTTTAAAATCGTATATAAGCGATTGTGGGCGTTAAAGGGGGCGTGGCAAACAAACTTGCGCTGCGTAGGAACTCCTAGAATCTGCATGCAAAATGCCAATCTTCTAGCTTTTATAGTTTCCGAGATCTCAGCGTTCATACGGACGGACAGACAGACGGACAGACGGACATGGCTATATCGACTCGGCTAGTGACCCTGATCAAGAATATATATACTTTATAGGGTCGGAAACGCTTCCTTCTAGCTGTTACATACTTTTGCACGAATACAATATACCCTTTTACTCTACGAGTAACGGGTATAATAAAGCCAAAACCAATTTGATCCTTCAAACCGTTTGGTTTACTGTTGTGCTTCTGAAAGGGGGTTGGGAGTTTCCCGAGTTGTCTTGGGCTATTTGTTATTATTACATAATTGTTGTTATTATTATTGTTTCCGTTATTAGCTCCGCCACGGTTGTTTCCTCTATAATTTCCGCGACCTCTATGGTCGGGTTATTATAATTTTGGTTATAACCGTTTTTTCGGTAATAGCCATTGTTTTGGTAGTGGTAGTGACCGTTGTAATTACCACGGCCCCTCTACCACGAAAATTACCTCGATGGACTTGTCCTTCACGTGCCTATATAATGGAGTTCGCGTTGCCTGTCATTTCCGTACTACATTGTATGTACTTCGTTACGGCATCTTTCATTGTTGCAAATTTACCAGCTTCTATAGTGGTTTTTAGTCTGCCATGCTCACAATTTTTAATCATTGTTGTGATCGCTTCTTTTGTGCTAAATTTATCAGCATGTTCGGCTGATAAACCTTCATCAATTTACGAAGTTTCAAGTAACTTTCGTAAATTGCCTATTTCAGTGGTACATTTTTCAGCAGTTTTTTCTTTAGTCATTTAAGCCTTTAGTACGTCGGATGTTTCACCGAAGACATTGGCTTCCAGTTTCGCGATTATTGCCGTAATAGTGGTTTCATTTATCACCTTGTATAAGGTTGAACCTACTATTTTCGACTTAATTAATTCAATAGCCAAGTGTTCAAATGGTCCGTTTGTCAAGTCAACCAATTTGACAGCTGTAATGAATCTTCGTAGATTCAATTTTTGGCCATTGAATTCGGGTATGGAGCTTGCTACATCCTTTACAAATGCCCGTTGGGCAACGGTTTCATCTGCCATTATGGTAGGTTTTTCTTCTATAACGCTATCATTTATAGTCTGTTAAGTCCTGATCTGAAAATTCAGATTGCATAAGGATGACGGGAATAATGAGGTTATTAATATCTTTTTCCTCTATTTCGGGACCTGAAGAATCAGAGTTTTCTGTCTCTGCTGGATCGACTGATGGCGAATCTGATGATTCTGGTTCGTGTCCAGTTTCTACTGTCAATGGAGTATTCAAGATAATTGGTACCGAAATAGTTAAATTGTACCTTTCTTTTATTGATATTAAGCTCGATCGTAGTTTGATCAATAACATATATACTTGAGACCAGTGGGATTTGTCTAACCGGTCTCTCTGGCATTGTATTAGTATACGCGCTGTGTTGAAACGGGTTACTAATATTTCAGCATGTTTATTAATAGTTATTTGCTGGAATATTCGGTTTTGTGTTAATGACTTATAAGATTTGTCAAAATCACGTTTTAATTTATTTAACTCCTCATATCCATTCCATTATTTAACGGAATATGAACATGGTATTAGTCAGTGTTAGTGTTTTTCAAGCATTGGCATTGGCTTGAGGTAGAGGTTATTAAAAATTAATGACAATTCAGGCACGGCATAAATGCAGCTTTGTTGCGTTACTTTGCTCGTTTGCAAAGTTGTTTTTCGATCACCTCCAGGTTTTTTAGGTGATCTACTCTTTCCTCGGCTGTGACTGCAATTTTTATATAATCCTTGATGAGTCGTCTGTGAAGGAGTTTTATGCGTTGTCCGCCCTTTTCCGTGTTTTGATTGGTTTCTTTTTTTCTGACGTGCCCTGTACTTAGGCTATTTTGAGGGGGCGAGGTCCATCGGTTGGGCACACCTCTAAGGCCTCTTGTAGACTCGGTCCTCGACAGGAGCAGCATCCTCTAGTCCAGCGTTGTAAGGGGCGGATTGGCACTCACACTAGCCGCTTTCTTATGCCTTTATTTTAATTACTCTCCATCGGCGGCGTAAGAGGCGGATTGCCACTCACACATTTCGTCTTCTTCGAACACTTTCCTTAGAAGGTGTTAGGGGGCTTCATGGCTATGCCCAAAAGCGACAAAGCGGCAGCATTTATATATTTCTTATAAAAAAAATAGGCTTCTCGCTGCTGACAGCGGCTAGCTCGAGAGAGGTTGAGTGTACTGGTAGTGTAGATGCAGTCAAGGCATGGGAATCTGCTGACTTATGCACTTATGGTCTTCAAGGCAGAGCTCGGCTGATCGTGTTACGGTCAACTCGAATCATGCCTTGTGTATATGTAAGCACATGCAACAAATTGTTACAGTGCGTATTTCTTAAGTTCTTTTGGTACAGTGGGTACTGGTTATATGTGTGCATACTACAGTTCATAAAATTTATGGAGACGAGAATGCAAAGTCTGATGAGAAATCAAGATATCTCAAAAATACCATATCAAAATAATCAATGACTTCCCTACGTATAGCACTGTGGAATGCAAACGGCGTTCTACGGTACAAGCTTGCCCTTTCTGAGACACATCTTACAAACAAATACGATTTCCAAGTCCGGAGGTACTTGTTCTACAATATAAGCCATCCTGACGGTAAAGCACATGGAGGCATCGGAATTTTAATCAGAAACCGCATAAAGCATCACTTCCATAATAAGTAAAAATATAACTCTAGCGGCTGTATACTGCCCTCCCCGTTTCACAATAACCGAAGCACATTTTATGGACTACTTCAACATACTTGGCGAACACTTCATAACACAACTCGCCTTCTGACTCCAAAAGGAAGGCCACTTTACAACGCCATTATAAAGGTTGGCAATAGGCTGGACTGTGTTTCACCTGCCTCACCCACATAATGGAGAACGGCCAGACTTGATTAACTTCACAGTTACGAAAAACATCCAACGCGCTCTCATCAGCGCCAGTTCATTGTCAGACCTATCATCGCAGCAATCGCCTGTGCTTCTTAGTTTACACCAGCGGCCAGAAATCAAAGACAATCCTTCCAAAATAACATCCAAAATAACTCAAATTTAAAAAGTTCGTAAGCTCGCTGGGGATTGAGCTTAACCCTCAGCTGAACAACTTAGAAGACATAAACAGCTTCACCGACACATTAGAGTCCGTTTAGATCTCAGCGGGTCGAGTATCAACACCCCAAAGAAGAAAATCAACGTACAACCAAAGATACACAAATGTACAAATCAAGAGGCTGGTCCAGGAAAAGCGCCGATCACGAAGAGTGTTCCGGTTACTTAGATCGCCATTAGCAAAAATAAAAAGATTCCAACGATTCAAAGTACTAAGCACACCAGTTGAAACCGTTACCCCAATAAGGACTACATCTCGTAATTGGGCCCGTAGTGACAAAGATAGAGCCGACACATTCGCTATCCATCTTCAGAATGTTTTCCATCCAAACCCAGCATCAGACGTGCTACGTCTGCAATGATGAGACTTGGCTACTTTCCTGAGAAGTGAAAGAAGCCGATCATAATAATGATACTTAAGCCAGGAAAAGACCACACAGCCGGCTCATCTTATAGACCTATAAGTCTACTATCACGCCTAAAAAAGCTCTTTGAAAAGTGCCTGCTGACCCGTATTGCACCGTATCTTAGAAACCACAACATTATCCCAGCGCATCAATTCGGCTTTCGCGAAAAACATGGTACCATCGAGCAGGTAAACCGTATAACGTCGGGAATTCCAACCGCATTTGACAACAGGGTAAACTGTACTACAATATTTTTGGACGTTTCTCACGCCTTTGACAGGGTATGGCCTAATGCATAAAATTACTTGAATGCTCCCAAGCAGCACTCACGAACTCCTAAAGTCATACCTCTACAATAGAAAATTCACTGTGAGATGCAACAACACCAAATCTGCTTGGCCCTCCGCTTACATTAAACAACACTGTGCTGCCTCAAGCAAACGAAGAAACGTACCTTGTACAGCAGCGAAGAAATTATGCAGAGAGCTCAGTCAAAGATCCTCAGAACCATCACCGGTGCACCTTGGTACGTTCGGAACGATAACATTCAGAGAGATCTGAATATACTTCCCGTCAGAAATGAAATACCGCAAACCATGGAAAGGTACTACAAAAACATTCAACACACCTCGCAAGAGCCCCAACCAGAGTGAGCTGCCGCTCTCGTCTTCGCCGAAACGACCTTCCCATCCAGCAATAATATTAGGAACGTGTTAATTAAGTTCAGATAAACTATAATAATAGTATACTATTTTTTAAAATTTTGCTAATATAGACAAGCCGAAGTTTATATACCACTGCAGTTATTACAAAGCGACTACATTTCGATTTCTATACCTAAATTACTAAAAACATTACTATGTCAATTTTGGGCTGCGTTTCGCCATCGTTTTTATGACAGCTATATAATATTGTTGTCTGATTTTGATAAAACTAAAAGCGTAATTCTAATTTAGAATATAATTAGGATATCTCATAGGAATATTTTGATAAATAGAAAAACAGCAAAATAATTGTTTTTTTAATTTTTTTTATTTTTTTTATTTTATGATTTTCCTATCTGAGCTATATGATATAGATGTCCCATTTTAATTTTAATTAAAACCGAAATTCAGTAGATTTTGCTTAGAAACGGACGGACAGACCGACATGGATAGAAATGTGTCCTTCACTGCGTTGCAAACTTTTGACTGAAATTATAATACCCTCTGCAAGGGTATCTAATCTATGGCCCGTCGAACCTCAGTGCTAATTTTGCAGCAAACCCTTCGGCGCCTCACAATAGCTGAGTACAGGGCACCGTCAGGAGAAGTCAAAAGATACAAAGAAGAGGAAAAGGAGTGGACAAAGGATCAAGCTTCCTCAGCAACGACGGCTAATTAAGGACCATGCAAAAATAGCCACAAACCCCACCTTAAGGCGCAAACGAGCAAAGTAACGCAACAAAGGCTGCATTTATGCCAATGCCTAAACTCATTTTAAATAAACTCTAACTCTAACTACTAACCACTCTTAGGCTTTTACTAAGACCATGTAACTGGTATTGATTTATATCGAGCAATCTATTGCTCCAATGGGATTATTAACCATTACTCAAACAAAATATATTATTGTATTTTAGGATTCCGTATTCTTTTTGATTTTTTTTTTAATTTTTTGAATATATAAAAATGGGTTGGTTGGGTTTAGACAACAATACGGCCAATGTCGTAAATAATGTTAAAATAGTAGACCATACGGATTATATAAATAGTTAAAGATACTGCTCCTTATTTTGACTGTAGTTACAATTGATCAATTTCTCAAAATACCATAAATAAACATGCTGAAATATTAGTAGCTCACTTTAATACAGCGCGTATACTAATACATGGCCAGAGAGACGGGTTACAGCCCATTGGTCTCAAGTATCCAAATTCTTGATCAAACTACGATCGAATATAATAACAATAAAGCAAAGGTACAATTAAACTATTTCGGTACCAACTATTCTCTTCTATTCCCCTTTTACAGTAGAAACTGGAAACGAGCCAGAATAATCAAATTCTCTGAAGACTTTTATTCTACAAGCCCCGAAATAGAGGAACAACGCCTGACCAACCTTACCATCCCCGCCGTTCTTATTCAATCTGAACTATCAGATCAGGACCTAACATACTCTGATACCAACGCCAACGTTATATAGCAAAAGCACTACATTATGGCCGAAGAATCAGCCACCAGCATGCCGTGCCAGAATTGAAATCAACAATCTATGAAAGTAGCTGGAATCGTCTTATATCGATGAGTGATTATCATTTGAACATGCTGATAAGTTCAGCTACTACAGAGGTAATTAAAGCGGTCGAGGCAATGGCCGCGGTTATAATAATAGCTATAAAAAAATATTCATAACAGCAATAATTAGTACTGTTTTGCATTAAACGAATTTATTTAAGGGTGAAAACGTGTAATTGAGCGACGACGAAAAGGAGTTGCTTCGATCGAATTCGATTTCACACTTACATTTTAATTTTCACATAACTTCTCTTTTTTTATAGGTTGTTGAACATCCCACACAAGGATGCACCTTGTTTTCCTGTATTGTCAAATTATTTCTAAAGATCCCAAAAAAACGGATAGCGGGTGCTCCATTCTGGGGCAAATCAGGTGTGGTCATAGTTGGACATTGCTAATCAGGATGCCAGATGTCTTGCCAGACAGTTTGCATGTGTGAGCAGACGTTCCCGGTATCGACTTGAGGATTTACAAATCGTCTCCGTTACCGTCGGCACTCCCGTGTCCTGGAACATAACTTGGTTTTCTACATAATGGTGCCACTTCACCCCCAGCATCCTCCTGAGAGCCTTAGTAATGCACGTTTGCACCCTTTTTAATGACAAATCTCAGGCCGTGCCCCAGCAAGTGATTCCCCAGTTTAAAGTTGGAAGGACCTTATAGAGCCGCACCTTGGCTTGAAGGGATAGGACGCTACCTAGACGAAGGAGGCTCATCCTCGTGCTTGAGCCTATTCCCATCAATGTAAAGGCTACGAGAACGGCCAGGGCGGAGAGCAAATGTGTCATGCTGCGTTTTATCAACATTAAGCGCAATGTTCCATCGAGAGGCCCAGCACTCAAATTCGTCCACGAATGTCTGGACACGTCGGGAGGCAAACGTAGTGGTGCTACCAGCTGCAAGAAATGCAGTGTCATGTGCATATGTGGCCAGGAGTGTACCACGAGCAACTGGGTTTGGAAGATCCGAAGTGTAAATTGTATACAGGACCGGACCAAGGACGCTTACCTGTGGGACACCAGCACGAATTGGGCGAAGTCCAGAACTGTGTCCACGAATATCTACAGCAAACTTCCTATTATCTAAGAACGATACAATGAGATTCCAGAGTCTTTCAGGCAAAAGCGGCATTAGCTTGTAGAACAGTCCTTCGTGCCAAACCCTGTCAAGAGCCTGTCAGCAAATAATTCTGCAATCTCGGAATCGCTGTGGGCCCAAGTCCTATCACTACGTTGCTGTCTTTTAACATGCAACCGTGCATTTCCACAGCTCAAATCCGTGATTCTGGTTAGAATCAAATGCTTGTCCATAAAAAGTTCTGACTTGGCCGAATGGAGGACTTTTCATAGCTCTGACACAGTAGCCTTCATCCCTTGCCATAACGATGGTATGCATTGTCCTCATCCAGACACTGACAAGTGCATGACCTTTTCTGGCCAAGGCAGCAATTTCTGCCTTTGAATAAGCCCAAGATGGAGGAGGAATAGGTATACTTCTAGGAGGAGCTTGATGGATCTGTTCAACTAAGACCTCAGCAAAGGAATCTGCTTGATGGATCTGTTCAACTAAGACCTCAGCAAAGGAATCTACGTCGACTACAGAAAGAAGTGAAGGTTGTTCCTGAGTCAGAGCAGTAAGTTGCGCACTGAAACTTTTCAGATCCGAACCCCGAGGAAGAAGCCTGGATTTGGTGACGATCGTATGGCAGCCACGCAAAAATATATCAGGAGCGGAATATGATCAGAAGAAAGCCCCGGGCACTCTGAGATGATACGGTGGTTGCACGGGATGCCCCTTTACACTGCAAATTCAATGGCCGTCGGGAGGTGATCATTGATCCAAGGAAAATGAGTGGGTCCGCCAGTAGCCAACATTTGCATATTTGAGTCAGCAATAACTGACATCAGGGAGTTTCCCCGAGGGCATGATCGCCTGCACACCCAGAAACTGTGGTGCGCATTCCAATCCCCTCCAATGAGAAAGCGGCTACCTACAGAGCCAAACAGACGGAGATATTCCTCAGTCGTCTAAGAAAGGCGGTGACCAGGTGGACAGTAGACAGCACTGAATGAAATTCTGCCAAACCCAGTGACCAAACTTATGGCAAATGCGCTTAGGTGATAATCTAAACAGGATTTGACGATTACAGCAGCACCACCACGATGTCGATCATCAGGATGGTTGGCAGAGTGTACAGCATATCCATTAATGTGGAAGAATGAACGGCTGGTAAAATGTGTCTCTGAGATCATTAAAATGTCAATGTTGCGTTCCTGGAGGAGGTGCTCAATCTTACGAGATTTGCCAACTAAGTTGTTGGCGTCAAAAATAACGATTTTTATACCGCGATTAGTCATCGCAATACGTTGACCTTAATAGATTGGTGTGCTTAGAAATCACGCTATGTAACATTTGTAGAGTGGTCGTCATTACTGACATCAATTGCAGCCGTTTGGGCTATCGCAGCAGCCTCTTGCTGCTTCTTTAATCCAATAATAAATTCCAGAAGCCTGTCTTGAGTAGGTTGTTCAATCAAATGGGGGTAAAAATGGTCATAGTCGGGACAGATGAGGTGTCTGAAAAATTGGAATCATCAAATTCATCAGAAGTAGGACCAGAAGGACCTATTGGCATCAAAGGTATTGACTGGTGGTCGCGTGACTTAGTCCATAGCAAAGACCGAGTGCTTAGCCACATGAGAGTCTTGATTGGTTTCACGACAACCTTTCGTCGAGATGGCTTGAAATTGGAAGACATCTTTTTTGGGAACTATACCAGCATCTGACATTGTACTTGCGTAAGGAACTAAGAAAATAAAGAAAAAGAAAGTTTAGCGCAGCAGCCGGCCTGCCAACCGAAGGCAAGGCCGGCAAATGTATTGTTAAGAAAGTCAAAAGAAATATCGTAAAGACACAGGAAAACAAAATGTTGTATAAAACTTGTTTTTTTTTGTGTTAATACGGGAGCTCTGAAATAAACACAAACGGTTAGTCTGACACATAAGTCGAGACATAACTTCTCTTAAACCTATGCTAACCTAAGGGGGTGAGAGACAGGGCGAATTTGCAACAGCGAATGAGAGCTTTATTGGCTCCCGCTCTCGCCTAACTACGAGTTATTTTTAAGTCCAATCGTCAAGTGCGCAAACACCCTCTGAGAAATCGACGTTCATCACCCCAACTCAGGCAAAGGGGCCAGCCGATGGACAGCTCGCCGGTATATGCCTTCCTGCGCCCGCACGTCCGCCACCCGAACCTTTTTATCATCGTGGATCCCTACCACTCTCCAGATCCTCCACTGCTGGAAGGTTGTCCTCGGCACCGACGCCCGTTGTTCCCACGCTGATGTTTGGCTTCTCCTGATTCTACTTGGTATTCTGCTTCAGGCTGTAGATGTACTCCAGGGACTATCGCTGCCATACCCTGTCCTTGAGCGACAAGACATCTTGCCATCGACGCGAGCAGGACAGATTGACAGTTTGGGTCACTGCGGAGGGCTCCTAGAGGCTTGTAGTTGATCACGGCATTCACGCTGGTGAAGAGAGTTCCAAGCTCCTCCGCGGGCAAGAGGTCTTAGCCGACCGTGCAAAAAAACACCTTTTTTACATACTTCACACCTGCTTCCCAAAGTCCGCCAAAGTGCGGTGCTCTGGGCGGTATGAACGCAAACTCGCATTCTTTGCATGCGCATGTTTGTATACCGCCCCTGCTTCTCCGGCATACGCACGAAATTTTCAAAAGCGAACAGAAAAGCATCAGTAGTTAGGTCAGACACCAACTCCAAGTGTACCGCTTTGGACGCAAACATACGAACAAGGCCACGTACGACTTGTACGTTGTGCTAAAGGGGACACAAAAATCAACGCCACAGATGTTAAACGGGAGGAGAGCGCACAAGCGAACTGTACGTCGGCAGACTTCTTGAGCATTGACTAGCTATACTCGCGCAGGCGAGTTACAAGAGCTCGAGGGTCAGCGTGATAATTCGTAACGTGCAGGTATGACACATCCTTTGTGAACTTTCAGACAGCAACAACGGGAATTTGGTTTCGTACGTGATATGAGCATTTTATAACCAACCCCCAACTCGTAGCAATGTCGAGGAACACCAAATCAATTTATTCTCCTGAATAAAGGGGTTTAGCTTTTGAGTATTCGTTGCTACCCGTTTATTTTTCAGAATTTTACTGATAGCGTCACTGATATCGTCACTGAATTCGTGAAATTGGATAGCTTCAACAATTTTCTCAAAAGCGAAATTCAGTTTTCTTGGCGAAATACTTTTATGCACCTTTGAATAAAGCGGAAAACCCATACGAAAACTCTCCGAAGCTTTAGGTGCGACGAAAAGTTTTCTATTTTCTGGAGCAGATAAATTGGCTCTGGGTCTAGCACTAAGCTCCTCAACGTCACATCCACGGGACACTATGTCTGCTGGCTTTCGTGGAAACGTGTCTCCAAGTTACGTTCTCCGACCACGGCTAAATCTCTGCGACCCGGTTTGACACAAAGACCGACAACGACGAAGGATGGGTTTTGATCCAGTGTAAAGTGATCTCGGAGTCTGTCCATAGGAAAACATACTCAATGGGCAATTTTGATGTCCTGACACGATTACACAGATCTGCTAAAAGGTGAGCTGCGCACAGCTCACGGCGAGGCAAAGTTTTCGTCTTGAGGGGAGCTACTTTTGATTTGGCGGTCAATATAGACACCTTTAAACCTTCAGCAGTTTGAGTACGAATGTAGATGCACGCTCCATACGCTCGCATGGAAGCGTCAGGGAAATCATGTATTTGAATCGGGACTTGCGAATCTGTGTGGACGAATCGCGATACCTTAATTTTTGGCAGCTGCAGAACCGTTGCTTTAATGTTTTCCACGAAGTAAGCAACTGCATTGGTAGCGGCTCGACCCAATCTAGCTTTCGAAGCCACAGCTCCTGCAAAAAGATTTTTGCCTTTGTGACCAAAGGAAACAAGAGGCTAAGTGGGTCGAAAAATCGAGCAGTCAGCTACAAAATATTTCGTTTTGTCGAAGAAGAAGATCCAGGAAAGAGTCAGCCAACCGAAATTGGAAGTAATCTTTAACTGGTAACCAAACCATGCCAAGGGTCTTAGTTACGTTTAAGCGTGCCGTATGGATTTTACAACTTACTTGGAGATCGCTTCATAGCAGCAGGAGACCTTAATGCCAAATATATCCAGTGGGGATCACGACTCGTTACTTCTAAAGGAAGGCAATTAAATAATGCAATTTAAAACCTTTCCAACAAATTGGACTATATTTCCCTGGTAGCACTACATACTGGCCAGCAGACCTCAGAAAAGTTCCAGACTTAAAGGATTTTGTGGTGACAAAAACCATTCCACGCAATATAATAAGGGCCAACGCGCTTTCGGACCTTTCACCAAACCATTCGCTAGTGCTAATAACTGTTCTTCAAAGCCCAGAGACTACAGATCACCCCCAGAGACTGACACAACAAACTGGTTAAAATATAAAAAGTATGTAAGTTCCTAAACAACGTCTTAAGGAAGCAACTCGAACCCTAAACCGAGCCCCGAAAAAAAACGTTGAAAATGCACAACTACGGTATATCGAAAAACTTTCGCCAACCAGTACAAAACTTCATCTGTGGAGGGCTCACCCAAAGCTGAGCTCTTCAATCGAAACAATCACTCCGATAAGAAACTCATCAGGTAGCTGGGCCCCCAGCGACGAAGATAGAGCCGAAGCTTTATCTTCACATCTCCGAAGCGTTTTCCAGCCAAACCCTGCCATTGCTCTACTTCTCCTACCACAAATCGAATCTGAAACTATATCCTTCCCAACATTGTTTCAGCCAAAGAAAATCGCGAAAGTCATCGGGGATCTGAAACCGAAAAAGGCTCCGTGCGGTGACCTAATAAAACCAAATATTTGTAAACCCTTCAATGGGATCATACGTCTCGGCTACTATCCGAGCAAATGGAAAATAATCTACTAGCATAATGATACCAAAGCCCGAAAAAGACCACACAATTCCGTCATCCTACAGACCAATAAGTTTATTATCATTTCTGTCTAAATTGTTCGAAAACTGCCGCCTAACACGCATAATACCATATCGAGAAGCACACAATAATATCCCGGCACATCAATTTGGCTTCTCGATGTATCTCAAGCTTTCGATCGAGTCTGTCTCGATGGCCTCATGCATAAAATCAAAACACACTTGTCTACATACACTCATAAACTACTTGAGTCGTATTTCTACAACATATTCTTCGCAGTAAGGTGCAACACAACAAAATCCGATGACTACGTTATCGAAGCTTGAGAGGAAGCACACTTGGGTCTACTCTGTTCATCCTATATACAGAGGATATTCATATGAACGAAAAGCCAACAACATCTACTTTCGCTGACGACACTCCAATCCTAAGTCGCTCGAGGCGCCCAAGCTGAGAAACAACACAACTAGCCAATCACCTCATCGTATTGGTGGTAGCTATCTGATTGGCGTATTAAAATAAATGAACAAAAATGTAAACACATAACGTTTACTCTCAACAGGCAAACATGCCCTCCACTATCATTGAATAGTAAGCCGATTCCCCAAGTCAACAAAGTAATATATTTCGGAGTTCACCTCGACAGACAACTAGCCTGAAGAACACACATCGAATGCAAGAAAGTAGTGTATCTAAAGGGCCAGGACAATTAAAGCATTAAAGAACTACAATATATTAAAGTAGGCAAATATGCAGCTCAGGACAGAAAGAAATAGACTTGGCTAGCCAATCTATAAAAAAAGCTTCAAAGCCCAACGTATTCGAAGTCATAAACAACGACGAAGTACGAAAAGTAGTGACCTTGCATGTAAAAAATATGCAATCTTTCTTTAAACATGGAAAGAAAATTACTGCAAGTTATGATGCTAGCGAGTTATATATAGTAATGGAATTCGTGACTTAGGACAGCTTTTCCAAGGGCTTGAGATGCAAGCCGGTATACATTAAATCAGTCAACTAAAAGTGGCACCGTGACTTCTTGAGCATTGGTTAGCTATACACGCGCAGGCGAGTTACAAGAGCTCGAGGGTCAGCGTGATAATTCGTAACGTGCAGGTATGACACATCCTTTGTGAGCTTTCAGACAGCAACAACGGGAATTTGGTTTCGTACGTGATATGAGCATTTTATAACCAACCCCCAACTCGTAGCAATGTCGAGGAACACCAAATCAATTTATTCTCCTGAATAAAGGGGTTTAGCTTTTGAGTATTGGTTGCTACCCGTTTATTTTTCAGAATTTTACTGATAGCTTCAACAATTTTCTCAAAAGCGAAATTCAGTTTTCTTGACGAAATACTTTTATGCACCTTTGAATAAAGCGGAAAACCCATACGAAAACTCTCCGAAGCTCAGCAGACCTCAGAAAAGTTCCAGACTTAAAGGATTTTGTGGTGACAAAAACCATTCTACGCAATATAATAAGGGCCAACGCGCTTTCGGACCTTTCACCAAACCATTCGCTAGTGCTAATAACTGTTCTTCAAAGCCCAGAGACTACAGATCACCCCCAGAGACTGACACAACAAACTGGTTAAAATATAAAAAGTATGTAAGTTCCTAAACAACGTCTTAAGGAAGCAACTCGAACCCTAAACCGAGCCCCGAAAAAAAACGTTGAAAATGCACAACTACGGTATATCGAAAAACTTTCGCCAACCAGTACAAAACTTCATCTGTGGAGGGCTCACCCAAAGCTGAGCTCTTCAATCGAAACAATCACTCCGATAAGAAACTCATCAGGTAGCTGGGCCCCCAGCGACGAAGATAGAGCCGAAGCTTTATCTTCACATCTCCGAAGCGTTTTCCAGCCGAACCCTGCCATTGCTCTACTTCTCCTACCACAAATCGAATCTGAAACTATATCCTTCCCAACATTGTTTCAGCCAAAGAAAATCGCGAAAGTCATCGGGGATCTGAAACCGAAAAAGGCTCCGTGCGGTGACCTAATAAAACCAAATATTTGTAAACCCTTCAATGGGATCATACGTCTCGGCTACTATCCGAGCAAATGGAAAAAAATCTACTAGCATAATGATACCAAAGCCCGAAAAAGACCACACAATTCCGTCATCCTACAGACCAATAAGTTTATTATCATTTCTGTCTAAATTGTTCGAAAACTGCCGCCTTACACGCATAATACCATATCGAGAAGCACACAATAATATCCCGGCACATCAATTTGGCTTCTCGATGTATCTCAAGCTTTCGATCGAGTCTGTCTCGATGGCCTTATGCATAAAATCAAAACACACTTGTCTACATACACTCATAAACTACTTGAGTCGTATTTCTACAACATATTCTTCGCAGTAAGGTGCAACACAACAACATCCGATGACTACGTTATCGAAGCTTGAGAGGAAGCACACTTGGGTCTACTCTGTTCATCCTATATACAGAGGATATTCATATGAACGAAAAGCCAATAACATCTACGTTCGCTGACGACACTCCAATCCTAAGTCGCTCGAGGCGCCCAAGCTGAGAAACAACACAACTAGCCAATCACCTCATCGTATTGGTGGTGGCTATCTGATTGGCGTATTAAAATAAATGAACAAAAATGTAAACACATAACGTTTACTCTCAACAGGCAAACATGCCCTCCACTATCATTGAATAGTAAGCCGATTCCCCAAGTCAACAAAGTAATATATTTCGGAGTTCACCTCGACAGACAACTAACCTGGAGAAGACACATCGAATGCAAGAAAGTAGTGTATCTAAAGGGCCAGGACAATTAAAGAATTAAAGAACTACAATATATTAAAGTAGGCAAATATGCAGCTCAGGACAGAAAGAAATAGACTTGGCTAGCCAATCTATAAAAAAAGCTTCCAACGTATTCGAAGTCATAAACAACGACGAAGTACGAAAAGTAGTGACCTTGCATGTAAAAAATATGCAATGTTTCTTTAAACATGGAAAGAAAATTACTGCAAGTTATGATGCTAGCGAGTTATATATAGTAATGGAATTCGTGACTTAGGACAGCTTTTCCAAGGGCTTGAGATGCAAGCCGGTATACATAAAATCAGTCAACTAAAAGTGGCACCGTGAGAAAATATCTTTAAACAAGTTTCATTTGATAATTTCAGAGATATGGTCAATAAAAGACTGAATTCATTGAGAGTAGCGGTACTGCCCGGTTCCGAAATAATTAGACTCGCTGATAATGGAGAGCGTAAACTAAGATTACCCAATGTTCTTTATGTGGCAAGATTTAAATGTAGTTTTATGTCCGTGAGCCAAGCAGCAAACAATGGTTGTGTAGTTACATTTAATGGGAGATGTTTTACTGAAAGACAGTGACGGTCATATAAATGTCAAGTCTTTAGCTAAGTCCGAAGATTTTTAATGGCGCAAAAGGTACGGACAAATCACTCAATCCTTATGGAAATCAACAACGCCAACTTGGAGAACGGGCTGGAAGATTGTCGCCGTGTATAAAGTACATGGTGAGCAAACGAAAAGCCATTTCAATCTCAATTCTTAGCCAAGCAGATTAATTGCTGGAACTAGTTCACACCGATGTGTGCGTTAATTTGTAACAAGTTCGGTATGAGCCTCAAAGTATTTCCCTCCATTCGTTGAAGAAAAGTATAGCAGCAAATTTATATATTTCTTAAAGCGCAAAGGCGAAGCCTTCAATAAATTAATTTAATTTAAAACATAGCTGACAGACGTAGCCGACAATTGGGAAAGAAACTGAAGTGCAAAAAAAACAGATCTGGTTGATATGAAGTCATCGATTTCAACGGCCATCGAATGTGTTGATAAAGGCGTAATAAGACTGTTTTTCGGCATAGAGATTGATAGATAGCCAACGAAAACTTGTCCTTCTTATAGTACAAAAGCAATCCATTCAGGATTTTATCTACAGACCTGGATCTCCCCATTTAAACGCGTGTGAAGAAGTGTAAAAAGCGCTGTAGTGGAAAAACACAATTAGCAGTCGGCGAGCGAACGTGGTTGGCATTTACGGACCGACTCTATATTTTGCATTCCGTTGGATAATTAGCACAGCGAAGTTAAGATCTACACAGGGAACACTTAGCGGGCGTCAAAAGCATGTCATGTGGTACCTGGCGTACCAGGACAAGCGTTTTATAGCTATGTGACGCCGATTAAAGCGGCTATGTTTTCTTCTTTGCTAGAAATCTGATTTTATGGAATTCCGAGGAACAGCACAGCGTAGCTCTCATCAATACCGGGGCTTAGGAGATAATCAGATGGTAAACGAAGGAGAGAATGATTTAAAATATACCTCTTCAGAGGGAATGATTGCACATGTACTGACTAAGAATTTGTAAACATTGTTAGACTTGTACTAGAAGTACTTATAACCAAAAACTTATAATCAATTTTTGCATTGAGGGGGATTGTAGAAAATAAATATTACCCAATGCAAAGCATGATCGTTTCCCTACATTTAGACGAGTATTGTAACAGGGATGGAGTGAGAAGGAAGTTTTTTTCCGCACATCCAAGGGGTTTTTTAAAGTTACATTGTGAAACTAAATTCACCTTCACAGGTAGTAAAAAAAGGCCACATTCAAGTCTGGGCATTGTTTCAGACTATATGTGCCTGGCATAAGGTTCCTGCGAGCGGACCGTCTAAATATCCAATTGTCAGATGGTTGCAATCGTTCAAGTTTTCTTCCGTTCATGGGTCTGGATAGTGTCAGGGCAAGTGAGAGAAGTCGTGCTCTGTAATGTGTGGCAGTGTTAATAATAGATGTACAGACAGACAATTTTAAGATCTCTAAATATAGTGGAGTTTATGTCTTTATGTTTAAAAATTTTGGTTAGCATAATTATTAATTCGTTTTATGGAGGCGTACAGGTAGTGCCTCAAAAGTGGACACCGCAAAAAAGAGTAGGCTTCAAAATAGCTTTCAAGGTCCGCGATTTCGCTATGTGCCCATCTTCGACGCCACACTTCAAACTCATTTGACTCGAAATACCGAGGAGTCTCGTGTAAAGTAGGGGACGTGTATCATATTTTTGTGTTGAATAAGGCCTTATTAGGTGAATACGTCCAAAAGCTACCCCGGCGAGAGAGTAGCATTTCTTTTCGCCAGACGTTGATCAGGGCTAAGTTCGTTTGAATTCGTTAACAGACAAAAAGTTCAGTTAGCTTCTTTCTGATAACAGAAGGAACACCTGTACCGACTATGACCATTTTTCCCACCAAGTGGATTAGTGTGGGGTTTTATTTATTTAAAAATAATGAATATTTAATGATGATTTTAAGCTAATTAAAGAACAAGGTATTTTTAAGTAAGGAAATTAGTGTGATCGTCGTCTCGTCGTTTAGCAATACTTAATATAGTCTTGGGAGGTAAAAGCTGAACCTCGGTCAAAAATAATACAAGCTGGGTTGCCAAAAACATTACCTTGTCCTCTTAATTTGGTTATGACTTCACTGGCAGTCGTTGACCTTGTACAATAAAGCCAGCAAAATTTTGTAAAAGAGTCGATAACAGCGAGTTTGTGCTTGTAATTCTTGGTTGTGGAGTCTAGTGGACCTAAGAAAAAACAAGAAAGAACGCTATAGTCGAGTGCCTCGACTATTAGATACCCGTTACTCAGCTAAACAACTGTGTACAATGTAAATATATACATACATATGTATGTATATGCTTACATACATACACACATACGCCATTGTTTGACTCAGACCTCCAACTTGGCTAACTTGATTTGATTTGCATAGTTCTTGGGATATAGTTCGGTATTGACAAATGAAAACCATCCTAATTTCCTTTAATAGAAATCCTTATCGAGAATTAACGTTGACTCTGTTGAGCACCTTGGCCAGCTGTTTCAAAGTCATCCGTTAGATGGCGCCATGAAAGGCGGAAATGTAGGCGCTAGCCAGGCTTAAGCCTTTAATGGGATTTTGGGCGTTAGAGTGGGCGTGGCAAACTTTTATTAGGCCAATCGATAGGTATTGACGAAACAAATACATATCAATTAAAATTTTCATAATCGCATCAAAACTGTGGCCACAGCTTGTGGCTTGTGGGCGTCAGAGGTGGCGTGGCACCATTTTGAAACAAACTTGCGCTGCGTAGGAACTCCTAAAATCTACATACCAAATGCCAATCTTCTACCTTTTATAGTTTCCGAGATCTCAGCGTTCATACGGACAGACAGACAGACGGAAAGACGGACAGACGGACATGGCTAGATCGACTCGGCTAGTGATCCTGAACAAGAATATATATCCTTTATAGGGTCGGAAACGCTTCCTTCTACCTGTTACATACTTTTGCACGAATACAATATACACTTTTACTCTACGAGTAACGGGTATAAAAATGTGCAGCTGCGTATTTTCAACGTCGTAGTTTATGCCCAAAACTGTACATATGTCACTCAGTTTCGTATGTATGTATACACATTTTGCTTTATAAACCGCGTCATTTTCATTATACCGAAAACCTTGAACTTCGCGTAGATGTTTGCGATTACTTCTGTCTCCTTCTTTTTCATACACAAACTTATGCAATGCGCCAATACTTTCTTTCGTTGCATTTTTCAAGTTAGTAGAAATAAAATCGTTAAGGCACGCCATGCTCAAAAAGAAAAAAAAATGTTATTTCACGGAGTCGACTAAATAGTCGCACTTTTACTGTTTTTCCGATTATTCACGGCGAGCTCCCAAATGTGGGGTTTTTATTTATTTAAAGATAATGAATATTTAATGATATTATATATATATATTTTAAGCTAATTTAAGAACAAGGTATTTTTAAGTAATGAAATTAAGTAATGAATATTTAATGATATTATATATATATATTTTAAGCTAATTTAAGAACAAGGTATTTTTAAGTAATGAAATTAGTGTGATCGTCGTCTCGTCGTCGCGTCGTTTGGCACGTTTGATTCGTCGACAACTGCCTCTCCGCCCTTGGGCTGTCAGTGCTCTCCTCGTCATTCGTCTTTTCGTCGTTGTGATCGTCGTCTTCTTTTTCATCGTCACTTCTTACTCTGAATTGCGTCTTTTTACCGTTTGACCGTCTTTACTTGGTGTTGCTCCTTTTGTTGTCTAGGACGTCATTTGGAATAGTGATGCGTTATATGGGAGACTCGCACGAAATCACTTTCAAATTAGTAAGAATGCTTCCGATGAAGAACGCTTTACTCAGGTAAAAAACCTAAGGAAAAGACAAAATCTTGACATACTCGGAGGTCAATATCAATAAATCATTGCTGCTAAACCCTGTTGGCGACCATAAACGTTTTCAAGCTGTAGCCTCTGGCATGACCATACAAACACATTCTTCAACTAAAGAAGACTCTACCTACTTAGGAAAGAACAATAGCTTTGCTTTATTTTTCACTGATTCACTGATTTTAGGCAACTAATTGCCTTACTATCTTCTGTGACCAATGGTAAATCTTCCTGTAGAGTTACTGTGGATGACGGCAATGTTTACCGTGTAGTCCAGAAGCTTTTCAAGGATAATGGAATTCCTGTCAGCACTTTTTAGTTTAAAAATGAAAAAGGGACTTCACGCATCCACTGAAATAGCCGAAATTACTGCGAAACTTCAAGTTTTGGGGCACAACCCTCGGTTGTTGGATGGCGAACTGGGATATATTCTTTGTTGAACTGAAACCAGCTAGAAACAACAAAAATGTATATGATATACAGATAATTGACTACCAGGTGGTTAAAAAGGAACCGCAGCTTCAGAGAAAGGGTCCTTTAAGGTGTTCCCGATTCAAGAATTTGGACATTCTAAAAATTTTAGCTCACTCTTGCCACAGTGTGCCAGATGTGCTGGTGACCATGAAATAAAAGACAAAGAGAGGTGCTTGGCCATAAATGAAGAACAACTCAAGTGCATTAACTGTGGTTCTAATCATAGTGCGTCCACCCGTCGATGTCCTGCCTATTTAGAGGCTATTGAAAGAGGTAAGCTAAATGGTTCTGTATAGCGTAGACCCACTCAAAATGGTACTTTTAAGCCTGCCGGCTCAAAATGCTTTGTTCACTTCGCGTCTTTCTGCTTCCTCAAGTCAGTCCTCGCCAGCGTTTAATTCATATCAAAGTGAAAAGACCCATTTGATTGAACAACCTGCTCAAGACAGACTTCTGGAATTTATTATTGAATTAAAGAAGCAGCAAGAGGCTGCTGCGATAGCCCAAACGGCTGCAATTGATGTCAGTAATGACGACCGCTCTACAAATGTTACAGAGCGTGATTTCTAAGCACGCCAATCTATTAGGGTCAACGTATTGCGATGACTAATTACGGTATAAAAATCGTTATTTGGGACGCCAACATCTTAGTTGGCAAATCTCGTAAGATGCAAACTGTCTGGCAACACATGTCTTCGCAAAGGACACCCGGCAGACTTATAGATTTTCGGCCGTGACAGACACGGTCGTCTTCTGTAACAGTACATCCTGATTAGCTTATGACCGGCTATGACCTGATTTGTCCAAGAACGGAGCACCCGCTACCCGCTTTTTTTTTGGGATTTTTAAAACTTAACTTAACTTGACATTTCACGAAAACAAGGTCCATCCTTGTGTGGCGCGTTCAACGATAAATATAAAAAAAAAAGTGAAATACGAATTCCAAGATTACCAAACACTTTTGTTTTTAGACGATATTAAATGTGAGTTGCCGGAAAGGTGGTTCATCATTTTCATCATCATTGACATCATTTGGTCTATACGAGAAATGAGAATATCAAAGCTGACACTATGCTGAAGAGGCGGGTAATAGTGCTGTGATAAACTAGAAGGGTTAATAGTCTTTTGTTGATTAAAAGCAAGAGACGGGTGGCTGGTTCACAAGGACTCCGAGCAGGAAAAGGGAGAAATGTACTCGGTGTTTGCTTTTTGGTAACCTTGCGGCGAGAAATGGCTTCTGGAAGTGCCTAATATCACTTTAAAATTGTTCGGCGAGGACTCTAGCTCAATAAAATAATTGGGAGTATAACCATTGTCCTTAACGGGCGAGTTGAAAATATTGCGGACTATATGACTAGTAGCTCCTAAATCAGCCTTGATGTCTTTAGGACTCGTGGATGAGGCTCTTTAGGAAGAGCGTCCATAAATTCATCATCAGTTACAACCGCGACGCTGTTACCACGAACAGAATATTTTTGGGTAGAAAAATCCTGGTCTTCTGATCCAAATTGTTAAATAGTGATCTTGCGGTTAGGATCACGAAAACGCTTAACGAATGGGCCCGACGTAGAATTAGCCGAGATATTTTTTTTACCATAATCGGCATCAAATTCACATTCGTTTCCTTTGGCTCTAACAGACTCACATCGCAACAGATCAGAAACATTTTGACTGATGAAGTCTGGGTTCATATGAAGGTCAAACGAGAGTACAGGTACAGGTACATCGCGTACGTCATTATCATAATTTTATCAAATCCAACTAATGGAGTAGCATCCATCAATATGTGCTTTAAATTTTCTTGAGATCAATGCACAACATCCTAGTCTCATTGTAAATTCCTTGCCTGCATTATCAGGAGAATTCTTCTAAGTTACAAAGAGGTTGATCAACATTTACAACGTCACCATTAAGGGAGTCGGTAATAGCTTCTTGATCATCGACCGACATGATAAAGAACAAAATATGAGGATTTAAAAATTGGTAAAATTTAACATATAAAAAAATATATATATATATATCAGTTTAATACATACATATATAAAAAAAAACAATTTAGTCAAAATAATTATAAAAAATTCATAAACCTTCGTAAAAATCGAGTTGAATAAGATGACATTACAGTACTGCTGAATGCGAGTAGTTGCTAATAAACCCCCAAGCTTCAGATTATATCGTGCGCTGGTAAATTTCATCATTTGGTCTGATTTATACATAAACAAGAGAGAACGCTATAGTCGGGTGCCCCGACTATCAGATACCCGTTACTCAGGTAAAGGGAGTGCGAGGGAGATGGAGATAGAAACTTTGATCACGCATAACTTTTTAACGAATGGTCCGATTTGAAAAATTTCTTCTACATTTCTATAGATATTGATAAACACAATAAAACTGCATTTTTACTTTTCCGAAATATTTAAATTTTTAAAATCGTATATAGGCGATTGTGGGCGTTAAAGGGGGCGTGGCACCTTTTTGAAACAAACTTGCGCTGCGTAGGAACTCCTAGAATCTGCATGCAAAATGCCAATCTTCTAGCTTTTATAGTTTACGAGATCTCAGCGTTCATACGGACGGACAGACAGACGGACAGACGGACATGGCTATATCGACTCGGCTAGTGACCCTGATCAAGAATATATATACTTTATAGGGTCGGAAACGCTTCCTTCTAGCTGTTACATACTTTTGCACGAATACAATATACCCTTTTACTCTACGAGTAACGGGTATAAAAATAAGATTGACAGATATAAAAACTCTACATTTTGTCGAAAAATACCAGATGATTGGTCTCTTATTATTTTATTTAGTCTTAATGCAAAAAATGGCATCTCCTTCCCTTACTCAGGTTCTATCCCCATAAGTAAGTGAGATGAGTGAAAAAGGATAATCATTTTTTCGCTCGATTCCGCTTTTGAATTATATGATATGTGGTGATATGTGGGCGTGGCCACATTTTGAAATAAACTTGCGCTGCGTAAGAAGTCCTAGAATTTTCATGATAAATGATCATGGTCTCGACGTTCTTGAATTTTATGAACCCCGTTTTGAAATATGCAATGACGTCATCATTAACACTTCAAATGTTCTATATATTGTAATGGGTTGATTTGGAATTTTTGGAGTGTTGATAGATAATGACTTTATAAATATATTGGTGTATTTAAAAATTCCGCCCGCTGAAGTGTACGGTAATGCGTGGGCGTGGCCACATTTGAAAATAAACTTGCGCTGCGTAAGAAATCCTAGAATTTTCATGTTAAATGATCATGGTCTCGACGGACAGACGAACATGGCTTAATCGAATAATTTACATTTTTTGCATATTCACATATGCTTTTCTATACTCCGCTTTGACGGGATAAAAAACATGTAAAGAGCACCGAGACCTCCAATTGGGTGATAATTTGTTTTGCTGATTAAAATTGTAAAATTCACAGATGAAAACGCGATAGGCCGATTAAATTTATTAATATTTTGCATTGAAATTCATCGAATCTCATCAATAATAAAGTTTTGGCACTGATTTTAAGGATCAATTTTCTTAAACAACAGAATTCTCCAGGCGTTACTTTACATATCTTTATGCTTGATATCTTTATGATTCAAAAAAAACTCTTTAAAAATAACTTATCGAAGCCGTGCTTTTACTGGTGATAAAAAAGAGAAAATTGCTTTCATACCAAATATTTCCAATAATTTATCAATTAAAAGGACTACGATTTCCCATTATAGTTTACTAGCTAAATAAATCTTAAGCCCACACCTTTTAAATAGCTGTACTTGATTTAAGGCACTATTTTTATTTATTAGCCAGTGTTATGTGATTGTACAAAAGGAAGAGTCTCTTACTGTTTATTTCTTTTGATGCCAATTCAATTCAATATTTATTGTATGTATTTTAGTTCATGTAACCGAAAATATAAAAAGTGCGGCATATAGAATGGGCTGCATTAGGCCATCAAACTGCCTCGACTTAAAGTCAAGTATATACTTAAAACAAAAAATTGATTTTTTAAGGTACTACTTAATTTTCCTTACCCTCGGACAGGATACTGAGTGAACTAATCACTCTAAAAATGAGTGCACATTTACATGGACAACTTTCAGTGAATGTGAGTAAATGTATCGACAGCCAGTGTGCTCACTCAATCCCAATGAACCTTTGAAGTGGTTTCTTGATTAATGAATCCAAACTTGCGGGCTTTGTGTGGCTGTCTTGTTGCATTCGCGGGTGGAGTGCTAAAGTTTTGATATTATCAAACTTTTAAGCTAAGGCCATATCATATATTATTTCACTTATTCTGTGCACTCTTCAAATTAAAACAAAATATCAACCAAAAAGTTATGAACTAAATTCATACTGTAAACATATAAATTGTTAGTAATACTTTTATACCCGTTACTCGTAGAGTAAAAGGGTATATTGTATTCGTGCAAAAGTATGTAACAGCTAGAAGGAAGCGTTTCCGACCCTATAAAGTATATATATTCTTGATCAGGGTCACTAGCCGAGTCGATATAGCCATGTCCGTCTGTCCGTCTGTCCGTCCGTATGAACGCTGAGATCTCGGAAACTATAAAAGCTAGAAGATTGGCATTTTGCATGCAGATTCTAGGAATTCCTACGCAGCGCAAGTTTGTTTCAAAAAGGTGCCACGCCCCCTTTAACGCCCACAATCGCCTATATATGATTTTAAAATTTTTAATATTTCGGAGAAGTAAAAATGCAGTTTTATTGTGTTTATCAATACCTATCGAAATGTAGAAGAAATTTTTCGAATCGGACCATTCGTTAAAAAGTTATGCGTGATCAAAGTTTCTATCTCCATCTCTCTCGCACTCCCTTTACCTGAGTAACGGGTATCTGATAGTCGGGGCACCCGACTATAGCGTTCTGTCTTGTTTTAAGCTGGTTTTGTCCAAACTAAATTTTATTTATTCTAAATTTGATCTTCTTCTTTAGTTGAAATTAATGGTGTTATAAATATGAGTCCAGTACTAGTTGGATGGCGGCAATTATCAAAATTACAAAATTGATTGTAGGGAAAACAATAACTTTAAATTTGCATTAAGAAAACAAAAAAACTAGCCTCTTTTTTTATTCGAATTTTTTGCCTATCCCCTTTTGCCTAACCCTCCCAGCTGCACGCATCCATTTTTTTTAACGTCCTTAATTTTTTTGGAGAGACTATCTTTCTTTATCTCAATGAGACGCAATTCTACGAAGAAGTGTAGCTGGTGGGTTATCCTCTTTTTCACAAAGTCGATGTTTTCAGTGTCAAGTAACTCCAATGTTGAACGGGCATTATGGGCTGACACTAGAGCAAGGCAAAATATTGTCGAGACATTGTGTTTTTGATAAAAAGGTATAATACGTTTTTTAAACACTTTGTTTTTATAAACGTCAGCGTTAATTGTGCCCTTTGTGAAAAATGGGCTGTCTTTTACCCCACAGGTGCAAATGGCCTGCTATATCAGCACTTTTCACCATTAATTATACCCGTTACTCGTCGAGTAAAAGGGTATATTGTATTCGTGCAAAAGTATGTAACAGGTAGAAGGAAGCGTTTCCGACCCTATAAAGTATATAAGTTAACTAAGTTAACCGGGCGACGGCAATGACCGATCGTCCGAAGGCTCGCTCCGGCCAAATTGCTGACAAAGCGTCTGGCCGGAAGCTCGTGCATAGCCGGCAAAGACTACCCATTGGAGTGGCCGCTATGAGACTCTTTTTGTTAGCTTTAAGTTTCAGTTTATATTTGACTTCATATGAATAAAGAGCTGTCGCTCATACAAATTATACTCCGACAACCGTCGTTAAAATCTTATTACTGAAAAACTGTCTGAGTCCCTAGGCCAGCAGGTAAAGAAGGGCAGTCACCCTTCCAACGTAATCTTCGTAATTCATCTTGGAGAATTCTTCGGCCAGCCGGCCAATTACCACAGTGACGAACCTTGCCACCCGCACCCCCCTGGATAAGCTGCAACTGCGAGGGACGACCCGTGGGATATTTAAATATTTAATTGGCGGTATAATAGGGATCATGTAAGTGAGCACCTCAGTCCTTATACTTCCCGGCATCTGCATTTGTGTGTAACTTATAATAAATAAAAGAAATAAATCGCGGCCAGAACATTCTTCTGCAGCTCGAATAAATAAAACAAGTAAATCACTGCCAGAATATTTTCTGCAGCTCCGCTTCCATAATTTGTTTGGTGTTAATAAAAAAAAAAAAAAATAAATACAATATTAATTAGCATACTCATTATTTAATGACATTGTGGAATTTTAAATTGTGGAATTATATGCATTATTATTATATTTGCTTCTGTGTGTTGTTTGCATTTTTAATTGATAAAAAAATTTAAATATATCAGACATATAAAATATAAATATAGTATTAAATATCTCGGCCTCGGCGCAAGAGCGCCGCTGGGAAATAAGTAAATTGTTAATTTATTTAAATAACTTTATTGGCGACAGAGATGTCTCATCGAATTGTGGGCATTTAATTTGGCCGTTTTGTGTCGTTGTGTTTTTTGCTTATACTTAAAATTCTCTGTATTAGATTTGCAACAATCATGGGGTTTTTTTTTGTTTTTTTACTGCTTCCCCGCTCCGCGCCGGTCCGCGAACCCGACACCGCGCATTCACATTTCGACTCTGTTAGCTTCGCTTCTTCGTTTACCATAGCGGCAGCCCAGCTGCCACGGCCCCTTTGCTGTACAATTTTGTTTATGTAAAGCTGCTTAGGCATGCAACTCTTGGTAGATGAAATTTAACATTGCTGTCCATGTCATTCCTAAATTATAGGGATACCAAACAGAATAGCGACTCAGAATCAGACTCAGAATCAGACTCTGAGAGACTTCTAATTACTTATACACCGAGGCAGGCGGCCACCAGTGCCGCTCCCAATACAAACATGTCCATAAACGCGGATCAGCTCCAGGCTGTCATCCAGGCGGCTATCGCCAACGCCCTAATAGAAAAGGCCGGCGAGGACCAGCGCAGGGAGAATGAAATGCGCCAAAATATAGAGAACTTAGCTAGGCAGGTGGCAGAGGCGCGGATATCACCCGCCCAGATGGAAACCCCCCAGATCAAAGTTTATGAACCCATTGATATCTCAGGCAATGTTCAATGCAACGAGCCCTTAGACGCCGTTAAATGCCTTCCCGA
The DNA here is from genome assembly GCA_036346975.1 of Drosophila prolongata. Lineage (NCBI taxonomy): Eukaryota > Metazoa > Arthropoda > Insecta > Diptera > Drosophilidae > Drosophila > Drosophila prolongata. The sequence continues at coordinate 3,881,164 of JAYMZC010000320.1, forward strand.
ATTTACGGGGGCACAAGAGACATATGTCTCTTGGCGGCAAGCGGCAGTAGCTGCATATTATATATTTAGAAATTATGTAAATAGCTCACGCCATTACCAGGCGGTAATTATTATTAGGAGCAAAATTAGGGGCCCTGCTGATGCCGTGCTATCTTCGTTTGGCACTGTATTGAATTTTGATGCGATTATAAATCGCCTCGATTTCACATACAGTGACAAGCGACCGATGCATGTCATAGAACAAGAGATGGGCACCCTCAGGCAGGGAAATCTCTCTCTGCTACAATATTATGATGAGGTCGAGAAAAAATTGACCCTCCTCTCAAACAAAGCCACCATGTCGCACGACGCCTCGGCGGCAAGGGTCCTATGCGAAAAATTCCGGGATGACGCCCTTCGAGTATTCATCTCGGGATTAAAACGCAGCCTCACAGATATCCTCTTCTCGGCAAAGCCGAAGGACATGCCAACAGCGCTTGCTTTGGCCCAAGAGGTGGAGGCAAACCACGAGAGGTATTCCTTCGCGGCTTCGTTTGCAAGAAGCCAGGAGGATAAAGAAAAGAAACAATATCCAAGGTCGCAGGAGCGCCAGCAGGCCACTCCTCAAAACAATTCGCAAACAGGTGCTAACAAGAATCCGTATTTCACAAAGCAGCACAAAGTTCAAGTCCACTCTGCTCCACGCGGTGATAGGCCTCATGAGAATACTCCCGAGCCCATGGACATCGACCCCTCGCTGTCCAGGATGTTCAAGCCATCTCAAGCGCCGGCTTACCAAAACAGGAAACCGGCCGTGTCCGATCGATCTGGCCCGCACAAGAGGCAGAGAGTTAACAACATTGCGCAGAGCGAGGGCGAAACCGAGGGCAAATACACCGCCGCAGCCGCAGGCGCGGTCCAGGAAATCAACGACGACGCCATTCATGAATATGATTCGGACGTTATTAATTTTTTAGGGGAAAATCCCTGCTACCCGTCATCAGACGAAGAGTAGCAGGAGTAGATATAAAGCTTTTAGTAGATACGGGCGCATCAAAAAATTTCATCCGTCCATACGAAGGATTGAAAGGCACCGGTAGAATCGCCATTTACGATACATTCTATCCATGGCGTCACCACCATCACTAGAAAGTGCTTCGTCTCCCTATTCAACTTGAAGGCCACGTTCTTCATATTACCAGATTTGTCTTCCTTCGATGCCATAATTGGCCTTGACTTGTTAAAACAGGCAGGGGCATCGCTTTGTCTAGCTTCCGGCCATCTCAAATGGGGCTCCGAAATAGAACAGTTAGAATTCCAATCGTGCCCCGACGTCAATTTTACCAACATTGATTGCTCGGACGCCCCGCCTCTAGCTAGAGAAGCCTTTATAAAAATGCTCAGCGAACGAAAAAAAGCCTTTGCAAACGCCAACGAGGCTCTACCTTACAACACGTCGGTGGTAGCTACCATCAGGACGGTTAGTGAGGAGCCCATTTATGCCAAGCTTTACCCATACCCTATGGGGGCAGCTGATTTTGTCAATAACGAAATCCAAGAGTTGCTAAAAAATGGCATAAAACAAAAGTCAAAGTCCCCCTACAACAACCCAATATGGGTAGTAGATAAAAAGGGCACTGACGAAGCGGGCAACCGCAAAATGCGGCTCGTATTGGACTTTCGCAAATTGAACGAGAGGACGATACCTGATCGCTATCCTATGCCAAATATCTCTATGATACTAGGGAATTTAGGCAAAGCCAAATACTTCACAACACTCGATTTGAAGTCTGGCTACCACCAGATCACTCTGGCAGAGCGTGACCGTGAAAAAACTTCCTTTTCCGTTAACGGAGGAAAGTACGAGTTTCGCCGGCTACCGTTTGGTTTGAAGAATGCTGCCAGCATCTTCCAAAGAACCATCGACGACATACTGCGTGAGCAGATTGGCAAATTTTGCTATGTCTATGTTGATGATGTCATCGTCTTCTCAGAAGACGAAAACGCCCACATACGGCACGTGGATTGGGTTCTTAAGAGCCTGCACGACGCCAACATGAGGGTATCAACGCAGAAATCTCGTTTTTTTAAGAAAAGCGTTAACTTTTTGGGCTTTATTGTCACCAGCAACGGTGCCACAACTGACCCAGAAAAAATTAAGGCCATTCAGGAATTCCCCGAACCCAAAAATATATTCGAGGTGAGATCGTTCCTTGGCCTGGCCAGTTATTACCGATGCTTCATTAAAGATTTTGCATCAATAGCTAGGCCCATCTCCGATATCCTGAAAGGGGAGCATGGAAGTGTCAGTAGGCACAGATCCAAAAATATCCAGGTGCAATTTAGCGAACAGCAACGGCTTGCTTTCCAAAAGTTGCGTAACATTCTGGCTTCAGAGGATGTCATCCTCAACTACCCTGATTACAAGAAGGCATTCGATCTAACGACGGATGCCTCGGCATTTGGCATTGGCGCGGTACTATCCCAAGAGGGAAGACCCATCACCATGATATCTAGGACCCTAAAAGACCGAGAAGTTAACTACGCTACTAACGAGCGTGAACTGTTAGCCATAGTCTGGGCACTGGCAAAATTACGCCACTACTTATATGCAGTAAAAGATATAAATATCTATACTGACCACCAGCCATTGACATTCGCAGTATCGGAATCCAATCCGAATGCGAAAATCAAACGATGGAAAGCTCGCATCGACGAGTCCGGCGCCAAAATGTTTTATAAGCCCGGCAAAGAGAATCTCGTTGCGGATGCCCTCTCCAGACAGCAACTTAACGTTGTGGAGGCGGAAGAAGCTTATTCGTGTGCGGCCACTATTCACAGTGAAGTGTCGCTCACACACACCATCGAAACCACGGATAAGCCATTGAATTGCTTTCAGAACCAGATAACTCTGGAGGAAGCACGCTTTCCGTCTAAACGCAGCTTCGTGCTCTTCGGAAACAAGAGACGACACAGCATTGACTTCATATGCAAGGAGTCACTGCTTGAGGAGCTCGCGGACGTTATAGTCCCCAAAGGCGTAAACGCCATTCATTGCGATCTGCATACGCTGGCAATGATACAGGATGAATTGGTCCGGCAATTCCCAGCCACCAAATTCTGGCACTGTAAAAACCGTATTACAGATATTTTCGCAGTCGCTGAGAGACGAGAAATCCTCACCACTGAGCATAATAGGGCTCACAGATCTGCACAGGAGAATGTCAAGCAGGTACTTTCGGAATACTTTTTCCCGAAAATGACCAAATTAGCGAATGAAATCGTCACTAACTGCAAGACCTGCGCTAAAGCAAAATATGACAGGCATCCTAAAAAACACGAACTCGGCGAAACACCAGTACCGTCGCATGTGGGAGAAATGCTACACATAGACATTTTCTCCACTGATAAGAAATACTTCCTCACATGCATTGACAAATTTTCAAAGTTTGCAATGGTCCAACCAATTCCCTCTAGAACAATAGAGGATCTCAAACCGGCTTTACTACAACTTCTTAACGTCTTCCCTAAAGCCAGAGTCATTTACTGCGACAATGAACCCTCATTGAACTCGCACACTATTCGGGCCATGCTGGAAAATCACTTTGGGGTTAGCATTTCAAATGCACCGCCACTCCACAGCGTCTCGAACGGACAAGTGGAGCGATTCCACAGCACTCTGGTGGAGCTCGCCAGATGCCTTAAAATCGACAAAGGCATTAGCGACACTGTAGAGTTGATCTTGCTGGCTACGTATAAGTACAACAAGTCTATCCATTCGGTCATCGATAGGAGACCGGCCGACGTGGTAGTCACACAAGCAAGTGACCCGCATTGCGATATACAGGATAAGATAAGACTTGCCCAAAATAAGCTAAGAAGCAGGGAAAATACCTCCCGACAAAACCGAGTGTTCAATGTCGGCGACAAGGTCCTAGTAAAATCCAACAGGAGACTAGGCAACAAGCTTTCACCGTTATGCGAAGAAAAAACTGTGGAAGCGGACATGGGGACCACAGTCCTCATTAAGGGGAGGGTGGTCCACAAGGACAACCTTAGGTAGGCGAGACACAAATCGCTTGATAATTTTTTACTATTTTTTCCATTTTTTATCTCTAGCCACTTGGCATAAGTTTTTGTCCTTATCATGTTTATTACCATTATTTTTACTTATAACTCATTTACGCTTTATCTCTTATGTTTTGGTGGTGGGCTACCCAAATTTTATAAAATACTACAACAAATCCAAAATTACAGGTTTAAACCCATACCTCTGCTATTCCTTTTTGCCCTGACATCGGCGCACGTCACGGACTACTCGCAAGCCAAATACATTCCCATCATTGATGGACGAATTTTAGTATGGGAAGAATTCGCATTTTTGAGACACTCAGCGAATCTCTCAGAGTATAGGCGCGTGGTGGAGGAAACTGGTGGCATGATTAACATGTTTCCCCAGTCCCACATGCAAAAGCTTTTGATCGTATGTCCTCTTCTCGGCAAAGCCGAAGGACATGCCAACAGCGCTTGCTTTGGCCCAAGAGGTGGAGGCAAACCACGAGAGGTATTCCTTCGCGGCTTCGTTTGCAAGAAGCCAGGAGGATAAAGAAAAGAAACAATATCCAAGGTCGCAGGAGCGCCAGCAGGCCACTCCTCAAAACAATTCGCAAACAGGTGCTAACAAGAATCCGTATTTCACAAAGCAGCACAAAGTTCAAGTCCACTCTGCTCCACGCGGTGATAGGCCTCATGAGAATACTCCCGAGCCCATGGACATCGACCCCTCGCTGTCCAGGATGTTCAAGCCATCTCAAGCGCCGGCTTACCAAAACAGGAAACCGGCCGTGTCCGATCGATCTGGCCCGCACAAGAGGCAGAGAGTTAACAACATTGCGCAGAGCGAGGGCGAAACCGAGGGCAAATACACCGCCGCAGCCTCAGGCGCGGTCCAGGAAATCAACGACGACGCCATTCATGAATATGATTCGGACGTTATTAATTTTTTAGGGGAAAATCCCTGCTACCCGTCATCAGACGAAGAGTAGCAGGAGTAGATATAAAGCTTTTAGTAGATACGGGCGCATCAAAAAATTTCATCCGTCCATACGAAGGATTGAAAGGCATCCGCCCGGTAGAATCGCCATTTACGATACATTCTATCCATGGCGTCACCACCATCACTAGAAAGTGCTTCGTCTCCCTATTCAACTTGAAGGCCACGTTCTTCATATTACCAGATTTGTCTTCCTTCGATGCCATAATTGGCCTTGACTTGTTAAAACAGGCAGGGGCATCGCTTTGTCTAGCTTCCGGCCATCTCAAATTGGGCTCCGAAATAGAACAGTTAGAATTCCAATCGTGCCCCGACGTCAATTTTACCAACATTGATTGCTCGGACGCCCCGCCTCTAGCTAGAGAAGCCTTTATAAAAATGCTCAGCGAACGAAAAAAAGCCTTTGCAAACTACCTTACAACACGTCGGTGGTAGCTACCATCAGGACGGTTAGTGAGGAGCCCATTTATGCCAAGCTTTACCCATACCCTATGGGGGCAGCTGATTTTGTCAATAACGAAATCCAAGAGTTGCTAAAAAATGGCATAAAACAAAAGTCAAAGTCCCCCTACAACAACCCAATATGGGTAGTAGATAAAAAGGGCACTGACGAAGCGGGCAACCGCAAAATGCGGCTCGTATTGGACTTTCGCAAATTGAACGAGAGGACGATACCTGATCGCTATCCTATGCCAAATATCTCTATGATACTAGGGAATTTAGGCAAAGCCAAATACTTCACAACACTCGATTTGAAGTCTGGCTACCACCAGATCACTCTGGCAGAGCGTGACCGTGAAAAAACTTCCTTTTCCGTTAACGGAGGAAAGTACGAGTTTCGCCGGCTACCGTTTGGTTTGAAGAATGCTGCCAGCATCTTCCAAAGAACCATCGACGACATACTGCGTGAGCAGATTGGCAAATTTTGCTATGTCTATGTTGATGATGTCATCGTCTTCTCAGAAGACGAAAACGCCCACATACGGCACGTGGATTGGGTTCTTAAGAGCCTGCACGACGCCAACATGAGGGTATCAACGCAGAAATCTCGTTTTTTTAAGAAAAGCGTTAACTTTTTGGGCTTTATTGTCACCAGCAACGGTGCCACAACTGACCCAGAAAAAATTAAGGCCATTCAGGAATTCCCCGAACCCAAAAATATATTCGAGGTGAGATCGTTCCTTGGCCTGGCCAGTTATTACCGATGCTTCATTAAAGATTTTGCATCAATAGCTAGGCCCATCTCCGATATCCTGAAAGGGGAGCATGGAAGTGTCAGTAGGCACAGATCCAAAAATATCCAGGTGCAATTTAGCGAACAGCAACGGCTTGCTTTCCAAAAGTTGCGTAACATTCTGGCTTCAGAGGATGTCATCCTCAACTACCCTGATTACAAGAAGGCATTCGATCTAACGACGGATGCCTCGGCATTTGGCATTGGCGCGGTACTATCCCAAGAGGGAAGACCCATCACCATGATATCTAGGACCCTAAAAGACCGAGAAGTTAACTACGCTACTAACGAGCGTGAACTGTTAGCCATAGTCTGGGCACTGGCAAAATTACGCCACTACTTATATGCAGTAAAAGATATAAATATCTATACTGACCACCAGCCATTGACATTCGCAGTATCGGAATCCAATCCGAATGCGAAAATCAAACGATGGAAAGCTCGCATCGACGAGTCCGGCGCCAAAATGTTTTATAAGCCCGGCAAAGAGAATCTCGTTGCGGATGCCCTCTCCAGACAGCAACTTAACGTTGTGGAGGCGGAAGAAGCTTATTCGTGTGCGGCCACTATTCACAGTGAAGTGTCGCTCACACACACCATCGAAACCACGGATAAGCCATTGAATTGCTTTCAGAACCAGATAACTCTGGAGGAAGCACGCTTTCCGTCTAAACGCAGCTTCGTGCTCTTCGGAAACAAGAGACGACACAGCATTGACTTCATATGCAAGGAGTCACTGCTTGAGGAGCTCGCGGACGTTATAGTCCCCAAAGGCGTAAACGCCATTCATTGCGATCTGCATACGCTGGCAATGATACAGGATGAATTGGTCCGGCAATTCCCAGCCACCAAATTCTGGCACTGTAAAAACCGTATTACAGATATTTTCGCAGTCGCTGAGAGACGAGAAATCCTCACCACTGAGCATAATAGGGCTCACAGATCTGCACAGGAGAATGTCAAGCAGGTACTTTCGGAATACTATTTCCCGAAAATGACCAAATTAGCGAATGAAATCGTCACTAACTGCAAGACCTGCGCTAAAGCAAAATATGACAGGCATCCTAAAAAACACGAACTCGGCGAAACACCAGTACCGTCGCATGTGGGAGAAATGCTACACATAGACATTTCCTCCACTGATAAGAAATACTTCCTCATATGCATTGACAAATTTTCAAAGTTTGCAATGGTCCAACCAATTCCCTCTAGAACAATAGAGGATCTCAAACCGGCTTTACTACAACTTCTTAACGTCTTCCCTAAAGCCAGAGTCATTTACTGCGACAATGAACCCTCATTGAACTCGCACACTATTCGGGCCATGCTGGAAAATCACTTTGGGGTTAGCATTTCAAATGCACCGCCACTCCACAGCGTCTCGAACGGACAAGTGGAGCGATTCCACAGCACTCTGGTGGAGCTCGCCAGATGCCTTAAAATCGACAAAGGCATTAGCGACACTGTAGAGTTGATCTTGCTGGCTACGTATAAGTACAACAAGTCTATCCATTCGGTCATCGATAGGAGACCGGCCGACGTGGTAGTCACACAAGCAAGTGACCCGCATTGCGATATACAGGATAAGATAAGACTTGCCCAAAATAAGCTAAGAAGCAGGGAAAATACCTCCCGACAAAACCGAGTGTTCAATGTCGGCGACAAGGTCCTAGTAAAATCCAACAGGAGACTAGGCAACAAGCTTTCACCGTTATGCGAAGAAAAAACTGTGGAAGCGGACATGGGGACCACAGTCCTCATTAAGGGGAGGGTGGTCCACAAGGACAACCTTAGGTAGGCGAGACACAAATCGCTTGATAATTTTTTACTATTTTTTCCATTTTTTATCTCTAGCCACTTGGCATAAGTTTTTGTCCTTATCATGTTTATTACCATTATTTTTACTTATAACTCATTTACGCTTTATCTCTTATGTTTTGGTGGTGGGCTACCCAAATTTTATAAAATACTACAACAAATCCAAAATTACAGGTTTAAACCCATACCTCTGCTATTCCTTTTTGCCCTGACATCGGCGCACGTCACGGACTACTCGCAAGCCAAATACATTCCCATCATTGATGGACGAATTTTAGTATGGGAAGAATTCGCATTTTTGAGACACTCAGCGAATCTCTCAGAGTATAGGCGCGTGGTGGAGGAAACTGGTGGCATGATTAACATGTTTCCCCAGTCCCACATGCAAAAGCTTTTGATCGTAGATGTCGGTCACCTGCGTGACCTTCTCGAATCACTGAGCATCCACCATAGGGTAGCCAGGAGTTTAGACTTCTTGGGAGCGGCGTTAAAAGTAGTGGCGGGAACGCCAGACGCAGAGGACCTTGAAAACATTAAACTTACGGAATATCAACTTATTAATGCAAACAATAGACAGATAAATATTAACAACAAAGTACAGGAACAAATCAATAGTATTACCACCACTGTCAACCAAATTCTGAGGTCGGCTAAAGAATCCCAAGTTGATACGGGACACCTATACGAGATGTTATTATCTCGGAATAGGATGATTGCAATGGAGCTGCAGAATTTATTGCTAGCAATAGCTCTTGCCAAAATCAATATAGTTAGCCCCAGCATATTAGATCATGCAGACCTGGAAAGTGTGTGGATCGAGGAGCCCACAGATACCCCCATTAGAGATATACTGTCCGTTGCGTCTGTCAAAATATTACAATCCGTTAACATTTTACATTTCATTATTAAATTTCCAAAAATTAAATCAGCATGTGTCAAGATCACAGTTTTTCCCGTGTCACACCATGACACAGTACTTAGGTTGGAGGACAAGGTCATAGCAGATTGCAATGGGGAGCTTCACACAGTCAAAAACTGCTCCGTGTCACCTGGAGCTACATTTTGTCAACTGGCGCTGAGAAGATCATGCGCCCAAGAACTCCACGCTGGGGGTATTGCGCACTGCGATATTCAACATAGCGATTTGCTCCCTATCACCCACGTAGATGAAGGCATTATCATCATAAACGATCGCCCAGCTCGTGTGAGGGTGGACAACGGCACTTACGTCCACTTGCGAGGAACTCACCTCGTCACCTTCATTGAGAGTGCCATGGTTAACGAAACCCGTTACGTCAATCACGACGTGGCCCGGAAAAGGGTACCAAGAGTGGCTAGCTCGCCTTCCCTGAACATCACTCTAGAGCATAACATCCTCAGCCTTCCATACCTTCACCGCTTGAGTGAACGTAACTTGGAACATATTAAGCAATTCGGGGAAGATATCAACGGCTATCGTTCACACCAGATAATGCTAATCGCAGGAGCGATCTGCGTCGGCCTCACTTATCGGCGAGTCACCCAGGCCAGGAGATCCACGGCCCAACTAAGGGAGGTGATTGCCCAAATAGGGTCGGCCGAGGGCGGCCTTAATTCTGAGGGGGGAGTAGTTAACTAAGTTAACCGGGCGCCGGCAATGACCGATCGTCCGAAGGCTCGCTCCGGCCAAATTGCTGACAAAGCGTCTGGCCGGAAGCTCGTGCATAGCCGGCAAAGACTACCCATTGGAGTGGCCGCTATGAGACTCTTTTTGTTAGCTTTAAGTTTCAGTTTATATTTGACTTCATATGAATAAAGAGCTGTCGCTCATACAAATTATACTCCGACAACCGTCGTTAAAATCTTATTACTGAAAAACTGTCTGAGTCCCTAGGCCAGCAGGTAAAGAAGGGCAGTCACCCTTCCAACGTAATCTTCGTAATTCATCTTGGAGAATTCTTCGGCCAGCCGGCCAATTACCACAGTGACGAACCTTGCCACCCGCACCCCCCTGGATAAGCAGCAACTGCGAGGGACGACCCGTGGGATATTTAAATATTTAATTTATATATTCTTGTTCAGGATCACTAGCCGAGTCGATCTAGCCATGTCCGTCTGTCTGTCCGTCTGTCTGTCCGTCTGACTGTCTGTCCGTATGAACGCTGAGATCTCGGAAACTACAAAAGCTAGAAGATTGGCATTTTGCATGTAGATTGTAGGAGTTCCTACGCAGCGCAAGTTTGTTTCAAAGTGGTGCCACGCCCCCTCTGACGCCCACAAGCCACAAGCTGTGGCCACAGTTTTGATGCTATTATGAAAATTTTAATTGATATGTATTTGTTTCGTCAATACCTATCGATTGTCCTAATAAAAGTTTGCCACGCCCACTCTAACGCCCAAAAACCCACTAAACGCATAAGCCTGGCTAGCGCCTACATTTCCGCCTTTTAGGGCCCGTGGTAGATGGCGCATCCATCTAACGGATGACGGAACAGCTGGCCAAGGTGCTCAACAGAGTCAGTTTTGGGGAAAATGGAGATTCCAAACTTGAATAAAGTTTGGCAACTCAAGTCGACTCGTAGGTCCCCAAATTTTATTTTGGTTTGAAAGACCCCGTTGCAAATCAACGGCCTCCAGGTGGTGTTCCCTGGGTACCGATTTTAACATAAAAATCGGGAGCTAATTCGAGCGGCGAAAAACATACTAGAAGGCATATTTATTTTAAGTTGTTTAGCTGAGTAACGGGTATCTAATAGTCGAGGCACTCGACTATAGCGTTCTCTCTTGTTTTTGTATAAAATTTCGAGGCCTGGTTAGTTTTTGAGTCCAATTTTACGTATTTTTCGTCGTCCATGATAATTCAAATTTGATTATAATGTTTTTTACACTATTTAAAATAATTTGTACCGTTTTGCTAATTTGCGGAACGACACACCATTTTCAGAATAGTAATTGTGCAAAACTTTCTTGCGAATTTGCTCTTCAATTCGGGACTTCGTGTAATGTGTAAGACGAATAAAGAAAAGAGAACATGCAAAAAACGGCACATTCCTTATTTCAACAGAAGCACCGGCTTGCAATCTAAACCTGCCTCTCGCACTACACTTTTTAGTGCATTGTGGAAATCTCATTGCATATTTGAAATCGAAGTTGAGCAGATCTGTACTGCCCGCACTTACACCTAAGAAAACTCTGTCCAAGGCTATTGTTATTATACCCTTGCAGAGGGTATTATAATTTCAGTCAAAAGTTTGCAACGCAGTGAAGGAGACATTTCCGACCCTATAAAGTATGTATATTCTTGATCAGCATCACCAGGAGAGTCGATCTAGCCATGTCCGTCTGTCCGTCCGTCTGTCCGTCCGTCTGTCCGTCCGTCTGTCCGTCCGTCTGTCCGTCCGTCCGTCCGTTTCTACGCAAACTAGTCCCTCAGTTTTAAACCTATCTGCTTGAAACTTTCCCAAAAGTTGTCTTTCTATTGTCGGAACGAGCCGGATCGGGCGACTATATCATATAGCTTCCATATAACTGAACGATCGGAAAAGCCATAACTTTGGTGTTTTTAAAGTTAGGAAGTTGGGATTTTCTATGGGTTTTATTTTTGGCCAATCAATCCGACCTACCAAATTTCATAAGGATCGGCCGACTATATCTTATAGCTGCCATATAACTGAACGATTGGAAATGTCATAACTTTGGTGTTTTTAAAGTTAGGAAGTTGGGACTTTTTATGAATCATATAAATAATTTTGGAGAAAGTAAAATATAGAATATTCTGCAAGGGTATATCAACTTCGGCTCCGCCCGAAGTTAGCTTTCCTTTCTTGTTTTTTCTTTAGCTTAACTGTATGTTCTTATTATACGATCTGTACTGCCCGCACTTACACCTAAGAAAACTCTGTCCAAGGCTATTGTTATTTTTTCTTTAGCTTAACTGCATTTACTCCATTTAAATATATCAAATGGTATATTTTTCTGCATAAGGTTTTTGCCTCGACTATTTGTAAGCCTAAAGCTGTAGCACGCACAAATTAATCTTTATACACTCTACAGTTTTATTAAGGTTTGTGAGATTTGAAATCAGATCAAACACCCATTAACGACTAATGTGAACACAATAGCAAGCTACAACGCCCATTGTCTACACTATGGAAGCCTGCCCTTTGGCAGAAACTGCGCACCAAGTACCGCACACTTCATTCGGTACAGATATGTATGTCGATGCGTAAAGAACTTGCATTACGCCGACGACTTTATCCACAGCGGCAACGACAAAAAGAAGGTGGACAGGTGTTTAGTGATTAAAATGGTGAATCTACGCCAACGGAGATCGAAATACCTACAACCGAGGAGTTTCAAAATTTATACTGGATCCCGAAAGCGGACGAAAACAATTCACGATCATTTCCAAGTACTCATTTCAAATCCTCCTTCTTTAGTTGGAATCGGCGGGTAAGCTACCTATATGCTACTTAAAACTAACGAGAATCTCTACTCCATTCAGCTACACTCCTTCGTTGACGCCAGTGAACTCGCATACGCAGCGGACTTGTAGCTTCGCATCTACCAAGCGACTTTTAATCTACTAGCAGCTTAGACTAAAATTGATTCGATAAGTTTGTTATCCATCACCCGACTAAACGCACTCACCGGCTAACAGTCTGTCGGCCATGTGCCGGATTCAAAGATCCAAAGATTCCACTCAATTTTAGAGAGTTAGAGTTCAGATCCGCAGGCAAAGGATGATGTTTTAATTAACTTTAGTTTTAAGCATACTTTTACTTTATTTACATAAGAAAAAAATTAGAAATTTGTCTTTTGCTGTGCTAGCTTTAAGATAAATGCCTTAAAAACACATTAGGAAACGTTAAACCTGGGAAAGTGTCAACCGTTAACAGCAAATTTAGAAAAAAATTGTAAAAATTCCAAATAAAAACAAAATCGAAGTTTTTGTTTAATCTCAAGGTCACATGTAGGTTATATTTTCTACAACACAAAGCTTTTTACTTAGCTTTCATCACAGTTGCACTCACTGTGGAGTAGGGTTGTTGATAATATATCAAAATATTAATATATCGATTTTTTTCCTAAAAATTATATATTTATATCGTGTTTTTTATTTGCCCAAATATCGGAGTTCCGATATTTTTTTTTTGATATTTTTTGATATTTTTGTCTTTGACCACTCTGAATTCCAAAGCGACATCGACTGAAAGAATTCAGGCGCGAAATAAAAAATTGAGTGTAAAATCAAACTATACTGATACAAACAAGAAAGGAAAGCTAACTTCGGGCGGATCCGAAGTTGATATACCCTTGCAGAATATTATGTACATTATATTCTCCAAAATTATTCATATGATGCATTCTTAATACTCATAAAAAATCCCAACTTCCTAACTTTACAAACACCAACGTTATGGCATTTCCGATCAATCAGTTATATGGCAGCTATAGGATATAGTCTGCCGATCAAATATAAAATCCATAGAAGATCCCAGCCTCCTAACTTTACAAACATTAATGTTATGGCATTTCCGATCAATCAGTTATATGGCAGCTATAGGATATTGTTGGCCGATCCCGGCCATTCCGACATATATACTGCGTTTCAATTCGATATCTTTAAAACTGAGAGACTAGTTTGCGTAGCAACAGACAGACGGACAGACGGACGGACGGACAGACGGACATGCTTATATCAACTCAGGAGGTGAACCTGATCAAGAAAATATATACTTCGTCAGAGATGTCTCCTTCACTGCGTTGCACACTTTTGACCAAAATTATAATACCCTCTGCAAGGGTATAAAAACGGCATCCGCCATCAAATGTGTTGTGCGCGACTCAAGAAGCAGGATGACTGACGCACACATAACGCAAAGGGTGTTATTAAAATCCCTAAACCCTGCATACTGGTCATAAAGTATGTATAATAAAAAACTATTGTTTTTAAAAAGAAACTTATTGTCTTTTTATTGTGGGCGGTCAATTTTTTCATTTAACACAACAAATATCAAATATTTCAAATATATCGACCTTTTTATGTGATATTTTAAATATTATCATTTTTTTTTTTGATAAAAAAAAATATCATCGATTCGATATTTTTAAAATTTTTGACAACCCTACTGTGGAGTGAACCCGGCTATGATAGGCTAGCTAGTTGCGTCTGCACGTCACCTCAGACTTATCAGCTATCTAAGGGGATAGAAGCTGAGCATCAAAGAACCCTCTATGTTAAGATCAGAGAAGCTTTGCAATTGGGTGTTGCCAAACTTTATTATTTTTATGTATATAGATGGAGTTCTGTCGTAAAAGTATGTTTTATCTGTTGAAAACAATCCGCTTTCCGATGCAGACTAGTTGTAATAAAACTACAGTGAAGATTGTTAAGTTGCTGGTTTTTCTACCAGAAAGGCGTATAAGACTATCACTTTCTATTCACTGAACTTTCTTTTGATTAATTATTTTTTTTAAATTGATTTTCTGTTGAAATTGGAATTGAAATTCATCTGTTTGGGGAATCCAGTGACATCCTTCCACGGTGGTACCTTGTATTTAAAGTATTTACAATTTTTTTTTTGCTAATTTCCTCAGGTAACGCTGTTGAGTTTTTTTTTGTTTTTGGGAAAATTTTTAAAACAACAAATAACTCGGGTTTTAAGTCGAAAATCGGGATTTTAACTTTCGAGTGCCTTTAAAAATTGGACAAAAATTAAAAAATAAAACTCGACAGCGTTGCCTGGGAAAATTGATTTGATTTTTTCAATTAAGATGATTCTGTGACCAGTGACGATTTACAACACAAACCACCTTTTTTTTGAGGTGCCGCTGGATATTGCCTATATCTTTAATATTTTTGGATGCAAATTTTCAAACATATTGTTTAAATGTTGTATTATCACATAAAAAACAAAAATTTTACTGAGACTATTCGAATCGCCAATAAACATTCAAAAAAAAATTAAAAATTAAAAAATAACGCTTTTGAGGCAAATGAACCATACCCACCCCCCTTAAGGAACTTAAAACCCTAAAATTATAGTATTTCAGAACTAACCATTTTCAGAACTACCATCCCAGCACTAACTTGTTCACCACTCCTGGAAGTATTAGAAGATTCCAGTTCACTCGTTTGTTGCCAAACTCCACCGTGACCTAGAGCTGTGAGCTTATTTTGCTGCATCTTCCCTTGTCCTTGTGATCCTTCCCTCACCAGCCAGTGTGTCCGCCAGCTCTTCGCTGATGGAACTTGACGTGCCTCCAGTGTCAATTGTGGTCTTGTACGCGACATCCCAATATCCACGGTCGCGTACAACTGCTGCTCTTCCTCGATCAGTTTGCCAGTTAAATCGGAAAGGAAGCATTTTGCGACCCCTGTGCCCCTCTCTGCGACTGGGATCCCTGCCCGTTTCCTGCTTTGTGGCAGCACACCACGCTCCTGACTCCCACCTTGCCGCACACCCAGCAGAACAGTAACCGCTAATTTAATGCCTCGTGTGGGTGGTTTATGTGGGTTTGTGCATTGGTGGCTCTTGGCATTGTATAGTGTGTCATCTGAGTGGTGGTTGGTGGCATCCATAAAGTGGCTGTCTTTGCTGTATAACATTAGGCGGGGTCCACCGGCCGTCAGACGGTGTTTGGTATACGGCACTGTCTTCACATCTTTTGCATGTTAAAAAAAAAAAAAAAAAATTGTGCTGGAGATGTCGTTTTGTTTCGCGGAAATTTGAGCTCGTTTACGAATTCTTCTCCCTCTTTGTCCAGCTCTTCGTACTCGTCGGCCAGGATCATCAGTGTTTCTGAGCCTTTATCTTGTATGTTCTCAACGAAGTCCTTGGGTCTGGTGTGCAGTTATTCTTGATTATCTCGAGGGCTTCCTCATCATTATCTGAATGTCGACCATGTAGTCTTTGAACGGCTTCCTGAAACCCTGTTTACGTTGTTTCACCTTTTCAGCTTTAAAAAAAAACACTCTTGGCAGAATATATGTTTGGTAACTCTCGCTGAACTTGCCAGTGTTTATTGTTTGTATTCCGACTAATGCCAGCTTTTATTTTGCTCTCTACGCCAAGACTAGCTATAAGCTCTCTACAGTCTGGGTTCAGCAAATTGACGCTTGGGCCTGGTTTACTGTCATATTTTTGCCCAGATCTCAGCCAATCCTGGGTCATTCTGATTTGGTACTGCCTTCCAGAGTGATACCAAGTTTTGTTGCTACTTTTGTAAAGTCCGTTTTCTAGAGGAGATAGTGTAGTATGCATATATCATTATATTGAATACCCACTGTACCAAGGCCAACATTGTGTTACAGTGTACTTAAGAAAATACAAAAGTCCCGGGCGTTAAACTCAAATAGCCAAGAGAAATATGATATCTTGAAATGCGCCTAAGAGCCCACTATATGGGAAGTGCTAATTTCAGCATATTTCCATAGCCTAAGTGCACATACATATGATGCTTGCATATACAACTTCTCTCGTGCTCTCTTTGTCACCAATTTTATATATTTGAGCATAGATATATACATATATACTAGCAAGGTGCCCGCAGCTTCGCTTGCGATGTCTTATGTTTGCATTATACCTGTCTCCATACAGGAAGCTCCTAAATATTAAGACAATATTAATAATAAGATTAAAAACTACAAAAACGCATTTATACATATATGTACAAAATTCAAGTATGCTAATTGGTATATCACAACTGCACATAATTAATAAATAACAAAATATTCATTTACATGTAAATCATTTATGTCTTTACTAATTAAGAATAGTAAAAAACGAAACTAACTGGCATAACTCACCAAATTTTTAAGTTAACATCAAAAATATCAACAAATTTGCACATTCTATAGAAAAAATTAAAATTCCGAGAAAGGCGAACTAATATAATAATATTATTGCTCACTTACGGTTATACACCAAAATACACGGTTATGCAAAGAAATTTTCTTGATACGACCCTGACCAAATTGAAAGTTTCTCCGTTAACTTCTTCTTTTGCGCACTTGCTACACTCTTTCCTCTCTCTCTATCTACTGCGATCTCCCGCTCTTATGTTTCCTAACAGCGCGTGGCAGAACACTGTAAAAATAAACACCGCAAAAAAACAATTTGAATGGTATATTTTTACTACACTATCAAGATTTTCGCCAAAAAAACGTCTTTTGAGTATTCTGGCAGCAATAACTGTAAAGAGCACTTAAATTCGATAATAGGTCGACTTTTTGCTTAGTTTCTTTGTTTATAAGATAGCTAGAGCTTTGGTAAAGCTTAAGGAAAAACTTTACCGAAGGAATTTTTGATATTCAGTTTAGAAGTGCCAATTTTCGAGGTTTGAAGATATTTTTGGCTAAATTGTAATTCTAGAACGGGTGTTAAAAATAGTAAAAAGCCTTAAATCTAAGCGGTCAAATTTTTTAAACATTTGAAATGTATTAAACTATTTTTGGGCGAAAACACGGATTCGATTGGTTAAACGGTTTATCGTCCAGAATTTTTGAAAGGAAAATTGACCTTTTTTCCAATTGGAAGCGATTGGGGCCACTTGGGGAGCCCCAATAAATCTTAGCAAATCAGTTTAAAGTTATTAGAATGTAATAAAAATGCATATTAATATTGTTAGCCAGTGGTTTTGGCTCTGCGTTGCACTATGGGGTTTTTGACCACTTTATGTGGCATTTAGTCATTTTTATACCCTTGCAGAGGGTATTATAATTTTGGTCAAAAGTGTGCAACGCAGTGAAGGAGACATCTCCGACCCTATAAAGTATATATATTCTTGATCAGGATCACCTCCTGAGTTGATATATCCATGTCCGTCTGTCCGTCTGTCCGTCTGTCTGTCCGTCTGTCCGTCTGTCCGTCTGTCTGTTTCTACGCAAACTAGTCTCTCAGTTTTAAAGATATCGAACTGAAACTTTGCACACACCCTTCTTTCCTTTGCACGCAGTATATATGTCGGAACGGCCGAGATCGGCCGACTATATCCTATAGCTGCCATATAACTGATTGATCGGAAATGCCATAACTTTGGTGTTTGTAAAGTTAGGAAGTTGGGATTTTCTATGGGTTATATATTTGGTAAATAACTCCGACCTACCAAATTTCATAAGGATCGGCCGACTATATCCTATAGCCGCCATATAACTGATTGATCGGAAATGCCATAACTTTGGTTTTTGTTAAGTTAGGAAGTTGGGATTTTCTATGGGTTTTAGTTTTAGCCAATCAATCCGACCTATCAAATTTCATAAGGATCGGCCGACTATATCCTATAGCTGCCATATAACTGAACGATTGGAAATGCCATAACTTTGGTGTTTTTAAAGTTAGGAAGTTGGGATTTTTTATGAGTACTAAGAATGCATCACATGAATAATTTTGGAGAATATAATTTACAGAGTATTCTGCAAGGGTATATCAACTTCGGCTCCGCCCGAAGTTAGCTTTCCTTTCTTGTTTAAAAGTGCTCTAATTAAAAACAAGAAAGGAAAGCTAACTTCGGACGTAGCCGAAGTTGATATACCCTTGCAGAATATTCTGTAAATTATATTCTTCAAAATTATTCATATGATGTATTCTTAATACTCATAAAAAGTCCCAACTTCCTAACTTTAAAAACACCAAAGTTATGGCATTTCCAATCGTTCAGTTATATGGCAGCTATAAGATATAGTCGTCCGATCCTTATGAAATTCGGTAGGTCGGATTAATTGGCCAAAAATAAAACTCATAGAAAATCCCAACTTCCTAACTTTAAAAACACCAACGTTATGGCTTTTCCGATCGTTCAGTTATATGGCAGCTATATGATATAGTCGCCCGATCCGGCTCGTTCCGACTTATATACTACCTGCAATAGAAAGACAACTTTTGGGAAAGTTTCAAGCAGATAGCTTTAAAACTGAGGGACTAGTTTGCGTAGAAACGGACGGACAGACGGACGGACAGACGGACATGGCTAGATCGACTCTCCTGGTGATGCTGATCAAGAATATATATACTTTATAGGGTCGGAAATGTCTCCTTCACTGCGTTGCAAACTTTTGACTGATATTATAATACCCTCTGCAAGGGTATAAAAAAATGGGAATGCATTAACAGAACATCAAACTGTTATGCCTCATACTCAAAATGTTAATACTTAACAGCATATGTTAGCATAACAGCTGTAAAGTCAGCTGTTGCATACGAAAGCACCAGCTCTAAGTTTGCAATTTTTTCAAAGCGTTCTTTGAAATTAATTTATTCGTGTAAAACACCATTTGAAAAGAAAAAAACAAATGGAAACTGGCTTGTACTATATGTTAAATGTATTAATTGTTTAAATTATGCGTGTTTATACTAATATTTTGTCATTTTATAAATGCATCTTAAGCTGAATTTTGAGGAACAAATTTCAACTTTGGGAAGAGTTTTGAAATATAAGTTTGCATTAGTTTTCAATGCGTCCAAGTGTATGTTATAGCCTTGTCAATTCTGAGCAAAAATCTGTTAGTCTTATTGTGCACTTTTCCGCACTATTGGTGCAATTTGAATTTTTCTTAGATAACCTCCCTTTCTCCAACGCCGACTTGGTTGCTGTTTGGAAAAGCGAGAAGGGCCGGCTTGAGCAAGAAAAGGCTATACAATGTTTGATGAACAAATTATTTATAATATGAGGATCATTTTGATATGTTTGTCCTGTCAGTTGCCCGTCAATTTGGACAAATTCGAATCATTTTGCCTACAAACTGGCGAATTGTTAGTCGATATGTATCCGTGGCTGCCGTTGAGTTTTGAGTTTGATGGAATTTTTTCTTTTTGCTTTTGTTGCACTTATTATCATCCACTTTTATAGGTATGGAGCAACAAATTTCAGCTCCAATCATAAAGCAGAGTCAGTGGGTGGGAAAGAGATGGAGATATATAAATAATATATATAAATTTAAGCCGTCATATTTTTATACCCTTGCAGAGGGTATTATAATTTTGGTCAAAAGTGTGCAACGCAGTGAAGGAGACATCTCCGACCCTATAAAGTATATATATTCTTGATCAGGATCACCTCCTGAGTTGATATAGCCATGCCCGTCTGTCTGTCCGTCTGTCTGTTTCTACGCGAACTAGTCTCTCAGTTTTAAAGCTATCGAATTGAAACTTTGCACACACCCTTCTTTCTTTTGCACGCAGTATATATGTCGGAACGATCTATACGACTATATCCTATAGCTGCCATATAACTGATTGCCATATAACTGAACGATTGAAAATGCCATAACTTTGGTTTTTGTTAAGTTAGGAAGTTGGGATTTTTTATGAGTATTAAGAATGCATCAAATGAATAATTTTGGAGAATATAATTTACAGAGTTTTCTGCAAGGGTATTAGCTTTTCTTTCTTGTTTTTTTTTTAAATTTGATATAGTCGCCCGATCCGGCTCGTTCCGACATATATACTACCTGTAATGGAAAGACAACTTTTGGGAAAGTTTTAAGCAGGTAGCTTTAAAACTGAGATTAGTTTGCGTAGAAACGGACAGACGGACATAGCTATATCGACGCTCCTGGTGATGCTGATCAAGAATATAACTTCATAGGGTCGGAAATGTCTCCTTCACTGCGTTGCAAACTTTTGACTTAAATTATAATACCCTCTGCAAGGGTATAATAAATATGCCCCGATCTGATGGCAATCAAATTTAACAAGCAATCGGGTTTTGGGTGGCGCCATATGCCATGTCAACATTACAAAAAAAGAGCGAGCAGCACCCCACGCCCATATTAACACAACTTCAAAAAAATGAGATCATTTTGGAATGCTTTTGGTGTGTCGATACATACCGCCCAATAACTGGCCCATTCCATGTCTCAAAATGACTTGACAGAGTTTCGCGATTTGTCGGCATTAAAGCGGGCTTGGCCAAATAAACTTGCGCTATGCATAATAAAAATCTGAATATTAAGTTTCAAGACTCATGGTTTTTATACCCGTTACTCGTAGAGTAAAAGGGTATATTGTATTCGTGCAAAAGTATGTAACAGCTAGAAGGAAGCGTTTCCGACCCTATAAAGTATATATATTCTTGATCAGGATCACTAGCCGAGTCGATCTAGCCGTGTCCGTCTGTCCGTCTGTCTGTCTGTCTGTCCGTATGAACGCTGAGATCTCGGAAACTATAAAAGCTAGAAGATTGGCATTTTGCATGTAGATTTTAGAAGTTCCTACGCAGCGCAAGTTTGTTTCAAAATGGTGCCACGCCCCCTTTAACGCCCACAATCGCTTATATACGATTTTAAAAATTTAAATATTTCGGAAAAGTAAAAATAGTTTTATTGTGTTTATCAATACCTATCGAAATGTAAAAGAAATTTTTCAAATCGGACCATTCGTTAAAAAGTTATGCGTGATCAAAGTTTCAATCTCCATCTCCCTCGCACTCCCTTTACCTGAGTAACGGGTATCTGATAGTCGGGGCACCCGACTATAGCGTTCTCTCTTGTTTAGTTTGCAAACTCTCCCCATTAATACGGACGGACAGATAGTGATCGGCTAGTGATCATAATCAAGAATATATATACTTCACATTGTTGGAAACGTTTCCTTTAACATTCTTTTTACAGAATGCAATTTACCATTTTTATCGAGGGGTAAGGGTATAAAAAAGAACTCGGATTCTAGGTTTTGCAGCCTAGAAGGTTATACAAACTTAACTTATTAACATAAGTATTTCAAAAAAGCACACAAAACACTCCCAGAGCTTAAAAAAAAGAAAAACTCGCCGTACTGGTAGCTTCATACAAAAAACGGAGTGTATTGACATTAAGTTGTCTCTACAACATTAAATTTAATAAACACCATAAACCATTATATTTTCATTTTTATATTGATTACTGTCACATTTCGCGAATCAGATTTGCAGTCAGTATGAAACAAAATAACAAATGTTCACATTGTCTTTCTGGTGGCAGGTATAAATTAGCCTTATCGTTACTGAATAGTAAACGTAAGTAAGTCGTTAGGACTTGCTGATTAATAATACTGACTTTTAACTTAGAACAAATCTTTGGTTACATATTATTTTTATTATTGAATGGTTAACATCTTAAAAAAGTATGTTTGGAAGAAAACTAATCAATTTGATCTTAGGAATTGTGAAACTATTGTATTGCCTTTTTATACCATTGCAGAGCGTATTATAATTTTGGTCAAAAGCGTGCAACACAGTGAAGGAGACATCTCCGACCCTACCTTCAGCATTTGGCTCAAATACAAAGTATTCATTCAACTTTCGGTTATAACGATCATCTTATTGTAATGGGCGACTTTAACCTCCCTGACATTTCCTGGATGACATCAACGGATTCTATTGCTCTCGTTCCCACCACGGCCCATGAGTTTGTTCACGGTCTTATTGATCTTTCATTAGGACAACTGAACTCAATCTTGAACTGCTCCAAAAAATTTTTAGACCTTATTTTTGTCTCGGAGTTCGCCAATGCATTCGTTACTCGAATTAGCCCTCTCTCCAATCCTGAAGACGCTTACACTTGAGGTTACTTTAGAAGGTTCAGCTCCATTACAGTCATGTTCCCAAATCGAACCAGCATCTTTTCGAAGAGCTAAATTCGCAGAATTAAATAGGCATTTATCGGAACTCGACTGGTCTTTTATGGATTCAAACGATGATCCCTTACATATTGTAGAACAGTTTTATGGTATACTCTACTCTGCTTTCGATACGTTCGTTCCCTCATTTCCCTCTGCAAACGCGCCTCAAAAGCCCCCTTGGTTATCTCGTAGACTCTCTTTCCTGAAAAATTCCATGTCTAGACTTTTTAAGAAATTTAAGAGAACTGGGCTTCAAGTTGACCATTCGATGTATCTAATAGCTCGTTCAAATTCCTTCCCAAGATAAGTTCTACGCATTTGTTAATTCGAAACGAAAATCGCAACAATTTCCATCTTGCCTTCACCTTGATACGACATCTCCCTCTAGTGACGCCGATATTGCGAACTTATTTGCAAAATTTTCCAGTCCACGTACTCGTCTTTCAGTTACGATAACACTTCATCCTACCCCTACCCACTTCCTCACTTAATTAGTGAGGATGATGTCTTACAAAATCTGAAAACAATCAAGATGTCTTTTTCTTCGGGCCCTGACCTTGTACCGAGCTGTGCCGATGCTTTGTGCAAACCATTATCTAAACTTTTTCAGATATCCCTCCTTCATTCGTTTTTCCCTGAAGTTTGGAAGGAATCGTTTATCATTCCACTTCATAAAAAAGGAAGCAAATCGGACATTAAAAACAAGAGAGAACGCTATAGTCGGGTGCCCCGACTATCAGATACCCGTTACTCAGGTAAAGGGAGTGCGAGGGAGATGGAGATAGAAACTTTGATCACGCATAACTTTTTAACGAATGGTCCGATTTGAAAAATTTCTTCTACATTTCGATAGGTATTGATAAACACAATAAAACTGCATTTTTACTTTTCCGAAATATTTAAATTTTTAAAATCGTATATAGGCGATTGTGGGCGTTAAAGGGGGCGTGGCACCTTTTTGAAACAAACTTGCGCTGCGTAGGAACTCCTAGAATCTGCATGCAAAATGCCAATCTTCTAGCTTTTATAGTTTCCGAGATCTCAGCGTTCATACGGACGGACAGACAGACGGACAGACGGACATGGCTATATCGACTCGGCTAGTGACCCTGATCAAGAATATATATACTTTATAGGGTCGGAAACGCTTCCTTCTAGCTGTTACATACTTTTGCACGAATACAATATACCCTTTTACTCTACGAGTAACGGGTATAACTACCGTGGTATTGCAAAACTGAGCGCGATCCCCAAGTTTTTTGAACAGCTTAGCTACAGCACCAATGCAGCTCAGTAATGTCCCCAACTCAGCATGGTTTTATGAAACGTAGGTCAACGACTACAAATCTTCTTGAATTTACCTCAGTCATCAGAAGCGCTTTTAAAAATAACATTCAAACTGATGTTATTTTTACGGACTTCAGTAATGCTTTTGATTCCGTGAACCATCAGTTATTATTAAAAAAACTAACATTACTAGGATTCCCGATCATGTTGACTAAGTGGATTTCAACATACCTTTCGAACAGGACTCAGAGAGTAGCTTTTAAAAGCACAATCTCAAACTCTGTTCACGTGAATTCTTGTGTTCCGCAAGGGAGCCACCTAGAACCCCTACTGTTTGGAATTTTCATAAATGACTTGCCTCAAGTAGTTCTCTCTTCTTATGTTATGATGTATGCTGACGACGTAAAACTTTGTTTGCCATTATCGAACCCCAATTCCCATGATCTCTAGCAAGCCGATCTGAACAACCTTCATTCTTGGTGCATCCAAAATTTGCTGTTTTTAAATAACTCGAAATGTAAATGATGTCCTTTTATCGGAAGAGGCTTCTCCTCACGTCATATTCTATAGGGTTGAATGATCTTGAACGCATACATTCCGTAACAGACCTTGGAGTGTTATTCAACCACAACTTAAGCTTCTCTGATCACATTGGCACTGTTGTTAGTAAAGGGGTTTTTGCCTTTGTTAAACATTGGTCTAAGGAATTTGAGGATCCCTATACCACGAAACACTAGTGTGTTTGGTCTCCTCAATATACCAATCATCAAGACTTTATCGAATCGGTACAGAAACAGTTCCTTTTGTTTGCTTTACGTAGTTTAAACTGGGAAGCACATCGTCACCTACCATCTTACGTGGATAGACTGCGTCTACAGAACCTGCCCTCCCTCAAGGATCGTCGAACCTGTCACGGTGTCATGTTCCTTCATAAATTAATAACTGGTCTAGTAAATTCAAGCTACCTACTGGGTCAAATACGGTTCTCCATCCCTTTTATTGCCCTTGATATTTGTAAGACGAATTTTGAAGTACATGACCCATTTCGCGTTTTATGTTCGCAATATAACGAACTGTATTTTTTGATATATTCTGAATACTCTGTTAATTTAACTGTGGGTGGTTTATGTGGGTTTGTGCATTGGTGGCTCTTGGCATTGTATAGTGTGTCATCTGAGTGGTGGTTGGTGGCATCCATAAAGTGGCTGTCTTTGCTGTATAACATTAGGCGGGGTCCACCGGCCGTCAGACGGTGTTTGGTATACGGCACTGTCTTCACATCTTTTGCATGTTAAAAAAAAAAAAAAAATTGTGCTGGAGATGTCGTTTTGTTTCGCGGAAATTTGAGCTCGTTTACGAATTCTTCTCCCTCTTTGTCCAGCTCTTCGTACTCGTCGGCCAGGATCATCAGTGTTTCTGAGCCTTTATCTTGTATGTTCTCAACGAAGTCCTTGGGTCTGGTGTGCAGTTATTCTTGATTATCTCGAGGGCTTCCTCATCATTATCTGAATGTCGACCATGTAGTCTTTGAACGGCTTCCTGAAACCCTGTTTACGTTGTTTCACCTTTTCAGCTTTAAAAAAAAACACTCTTGGCAGAATATATGTTTGGTAACTCTCGCTGAACTTGCCAGTGTTTATTGTTTGTATTCCGACTAATGCCAGCTTTTATTTTGCTCTCTACGCCAAGACTAGCTATAAGCTCTCTACAGTCTGGGTTCAGCAAATTGACGCTTGGGCCTGGTTTACTGTCATATTTTTGCCCAGATCTCAGCCAATCCTGGGTCATTCTGATTTGGTACTGCCTTCCAGAGTGATACCAAGTTTTGTTGCTACTTTTGTAAAGTCCGTTTTCTAGAGGAGATAGTGTAGTATGCATATATCATTATATTGAATACCCACTGTACCAAGGCCAACATTGTGTTACAGTGTACTTAAGAAAATACAAAAGTCCCGGGCGTTAAACTCAAATAGCCAAGAGAAATATGATATCTTGAAATGCGCCTAAGAGCCCACTATATGGAAAGTGCTAATTTCAGCATATTTCCATAGCCTAAGTGCACATACATATGATGCTTGCATATACAACTTCTCTCGTGCTCTCTTTGTCACCAATTTTATATATTTGAGCATAGATATATACATATATACTAGCAAGGTGGCCGCAGCTTCGCTTGCGATGTCTTATGTTTGCATTATACCTGTCTCCATACAGGAAGCTCCTAAATATTAAGACAATATTAATAATAAGATTAAAAACTACAAAAACGCATTTATACATATATGTACAAAATTCAAGTATGCTAATTGGTATATCACAACTGCACATAATTAATAAATAACAAAATATTCATTTACATGTAAATCATTTATGTCTTTACTAATTAAGAATAGTAAAAAACGAAACTAACTGGCATAACTCACCAAATTTTTAAGTTAACATCAAAAATATCAACAAATTTGCACATTCTATAGAAAAAATTAAAATTCCGAGAAAGGCGAACTAATATAATAATATTATTGCTCACTTACGGTTATACACCAAAATACACGGTTATGCAAAGAAATTTTCTTGATACGACCCTGACCAAATTGAAAGTTTCCCCGTTAACTTCTTCTTTTGCGCACTTGCTACACTTTTTCCTCTCTCTCTATCTACTGCGATCTCCCGCTCTTATGTTTCCTAACAGCGCGTGGCAGAACACTGTAAAAATAAACACCGCAAAAAAACAATTTGAATGGTATATTTTTACTACACTATCAAGATTTTCGCCAAAAAAACGTCTTTTGAGTATTCTGGCAGCAATAACTGTAAAGAGCACTTAAATTCGATAATAGGTCGACTTTTTGCTTAGTTTCTTTGTTTATAAGATAGCTAGAGCTTTGGTAAAGCTTAAGGAAAAACTTTACCGAAGGAATTTTTGATATTCAGTTTAGAAGTGCCAATTTTCGAGGTTTGAAGATATTTTTGGCTAAATTGTAATTCTAGAACGGGTGTTAAAAATAGTAAAAAGCCTTAAATCTAAGCGGTCAAATTTTTTAAACATTTGAAATGTATTAAACTATTTTTGGGCGAAAACACGGATTCGATTGGTTAAACGGTTTATCGTCCAGAATTTTTGAAAGGAAAATTGACCTTTTTTCCAATTGGAAGCGATTGGGGCCACTTGGGGAGCCCCAATAAATCTTAGCAAATCAGTTTAAAGTTATTAGAATGTAATAAAAATGCATATTAATATTGTTAGCCAGTGGTTTTGGCTCTGCGTTGCACTATGGGGTTTTTGACCACTTTATGTGGCATTTAGTCATTTTTATACCCTTGCAGAGGGTATTATAATTTTGGTCAAAAGTGTGCAACGCAGTGAAGGAGACATCTCCGACCCTATAAAGTATATATATTCTTGATCAGGATCACCTCCTGAGTTGATATATCCATGTCCGTCTGTCCGTCTGTCTGTCCGTCTGTCTGTTTCTACGCAAACTAGTCTCTCAGTTTTAAAGATATCGAACTGAAACTTTGCACACACCCTTCTTTCCTTTGCACGCAGTATATATGTCGGAACGGCCGAGATCGGCCGACTATATCCTATAGCTGCCATATAACTGATTGATCGGAAATGCCATAACTTTGGTGTTTGTAAAGTTAGGAAGTTGGGATTTTCTATGGGTTATATATTTGGTAAATAACTCCGACCTACCAAATTTCATAAGGATCGGCCGACTATATCCTATAGCCGCCATATAACTGATTGATCGGAAATGCCATAACTTTGGTTTTTGTTAAGTTAGGAAGTTGGGATTTTCTATGGGTTTTAGTTTTAGCCAATCAATCCGACCTATCAAATTTCATAAGGATCGGCCGACTATATCCTATAGCTGCCATATAACTGAACGATTGGAAATGCCATAACTTTGGTGTTTTTAAAGTTAGGAAGTTGGGATTTTTTATGAGTACTAAGAATGCATCACATGAATAATTTTGGAGAATATAATTTACAGAGTATTCTGCAAGGGTATATCAACTTCGGCTCCGCCCGAAGTTAGCTTTCCTTTCTTGTTTAAAAGTGCTCTAATTAAAAACAAGAAAGGAAAGCTAACTTCGGACGTAGCCGAAGTTGATATACCCTTGCAGAATATTCTGTAAATTATATTCTTCAAAATTATTCATATGATGTATTCTTAATACTCATAAAAAGTCCCAACTTCCTAACTTTAAAAACACCAAAGTTATGGCATTTCCAATCGTTCAGTTATATGGCAGCTATAAGATATAGTCGTCCGATCCTTATGAAATTCGGTAGGTCGGATTAATTGGCCAAAAATAAAACTCATAGAAAATCCCAACTTCCTAACTTTAAAAACACCAACGTTATGGCTTTTCCGATCGTTCAGTTATATGGCAGCTATATGATATAGTCGCCCGATCCGGCTCGTTCCGACTTATATACTACCTGCAATAGAAAGACAACTTTTGGGAAAGTTTCAAGCAGATAGCTTTAAAACTGAGGGACTAGTTTGCGTAGAAACGGACGGACAGACGGACGGACAGACGGACAGACGGACATGGCTAGATCGACTCTCCTGGTGATGCTGATCAAGAATATATATACTTTATAGGGTCGGAAATGTCTCCTTCACTGCCTTGCAAACTTTTGACTGAAATTATAATACCCTCTGCAAGGGTATAAAAAAATGGGAATGCATTAACAGAACATCAAACTGTTATGCCTCATACTCAAAATGTTAATACTTAACAGCATATGTTAGCATAACAGCTGTAAAGTCAGCTGTTGCATACGAAAGCACCAGCTCTAAGTTTGCAATTTTTTCAAAGCGTTCTTTGAAATTAATTTATTCGTGTAAAACACCATTTGAAAAGAAAAAAACAAATGGAAACTGGCTTGTACTATATGTTAAATGTATTAATTGTTTAAATTATGCGTGTTTATACTAATATTTTGTCATTTTATAAATGCATCTTAAGCTGAATTTTGAGGAACAAATTTCAACTTTGGGAAGAGTTTTGAAATATAAGTTTGCATTAGTTTTCAATGCGTCCAAGTGTATGTTATAGCCTTGTCAATTCTGAGCAAAAATCTGTTAGTCTTATTGTGCACTTTTCCGCACTATTGGTGCAATTTGAATTTTTCTTAGATAACCTCCCTTTCTCCAACGCCGACTTAGTTGCTGTTTGGAAAAGCGAGAAGGGCCGGCTTGAGCAAGAAAAGGCTATACAATGTTTGATAAACAAATTATTTATAATATGAGGATCATTTTGATATGTTTGTCCTGTCAGTTGCCCGTCAATTTGGACAAATTCGAATCATTTTGCCTACAAACTGGCGAATTGTTAGTCGATATGTATCCGTGGCTGCCGTTGAGTTTTGAGTTTGATGGAATTTTTTCTTTTTGCTTTTGTTGCACTTATTATCATCCACTTTTATAGGTATGGAGCAACAAATTTCAGCTCCAATCATAAAGCAGAGTCAGTGGGTGGGAAAGAGATGGAGATATATAAATAATATATATAAATTTAAGCCGTCATATTTTTATACCCTTGCAGAGGGTATTATAATTTTGGTCAAAAGTGTGCAACGCAGTGAAGGAGACATCTCCGACCCTATAAAGTATATATATTCTTGATCAGGATCACCTCCTGAGTTGATATAGCCATGCCCGTCTGTCTGTCCGTCTGTCTGTTTCTACGCGAACTAGTCTCTCAGTTTTAAAGCTATCGAATTGAAACTTTGCACACACCCTTCTTTCTTTTGCACGCAGTATATATGTCGGAACGATCTATACGACTATATCCTATAGCTGCCATATAACTGATTGCCATATAACTGAACGATTGAAAATGCCATAACTTTGGTTTTTGTTAAGTTAGGAAGTTGGGATTTTTTATGAGTATTAAGAATGCATCAAATGAATAATTTTGGAGAATATAATTTACAGAGTTTTCTGCAAGGGTATTAGCTTTTCTTTCTTGTTTTTTTTTAAATTTGATATAGTCGCCCGATCCGGCTCGTTCCGACATATATACTACCTGTAATGGAAAGACAACTTTTGGGAAAGTTTTAAGCAGGTAGCTTTAAAACTGAGATTAGTTTGCGTAGAAACGGACAGACGGACATAGCTATATCGACGCTCCTGGTGATGCTGATCAAGAATATAACTTCATAGGGTCGGAAATGTCTCCTTCACTGCGTTGCAAACTTTTGACTTAAATTATAATACCCTCTGCAAGGGTATAATAAATATGCCCCGATCTGATGGCAATCAAATTTAACAAGCAATCGGGTTTTGGGTGGCGCCATATGCCATGTCAACATTACAAAAAAAGAGCGAGCAGCACCCCACGCCCATATTAACACAACTTCAAAAAAATGAGATCATTTTGGAATGCTTTTGGTGTGTCGATACATACCGCCCAATAACTGGCCCATTCCATGTCTCAAAATGACTTGACAGAGTTTCGCGATTTGTCGGCATTAAAGCGGGCTTGGCCAAATAAACTTGCGCTATGCATAATAAAAATCTGAATATTAAGTTTCAAGACTCATGGTTTTTATACCCGTTACTCGTAGAGTAAAAGGGTATATTGTATTCGTGCAAAAGTATGTAACAGCTAGAAGGAAGCGTTTCCGACCCTATAAAGTATATATATTCTTGATCAGGATCACTAGCCGAGTCGATCTAGCCGTGTCCGTCTGTCCGTCTGTCTGTCTGTCTGTCCGTATGAACGCTGAGATCTCGGAAACTATAAAAGCTAGAAGATTGGCATTTTGCATGTAGATTTTAGAAGTTCCTACGCAGCGCAAGTTTGTTTCAAAATGGTGCCACGCCCCCTTTAACGCCCACAATCGCTTATATACGATTTTAAAAATTTAAATATTTCGGAAAAGTAAAAATAGTTTTATTGTGTTTATCAATACCTATCGAAATGTAAAAGAAATTTTTCAAATCGGACCATTCGTTAAAAAGTTATGCGTGATCAAAGTTTCAATCTCCATCTCCCTCGCACTCCCTTTACCTGAGTAACGGGTATCTGATAGTCGGGGCACCCGACTATAGCGTTCTCTCTTGTTTAGTTTGCAAACTCTCCCCATTAATACGGACGGACAGATAGTGATCGGCTAGTGATCATAATCAAGAATATATATACTTCACATTGTTGGAAACGTTTCCTTTAACATTCTTTTTACAGAATGCAATTTACCATTTTTATCGAGGGGTAAGGGTATAAAAAAGAACTCGGATTCTAGGTTTTGCAGCCTAGAAGGTTATACAAACTTAACTTATTAACATAAGTATTTCAAAAAAGCACACAAAACACTCCCAGAGCTTAAAAAAAAGAAAAACTCGCCGTACTGGTAGCTTCATACAAAAAACGGAGTGTATTGACATTAAGTTGTCTCTACAACATTAAATTTAATAAACACCATAAACCATTATATTTTCATTTTTATATTGATTACTGTCACATTTCGCGAATCAGATTTGCAGTCAGTATGAAACAAAATAACAAATGTTCACATTGTCTTTCTGGTGGCAGGTATAAATTAGCCTTATCGTTACTGAATAGTAAACGTAAGTAAGTCGTTAGGACTTGCTGATTAATAATACTGACTTTTAACTTAGAACAAATCTTTGGTTACATATTATTTTTATTATTGAATGGTTAACATCTTAAAAAAGTATGTTTGGAAGAAAACAAATCAATTTGATCTTAGGAATTGTGAAACTATTGTATTGCCTTTTTATACCATTGCAGAGCGTATTATAATTTTGGTCAAAAGCGTGCAACACAGTGAAGGAGACATCTCCGACCCTACCTTCAGCATTTGGCTCAAATACAAAGTATTCATTCAACTTTCGGTTATAACGATCATCTTATTGTAATGGGCGACTTTAACCTCCCTGACATTTCCTGGATGACATCAACGGATTCTATTGCTCTCGTTCCCACCACGGCCCATGAGTTTGTTCACGGTCTTATTGATCTTTCATTAGGACAACTGAACTCAATCTTGAACTGCTCCAAAAAATTTTTAGACCTTATTTTTGTCTCGGAGTTCGCCAATGCATTCGTTACTCGAATTAGCCCTCTCTCCAATCCTGAAGACGCTTACCATCCTACACTTGAGGTTACTTTAGAAGGTTCAGCTCCATTACAGTCATGTTCCCAAATCGAACCAGCATCTTTTCGAAGAGCTAAATTCGCAGAATTAAATAGGCATTTATCGGAACTCGACTGGTCTTTTATGGATTCAAACGATGATCCCTTACATATTGTAGAACAGTTTTATGGTATACTCTACTCTGCTTTCGATACGTTCGTTCCCTCATTTCCCTCTGCAAACGCGCCTCAAAAGCCCCCTTGGTTATCTCGTAGACTCTCTTTCCTGAAAAATTCCATGTCTAGACTTTTTAAGAAATTTAAGAGAACTGGGCTTCAAGTTGACCATTCGATGTATCTAATAGCTCGTTCAAATTCCTTCCCAAGATAAGTTCTACGCATTTGTTAATTCGAAACGAAAATCGCAACAATTTTCATCTTGCCTTCACCTTGATACGACATCTCCCTCTAGTGACGCCGATATTGCGAACTTATTTGCAAAATTTTCCAGTCCACGTACTCGTCTTTCAGTTACGATAACACTTCATCCTACCCCTACCCACTTCCTCACTTAATTAGTGAGGATGATGTCTTACAAAATCTGAAAACAATCAAGATGTCTTTTTCTTCGGGCCCTGACCTTGTACCGAGCTGTGCCGATGCTTTGTGCAAACCATTATCTAAACTTTTTCAGATATCCCTCCTTCATTCGTTTTTCCCTGAAGTTTGGAAGGAATCGTTTATCATTCCACTTCATAAAAAAGGAAGCAAATCGGACATTAAAAACAAGAGAGAACGCTATAGTCGGGTGCCCCGACTATCAGATACCCGTTACTCAGGTAAAGGGAGTGCGAGGGAGATGGAGATATAAACTTTGATCACGCATAACTTTTTAACGAATGGTCCGATTTGAAAAATTTCTTCTACATTTCGATAGGTATTGATAAACACAATAAAACTGCATTTTTACTTTTCCGAAATATTTAAATTTTTAAAATCGTATATAGGCGATTGTGGGCGTTAAAGGGGGCGTGGCACCTTTTTGAAACAAACTTGCGCTGCGTAGGAACTCCTAGAATCTGCATGCAAAATGCCAATCTTCTAGCTTTTATAGTTTCCGAGATCTCAGCGTTCATACGGACGGACAGACAGACGGACAGACGGACATGGCTATATCGACTCGGCTAGTGACCCTGATCAAGAATATATATACTTTATAGGGTCGGAAACGCTTCCTTCTAGCTGTTACATACTTTTGCACGAATACAATATACCCTTTTACTCTACGAGTAACGGGTATAACTACCGTGGTATTGCAAAACTGAGCGCGATCCCCAAGTTTTTTGAACAGCTTAGCTACAGCACCAATGCAGCTCAGTAATGTCCCCAACTCAGCATGGTTTTATGAAACGTAGGTCAACGACTACAAATCTTCTTGAATTTACCTCAGTCATCAGAAGCGCTTTTAAAAATAACATTCAAACTGATGTTATTTTTACGGACTTCAGTAATGCTTTTGATTCCGTGAACCATCAGTTATTATTAAAAAAACTAACATTACTAGGATTCCCGATCATGTTGACTAAGTGGATTTCAACATACCTTTCGAACAGGACTCAGAGAGTAGCTTTTAAAAGCACAATCTCAAACTCTGTTCACGTGAATTCTTGTGTTCCGCAAGGGAGCCACCTAGAACCCCTACTGTTTGGAATTTTCATAAATGACTTGCCTCAAGTAGTTCTCTCTTCTTATGTTATGATGTATGCTGACGACGTAAAACTTTGTTTGCCATTATCGAACCCCAATTCCCATGATCTCTAGCAAGCCGATCTGAACAACCTTCATTCTTGGTGCATCCAAAATTTGCTGTTTTTAAATAACTCGAAATGTAAATGATGTCCTTTTATCGGAAGAGGCTTCTCCTCACGTCATATTCTATAGGGTTGAATGATCTTGAACGCATACATTCCGTAACAGACCTTGGAGTGTTATTCAACCACAACTTAAGCTTCTCTGATCACATTGGCACTGTTGTTAGTAAAGGGGTTTTTGCCTTTGTTAAACATTGGTCTAAGGAATTTGAGGATCCCTATACCACGAAACACTAGTGTGTTTGGTCTCCTCAATATACCAATCATCAAGACTTTATCGAATCGGTACAGAAACAGTTCCTTTTGTTTGCTTTACGTAGTTTAAACTGGGAAGCACATCGTCACCTACCATCTTACGTGGATAGACTGCGTCTACAGAACCTGCCCTCCCTCAAGGATCGTCGAACCTGTCACGGTGTCATGTTCCTTCATAAATTAATAACTGGTCTAGTAAATTCAAGCTACCTACTGGGTCAAATACGGTTCTCCATCCCTTTTATTGCCCTTGATATTTGTAAGACGAATTTTGAAGTACATGACCCATTTCGCGTTTTATGTTCGCAATATAACGAACTGTATTTTTTGATATATTCTGAATACTCTGTTAATTTAACTGTAACAAACATCCTAACTCACTTGTCCTTGCCCCCTCCCACTTGATGTGAGTCGGGTACTATGTTTATGTTGGCAGATATTTGTTAACTTTAATGTAATAAATAAATAAATAAATATAAAGTATATATATTCTTGATCAGGATCGCCTCCTGAGTTGATATAAGCATGTCCGTCTGTCCGTCTGTCTGTTTCTGCGCAAACTAGTCTCTCTGTTTTAAAGATATCGAAATGAAACTTAGCACACACCCTTCTTTCCTTTGTATATAAGTCGGAACGGGCGGGATCGGGCGACTATATCCTATAGCTGCCATATAACTGAACGATCGGAAATGCCATAACTTTGGTGGGTTTAAAGTTAGGAAGATGGAATTCTCTTTTTTGGCCAGTCAATCCGACCTAACAAATTTCATAAGGATCGGCCGATTATATCTTATAGCTGTCATATAACTTAACGATTAAAAATGCCATAACTTTGGTGTTTGTAAAGTTAGGAAGTTGGGATTTTCTATGTGTTTTATTTTTGGCTAATCAATTCGACCTACCAAATTTCATAAGGATCGGCCGACTATATCCTACAGGAAGTTAGCTTTTCTTTCTTGTTATATATTTTTTTGATAGACTTACCACTCCTTTGCCAACTGTTTGTATGCCTTTTTTATTTCCTGTGCAGTAGCAATGTTATTTATTCCCAATATAGTATAAGGGTCGTTTAATGCGCTCAGACATAAAGCAGATGTTACGCACAGAACAAGAATGGTGATAATAAAATGAGTTTTGAAAAAGGGTGTAGACATCGTGAAAGTGGTAACTGTAAATATAAACATTTAAATTAAATTAGATAAATTTTATGGTGAATTTTTCGTGAACTTTTTTACGTTATAGATAGTGTCTGTTGATTAAGTTATTTTTTCAGATAAGAGCGTATTTTGTATTTATGAAAAACCTTGTTTTACTCAGATAGATTTTATAATGTAAATTTTAATAAGTGGACAATGGCTTTGTTGTGACAAATGCGAAAAGTGCAGATATCAATGTTCTGCTGAGGATTCTTTGTCTCCGTAAGAGGTTAGAAACGTTCTCAACTATTTGATCACGCAAAAAAAAATCTAAGCTGAACGACTTCGTGCATTTAGACAAGACTTAATTTAGCTTGTTTCGTGCACCATTTCGGCCTTGCTTGCAACTGAGTAAGCCTGTCAGACAACCACCGGGGCCAAAATAGACGATTTAGTTTTCGTCTTCCCATTAAACCATTTTTCAGTGATTCAATTTGAACGAACTGTGTTATTAGATCTTTGAACGTTGTGCTCATCGTTTTAAACAAACGGATCTGCCCCGGGTATTAACAGCCTTGACATTCGATCGTTGTTCAAGAAGAACACTAATTGTCATATATTTAAGATTTTACAAGCCCTGTTCATGTCAATATGTTAATCTATCTAGAGATCTATCTAAAAACTCCGATTTTCGCCCAAATGTCGACATATTTGTTGCTCTAAAAATAATAATTAAAAAAAAAAATCGACAGCGTTACCTGAGAAATTTAGTAGAGAAATACTGTGCAAAATCTCAAAACTATCGGTCCGATAGATTTTGCAGGATCGTATACACCGACTTTGAAATGTCAAAATTTTTAACTTGCAAACCTGTTTTCGCTGAAAACCCAACGGTACTTTCTTAAAATAGAATCAAAAGCATGAATACGTGTTCATTTCAACAGCGCATCGGAGCTCTGCAGAAATATTTCGAAATAAAAGCGCACTATAAATTTATATTGTTTAAAATGGATTTTGAAGATCAAGGTATTTACTTTATGAGGTACTTTATGAAATTAATTTATACTAACTTGATATGAAATTAATAAAAACTAACCAGATATGTGAAACCCATTTATTTGTACCTTTTTTCTGTGTCTTAAATTTGTTTACCTACAGTTTTAGTTGTGTTCCCACAAAACTAATGTTGAGTGGAATGTTGCGGATGTATTTGTAATCTTGAATATGCTAACACGATTTCTTATTTTTTCAAGTTCACATTTTACCATTTCTGGGATCGGAAATGCCATAACTTTGGTGGGTTTAAAGTTAGGAAGATGGGATTCTCTTTGGGTTTTATTTTTGGCCAATCAATCCGACCTACTAAATTTCATAAGGATCGGCCGACTATATCCTATAGCTGCCATATAACTGATTGATCGGAAATGCCATAACTTTGGAGTTTGTAAAGTTAGGAAGTTGGGATTTTCTATGGATTTTATTTTTGGCCAATCAATCCGACCTTTCAAATTTCATAAGGATCGGCCGACTATATCCTATAGCCGCCATATAACTGATTGATCGGAAATGCCATAACTTTGGTGTTTTTAAAGTTAGGAAGTTGGGATTTTTATGAGTATTAAGAATGCATCATATGAATAATTTTGGAGAATATAATGTACATAAGGGTATATCAACTTCGGTTCCGCCCGAAGTAAG
The DNA here is from genome assembly GCA_036346975.1 of Drosophila prolongata. Classification (NCBI taxonomy): domain Eukaryota; kingdom Metazoa; phylum Arthropoda; class Insecta; order Diptera; family Drosophilidae; genus Drosophila; species Drosophila prolongata. The sequence goes on from JAYMZC010000320.1 coordinate 3,918,192, forward strand.
CTTGTTTTTAAGTAAATTAATGCAGAGAACAAAGGTATCAATTTCTACCATGGCATAGTTTAGCCATGGATACGTAATGGGAACTGCATAGATAGACGTAGAACTGATGATATTAAAAAACTAATGGATACAGAATGGAGTTACGTGAAGTCGGAAAATAGCCCGGCAGATATTGCCTCCAGAGGTATGAGTGCCACCCAATTAATTTTTTTCTTTTTTTTAGACTTTGGTTGTTTATTTTGAATCTTCTCTTTCGAGACTAACAAAATGTGTTAAAATCTTTAAGTACTACATTATTCTAACAGTTTGTTAAACTATATTTATGTTAGACGGTCCTAATAATTGTCGCGGGATGGGCCGGTCGTTACGACGAAGGCGAGAACGGCTACATACCAACGTTAATGCTCTAGAGAGGTGGTTTGGGTGGGTTGACAGCTTTGTGAAGTAATTTTCAATGTGTTGCGCTATTACATCTCGGACGCGGATTATATTCAAGTCTCTCTGAATATTTCCACTCCGAACGTACCTCGGTGCCCCGGTTATAGTTCTCAGGATCTTTGCTTGGGCTCTTTGCACAATTTCTACGTTGCTGTTGCTGGCGCTCCCCCACAACTGGTAGCCATAAGTTCAGATTGGTTTTAAAACGGAGTTGTAGAGAAGGACCTCGTAGTCCAGACTGAGGGCGAGCGGGAGTTTATAGGCCAATGGAGACTGTTTACCTTCAGCCTTAGGTGAGTTCCTTTAGCTACAATATGCTTGCGCCAGGTAAGCCGTCTGTCGAGATGTACGCCAAAATACGTTACTTTATCTTAATGAGGAAGCACGGTGTTGTTTAGTGTAAGGTTTGGGCAATTTCGTCTATTTAAGATAAAGGTTACATTATTACATTTTTGTTCGTTTACTTTTATATGCCAGTCTGATAGCCATTTCTCTACGATGTTATGTTCAGCTGACGTGGAAGTATTGCATCTCACAACAAATATCCTAATGTACAAATATGACTTCAAGTGTTTATGCGTTATATTAAGGAGCATAATTTTGATTTTATGCATTAGGCCGTCAAGCTATACTCTGTTGAAAACTTGAGAGACGTCCAAAAATAGCACAGTGCAGTATTCCCTATTTTCAAATGCACTTCGAATTTCTGATGTTATGCGGTTCACCTGTTCAATAGTTCCATGTTTTTCGCGAAAGCCGAATTGATGTGCTGAGATACTACTTCTTCTGAAGTATGATACGGGTTAGAAGGCTTTTTTCAAAGAGTTTTGATAGACACGAAAGTAAACTTATTGGTCTGTATGTGGAGGTGAGCATGCGGTGTTTTCCAGGTTTAGGTATCATTATGATGATTGGCTTTTTCCACCTCTTTGGAAAGTAGCCCAGACTTGTCATCGCGTTGAACAGCTGGCATAATGTACCAACAGCGCTTAGTGGGAGTTCAATAGCCTGCAGATTTTCTCGGTTGTAGCTGCTCTTTTATAATTTTTATGACTTCGCATGGTCGAAATACAATAGTGATACAATTTTGAGCTGGATGCAGATAGTTGCTCTATATAGCGCTGTTGGGATCTGTCTTCTTCTTGTCGTAGTGCCTTGGTGAGCCGGCGTGAAGCTTCTTTTAACTGTTGCTTTGCAGATGGCGATCGAAGTAATTGCCATTCGCGCCGGGAACGACGCTTCGCCAGAACTAGCTGCTCTATTTCTGCATTCGTGTTCTTTGTGTTATGTTTTGCCTTCGTGGCGTTGCGATTCGAGCCGCTGAGGCCAAAACTGACTCTAGCATGCTTACGGTTCTGTTGATGTCACCTTCGCCGATTAGCTGTGGTGAAAGTTAATGTGCGAATTTGAACCAGTTTTTTATTTTTTGAATTTTGATCCAGTTTGTGCAGTTAGAGGTTATCATGACGGGTTTGTCATTACTAATACACAAGGAATACCAATCTTAAATGATGATACTTTCCTATCATAAGAAAATTTAAATTGTTCGACCTTCAAATCATCAACTTGGATTTTGTTACGGATATAAGCCGTAATATCCAGTGATGAGAGGTCTGGGGCAAGCCGTGAAACAAATACATGTATTGGCTGGGGCACCCGAACACAAGTAACCGTTTTCGGTACAACACATGCAACCCTTTTTTGTACTACAGAATTTGAATCTGTACTACCAGTATCGGCCGGTAATCCGGACGTTAAGTCTACATGAGGTGTTGGGGCCACTACTTTATTTTGATCGGACAGAGCGGAAGTACCTATCGGAGCCACATCGATTCCAGCAACTTCGGATACCGAATCATTTTTGCCCCCGATCTTAGTACCATTTGAGTGGCGCCTAAGATTGGCAGCTGAGCTGGAGTCGAATCGCGGGCAGCAGGTTGCACAGCACCTGCCATAGAATGCCCACCGACCGCGACTTTTTTGCGCTTTGGGGAATCGGGCTCAGCTAGCATGCGGCTAGTGAGCTGAGATTTAAGCGCCACGAGCAGGTCCGTATTTTTACGGCAGTTCCGGATTAATTCCGTAACACTGCTTTTTGTGAGCCGCCTAATAGTTATTGCCTGGTTCTCGTATACAATGCATTCATCGCAGTAGTAGCGTAGGCCACTCCTCTTATCGATGGCATCACGAACCAGGCCAGAATGCCAAGACACTTTGCTTGATAAATTTTATCACATGTATGGAAGGGAATACTTTGCTGTCCAGCCGAGATAACTTTCTTGCAATTTTTTAATGAACAGAAAGCCATTTTCGCTGACCACGGACCACTGTGCACTATAGCAGACAAAAAAATCGAAAGCGCTCAAGAACTTTTTTATGAGAGATCAAGAAGAGCGACAGAGCGGGAGCGAAACACAGAATAACTTTGATGTCAGGCACCTCGAAACGAGATAGAAACGTAAAAGAGAGAGAGAGCGGGATTATTAACCGATTTACTCCGGTATAAATAAGGTATTTTGGAGCATCTGAATCAAAATATTTTAATTTGTCAACATACTTTGCATGGTCAGTCGCATAAAAGAAATGAATTCATCCATACTTTGTTGCAATCTGATTATCATCGTTTCCATTTTATTTTCTGTGTGCTCTGCAGGTTGGTAAGAGACTGTAGGTGGTGATTGGGCATTGTAAGCAGGGCTCCATGATCTGATTTTATAACGCTTCCAAAGCTTTGCTTTTTAGTTATAGTGGAACTGCCGAGTGAAGATCGGGCTGCTGACGAAAAGGAAACTTCCGGTGTGGATTTGGAGGGTATCAATGGTATGTGGTGAGATCGTGCTGTTGACACTCTTTGGTTGATCCGACTTTTTAACTCCTGCATACTGGACAGCCTCCGTAGTTTGCTGTGTGGTCTCCTCCGCAGTTACTACACTTTTTGCCATTTGACGTTTTTTAATTTACACTTAGCAGAGGTATGCAGCCCCCCGCAAGCGACACATACAGAGCGGAGTGTGCAGTAAGATTTGGTGTGTCCGGATTCCTGGTAACTTGCGCACTGGACTGAGCCATTGCGTTTATGCGGCTCTTCAACAGTGATTCTGCGATGCAATAGAAACTGTAGTTTGTAGATGGGATGGACTTCGTTTTTCTTGAGGGCCTTAGAATCAGGTACAAGTTCCACTTTAAAGAGAGGGTGCGGTTGTTTGTTTCGGTTACGTATATTTGGCTTTTACGTTAAACCTTTATCTTTTAGTGCCTGTTCGACTTCAGCAGTGCTTACGTCTGGTTCGATTCCTTTTATGACAACTTGTTGACCTTTACTACCTTTTAGCTGGTAGGTATAGTAGTTCTTTTTCTTGGTGCCTTGGAGCTCCGTCAATTTTCTAAAGCTTCCTTCACTTTTGACTTGGACCTTCGTTTCATGTATGTCTCCTTTAGTCAAGGGGATTTCGTGGAAGCTATATTTACCAGATCGATTATTATATTAACAAGGCTTTGCTTTCTTTTTGTCCGTATCCATGACTGTAGAAGGGACGTGTCAGCCGAAATTTCAAATCTATTTGCTGTATTAGAGTTTTGCACAGTTCCTTGGCTTGAGGAAGCCCGATTGATTTTTGCGACGTTACCCATTTTCGTGTCCTGTAGACTTAGTTTTCTTTTAATGTTTATGCTTGCTTTTTAATTTGTCGGTGCGCTAGCTGCAGTTGGTAAATCCGTTGGCACAGCAGGTAGAACGATCGACTGTAGATAATCGACGGGCGTGCAGACGAAACTGATGCTGTTGTTGTCATTGCATTTAAAGTTGGGGCGAGGCAAGGCAAGGAAGCTGACATAGACGGAGAAAGAGAGAGCGCGTCCTTTTGTTTTGAATAGGCTTGAGTTCGATGGACGGTGTTGGGGTTAACGATTGCGGTAGATCGACTACTGCAGAAGCTTTTGTTGTTGCTGCTTCGGCTGCGTCTGTCGATACGAAAGAGAAGTATGCAATGCTCTTTTGCAGATAGAGCCGACTCTCGTCTTGCTTTCGTTAGGGCTGCGCTCGAATTTCGTTTGGGTTCATCACATTATTTGTTTTTTTTTTAAACCCTTGCAGAGGGTATTATAATTTTGGTCAAAAGTGTGCAACGCAGTGAAGGAGACATCTCCGACCCTATAAAGTATATATATTCTTGATCAGGATCACCTCCTGAGTTGATATAGCCATATCCGTCTGTCCGTCTGTCTGTTTCTACGCAAACTAGTCTCTCAGTTTTAAAGCCATCGAATTGAAACTTTGCACACACCCTTCTTTCCTATAGCTGCCATATAACTGAACGATTGGAAATGCCATAACTTTGGTGTTTGTAAAGTTAGGAAGTTGGGATTTTCTATGGGTTTTATATTTGGCCAATCAATGACCTACCAAATTTCATAAGGATCGGCCGACTATATCCTATAGCTGGCATATAACTGATTAATCGGAAATGCCATAACTTTTTTTTTACTTTAATTTTAGGGATTTTCTATGGGTTTTATTTTTGGCCAATCAATCCGACCTACCAAATTTCATAAGGATCGGTTGACTATATCGTATAGCTGTCATATAACTGAACGATTGAAAATGACATAACTTTGGTGTTTTTAAAGTTAGGAAGTTTGGATTTTTTATGAAGAATTAGTGGGAGTTCAATAGCCTGCAGATTTTCTCGGTTGTAGCTGCTCTTTTATAATTTTTATGACTTCGCATGGTCGAAATACAATAGTGATACAATTTTGAGCTGGATGCAGATAGTTGCTCTATATAGCGCTGTTGGGATCTGTCTTCTTCTTGTCGTAGTGCCTTGGTGAGCCGGCGTGAAGCTTCTTTTAACTGTTGCTTTGCAGATGGCGATCGAAGTAATTGCCATTCGCGCCGGGAACGACGCTTCGTCAGAACTAGCTGCTCTATTTCTGCATTCGTGTTCTTTGTGTTATGGTTTGCCTTCGTGGCGTTGCGATTCGAGCCGCTGAGGCCAAAACTGACTCTAGCATGCTTACGGTTCTGTTGATGTCACCTTCGCCGATTAGCTGTGGTGAAAGTTAATGTGCGAATTTGAACCAGTTTTTTATTTTTTGAATTTTGATCCAGTTTGTGCAGTTAGAGGTTATCATGACGGGTTTTTCATTACTAATACACAAGGAATACCAATCTTAAATGATGATACTTTCCTATCATAAGAAAATTTAAATTGTTCGACCTTCAAATCATCAACTTGGATTTTGTTACGGATATAAGCCGTAATATCCAGTGATGAGAGGTCTGGGGCAAGCCGTGAAACAAATACATGTATTGGCTGGGGCACCCGAACACAAGTAACCGTTTTCGGTACAACACATGCAACCCTTTTTTGTACTACAGAATTTGAATCTGTACTACCAGTATCGGCCGGTAATCCGGACGTTAAGTCTACATGAGGTGTTGGGGCCACTACTTTATTTTGATCGGACAGAGCGGAAGTACCTATCGGAGCCACATCGATTCCAGCAACTTCGGATACCGAATCATTTTTGCCCCCGATCTTAGTACCATTTGAGTGGCGCCTAAGATTGGCAGCTGAGCTGGAGTCGAATCGCGGGCAGCAGGTTGCACAGCACCTGCCATAGAATGCCCACCGACCGCGACTTTTTTGCGCTTTGGGGAATCGGGCTCAGCTAGCATGCGGCTAGTGAGCTGAGATTTAAGCGCCACGAGCAGGTCCGTATTTTTACGGCAGTTCCGGATTAATTCCGTAACACTGCTTTTTGTGAGCCGCCTAATAGTTATTGCCTGGTTCTCGTATACAATGCATTCATCGCAGTAGTAGCGTAGGCCACTCCTCTTATCGATGGCATCACGAACCAGGCCAGAATGCCAAGACACTTTGCTTGATAAATTTTATCACATGTATGGAAGGGAATACTTTGCTGTCCAGCCGAGATAACTTTCTTGCAATTTTTTAATGAACAGAAAGCCATTTTCGCTGACCACGGACCACTGTGCACTATAGCAGACAAAAAAATCGAAAGCGCTCAAGAACTTTTTAATGAGAGATCAAGAAGAGCGACAGAGCGGGAGCGAAACACAGAATAACTTTGATGTCAGGCACCTCGAAACGAGATAGAAACGTAAAAGAGAGAGAGAGCGGGATTATTAACCGATTTACTCCGGTATAAATAAGGTATTTTGGAGCATCTGAATCAAAATATTTTAATTTGTCAACATACTTTGCATGGTCAGTCGCATAAAAGAAATGAATTCATCCATACTTTGTTGCAATCTGATTATCATCGTTTCCATTTTATTTTCTGTGTGCTCTGCAGGTTGGTAAGAGACTGTAGGTGGTGATTGGGCATTGTAAGCAGGGCTCCATGATCTGATTTTATAACGCTTGCAAAGCTTTGCTTTTTAGTTATAGTAGAACTGCCGAGTGAAGATCGGGCTGCTGACGAAAAGGAAACTTCCGGTGTGGATTTGGAGGGTATCAATGGTATGTGGTGAGATCGTGCTGTTGACACTCTTTGGTTGATCCGACTTTTTAACTCCTGCATACTGGACAGCCTCCGTAGTTTGCTGTGTGGTCTCCTCCGCAGTTACTACACTTTTTGCCATTTGACGTTTTTTAATTTACACTTAGCAGAGGTATGCAGCCCCCCGCAAGCGACACATACAGAGCGGAGTGTGCAGTAAGATTTGGTGTGTCCGGATTCCTGGTAACTTGCGCACTGGACTGAGCCATTGCGTTTATGCGGCTCTTCAACAGTGATTCTGCGATGCAATAGAAACTGTAGTTTGTAGATGGGATGGACTTCGTTTTTCTTGAGGGCCTTAGAATCAGGTACAAGTTCCACTTTAAAGAGAGGGTGCGGTTGTTTGTTTCGGTTACGTATATTTGGCTTTTACGTTAAACCTTTATCTTTTAGTGCCTGTTCGACTTCAGCAGTGCTTACGTCTGGTTCGATTCCTTTTATGACAACTTGTTGACCTTTACTACCTTTTAGCTGGTAGGTATAGTAGTTTTTTTTCTTGGTGCCTAGGAGCTCCGTCAATTTTCTAAAGCTTCCATCACTTTTGACTTGGACCTTCGTTTCATGTATGTCTCCTTTAGTCAAGGGGATTTCGTGGAAGCTATCTTTACCAGATCGATTATTATATTAACAAGGCTTTGCTTTCTTTTTGTCCGTATCCATGACTGTAGAAGGGACGTGTCAGCCGAAATTTCAAATCTATTTGCTGTATTAGAGTTTTGCACAGTTCCTTGGCTTGAGGAAGCCCGATTGATTTTTGCGACGTTACCCATTTTCGTGTCCTGTAGACTTAGTTTTCTTTTAATGTTTATGCTTGCTTTTTAATTTGTCGGTGCGCTAGCTGCAGTTGGTAAATCCGTTGGCACAGCAGGTAGAACGATCGACTGTAGATAATCGACGGGCGTGCAGACGAAACTGATGCTGTTGTTGTCATTGCATTTAAAGTTGGGGCGAGGCAAGGCAAGGAAGCTGACATAGACGGAGAAAGAGAGAGCGCGTCCTTTCGTTTTGAATAGGCTTGAGTTCGATGGACGGTGTTGGGGTTAACGATTGCGGTAGATCGACTACTGCAGAAGCTTTTGTTGTTGCTGCTTCGGCTGCGTCTGTCGATACGAAAGAGAAGTATGCAATGCTCTTTTGCAGCTAGAGCCGACTCTCGTCTTGCTTTCGTTAGGGCTGCGCTCGAATTTCGTTTGGGTTCATCACATTATTTGTTTTTTTTTTAAACCCTTGCAGAGGGTATTATAATTTTGGTCAAAAGTGTGCAACGCAGTGAAGGAGACATCTCCGACCCTATAAAGTATATATATTCTTGATCAGGATCACCTCCTGAGTTGATATAGCCATATCCGTCTGTCCGTCTGTCTGTTTCTACGCAAACTAGTCTCTCAGTTTTAAAGCCATCGAATTGAAACTTTGCACACACCCTTCTTTCCTATAGCTGCCATATAACTGAACGATTGGAAATGCCATAACTTTGGTGTTTGTAAAGTTAGGAAGTTGGGATTTTCTATGGGTTTTATATTTGGCCAATCAATGACCTACCAAATTTCATAAGGATCGGCCGACTATATCCTATAGCTGGCATATAACTGATTAATCGGAAATGCCATAACTTTTTTTTTACTTTAATTTTAGGGATTTTCTATGGGTTTTATTTTTGGCCAATCAATCCGACCTACCAAATTTCATAAGGATCGGTTGACTATATCGTATAGCTGTCATATAACTGAACGATTGAAAATGACATAACTTTGGTGTTTTTAAAGTTAGGAAGTTTGGATTTTTTATGAAGAATTTTTTATTAAGAATGCATCATATGAATAATTTTGGAGAATATAATTTACAGAGTATTCTGCAAGGGTATATAAAATTCGGCTCCGCCCGAAGTCAGCTTTCCTTTCTTGTTTTTGCTTGTATTTGTATTTTAGTATTAGAAGCACTTATTAAAAACACAAAATAATAGTAACTTGCGACTTTTCATCGCACAAAGCGTCTTTTAGCCATTTTTTTTCAACGATAGTCTTTTGGAGCACAAGAGAAATAAATACACGTCTGCACTCGCTGACGTTCACACATGAACTGCAATTATAATACCCTCTGCAAGGGTATAAAAATAACAGAAGCGTCAATTTATATCAGAAATAGTTTGCTTGAGAGACGGTAAAGGAATCGATTTGAAAAGTAAAATATTAGGGTTGCACCCATTTAAAGACAAAGATGGAGTTCTAAGAGTGGGCGGAAGGCTACAATATAGCAATATGCGATTTTATGTTAAGCGCCCAATAATATTAGATAAATGCCACCTATCTGATTTAATAATTAAAAAGGCTCACGCAGAGACCTTACCTGGCGAAATTAACCTAATGAGAAACCAAGTTGAATATTTGGGTTAAGAGACTCCCTCAAGAAAATATTATGAGAATGTGTTACTTGTGCGAGATATCGACAATGTACTGGAAAACAATTACAGAGGAAATGCTTCATGTGCGGAACCGTATCACCTGAAATGGGGGGGCAAAAGTGTGTTTGTGTGTATGTCTACTAAGGCCATTCACTTCGAAACTGTAGGTGACTTGCCTTCCGATGCATTTTTAGCAGCATTAAAAAGATTTATATCTAGAAGAGGGAAATGTACTAATATTTGTTCTTATAATGGTACTAATTTCGTAGGTGCTGCTCTGAAGTTGAATGAAGAATTTGTAGAAGACATTAAACATAATAATAGAATAGCTTTAGAAATTGAACACGACAGAATTCAGGATTTCACTTCGAAGGTATTTGGGAAGCAGGTGTTAAAACCGTTATTTATCATTTAAAACGAGTAATTGGGGATAATATTTTGACTTACGAAGAAATTACAACTTTGTTGTTAGATAGAAGCAGTGCTATATTCAAGACCCTTATATTCTACGGGGACGATAATGAAGATCATTATCTAACATTAGGTGTGGTTGTGTCAATCCAAGACAATGAGAAAATTGGTAGGTTCGATAGGTGGAAACTTATTCAAAAAATGCAGCTGAAAAATTAGATAATTTTCTAATTATTAAAAACCGAAAAAAAACTTGGCGGTGGCTAAAATTATTAATTGCGAGAAACGAAAACGAAAAGAAAAGGTGTCGACGGCTCAAATCAATTTCAACGAATACTTATATATTTTTCGACAAAGTACTTAGAGCCTAGCTTAACGAAGGTTGGCGAAGAACTTTATTGTGCTCCCGCCTTCGCCCTAAACTAACTTACACTAAACTTCAAGTTTTTATTTATTTTTTTTTTTTTTCAATATACATATTTCAAATTTCAATTTTGAGCGAACACCGGCCCCGTTGAACACCCATCGGGCTTCAACACAATGGAAGCGGCGCCAACTTATGAATGGCCCGCCGAAAAAGGCCTCCTCCACTAGTTCGCATTAGGCCGTCAAGCTATACTCTGTTGAAAACTTGAGAGAAGTCCAAAAATAGCGCAGTGCAGTATTCCCTATTTTCAAATGCACTTCGAATTTCTGATGTTATGCGGTTCACCTGTTCAATAGTTCCATGTTTTTCGCGAAAGCCGAATTGATGTGCTGAGATACTACTTCTTCTGAAGTATGATACGGGTTAGAAGGCTTTTTTCAAAGAGTTTTGATAGACACGAAAGTAAACTTATTGGTCTGTATGTGGAGGTGAGCATGCGGTGTTTTCCAGGTTTAGGTATCATTATGATGATTGGCTTTTTCCACCTCTTTGGAAAGTAGCCCAGACTTGTCATCGCGTTGAACAGCTGGCATAATGTACCAACAGCGCTTAGTGGGAGTTCAATAGCCTGCAGATTTTCTCGGTTGTAGCTGCTCTTTTATAATTTTTATGACTTCGCATGGTCGAAATACAATAGTGATACAATTTTGAGCTGGATGCAGATAGTTGCTCTATATAGCGCTGTTGGGATCTGTCTTCTTCTTGTCGTAGTGCCTTGGTGAGCCGGCGTGAAGCTTCTTTTAACTGTTGCTTTGCAGATGGCGATCGAAGTAATTGCCATTCGCGCCGGGAACGACGCTTCGCCAGAACTAGCTGCTCTATTTCTGCATTCGTGTTCTTTGTGTTATGTTTTGCCTTCGTGGCGTTGCGATTCGAGCCGCTGAGGCCAAAACTGACTCTAGCATGCTTACGGTTCTGTTGATGTCACCTTCGCCGATTAGCTGTGGTGAAAGTTAATGTGCGAATTTGAACCAGTTTTTTATTTTTTGAATTTGAACCAGTTTGTGCAGTTAGAGGTTATCATGACGGGTTTGTCATTACTAATACACAAGGAATACCAATCTTAAATGATGATACTTTCCTATCATAAGAAAATTTAAATTGTTCGACCTTCAAATCATCAACTTGGATTTTGTTACGGATATAAGCCGTAATATCCAGTGATGAGAGGTCTGGGGCGAGCCGTGAAACAAATACATGTATTAGCTGGGGCACCCGAACACAAGTAACCGTTTTCGGTACAACACAGGCAACCCTTTTTTGTACTACAGAATTTGAATCTGTACTACCAGTATCGGCCGGTAATCCGGACGTTAAGTCTACATGAGGTGTTGGGGCCACTACTTTATTTTGATCGGACAGAGCGGAAGTACCTATCGGAGCCACATCGATTCTAGCAACTTCGGATACCGAATCATTTTTGCCCCCGATCTTAGTACCATTTGAGTGGCGCCTAAGATTGGCAGCTGAGCTGGAGTCGAATCGCGGGCAGCAGGTTGCACAGCACCTGCCATAGAATGCCCACCGACCGCGACTTTTTTGCGCTTTGGGGAATCGGGCTCAGCTAGCATGCGGCTAGTGAACTGAGATTTAAGCGCCACGAGCAGGTCCGTATTTTTACGGCAGTTCCGGATTAATTCCGTAACACTGCTTTTTGTGAGCCGCCTAATAGTTATTGCCTGGTTCTCGTATACAATGCATTCATCGCAGTAGTAGCGTAGGCCACTCCTCTTATCGATGGCATCACGAACCAGGCCAGAATAGCCAAGACACTTTGCTTGATAAATTTTATCACATGTATGGAAGGGAATACTTTGCTGTCCAGCCGAGATAACTTTCTTGCAATTTTTTAATGAACAGAAAGCCATTTTCGCTGACCACGGACCACTGTGCACTATAGCAGACAAAAAAATCGAAAGCGCTCAAGAACTTTTTAATGAGAGATCAAGAAGAGCGACAGAGCGGGAGCGAAACACAGAATAACTTTGATGTCAGGCACCACGAAACGAGATAGAAACGTAAAAGAGAGAGAGAGCGGGATTATTAACCGATTTACTCCGGTATAAATAAGGTGTTTTGGAGCATCTGAATCAAAATATTTTAATTTGTCAACATACTTTGCATGGTCAGTCGCATAAAAGAAATGAATTCATCCATACTTTGTTGCAATCTGATTATCATCGTTTCCATTTTATTTTCTGTGTGCTCTGCAGGTTGGTAAGAGACTGTAGGTGGTGATTGGGCATTGTAAGCAGGGCTCCATGATCTGATTTTATAACGCTTGCAAAGCTTTGCTTTTTAGTTATAGTGGAACTGCCGAGTGAAGATCGGGCTGCTGACGAAAAGGAAACTTCCGGTGTGGATTTGGAGGGTATCAATGGTATGTGGTGAGATCGTGCTGTTGACACTCTTTGGTTGATCCGACTTTTTAACTCCTGCATACTGGACAGCCTCTGTAGTTTGCTGTGTGGTCTCCTCCGCAGTTACTACACTTTTTGCCATTTGACGTTTTTTAATTTACACTTAGCAGAGGTATGCAGCCCCCCGCAAGCGACACATACAGAGCGGAGTGTGCCTAGGAGCTCCGTCAATTTTCTAAAGCTTCCTTCACTTTTGACTTGGACCTTCGTTTCATGTATGTCTCCTTTAGTCAAGGGGATTACGTGGAAGCTATCTTTACCAGATCGATTATTATATTAACAAGGCTTTGCTTTCTTTTTGTCCGTATCCATGACTGTAGAAGGGACGTGTCAGCCGAAATTTCAAATCTATTTGCTGTATTAGAGTTTTGCACAGTTCCTTGGCTTGAGGAAGCCCGATTGATTTTTGCGACGTTACCCATTTTCGTGTCCTGTAGACTTAGTTTTCTTTTAATGTTTATGCTTGCTTTTTAATTTGTCGGTGCGCTAGCTGCAGTTGGTAAATCCGTTGGCACAGCAGGTAGAACGATCGACTGTAGATAATCGACGGGCGTGCAGACGAAACTGATGCTGTTGTTGTCATTGCATTTAAAGTTGGGGCGAGGCAAGGCAAGGAAGCTGACATAGACGGAGAAAGAGAGAGCGCGTCCTTTCGTTTTGAATAGGCTTGAGTTCGATGGACGGTGTTGGGGTTAACGATTGCGGTAGATCGACTACTGCAGAAGCTTTTGTTGTTGCTGCTTCGGCTGCGTCTGTCGATACGAAAGAGAAGTATGCAATGCTCTTTTGCAGCTAGAGCCGACTCTCGTCTTGCTTTCGTTAGGGCTGCGCTCGAATTTCGTTTGGGTTCATCACATTATTTGTTTTTTTTTTAAACCCTTGCAGAGGGTATTATAATTTTGGTCAAAAGTGTGCAACGCAGTGAAGGAGACATCTCCGACCCTATAAAGTATATATATTCTTGATCAGGATCACCTCCCGAGTTGATATAGCCATATCCGTCTGTCCGTCTGTCTGTTTCTACGCAAACTAGTCTCTCAGTTTTAAAGCCATCGAATTGAAACTTTGCACACACCCTTCTTTCCTATAGCTGCCATATAACTGAACGATTGGAAATGCCATAACTTTGGTGTTTGTAAAGTTAGGAAGTTGGGATTTTCTATGGGTTTTATATTTGGCCAATCAATGACCTACCAAATTTCATAAGGATCGGCCGACTATATCCTATAGCTGGCATATAACTGATTAATCGGAAATGCCATAACTTTTTTTTTACTTTAATTTTAGGGATTTTCTATGGGTTTTATTTTTGGCCAATCAATCCGACCTACCAAATTTCATAAGGATCGGTTGACTATATCGTATAGCTGTCATATAACTGAACGATTGAAAATGACATAACTTTGGTGTTTTTAAAGTTAGGAAGTTTGGATTTTTTATGAAGAATTTTTTATTAAGAATGCATCATATGAATAATTTTGGAGAATATAATTTACAGAGTATTCTGCAAGGGTATATAAAATTCGGCTCCGCCCGAAGTCAGCTTTCCTTTCTTGTTTTTGCTTGTATTTGTATTTTAGTATTAGAAGCACTTATTAAAAACACAAAATAATAGTAACTTGCGACTTTTCATCGCACAAAGCGTCTTTTAGCCATTTTTTTTCAACGATAGTCTTTTGGAGCACAAAAGAAATAAATACACGTCTGCACTCGCCGACGTTCACACATGAACTGCAATTATAATACCCTCTGCAAGGGTATAAGAACAACAGAAGCGTCAATTTATATCAGAAATAGTTTGCTTGAGAGACGGTAAAGGAATCGATTTGAAAAGTAAAATATTAGGGTTGCACCCATTTAAAGACAAAGATGGAGTTCTAAGAGTGGGCGGAAGGCTACAATATAGCAATATGCGATTTTATGTTAAGCGCCCAATAATATTAGATAAATGCCACCTATCTGATTTAATAATTAAAAAGGCTCACGCAGAGACCTTACCTGGCAAAATTAACCTAATGAGAAACCAAGTTGAATATTTGGGTTAAGAGACTCCCTCAAGAAAATATTATGAGAATGTGTTACTTGTGCGAGATATCGACAATGTACTGGAAAACAATTACAGAGGAAATGCTTCATGTGCGGAACCGTATCACCTGAAATGGGGGGGCAAAAGTGTGTTTGTGTGTATGTCTACTAAGGCCATTCACTTCGAAACTGTAGGTGACTTGCCTTCCGATGCATTTTTAGCAGCATTAAAAAGATTTATATCTAGAAGAGGGAAATGTACTAATATTTGTTCTTATAATGGTACTAATTTCGTAGGTGCTGCTCTGAAGTTGAATGAAGAATTTGTAGAAGACATTAAACATAATAATAGAATAGCTTTAGAAATTGAACACGACAGAATTCAGGATTTCACTTCGAAGGTATTTGGGAAGCAGGTGTTAAAACCGTTATTTATCATTTAAAACGAGTAATTGGGGATAATATTTTGACTTACGAAGAAATTACAACTTTGTTGTTAGATAGAAGCAGTGCTATATTCAAGACCCTTATATTCTACGGGGACGATAATGAAGATCATTATCTAACATTAGGTGTGGTTGTGTCAATCCAAGACAATGAGAAAATTGGTAGGTTCGATAGGTGGAAACTTATTCAAAAAATGCAGCTGAAAAATTAGATAATTTTCTAATTATTAAAAACCGAAAAAAAACTTGGCGGTGGCTAAAATTATTAATTGCGAGAAACCAAAACGAAAAGAAAAGGTGTCGACGGCTCAAATCAATTTCAACGAATACTTATATATTTTTCGACAAAGTACTTAGAGCCTAGCTTAACGAAGGTTGGCGAAGAACTTTATTGTGCTCCCGCCTTCGCCCTAAACTAACTTACACTAAACTTCAAGTTTTTATTTACTTTTTTTTTTTTTCAATATACATATTTCAAATTTCAATTTTGAGCGAACACCGGCCCCGTTGAACACCCATCGGGCTTCAACACAATGGAAGCGGCGCCAACTTATGAATGGCCCGCCGAAAAAGGCCTCCTCCACTAGTTCGCACGTCGACGACCCTGACCATGCCGTCCTCCCCTGCGTGCCTGGCGACTATTCTGCCGAGGAGCCATTGTTGGGGCGGCAGGTTGTCCTCGGCCACGAGGACGAGATCTCCCTCGCTGATGTTGGGCTGCTGCTGGTGCCACTTGCCCCGTATTTGGAGGCCCAGGACATATTCCCGGGACCATCGCCGCCAGAACATTTGCTTGACTGACGAGACAAGCCGCCATCGCCGCAAGCAGTTGAGACCCTCCTGGTCCGGGGTCCGGAGTGCTGGTGTGGCGAGTAGCGGCCCGCCCGTCAGTAGGTGCCCGGGTGTCAGCGCCTCTCCGTCGCTTGGGTCGCTGCTGATTGCTCCGAGCGGCCGGGAGTTCATCACCGCCTCGATTCCCACGAGGACTGTCCCCAGCTCTTCTGCGCTTAGGAGCGCGCTGCCCACCGCCCGTAGGAGTAGGTTCTTTGCAGTTTTGACACCTGCCTCCCATAGTCCGCCCATGTGCGGAGCCCGCGGTGGTGTGAAGACAAATTCGCATCCGCTTTTTGATGCGAATTCGCGTATCGCGTCGGCTTCGTCCTCTATCCTCTCTCGAAGGGCCCGGAAGTGGCGACTCGCTCCGACGAAGTTCGTCCCGTTGTCGCAATGGACGACTTGGGGACATCCTCGGCGCCCAACGAACCTTTGAAAAGCCAATAAAAAGGAATCTGTGGTTAAATCTGAAACAACTTCTAGATGAACCGCTTTGGACGCAAAACAAACGAAGAGCGCAATGTAGGACTTATACGGAGGCCTACCACGAATTTTCAATGTCGTATAGACAGGGCCACAAAAATCGACGCCACATATAGCAAATGGGCGGAGAGCACGGAGACGATCTGCGGGTAAATTTCCCATAATTTGTGTCATTAGTCTAGGCTTACACTTAAAGCAACGTATGCATGATCGAACTATCTGACTGCAGACCTCCTGAGCGTTTACGATCCAAATAAGCTGTCGAAGGAGACTCACAAGGGCTCGTGGACCAACATGAAAATTGGAATGGTGAAGATGCCGAACATAGCTCTGCACAAATTGGGAGCGTTTTGTCAACAACAATGGAAACTTGGCATCGTATGATATAGGAGCATTAGCTAGTCGCCCCCAACTCGCAACAAAGAAAAGTGACACCAAGTCCCCTTGTCTTCATGGATGAATGGATTCAATCGCTGAAGACTTGGGCCAACTCTGGATCCTTTACGAACTTTTTCTCTTTCTTCATGATACTCGTGCTTCTGTAATATCTCGACAATTTTTAGAAAAGCTTCATTATATTCAGTCGGCGACAAAGTTTTTTCAAATACCATACTTTTGTCTTTGCATTTTCTTATGAAGCGGAACATATAAACGAATACGCGAAGCAGTTTAAGGTGTGACGAAAATCCCTCGATGACATCTACAAAATCCAAATTTCTTACTGCAGCGGTCAGTCCGACCGCAGTCTTCCTCGATTCTTGTAGTAGGACTTCTTCATCTAGTTCAAAGTGTGCATTCTGGGGCCAGTTTGCATCTTCCTCTTTTAAAAACGCAGGTCCAGTAAACCATATTGACTGTATAATTTCGTCGACATCACAACCTCTTGATACAATATCTGCTGGGTTTTGTTTCGTTGGAACATGCCGCCACGTAGCTTCACCTGACCACTCTTGAATCTCCGCTACTCTATTCGATACGAATGTGGATAATGAAGATGGATGAGACCGGATCCAATGAAGCGTAACTTCAGAATCCGACCAATAAACAATCCGTTCGATAGGTACCTTTAATAGGGGCTTGATTCTGTGGCAGAGATCTGCGAGAAGGTGAGCGGCACATAACTCAAGCCTTGGGAGTGTTTTAGTCTTGAGCGGCGCTACTTTAGACTTTGAAGTCAACAGCGATATTTTATAACCTTCTGCAGTTTTGCTACGAATGTAGACGCAAGCTCCATAAGCTCTTAAGGATGCGTCAGCAAAGGCATGTAATTGGACCGGTGACATCGGATCGGTATGCACAAACCGGGGAATAGATATTTCCTCTAATTTAGACAATGTAATTTTTATCATATTCCAAGCTGTTTCCAAATGAATAGGAATCGACTCATCCCAATCTAACTTATTAAGCCAAAGTTCCTGCAATAGGATCTTTCCTCTAATTACAATAGGACTTAATAAGCCGAGGGGGTCAAACAGCTTCGATGTCACCGATAGTATGTTCCGTTTTGTCGCTCGGAGACCCATGACAGCAGTGTCAATTTGAAATTTGAAGGCATCTTCGTTAGGCAACCACGATATTCCTAACGCCTTAGTTGACTCTGAGTCCGAGATGGGTATGGATTTAACTGTACTCTCAGATGCGGTAACGTCAGGTGAGTTTGAAAACCACTTTGTCAATTCAAAACCTGCAGTTTGAAGAACCTGAGATACTTCAGACTTAATAGTCTTTAACTCCTCTACGCATGCAGCACCAGTCAACATATCATCGACATAAAAGTCGGATCCAATAACCTTAGCAGCTCTAGGAAAAGAAACTTTGGCAGACTCACTTAACCTTTGTAAACACCGAATAGCCAAAAACGGGGCTGGTCCAGTACCATATGTTACGGTGTTGAGCTTGTATAATCTCAAGGACTCAGAGGGGTCTCTTCTCCACACTATAAGTTGAAACTGCCTATCTGCTTCATTCACCATCACTTGGCGATACATTTTCTTTACATCGGCGGTCAGGGCAAACCTTTGCAGCCGGAAGCGCAGTAACGTTGAGTACAACTCATCTTGGATTGTCGGCCCAACCATCAAAATGTCATTTAGAGACTTCTGAGTTGACGATTTACAAGACGCATCGAAAACGACACGTAACTTTGTTGACGTACTTTGGGGTCTCAGAACACATTGATGTGGGATAACATAATGTGGAGCAGAAGGAAGTTTATCTGTAAGAGACATATGACCTAAGGAAAGGTACTCCTCCATAAATTCTAGGTACATTTCCTTCATCTCAGGGTCTCGAGACAGCCTTCTTTCAAGCGACAAAAACCGCCGTTTTGCAACTTCAAAAGAGTTGCCTAACTCATTTGGATCCGATTTAAACGGCAGTCTTACTTCAAACCGACCTGATGGCAAAACCTGAGTAGTCTTCCGGTAGTGTTCTTTACATAACTTTTGCTCAGGTGACAGAATTTTCTTTAGAGATGGCATTTCTTCCAGTGACCAAAACTTCTGTAGTGTGCTGTCAATAGACACTAAAATTTCTTCACTACAACTGAAACTTTTCACAACTTCTGTAGGGGAAGATGCCTTATATCTACCCCATACAACCCAGCCGAAGAGGGTTTTCTGCAGAGTTGGAAAGTCAGGACCTTGTCTAATTTGTCCAACAGCTAATAATTCGAAAAATGATTCTGCTCCTATTAACATATCTATTCTTTGTGGAAATAGGGGTCTGCTAGTGGTAGGTTCTTTGGAATTTTCCAGTCATTGATATTGAACGACTGGTCAGGATGATATCCTGATATTGATTTCAAAATCCAAAAATCGAAGGAGAACTGACTACCATTTATACGCGACTTCACCATTGTGTGTACCTTTTTCTTAACTTGAGAATTGGACTCGCCAATACCAAGTAAGTTTATACACGACTCCTCTTTACGGATCTGTAAGCGGTGAGCAAGGTCCTCTGTTATAAAATTCGTTTGGGACCCAGAGTCAAGAAGTGCTCGGGCTCAAATATATTCACCGTTTTTAGTTCTTACACTTACGATCGACGTGGCTAAAATCACTCTGTCCAATGATGTCGCATGCATAACATGTGACGTGGAAGGCTGATCTTGATTTAAAGAGGGAGAAAGAATCTCTTGGGGTGGTGGCAACGCTAAACTATTTCCGGACACTGTATATCTATGCAGTAAAACGTGATGCGAGCGGCCACAAACTCGACATTTATTAAATTTGCATTTTGAAACAGTGTGACCCTTTCGCATACAATTGATGCATAAGGAAGCAGATTTTACAAAGTCAAACCTTTGCATTACCGAAAGGCGACCAAACGGACCACAGTTCGCTAGGATATGGTCTCCTGCATTGCAATAGCTACAACTTTGCTGGGATTTACTGTTGGACGAAGAACAAGAAAATGAGCTGCGATTATGTGGCTTGCTCGACATAACTTTATCTTGCTTTGGTTTCGTCGATTCTTCAGCGGATAAATGCTGGTATCGGCGGTTTAACATTTTTTCAAAATCGGACCAAAGCGGTAACCTTTCATAATCTAATTGTTCTTCCCATTTTTGTTTGGTCACTGGGTCTACTCTGTTCAACATTGCATTTGAAATCTTGGTGTCGTCTCCTATCGATAACAAAGAACCGTATATAGATGATACGGTGTCGATAATATTTCTTAAAGACGAAGCTGACTGTTGCGTTATTTTCGGAAGACTAAACAATGTTGAAATATTATTCATAAAAATTAAACATTCGTTATCATACACTTTTTTCAGGCTGATCATAGCCTTTTCATAATTGCTCTCGGTGACTTGGTAGGCCTTAATAGTTCCCAAAGCTTCACCAGAAAGACAAGAAATTAAGTGATTGAATTTTTCTATGACGGGAATGCTGTCGTCTTGATGAACAAGAGTTTCGAAAAGGCTAATGAAATTCTTAAACTCCGAATATTTGCCGCTGAATTTCGGCAATGCCAAATTCGGAAGTCGAGCTCGAGTTGGGGCTACAGAAGCTGATCCAATTATTTTGGTTTCGCTTGCCGTCTTCAAGGCTGAGATAAGCGACATTATTTTTGCCTTGGTTATTATTGAAAGCTCTTCCAAATCTTCTCCGACCTCATCGCCATCATCTAAATCTTCGATCTGTTCTTGTATTTGAGTTGCCTTAATAATAGAAGCATTTAAAATCTCTAGCCGACAAGTTAGTTCTACTTCTTGGATCGGAATCTGGCCGGCTTCTATTCGATCATTTAATCGGCGGATGCTCATCACTGGTTTTTTGAGCTTATTTTTAAGATCCGCAATAAGTTCAAGAGATTTTGGCTTATCTGGACTCATTTTAATTTATTTTTTTATTTTTTATATATAAACCACGAAAATAAATAAATATATATATAAATAAATTATTTATCCAAGAATAATAATTAATAAAATAAATAAGTTTTAAAAGAGGATAATTGTTCAATTAGAACGACGACAAAATGTTAAATAAATTTTCGAAACAAAATACTAAGAGTAAATAACAATTTAATTTAATTATTAAATTTGTTCGAAAAAATTATTTTAATAATTATCCACAACGAAAACGACGAAAAAAAATATTAAATTGAATATCGAGCCACGAGGTATCAAAATTAACAGTGGTTGCAAATGACGGCAAAAATCAGTATACCCTTCCGAATGCAGGGTAGCGCGTCACTTTGATCTTCAGCGCGCCAAACCAAAAGTCCAACAACAATTACAACGATGCTAACGGCAGACAAGCGAAGCGAAAAAGGAAAACGAAAAAGTTAACCGCTGCAGCTGCTTGTATATGAGGACTTATGTATTGGTTATATATAGCGGCTGGGATAATTTTACCAACTATTCATTTTCGAGTTTCAATAAATAAATTGGGGGCGACAGTGATTGCAATAATATAACAAAATTATGTAAATGTTGCGTCCAACGGAGGTTCAAATAGGTTATAATGTGTATGTGTATATGTATGTGTATATAATAAATTTTAATATAATTTTTTATTTTTATTTATTATAAATAAATGCATGCACAACTAGCTCTACTATATCGATACGTCTGTGCCAAGAATTGAAAGCGAGGTGCAATTTTTCAGCACAAGACAATAAACAATTAAATTGTTTTTCTTATAAACTCAAGCTTTCAATTTTTTGCACAAATACCTCAGGTTCTGCTTTAGGGTCTTTTAATCCAGCTGCCACTTTCCTTTTGCACATTGAGCAGTCGCAGGGCATCCCTCTGGCAGCAGTTCTTTTGTGGCGAACAGGGTATTTCGCGACCGGCACGATATTTTAAGCATGAGCTGCTGTGTATTTTCTGTCCACACCGACACGCCGCGGGCAAGAAAAAAAAAACACTATGTAGGTATGTAATTGAGTGCTTTGAACTCCACTTGCACTTGCACTTTATATTTTTGGTTTATGTGTCACTGTCACTAGTTTCCAAATATTAATAACTTTAACGTCCACCCGGGGGAGCCATGAAAAATTAGAGAATTTTCTAATTTTTCTAATTATTAAAAACCGAAAAAAAACTTGGCGGTGGCTAAAATTATTAATTGCGAGAAACGAAAACGAAAAGAAAAGGTGTCAATTTCAACGAATACTTATATATTTTTCGACAAAGTACTTAGAGCCTAGCTTAACGAAGGTTGGCGAAGACGGGGCGACTTCGCCGAGAGCGAGAGAAAACTTTATTGTGCTCCCGCCTTCGCCCTAAATTTCAAATTTCAATTTTGAGCGAACAGCAGCTAAGATATAAATGGAAAAAGAGAGTTCCAAATATAGAAAAGGTAAGGTTGTGCTCTTAAAAGATGAAAATTGTCGCCCAGCCAGATAGCCAATGGGAAAAGTAGATGAAGTTAAAATGCGATTTTTAATCATACTGTTGAGATTGAGATTAAGTGGTCTCTGCGTGGACCATAGATAAGTGTGTTATATGAATCTCATGTTATTTACATAAATAAAATAAAATTAGATCTTTATACAGAACTTAACGGTGGGTTGTTTTTCCTTATTACAGGATACCCTAATAATAATCATTCCATGGGAAGTTTGGTCTTTTTTTTTCCATGTTGCGCTTTGGCACCTCTTTAAATTTGCCAATATCGACAGTATAAACAACAGGCATAAAACCAAATTGTCAATAAGGATCTCTAAAAGGCTAAATTTCATTACTATAGGGTGGCCGTTTTTTTATAGCGATTTTAAAACGCAAATCTTTCGTGGGCAACCCTTTACATTAAACACATCAGGCGGAGCAAAAATTTTAAAAGACGATATCCTACCAACGTATGAAAATCGAAATTGTTCAACTGCAGTATCTTCGGATGGAAATTTTTCACGTAAAAATTCCAAAACATCCTCAGATTTGGTATCTGGGATGAATATGGAAACAAATAATTGCTTCCTTTGCGGAACAACTGAAAGTTTCTTACGCGCCCCAGCAGCAGTCTGAACCTCACTAGGCTGAGAACCAGGAACGGTGCCTACTGTACCTATAGATACGGTCGGTCAACGAGTTTTTGTTAATTAGCCAGTATTGAAGATTTTATTCCGGAAACAGGGACTCCACCCGAACTAGCTGTATCCATAGGTACAGTTGGTTCATATACCCCCTGTTTCAACAGAAACTGCTGCTACCAAGTTCGGATTTGGGGTGAATTCCACAATCGTATTAACGGCGGTTAATAATTTTTTAGTATTAAACTGGGCACAGACGGAATTGAACCCCTCATTGAGTTGTTTAAAAGCTCCTGAGATATTCAATAGGCTGTCTCGAGTCTGCTTCATAAAGCCGCTCATCTCAACTACCATTTCCTTGCAGGACCCAGAATTAAGATCAATGAAATCTTTAACTCTGCCAGTAAATCCTGCACATTTAACGTGCATCATCGAATTGCAGAGCCAGCAAAAAATAAAAGTGTCTTTAATCGAAGACGCAGGATTAAAATTTTTCTGAGAACAGACAAGAGCCATTATAAATTTACAGCAAATAAAATAAAATATGAAAAATACCTCAAAGTAAATTTGGCACTGGGATCTAATCCAAAAACCACAAGGGCACAAAACACGAAAAAAATAAGAGCGCGAGATCACGAATTAAATCAAATATAAGAGAGCACGAGAGAATAAATCTTTTATTGACTGAGCGTGGCTTGTGCGACACTAACAACTTTAAGTATGTAAAGCAAGCAAAAGAGGGAGAGAGAGTTAGAGAAATAGCACCGAAAAAGTCTACCAGAAGTTCAGCAGGTTCATAGAGACTAAATTACATTTATAAAATAGAGCGGGAGAGATTGAGAGGGAGTAAAAGAGTTATAGCAAGTTAAGAGAGCGTAAATTACACTAACAAAGCTACGAGATTAATCAAATCTAGTAGAAATGTTAAAATAACTATAAACACATACCCGTTTACTGAGAGATCTATTTAAAAATTACTAACACAACTATTAGGCTAAGCTTTGTGAAAAAATGAACACAAAACACTCGCACAAAATCACTGAAAACAAAAAAGCTAGCTTCGGGCGGATCCGAAGTTGATATACCCTTGCAAAATATTTATACCCGTTACTCGTAGAGTAAAAGGGTATATTGTATTCGTGCAAAAGTATGTAACAGGTTGAAGGAAGCGTTTCCGACCCTATAAAGTATATATATTCTTGTTCAGGATCGCTAGCCGAGTCGATCTAGCCATGTCCGTCTGTCCGTCTGTCTGTCCGTCTGTCTGTCTGTCTGTCCGTATGAACGCTGAGATCTCGGAAACTATAAAAGCTAGAAGATTGGCATTTGGCATGTAGATTTTAGGAGTTCCTACGCAGCGCAAATTTGTTTCAAAATGGTGCCACGCCCCCTCTGACGCCCACAAGCCACAAGCTGTGGCCACAGTATTGATGCTATTATAAAAATTTTAATTGATTGGCCGAATAAAAGTTTGCCACGCCCACTCTAACGCCCAAAAACCCATTAAACGCTTAAGCCTGGCTAGCGCCTACATTTCCGCCTTTCACGGCGCCATCTAACGGATGACTTTGGAACAGCTGGCCAAGGTGCTCAACAGAGTCAACGTTAATTCTCGATAAGGATTTCTATTAAAGGAAATTGCGATGGTTTTCATTTGTCAATACCGAACTATATCCCAAGAACTATGCAAATCAAATCAAGTTAGCCAAGTTGGAGGTCTGAGTCAAACAATGGCGTATGTGTGTATGTATGTAAGCATATACATATGTATGTATTTACATAGTACACAGTTGCAATTGTTTAGCTGAGTAACGGGTATCTAATAGTCGAGGCACTCGACTATAGCGTTCTTTCTTGTCTTTAAATTATATTGGTTGCCCAAAAATAAAACCAATAAAAATCCCAACTTCCTTACTACAAACACCAAAGTTATGCCATTTCCGATCGTTCAGTTATATGGCAGCTATATGATATAGTCGCCCGATCCGGCTCGTTCCAACTTATATACTACCTGCAATAGAAAGACAACTGTTGGGAGCAGTTTCAAGGAGATAACTTTGAAACTGAGGGACTAGTTTGCATAGAAACGGACGGACGGACATGGCTAGATCGACTCTTCTGGTGATGCAGATGGAGAATATATATACTTTTTATGGTCGGAAATGTCTCCTTCACTGCGTTGCAAACTTTTGACTGAAATTATAATACCCTCTGCAAGGGTATAAAAAGGACAAAAACTTAGAGCACAAAAGTAAACACAACTGTTCACAAGCGAATAAGTTTAAGAAACCGCTACTAGTATCGATGAGTATTGATGTAGCTTGTATACAGGCAGATGCAAATGATGCGTTTCTTGATCAGTATGCCAGTACCGCCATGAGCCTTTCATAAAATGTATAGTATAGGTGAAAATAGTTTTTGTTTGTCAGGTGAGTCTCTGATATAAGCATGGCGTCAATGTCATACTGATCTAGGAACTGCTAGAGATCGTATTCTGCTGTGAAATGCCGTTCACATTCCAGAAACTTATTTTTAAGGAAACCATCTAAGCAGATTTCTGTTTGACTAATAGCTCCAAAAGGAGATTTTGAGAGCGCATAAGTTTGTAACGGCCAGAATTGGCCGCACAATTTAAATATCTAATATCTAATCAATATAACATTAAATAAGAATAAGTTAAAACATAAGCACGATAGTTTAATGGCTCCTCTCTAGGCAGTGGGAGGGATAGAGACAATAAGTAGGCCGTTACAAGTGCGCAGTTGCAAAGGAAGCGAAGCAAGCGAAATAGAAGTAGAAGCAGCGAAAATCAAACCGGAGATGCAATGGAAATTTCCACCGAACACGTGAGGATCACCAGAGAGCGAGAGTACGCGACGACAGCATCGGAGCAGAAGAGCGAGGGCGAGCATACGCCAGCGTCACCAGCAATAGAACCCGACGTCGTGAGAGCAGGACAACTCGATCATGCGGACTTTGGCAGAAAAACCGAAGCAGCGAGAAAGATAGAATGCCAAAGAACTTGGCTGCATGATTTCTGGAGAGCGAACAGGGAGTCGAGTTCTGGATGGCGAACGAGAAAGTCGAGTGCGGGAGTAGATTTGGGACTTTTTAAACTTCGCAACCGGTAACCTTGCGGTAGTACCACGTGCACCAGCCGAGCCAGGACCTACAGCCACACCCTCCAACGGATACCAACACCACGCTTGCCGGGATCCACTGAGTCTGTCTGAGTGAGTAGCGTTAAGACAAGGAGTGCGGTATAGGCAGGGAAAATCATTCACATGTAGAAACAGCATCTTATTACTAAAAATAAAACCAAAACCCTGTACACGAAACGATCCCACGTGCTTAACTAGTATTTCCGTGCCTCCAGTGCATTCGCCACAGCAGACCAAGCCCACCCCAAAGTTCAACCTACCCGATCCTCACGTGCATTTTCGGTGACTGCTACAAGGCGCCCAGCCTCCGCTCTCGAATGGTACGATCACCCGCTCCCCGCTTGCGTCGCACCCGCTAGGGCGGAAAGCCTCGATTAAGACAAGTTGCCAGGCGCACAGCCACTGCTCCCGGAAACGTACTCTCACCCGATCCTCACGTGCATTTTCGGTGACTGCTGCGAGGCGCCCAGCCTCCGCTCCCGAATGGTACGATCACCCGCTCCCCGCTTGCTTCGCAGCCGCTAGGGCGGAAAGCCTCGGTTGAGACAAGTTGCCAGGCGCACAGCCGCTGCTCCTGGAAACGTACCCTCACCCGATCCTCACGTGCATTTTCGGTGACTGCTGCAAGGCGCCCAGTCTCCGCTCCCGAATGGAACGATCACCCGCTCCCCGCTTGCTTCGCAGCCGCTAGGGCGGAAAGCCTCGGCTGAGACAAGTTGCCCAGCACTGCTAGTGGCGACCAGCCTCAGTTGCTTTTCCCTATTCCCAAAGCGGAAGGAAACTCTAACGCGACCCAACAACCATCACCTTCAGTCGGCCCGCTCTCTACCAAAATTTCCGAGTCCCCAAATCTTATAAATTTTCTGTAAGCGACCCTGGCCAGACTGAGACATATCCCAGCCAGGATAACTACTTTACAAGTTCCTGTAGCGTTTGTATTGCGGTATTGCTACCATTGTGTTGGTTATAGTTACCAGCATTGCTTCTACGCCGTTAGGCTATTGTGTGTTTGCAGTTGTATGTTGGCCAGTAGTTTCTGGATTCTGGGTTAATATTGGTTGCCGCACTTTATCAGCAGCGGTTTGCTGACCTGTCATCTAAGCTGCTGAGGCATAAGTCCCGTTGTCATAACTTAACGCCAGTGAAAAAGAAACTCCCGGGGTCATGGTCGATGGTATATATGGATAACTATTTCAACAGGATTTCGAGCTGCAATTATATGTTGGCCTAGTCGACTTTTTAACTCTTTATAGATAGGACAACCTCTGTAATTTGCAGTGTGGTTTCCCCCACAATTACTACATTTTTTGGCAGAGTGGTTCTCCTTGTTTATAGGGCAGGCCTCAGTTGAATGTGCATCCCCGCAGGCAACGCAGACTGCGCGTAGAGTGCAGTAAGTTTTCGTGTGGCCGTATTCCTGACAATTCACGCATTGCACAGGCCCATTCCGCTAATGGGGTTCCTCAACGGTGATCCTACGGTGCAATAGATATTGAAGCTTATAGATTGGGTGAATTTCATTGTTTTTCAAGTGTACACTTTCCGGCTCCAACTCTACCTTGAATATTGGCTGTGGAACTTTGTTTTTATTTAATATATTCCTAACCTGTTTGACGTCAAAGCCCAGCTATCATCTCATAGATAGGGACTGTTGCTTCAATACCTTTTATAACTATTTGTAATCCTTTGCAACTTTTTAGTTGGTAGGTGTAGTAGTTTATTTTTCCGTTATCGAGTTATTTGGCCACTGATCGATAATCTTGCTCGTCGTTCACATGTATTTTTGTTTCGTCGATGTTACCCGTTTTTATGGACTTTACATAGAACTTGTTTGCTCCAATTTGATCAGTTATTATACCCGTTACTCGTAGAGTAAAAGGGTATATTGTATTCGTGCAAAAGTATGTAACAGCTAGAAGGAAGCGTTTCCGACCCTATAAAGTATATATATTCTTGATCAGGGTCACTAGCCGAGTCGATATAGCCATGTCCGTCTGTCCGTCTGTCTGTCTGTCCGTCTGTCTGTCCGTCCGTATGAACGCTGAGATCTCGGAAACTATAAAAGCTAGAAGATTGGCATTTTGCTTGCAGATTCTAGGAGTTTCTACGCAGCGCAAGTTTGTTTCAAAAAGGTGCCACGCCCCCTTTAACGCCCACAATCGCTTATATACTATTTTAAAAATTTAAATATTTCGGAAAAGTAAAAATGCAGTTTTATTGTGTTTATCAATACCTATCGAAATGTAGAAGAAATTTTTCAAATCGGACCATTCGTTAAAAAGTTATGCGTGATCAAAGTTTCTATCTGCATCTCCCTCGCACTCCCTTTACCTGAGTAACGGGTATCTGATAGTCGGGGCACCCGACTATAGCGTTCTCTCTTGTTTTTTAACCAATTCAGCACAGTTTGCCTGACCTACAAAAATTGGTGGTGGCCTTGGTTGTTTGGCCCTAGGTGTTTGAGCGGTGATGATGATAAATCTTTTGGAACACTAAGAATAGAAAATTGATTACTTATATTAATGATCCGTTAACATTTTTTGTATTTCTGGGTTGGGGGCTAGCTTGTCAGTAAGAGCTGACGAAACAGAAACTGCAGTTGATGTGGTTGTTGTGGTGGTTGTTGACGTCGTTAGTGTCGAAGTCACAGTTTTTAAACGAGGGCATTGTGCTGGTCGTGGTTGTAATGAGCAGATCGTTGGTTATCTTGTAGGGGCGGGGGACGCGCATTGGGCACTCCACGGCTGTTTTTGTGATGTGCCGCTTGGACATAATAAGCCGGAAGAGAGCGAGCGTGCTCTTGCTCATTATGGCTTTTCATTACAGAGCTTACGCTCTTTCACGTTGCCTTTATTTGTTACAAACTGTATTATCACTTATCTTAGTAATTAGAACTCAAATACCCATGCGTACACTCTGAGCGTCTTTTCGCGAAATAGAATTCGGTTATTTGTGATGTATTTTTAGTTTCGCGGCGGAATGATATAAAAACAGGTCTGTTGTCATTGACAGTTATGTACTCAAAATAAATTAAATTATTTACAATATTAATATGAATATGTCGGGGCACACTAAGAGTGTGTGGATGTTGGTATGAGTGTATGAGTATATTCCCGGGGATTTCACCAGAAGACTTATTTTATATTTATTGGTAATATTGCATAAGCCTCTAACTGTGCTGTGTTTGGTTACCTGCATGTTGTCGCTTTAAGAAATTGCGTTTTAGCGGGGCGACAGCGTAGTGTTGCTGTCGCCGAGTATGGTTCAGTGGTAAGCACTGAAGGAAGAAGGGACGACGAAGTTAGCTGCGTTTAGGACTTGGTGTGTCCGAAACCGAAACTCGCTGCACTACTACGATGTCGGACGATAATAACCATGCTGCAACATTAGAAGTGGGATCTGGCTCGCTACCTAATTAATCAGATGGGCCTTGTCGAATTTTAATGGAAATGCAAAATAAAAATTTGATAGAGCTTATAAAAGCCGTACAATCAACAAATAAAAAAACAATTGTTCTACCAAAATTCAACGCAGACCTTGATGGCGCCGAAGCATCGTCGTGGTGTTCTACAGTAAATATAATTTTGGCAGAAAATACCGTAAAATGCAGCACGTTGGTAATGGCCTTGAGTGCATCGTTGAAAGGTAGTGCGTCGCGGTGGCTTTCACAAATATGTTATCCTGACATAACTTGGGACGAATTTAAAGAACTCTTCATGCAGCGTTTTGGCAGTGCAGAAACGCCAGCGACTATGTTTCTGTCAATGTTAGCTAATTGTCCGACCGATGGCGAATGCCTCTCCAATTATGGTAGTCGTATGATGACGTCACTTATTACGCTTGCGAAGATGGCTTATGTTGATAACAGGTAACCTAACCCTTACTTCAAATTTGCGCACTACAGGTGGAGAACTATCGATGGCACTATCGCCACTATCGATGGTTTGGCACTATCGAGCCACCATTGATGGGAGCAGACACATTCGATAGTGGCCCATCCACTTTCGATGGTGCCATCGATAGTGCGCTTCTTAGTAAGAAGGTTAAAACGGATTTCCCTGCCATTGGGAGCCTTTTCGCCAAATATCTTTGCATTCCGTCTACGTCCGTGGAGTCTGAAAGAACGGCCAAATAATATTGGAGAGGCGAACCCGACTCAAAGAAAAAAAAGTTAACATTCTTTTGTTTTTAAATCGCAACTCTTGGCTGAAATAAAGCATATTTTATTGTATTCGTTTCATTCTTTTATTTTTATACCCTTGCAGAGGGTATTATAATTTTGGTCAAAAGTGTGCAACGCAGTGAAGGAGACATCTCCGACCCTATAAAGTATATATATTCTTGATCAGGATCACCTCCTGAGTTGATATAGCCATGTCCGTCTGTCTGTTTCTACGCAAGCTAGTCTCTCAGTTTTAAAGATATCGAACTGAAACTTTGCACACACCCTTCTTTCCTTTGCACGCAGTATATATGTCGGAACGGGATCGGTCGACTATATCCTATCGGAAATGCCATAACTTTGGTGTTTGTTAGGTTAGGAAGTTGGGATTTTCTATGGGTTTTTTTGGCCAATCAATCCGATCTACCAAATTTCATAAGGATCGGCCGACTATATCCTATAGCTGCCATATAACTGAACGATTGGAAATGCCATAACTTTGGTGTTTTTAAAGTTAGGAAGTTGGGATTTTTTATGAGTATTAAGAATGCATCATATGAATAATTTTGGAGAATATAATGTACATAATATTCTGCAAGGGTATATCAACTTCGGCTCCGCCCGAAGTTGGCTTTCCTTTCTTGTTAAATCGTAACTTAGTTAAAATAAAGCATAATTTTACTATATTATATTTGCTTTAAACAAATTGTTTTGTTGGGCTATACTATCGAGCCACTATAGATGGCACTATCGACACTATCGATGGTTTAAAATAAACTATCGTCGACTATCGATGGCGCACACTATCGAAAGTTCTCCACCTCTAATGCGCACCAGAAATGAATTGCAAACCGAGCTTAAAGCATTCACGTTTAACAAAAGGAAGAAAAATCTGCAAGAGGAAATAAATTTACCTGACATAAAGCGTCCAAAACTTTCAACAATAACATGACATTTCTGTGAAAATTAGGCCACAAGATGATGGAATGTCGAGGTAGACAGCAGCAAATTCATCCTTCGTCTCAGGCTATGAACAGTAGCGGTAGGAGTGCATTTGGCCACCAGAAAAAAGAGAATGTAACCTGCTTTAAGTGTGGTGAACTTGGTCATATTTCAAAACATTGCAGTAAGACCAAAATAGATAAAGTCAAGGACACACACCAGATGAAAAGAGTCGAGCTATGCGAAGTTGTTGAGCCCAAAGGAGAGATGGTTCATCATGGTCAGACGTTAATAACAACGTTCGACTCTGAAGCGGAATGTTCATTAATAAAACAAAAGACAAGTGTCCAATTAGTTGGTAAAAGAATTAACAACGTAGTGATGTTAAAGGGTAATGGTAGTGGCGGCATACGTAGCACATTGCAAATACTTAGCAACGTAAAAATTAATCAACACTGTATTGAAGTTTTGTTTCATGTTTTGGACAATGAGTATTTGAAGAATGATATTATTATTGGTCAAGAAGTACTGTACCCTGGATTTAATGTTATAATATCACCAGGAAAATTCGAAATCATTAGATCAAATACTGTAAACTATTGTTCAAATGATGACAAATTTTGATCTTGTTGGGGAAAATAGAGATAAATTACAAGATTTATAGGAAAATTATTCAAAATCTTTTATTAATAGAATTCCTTCGACTAGAGTTAGTTCGGGTGAAATGAAAATTGTATTACTAGACCCAAGAAAAATTGTTCAAAGAAGACCATATAGGCTTAGCCCAAATGAAAGAGAATTGGTACGAGACAAGATTAATGAATTATTACAATGAAAAATTATAAGCCCAAGTTGTTCACCTTACGCAAGTCCCATAATGTTGGTTAACAAAAAAGACGGTACTCATCGTCTGTGTGTTGATTACCGTGAATTAAATTTTAATACAGTTGCAGATAGATATCCCTTGCCCCTTATATCAGACCAGATAGCCAGACTTTATGAAACGAAATATATTACATGTTTACACATGGCAAGGGGTATTATCAAATTCCCATGCACAAAGAATCGGTAAAGCGTACAGCATTTGTCACTCCAGAAAGGCAATATGAGTTTTTGGCAATGCCTTTTGGGCTCAATATTTTAACGCACAGTCATGCAAGCACTTGGAGACCTTGCAAATACGTTTGTTTTCGTTTATATGGGTGACGTAATGGTGGCTGCTGCAACAAAAAGTTAGGCGTTGGAAAGTTTGCAAATTACTGTTAATTGTCTCACGAATGCTGGATTCTCATTTAATATAAAAAAATGTTCTTTTCTCAAGTCAACAGTTCAATATCTGGGATATGAAGTGAGTGCAGGTCGCCCGAATTCGATTAAAGTCACAGCGTTAACTACCTTGCCACCTCCTCAGTCAGTGTGTGCTTTACGCCAATTTATTGGATTAGCGTCTAATTTCAGGTAATTTATGCAAGGATTTTCCTGTTTTATGAAACCGTTATATCTTTTCACTTCGGAGAAGAATGATTTTGTTTGGAAATCGGAACATGAAGAAAGTAGACAAAAAGTTATTTCTATCCTTACACAAAAGCCAGTCTTAGTAATTTTTTAACCTAACCATCCTATTGAGTTGCATACCGATGAAAGTTCTCGGGGATTCGGTGCCATCTTGTTACATAAAATCAACAACAAGTCTTGAATATTTTAGTAAGGCTGCTTCTCCTGCTGAATCACGGTATCTATTCTTATAAATTAGACTTGCTGTTGTTTTCGCCATTATTTATGGGGTATAAATTTTGTTGTCTTCACTGATTGTAACTCACTTAAAGCATCAAGAACTAAACAGGATCTATGTCCCAAGGTACAAAGATGGTGGATGTATTAACAGTCTTTTACATTTGACATACAATATAAAGAAGAATCTGCATTCAGCATTTTTTACAGAAATATCTGACAATTGGCTTTTGGCCGAACAGATTGGCGTCAAGATTCTGAAATAGTTAATATTGTAAATAAATTGAAAGAAAATTCTCTTGCTGAGGACATTGCCAAAACTTACGAGTTGAGACCAGGAATATTAGATCGAAAAATTCAGCGAAATGGTAGAACTCGATCTTTACCAATTGTTCTTCGACTATTTAGGTGTTCCTTAATAAATCAGATCCATGAGTATAGAGAATACTTTAGATAAGGGCTAAGACTATTACTGGTTCGATAACATGTACAAGTTTGTTCGGAAGTTTGTTGAGAACTGCATTAAAATGTCAAAGTCTTCTTCGGGTAAAGTTCAAGTAAGTCTTCATACAATACCAAAAGTAAATACACCTTGGCACACCATTCACATCGACATAACTGGAAAGTTGAGTGGCAAGTGTGACCAGAAAGAGTATGTCATTGTTCATGTGAACGCCTTTACTGAATTTGTTTATTTAACCCACACGCTTAAAATTGATGCTGAAAATTGCATAAATGCGGTCACGTCTGCTATTTCTTTGTTTAAAGTACCAATTCGCATGATATCAGTTATCAGGGCAGATGTTTCGCCAGCACTAGATTTAGTTAGTTTTGTTCACAACAAAAAATTAATTTGCATTTCATTGCGACAGGTGCAAGTAGAGCAAACGGAAAAGTGGAACGCATTATGACCACCTTAAAGAAGTTGAAACTAGCAATCGATCTTGGCAAAATGCATTAGGAGAAGTTCAATTAGCTTTGAACTGTACGGTTAGAAGAGTGACAAAGGCAAGCCCTTTAGAATTGTTTATCGGCAAAGTTGCCCGCCCGTTGGGGTTGCTTTCACCCTGCGATATGGTAGAAGAGGTCGACTTGGCAGAATTGAGAGCACGAGCAGGTCAAAATATTTCAGATGCAGCAGCATATAACAAGGAGCAATTTTATAAAAACAAGGGTAAAGTTGTTGGATGCAGAGTTGGAGATTTTGTATTGTTAAAAAATGAAGAGAGGCATCAAACAAAGTGAAGTCCAAAGTTTATTGGGTCTTTTCAAATAACTGAATGGTTAGAGGGGGATAGATATATACTCAGGTCTTTGATAAATAATAGAAAGTATAAATATGCTCATGATGATATAAGAAAAATGCCAAATCGGAAAATACCAGTTTGAGAGTTTGAGTGTTGTGATAAGGATTTAAATAATGAAAAAGTTGAAACATAAACTGTTGAAAGAGACAGTAATGAAATAGTGTTCTAGCGGGACAGCGCAATTAGTTGCGTTTAGGACTTGGTGTGTGCGAAACAGAAACTCGCTGCACTACTACGATGTCGGACGATAATAACCATGCTGCAGCAAATACTTGAAGGTCGTCCATTGCAGACAAATTGGAGGTCTATTGGGTAATGCGTTGATCCATTTATTTGGTAGGTACTTTATCCGAACGATGACTGATTAATTTGCATTCCATCGTGAATTGATGCTGAATTATTGTTAGAAAGGTGAAGTACTCAATAATTTTCAACGTTCAACAATGAACGTGGATGTGCTTCAGGAAAGCTTTGAGTAATGTGCAAATTCGTATACAGTGAGACTCATAATTTGGTATCTGTGTGCGTTAACCTTTTCCTGTGTGAGTTTTAGAGCGTATCTTGTGCACTGTTAGATCGGCATCCAATCTATTATTGAAGGACTTATCGAGTTTCCATTCCAATCATATTTTGTTGTGACTTCCCGTGACCTGAGAAATCGCTGAGGCTAGGTCTTTGTATGAAAATTTATGTCTCAAAATATAACGGCTTTTCCCTTTCATTCAGTTTTAAGATTTTAATACACCCAGCAGTTTTACTAGATGGAGTGAAAAGTAACCTCTTTGGGAATGAAAAATTTTTTTTTTCTCAAATGTTTTTTTTTTTGATTTTTTGGTTACAACCGTCGTTGCATGCAGACGTGAATTTATTGTCCTCCGGGAAAAAGTATTAAATAAAATCACAAAAGTGCAGTGACCGTTTTAATAAATCTACTATAAAGACGCCTTCTGCGATGAAATCGCGAATGTTTATATTGATTGGTCATGTAATTAATATATAACCTAAAACTCTAATTAACTTTACCACGAATACAATGAGTCTGAACGACGTTCGCACACAACGTCAACGTGAGCAAGACGAGAGACGGCTCTCAGTACAAAGAAATAACGCGTACTTCTGTTTTAAAGCAACCGAAAATAATGCAAGCTCTGATCAAGCGCGGGCAATTACCCCCAACTTGACCGAATTCTTAAACGTAGCGAGTGAGAGAGCGCGTTCTTGCTCCCCCTCGCTACAATCGACGTCTCTGCTGTCAAAGAGCGCTAAGTGTGCTCCAATGCAGGTATGCAATAACTTTAACTTTCTTTAACTGTAGCTACAACAACAACTGCAACTGTATCGACTGCGCGTTTAATGACATCATCAGCTAGCAGCGCAAATATTAATACGTCTGCAGCTGCGCTGCCCGAAAAACAGAGCAATAACAATGAGTGTGCTAAGCCGGCTGTGCAGACTGGTATGGATCGCTACATCCAAATCAAAAGGAAGCTGAGCCCTCTAAATTCTCAACGCAAAATAACCCGTAACAATGCTAGCCTAGCTGGAATAGAAATGCCCATGAACTCAAACCGATTTAAAATCTTGGAAGACGCCTATGACGTTGAGGCGGCCGAATCTACTGATGTCGAGAAAAGGAAGCCAAAACCTCCGCCTATTTATATTCGAGAAAAAAGTTCCAATGTTCTTGTCAACAACATTATCGAGCTTATTGGAAAGGATAACTTCCACATAATACCTCTAGTAAAGGGCAACATCCAGGAAACAAAGGTTCAAATGAAGTCTGAAGATAATTACAGAGTATTATCGAAATATCTTTCCGAGAATAAAAAGAGAATAAAAGAGTCCGACGTAACGACTGCAGAGATAACAAAGGCGCTACAAGAGAAGGGATTTAGCGCTAAGACAGTCTTCAATATCCTTAACAGAGATATTTTCGAACCAGAAAATAAGCCCCTAAAGAAATACGAAGTGCACCCTATTTACAATCTTCAGTTCCTGCTGCACCGCAGAATTACAGTTGAGGAATCGCACAAACGCAATGGCCCGGTACAATGTGCGAACTGCCAAGAATATGGCCATACAAGGTCATACTGTAAGCTGCGCCCGGTGTGTGTAGTTTGTGGAGATCTTCATGACTCCGCACACTGCCCAGCGAGCAAAGATGACTGCAACTCGAAAAAGCGCGGCAACTGCGGTTACAATCACACTGCTAACTACTGAGGCTGCCCTGTTTATAAGGAGCTGAAAAGTAGCATCCACCAGAGAGGAACTGCCGCACGCACCCAAAATAAACAGATGACAGCTTCCAGATCAAACCCTGAAGACTTCTTCTCGACTGCAGCCAGATCCTCACTAGGACCCTTAAACTCTGATAAAAATGTGACTTACGCAAGCGCTTTAAAATCAGGACTGGCTAACCCTGTCTCAAAAAGTTCATTTCTGCAATCACCATATCAAGAACCGAACACGGCTCAGCAACAACAATTCCCAGAGCAGTCAAAAAGCAACTTTGAAGATATGATATACAGCCTGCAGCAAAGCCTTACGGAGTTTATGTCGTTTATGCGCACAACTATGCAAGATTTAATGCGAAACCAAAATCTATTGATTCAAATGCTGGTTTCACAACAATCCAAATAATGACTTCCCTAAGGATATCTACGTGAAACGCTAACGGCGTCCCACAGCATAAACTTGAGTTAGCTCAATTCCTACTCGACAACCATATCGACGTAATGCTGCTTTCAGAAACACACCTTGCAAACAAATACAATTTTCAACTACGAGGTTATTCATTCTACGGAACAAATCATCCAGATGGTAAAGCACATGGTGGGACTGGAATTCTAATCAGAAGCCGTATTAAGCACCACTATCAAAACAAATTTGCTAAAAATCACCTACAGGCCACATCTAAAAATATACAAATAAATACTGGCAACCAACTTACACTAGCCGCCATATACTGCCCCCCTCACTTCACTATAGCTGAAGATGAGTTTAAGCAGTTTTTCAACTCACTAGCAGCAGGGGACTACAATGCCAAGCACACACACTGGGGATCTGGTCTCGTGACACCAAAAGGAAAACAGTTATAAAAGCCAAGAACAAGCTGGACTATGTTTCTCCTGGCAGACCAACATACTGGCCGGCAGACCCAAAGAAACTTTCCGATTTAATAGACTTTGCAATTACCAAAAACATTCCTAAAAATCTTATAAGCGCCGAATGCCTCTCGGATCTTTCATCTGATCACTCGCCTGTCCTGTTTATTCTACTCCGACATCCAGGCGAATTGAAGCAATCGTTTAAATTAACATCACAGAAAACCAATTGGGTTAAGTACAAGAAATACATTAGCTCACACATTGAGGTAAGTCCTCATCTCAACGATGAAGCCAACGTAGACAGCTATGTTAATACACTGGAGTCTGTACTCGTCTCTGCAGCTTGAGTTTCAACACCCCAAACTACAAGTACGCAAAGCAACCAAAAGAAGACAAATCTACAAATAGAACAGCTCGTCCTCGAAAAGCGACGCTTACGTTGAGAGTGGCAACTCCACAGATCGCCATCTGCTAGGCAAAGCTTAAAATATGCCTCACCTCAACTCACAAAAGCTTTACAGCAAGAAGAAGCACATGCCCACCGACGCTACATAGAGCAATTGTCAACATCTAGTACAAAACACTCACTATGGAGAGCTCACCCTACTCTAAGCTCACCGAAAGTAACCGTGATGCCTATTAAAAATCCCACAGGCGGCAGGGCGCGCAGCGATACAGACAGAGCCCGCACGTTTGCCAACCACCTTAAAAATGTCTTCCAACCAAATCCTGCCACTAGTGCGTTCACCTTGCCGACTTTACCAGATGAGCCTCAGCTTCAACATGAACCAATTGAGTTTCGCCCAAACGAAATCGTTAACATCATCAAAAATCAGCTGAATCCGAAAAAATCCCCGGGCTGCGACCTCATAACTCCCAAATTGATCATTGAGCTCCCATATTGCGCCGTTTGCACTATCACCCAGCTTTTTAATGCCATCGCAAAACTTGGCCACTTTCCAGTAAGATGAAAAAAGTAGATTATAATAATGATAGCAAAGCCAGGAAAAGACCACACAATTCCCACGTCGTATAGACCTATAAGCCTACTCTCATGCTTATCTAAACTCTTTGAAAACTACGTATTGACTCGGATAAACACATACCTAAGAGTCCAGGAAGGAATTCCGTCACATCAATTTGGGTTTCGTGAAAAGCACGGAACAATTGAGCAGGTCAACCGGATAACATAAGAAATTCGGAACGCGTTCGAAAAACGAGAGTACTGTACTGCCATATTTTTAGATGTCTCTCAAGCATTTGATAGAGTTTGGCTAGAAGGTCTAATGTACAAGATCAAGACAATGCTCCCCTACAACACCTATAAGCTTTTAGAGTCTACGACAGAAAATTTGCTGTAAGATGCAACACTGCTATAACTGACGATTTCACTATTGGAGCTGGAGTTCCTCAAGGAAGCGTGCTCGGGCCAACATTATATGTCCTCTATACAGCAGACATCCCAACAAGCACACGACTAACAACATCTACGTTTTCTGATGATACAGCCATTCCCAGTCGCTCAAAATGCCCGATGCAAGCAACTGCGCAGCTCGCTCTTCATCTGGTCGATGTTGAAAAGCTATCAGACTGGCGAATTAAAGTGAACGAACCTAAATGCAAGCACGTTACGTTCATCCTGAACAGGCAACACTGCCCGCCGCTCATGTTAAACCATACTCTACTCCCGCAAGCAAACGAAGTGACATATCTAGGAGTATACCTCGACAGAAGACTCACATGGCGCCGGCACATTGAAGCCAAAAGAACACACCTAAAGCTAAAAGCTAGTAGCCTTCATTGGCTTATCAACGCTCGGTCTCCCCTTAGTCTTGAATATAAAGTCCTGCTGTATAAACCTATATGGATGTACGGCTCTCAGTTATGGGGGAATGCCAGTAATAGCAATATTGACATAGTCCAGCGAGCTCAGTCGAAGATCTTGAGAACAATCACCGGGGTACGTTTGCAACGAAAACATACATCGCGACTTAAACATTCTACCAGTCAAAAAAGTGATCGCAGAACAGAAGGAAAAGTACTTTACCAAGCTATCGTTACACCCTAACCACCTGGCGAGAGGTCTTACAAGGTTGATCAGCCAATCACGCCTTCGTCAAAATGACTTACCCACCGACTTGAGGGACGCGCAACCAGAATGCAGTCTTATTATACTGTTAGTTAAATTTTAATGTTAAGATTCGTAAACTTATTGTTAGTCTCAAAATTAAAAGAAGATTCAATAAATAAAAGCAAAGTTTAAAAAAAAAATGTTTTTTTTATTTTATTCAATGTAGATATTCGATACACTTATTCCAGCGATTTTCCAACTTCTTGATCCCATCCGAAGGTCTGCAAAATACTCCTCCGCGGCGTTGATGACTTCCTCGCGTGAGCTGAATTTTTTATACCCTTGCAGAGGGTATTATAATTTCAGTCAAAAGTTTGCAACGCAGTGAAGGAGACATTTCCGACCCTATAAAGTATATATATTCTTGATCAGCATCACCAGGAGAGTCGATCTAGTCTTGTATTTTTAAAGTTAGGAAGTTAGGATTTTTTATGGGTTTTATATTTGGCCAATCAATCCGACATAACAAATTTCATAAGGATCGGTCGACTGTATCCTATAGCTGCCATATAACTGATTGATCGAAAATGCCATAACTTTCGTGTTTGTAAAGTTAGGAAGTTGGGATTTTCTATGGGTTTTATTTTTGGCCAATCAATCCGACCTTCTAAGTTTCATCGGCCGACTATATCCTATAGCTGCCATATAACTGAACGATTGGAAATGCCATTACTTTGGTGTTTTTAATGTTAGGAAGTTGGGATTTTTTATGAGTATTAAGAATGCATCATATGAATAATTTTGGAGAATATAATTTACAGAATATTCTGCAAGGGTATATCAACTTTGGCTCCGCCCGAAGTTAGCTTTCCTTTCTTGTTTATTAATGAGATATCGTTTCAGGTTCGGGAAGAGATAATAGTCCGAGGGAGCCAAATCGGGTGAATAAGGTGGATGACGAAGCAATTGGAGCTTATTTTAGCCGTGGTTGCTACGCTCTTGTGCGCCGGAGCATTGTTTTGCAAAAACAACATTTTTTTTCGCTTCA
The DNA here is from genome assembly GCA_036346975.1 of Drosophila prolongata. NCBI lineage: Eukaryota > Metazoa > Arthropoda > Insecta > Diptera > Drosophilidae > Drosophila > Drosophila prolongata. Next base: position 3,958,611 of record JAYMZC010000320.1, read on the forward strand.
TGTGAAGCCGTTTTGCAGCGATTTCGGTCTTCAATCGCTCGAACAATGCACAGTAATACTCGCTGTTGATGGTTTTTCCTTTTTCGAGGTAGTCCACGAAGAGTATGCCATGACAATCCCAAAAAACTGACGCCATAACCTTTCCGACCCATCGAGCCTGCCTCGGCCGCTTCGAAGCACTCGTGCCTTCTTTGGGCCGTTGCCGGGCACTCATTCTGTTCTCTGGTGTGTAATTGTGAATCCAGGTTTCATCAACAGTTACCAATCGACACCAAAAGTCCGCCGGCTTCCGCATCAGTAAGTCCAAACACTCTTTCGAACCGCTCTCGCGTTCGAGTTTTTGGTCCGGAGTGACCATGCGCGGCACCCAGCGGCAGGATAACTTTTTCATATGCAGAATCTCGCTCAAAATATGGCGTGTGCGCTTAGTACTGATCTTTGTGGCATCTGCTAACTCGCGCACTTTCACTTTGCGATCAGCCAATACCATTTCACGTATTTTTTTGACATTGTCCTCTCTAACCGCATCGGAAGGCCTGCCGCTGCGAACTTCATCGGTAGTGGAGGCCACCACAAAACTCGAAACTCGAAACCAATATTTCACGGTGTAATCTGAGGGAGCATTTGCCCCATAATATTTGTCCAATTTTTCTTTTGTTTCCTTCACAGTTTTGCCTCTCAAAATATAATGTTTTATGAGAGAACGAAAATCGTTTTTGTCCATATTCAACATGATGCGAGTGCACTTTGTATTAATACTAATAAATTGTTTTAGTTTTCGTAATTCTTATCTGTGTTTTCTTTTCTTATATCCCCGCCGTTTCTCCTTTGTGCATGCACTTTAACTTATTTACGCTCCCGCTCTCTTGCTCTCTTTGCTTTGAAAGTTCTAAGCGTGCAGTTTCTGCGCTCTTGCGGTACTTATAACTGCTCGCTTATAAATTTCAATTCGCTTTCATGGTACAGTGGTCCCAATAAATAAAATGAATAATACAAATTTAGTCTGCTTCTGCAAAAAATGCAGCCTCGTAATCAGGGCTGACCAGTCTAATATGACTTGCTGTCTGTGTGAAAATATGGTGCACACCAAGTGCGCCGGCTTTACTGGCCGGACAAGTGATGACCTTTCAAAGGGGCCCAATTTGCAGTTTTGTTGTGACGCTTGTGACGATTGTGTCGAGGTTGCGAACGAGATGAAATCGTTCATGCGCCAAACTAAAGGCGTCCTGATGGGGCTGATTAGCTGTTTCGGAGTTGCTAGAGATAGTTTTCGCCGAGCTGATGATCTCCTCTCCGCGCTGGACTCGCAGTTTAATAGTCGTAAGCTATTAGAAGAGTCCCCTAAGCGCAAAAAGGCCGCTGGTGGTAAGGACCAAAAGGGGAACACCCCGCAACCGAAATCAAAAGAACAACAGAGCATTCCGGCGGATCAGCAGCTGATTTCAGCAAACCCTCAAATGTTGCTAAGATCAGCAGCTAAAAAAGATTCGGTATCCGAACAATCCGTTACAGAATGCATGCAACCAGGGACTTCTAAGAATTCCGATTTGTCCGTAGTGGTTTCACAATGTAGCATCAGAATGTAGCATCAGAATGTAGCATCACCACCACAAGGGACTACTGAGTCCGGACAACCGGCTCAAGTTGGTTTTGCAGAAACAATGTCTGCTCCACCAAAATCCCTTTCAGTGGTTCCACTAAAGAAACAAATTTTCATTTCTCGGCTTTCCCCTGATCAAACATCTTCTGATGTATTGTCTTATATACAAGATAATACTAAAGCCGATTGAAATAGTGTAAAGGTGGAAAAGTTTAAGTTTTCTTATGCTAGAGACATTTCATCTTTCAAGATAACTGTCCCTAACGAGCTTTTTGAAGCGATATGCTCGGGCGACTTTTGGCCGGATAATATGGTTGTAAAAGAGTTCGAGGCTAAGATAAAGAAGAAGGGGCCCGTGGACGTAAAACTTCCTAGTCGAGGCCAAACCAGTGTACCAATTTCAAAAAAAACTAACTTCTAACCTCCTTCTTTCCTATCAGAATTCAAGAGGTTTGCGTAGCAAACTCACTAAATTGTATTCCGATAGCCTTTCCTTTGCATCTCATTTTATTGTGTTCACAGAAACCTGGTTAAAGCCGGAGATCTTTAGCTCCGAAGTTTTTCTAGATAATTACGCAATATATAGGTATGACCGTCCCTCTAGACGGGGAGGTGGAGTCTTAATTGGAGTTGATTCAAACCTCCCGTCTGAGGAGTTATTTTTTGATGAATTCAATACCATTGAATTTATTTGTGTAAAGTTATCGCTTCCTGGTAACTTTATATACATAACTTGCTCATATATTCCGCCGTTGTCTGAACTTCCTGATTATTTAAATCACCTATCCGTTATTAAGTCCGTTGCAAATAAGCTTTCCGATAGGGATCAGTTGGTAGTTCTAGGTGATTTTAATATACCTGGAGTTACTTGGTCCACTGAGGATGGATCGAATGTCTTACTACCTATTGCACAGCATGATTTTATTGACGGCCTGCTTGACATATCTCTTTTTTAAGTAAACCATGTTCAAAATTCATTAGGTCGCCTACTTGATTTGTGTTCTGTATCAAATCCTGAAGGCGTGTTTCTGTCCAGAGTAGCACCACTCACGCAACCTGAAGATCCATATCACCCATCAATCGAACTTTCATTTGATACGGGTAGAGTTATAGAAGAAAAATCAGAAAAATCCAAACGAATGAATTGTTTTCGCAAGGCAGACTTTCTGAGGCTACATAATTTTATTTCTGGCTTTAATTGGTCTGATCTTTACTTATGCATTAATATGTCCGATGCAGTTAATGTTTTTTACACTGCAATAAACTCATTTTTTAATTCCTGTGTTACGTGGTACTATCCGTCAACTTCCAATAAATCACCTTGGTTTAGCAAAGAGTTGACACACTTAAGAAATGTAAAGTCCAGACTTTTTAGGAAATATAAAAATACCGGTTCTCAATCTGTTTTTACTAGATATTTAAGTGCTCGGTCAAGATTTACCGTGCTTAATGCTCAGTGTTATAATAGTTACTTAAACCGTTGTAAGGTCCAGTTCTCTCAGGACCCGAAACAGTTTTATAATTTTGTTAACACCAAGCGTAAATCTAATTCTTTTCCTTCCTCGCTGTCGTTCGAAAACATGACGGCAACCACAGATCAGGCAATAGCCGATTTATTTGGCCAATTTTTTCAAACGACTTACTCTACTTTAGATTATTCATCACAGCCTTATTCTTACACCATATCCAAGTCAAACCTCATATTCTATCCCACTTTAACAGAAAGTTTTTTTCTTCTTTTGGATCTTCTTCGTATTAAGCCTGTTTATTCGCCAGGGCCCGATGGTATTCCTGGGTGCGTGCTTAGGTATTGCGCTAAGGCCCTGTGCAAACCTCTTCACAAGTTGTTTACCTTATCTCTAGAAACCTCCCAATTCCCAAATATTTGGAAGGAATCATTCCTAACTTTACAAACATTTCCGATCAATCAGTTAAATGGCAGCTATAGGATATAGTCGGCCGCTCCCGGCCGTTCCGACATATATACTGCGTGCAAAGGAAAGAAGGGTGTGTGCAAAGTTTCAATTCGATAGCTTTAAAACTGAGAGACTAGTTCGCGTAGAAACAGACATACGGACAGACAGACGGACAGACGGACATGCTTATATCAACTCAGGAGGTGATCCTGATCAAGAATATATATACTTTATAGGGTCGGAAACGTCTCCTTCACTGCGTTACAAACTTCTGACCAAAATTATAATACCCTCTGCAAGGGTATAATAACTCCTCAGACGGGAGGTTTGAATCAACTCCAATTAAGACTCCACCTCCCCGTCTAGAGGGACGGTCATACCTATATATTGTGTAATTACCTAAAAAAACTTCGGAGCTAAAGATCTCCGGCTTTAACCAGGTTTCTGTGAACACAATAAAATGAGATGCAAAGGAAAGGCTATCGGAGGAATACAATCTAGTGAGTTTGCTACGCAAACCTCTTGAATTCTGATAGGAAAGAAGGAGGTTAGAAGTTAGTTTTTTTTTAAATTGGTACTAGGAAGTTTTACTTCTTCTTTATCTTAGCCTCGAACTCTTTTACAATCATATTATCCGGCTAAAAGTCGTCCGAGCATATGGCTTCAAAAAGCTCTTTAGGGACAGTTATCTTGAAAGATGAAATGTCTCTAGCATAAGAAAACTTAAACTTTTCCACCTTTACACTATTACAATCGGCTTTAGTTTTATCTTGTATATAAGACAATACATCAGAAGATGTTTGATCAGGGGAAAGCCGAGAAATGAAAATTTGTTTCTTTAGTGGAACCACTGAAAGGGATTTTGGTGGAGCAGACATTGTTTCTGCAAAATCAACTTGAGCCGGTTGTCCGGACTCAGTAGTCCCTTGTGGTGGTGATGCTACATTATGAGAGATAGGTGGATCCACTAATTGTGAAACCACTACGGACAAATCGGAATTCTTAGAAGTCCCTGGTTGCATGCATTCTGTAACGGATTGTTCGGATACCGAATCTTTTTTAGCTGCTGATCTTAGCAACATTTGAGGGTTTGCTGAAATCAGCTGCTGATCCGCCGGAATGCTCTGTTGTTCTTTTGATTTCGGTTGCGGGGTGTTCCCCTTTTGGTCCTTACCACCAGCGGCCTTTTTGCGCTTAGGGGACTCTTCTAATAGCTTACGACTATTAAACTGCGAGTCCAGCGCGGAGAGGAGATCATCAGCTCGGCGAAAACTATCTCTAGCAACTCCGAAACAGCTAATCAGCCCCATCAGGACGCCTTTAGTTTGGCGCATGAACGATTTCATCTCGTTCGCAACCTCGACACAATCGTCACAAGCGTCACAACAAAACTGCAAATTGGGCCCCTTTGAAAGGTCATCACTTGTCCGGCCAGTAAAGCCGGCGCACTTGGTGTGCACCATATTTTCACACAGACAGCAAGTCATATTAGACTGGTCAGCCCTGATTACGAGGCTGCATTTTTTGCAGAAGCAGACTAAATTTGTATTATTCATTTTATTTATTGGGACCACTGTACCATGAAAGCGAATTGAAATTTATAAGCGAGCAGTTATAAGTACCGCAAGAGCGCAGAAACTGCACGCTTAGAACTTTCAAAGCAAAGAGAGCAAGAGAGCGGGAGCGTATATAAGTTAAAGTGCATGCACAAAAGAGAAACGGCGGGGATATAAGAAAAGAAAACACAGATAAGAATTACGAATACTAAAACAATTTATTAGTATTAATACAATGTGCACTCGCGAAGCGAACGGAGTTTAAATTTATGTTTGAATAACCGGAAGAAAATTAAAATTGTTTTGATAAATGCCACCGATGGGAATAAACGAAAACAAAATATAAAATTCGAAGCGCAGAAAAAAAACACGACCATTCACTTTGAAAGTCAAAGACGAAGTGAAATTAGTGTAAGATACTTTAGATTGAATGTTATTTCTGAAGCCATTTATTACAAAAGACGTTAGCTCCAAGAGTTTTTCATATAATTGATTTACAAAGATGTTGCGAGGTTTATTAACATTTTCGATAAGCTTTTGGATGGCAGACAACTAGGATATACTACAGAGGTATTACTCGTATTTGATTTATTTCACTTCTTATGAAGGGGAATAACAAATGACTCATTCGAAATTAGTGGGAAGTGAGAAGTTGGCATTTGTGTATTAAAGCACGCAGTCTGGAACACCGTCGGGAGCCGGGAAAGGTTTAACTTTATGGAGATCAAAGAGAAGCAAGCTTCCGTTTAAGCTCGGATAAAAAATTAAGTTTGACTTAGACAGGGCATATGATTAATATGGATTTTGACTGGATGAATCTGAATACGTTGTCCGGAAAACGAGAAAAATTGCTTGGCTGATCAGTGTTTGCCGTAGAATTTTCAAATGATAGCGATAATAGGTAGGAGGCTGATTTCCGCTTAATGTTAACATAATTATAAAATGGTTTTGAATCTTGTGAAAATTGGACCCTACAAAGTGGCAGATGGCTTTTAGAACACCGGGCGTTAACCACGGTATCTGGAAAAAGAGGGTTGCAATGAGCACATTTTTCATTATTGAAAAGTCTGGACATAACATTTTTAGGTAAGACAACTTTTTATTAAACCATTGAGGTTTATTGAAAATTAATGGATAGTAAAATGGTTAACACATATATAAGTAGGAATTAAAATCATTGTAAAAGATATTAACGGCCTTAGCCATGTTGGTACGTGAATAAAGTTTGGACCAGTCAAAGGCGGATATAAATATTGGGTTGACCGAAACAAAACCGGTGATTTTTTCAAAAAAAGTAAAAACATTTTTTTGAGTTTTAGAATGAACTTTAATCAATTATATATTTTCCATTTTGTTGGATGACCTTTCGACTTTTCTTTAAATTCATTATTCCACGCTCATAGAAATTCTGGCCTTTAGCTGCAAAAAACTGAAGCAAGTGGGATTTTATGTCCTTGTCATTATCAGAAGTTTGACCATTCAAAGAGTTTTGCAAAGACCGAAACAAATGGTAGTCTGAGGGTGCAAGGTCAGGGCTATATGGTGAATGCATCAAAAATTCCCAGCCAAGTTCACTTAGTTTTTGACGACTGACCAAAGATGTGTGCGGTCTAGCGTTGTCCTGGTGGAATATGACACCTTAACGATTGACCAATTCTAGTCGCTTCTCCTTGATAGCTGTATTCAATTTGTCCAGTTGCTTACATAAGACATCCGAATTAATTGTTTGGTTCCTTTTAAGCAGCTCAAAAAATATACCACACCCTTCCAATCCCACCAAACTGACAGCATAATCTTCTTTTGAAAAATCTCTTAAACGGAATTTGACAAACCAACATTGACACTGTTTCTTTTTTATGGCTTTGTCACCATACACATCACGTACATTTTTAGCAACCTGAGCTGCATTTTTTCCTTTACGGAAATAATAAAGTAAAATAAGACGAAAATGCTCCTTTGTGGGATCCATATTAAAATTGCCGCCAAACAAATTTAAATAAAATTACGCGCGTTTTTTTCTAAAGCAAGGTAAAAGCACCAGCTGATATTTGACAAAAGCAAAAATGCAATAACAGATTTGAAACAAAACACAAGACCTGTACACGTCTTCAAGAGGTTTTAAGGAGGTTTATTTGGAATAGAGCAGCGACAAGCAAACCGTCAATAGACATTCTGCGCTAAAGGAAGTAAAATATTCCAAGAAACACTAGCTATATTAAAATCACCTATTACTTAAAGCTAATCCCTATTTGACAGTTTTTTAGAAATGAACTGGATAACAGACAGGTGATTCGCATAAATTGCGAACTCAGTTAAAGGTGGGGTATATTAACAAGTAATTAACTGTAAATTGTGTACTTACCCGGGAAAATTTCGGAGCTAGGAATCTTTAACACAGCTTACTAAGTAAGCATCTTGTGTTGTAATAGGAAAAAAGAAAGGTGGAGGCAAGTTTTTTGGGGCAGAAGAGGATGGAGTGAGAGCTGGGGATGGTATTTTGTTTTTCCCTTGAACAATTTGCAAAGATGCAAAATGCCCACAAGGAATATAAATCTTAAAGGATAGTCCTTTCCCAGCATAGGAGAATTTATATTGTTTAAACACCATATCGTCAACTTGGACTTTGTTACGGATATAAGCCCTAATATTCATTGATGAGAGGTCTGGGGCAAGCCTTTAAATAAATATTTTTTAGTTGGGGCACCCGAACCAGCCATAGACTGCCCACCGACGTCGATTTTTGCGCTTGATGGAATTAGATTAGATTATTGAGCTGCGATTCAAACGCCAAAAACAGGTCCGTATTTTTACGGCAGTCGCATATTGATTCCGTAACACTGCATTTTGAGAGCCTTTAGGCGGAGTACCCGCAGTAATACCGTAGTCCACTCCTCTGATCGATGGCATCGCCCGATTAGCCAAGAGTATTGGAGTCAACAGTTTTATCACATATATGGCAAAGAGTTCTCTGCTGAGATAACTTTCATTCAGTAGTTGCGGGAACATAGTGCCATTATGACTCTTAATCGAAAAACTATATGTACAAAAGAAGCGAACTAAACATCTCAATTCTCAAAACCTTTGAGAGAAAGATTGGGGAGAGCGACAGATCGGAAGCGTAAAACCGTTTAACTTTGATTAAAAGCACCTCGAAACGAGATAGCGGTAGCTATCCCTAAACAGGGTAGACAGAGAGAGTGATAGATCGGGACCGTAACAACGTCAAGTTTTGCCGTTTAAACAGCTTCATAACGATGTTCTACTCCTCAGATTTCAGAGAGGTGGCATTTCGATTCAACAGCGCCCAGCTGAGACCAAGACAATGAAACTTCAAAAGGCAGCCAATAGAAATACAATAACCACAAGTGATAATAGTTATTCAAAACTTTGGATATCCTTTTTTTTTACTTTTCTTTGAAATCACTTAAATTTTGATCGTTTGTAACGTGACCGATCCTCACTTTTGCAAAAACGAATTTTGATAGTCGCCCGATCCGGCTCGTTCCGACTACTACCTGCAATAGATACCACCTGCAATAGAACGTCAACTTTTGGGAAAGTTTCAACCTTTAAAACTGAGAGACTAGTTTGCGTAGAAACGGACGGACAGTCGGAGATGGCTAGATCGACTCTCCTGGTGATGGTGATCAAGAATATATATACTTTATGGGGTCGGAAATGTCTCCTTCACTGCGTTGCAAACTGTTGACTGAAATATAATTTCCGTCAATTTTATGCTCTGCAAGGGATTATTGAGCCAAGTAATCAGCTCCTTAAAGATTACAGAGACTGTATCCACGTTTGTTAAGCTGTAGTGTTATTTGCAGTTTTGCCCCAGATCAGGCCAATAGCGAAATGGATTGTATTTCAAAGATGGTATGACAGCAATTCTTTTTGCAGCTGTTGTGATGCAGCACGATTTAAGAAGTTGTTACTTAACCTTTATAAAATATACACCCCAAGGCTACTTTGTCATTCTTCCCGTAGTTCCGGTGTTTCCAAGTTTATTTCCAGATCGTCTACGTCCTAGTAAAAAATCAGTTTTTACTGATTATCGTTTAAAGGAATATAGGGAGACAGAGGGGGCATTGGTATTTGGGTACCATTTGGAAAGATATTATCCATACCAAACTGCAAAAGCGTTGTTAGAATAGATTAGGGCCATGGCATTCCTTTAAAGGGAAGCAACTTTAAAATAACTAAGCTTTAAAAAAGACTGACGATTAATGTGTCAAACGTTGCTTAAGTCGACGAAGCAGATCTAAAGTTTTTCTAATGGTTAGAGACGGGCGGGAAAAGTTTAATGAAAACAAAAAAGTTAAGGGGTTATCCGAGTCTTAAATTTGTTGTACAATAATGTATAAGGTTTGACCAACTTTGTGTAAAAATTTGAACCAAAAATATTAAAAATTGAGCCGTTGAGGCAGGCTTAAACTTGACCACATCAAAAATTGTGTCCTTGCGGTAGGCAAAATATCTCCGTCAATTTGTATCTCAAATCAAAAAACCAAAGTTATTCTGATAGTGTATGTGTCTGGCTTGTCCTTTACAAGCCATTTTTTTTTAAATTAAAAATTGAATTTTTTGTTGCGCTTTTTATAAAAAGTGTCATTTTTTACGTAAATTTTGGCCATATTTTGGCTTATAAAATGATTTGTAATTGAAAAAAAAAAATTCCTTCGTTAAGGACAACAAAAACATGTCTAAACGAAGTGTGCAAAAGCAGAAGTGGATCGGTACAATAGTTTTTGAGAAAACGTGACAACCGACTTCAAAAAAGTGGTTTTGAGAAAATCAGTTTACAGTGCCGCATCTGTTGTGACTCATTCGACGAGCTGGGTTTTAATCTTCTCCCATTCCTAGTTTTGCTTCGATCGACTTGAAATTTTCGGACAACATTCCTGACACTTTGTACTATTATATAAAATAGTTTGAAAAAAATGAATTTTTTGAAGTGTCAAGACCCTTAAGTAAAAGATTACTCTGTAGTTGGAGGCTAAAGTGGGATTTGCTTTCCTTAAATCCTGGGGTAAATTCTGACCTGAGTACTGAATTCGATTAGAATTTTCATCTATTACATCCTTGACAAAGTCATGCCAATCACCTCTTATGCGACTATGGTCTATTACTGTAGACATAACTGTAAGGACTCGGCCTTTTCCATGGTTTTAAACCTTAACTATCGCAGGTGCTGTCCTTTGATCTTCTAGTCGTGGCAGCATAGCTCATGGCAAAGTCCTGGCTTTTCTTGGCAAGGTCGTATATTTTGTCGGAATTTGCGTTCTAGTTTCTGCAGTTTAAATAGGTATAACATTTTGACAATTTAATATACTATTGAGATGGCTAGTCATACCATGATTTGCGCAGCGCTAGGGCGGCATCCACTGAAGTGAACTCAAGAAAGTAATGTTTGTATTCTAGGAAGTGGTCCTTGATAAATCTTTCGAATAATGCAAATTTATTTAGAAATTCAAAAAATGGTTGTAGGAAATATTGTAGGAGGATCTTTAGACTATTTACGTTTTAGTTGACTTTTTTATATTTATGGTGCTTCGTGGTTTAAAGCTGCTGATGACCGAATACCGATTTTCTTTGGAAACTCGCCGCACTTTCGGTGAATGAACAGAAAAGGAGATGGCTAACGGTCCTGATTTTCACAAGAAAATGTTGTTCAGCGATGAAGCTCACTAATTATTAAAGTAAAATTTCAACTATTAGGTTTTCAAAAAAGTCATGCTGTATTTTTGCTAGTTGTCGCTGCAAGAGCGTAGTTCTAGTTTTCGCATCGGGTCATGCTATATCTTTTTGGAAAGCTCTTTTCACGCGCTAACACGTGTTTGATTGATTGCTGTTTCTTTTTAGTCGTTCGTGAGTTATAGCGTCGCAAACATGGAACAAAATAAAGAGAAAATACGGCATATTTTATAGTACTACTACGATAAAACCAATAATGCATCTCAAGACGTCAATAAAATTTGTGCACTTTATGGACCCGATACAGTTTCCATTTCCACCGCACAACAATGGTTTCAACGTTTTCGTTCTGCTTTGGAGGTGATCGAAGATGCGCCACTCTCAGGAATGCCTGTCGTCGAAAATTGAGATAAAATCGCTGAATTGGTAGCAGTCGTAGCATTGGTCAAGAGCTGGTCATGAGTCATCAAACCGTTATAAACCATTTTAAGAAGCTTGGAGGCACTAAGAAGCTCGATGTATGGGTGCCACATGAATTGACATCGTTGACCGTATCGACGCATGCTTCAGAATTGCAACAAAATCGACCTGTTTTTTCTGTTTTTTAAGCTTATGGTGACTGGCGATGAAAAGTGAGTCATTTACGACAACGTTAGGCACAAACGGTCGTGGTCGAAAATCGGTGAAGCAGACCAGACGGTGACCAAGCCTGGATTGACGGCCAGGGAATTTCTTCTGTGTGTTTGGTGGGATTGGCAGGAAATCATCCACTATGAGCTGCTTCCCTATGGCCAAACGCTCAATTCGGACCTGTATTGCCTACAACTGGACCGCTTGAAGGCAGCACTCATGCAGAACAGACCATCTTTGATCAACAGAGCCCGCATTTTCTTCCATCAGGACAACGCCAGGCCACACAAATTTTGTAAAATATGTCAAAAATAAGAATTATATAAATAAATATATATTTTTGTTTTTTTTAATTTTTGTTAAACACGCCACACAAGGACGGACCTTGTTTTCGTGTATTGACAAATTATTTCTCAAGATCCCAAAAAAGCAAAAAAGAAAAGTAATAATAATTAAATAAAAAAAAAGTTTATCCTGGCCAAAGTGAACAATAAAATGGGAAGAGTCTAAGGTCTCTAAAAACACCGCAAATGTGGTTCCTGTTTCTACACATACATATAATAGCTTTAAATTCATTAAAAACAAGAAAGAACGCTATTGTCGAGTGCCTCGACAATTAGATACCCGTTACTCAGCTAAATAACTGTGTACAATGTAAATACATACATATGTATATGCTTACATACATACACACATACGCCATTGTTTGACTCAGACCTCCAACTTGGCTGACTTGATTTGATTTGCATAGTTCTTGGGATATACATAGTTCGGTATTGACAAATGAAACCCATCCCAATTTCCTTTAATAGAAATCCTTATCGAGAATTAACGTTGACTCTGTTGAGCACCTTGGCCAGCTGTTCCAAAGTCATCCGTTAGATGGCGCCATGAAAGGCGGAAATGTAGGCGCTAGCCAGGCTTAAGCGTTTAATGGGTTTTTGGGCGTTAGAGTGGGCGTGGCAAACTTTTATTAGGCCAATCGATAGGTATTGACGAAACAAATACATATCAATTAAAATTTTCATAATAGCATCAAAACTGTGCCACAGCTTGTGGCTTGTGGGCGTCAGAGGGGGCGTGGCACCATTTTGAAACCAACTTGCGCTGCGTAGGAACTCCTAAAATCTACATGCCAAATGCCAATCTTCTAGCTTTTATAGTTTCCGAGATCTCAGCGTTCATACGGACAGACAGACAGACAGACGGACAGACAGACGGACAGACGGAGAGACGGACAGACGGACATGGCTAGATCGACTCGGCTAGTGATCCTGAACAAGAATATATATACTTTATAGGGTCGGAAACGCTTCCTTCTACCTGTTACATACTTTTGCACGAATACAATATACCCTTTTACTCTACGAGTAACGGGTATAAAAAGTTTTTAGAACTCGTTAAGTCGCAACTGTGAAAGTCGAAATATTTAAAATAAATTTTCTAAGATGATATTTCATATGACAACAAATATTTTAATTACTTTTCCATAAAGGGTAAAACCTTTAGTCGGTCTAAGCATTACTACTCATCTGTGTTTATAACACAAATAAAAAAAAAGAAAGATGTCGGCAGCTGAAATTTAACTTGGGGTGCTTAGATTTCTGGTCAGACGTTCTAACCCCTAGGCTACTCGGACAGGGTTAGAACCATTTTGTGGTCATTTTAGAAAATGTTTCCTATGTTATAGAAAATATTTCTATATTTAAGAAAATATTTCTATATTTAAGAAAATAATTCTATATTTAAGAAAATATTTCTATATTTTAGAAAGCGTTTCTATTTTTTAGGGTTATCGAATTTTTAAGGTTAATTTCAGAAAATTTTTTAGGGCAGAATTTCTAATTTGAAGAAAACAATTTCTAAAAACAAGTACCATTTTTACTAAAATATAGAAATTCTTTCTTGGATTTAGGGTGAGTTTAGTTTATGGCGACAATTTCTACATTTGAGAAACACTTTCTTGATTTAAGAAAAGTTTTCTTGTTTTGAGAAAAAAATTCCTTGAAAATAGAAATCTTTTCTTGGATTTAGAAAAAATAAAGTTTTAAGAAAAATTTCTAAAATTTAGGGTTAATTTTGCTATGAGTGTAACAGGCCTAGACGGCCAATAGGGACACATGGCATACAATGTGTGTCATCACCATGTATGTTATTTTATAAATCTGTAATGCTTTGCTGCTATCTGAGACGAATTCGAAATCATTTGGTTCAATTTCAGCGATTTTTTTCTGATTGTTTGCGTCGAGTAGAATATTTTTCTAGTCCTTAAAAGCGTCGATAGAGAAACGAGTGCTTATTGCACGATTTCGAATTCAAAGAATTTACATAGACATTATTCTTCATTTAGCTAGTACATGGATGAACCGATGGAGATGGAGGCAGCATGCCTTAAGATACTTAAGACCATAATCGAAAAAGCTGATTGATTTTTGGCATTAAAACTGCAGGATAAATACTTCCACAAAATTATCACATTATATAATGTACCGAAGCAGTTACAAATCCATGTTATACACGAATCTTAAGATGCGGCTGAGCTCATGAGCACATAGAAAACAATATCGTGACCTATATCGTGATTTGATATTATGATGACTGTAATTCAATTTCTTACCATTCTCTTGGAACACTAGGATATTTATACCCGTTACTCGTAGAGTAAAAGGGTATATTGTATTCGTGCAAAAGTATGTAACAGGTAGAAGGAAGCGATTCCGACCCTATAAAGTATATATATTTGTAGTAGGCCACCTTATGCCCGATAAACTTTCGATTGTTAATGTTAAGCTAACATTAAGTCTAACATAATCTTTAAGCAAGCCCAATGTTAAGCATTCTTGGTATGTGCATTGAATATAGCGAACGTGTTTTAATAAAAAGTGCCTAAAGTATTAAATATACCGGTCCTCCTACAAATTCAGAAGTGGGATAAATCTACGCAATGGACGATATAAACTTCAACAATTTCTCGGTTGTCCAACTGAAAAGATGGCTTTCCGCGTTGGGAATGCCAACTCAAGGCCTTAAGGCCGAATTGATGGCTCGTCTTGGGCGTGTTCCTCCCGAGGAGCGCGACCAGGCACCACGCGAAGACGCCAACCCAAATTCTGGAGAAGATCGGCCCGTTAAGGAGGATTCTGAAGAAGATCAACCCGCTAACGAAGATTCCGAAGAAGTTCAAGGCGACGCTTCCGCCCATCAACTTGAGGGCGCCGAGGGCAACGTGAACATCGCACCAGCGGCTTCTCAGAGGGTGTTCTCCCGAGATGCCCTTGAGCAACATGAACTTCTTGCCATCATAAGGCAGCTGCAGGCAGAAGTAAGTGCGCATCGCAATTTGTTGCAACAAGCGCAGACATGTGGCGCCGCACAACAACAAGCAGTTGACAATAGTGGCAACCTCGGAGACTCGAACATTCTACCGCGGTCGCAAGTGCATGCATCGTCTGGCAACCCTGCCAGTCTGATCGTGCTACCGACCTTAGACGACAATGCATCTGGTGGCGGCATTACAAGCTCAAACGTTTTGCCAGCCCTGCAAGGCATTGCATCGAGTGGCAACAGCAGTGGTTTGGCAGTATTCGGCTCAACGAACAACAACACCGCCGTTTTCAACGCCGACAGAGCTGCCAGCCGAGCTGCATCAGCAACATCGTTATCTTTCGCCAAAGAAGCAGCCATAGACTTTGACGAAAATATGTGTGCTCGCATCTGGGTGGAGCACCTTAAGAACATTGGTCAGGTATATGTTTTGGCCGACGACTGTCTAAGGATGCTGTTCATCACCAAGCTGAAAGGAAAGGCACAGCGTTGGTTACATGCCAACCCCACTAGAATGCTGGAACCTTTCGATTGGAACAAATCATCGAAGGAGTGCCATCAGCCAATTTAAGGGATCAAGCACGCATTCAACGATTCGCCAACCCGGAGCAGATGCAGCAAGCCTTCGCAAATATCTGCCTCCCGCAGATAAACGAGACCAACGCAGCGAAGAAGACATCGATGGAGGCCTCTGGAAACAACGAAGTGCGCTGCAGAAACTGTAACTCCAAGGGCCATTTCGCAAAGGATTGCCGCAAGCCAAAAAGGGCTCCCGGATCTTGTTTCGCATGCGGAGAAATGGGGCACTTCGTAGGGCAATGCCCTAAGAGGAAGAGCGCTAGCGACAACAACAACTATGTAAGATCTATGCAAATTTATTTCGTTTCTTTTTCTAATGTACCAATTATTGCAGAATGTCTCATAGACTCAGGCAGCGCGATTTCATTTATAAAACTTTCCAAAGTCCCATATGGAATACATATTACTAAAGTTAAGACTTCATATTTTGGTATAAATAAGAGCCAACTTAATGTAAAAGGAAAAACTTTGTGTTTTATCATGAAAAAAGGAATAAAAATTTGTTTTGATTTAATAATTGTCGCCGATGAGTCCATGAGCCATGACGCAATTCTGGGAAGGGATTTCATGGATATCTTTGGTTTAAGCATTAATCTAGACACCCTGGACATTATTAAGGATAGTAGTTGTAATATTAACAAAAATAACTCCCTGTCTCACACTTGCAACTTGAACCTGTATTGTGGAACGAAGGATCAACGACATAGAATGGCTGATTTATCTGAAGATGTTTGTACGGATTCTCTAGGACATTTAACTAAAAATGAAACTGTTAAAGAGCAACTGTTAGGAAATGAGACTGTTAAAGAGCAACTGTTAGGAAATGAGACTGTTAAAGAGCAACTGTTAGGAAATGAGACTGTTAAAGAGCAACTGTTAGGAAATGAGACTGTTAGGGAACAATTTATGGAAGGAGATACTGTTAAGAAGCAACTATTAGAAAATAAAACTTTTAAGGAGGAACTGTTAGGAATACAAACCGAAAAACTGACAAAGAGCATTTTAGCAGAAACGTTTGATGAGGATATGTTAGGCATCAACATAGTTGATAATCAATTCCCGGATTATAGCATTGGTAATGAAATCGACTACGAAACCAAGTGCAGGTTTGTCAAAATGTTTAAAACGTTATACGGTACTGCAAAAAGACCAGGAATACCTTTTATCAGATGTGAAATGAAAATTAACATAGAAAAATCGAAGCCGTTTAGTTGTTCACCTAGGCGGCTATCATATAGTGAAAAGGATCAGCTTCAGAAAATGTTAGACGAATACCTAGATAAAGGCATTATAAGAAATAGCGACTCAGAATATGTTTCCCCAATCGTGTTGGTAAAGAAGAAAACTGGTGATCTTAGATTGTGCATAGACTATCGAAAGCTTAATAAAGTTCTAATAAAAGACAACTATCCTCTGCCTTTAATAGATGACCTCTTGGATAAGCTAGTCAATAAAAGTGTATTTTCAAAGCTCGATCTGAAAAATGGATATTTCCACGTATTCGTGAGCAATGATTCGATAAAGTATACGTCTTTTGTGACTCCTTTAGGACAGTTTGAATTTTTGAGGATGCCCATGGGAATAAAAAATGCTTCAGCCGTTTTTCAACGCTTCGTAAACAAGATTTTTTCCGATTTGATCAGAGAAAATAAAGTTATTGTATATATGGATGACATAATGGTAGCCAGCACAGATATAGAGGAACATTTAAGTACATTAAAGGAAGTATTTATACGTTTAGTTAATAATAGGTTAGAGCTGCGGCTGGATAAGTGTGAGTTTATGCAGTCAAGCATAAAATATTTAGGATTCTTCATAACTAAAGAAGGAATTAGAGCAGATGATAGAGGTCTTGATGCTATTGAAAACTTTCCGATCCCAGAAAAATTACACAACGTTCAAAGCTTTTTGGGTTTATGCTCATATTTCAGACGCTTCATAAAAGATTTTTCTATTTTAGCCAAGCCACTTTACGATATGTTAAGAAAAGATAAGGACTTCACGTTTACAGAGAAAGAGTTTAATTGTTTTTTAAATCTTAAGAAAAAACTAATCGAGTCCCCTGTCTTGGCTATTTATGATCACAAAGACGATGTCGAGTTACATTGCGATGCAAGCTCTTTAGGTTTCGGTGCAGTTTTAATGCAAAAGAAAGGGGATGGAAAATTTCATCCCGTGTTCTATTTCTCAAAGCGAACAACAGAAACTGAGTCCAAGTACCACAGCTTTGAGCTAGAAACATTGGCTATCATATACGCCCTTCGCAGATTTCGAATTTACCTTCACGGAAGGCATTTTAAGATAATAACCGATTGTAATTCTTTAACCCTTACTTTAAATAGGGTTGACCTAAACCCTAGAATTGCCCGGTGGGCACTGGAACTTCAAAATTTTGATTACGAAGTAGTTCACCGATCGGGAAATAAAATGCAGCACGTAGATGCTCTAAGTAGGTGTCATATATTAACGATTGAGGCCAATAGTTTCGAAGATAATCTGTTAATCTGTCAATCAAAAGATTCAAAAATTTTACAAGTTCGAGACCAGCTAGAGAAAAATCAACTTAAAATGTTTGAAATGAGAAACGGGGTCGTGTACAGAAAATCGAACGACGACAGATTGTTATTTTATGTCCCTGAAGAAATGGAGAGTCATATTTTACATAAATATCACAATGAACTTGGACACATTGGTAGAGATAAAATGTTAGACGCCATTTTAAAAACATATTGGTTTGATAAAATGAAAGAAAAGTGCAGTAGTCACATTGAAAATTGCCTAAAATGTGTTGCATTTGCTCCAAAAACGGGTAAATCAGAAGGTTTTCTGCATAGTATTCCAAAAGGGGATAAGCCATTTGAGTTGCTGCATATCGATCACTACGGACCAGTGGATAAAGGAAGAGCAAATAAACACATCTTTCTAATTGTAGACGGGTTTACTAAGTTCGTAAGACTGTACACAACTAAGACGACAAATACAAAAGAAGTTTTAAAAGCATTAAGCGACTACTTCAGGGCTTATAGCACACCAAAGTCGATTGTATCAGACAGAGGTAGTTGTTTTACCTCTAATGATTTCGAACAATTCTTGTCTCAGAGGAACGTAAAGCACTTGAAAATTGCAACAGGGTCTCCACAAGCTAACGGACAAGTGGAGCGTATAAACAGGAGCATTGGCCCTATGATTGCAAAACTTACAGAACCAGAAAAAGGTGCACATTGGGACACAGTAATTGAGCAAGTAGAATATACCCTTAATAACACTGTACACAGAAGCATAAAACAGATCCCAAGCAAGATGCTTTTTGGTGTTCAACAGAAAGGAGAGATCGTAGATGAGCTTAGAGAAAAATTGGAAGAAATAAAAGATACGATTGTTACTGAAAGTTTAGAGGAAATTCGACTAAAAGCAATAGATAATCAAAATAAAGCTCAGGCATACAATAAAACTTATTTTGACAAGAATAAGAAAAAGGCCAAGGACTACGCAAAGGGGGATTACGTCATGGTAAAAAACTTTGATAGCACAGCAGGAGTGGCGAGGAAGTTGATCCCCAAGAATAAAGGACCATATGTCATAGCCAAAGTGCTTCGGAACGACAGGTTCTTGTTGCAGGATGTTGAAGGTTTTCAAGTGTCGCGAAATCCGTACAAGGGTGTCTGGAGTGCTCAAAATATAAGACCATGGATAGGGAAAAGGAAAGCATTGTAAAACATAATATAAGTCAACTATGTATTAAGATAAGACTATTGTAATCAGCTTTAACTTTAGCCTTAAGAATCTCAGGATCAGGGGATCCAAGTCGCAGGACGGCCGAATTGTAGTAGGCCACCTTATGCCCGATAAACTATCGATTGTTAATGTTAAGCTAACATTAAGTCTAACATAATCTTTAAGCAAGCCCAATGTTAAGCATTCTTGGTATGTGCATTGAATATAGCGAACGTGTTTTAATAAAAAGTGCCTAAAGTATTAAATATACCGGTCCTCCTACATATTCTTGTTCAGGATCACTAGCCGAGTCGATCTAGCCATGTCCGTCTGTCTGTCTGTCTGTCCGTATGAACGCTGAGAGAGATCTCAGCGGAAACTATAAAAGCTAGAAGATTGGCATTTGGCATGTAGATTTTAGGAGTTCCTACGTTTCAAAATGGTGCCACGCCCCCTCTGACGCCCACAAGCCACAAGCTGTGGCACAGTTTTGATGCTATTATGAAAATTTTAATTGATATGTATTTGTTTCGTCAATACCTATCGATTGGCCTAATAAAAGTTTGCCACGCCCACTCTAACGCCCAAAAACCCATTAAACGCTTAAGCCTGGCTAGCGCCTACATTTCCGCCTTTCATGGCGCCATCTAACGGATGACTTTGGAACAGCTGGCCAAGGTGCTCAACAGAGTCAACGTTAATTCTCGATAAGGATTTCTATTAAAGGAAATTGGGATGGTTTTCATTTGTCAATACCGAACTATATCCCAAGAACTATGCAAATCAAATCAAGTCAGCCAAGTTGGAGGTCTGAGTCAAACAATGGCGTATGTGTGTATGTATGTAAGCATATACATATGTACGTATTTACATTGTACACAGTTGTTTAGCTGAGTAACGGGTATCTAATAGTCGAGGCACTCGACAATAGCGTTCTTGTTTAAACTAATATTCTTCGCAAACGCCCCTTCATATAGTCTTTGGTTTGCCATGCGCCCTTCGCGCGCGACCGTGGCTCCATTCAATGTCTTTGAACTCACGCGCGGGAGACCTCTGTTCAAATCCCACCGACGGACGAATAAAATTAAAAGTTTTTTCGGATAAGACTTGTAAGAACTGAATTAAATCATAATTGTACTAATTTCTCTCTCTCTTCCCCACAGAATTACAGTTGAAATCGATATTGGCAATTCATTAGTGCAATACTAATACAAACTTTGTGACTTTTCTGTATGAAAAGCGAAGTGCTTAAATCATATATGTTCATACATAAATATAAATAAGTCCATAAATCCTGAATGAAAAATTACATCATGATGAATGTAGGCACATTTTTTCTAATTTTTAGAAAATATACCTTAAAATGTATGGTTAGATGCCCTACTTTTAAGAAATATTTTTCTATTTTTTAGAAAAGTTTTTCTTGTTTTTAGGGCTCTTTGCCTTAGATTTTAGAAAGGAACGCCCTTAATTTTAGAAAAATTTACCCTACAATTTAAGGTGCGATGCCTTTGAAGACAAAAATAAGGCGAATTTCTTGTTTTTAGTGTTAATTTTGGTATGAGTGTAGAGACCAGAGGACTTTAGAATCTTTTTCTTCATGAGAAATATATTTAATAAATAATAGTTTCTCTCCGACTTGTTAATAACTTTTCACAGCATCGATATCTATCAACAATCTGGTGCTTAAAGCCAGTGGTAGTGCTAAGTCAATAATTTTCATTTTGGGCAAACAACCTTAGCGCACCTTAAATAAACCTTTATTTAATTTCTTAATCCTTTTAAGTCAGGTAATTTGAAGTCTAGATCGACAAAACTAATGTTACCTAAAACCAGAAAGAAATCTTTTCCAGAGGTCTATCCAAAGCAGTAAGCGATAGTTCTGCCTATGTCAGAAGAACTTTTGAAAAAGACCCGCCTTTGAGAATGGTTCTATATGGCAATTTGATAACGTGGGGGAGGTGGGCTGAAAATCACAAAAACCATAATACGGATATCTTCTTACCAAATAGAAATTCATCCTTCTCAGAGGAAGTAAAAATGCCCAAAATTCCTTACAGCAATACGATCTGAAGCAAATTTAAGAAATTAAGAACGCTTGCTAACCTCTCTCTCTGCTAGTCCATTGTTCGCTTTTCAGCTCTATTATTATAGCTGGCATAAGTGGTACAAGCCCAAATATACGCCATCACACTAAGTAATTAAATTTGAGGAGCTTTAACTCCCGTTCCCGTTGCAGTCTACTAAACTTTAATGATTTCGCTGTTACTAGGCAAATTTCAAATATGTTAAAGAATTTTTGTTTTAAGTAGTGTGGAAGGATTTACAAAAAATGAAATGTTCTATATTTTGATTTTAATGCTCAAAAACAATAAGCTATGTCGATTTTCCGATAAATTTTGTGATCGTTCCTAGAGCAGCTTTTTGATATAGTCGTTTGTTTTCTTTTATTTTAAATTGTGTCTGAAATAGTTTACTTTAGAAGTATATCCGTATATTAAAAAAAAAAACGAAGCTATAATTTAAAAAAAAAATTTTCCGGTTGTTCTAATGGGAGCTATGTATTACCCGAAATATACTATTTTTGGAAGAATTTCATCCAGATCGGTTTAAAACTAAGAGAAAAGTTGGCGTAGGAACGATGGGCAAACTAACATGGATAAATCATGCTCAAGATCTCTTCGTGATGCTGATCAGGAGACGTCTTCTTTCAACTTTTAACTGAATATTAATACCGTCTA
The DNA here is from genome assembly GCA_036346975.1 of Drosophila prolongata. NCBI lineage: Eukaryota > Metazoa > Arthropoda > Insecta > Diptera > Drosophilidae > Drosophila > Drosophila prolongata. The sequence continues at coordinate 3,980,365 of JAYMZC010000320.1, forward strand.
CAAAGGAATTATAAATTCATTTTGATTTTATTAATTTTACTTTTGCCCTGACCCCGATTCCAAAATAGAATGAAGAATTGCAATAGAAGCAGAAGTATCGTCAAGGCAGTAAGCATTTTTTTGACATTTGCTACTTCAACTAAAGCATAACCCTTTTCTCCTATTTACCTCAGTTATGATTGATTTTTCGTGAATTCAAAAATGTTAAGATAGATTTTAAAATAGACTTAAACCTTTAAAATTATGACACCTTAAAGTTGAAACAAATTTATAATTTTGTTTTTCCCACCAGTGATTGTAAGCATTTTATAGATTCTGTTTTTTTTTAATATACTCCAATATTGGGGTGGAAGACCAAAACTTAAAAAAGTTATTTTTTAACTTATAATTAAGGAGGAACCCCTCCCCTAACACACCATTGCCACTCTGAATCATCTCGTCGCAGAAGGAAGTCATCGCCCGCCATCACCAACATCATCCGTCGTCGACAGCAAATCCAAAACGTATCCATGTAACAGATGAGTTAGAGATATTAATATAATAACATATAATATACAAAATAAAAAATCAGTTGACCTCCTTAAAAAGCAGTTTGGAATTCATCTCAGTATTTAAGAACTCAATTAACGAATTATAATTCGATGTCCAAATTAATAACATATAACATATTGCAACGATGTCAATCAGCAGTGAAAACAATTATGCTGACGACTCTGTGGTAGTAAAAGTGGACAAATTTTCAACACCGCCAAAAATTGAGATATCTACCTTCTATGGTTTTCTGGTCGTCAATTTTAAGTCATTTTAAGAGGCAATCAGCCAAAACCACCCGAAAAAGATGCTGTAGAAGGTCCAAGGGAGAAAACTAAAAGTCCATACAATGTTGCTGTTGTTGCATCGGGAAAGCGGCGAAACATTATAAGAGCGCGCCAAAATTTACTGTAATATAACCCAGCAGACCGCTTGGCGAATGCCGCTTAAAGGGGACAACCGAAGCATGAGCTGATTATGTGGTTGAAACAGTGAAAAAGCGAGCGCAACCATGAAGAGCGCGGTTGTGGTTGTAACTTCAGACAACAAAGTTGAAAAAGGGGCGAAAAATATTCGACAGCAGTGGTGCCGATTAAAGCGGAAGTTCCTAAAGATTCGGCCAGATCACGATGGCTGTAGACAAATCGTTTCACCTCTAATAAATGCGGTACTGCTTACAGCAGCAGGAGAATGAGTGACCTCTGAAGATTAAGCAGCAGCAACAGGGTATAACCACTAACTATACAATATATACAATACTAGCGATACCCTCCCACGCTTCACTGTGGCATATTACTTGAATCATAAATAATAAGACACAAAGCAAAAGTTTCATAACTATTTAATTTTATAACACTCGTTGGTATACAATTTTTTTTTGTTTTTCCGTTCTCGGCCTACCAACATACACGAGAACACCCAACATACAATTGACCGTGTGAGAGGCAATTCGCACTTAAATCTAATCTAATTGCTATTGCGATTGGGAACTGCAATCTTTTAAATTGAATGGAATTATAAGAATTCTAGGGATGAGAACATCTTCACCTTTGAATGGCCCCACTATTATTTTTGCTTCCACTACATTGTTCATTAATTTCTTGAGTGCCAGTCGCGTCCCATTGCAGAGTTTAGGTTGATTGATGTTTCGCAACAGGATAATTGGCACAGCTATGTATGTATCTTCAATTTCAGTATGTGTGGTGGCATCCACTTCGTTTCTTTCCCTTGTCTTTTGTGCTTGGTAACTTAGGCGAGTGCTGAGTAGATAGAAACCTAATTGGGACCTCAACACATGTTGTGTCAAATTTTTGGCTCAAACGGTTCATAACTTTTCGGGTACATCGCCCAGGAACATAAATTAATACATTAATAATCGCAGCCGAATATGGTAGTATTAGTTTGAAAATTAAAATGTCTTATTTTAAGTTTAGAGGTGCGGGCAGAGCAAATGAAACCTCTATATAGATTCTTACTCTATGCTTACTCTATGAAGAAGCACATTCCAGTTTGATCCGAACGAATGAGGAAAAGAATGCAGTTATTAATATCTTTGGCTATGTCTGTAGGAATTGTATCCATGAAAGTGAAACACATAGAATTAATACAAAGGTTATTAAAAATTCCACCATTTTTGGTAGTTGACTGTAGTGGCATAAAAGAAAAATTAGCTTCTTAGTTACAAATATTGATGAGCGAGTGCAATTTACCTATGTATAATTAAAAAATACATTTTTTGCCCGGAACTTGAAAATTGGAGTAACTTTGGTAAGTTTATATTCTTAAATGAATACACCATTAAAGACCAGAGATCACATATAAAAATTTTTTAAATGAAAGGCCGTCGCTATTACATTTTTCAGAGTCATTAAAACTCATAGTAAACTAATCAATAAAAAGTCTGATAATATTGTTAGGTTATTCAAGCTTAAAATTGATGAACTTCAATGTCGTCATGTCCAAAATAATAAAATCGTTGAAATTATGCTGTCGGTTTTCACACGTATGACTTTAGACATCTAACCGTAGGCCAGTTATTGGGCGGAATATGTCCAAGCTAGCACTAAAATACTTTAATTTTGATAACTAATGGCTGCAGCGACCAAAGTGAAGGGACCGAATTAAGATGTCTAGCTTAACGGAAATTCGATTGAGCTTGCGCAAAAAGTTGAACCGATTTTATACGCCTACTGGCATTACCATTTTAAGAAGCGTGAAAAATATTTAGAAATTTAAATCAAAGTAAAGACTTTTTAACGCCATCCTTCCATTATTTTTTCGAAAAACTGGAAACACAGCCGTCACATCGGGCAAATCAAGGCTTCAGCATTGCACTCGGAACTCGAAACGACGAAAGAATATACATATGTATGTACATGTCTGAATACAACGAAATTGAATAATTTTTTTCGTTGTAAGTTCATAAGAAATCGCGTTTTATCGAGAATTTCGGTGGTGAGGACCGCAAAAAAATTCTCCGTTTTTTTTGCTGCCGAAATCATTCATTGATCATAAAAAAATGTTTCCATAAGTCAGGAGTCACAAGAGGAATTTATTTTAAAAGCTTTTGACAAAATCTTTATCTCGCCGCTGCAATCAAGGTCGCACCCCAAAACTTTATGACAAAATACCAGTTACATATTTTTTCGCGCGACTTCTGCGACTTAAAAATATTAAATTGTCAGCATTTTTTACATCTGCAATACAATTACAACAAATTCTTTATTGAATTTTTGTTCAAATAAAACTTGTAAGTACTATGTTTTAACAAAACTTAAATATTAATAAAATGAAGAAGAGATGAATTTAGTTTCAGAAAAATATGCGAAGAATTAGTATAAGCTTGGTTTTAATTAAAAGTTATAAAGGGTCCATTCTGGTTAGTTGTGTCAAAAAATAGGCAATCTTCAGAAATTTTTTGGGACAAAGAAAAGAACATATGTAGGTACATACTTCAAACTTTTCAGGTATACTTTTGATACTTTAAAGATGATTTTGTAAAAATTTGAAAAATGTTGAAGCATTTCCGGAAGCATGACACAGGGCGACGTACATATGTATGTAGGTCAATGCACGAAACAGGAACCCCGCTGGCGACTATTCTACGGGTCGTAAAAATAGTGTTACTCTTCAAAAAATTTTGTTGAAATCCGTTTTCAAATACAATTTGTATATTAAAATTGAGACGCGGAGTGGACTGCCTAGATACTTTAAGAAATATTATAAAAACCTCTGCAAAGAAAAAAAAATGTTTTTGCCGTTAATTTTAAAAAGGCGACGAGGAATCAGCTACCAACATATAAAAGGTTTAATGACCTTTTAATTTTGAAAACCAAAGCAAAACCATTTTTTTTATTAAAGGGCGTCTAAAAACATTTACAGCATCAGTTTCCAGTTGCTTGATAAACAATAAAGAAAGCAAACTTCGGCAAGCCGAAGTTTATACACTCTTGCAGTTGTTACAAATCTACAACATTTCGATTTCCATGCCTATATCACTAAAAACAATGAAGCTTTGTTGCGCTGCATTTTGTCGTCGTTTCTATGGGAGCTATATGATATTGTTGTCCGATTTTATTTTAGTTAAAACCGTAATTCCGTAATAATATTTGAATATTACCAAATCCCAAAAAACAAAAAAAAAATAAATAAAAACAAGAAAGGACAGCTAAATTCGGGCGGAGCCGAAGTTGATATGCCCTTGCAGAATATTCTGTAAATTATATTCTCAAAAATTATTCATATGATGCATTCTTAATACTCATAAAAAAGCCCAACTTCCTAACTTTAAAAACACCAAAGTTATGGCATTTTCAATTGTTCAGTTATATGGCAGCAATATGATATAGTCGGCCGATTCTTATGAAATTTGGTAGGACGGATGGATTGGCCAAAAAAAAACGCATAGAAAATCCCAACTTCCTAACTTTACAAACACCAAAGTTATGGCATTTCCGATCAATCAGTTATATGGCGGCTATGGGATATAGTCGGCCGATCCCGGCCGTTCCGACTTATATGAATTCGATATCTTCAAAACTGAGAGACTAGTTCGCGTAGAAACAGACAGACAGACATGCTTATATCAACTCAGGACGCGATCCTGATCAAGAATATACTTGTATATACATACATACTTTATAGCGTCGGAGATGTATCCTTCACTGAGAATAACGGCTACAAATTCAATGTCACGCATTGCAACAAACACAGACATATTGAACACAGTCATTTTACGGTCGTACCCATTTATAATTGGACAAAGAAAACATGGAAATAAGGGTAAATCAACGTTACTTAAATCTGTGTTCAACTTACTAGAAGAAACATTATAAATTGTTGTTATAATTATATAGATTCGTTGATGGCTGTGCAAACAAATAAATAAATAAAATTTGATAAGCAACACAGAACTTGCAGTTTGGGAGTTTAGATAACATATTTTTAAAAATAAAAAAATTTTCATTTATAGCCGATAGTTCCTATTGCAACTATATCATATAGACGTACGATATGGCCCATTTTTTATAAGATATATTTATAATATATTTTTTTTTAATATTGGGGAAAATTTTGTAACAATATAACAACTAGAAGTATTTATGGCCGCGGCTCCATACAAGACGAACCACTGTTCTATGCCAGAAGTCTTGGCACCCTTTATTCCAACCACTTATACTGCTATCTTAATGAAAATAGATCTGTAATTAATAAAAATATAACATTTTATAAAAGGTAAGCAAAATCATATATTAAAATATATTAAATGCCCGATGTGGATGGCATTTACACCCTTCTTGTTTAACTACTCTCCGGATGAAAACTTATGGAGACTTCTACATTTTCAATTAGGATAGGGTCTATCAACTTCTGTACAGTTTTCAAGGAATAATTTTAAAATTGTTTTTCTGTCACACAAATCTCCTTCCTTTATTAAAATATGATATATAAAGACCATTGTATAATTATGACAATAATAATAATAATGAAAAAAAATCAATATCAAGTCAAAACGTTCTTTTTTTTCATGGTTTGCGTAAAGTTTGGTGAGCGGGTGAGTGTTCATACTTTATCGGTTGGGAAATGTCTTATTCAACGCGATACAAACTGAGATATTACTTTCTGCATGGATATAATTATTTTATTTACTTAAGCAGATTTTAAGTAACTCAAAAAGTTTTGTGCTTGTTTTCATTATACACTTACATTATGTTGTTGTTTTTAAAAGTAACGAAACAAAATATCGACCTTTTAGTTAGACACACCTGTTAATTTATAAAGTTAAAGGTTTTAATATTCTTATTATAAATGAAAAGGAAATAAACTTACGTTCTTCCGGAAAAAAATCGTTATTTTGTTTATGACTCAAATGATTTAAATATTTTTTCCATTTATTGTTTAAGCTTATAAAATTTGGTTGATTAATTTAAATGCATTTAATTATTTTAAACTAAAATCGTCCATCTACAGTATAACCACTAAAATAGTTTAAAAGAAAACATTAAGGACAATTTTTTTAAGTGGCCACAGTCAGAAAAATAAAATATACCACATGCTCAAAAATATACTCAAATTGTGACTTTTTACCGATTGTGGGACGTTGGAAACTGGAACCTTTTTCTCACAAAATAGCATAGCTCGGAAATATTTTTGTTAGCAAGTTCCATTTTGATTCCATATTCCATAACAGTCGCTTAACGATTTGCTTGCCTATGGGTGTGAATGTATGCCAATCCATACTCAAAAGAACTTTTGCTTCACTGAACACAACAAAGCGGTCTTGGAACAACCAGAACAAAACGGAATAGAAAAAAACGGTTTCGCTCTGAGCGCGAGCGAGCTCATTCAAGAACCCATAAATCGGTTGCTCTCTGAGTCTTTTCGTAAAAAGTCACTTATTTGCAGACAACGAGAAACAGTCGACAGTTATTTGCGAGCTCTGCAAAATAGGGATCATATATTGTGATTTTTTGTTTACATATCATTTAAAACCGTTTTTAAAAATGAATTTGAAAAACGATCTGTGACTAAACAATTACAAAACAATCATTGAAATATTATAACATGTAATTGATAAAAAAAATAATAATTAAAAACAAAGTAGTTTTCTTTTACGTTCATTACGTTTTTAAACATTTTGTTTTTAAAAATTTCTGAAAATATAACCCACAGAACACTTTCCCGTGGAACGGGTGGAATTTTTAAATTCGTGCACCTAAGAATCTATGTATATACAGGTTTGCTCTGCCCGCACCCCTGCCAAAGCTCTGTTGAGAGTCATGTTCGAAGCTAAAGCCTAGTATCCAGATCGACGAAAACCGTACGCCAGTCATGAGAGAGAGCGAGAGGCAAACAGCTGGCGTTTACTTTTCGTCGGGCCTTTTTTCACGTCGGTCCCCTGATCGACGAAAAAAATACCAGAAAATTCCATAGCGTTGCCACTCTGCGGAAATGAACTTTGGGTGAATCCTAGCGAAAAGATTAAAAAATTTAATCTTTTGGCGTGCGCGTCTCACTGAACATTATAAGAAATGTAGGAAAAAACTTAAAAAACTCGCAAAAGTCGATTGCAGGAGCTTACATGTGAGGACAAAATAACCTTAATACTATCTGGGGTGCCTCTTGTCAGAGCAAAATGTTTTTTAGGTCAAGAATGTACGAAAAAACACAATAAAAGTGCAGCTATGAACTTTAAATTAGCAAATAATTATCAGTAAATTAAAAAAAAACAACTGTTAAATTGAAATTGTATTGTTTTTTAATTTCTTTGTACAGCGGCAGATTTGTCTTGCCAAGGTATTTGATAATATCTTTTAAAGGCTCTTTCCCGCAAATACGATATTTGAATTTTAACTGCTTGTCAACAAACCCAGCTGATTGACAGTACGTCCGTAGCACGCTTAAATCTGATGAACTCTCAAAATTTTGGTCACACTGGAAAGATTAAAGTTTTTACGCTAGCGTAATCGATTGTCGATCTGGATACTAGACTTAACTTCGGTTTCTCACCACCCCTAAATTGTGCAAAGAACAAGCAAAAGTATGATGAGTTCTCGCACCACTCCTCTCTTTTTTTCCGTTTTTCCCCTACGTGGCATCACCGGCAAATTCACTCGAGAGCGCGGGCAGAGCAAATGACGACTCTATACAGATTATTACTCTATGCAACTGTCAACAGTGCCACTGTGGTGTGAGCATAATTTTTTGAAGGGTATTTTTTAACTCTAAAAATAAATAAATTCAATTTTATAAATTCTTTGAATATTTATTTTCCCTAGTGCACATAAATTAGGATGAGCGTCATGTAAATTCAAATTTATTAGCCAATTGCATTTGCAGTTAAATCGGCTGGAAAGAAATTTGAAAATCGGTTATTTAGTTTTCAAACAAGTTTGTGGGAGGGCAACCTTTATTGAAGTGGCGCCCATTGTGATGATGCACTTGGCTATTTAAACTAGCCCGGTTCCCATGCGTCCAAAGGAGAGAGTTCAAGGAAAATGTCGAATGACTTTTCGTAGATCAGGGATAGGGCAGTGGCTTCCCTAAATTAGATTTTAAGTAGATTTTGCACGTACCTTCAATCCTTTCTGCATACAACATATAGACTGGTCATTTCATACAACGAAATTGGTCACAAAATTTTTCAATCGGGAGGCCCCAGTGCTGGTATCAGCAGGCCCCGACACTTCGTGTGCCTTCGGGTTTTTTTCGCTCTCGTTCTAATTCTTATTTTGACGCTCGCGCTCGAGTTCGGTCGTTCAGTCGCAGAGACGCGCATTTTGAAGAAGGTTGGCCTGCGCTTGTATTGGTCTTTGTATGTATGCGTGTTCATGCATTCTCATACAGGGGTGCATGTGTGCGATCATTTCATTTCGATGCAGCAAGAATATTTTGTCTTTTGCTACTTTTCAGACTTGGTACCCTAACAATATGGGCGTATTCACTATTGGGTTAATGATAAAAATAAGAATATTATATGTTATAGTATATTTTTAATATTTCAGCATATATTTCATCTTGGTTTACAAATTCAAATCAGTGGTAGCAGAAAAATGTTTTGCATATATGTATGTATTCCAAATAATATAAAACAATCTAATGAGATAGGAACAGGGCACATCGCAGTCGGTGTCTGCGATTAGTGGTTCAGAAAACTTCAAACCAAATCAGCTTTGGTAGTTGTTCTGCGAGCGGATGGTGCCTGCATAGCCTACCGACGATTGAATTTTAGGGGTGGGTACAGAAACAAGAACGGCTGTTTGGCTTTTGTTTTGTTTACATTTTTTAGGACACTTGTTTTTAATGATATGTTTAATGAGTTTTGGTTGATTTTTTTTTTGATTCGCAGTGTAATTTTGTTTAATGTTGTTATTTAATGATCTAGTGAATACGCCCATATTGTTAGAGCGAAAAAACCCGAAGGCACACGAAGTGTCGGGGGCTGCTGCTACCAGCACTGGGGCCTCCCGATTGAAAAATTTTGTGACCAATTTCGTTGTATGAAATGACCAGTCTATATGTTGTATGGTTAGTGAATAAATGTACATACATACGTATGTACTTATTGAGCTGCGGAGAACGTTATTTAAGGGAGATAAAACGGGTGTAGTCCGGCCTGGCACTGGCTCCGGCCATTGATAATGGGTGGTGCCCCTTAGAGCACCATAGAATTGGTGGGTGCGCGGTGGCTAATCCATCTATACGCAACCTTTTTTAAATTTCTTCCAATATTTACATGCTTGTTGTTTGTGTAACAGGCCAAGTATAATATAGATAAGCTGGCCACACTATTAGAGCAGTGGCTATCTCTTTCAAGAGAGGTGCTATCCCTCTCTCTCAAGAGAACGCCAGAGAGAGCTGCCTGCGTGCAGCGAAGCTCAGTCTCGATCGAACCAAAAAGTAAAGACGATGTGTGTGAAAGATAAATAAATTAAAATAAAGAGACAAACTATTCCTGATACAATCTCAGGAGTGGGATTCATAAAAAACTTTTTTTTATCAACTGAAAACGCCTATAATAATAAATAAAAATATGGATATAAACATATCGGAAGTGACAGTTATCCAATTAAAAAGCGTTCCGGAAGAAATTCGCGGAAGGGCGCCCGAGAACCTTGTGGAGCAAGCTGAATTGGAAAATGTTGAGGAGAATCGCAGTGAGCTGGAAGTTGACGCTGAGACTTTGGAAAATTTGCGAGCCGAAATTTCGAGGGCTCAGAAAATTCTAGAGAACTTAAACTACCAGATCAACCGGGTGGCAACCGAAATAACGGAGGCAGAGGAGGCGAAAATGCGTTTCAGCAGAACGAGCAACGGCGAAACAGCGGAGGCAGAGGAGGCGAAAATGCGTTTCAGCAGAACGAGCAACGGCGAAACAGCGGAGGCGGCGGAGACGAAAATGCGTTTCAGCAAAACAGCGGCGCCAGAGGCAGCAGCGACAGAGACAACGGCGACAGAAGCAGTGGCGGCAGAGACAACGGCAGCAGAGACGGTGACGGCAGAGACGGCGACGGAAGAGACAGCGGTGGCAGAGAAGGCGGTGGCAGAGAAGGCGGTGGCAGAGAAGGCGGTGGCAGAGAAGGCGATGGCGGCAGAGGCAGAGACGACGGCAGCGCCGTTTATGACGAAATGGCATCGTCTGGTGGTGGGTTTTCGTCATCAGGATTTAACATGGCCAAGGAAATGTTGATGGACTTCACCGGTAAAGTGCCTGTTCGATCCTGGATCGCTCAATGGGGCAACATATCGGCTCTATATAGCCTTTCAGACTTGCAACAACGTATCTTGCTGATCAGCAAGTTAAAAGGCAGTGCCTTGCAGTGGTTGCATGCGGATGAAGGACGTTTCGCCAAGCCAACGAATGAGCTGCTTGAATCGAAGGCTGCATTAAGGCGCAAGTTTGAGGCGCGTATCTGGATGCCAACCGAAAAATTAGCTTTTTACTTTGATGAAAAGTGCCGACTTGCTCGAGAGGTCAGCATGGAGGTGGATGAGTTTTTGGACGGACTCGTGGAGGGCATTCCAGCTCTAGACTTGCGTACACAGGCCAAGCTTCAATGTTTTGATAGCCCGGAGCGTATGCTTCGTGCTTTTGCGGACATCATGCTGCCGAAAAGGGCAACAACAACTAGAGAGGCAACAACAACTAAAGTGGCAACACCAAGGACGGATCCAGGAAACAGCGAGGCACGTTGTTTCAACTGCAACGCAAAAGGGCACTGGAAGAGGGAATGCACCAAGCCGATAAGACCGCCAGGATCATGCTATGGTTGTGGCGCAAAAGATCACCGCTTGGTTGAATGTCCCCAAAACAAGAAGAAGGTCGAGAATAAATATATAAGATTATATTTATTTTCCCTAGTGCACATAAATTAGGATGAGCGTCATGTAAATTCAAATTTATTAGCCAATTGCATTTGCAGTTAAATCGGCTGGAAAGAAATTTGAAAATCGGTTATTTAGTTTTCAAACAAGTTTGTAGGAAGGGCAACCTTTATTGAAGTGGCGCCCATTGTGATGATGCACTTGGCTATTTAAACTAGCCCGGTTCCCATGCGTCCAAAGGAGAGAGTTCAAGGAAAATGTCGAATGACTTTTCGTAGATCAGGGATAGGGCAGTGGCTTCCCTAAATTAGATTTTAAGTAGATTTTGCACGTACCTTCAATCCTTTCTGCATACAACATATAGACTGGTCATTTCATACAACGAAATTGGTCACAAAATTTTTCAATCGGGAGGCCCCAGTGCTGGTATCAGCAGGCCCCGACACTTCGTGTGCCTTCGGGTTTTTTTCGCTCTCGTTCTAATTCTTATTTTGACGCTCGCGCTCGAGTTCGGTCGTTCAGTCGCAGAGACGCGCATTTTGAAGAAGGTTGGCCTGCGCTTGAATTGGTCTTTGTATGTATGCGTGTTCATGCATTCTCATACAGGGGTGCATGTGTGCGATCATTTCATTTCGATGCAGCAAGAATATTTTGTCTTTTGCTACTTTTCAGACTTGGTACCCTAACAATATGGGCGTATTCACTATTGGGTTAATGATAAAAATAAGAATATTATATGTTATAGTATATTTTTAATATTTCAGCATATATTTCATCTTGGTTTACAAATTCAAATCAGTGGTAGCAGAAAAATGTTTTGCATATATGTATGTATTCCAAATAATATAAAACAATCTAATGAGATAGGAACAGGGCACATCGCAGTCGGTGTCTGCGATTAGTGGTTCAGAAAACTTCAAACCAAATCAGCTTTGGTAGTTGTTCTGCGAGCGGATGGTGCCTGCATAGCCTACCGACGATTGAATTTTAGGGGTGGGTACAGAAACAAGAACGGCTGTTTGGCTTTTGTTTTGTTTACATTTTTTAGGACACTTGTTTTTAATGATATGTTTAATGAGTTTTGGTTGATTTTTTTTTTGATTCGCAGTGTAATTTTGTTTAATGTTGTTATTTAATGATCTAGTGAATACGCCCATATTGTTAGAGCGAAAAAACCCGAAGGCACACGAAGTGTCGGGGGCTGCTGCTACCAGCACTGGGGCCTCCCGATTGAAAAATTTCTAGAGAACTTAAACTACCAGATCAACCGGGTGGCAACCGAAATAACGGAGGCAGAGGAGGCGAAAATGCGTTTCAGCAGAACGAGCAACGGCGAAACAGCGGAGGCAGAGGAGGCGAAAATGCGTTTCAGCAGAACGAGCAACGGCGAAACAGCGGAGGCGGCGGAGACGAAAATGCGTTTCAGCAAAACAGCGGCGCCAGAGGCAGCAGCGACAGAGACAACGGCGACAGAAGCAGTGGCGGCAGAGACAACGGCAGCAGAGACGGTGACGGCAGAGACGGCGACGGAAGAGACAGCGGTGGCAGAGAAGGCGGTGGCAGAGAAGGCGATGGCGGCAGAGGCAGAGACGACGGCAGCGCCGTTTATGACGAAATGGCATCGTCTGGTGGTGGGTTTTCGTCATCAGGATTTAACATGGCCAAGGAAATGTTGATGGACTTCACCGGTAAAGTGCCTGTTCGATCCTGGATCGCTCAATGGGGCAACATATCGGCTCTATATAGCCTTTCAGACTTGCAACAACGTATCTTGCTGATCAGCAAGTTAAAAGGCAGTGCCTTGCAGTGGTTGCATGCGGATGAAGGACGTTTCGCCAAGCCAACGAATGAGCTGCTTGAATCGAAGGCTGCATTAAGGCGCAAGTTTGAGGCGCGTATCTGGATGCCAACCGAAAAATTAGCTTTTTACTTTGATGAAAAGTGCCGACTTGCTCGAGAGGTCAGCATGGAGGTGGATGAGTTTTTGGACGGACTCGTGGAGGGCATTCCAGCTCTAGGCTTGCGTACACAGGCCAAGCTTCAATGTTTTGATAGCCCGGAGCGTATGCTTCGTGCTTTTGCGGACATCATGCTGCCGAAAAGGGCAACAACAACTAGAGAGGCAACAACAACTAAAGTGGCAACACCAAGGACGGATCCAGGAAACAGCGAGACACGTTGTTTCAACTGCAACGCAAAAGGGCACTGGAAGAGGGAATGCACCAAGCCGATAAGACCGCCAGGATCATGCTATGGTTGTGGCGCAAAAGATCACCGCTTGGTTGAATGTCCCCAAAACAAGAAGAAGGTCGAGAATAAATATGTAAGATTATTTAAAATTTTTAGTATTGAAAATCCTAACCAGCCCATTGTTACAGAATGCCTAATAGATTCGGGAAACCCGGTGTCATTAAACGTTCATACTTACCAGTAAACATTAAATTAAAACCTCAAGAAGAGGAATACATTGGCCTAAATAAAAGCTTATTAAGGAGTTATGGTAGAATATTATGTTTTATATTTAAAAATTAAATAAAGATTTGGTTTAACTTAATTGTAGTGGCTGAGGAATCTATGGGATGTAACATTGTGCTGGGTAGAGATTTTATGGATGCTTGCGATTTAAAAATTGATTTAGATGCGTTGAAAATGGTTACTGTAGAAGTCGAGAAGAAAGCGAAAGATAAAGTACTTTCTAATAATTGTATGGAAATAAGGAAATTTGAAACCGATTCGGAGGGTGAAGCGGAAAAGTTAGGTGAAAAGAGGTAAAAAATTAGGTGAAAAGAATTTAGGTAAAAGTTTAGGTAAAAAGCTAGGTGAAAAGAGTTTAGGTAAAAAGTTAGGTGAGAAGAGTTTAGGTAAAAGTTTAGGTACAAAGTTAGGTGAAAAGAGTTTAGGCAAGAAACATGTAGGTACAAGTTTAGTTGAGGAAAATTTAGCCAATCGTTTAAGTGACAACAATTTAGGTACATCTTTAGGTGAAAAGAGTTTAGGTGAGAAACATTTAGGTGGAAAAAGGTTAGATAAAAACAGTTTAGGTAAAAATTTAGGCGAGAACAATTTAGGTACACATTTAAGTGGAAAAAGTTTAGATAAAAACAGTTTAGGTAAAAATTTAGGCGGAAACAATTTAGGTACAGGTTTAGGGGAGCAGAGTTTTGACATATGTTTAGGCAATGATGATTTATGTGAGAAGGATTTAGATAATGTATTGGATGAAGAAGCTTTAGGTTCAGGTAATTTAGGAAAGAGCATAGAGGATAATTTTGAAAGTGAAATGTTAGAAATAAACATTTTAGAAGATGAGACTAAAGAAATGGCTTACAATATCGGGGATCAGGTTATGAAGTTTATTGAATCGTTAGAGGAAAATTATATTAAGGTATTGCGACCTGAAAGTCCTAGAGTTAAATGTGAGTTGAATATTATTTTAGAAAACACAAAACCATTTAGTTGTGCACCTAGAAGACTGTCTTATAATGAAAAAGAGGCATTACAGAAATTGTTAGATGAATACTTAGAAAAAGGAATTATTCAGAGTAGTAAATCGGAATACGCATCTCCGATCGTTTTAGTGAAGAAAAAGACTGGGGAGTTTAGGTTGTGCATTGATTTCAGACGGTTGAATAAAATTATGGCTAAAGATAATTATCCTATCCCCTTAATTGACGATTTGTTAGATAAATTGGTGGCAAAAACGGTTTTTACAAAATTAGATTTAAAGAATGGGTATTTCCACGTTTTCGTGAACAAAAAGTCAGTGAAGTACACATCTTTTACAACGCCGCTAGGGCAATTTGAGTTTTTGCAAATGCCAATGGGTTTGAAGACGGCTTCCCAGGTATTTCAAAGATTTGTAAATGATATTTTTTCTGATATGATACGTGATAATAATATATATGGATGACATTTTAATTGCAAGCCAGAGTATTGAAGAACATTTAGGAATATTAGTAGAAGTATATAGGAGATTAGTGGAGAATAAATTAGAACTAAGAATGGATAAGTGCAAGTTTCTTCAAAATAAGGTTAAATATAATATTTAGGTTTTCTAATTTCAAATGAAGGAATAAAAGCTGATGAGAGGGGATTAGAAGCTATAAAGAGCTTTCCTATGCCAAATAAAGTGTAAGCTGTACAAAGTTTCTTAGGTCTTTGTTCTTACTTTCGCCGCTTTATAAAGGACTTTTCGATATTAGCGAAACCATTATATGATTTACTGAGGAAAGATAGGACGTTTGAATTTGGAAATGAAGAGTTTGTTTCACACTGTTGAAAGATAAATTAGTTACAGCCCCGGTGTTAGCTTTATACGATTACAAGGATGTAATTGAGCTCCACTGCGATGCGAGTGCGTTAGGTTTTAGGGCTGCACTGTTTCAGAGAAAGAAAGACAAGAAGTTGCATCCGATTTTTTATTTTTCGAAAAGATCAACATCGACTGAAGCTAAATACCATAGCTTTGAATTAGAGACGTTAGCCATTATTTATGCACTTAGAAGGTTTAGGATATATTTACAAGGGAAACGTTTCAAGATTGTTACAGATTGTAATTCTCTAACATTAACGTTGAATAAGATAGATTTAAACCCACGAATTGCAAGGTGGGCTTTAGAATTACAAGAATTCGATTATGAATTAAAACACAGGGCAGGAAAACAAATGCAGCATGTTGATGCACTTAGCAGATGTAATAATGTAATGATAATAGAGGCAAATACGTTTGAGAATAATGTGGTAATTTGTCAGTCAAGAGATAGTAAGGTACAAGAAATTTGGAAAATTTTAGAAAACGGAGAGCATAAGTGTTTTGAAATGAGGAACGGGGTTATATATAGAAAGAATAATAATAACAAGTTACTGTTTTATGTACCAAATAGAATGGAGGAACACGTGATGTACAAATATCATGACGAATTAGGTCACATTGGAAGGGATAAGATGTTAGATGCGATTAGTAAAAGTTATTGGTTCCCGGGCATGAAACAAAACGTTTGTGATCACATTCAGAACTGTTTCTCTCCTAAATTAGGCAAAGGAGAGGGAGCGCTGCACAGTATCCCCAAAGGGAACAGACCATTTGATGTTATTCATATTGATCACTATGGGCCAGTAGATAATAGTAGAGTAAAAAAGCATATCTTAGTGGTAATAGATGCATTCACGAAGTTTGTTAGGCTTTATACAACAAAAACAACGAATACAAAAGAAGTTATGAGTGCTTTAACAGACTACTTTCGGTCATACAGCAGACCAAAGTGTATTATTTCGGATCGTGGGAGTTGTTTTACGTCAACGGATTTTACAAACTTTACCGAGGAAAGAAACATAAAACACATTAAAATTGCTACAGGGTCACCACAGGCTAATGGACAAGTTGAGCGAGTAAATAGGAGTTTGGGACCGATGATTGCAAAACTATCGGAACCAGAGAGAGGATTACATTGGGATGTAATTATTGAAAAAGTGGAGTACTCGCTAAACAATACACTTCATAGCAGCATCAAACAGCTTCCCAGTGAAACTTTATTTGGAATAGCTCAGAGAGGAGAAAGTAGTGATGAATTAAAGGAAAAATTAGGAGAGGAAGAAAAGATTGAGGATAATAGACAAAATTTAGAACAGATTAGGCTGAACGCGGAAGAAAATCAAATAAAATCTCAAACAAAAAACGAAGCCTATTACAATGCGAAAAGGAAGATTAATACAGAATATAGAGAAGGAGATTATGTTATGGTAAAGAATTTTGATAGTACTGCAGGGGTTTCGAGAAAGCTTATACCGAAGCACAAAGGACCATACATTATTGGAAAAGTTTTAAGAAATGACAGATTTTTATTAAAGGACATCGACGGGTTTCAGTTATCTCGGAATCCATACCAAGGTGTTTGGAGCGCAAGTAATATTCGGCATTGGATAAAAGATGAAAATGAATCTTAATCAATTAAATAGAATAAAAATACTAATAATAAGTCTGAAATTGTAAGAAAAAATTGTACAAAATTGTTAACTACTTCTAAGACTTAGCTTAAGATATGTTGTAACACCGAGATAGTGGGCTATCTCAAAGCCAGGATGCCGAGTTGTAACAGGCCAAGTATAATATAGATAAGCTGGCCACACTATTAGAGCAGTGGCTATCTCTTTCAAGAGAGGTGCTATCCCTCTCTCTCAAGAGAACGCCAGAGAGAGCTGCCTGCGTGCAGCGAAGCTCAGTCTCGATCGAACCAAAAAGTAAAGACGACGTGTGTGAAAGATAAATAAATTAAAATAAAGAGACAAACTATTCCTGATACATTTGTTACATTGATGACTGTAGAGATGGTCCAGTTGAAAGCTGTATGTCGATTTCTATCGATGGTGCTGGGAACTGTTGGGACACAAGGGGTACCCTGCCCTAAACATCAAGCTTGCCGGTGCTATCCCCAATGGAAGATTATGCAGTTCTATAATATAGAGGCGCCCAAACTAAATAATAAATCGTCGAGACGACGACGACTCGCAAATTAGGGATTTGCCTCTCGCAGTCCCCACAACGGTAACTTGCAGACCAACGGCAAGTAGGCTTGACCCCAGGCATGGAGACCATTGACCTGCGGGTGGCATGATTTGCATCTGTAGTGTGTCAGTGCAATAAACACAAAAGACTTGAACTATGTTATTTGTAATTATTTATTTATTTATATTTATAGTTTTGTGTTTGTTGGGTAGAGTCAGTTTTCATTAAACTGCTTTGTGCATTGATCCTTGGGTTTTTGTTTCACGTACATGTAGGTGTTTAATTTCTATGTCGGTTGAATACTTAAATGTGTAAATGTGACCCGTGACCGGCTTTGTGTGGCTGTCTTTTTGCGTTCGCGGGTGGAGTGCTAGAGTTTTGATATTATCAATCTTTTAAGCTAAAGCCATATCATATATTATTTCAGTTATTCCGCGCACCCTTCAAATTAAAACAAAATATAAACCAAAAAGTATTAACTAAATTCATGCTGTAAACATATAAATTGTTAGTAATACTTTTTTAAGCTTTTATTGTCAAAATTAAGTTTTATTTATTTTAAATTTTATCTTCTTCTTTAGTTGTGAATTTCATCCGCTTTAAAATAATGGTGTTATAAATATGAGTCCAGTACTAGTAGGATGGCGGCAACCTTTTAAACTTTTAAATAATAGTCCCCTCTTGTTTATAAAAGTCTAATATTGGTAATAGAACACCAGGCTTACGGCAACAAATGTTATCTGGCATGTGAAGAGAAATATTTATTTTTTTTGAAAAACTAATTGCCACATCTATGGATTTGGGACCCAATTTAATTATACCCGTTACTCGAAAAGTAAAACCAGAGTATGTAAAAGGTAGTATAAAGCGTTTCCCGTTAAAGTCGAGTATCCAGATCGACAAACGAAAACGCTAACGTAAAAACTTTAATCTTTCCAGTGTGACCAAAATTTGGAAAGTTCATCAGATTTAAGCGTGCTACGGTCGTATTGTCAATCAGCTGGGTTTGTTGACAAGCAGTTTAAATTAAAATATCGTATTTGCGGGAAAGAGCCCTTAAATGATATTATCAAATACCTTGTCAAGACAAGTCTGCCACAAAAAGATTTGAAGGCACAAAAAATTACCACGTCGCAAACGCAAAGGGAGACGAAAATTAAGAAGTCGGGGGCGTCGTGGTGTAATTCAGTGTGTTTTATTCGGCTGTATACATGAGACTAAACTTAAACCTAAAAACCGCGCTCCCGCCCGCCTTACTTCGCTGAAGCGAGAGCGGGAGATCGGCAGCGACCGTCCGAGGGGTTCGGATGCAAACCCGAAGCTCGCACTCTTGAGCGCGGATGTTGCGCAAGAGGGGCGAGAGCGAAAGCTCGGAGAGCTCAGTGAACAACGCCGATGCAGTGGGCCACTGACATTCCGCCCCCCTTGCAGTTACCTGGGTTGCAACATCAGGCCGCCTTTAGTTTGGCGCATGAACGATTTCATCTCGTTCGCAACCTCGACACAAGCGTCACAACAAAACTGCAACTTGGGCCCCTTTGAAGGGTCATCACTTGTCCGGCCAGTAAAACCGGCGCACTTGGTGTGCACCATATTTTCACACAGCCAGCAAGTCATATTAGACTGGTCAGCCCTGATTACGAGGCTGCATTTTTTGCAGAAGCAGACTAAATTTTTATTATTCATTTTATTTATTGGGACCACTGTACCAAGAAAGCGAATTGAAATTTATAAGCCAGCAGTTATATGTAAGTACCGCAAGAGCGCAGAAACTGCACGCTTAGAACTTTCAAAGCAAAGAGAGCAAGAGCGCGGGAGCGTAAATAAGTTAAATTGCATGTACAAAAGAGAAACGGCGGGGATATAAGAAAAGAAATCACAGATAAGAATTACGAAAACTAAAACTATTTATTAGTATTAATACAAAAGTGCACTCGCGAAGCGAACGGAGTTTAAATTTATGTTTAAATAACCTGAAGAAAATTAAAATTGTTTTGATAAAACCCACCGATGGGAATAAACGAAAACAAAATACAAAATTCGAAGCGCGGAAAAAAACACGACCGTTCACTTTGAATGTCAAAGTCTTAATTACAACAGTTATTCTATCCAAAGAGCTGCCACTTAATGTCTAAGTCGCGTATACCCGATAAAAAGTCATCAGCTTACACTTGGGTGCGTTTAAATTTAGTAAATTATCTCGGCACCAGTTTTTAAAATTATCTAGATCCGATTGTAAGTCCAAATGGCAGGAAATATCCTTATACTGCAGGCATAGCTTAACATCATCTGCGTACATAAGTCGCGAGAATGACTTATAATTGATGGAAGATCGTTAATAAATAATTAAAAAGTAACGGACCCAGATGGCTCCCTTGTGGGACACCGGAGGTAACACGGAGAATTACAGAAATTTAATTTTTAAAAAGGACCCTTTGTGACCTGCCATTCAGATAACTTGAAATCCATTTAAGCAGATCAACTGGAAAATCTAACAGGTCAAGTTTTTGAACAATAAGTAAGTGATTTACATGTCTGTTGACGGCTGTTTGAAAACTACTATTGAAGCCTTTTATCACAAATGTAGTGAGCTCTAGAAGGTTTGTGATTGTGGATCTACGTTTAATAAATCCGTGTTGACACGGAGAAATGATTGATTTACATAGGTGCTGCAAATGAGGAGTAATGATTTTTTTCAAAAAGCTTAGGAATAGCTGACAACTTAGAAAAACCTCTCTAGTTACTGGCAACCCATCTCTAATGAGGGGATATCAAAAAGGAAGAGAAAAGAAGTCTTAAACGAGCATTAAGAACGAGAGAAGCGAATAAGCAAGACGAAAATCGAAAAATTGTTTATTGCTTTATCTTGAAGAACAACTTCTTGAGAACATTTCCCAAAATTTTCATAGAGATTTAAGCAGTATAAGGAAAGTTACAGCGCTCCTAGCCGCGCACCTCGTCCCCGCCCAAATCCAAACTTGAAACTTTAAACACGAATATCTCAAAATGGTGGTTTTTGAAAAATGACTTTGCGGTGATATTTATTTGCATGCACATTGTCAACAAACTAAACTTTCAGAAAATATAAGCATTTATTTAATAAAAAAAATGCTACATACAAGAAAAGACAACCTTTCCTATTTTTTTTCGACAAAAAAAGGTAAAACCAATCCCACAAATATGAGGGCTCAACTTACGTCAAAAGTAAAACGACGAAAAGTGTGCTAAAAGCAAAGATTTACAACGACGAAGACTGTGGAAAATGAAAAGAAAAGCTGGCAAAAACGACGTACGAGTGTGTGAAAAAGACGCTACAAACACCACGGTAGTCTGCACTATACATATGCTTATAACGCGTATGTGTATTTAAACGACGATTAGAGACTGAGAGTGTGAACGATGAATACAAGTAGGAAGAACAACGAGTACAAGCAAAGAATAACTTTAGAAAAAATTGTTTTTGCAACTATGTCGACCTTTGCTGATTTTGAATCGATTTTGCAGGCGTTAAAAACTGAAAAAAAGAAGAATGAAGACCTTTTGCACAAGTTTTTATACGAATATGACGGTGATCGACATAATCCAAAACCGCTATGTGGTTTTGAAAGCTTTGATTTTGTGGAAAGTCTTCAACCAAAAAGTGGCTTACGTTGCGAAAAATTTGTCAAACAACGACCTTGCTACAATTTGCAACATCTTGGGCTTGCAACACGACAAAAATGATCTGAAGCTTTCCGTAATTTGAGTGTTAGAAAACTACTGGAAGACGCTGATGAAGAGGATTCAGAAGACGATGAAATAGACGGCCAAGAAGAGAATGACAAGGACAACGACGAGAAAAGTTCGAACGAGGAAGACGACAAGTTTCGTTCTGCACGCAGCAACTTAGAAAAGCAGGCAAGCACGAACAACAAAAAAGCACAGGCTGGTACAGTAGCGTACAAGAATAACGATTTCACTTCGGTACAAAGTTTCGCTGTGAATTCGCCGCGACTTCCAGAAAACTTCCGCGATGTAGAAGATTCTATTCGGCCATTCAGTGGAGATGATACCCTTGCTGTTGAGGTTTGGGTTGCCGATTTCAAAGACATGGCTTCCATTATGTACTGGGATGACCTGCAAAAATTCATTTTCGAGAAACATTCTCTAAAAGGTCTCGCTAAAATGTACATTATGAGTGAGCGCGGTATAAGAAGTTGGCAAATGTTGAATAACGCATTGATCCAGGAGTTCAAGGCCGAGGTGAATGGTGTGCAATTACATAAGTTGTTATCCGAAAGAAAAATCAAAATCAATGAAAGTGTTCAAGAATATCTTCTCAAAATGAAAGAAATGGCTTCTCGTGGCAGTGTAGATAACAGTGCTCTAATGCAATATGTGATTGATGGCATCAATGATTTGAGCGTCAATAAATCGGTCTTATTCAATGCTAAAGACTTGAAAAAGTTAAAAAAAAAGTTAAAGTGCTACGAGAAAATTCGTAAAAAATCAGGAAAGCCAAAAAATCAAGAAGGCAAGTCGAAATATGCGATTGGCAAAGACAGTGCAGCACATAAAGACGTATCCGTGCGAAGAAAGGTACAGTACTACAACTGTGGTGTCATTGGCCATACATCTAATCAGTGCCCTAATCGAAGCAGCGGTCGGAAGTGCTTTAACTGCAATAATTTTGGACACATATGTAAAGACTGCCCCACAGGCAAAATTTAAACGGTTGAAACTCCGAAAAATACGCACAAAGTTTCGGATGATAAATTGTAGATGTGTAAGGAAATATGTATGAAAACCAACAAGTACACAGCTCTTATTGACAGCAAATATTATACAACATTATAAGTGAAACAACGTACGTAAGCTTGAATTAGCCTGAATTGTTAGTTAGTGCTGTTAACATTTTTCTTGTCGGCTTTGGAAATACCAACAGGTTCTTTTAAAGAAGAATTCGGAATTGACGATCAAGTGTTTGAAGAAAATTTTCTAGTTGTTTTATCTGACTTTTTGGATATACAAGTTGTGTTAGGCGCAGAATTTTGTAGCAACGCCGAAATACTAATAAACAAATAAATACTAATAAATAAATAAATACAAAGCCGTGACAAGCATAACTCCGAAAATGAATTTAGTTCGCTAATGAAAATCAACGTCGAAAATCCCGAAAGTGTGAACATAAACATTGACGAGAGTGCAACAATTCAAGCAAAACGCGAAGTTTACGACCTGATCAAAAACTATAAGCCGACGAATACAAAAACAACAAACGTTGCGATGCGTATTGTTTTAAAAGACTCGCGTCCGCGTAGATTCGCATTCTCCGAGCGGTGTATTATCGACGATCAAATCGAATAGTGGCTCAAGGACGGAATCATGGAGCATTCTGAGTCCGAGTACAGCAGTCCGGTCGTCCTGGTTAAGAAACGTGCCAACACAACTCGACTCTGCATTGACTACAGAAGGATTAACAAGGTAATAGTACGAGATTTGTTTCCCCTTCCCTTCTTCGAAGACCAATTGGACCGTCTGCAAAATGGTCACGTAATGTCGATGCAGAAACCCCCAAATTCACGTCCTTTGTTACTAACATAGTCCCAGCTACAGACGAAGGTGAAGCAGTAGCCAATCTCAAGACAGTCATTAAGCGTTGTGAGGACTACGGTTTAATGAATGCTGCTTCCTTAAAAAGAAAATCGAGTTTCTAGGCCATAGCATTGAAAACCAAAAAATCTGTATCTCAGATTGTTCGGAGCAGCCCCGCCAGCGCCTAGTCTTGTGGGCATAGGTGTATGGCTGAACCTGCAGCGCTCTTGCGCTCTCCTCTTTATATTTGCCTTATCTTGCTAACGTGTCGCGCTACCTATTCAGCGACTACATTTGTAAAACCGAATTAAATTATGAAGCCAGGCTTTCGGCTGCAGCAGTGCAGATTCGACTGGCAGAATAAACATGACACGTACATAAACTTATAATATTAAAAGCGTTATTATTACATAACCTAAGGGTGGCATTTTTGTTGTGAGGCTGTGACTTCTAAGCTTTCTGTGTCTGGTTTGATGTTTTGACCGATATGATGAAGCACGACGCCGAGTTGTGTTTTTCTGACAGGGAGATAGATGATTTTAACATGCTAAAGACTTTGATTACTCAGAATCCAGTTCTAAAAATGTTTCATCCGCGGCACGAAACAGAGCTACATACAGATGCATCAATTGATGATTTTGGAGCAGTTCTGCTCCAAAAGTCGCCCAACGATAACCAGATACATCCGGTGTACTACATGAGCAAGAAAACAACCGACGCAGAAAGAAAGTTTTCCAGCTACGAGTTAGAGATCCGCAAACTTTGGAAAAAAGAAGGTGAGTTACACCCATTGCTGAAGGGGACGATTTTTTAGGGTCACTCGAATCGACTCACAAAGCATAAAAGCACATTCTTGCGGTCATTGACGGATTCACCAAATTTTGTTGGCTGTATCCCACAAAATCAACATCTTCCAAGGACGTCATCACCAGAATGGAGGCTCAGAGCGCAATATGTGGCAATCCTGTTCAAATAATATAACGATTTCACTTCGGTACAAAGTTTCGCTGTGAATTCGCCGCGACTTCCAGAAAACTTCCGCGATGTAGAAGATTCTATTCGGCCATTCAGTGGAGATGATACCCTTGCTGTTGAGGTTTGGGTTGCCGATTTCAAAGACATGGCTTCCATTATGTACTGGGATGACCTGCAAAAATTCATTTTCGAGAAACATTCTCTAAAAGGTCTCGCTAAAATGTACATTATGAGTGAGCGCGGTATAAGAAGTTGGCAAATGTTGAATAACGCATTGATCCAGGAGTTCAAGGCCGAGGTGAATGGTGTGCAATTACATAAGTTGTTATCCGAAAGAAAAATCAAAATCAATGAAAGTGTTCAAGAATATCTTCTCAAAATGAAAGAAATGGCTTCTCGTGGCAGTGTAGATAACAGTGCTCTAATGCAATATGTGATTGATGGCATCAATGATTTGAGCGTCAATAAATCGGTCTTATTCAATGCTAAAGACTTGAAAAAGTTAAAAAAAAAGTTAAAGTGCTACGAGAAAATTCGTAAAAAATCAGGAAAGCCAAAAAATCAAGAAGGCAAGTCGAAATATGCGATTGGCAAAGACAGTGCAGCACATAAAGACGTATCCGTGCGAAGAAAGGTACAATACTACAACTGTGGTGTCATTGGCCATACATCTAATCAGTGCCCTAATCGAAGCAGCGGTCGGAAGTGCTTTAACTGCAATAATTTTGGACACATATGTAAAGACTGCCCCACAGGCAAAATTTAAACGGTTGAAACTCCGAAAAATACGCACAAAGTTTCGGATGATAAATTGTAGATGTGTAAGGAAATATGTATGAAAACCAACAAGTACACAGCTCTTATTGACAGCAAATATTATACAACATTATAAGTGAAACAACGTACGTAAGCTTGAATTAGCCTGAATTGTTAGTTAGTGCTGTTAACATTTTTCTTGTCGGCTTTGGAAATACCAACAGGTTCTTTTAAAGAAGAATTCGGAATTGACGATCAAGTGTTTGAAGAAAATTTTCTAGTTGTTTTATCTGACTTTTTGGATATACAAGTTGTGTTAGGCGCAGAATTTTGTAGCAACGCCGAAATACTAATAAACAAATAAATACTAATAAATAAATAAATACAAAGCCGTGACAAGCATAACTCCGAAAATGAATTTAGTTCGCTAATGAAAATCAACGTCGAAAATCCCGAAAGTGTGAACATAAACATTGACGAGAGTGCAACAATTCAAGCAAAACGCGAAGTTTACGACCTGATCAAAAACTATAAGCCGACGAATACAAAAACAACAAACGTTGCGATGCGTATTGTTTTAAAAGACTCGCGTCCGCGTAGATTCGCATTCTCCGAGCGGTGTATTATCGACGATCAAATCGAATAGTGGCTCAAGGACAGAATCATGGAGCATTCTGAGTCCGAGTACAGCAGTCCGGTCGTCCTGGTTAAGAAACGTGCCAACACAACTCGACTCTGCATTGACTACAGAAGGATTAACAAGGTAATAGTACGAGATTTGTTTCCCCTTCCCTTCTTCGAAGACCAATTGGACCGTCTGCAAAATGGTCACGTAATGTCGATGCAGAAACCCCCAAATTCACGTCCTTTGTTACTAACATAGTCCCAGCTACAGACGAAGGTGAAGCAGTAGCCAATCTCAAGACAGTCATTAAGCGTTGTGAGGACTACGGTTTAATGAATGCTGCTTCCTTAAAAAGAAAATCGAGTTTCTAGGCCATAGCATTGAAAACCAAAAAATCTGTATCTCAGATTGTTCGGAGCAGCCCCGCCAGCGCCTAGTCTTGTGGGCATAGGTGTATGGCTGAACCTGCAGCGCTCTTGCGCTCTCCTCTTTATATTTGCCTTATCTTGCTAACGTGTCGCGCTACCTATTCAGCGACTACATTTGTAAAACCGAATTAAATTATGAAGCCAGGCTTTCGGCTGCAGCAGTGCAGATTCGACTGGCAGAATAAACATGACACGTACATAAACTTATAATATTAAAAGCGTTATTATTACATAACCTAAGGGTGGCATTTTTGTTGTGAGGCTGTGACTTCTAAGCTTTCTGTGTCTGGTTTGATGTTTTGACCGATATGATGAAGCACGACGCCGAGTTGTGTTTTTCTGACAGGGAGATAGATGATTTTAACATGCTAAAGACTTTGATTACTCAGAATCCAGTTCTAAAAATGTTTCATCCGCGGCACGAAACAGAGCTACATACAGATGCATCAATTGATGATTTTGGAGCAGTTCTGCTCCAAAAGTCGCCCAACGATAACCAGATACATCCGGTGTACTACATGAGCAAGAAAACAACCGACGCAGAAAGAAAGTTTTCCAGCTACGAGTTAGAGATCCGCAAACTTTGGAAAAAAGAAGGTGAGTTACACCCATTGCTGAAGGGGACGATTTTTTGGGGTCACTCGAATCGACTCACAAAGCATAAAAGCACATTCTTGCGGTCATTGACGGATTCACCAAATTTTGTTGGCTGTATCCCACAAAATCAACATCTTCCAAGGACGTCATCACCAGAATGGAGGCTCAGAGCGCAATATGTGGCAATCCTGTTCAAATAATATCCGATGGAGCACAGCGTTCACTTCAGACGACTTCAGAAACTATTGTAAGAACGTATTGCACTACATGCAGGTACCGCAGAAGTTCCAAAAACAAACGGGCAAGTTGAACGCCTCAACGCCACAATTGTTTCCGTGTTGTCCAAACTGTCCATAGATAACCCAAGCAAGTGGTACAAGTCTATAAGCCAAGTTCAGCAGACAATCAATTCGACCTACATCAGGAGTACACATACAACCCCATTCGAGCTTCTTGTAGGCATCAGGATGGGCACTAAGGCTGACAGCAAGCTGAAGGAAATTATTGAGCAAGAGCTAATCCAAATGTTCCAGGACAATCGAGACGAGATCTGTAAAGCTGCCAAGCAACAGATCCTTGCCATGTAAAACGAGAACAAACACTGGGTCCCTATCGAGTCACAAAAGTCAAGCCTATGGACACTTACGAAGTTGTAAAAGAATTCTCTTGCGCCGAATATATAAAGTCATGTTTCCAAATATCATCCAAGGACGACGACGATACATTCGAGACGAATGTTTTGCGCGGAGTTCCACGGCCCACTTACCCGCCCAACCGACCGAGGGGCGCAGACGTGTATCGTACGGCACGATTCGCGAGAAGATAGACGCGACATAAGGAAATATAGGTAAAAGTCCGAGGAAAAAAAGTAATAGAAAAATCAATTTTGTGCCAATGAAGCTAGTATAAATCGTAGGAGCGGCAGAGAGTCAAAATTTGAGATTATTGGAAAAAGTCTATTATAGTCAGAACATAATACTCTGAAAGGCTCATGCAAGGCATAGTTAGATCAACATGATTTAAAATTAAGGGAATATAATTTCTAGTTAATCTACTTGGCACAGAAAAGTTACCAAGTCGGGGGAGTCAATATCACCATGAATACGGTTATAAATGAAGGCAGTACCAAGCATCGTTCTACGGTTGGCTATGGAGGGTAAATTAATCAACAGAAGTCTACTAGAATAAGAAGGTAAGTTAAGATTTGCATCCCAGCTTAGGCGCCGTAAAGCAAAAAGAAGAAAGTTTTTTTGTACTGATTCAATACGACCAATATGTATTCCGTATTGTGGAATCCAGACGTGGGTCTCCCGTGGGTCTCACGTGGGTCTCCCGTCTGGATTCCACAATACGGAATACATATTGGTCGTATTACTCCAGAATCGGGCGGACTAACGAAATAAATAAAGTTTTAGTTAAATAAGAATCATCGAATTCTTTTGACCACCTTTTAATAAATCCAAGCACTCCTCTGGCTTTGTTAACCATGGACGAAATGTGGTTTAAAAATTTTAGTTTAGGCTCCAAGAGAACGCCAAGATCGTTTACAAGAGTTATTCTATCCAAAAAGCTGCCAATTAATGTGTTAGTCGCGTATATCGGATTGACCCGATAAAAAGTCATCAGCTTGCACTTGGATGCGTTTAAATTTAGTAAATTATCTCGGCACCAGTTTTGAAAATTATATAGATCGGAGTCCAAATGGCAGGAAATATCCTTATACTGCAGGCATAGCTTAACATCATCTGCGTACATAAGTCGCGAGAATGACTTATAATTGATGGAAGATCGTTAATAAATAATTAAAAAGTAACGGACCCAGATGGCTCCCTTGTGGGACACCGGAGATAACACGGAGAATTTCAGAAATTGAATTTTTAAAAAGGACCCTTTGTGACCTGCCATTCAGATAACTTGAAATCCATTTAAGCAGATCAACTGGAAAACCTAAGGGGTCAAGTTTTTGAATAAGAAGTAAGTGATTTACAGAGTCAAATGCTTTACTAAAGTCAGTGTAAATGACGTCTGTTTGAAAACTACTATTGAAGCCTTTTATCACAAATGTAGTGAGCTCTAGAAGGTTTGTGATTGTGGATCTACGTTTAATAAATCCGTGTTGACACGGAGAAATGATTGATCTACAAAGGTGCTGCAAATGAGGAGTAATGATTTTTTCAAAAAGCTTAGGAATAGCTGACAACTTAGAAATACCTCTCTAGTTACTGGCTTCTAACTTGTTACCTTTTTTGAAAAGAGGAATAACAAATGATTCCTTCCAAATATTTGGGAATTGGGAAGTTTCTAAAAATAAGGTAAACAACTTGTGAAGAGGTTTGCACAGGGCCTTAGCGCAATACCTAAGCACGCACCCAGGAATACCATCGGGCCCTGGCGAATAAACAGGCTTAATACGAAGAAGATCCAAAAGAAGAAAAAAACTTTCTGTTAAAGTGGGACAGAATATGAGGTTTGACTTGGATGTGGTGAAAGAATAAGGCTGTGATGAATAATCTAAAGTAGAGTAAAAATTTGGACGAATTTTGAAAAAATTGGCCAAATAAATCGGTTTTTGCCTGATCTGTGGTTGGCGTCATGATTTCGAACGACAGCGAGGAAGGAAAAGAATTAGATTTACGCTTGGTGTTAACGAAATTATAAAACTGTTTCGGGTCCTGAGAGAACTGGACCTTACAACGGTTTAAGTAACTATTATAACACTGAGCATTAAGCACGGTAAATCTTGACCAAGCACTTAAATATCTAGTAAAAACAGATTGAGAACCGGTATTTTTATATTTCCTAAACAGTCTGGACTTTACATTTACCAAGGTGATTTATTGGAAATTGACGGATAGTACCACAAAACACAGGAATTAAAAAATGAGTTTATTGCAGTGTAAAAAACATTAACTGCATCGGACATATTAGTGCATAAGTAAAGATCAGACTAATTAAAGCCAGAAATAAAATTATTTAGCCTCAGAAATAAAATTATTTAGTCTGCCTTGCGAAAACAATGCATTCGTTTGGATTTTTCTGATTTTTCTTCTATAACTCTACCCGTATCAAATGAAAGTTCGATTGTTGGGTGATATGGATCTTCAGGTTGCGTGAGTGGTGCTACTCTGGACAGAACCACGCCTTCAGGATTTGATACAGAACACAAATCAAGTAGGCGACCTAATGAATTTTGAACATGGTTTACATAAAAAAGAGATATGTCAAGCAGGCCGTCAATAAAATCATGCTGTGCTATAGGTAGTAAGACATTCGATCCATCCTCAGTGGACCAAGTAACTCCAGGTATATTAAAATCACCTAGAACTACCAACTGATCCCTATCGGAAAGCTTATTTGCAACGGACTTAATAACGGATAGGCGATTTAAATAATCAGGAAGTTCAGACAACGGCGGAATATATGAGCAAGTTATGTATATAAAGTTACCAGGAAGCGATAACTTTACACAAATAAATTCAATGGTATTGAATTCATCAAAAAATAACTCCTCAGACGGGAGGTTTGAATCAACTCCAATTAAGACTCCACCTCCCCGTCTAGAGGGACGGTCATACCTATATATTGGGTAATTACCTAGAAAAACTTCGGTGCTAAAGATCTCCGGCTTTAACCAGGTTTCTGTAAACACAATAATATGAGATGCAAAGGAAAGGCTATCGGAATACAATTTAGTGAGCTTGCTACGCAAACCACTTGCATTCTGATAGGAAAGAAGGAGGTTAGAAGTTAGGTTTTGAAATTGATACACTGGTTTGGCCTCGACTAGGAAGTTTTACTCCAACGGGCCCCTTCTTCTTTATCTTAGCCTCGAACTCTTTTACACCCATATTATCCGGCCAAAAGTCCCCCGAGCATATGGCTTTCAAAGGCTCTATAGAGACAGTTATCTTGACAGATGAAATGTCTCTAGCATAAAACTTTTCCACCTTTACACTATTACAATCGGCTTTAGTTTTGTCTTGTATATAAGACAATACATCAGAAGATGTTTGATCAGGGGAATGCCGAGAAAAGAAAATTTGTTTCTTTAGTGGAACCACTGAAAGGGATTTTGGTGGAGCAGACATTGTTTCTGCAAAACCAACTTGAGCCGGTTGTCCGAACTCAGTAGTCCCTTGTGGTGGTGATGCTACATTCTGAGAGAAAGGTGGATCCACTAATTGTGAATCCACTACGGACAAATCGGAATTCTTAGAAGTCCCTGGTTGCTTGCATTCTGTAACGGATTGTTCGGATACCGAATCTTTTTTAGTTGCTGATCTTAGCAACATTTGAGGGTTTGCTGAAATCATCCGCCGGAATGCTCTGTTGTTCTTTTTTTTTCGGTTGCGGGTTGTTCCCCTTTTGCTGCTTACCACCAGCGGCCTTTTTTCGCTTAGGGGACTCTTCGAACAGCTTACGACTATTAAACTGCGAATCCAACGCAGAGAGGAGATCATCAGCTCGGCGAAAACTATCTCTAGCAACTCCGAAACAGCTAATCAGCCCCATCAGGCCGACTTTAGTTTGTCGCATGAACGATTTCATCTCGTTCGCAACCTCGACACAAGCATCACAACAAAACTGCAAATTGGGCCCCTTTGAAAGGCCATCACTTGTCCGGCCAGTAAAACCGGCGCACTTGGTGTGCACCATATTTTCACATAGCCAGCAAGTCATATTAGACTGGTCAGTCCTGATTACGAGGCTGCATTTTTTGCAGAAACAGACTATATTATTATTATTCATTTTATCTATTGGAACCACTGTACCAAGAAAACGAATTTAAATTTATAAGCGAGCAGTTATAAGTACCGCAAGAGCGCAGGAACTGCAAATTATGTTTTGAATGTGTCCACGCGTTCTCCCTCGCCGCTGTCCGTGAGGGTAGGGGGTCACACTCATGTTGCCACCGTCGCTGGTTCCGGGGGAGGGGGTGATGACGCAATCGCCACCGTGGCTGGTTGTTCTTATGGATGAGCCGGGCGGTTGTCACTGGCTCTCTTCACTCCTTTTAGGAAGACTACGTTGGGAGTAACTGACTCCGTCGCTAACGGCCCTTAAGGTACGATAACCAATTTCAATTAATAAGATAAGTGTTAACGGCCAATGCCGGAGTTTTATATTTAAGCCAATGCTCTTTATTGAATATCAAGATAAAAAAACTGAAAATATATATTACTTTACGTAAGATATGCGCGGCCGGCAAGCCGACCGCTCGTGCAGCAAAATGCTGACACTAGCAAAATCAACATAACTCACCATACCGTGCACCAATAGGAACCAGCCTCGGCCCCTAAAGGCGTTTATGCTAATTTTGCAAGTAAACGCTAGGGTGGTCCTATAATCACCCAAGATCTGTATCAACTTATGACTACTCCTTAACAGTGTTAACAACTCTCCCCTTAGAAATATGACCGTCCTCGGTCATCTGGAATTTTTCAACAGCTTGTTTGATCTCCCGTGCGTCTCGTCTCCTCCTCAGCATCATGATGAGTAGGAAGGAGCAGCTGATGAGTAGACTGGCTCCCACGCCGACCGCGAACCAGGTGTCGGTAGCTCCAGCCGATTTCACTTCCTCCTTAAGCCCTTGGATGACTTCCAAGTTTTTGCTGTTAATTCTTTGGAGGAGTGGCATGCTTAGCGT
Organism: Drosophila prolongata; assembly: GCA_036346975.1. Taxonomy (NCBI): domain Eukaryota; kingdom Metazoa; phylum Arthropoda; class Insecta; order Diptera; family Drosophilidae; genus Drosophila; species Drosophila prolongata. Next base: position 4,012,323 of record JAYMZC010000320.1, read on the forward strand.
GGGATCGTGGCCGATGATGTTGAGTAACGGTGATGCTGCCACGCCCGGAGTTTTCCTAATGGCTTCACGTTGGTTGGAGTATTTGGTGCCATTAATGAAAGCCACTCGCTCGAATATAACGAGGTGCGAGCCGTTGGTGGTTATTTCAGGGCCATCGTCAGTGCTGACTTTAGCTGGGCACTCGTTGATTATTATTACTCCGTCATCTATTAACGTGATCGGGCTTAGGTTACTGGCTTGCGTCTCGCATAGTATGGTACTCCCCGCGTATAGGCCTCGAGCACATGTATCGTGAGTCGCCAGTTTGAAAACGACGCGTAAGTTGTTGGCAGGCAATCGGTGACTGCTAGGACGTCGCTATTGCATTCGGCTACTGTGTTCTCCATAAACTGCAGGATGGTGTGTTGGTGTGATACAGGGAAAATTGTGACTTTTTTACAAATTGTTTTAATCTTAGGGTATGCGATTAGCGCATGGATTATACTATCGGACTGAAGGACTCTAATGTTAGATGCCTCTAGTAGGCTAATGATGGGGACTTCTGTGGGGTGATCAACAAATACAGACTTCAAATCATTTTGATTAAAAATTGCTATGTTTATGATGTTGGCTTTTGCAAGCGTGACTGTAAGCATTACGTTTTGAATCTCAGTCATTAGTATTCTATTCCTGGCCAAAAGTACCTAGTACAGGTGAGAAGTGTCAACTATATTATTTTGTTTTGCCTTGATAATTTTATTAACGGCCTCTGTTAATTCATTAATTTTATTCTGCGTCTGCGTATTTATTATAACCTGCCGGTTATTTGATTCAATTAAACGTGCCTCGGACATTTTTAGCATATCGAAATCGTCCGCATCAGGTGTGCCCGCAATTACTTTGAGTGCGGTGCCTAGGAAGTCTAGGCTCCTGGCCTCGGTCGCCTTGAATGTCTCGGCAACCAGGCGCATTTCCCATGCATCTCGTCTTCTCGTCATTCTTGATGGTTTGTTTCCAGGTTTTGATTATTCATCCTCTGAAGCATTGGCATACTTAGCGCGTGGCTATGCCCAATAATGTTTAGCCACGCACGCAGTCTTTGTTATGCTTTTACGGTGGTTCAAGTATTTGGTGCCATTTACATTTTTTTATTTTTTTTTATAGTTTGTTGAACACGACACACAAGGATAGACCTTGTTTTCGTGTATTGACGAATTATTCCTAAAGATCCCAAAAAAAAGCGGGTAACGGGTTCTCCATTCTTGAGCAAATCAGGTGTGGACATAGCCGGTCAAAAGTTAATCAAGATGTGTTATTACAGAAGACTACCGTGTCTGTCACGGCCGAGAATCCATAAGTCTGCCGGGTGTCGCCTGCGGAGACGCCGTCGACCCAGTGGTGTTGCAAGATGTCTTGCCAGACAGTTTGCATGTGTGAGCAAACGTTCCCGGTATCGACTTGAGGATTTGCAAATCGTCTCCGTTACCGTCGGCACTCCCGTGTCCTGGAACATAACTCGGTTTTCTACATAATGGTGCCACTTCACCCCTAGCATCCTCCTGAGAGCCTTTGTAATGCATGTTTGCACCCTTTTTAGGGACGAATCACAGGCCGTGCCCCAGCAAGTGATTCCCCAGTTTAAAGTTGGAAGGACAATGGCCTTAAAAAGCCGCACCTTAGCTTCAAGGGATAGGCCGCTGCCTGGACGAAGGAGCCAGTCCATTTTGTCAAGTTTTGTTCTTGCTGATCCACAAACTCGATCAATTTGTCCCTTCCAACAAAGGCGACGGTCTAAGGTAACTCCGAGGTACGTCACCTTATCTTCGTGCTTGAGCTTATTCCCATCAATATAAAAGCTACGCGAACGGCCAGGGCGGAGAGCAAAAGTGGCATGTTGCGTTTTGTCAACATTAAGCGCAATGTTCCATCGAGAGGCCCAGCACTCAAATTCGTCTAAGAATGTCTGGACGCGTCGGGACGCAGACGTAGTGGTGCTACCACGTGTACCACGAGCAACTGGGTGTGGAAGATCCGAAGTGTAAATTGTATACAGGACCGGACCAAGTACGCTTCCCTGCGGGACTCCAGCACGAATTGGGCGAAGTCCAGAACGGTGTCCACGAATGTCTACAGCAAACTCCCTATTATCTAAGAACGATACGAGATTCCAGAGCCTTTCAGGCAAAAGCGGCATTAGCTTGTAGAACAGTCCTTCGTGCCAAACCCTGTCAAAGGCCTGTCGAACAACGAGAAAAACGGCTGAGCAGTATTTGTGGTCTTCGAAAGCCCCCAGGATATGGTTAATTACTCTGTGCACTTGCTCGATAGCACTATGGCGACTACGGAAACCAAACTGGTGGTTCGGAAGTGCGTCTTCAAAGGCGTTAATAGCTAGAAGTCTACCAAGCATGATCCGCTCAAAAATCTTGGAGAAAGTGGACAGCAAACTAATCGGCCTATAAGATTCCGGGCAACATGGGTCTTTTCCTTTTTTTGCCACCATTGTGACTAATGCTCGTTTCCAAAGTGATGGAAAATAACCAATATCCAGGCAAGCATTAAAGAGGAGACAGAGCTGTGCAATGACAGAGCCTTTGCTACTTTGCCATCAATCGCGTCCATGCCAGGAGCTTTAGTAGTAACCAGTCGCTTTATATGACCACGTACCTCATCTTCGTCTACTGGACGGACAGTAACAGGAGGGCCAAATGAAAGTCCTAACCTAGAGATTGTTGTCTGGACTTCTTCGCTTGTTGCAAATTCAAATGGAGTAAAGCGATTTTCAAGATCATCAGCAAATACTTCAGCAATCTCGGAATCACTGTGGGCCCAAGTCCCATCACCACGTTTAAGGGAAAACCTCTGAAGCGGATGTCTTTTAAGGTTGCGGGTGCATTTCCAGAGCGCAAAACCGTGATTCTATTTAGGATCAATTGCACTGAGCTTGTCTATAAAAAATTCTGACTTGGCCGAACGAAGGACTTTCCTTAGCTCTGATACAGTAGCCATATCGATGGTATGCCTCGTCCTCATCCAGACACGGCGAAGTGCATGACCCTTTCTGGCCAAGGCAGCAATTTCTGGCTTTGAATGAGCCCAAGATGGAGGCGGAATAGGTATACTTCTAGGAGGGGCAGCTTGATGGATCTGTTCAACTAAGACCTCAGCAAAGGAATCTACGTCGTCCACAGAAAGAAGAGAAGGTGGCTCCTGAGTCAGAGCAGTAAGTGGCGCACTGAATCTTTTAAGATCCGAGCCCCGGGGAAGAAGCCTGGATTTGGTAACGATCGTATAGGCAGCCACGCAAAAATATATCAGGAGCGGAATATGATCAGAGGAAAGTCCCGGGCACTCTGAGATTGTAAGGTGGTTGCAGGGGATGCCTTTGTACACAGCAAAATCAATGGCCGTCGGGAGGTGGTCATTGATCCAAGGAAAATGAGTGGGTCCGCCAGTAGCCAAAATCTGCATATTTGAGTCAGCAATAACTGACATCAGGGTGTTTCCCCAAGGGCATGATCGCCTGGACCCCCTCCAATGAGAAAGCGGCTACCTACAGAGCCAAAAAGACGCAGATATTCCTCAGTCGTCCAAGAAAGGCGGTGACCAGGTGGACAGTAGACAGCACCAAATGAAATTCTGCCAAACCCAGTGACCAAACTTTTGGCAACTGCTTGCAGGTGAGGCTCCGATATTGTGGTACTTATGTGATAATCTAAACAAGATTTGATGATGACAGCAGCACCACCACGATGTCGATCATCAGGGTGGTTGGCAGAGTGAACAGCATATCCATTGACCCTGATAGATTGGCGTGCTTAGAAATCACGCTCTGTAACATTTGTAGTGTGGTCGTCATTACTGACATCATTTGATCAAAGCGTAACAACTTATCAATTGCAGCCGCTTGGGCTATCGCAGCAGCCTCTTGTTGCTTCCTTAATCCATTAATAAATTCCAGAAGCCTGTCCTGAGTAGGTTGTTCAATCAAGGAGGTCTTTTCAGTTGGATGTGAATTAGCCGTTGGCGAAGTCTGACTTGAGGATGCAGAAAGACGCGTAGAAAACCAAGCATTTTGAGCCGGGGGCATGGCAGGCTTAAAAGTACGTTTTTGAGTGGGTCTACGCTCTACAGAACCCGTGGGCTTACGTCTTTCAATAGCCTCTAAATAGGCAGGACATCGACGGGAAGACGCACTATGATTAGAACCACAGTTAATGCACTTGAGTTGTTCCTCATTTATGGCCAAGCACCTCTCCTTGTCTTTTGTTTCATGGTCACCAGCACATCTGGCACACTTTGGCAAGAGTGAGCAAAAATTTTTAGAATGTCCAAATTCTTGACATCTGAAACACCTTAAAGGACCCTTTCTCTGAAGCTGCGGTTCCACTTTAACCACCTGGTAGTCAATTATCTGGATATCATATACATTTTTGTTATTTTTAGCTGGTTCCAGCTCCACAAAGAATATATCCCGGTTCGCCTTCCCATTTTCACCAGGGGGGTTGAATACATTCCGAGGGTTGTGTCCCAAAGCTTTAAGTTTTGCAGTAATTTCGGCTATTTCAGTGGAAGCGTGAAGTCCCTTGATGACGACTCGAAGGCTGGTTCATTTTTAAACTGAAAAGTGCTGACAGGAATTCCATTATCCTTGAAAAGCTTCTGGACTACACGGTAAACATTGCCGTCATCCACAGTAACCCTACAGGAAGATTTACCAGTTGTCTTGAGGCGAAAACCATTGGTCACAGAAGATAGCAAGGAAATTAGTTGCCTAAAATCAGTGATTCCCCTCAAAAGGAAGGGTGGCGGACGGGGATCACGTCTCTTGGTTTTAGCTTGAGAAGAGGCATTGCGTGGGGACACCGAATGCAAGTTAGCTTCAACAGGCTCAGACAATCCATGACCAAGTTTAGAGGCGCTGATTGATTCATTATTATGAGTGGAAGTCATTGTAACATCATCATCATCTTCAGACAAAATAGCAAAGCTATTGTTCTTTCCTAAGTAGGTAGAGTCTTCTTGACTTGAAGAATGTGATTGTATAGTCATGCCAGAGGCTGGAGCTTGAGGACGTTTATGGTCGCCAACAGGGTTTGGCAGCGATGATTTGTTGATATTACTACCTCCTAGTATGTCAAGATTTCGTCTTTTCCTTAGGTTATTTACCTGAGTAAAGCGTTCATCATCGGCAGCATTCTTACAAATCCACTTGGGGGTAAAAATTGTCATAGTCGGGACAGATGAGGTGTCTGAAAAATTGGAATCATCAAATTCATCAGAAGTATCAGAGAGGCACCTATTGGCATCAAAGGCAGTCGCCTTGGCATTCCTAGAGGCATTCATAATAGCTACTTTAGCAGCTTCATCTGTATTGACTGGTGGTCGAGTAACTTGGTCCTTAGCAAAGACCGAGTGCTTAGCCACATGAGAGTCATGATTGATTTCACGACAACCTTTCGTCGAGATGGCTTGAAATTGGAAGACAGCTTTTTTGGGAACTGTACCAGCATCTGACATTGTACTCCCGTAATGAACTAAGAAAATAAAGAAAAAGAAAGTTTACCGCAGCAGCCGGCCTGCCAACCGAAGGCAAGGCCGGCAAATGTTTTGTTAAGAAAGTCAAAAGAAAAATCGTAAAGACACAGGAAAACAGAATTTTGTATAGAACTTTTTTTTTTTTTTAAATACGGGAGCTCTGAAATAAACACAACCGGTTAGCCTGACACATAAGTCGAGACTTATGGTGCCATTTACAAAGGCTAGTCGCTCAAATGTTATTAGATGCGTGCCATTCGTTTCTTTATTGGGGCCGTCATCCGTGCTGACTATTACCGGACACTCATTGATTATTATTATACCATCGTCTACCAGCGTTATGGGGCTTAGGTGGCTAGCCTGCGTTTCACAATGCGCCGTGACCCCTGCGTGTAAACATCGGGCGCACGTGTCCTGGGTTGCCAGTTTGCAGAATGCTCCAAACATTGTCGACCTGCAATCGGTGATCGCTAAGACTTCCTGGTTGCACTCAGCTATCATGTTGTCCCGTAGGTGGAGAATGGTGTGTTGGTGAGAAACGGTGATCTTTTTACATGTAATTTTATCTTAGGATGAGCACGTGAAAACTATTATCGGACTGAAGGACTTTAATATTAGATGCCTCTAATTAGGCTAATAACAGGGACCTCTGTGGGGTGATCAACTAAAACGGACTTCAAATCTTCATGATTAAAAATGGACGGATTTATGATATTTGACTTTGCAAGTGTGACTGTGAGCATCAGATTCGGTATCTCTGTAATTAGCATTCTGTTTCTGGCCAAAATAACTTCGTAGGTGTCAACCAGGTCCTTCTTTTTTGCTTTAATGATTTCGTTGACGGCATCGGTTAATTTGTTGATCTGCCTTTGCGCTTCGGTGTTAATGACTACTTGTCTATTGTTTGCCTCAATTAACCGGGACTCGGACATTTTTAACATTTCAAGGTCAGCTGTGTAACAGGCCAAATATAATAAAGATAAGCTGGCCCCACTATTAGAGCAGTGGCTATCTCTTTCAAGAGAGGTGCTATCCCTCTCTCTCAAGAGAACGCCAGAGAGAGCTGCCTGCGTGCAGCGAAGCTTTGTCTCGATCGAACCAAAAAGTAAAGACGACGTGTGTGAGAGATTAAATTAAAATAAAGAGACAAACTATTCCTGGTACAATCTCAGAAGTGGGATTCATAAAAAACTTTTTTTTTATCAACTGAAAACGCCTATAATAATAAATAAAAATATGGATATAAACATATCGGAAGTGACAGTTATCCAATTAAAAAGCGTTCCGGAAGAAATTCGCGGAAGGGCGCCCGAGAACCTTGTGGAGCCAGCTGAATTGGAAAATGTTGACGAGAATCGCAGTGAGCTGGAAGTTGACGCTGAGACTTTGGAAAATTTGCGAGCCGAAATTTCGAGGGCTCAGAAAATTCTAGAGAACTTAAACTACCAGATCAACAGCGCTGGTGGCAACCGAAATAACGGAGGCAGAGGAGGCGAAAATGCGTTTCAGCAGAACGAGCAACGGCGAAACAGCAGAGGCAGCGGCGACAGAGACAACGGCGAAAGAAGCGGCGGCGGCAGAGACGGCGGCGGCAGAGACAACGGCGGCAGAGACGGCGACGGCAGAGACAGCGGTGGCAGAGAAGGCGATGGCGACAGAGGATGAGACGTCGGCAGCGCCGTTTATGACGAAATGGCATCGTCTGGTGGTGGTGGTGGTGGTGGGTTTTCGTCATCAGAATTTAACATGGCCAAGGAAATGCTGATGGACTTGACAAATAAAGTGGCTATTCTACCATGGATCGCTCAAGGGGGCAACATATCGGCTTTGTTTAGCTTTTCAGACATGCAACGACGTATCTTGCTGATCAGCAAGTTAAAGGGCAGTGCGTTGCAATGGCTACATGCGGATGAAGGGCGGTTCGTGAAGCCCACTAATGAGCTGCTGGAACAACTGCAGCTAGTTTTCGGAGGCTTCGAATCAAAGGCTACATTAAGGCGCAAGTTTAAGGCGCGAATTTGGTTGTCAACGGAAAAATTCGCAGTCTACTTCGAAGAAAAATGCAGACTTGCTCGAGAGGTCAGCATGGAGGCGGATGAACTTTTGGACGGACTCGTGGAGGGCATTCCAGCTCTAAGCTTGCGTATACAGGCCAAGCTTCAATGTTTTGATAGCCCGGACATTATGTTGCCGAGAAGGGCGACAACAACCAAAGTGGCAACATCGAAGACGTGTTCAACAAGCAGAGAGACGCGTTGTTTCAACTGCAACGCAAAGGGGCACTGGAAGAGAGAATGCACCAAGCCGAATAGGCCGCCTGGATCGTGCTATGGTTGTGGCGCAGAAGATCACCGTTTGACTGAATGTCCCCACAACACGAAGAAGGTTGAGAACAAATATGTAAGATTATTCAACATTTTTAGTGTTGAAAACCCTAACCAGCCCATTATCACAGAGTGCCTAATAGATTCGGGAAGCCCTGTGTCATTGATCAAAATTTCATACTTACCAGCCAACATAAAATTAGAACCTCAAGAAAAGAGTTACTTTGGTCTAAATAAAAGCTTATTGAAAAGTTATGGCAAAATATTATGTTTCATATACAAAAAGAAAATAAAGATTTGGTTTAACTTAATTGTAGTGGCTGACGAATCTATTGGCTGTAATATTGTGCTGGGTAGAGATTTTGTGGATGCTTGCGATTTAAAAATTGATTTAGAAGCGCTGAAAATGGTTACTGTAGAGTGTATTGAACCCGAAGTCGAGAAGAAAACAAAAGTAAAAATACTTTCTAATAATTGTATGGAAATTAGGAAATTTAAAACCAATTTGGAGAGTTTAGCCAAGAAAAATTTAGGTACAAGTTTAGTTGAGGAAAATTTATCCAATCGTTTAGGCGAGGAAAATTTAGGTATACATTTAGGTGAAAAGAGTTTAGGTAAAAGTTTAGGTGATAAACATTTAGGTACACAGTTAGGGGAAAAGAGTTTAGGTAAAAGTTTAGGTGAGAAAAACACCTTTAGGTGAAAAGAATTTAGGTACAAGTTTAGATAAAAACAGTTTAGGTAAAAAATTAGGCGGGAACAATTTAGGTACAGGTTTAGGTGAGAAGAGTTTTGACGATGATGATTTAGGCGATGATGATTTAAGTGAGAAGGATGTAGATAATGTATTGGATGAAGAAGCTTTAGGTTCAGGTAGTTTAGGAAAGAGCATAGAGGATAATTTTGAAAGTGAAATGTTAGAAAACAACATTTTAGAAGATGAGACTAAAGAAATGGCTTACAATATCGGGGATCAGGTTAGTTATAAGGATCAAATGAAGTTTATTGAATCGTTAGAGGAAAATTATATTAAGGTATTGCGACCTGAAAGTCCTAGAGTTAAATGTGAGTTGAATATTATTTTAGAGAACACAAAACCATTTAGTTGTGCACCTAGAAGACTGTCTTATAATGAAAAAGAGGCATTACAGAAATTGTTAGATGAATACTTAGAAAAAGGAATTATTCAGAGTAGTAAATCGGAATACGCATCTCCGATCGTTTTAGTGAAGAAAAAGACTGGGGAATTTAGGTTGTGCATTGATTTCAGACGGTTGAATAAAATTATGGCTAAAGATAATTATCCTATCCCCTTAATTGTCGATTTGTTAGATAAATTGGTGGGAAAATCGGTTTTTACAAAATTAGATTTAAAGAATGGGTACTTCCACGTTTTCGTGAACAAAGAGTCAGTGAAGTACACATCCTTTACAACGCCGCTAGGGCAATTTGAGTTTTTGCGAATGCCAATGGGTTTGAAGACGGCTCCCCAGGTATTTCAAAGATTTGTAAATGATATTTTTTCTGATATGATACGTGATAATAAGGTGATAATATATATGGATGACATGTGAGATATTATTTAGTACAGTTTATTAATATTATTTCACGGTGCACAGTTACTGAATATAATAATTGGCTTTTATTAAATTGCTGGATATATGCTGCTGCTTTCTGCTGATTCTTTCAAACACGTTCGGCTTCGATTCTCTTCTGCTACTGTCCTGTTCGGCTGCTTCGATTCTCTTCTGCTACTGTCCTGTTCGGCTGCTACTTCTTCTGCTGTACGACTTCTGCTGCTGTTACTCTGCTGTACGACTTCTGCTGCTGTTACTCTGCTGTACGACTTCTGCTGCTGTTACTCTGCTGTACGACTTCTGCTGCTGTTAACCAGTGTGCCTTTAATAGATCTGCTTGCCTACTCTCTGTTACATGACATTTTAATTGCAAGCCAGAGTATTGAAGAACATTTAGGAATATTAGTAGAAGTATTTAGGAGATTAGTGGAAAATAAATTAGAACTAAGAATGGATAAATGCAAGTTTCTTCAAAATAATGTAAAATATTTAGGTTTTCTAATTTCAAATGAAGGAATAAAAGCTGATCATAGGGGATTAGAAGCTATAAAGAGCTTTCCAATGCCAAATAAAGTGAAAGCTGTACAAAGTTTCTTAGGTCTTTGTTCTTACTTTCGCCGCTTTATAAAGGACTTTTCGATATTAGCGAAACCATTATATGATTTACTGAGGAAAGATAGGACGTTCGAATTTGGAAATGAAGAGTTAGCTTGTTTCACACTGTTGATAGATAAATTAGTTGCAGCCCCGGTGTTAGCTTTATACGATTACAAGGATGAAATTGAGCTCCACTGCGATGCGAGTGCGTTAGGGTTTGGGGCTGTACTGTTTCAGAGAAAGGAAGACAAGAAGTTGCGTCCGATTTTTTATTTTTCGAAAAGATCAACAACTACTGAAGCTAAATACCATAGCTTTGAATTAGAGACGTTAGCCATTATTTATGCACTTAGAAGGTTTAGGATATATTTACAAGGGAAACGTTTCAAGATTGTTACAGATTGTAATTCTCTAACATTAACATTGAATAAGATAGATTTAAACTCAAGAATTGCAAGATGGGCTTTAGAATTACAAGAATTCGATTATGAATTAAAACACAGGGCAGGACAACAAATGCAGCATGTTGATGCACATAGCAGATGTAATGCACTTAGAATTACAAAAATTCGATTATGAATTAAAACACAGGGCAGGACAACAAATGCAGCATGTTGATGCACATAGCAGATGTAATAATGTAATTATAATAGAGGCAAATACGTTTGAGAATAATTTGGTAATTTGTCAGTCAAGAGATAGTAAGGTACAAGAAATTAGGGAAATTTTAGAAAACGGAGAGCATAAGTGTTTTGAAATGAGGAACGGGGTTATATATAGAAATAATAATAATAACAAGTTACTGTTTTATGTACCAAATAGAATGGAGGAACACGTGATGTACAAATATCATGACGAATTAGGTCACATTGGAAGGGATAAGATGTTAGATGCGATTAGTAAAAGTTATTGGTTCCCGGGCATGAAACAAAACGTTTGTGATCACATTCAGAACTGTTTGAAGTGTATAGCTTTCTCTCCTAAATTAGGCAAAGGAGAGGGAGCGCTGCACAGTATCCCCAAAGGGAACATACCATTTGATATTATTCATATTGATCACTATGGGCCAGTAGATAATAGTAGAGTAAAAAAGCATATCTTAGTGGTAATAGATGCATTCACGAAGTTTGTTAGGCTTTATACAACAAAAACAACGAATACAAAAGAAGTTATGAGTGCTTTAACAGACTACTTTCGGTCATACAGCAGACCAAAGTGTATTATTTCGGATCGTGGGAGTTGTTTTACGTCAACGGATTTTACAAACTTTACCGAGGAAAGAAACATAAAACACATTAAAATTGCTACAGGGTCACCACAGGCTAATGGGCAAGTTGAGCGAGTAAATAGGAGTTTGGGACCGATGATTGCAAAACTATCGGAACCAGAGAGAGGATTACATTGGGATGTAATTATTGAAAAAGTGGAGTACTCGCTAAACAATACACTTCATAGCAGCATCAAACAGCTTCCCAGTGAAACTTTATTTGGAATAGCTCAGAGAGGAGAAAGTAGTGATGAATTAAAGGAAAAATTAGGAGAGGAAGAAAAGATTGAGGATAATAGACAAAATTTAGAACAGATTAGGCAGAACGCGGAAGAAAATCAAATAAAATCTCAAACAAAAAACGAAGCCTATTACAATGCAAAAAGGAAGATTAATACAGATTATAGAGAAGGAGATTATGTCATGGTAAAGAATTTTGATAGTACTGCAGGGGTTTCGAGAAAGCTTATACCGAAGCACAAAGGACCATACATTATTGGAAAAGTTTTAAGAAATGACAGATTTTTATTAAAGGACATCGACGGGTTTCAGTTATCTCGGAATCCATACCAAGGTGTTTGGAGCGCAAGTAATATTCGGCATTGGATAAAAGATGAAAATAAATCTTAATCAATTAAATAGAATAAAAATACTAATAATAAGACTAAAATGGTAAGAAAAAATTGTACAAAATTGTTAACTACTTCTAAGACCTAGCTTAAGATATGTTGTAACACCGAGATAGTGGGCTATCTCAAAGCCAGGATGGCCAAGTTGTAACAGGCCAAATATAATAAAGATAAGCTGGCCACACTATTTGTGCAGTGGCTATCTCTTTCAAGAGAGGTGCTATCCCTCTCTCTCAAGAGAACGCCAGAGAGAGCTGCCTGCGTGCAGCGAAGCTTAGTCTCGATCGAACCAAAAAGTAAAGACGACGTGTGTGAGAGATTAAATTAAAATAAAGAGACAAACTATTCCTGGTACAGCTGCATCAGCAGTGCCCGCTACCACTTTTAAAGTCTAGGCTTCTGGCGATTCGGTGGTGTAGTGCATATTTTGCAGTTTGTCACTACCTCTGTCGCTAACATGGAAAAATAATAATGGGAAAATAATAGTCGCGAAGGACTTGTTTGATATTTTCCTCTGTGTGCTCGATTGTGCTTTGCGGTAATTATTTCGATCTGTTCGTTTTTATCGGAAATGTCTGATATAAAGTTCTTGCAATGCCAAAATTTCATCGCTGGAAAATTTGACACTAATGCATGTTGAATGCTGGCCAATGTTCGCAAGTCTCAATGAATAGCGTTGACAACTTTTGGGTTGATGATTGGTTTTAATGTTTCTAAAAGGGTGAGTTTTTCCGTGAAGTGTATAATATGGCGGGACTTATTTCCGAAGAATATAAAGTATCGCTTCAAGGAATATATTGCCTTTCCGTTATTTCTATCGTATAAGTGCTAGATTCTTCACTGTGAATTGTCGCACAATCAGATTCGAGTTCGTTTTGGAGGGCATTGATGTTTTGTCGTGAAAGGGCGTCGGCGACATAATTCTCTTTGCCTGGAGTGTATATGACTTTTGCGCCGTAGTCATCTATAAATGCTTTCCAACACTTTATTTTGTCATTTGGGTTCTTGTCCGAGACATCGAACGTTAGCGTCTTATGGTCTGTGTAGATTCTTATGTCACAAGTGCCATACAAATATTGCCTTAATTTTCCAAGAGACCAGACTATTGCAAGCAACTCTCTTTCATTAGTTGCGAAACGGGTCTCGCAGTCTTTAAGGGTTCTGGATATCATCGTTCTGGGTTTTTTGTCTTGCGACAGTACAGCCCCGATGCCGTAAGCTGACGAATCAATTGTCAGATCGAACGGCTTTTTAAAGTCTGGGTATTTGAGAGTAACATCCTCTGATGCCAAAATGTTTTTGTTCTTACTTTCGCCGCTGTATAAAGGACTTTTCGATATTAGCGAAACCATTATATGATTTACTGAGGAAAGATAGGACGTTTGAATTTGGAAATGAAGAGTTAGCTTGTTTCACACTGTTGAAAGATAAATTAGTTGCAGCCCCGGTGTTAGCTTTATACGATTACAAGGATGAAATTGAGCTCCACTGCGATGCGAGTGCGTAAGGGTTTGGGGCTGTACTGTTTCAGAGAAAGGAAGACAAGAAGTTGCGTCCGATTTTTTATTTTTCGAAAAGATCAACAACTACTGAAGCTAAATACCATAGCTTTCAATTAGAGACGTTAGCCATTATTTATGCACTTAGAAGGTTTAGGATATATTTACAGGGGAAACGTTTCAAGATTGTTACAGATTGTAATTCTCTAACATTAACATTGAATAAGATAGATTTAAACTCAAGAATTGCAAGATGGGCTTTAGAATTACAAGAATTCGATTATGAATTAAAACACAGGGCAGGACAACAAATGCAGCATGTTGATGCACATAGCAGATGTAATAATGTAATGATAATAGAGGCAAATACGTTTGAGAATAATTTGGTAATTTGTCAGTCAAGAGATAGTAAGGTACAAGAAATTTGGAAAATTTTAGAAAACGGAGAGCATAAGTGTTTTGAAATGAGGAACGGGGTTATATATAGAAAGAGTAAAAATAACAAGTTACTGTTTTATGTACCAAATAGAATGGAGGAACACGTGATGTACAAATATCATGACGAATTAGGTCACATTGGAAGGGATAAGATGTTAAATGCGATTAGTAAAAGTTATTGGTTCCCGGGCATGAAACAAAACGTTTGTGATCACATTCAGAACTGTTTGAAGTGTATAGCTTTCTCTCCTAAATTAGGCAAAGGAGAGGGAGCGCTGCACAGTATCCCCAAAGGGAACAGACCATTTGATGTTATTCATATTGATCACTATGGGCCAGTAGATAATAGTAAAGTAAAAAAGCATATCTTAGTGGTAATAGATGCATTCACGAAGTTTGTTAGGCTTTATACAACAAAAACAACGAATACAAATGAATTTATGAGTGCTTTAACAGACTACTTTCGGTCATACAGCAGACCAAAGTGTATTATTTCGGATCGTGGGAGTTGTTTTACGTCAACGGATTTTACAAACTTTACCGAGGAAAGAAACATAAAACACATTAAAATTGCTACAGGGTCACCACAGGCTAATGGACAAGTTGAGCGAGTAAATAGGAGTTTGGGACCGATGATTGCAAAACTATCGGAACCAGAGAGAGGATTACATTGGGATGTAATTATTGAAAAAGTGGAGTACTCGCTAAACAATACACTTCATAGCAGCATCAAACAGCTTCCCAGTGAAACTTTATTTGGAATAGCTCAGAGAGGAGAAAGTAGTGATGAATTAAAGGAAAAATTAGGAGAGGAAGAAAAGATTGAGGATAATAGACAAAATTTAGAACAGATTAGGCAGAACGCGGAAGAAAATCAAATAAAATCTCAAACAAAAAACGAAGCCTATTACAATGCAAAAAGGAAGATTAATACAGATTATAGAGAAGGAGATTATGTCATGGTAAAGAATTTTGATAGTACTGCAGGGGTTTCGAGAAAGCTTATACCGAAGCACAAAGGACCATACATTATTGGAAAAGTTTTAAGAAATGACAGATTTTTATTAAAGGACATCGACGGGTTTCAGTTATCTCGGAATCCATACCAAGGTGTTTGGAGCGCAAGTAATATTCGGCATTGGATAAAAGATGAAAATAAATCTTAATCAATTAAATAGAATAAAAATACTAATAATAAGACTAAAATGGTAAGAAAAAATTGTACAAAATTGTTAACTACTTCTAAGACCTAGCTTAAGATATGTTGTAACACCGAGATAGTGTGCTATCTCAAAGCCAGGATGGCCAAGTTGTAACAGGCCAAATATAATAAAGATAAGCTGGCCACACTATTTGTGCAGTGGCTATCTCTTTCAAGAGAGGTGCTATCCCTCTCTCTCAAGAGAACGCCAGAGAGAGCTGCCTGCGTGCAGCGAAGCTTAGTCTCGATCGAACCAAAAAGTAAAGACGACGTGTGTGAGAGATTAAAGTAAAATAAAGAGACAAACTATTCCTGGTACAGCTGCATCAGCAGTGCCCGCTACCACTTTTAAAGTCTAGGCTTCTGGCGATTCGGTGGTGTAGTGCATATTTTGCAGTTTGTCACTACCTCTGTCGCTAACATGGAAAAATAATAATGGGAAAATAATAGTCGCGAAGGACTTGTTTGATATTTTCCTCTGTGTGCTCGATTGTGCTTTGCGGTAATTATTTCGATCTGTTCGTTTTTATCGGAAATGTCTGATATAAAGTTCTTGCAATGCCAAAATTTCATCGCTGGAAAATTTGACACTAATGCATGTTGAATGCTGGCCAATGTTCGCAAGTCTCAATGAATAGCGTTGACAACTTTTGGGTTGATGATTGGTTTTAATGTTTCTAAAAGGGTGAGTTTTTCCGTGAAGTGTATAATATGGCGGGACTTATTTCCGAAGAATATAAAGTATCGCTTCAAGGAATATATTGCCTTTCCGTTATTTCTATCGTATAAGTGCTAGATTCTTCACTGTGAATTGTCGCACAATCAGATTCGAGTTCGTTTTGGAGGGCATTGATGTTTTGTCGTGAAAGGGCGTCGGCGACATAATTCTCTTTGCCTGGAGTGTATATGACTTTTGCGCCGTAGTCATCTATAAATGCTTTCCAACACTTTATTTTGTCATTTGGGTTCTTGTCCGAGACATCGAACGTTAGCGTCTTATGGTCTGTGTAGATTCTTATGTCACAAGTGCCATACAAATATTGCCTTAATTTTCCAAGAGACCAGACTATTGCAAGCAACTCTCTTTCATTAGTTGCGAAACGGGTCTCGCAGTCTTTAAGGGTTCTGGATATCATCGTTCTGGGTTTTTTGTCTTGCGACAGTACAGCCCCGATGCCGTAAGCTGACGAATCAATTGTCAGATCGAACGGCTTTTTAAAGTCTGGGTATTTGAGATTAACATCCTCTGATGCCAAAATGTTTCGAAGCTTATTGAATGCGTCTCTTTGTATTTACTTGCGGAACCATTTTCTCCCTTAAGGAGGTTGGTTAGTGGCCTGGCTATTGTAGCGAAATCCTTTATGAAAAACCTATAATAGCTGGCGAGTCCTAAGAATGATCTTAATGAGAATAAGCTTTTCGGTTCTGGGTATTCCTTAATGGCTGCTACCTTTTCAGGGTCAGTTGTAGCCCCGTTTTGGGGCTGGGTTGTTATCCTCAGTGCGAATAGTTGCCACAACATTTGTGTTGTACGGCAAGGTTTGAGTTGCGTCGGAGAAGACTTTAGATCTTTTTTCATCAATTCGATGAACTCCTTTTTACTGACTCTGGAACAACTATGTCCTTTATGTTGCTAAAGCTCACATTGTCGCAGTCAAGGAAATGCAGGTCCTTAGAACGGAACCATACAAAATTATTTTAGTTTGCATATTGAAATGGCTAGAAACCTCGGGCGCACGTGTCCTGGGTTGCCAGTTTGCAGAATGCTCCAAACATTGTCGACCTGCAATCGGTGATCGCTAAGACTTCCTGGTTGCACTCAGCTATCATGTTGTCCCGTAGGTGGAGAATGGTGTGTTGGTGAGAAACGGGAAAGACGGTGATCTTTTTACATGTAATTTTATCTTAGGATGAGCACGTAAAAACTATTATCGGACTGAAGCACTTTAATATTAGATGCCTCTAATTAGGTTAATAACAGGGTGTGATCAACTAAAACGGACTTCAAATCTTCATGATTAAAAATGGACGGATTTATGATATTTGATTTTGCAAGTGTGACTCTGAGCATCAGATTCTGTATCTCTGTAATTAGCATTCTGTTTCTGGCCAAAAGAACTTCGTAGGTGTCAACCAGGTCCTTCTTTTTCTTTCTGTTTTTGCCTTAATGATTTCGTTGACGGCATCGGTTAATTTGTTGATCTGCCTTTGCGCTTCGGTGTTAATGACTACTTGTCTATTGTTTGACTCAATTAACCGGGACTCTGACATTTTTAACATTTCAAGGTCAGCTGTGTAACAGGCCAAATATAATAAAAATAAGCTGGCCACACTATTAGAGCAGTGACTATCTCTTTCAAGAGAGGTGCTATCCCTCTCTCTCAAGAGAACGCCAGTGAGAGCTGCCTGCGTGCAGCGAAGCTTAGTCTCGATCGAACCAAAAAGTAAAGACGACGTGTGTGAGAGATTAAATTAAAATAAAGAGACAAACTATTCCTGGTACAATCTCAGAAGTGGGATTCATAAAAAACTTTTTTTTTATCAACTGAAAACGCCTATAATAATAAATAAAAATATGGATATAAACATATCGGAAGTGACAGTTATACAATTAAAAAGCGTTCCGGAAGAAATTCGCGGAAGGGCGCCCGAGAACCTTGTGGAGCAAGCTGAATTGGAAAATGTTGACGAGAATCGCAGTGAGCTGGAAGTTGACGCTGAGACTTTGGAAAATTTGCGAGCCGAAATTTCGAGGGCTCAGAAAATTCTAGAGAACTTAAACTACCAGATCAACAGCGCTGGTGGCAACCGAAATAACGGAGGCAGAGGAGGCGAAAATGCGTTTCAGCAGAACGAGCAACGGCGAAACAGCAGAGGCAGCGGCGACAGAGACAACGGCGACAGAAGCGGCGGCGGCAGAGACGGCGGCGGCAGAGACAACGGCGGCAGAGACGGCGACGGCAGAGACAGCGGTGGCAGAGAAGGCGATGGCGACAGAGGAAGAGACGTCGGCAGCGCCGTTTATGACGAAATGGCATCGTCTGGTGGTGGTGGTGGTGGGTTTTCGTCATCAGAATTTAACATGGCCAAGGAAATGCTGATGGACTTGACAGATAAAGTGGCTATTCTACCATGGATCGCTCAAGGGGGCAACATATCGGCTTTGTTTAGCTTTTCAGACATGTAACGACGTATCTTGCTGATCAGCAAGTTAAAGGGCAGTGCGTTGCAATGGCTACATGCGGATGAAGGGCGGTTCGTGAAGCCCACAAATGAGCTGCTGGAACAACTGCAGCTAGTTTTTGGAGGCTTCGAATCAAAGGCTACATTAAGGCGCAAGTTTAAGGCGCGAATTTGGTTGTCAACGGAAAAATTCGCAGTCTACTTCGAAGAAAAATGCAGACTTGCTCGAGAGGTCAGCATGGAGGCGGATGAACTTTTGGACGGACTCGTGGAGGGCATTCCAGCTCTAAGCTTGCGTATACAGGCCAAGCTTCAATGTTTTGATAGCCCGGACATTATGTTGCCGAGAAGGGCGACAACAACCAAAGTGGCAACATCGAAGACGTGTTCAACAAGCAGAGAGACGCGTTGTTTCAACTGCAACGCAAAGGGGCACTGGAAGAGAGAATGCACCAAGCCGAATAGGCCGCCTGGATCGTGCTATGGTTGTGGCGCAGAAGATCACCGTTTGACTGAATGTCCCCACAACACGAAGAAGGTTGAGAACAAATATGTAAGATTATTCAAAATTTTTAGTGTTGAAAACCCTAACCAGCCCATTATCACAGAGTGCCTAATAGATTCGGGAAGCCCTGTGTCATTGATCAAAATTTCATACTTACCAGCCAACATAAAATTAGAACCTCAAGAAAAGAGTTACTTTGGTCTAAATAAAAGCTTATTGAAAAGTTATGGCAAAATATTATGTTTCATATACAAAAAGAAAATAAAGATTTGGTTTAACTTAATAGTAGTGGCTGACGAATCTATTGGCTGTAATATTGTGCTGGGTAGAGATTTTGTGGAT
Source organism: Drosophila prolongata (assembly GCA_036346975.1). Taxonomy (NCBI): domain Eukaryota; kingdom Metazoa; phylum Arthropoda; class Insecta; order Diptera; family Drosophilidae; genus Drosophila; species Drosophila prolongata. Next base: position 4,031,402 of record JAYMZC010000320.1, read on the forward strand.
GCTTGCGATTTAAAAAGTGATTTAGAAGCGCTGAAAATGGTTACTGTAGAGTGTATTGAACCCGAAGTCGAGAAGAAAACAAAAGTAAAAATACTTTCTAATAATTGTATGGAAATTAGGAAATTTAAAACCAATTTGGAGAGTTTAGCCAAGAAAAATTTAGGTACAAGTTTAGTTGAGGAAAATTTAGCCAATCGTTTAGGCGAGGAAAATTTAGGTACACATTTAGGTGAAAAGAGTTTAGGTAAAAGTTTAGGTGATAAACATTTAGGTACACAGTTAGGGGAAAAGAGTTTAGGTAAAAGTTTAGGTGAGAAAAATTTAGGTACATATTTAGGTGAAAAGAATTTAGGTACAAGTTTAGATAAAAACAGTTTAGGTAAAAATTTAGGCGGGAACAATTTAGGTACAGGTTTAGGTGAGAAGAGTTTTGACATATGTTTAGGCGATGATGATTTAAGTGAGAAGGATTTAGATAATGTATTGGATGAAGAAGCTTTAGGTTCAGGTAGTTTAGGAAAGAGCATAGAGGATAATTTTGAAAGTGAAATGTTAGAAATAAACATTTTAGAAGATGAGACTAAAGAAATGGCTTACAATATCGGGGATCAGGTTAGTTATAAGGATCAAATGAAGTTTATTGAATCGTTAGAGGAAAATTATATTAAGGTATTGCGACCTGAAAGTCCTAGAGTTAAATGTGAGTTGAATATTATTTTAGAGAACACAAAACCATTTAGTTGTGCACCTAGAAGACTGTCTTATAATGAAAAAGAGGCATTACAGAAATTGTTAGATGAATACTTAGAAAAAGGAATTATTCAGAGTAGTAAATCGGAATACGCATCTCCGATCGTTTTAGTGAAGAAAAAGACTGGGGAATTTAGGTTGTGCATTGATTTCAGACGGTTGAATAAAATTATGGCTAAAGATAATTATCCTATTCCCTTAATTGACGATTTGTTAGATAAATTGGTGGGAAAATCGGTTTTTACAAAATTACATTTAAAGAATGGGTACTTCCACGTTTTCGTGAACAAAGAGTCAGTGAAATACACATCCTTTACAACGCCGCTAGGGCAATTTGAGTTTTTGCGAATGCCAATGGGTTTGAAGTTTCTTAGGTCTTTGTTCTTACTTTCGCCGCTTTATAAAGGACTTTTCGATATTAGCGAAACCATTATATGATTTACTGAGGAAATATAGGACGTTTGAATTTGGAAATGAAGAGTTTGTTTCACACTGTTGAAAGATAAATTAGTTGCAGCCCCGGTGTTAGCTTTATACGATTACAAGGATGTAATTGAGCTCCACTGCGATGCGAGTGCGTTAGGTTTTAGGGCTGCACTGTTTCAGAGAAAGAAAGACAAGAAGTTGCATCCGATTTTTTATTTTTCGAAAAGATCAACATCGACTGAAACTAAATACCATAGCTTTGAATTAGAGACGTTAGCCATTATTTATGCACTTAGAAGGTTTAGGATATATTTACAGGGGAAACGTTTCAAGATTGTTACAGATTGTAATTCTCTAACATTAACATTGAATAAGATAGATTTAAACCCAAGAATTGCAAGATGGGCTTTAGAATTACAAGAATTCGATTATGAATTAAAACACAGGGCAGGAAAACAAATGCAGCATGTTGATGCACATAGCAGATGTAATAATGTAATGATAATAGAGGCAAATACGTTTGAGAATAATTTGGTAATTTGTCAGTCAAGAGATAGTAAGGTACAAGAAATTAGGGAAATTTTAGAAAACGGAGAGCATAAGTGGTTTGAAATGAGGAACGGGGTTATATATAGAAATAATAATAATAACAAGTTACTGTTTTATGTACCAAATAGAATGGAGGAACACGTGATGTTCAAATATCATGACGAATTAGATCACATTGGAAGGGATAAGATGTTAGATGCGATTAGTAAAAGTTATTGGTTCCCGGGCATGAAACAAAACGTTTGTGATCACATTCAGAACTGTTTGAAGTGTATAGCTTTCTCTCCTAAATTAGGCAAAGGAGAGGGAGCGCTGCACAGTATCCCCAAAGGAAACAGACCATTTGATGTTAGATAATAGTAGAGTAATAGTAGAGTAAATAGTAGAGTAAACAAGAGAGAACGCTATAGTCGGGTGCCCTGACTATCAGATACCCGTTACTCAGGTAAAGGGAGTGCGAAGGAGATGGAGATAGAAACTTTGATCACGCATAACTTTTTAACGAATGGTCCGATTTGAAAAATTTCTTCTACATTTCGATAGGTATTGATAAACACAATAAAACTGCATTTTTACTTTTCCGAAATATTAAAATTTTTAAAATCGTATATAAGCGATTGTGGGCGTTAAAGGGGGCGTGGCACCTTTTTGAAACAAACTTGCGCTGCGTAGGAACTCCTAGAATCTGCATGCAAAATGCCAATCTTCTAGCTTTTATAGTTTCCGAGATCTCAGCGTTCATACGGACAGACAGACAGACAGACAGACAGACAGACAGAGAGACGGACAGACAGACGGACAGACGGACAGACGGACATGGCTATATCGACTCGGCTAGTGACCCTGATCAAGAATATATATACTTTATAGGGTCGGAAACGCTTCCTTCTAGCTGTTACATACTTTTGCACGAATACAATCTACCCTTTTACTCTACGAGTAACGGGTATAAAAAGCATATCTTAGTGGTTATAGATGCATTCACGAAGTTTGTTAGGCTTTATACAACAAAAACAACGAATACAAAAGAAGTTATGAGTGCTTTAACAGACTACTTTCGGTCATACAGCAGACCAAAGTGTATTATTTCGGATCGTGGGAGTTGTTTTACGTCAACGGATTTTACAAACATTACCGAGGAAAGAAACATAAAACACATTAAAATTGCTACAGGGTCACCACAGGCTAATGGGCAAGTTGAGCGAGTAAATAGGAGTTTGGGACCGATGATTGCAAAACTATCGGAACCAGAGAGAGGATTACATTGGGATGTAATTATTGAAAAAGTGGAGTACTCGCTAAACAATACACTTCATAGCAGCATCAAACAGCTTCCCAGTGAAACTTTATTTGGAATAGCTCAGAGAGGAGAAAGTAGTGATGAATTAAAGGAAAAATTAGGAGAGGAAGAAAAGATTGAGGATAATAGACAAAATTTAGAACAGATTAGGCAGAACGCGGAAGAAAATCAAATAAAATCTCAAACAAAAAACGAAGCCTATTACAATGCAAAAAGGAAGATTAATACAGATTATAGAGAAGGAGATTATGTCATGGTAAAGAATTTTGATAGTACTGCAGGGGTTTCGAGAAAGCTTATACCGAAGCACAAAGGACCATACATTATTGGAAAAGTTTTAAGAAATGACAGATTTTTATTAAAGGACATCGACGGGTTTCAGTTATCTCGGAATCCATACCAAGGTGTTTGGAGCGCAAGTAATATTCGGCATTGGATAAAAGATGAAAATAAATCTTAATCAATTAAATAGAATAAAAATACTAATAATAAGACTAAAATGGTAAGAAAAAATTGTACAAAATTGTTAACTACTTCTAAGACCTAGCTTAAGATATGTTGTAACACCGAGATAGTGGGCTATCTCAAAGCCAGGATGGCCAAGTTGTAACAGGCCAAATATAATAAAGATAAGCTGGCCACACTATTTGTGCAGTGGCTATCTCTTTCAAGAGAGGTGCTATCCCTCTCTCTCAAGAGAACGCCAGAGAGAGCTGCCTGCGTGCAGCGAAGCTTAGTCTCGATCGAACCAAAAAGTAAAGACGACGTGTGTGAGAGATTAAATTAAAATAAAGAGACAAACTATTCCTGGTACAGCTGCATCAGCAGTGCCCGCTACCACTTTTAACGCGGTGCCTTAAAAGTCTAGGCTTCTGGCGATTCGGTGGTGTACCTTTAATACGGACAAAATATTTCTAAGACAATTAATTGTTTCGTCTATCATAATTGAGAACTCTGTTAAATTGCTCGAATGTCTAAAGTAATTCCTATGTTCCCATACCAATGCAACTCCTGTAAGAAAATGACAGGTTAAGTCTACTAGCTTAGAAAACTAAGTGTGTGTTTGTGTTGGGTGATTTAAGTGCGTATATTAGAGAAAAAAGTTATATATGGTTGTCCTTGTGGACCACATTCCCTCCGATGAGGACAGCTGTCCCCATGTCCGCTTCTATGCGTTTTTCCGTGTTTAACGGATTTAGCATATTGCCTAGTCTTCTATTGTTCTTTAAGTAGACCTTTTCTCCTACCTCAAATACTCTATTTTGTCTTGATGGGTTACATCTGTCAAGATTATCCTTTTGTGCTTTTGCAATATTCATTTTAATTGCTTGCTTAACTTCGTCGGAAGCAGAGTGAATCACATCAATGGGTTTTTGATTAATGACCGAATGTAATGTTTTATTATATTCAACGGTCGCCCGCATAACTAACTCCACTGTATCATTAATTTGATTATCCATTTGGATGCATCTTGCTATTTATGTTATAGTGCTGTGGAGGCGTTCGATTTGTCCGTTTGAACTGCTGTTCAACGGGGGTGCATTTACAAGATTTATGCCATACTGATTTTTGAGTAGCGATGTGATCGCTTCAGACATGAAAGACCCTTCGTTATCACAGTATATTGTCTTGGTATATGGGAATATGTTTATTAGTTGGATGATAGGGATTTTCACGTCCACTATCGCCCTAGATACTATTGGTTGTCCTGTCGCAAATTTGGAAAACTTGTCGATGTAAGTTAAAAATAGTTTCTTATCGGTGGAAAAAATGTCAATATGCAGCATTTCGCCAACATATGACAGAATTGGAGTTACCCCAAGTTCTTGTTTCTTGGGGTGTCTGTCATACTTTGCTGTAGTGCATATTTTGCAGTTTGTCACTACCTCTGTCGCTAACTTGGAAAAATAATAATGGGAAAATAATAGTCGCGAAGGACTTGTTTGATATTTTCCTCTGTGTGCTCGATTGTGCTTTGCGGTAAATTTTTCGATCTGTTCGTTTTTATCGGAAATGTCTGATATAAAGTTCTTGCAATGCCAAAATTTCATCGCTGGAAAATTTGACACTAATGCATGTTGAATGCTGGCTAATGTTCGCAAGTCTCAATGAATAGCGTTGACAACTTTTGGGTTGATGATTGGTTTTAATGTTTCTAAAAGGGTGAGTTTTTCCGTGAAGTGTATAATATGGCGGGACTTATTTCCGAAGAATATAAAGTATCGCTTCAAGGAATATATTGCCTTTCCGTTATTTCTATCGTATAAGTGCTAGATTCTTCACTGTGAATTGTTGCACAATCAGATTCGGGTTCGTTTTGGAGGGCATTGATGTTTTGTCGTGAAAGGGCGTCGGCGACATAATTCTCTTTGCCTGGAGTGTATATGACTTTTGCGCCGTAGTCATCTATAAATGCTTTCCAACACTTTATTTTGTCATTTGGGTTCTTGTCCGAGACATCGAACGTTAGCGGCTTATGGTCTGTGTAGATTCTTAAGTCACAAGTGCCATACAAATATTGCCTTAATTTTCCAAGAGACCAGACTATTGCAAGCAACTCTCTTTCATTAGTTGCGAAACGGGTCTCGCAGTCTTTAAGGGTTCTGGATATCATCGTTCTGGGTTTTTTGTCTTGCGACAGTACAGCCCCGATGCCGTAAGCTGACGAATCAATTGTCAGATCGAACGGCTTTTTAAAGTCTGGGTATTTGATGTTACTCTCAAATACCCAGACTTTAAAAAGCCGTTCGATGCCAAAATGTTTCGAAGCTTATTGAATGCGTCTCTTTGGTGATCGCTAAAATCTATTGGTATTTTCCTAGACATGTATATACTTGCGGAATCATTTTCTTAAGGAGGTTGGTTAGTGGCCTGGCTATTGTAGCGAAATCCTTTATGAAAAACCTATAATAGCTGGCGAGTCCTAAGAATGATCTGAATGAGAATAAGCTTTTCGGTTCTGCGTATTCCTTAATGGCTGCTACCTTTTCAGGGTCAGTTGTAGCCCCGTTTCGGGTTACTACGAAGCCGAGGTATTGGACAATTTCTTTAAAGAAATGGGTTTTCTCTTTTGAGTTGGTTTAATTTTTTCAGGACCCAGTCAATGTGACTGAAATGCTCTTTTTCGTTTTCCGAAAAGATAATCACATCGTCCACATAGACATAACATGATTTTCCTATCTGCTCTCTCAAGACATCATCGATTGTTCTTTGAAAAATGCTACCAGCATTTTTTAATCCAAAAGGCAGACGGCAGAATTCATACTTTCTTCCGTGAGGAAAATTTGGTGATAGCCGAATTTTAAATCCAGGGTTGTGAAGTATTTGGCCCTGCCAAGGTTTGCCAGTATTAACTCGATGCTTGGCAACGGGTATTTATCAGGAATGGTTTTTTCGTTCAGTTTCCTGAAGTCAATTACCAAATTTACTTACTTACTTTTTCCTACTACCTGTTTCATCTAATCCTTTTTTATCGACCACGGTGATCTCGACGGCGTAATAATATTAGACTTTAGTAGGCCTTTTATTTCTTTATTAACGAACACTGCAACACCCATTGGGTGTGGGTACGTTTTAGAGTACACTGGGTTGTTATCCTCAGTGCGAATAGTTGCCACAACATTTGTGTTGTACGGCAAGGTTTGAGTTGCGTCGGAGAAGACTTTAGATCTTTTTTCATCAATTCGATGAACTCCTTTTTACTGACTCTGGAACAACTATGTCCTTTATGTTGGTAAAGCTCACATTGTCGCAGTCAAGGAAATGCAGGTCCTTAGATACGGAACCATACAAAATAATTTTAGTTTGCATATTGAAATGGCTAGTGGACCAAATTGTCAAATTTTTCAGATATTTTCTTATTAATGTATAGTAAATTATACATTGAATAAAGAGAATAAGGATTTTTTCCATTTGGCTTATTTTTTTCTTCATCATTCGCTCCAAAATGTGATATATGCAAACATGTACTCACTTTTGCTCCCCACTGTACATACATATTTTCAATGGTTAACCCCAGTTCCAAACTATCTCGCATAAGACTTGAATTAGAGAAATATAATTTTACCGAGTACCTAAAGGGAAAAGATAATTATGTAGCTGACGCGCTATCAAGAATTACTATCACGGACTTAAAAAAAATTTCCAATCAAATAATAAAATTCAGAAATTTATTTTAGGTCAGCGGCCCACTGTACCGTGCTCACCGTTTTATGTTTAAGCTTATGTTAGTTACATGTAAATTAAATTTATTAGTTGATAATTTTTAAAAAAAATTAATTTTTTATTTTTATTTTGATGTTCACCTTTTATTTTATAAATTCACTTTCACAAGTCACTTAACATTTAATTAGATTTACAATTTGATTTTCGCGACCGATCGAGTCGTCTCCAAAAAAGAACTGCCCTTGGTTTGATAAAATATTAATCATGAAACCTCGGCTTAAGAGAATCTTGCTCAGAAGAGATTAAAAGAGATTAGGCAAAGTTAAGAGAGTAGGACAATTGGCTGATGAAATAATTGAGAAGTAATTGAAACTCAATAAATTGATTATTTGACAAAAATTTGGTTAGCAACTGGCTCGGACAAGATCGGACCCTAAGTGGAAAATTTGCAAGCTTTGTTTATGACTGGGGTCATTTGTTTACAGTAGGCCGGATGTGGTTCTCACAGGGCTCGGTTTGAGTGAGGGGAGATTCTGTTAACGAAGCTAGAATTTCCAGCGGTTGCTAAGATTGGAAAGGGTCATTTGTTTATAATAGCCCGAATGTGGCCGGTTTGAGTGAGGGGAGATTTTGCTAGCGAAGCTTAGATTTTTCAGCGGTTTCTACGATTGGAAATTTGTTTATGAAACTCATAAGCTATGAATATTCATGGGTTGGATAACACTCCCCCTTCTAAATTGAAGCGTCCCGATTTAAATGACGTTGGTGAGATGGCGTTTAGTTGAGCTGCTAAATCTGCTACAACATTTTCTTCTTGGGAATTATTTTGAATATTGTTATTTTTTATAATATTTTTTAGCCGTGGTTTGATGATTAACAGATATTTTTTGATTTTAAAGATTGACAATAAAATTATATATTCTAAAACTATTGATATTACAATAAGTGTTAGGGGTATTTTTGTTTTTCTGATTTGAACAAATGGGTTTAGAATTTTGATATTGTCGAAGGATAGTTCCGAATTATTGGATAATATATATTCGGATATTTAAAAATTAATGTAATTGTGGGCTGTAATAAATTCGAGCATCTTATTATCTATGTTTGTGTAGGATATATTGTTTATTACGGTAGTGCCATTAAATATAATTAAATATGTTCCTTTTAAATAGGTATCGTTTACAACATTATTTCCGCTTATCAGCACTGCAGCGTCTTGTATAACATCTATTTGTTTATTTTTTTCTTTTATTTTAATGCAGTAGGATTTTTCTCCATTCAATAAACGAGTAAAACATGATTGGTTTTTATTTAGAGTACAATAGTTGTTGAATAATTCCTTCTTAAAATTATAAATTTCGTAAAATGTGTTGTTTCATTTTGCAACTTGGTTGCTTAAAATTAATTTGCCATAATTTTGAGAGATAGCCCTGGCGAAATATGTATCGCATCGATTTTGAATGACTGGATACCGAATATAAATTACAAATATTTCTTTGTGTAGTGCAATTTTAAATTCGGAAATATCCATTAGATCTGTGATCATGACAGGTTTTTCTTCATGTTTAAAAATTTCTTGAAGATCGTCATGGTTTAGTATTTTTGTGTTAAAAACATCAATTTTCGCTAAAGTAATGGTGTCAATTAAGTTTTGTAAATCAAAAGTTATTAGGCGTAAGCGGTGTTTTCTTAAAGGTATTTCTTGGTGGGTGAAAACTGAATCTAATGTGGTAGATAATTTCTTAACTTCGTCAAACAATTTGGAATTTATTATCTGTTGTTTATTATTATTTTCAATTAAATCGTTACATTTTTCTTCAATTGTTGTAAAATCATCATGATCCGGTGTTCCAGTTATCCATTTTAAAATGGTGCCTAATGCTTCTTTTATTTCTTGATGGAGTTAATTTTGATAAAGTTAAGTGAGTTCCAATGGAACTGATAATTTCTGAATTCTTCTAAGCTTTCTGATTCTTCCTTAATAATTTCTTTGTAAAAGCTTATATTAGTGATATGAAAAAGTTCTGCGTATGAATCATAAGTCAGGATGTCCTTGTTGTCTTTGTAGATGAAAAAATCGTGGTTTGAATAGTCGATTATCTCAGAATTAGTTGTTGCGAGTATCAAAACTATATATATTATGGTATTCATTATCTGTAAGTTAAAAATATTTTAATATTTAATATTATCTTTATGGATAATTCTATTTCTATTATTTATTATTACTTTATTAGCTTTGTTTTCTTTAACTACCTGTTTTTTGTATCTTGGTTTTAATTTATTTCGTTCCCCGTACTTTTTTTCATATATTACTTGTCCTACATGATATTCTTTTGCTTTTTTGTTTTGGTTATGTGATTTAAGCATTTTTGATTGCGCTACCTTAAGTATTTCAGGGACTTTTTCATGTTTTATTTTATTGTATAGAATGTCTATTGGTTTTTCATTTGTTACAGAATGAATGCTTTGGTTATACCTTTGGGCAGATCTAATAATTATTTATGAGTGGTCAGTAAGATTAAATTCGTCTTTAATACATCTAGCAATTTCTGTCAGTGTGGAATGTGCTCTTTCGATTTGTCCGTTCGAAGAACTATGTATAGGGTCAGCGTAATGTATTGTAAGTTCGCATCTATTTATAAATGCTCTAAATTGTGCCGAAGTGAAACTTGGCTCGTTGTCCGTCATAAGTGTTTTGGCCAGTGGGTATTGTTGTAAAATTTCTAAGACCTTGTTTTCAATATTTAATTTATTCTCAATTTCTTTTACTACTAAAAATTTGGAGTATGCGTCAATGCAAGTTAAAAATATTTTTTTATCAGCGTAAAAAATGTCTAAGTGTAGATTTTCTCCATCCTTTGATGGTATAGGGGCTTCCCCAATCGGAATTTCTGCAGGGTGTCTACAGTATTTATTTTCGTTGCAAATTGTACAGTTCTTAATGTATTCTTTAAGTTTTAAAAATAATTTTGGCCAGTAGTAAAGTCTCGTTATTTGTTTATAGTTTTCGTCCAGTCCTCTATGGGCACGGCAATGAATTTCCTCAATAATGATTGCTTTATCTTCATCTTTTTCTATGTCTAGAACGAATGTTCTTGTAAATAAAAACTTATTTATAAAATTTTCCCTAAGAGGTTTTTGAATTACGTAAAGGTCTTCAAGGGTACAGTGAAGTCCAACGGTTATGTTTGGTTGAATATATTCTCTAAGAATTGATACTAAATTCTCGGGTGTATCGTACTGGATTATGTGTCTGGTATTGTCGAATATTTTCAATGACTCATGAACGGTGACCCTGCCCGTTGTAATTAGTAGTTGAATTTTAAACTGATTCAAAGGTTTGTTTGTTTCCTCGATAATATTCTCGAAACTGCTTTCTGCCGAGTGGATGGTATTTTGTTCTGAATCTGTTGATTCTGAATTGTCTAAACTTGGATTTTCATCTGAGAGGTGGTTAATTTGGATTCTTGACAATGCATCAGCGACTACATTAGTAGTTCCTGGTTTGTAAATAATTTTTGGACAGTAACTTTCAATAAATGAGTACCATCGCTTCATTTCTATGTTAGGGTTTTTGTCTGAGACCGTGAAGGATAATGACTGGTGGTCAGTATGGATTTCTATTCCAACTACCCCGTAGAGATAATTTCGAAGGTTTTTTAATGTCCAGACTATGGCTAATAATTCCTTCTTGTTTGTTGCGTAAACTTGCTCCGTTTTCGATAACGTTTTTGAAATAAAAGTTATTGGTTTGCCTTCCTGTGAAAGGACTGCGCCAATAGCAAAATCTGAAGCGTCTGTAGTCAATGTGAATTTCTTGTTATTATCTGGTTGAGTTAATTCTATTTGAGCTACTAGATTTTGTTTTAGCTCGTTAAAAGCTTTTACAGCAGGTTCATCCAGCTGTATGAAAGTTTTTTTAGACATTGTTTTGGATATTTTACCATTGTCCCCCCTAAATATTTGGTAAGAGGTTTCGCTATTAGTGCGTAGTTCTTTACAAACTTTCTATAATAACCTGTTAATCCAAGGAAGCTTCTGAGTTCTTTAATATTTTTGGGTTGCGGATATTTAAGTATTGTTGAAATTTTTTCGGGGTCTGTTTTAATGATATTGTAGGATACTACGTAGCCTAAGAAACTGGTTTCTTTCATGAAGAATTTGGATTTTTCTAGAGAAACTTTCATGTTTGCTTTGAATAAAATATTTATTATTTTTAGCAAGTCTTGGTAATGCTGTTGAATTGAGTCGGAGAATATAATTATAACGTCCATATAGACGTGACAAATTTTCCCGACTTGTTCCCTTAATATGTCGTCCATAGCTCTCTGAAAAATTCGAGGAGCGTTCGTTAGACCAAATGGCATCCTTAAAAATTCGTACTTCCCATTATTTATGGAAAATGACGTTTTTTCAATGTCGGAGTCTTTCATCAAGATTTGATGAAAACCGGACTCTAAGTCGATTGTTGAAAATACTTTTGCCTTCCCTAAATTTGCTAAGATCACTGATGGATCCTGCATCGGATATCTATCTGAACGGTATTCTCGTTAAGTTTTTTATAGTCAATTACTAATCTTAACTTAGGGCTTCCGTCTTCATTTTGTCCCTTTTTCGGGACCACTAAGACGGGTGAGTTGTATGGGCTTCTACTTGGTCTTATTATTTGTTCCGATAGCATTCGGCTTATTTCCCTATTAACAAAATCTGAGACAGACAGAGCGTAGGGATACTGTTTGCTGTAAACTGGTCTGTCATGAATTGTAGTAATTTCTCCTCTTATATCCGTTCGAAATGGAATTTGGATATTGATCGTAGAATGTTTTGTTTCGATTTGATTTATTATATTTTCTTTCATTCTTTCCACTTGGTTTGAAAATTCCAACTGGATATTATTTAATTCACTATTGACGGATAATTCAACGTCGGAACGCTCGGTTTTCGAGCTGCAATTACTTTTTTCAACGTAGAGTGAATCGGTTTTATTTAATGCTAATTCATTGAAGTATTTTTTTATAATGAATTCACTTAGGGGAAGATTAATTTTTTCCTCGGTGGGGGATGCTTTATTTCCGCTCACTTTATTATGAAAAACTAATTTTTCTTCCTTTCTGTGATATTTCATGACGCCTATATTTGTGTCAATTATGGCACCTATTTTTTTGAGTAGGTTAAATCCTACTAACAAATCGGCGTCTAACCCTTCAATTTCGTAAAATATTTGTTTGGAGACTCTTTTATATATGGGGAGTTCACTTTTGTTTGAATAGATTCCCTTTTTTATATAGCAGGATGTTGCTCCTGTGTCAATCAATATTTTTAATTTTTGCTTTGATTGCCCATCTATCCTCGTCAAGTAGGGTAACCCTACTTTTGTTCCTGGTCTAAAAAATGATTCTCTTCGATGTTGTTAATTCGCATGGTTTTATTTTGGGGCTGATTTATAGTGTTAGTTGGTTCGCGTTTTAGTGGTGGATGTGTTTGTTTTGGCTCGTTACTATTTTGTTGGTAATAGTTCGGACGGCTTAAATACGGTCGGTTGTAATTTTTGTTGGAATTATAATAATTGTAATTCCCCTGTCTTTCATTATGTCCCTGCCAATTTTTAAAGGGTTTAATTTGATTTGATGGATCAACTTCCATTGGTTCTATGTTACGTTCTACTACTTGTTTTTGGTGAAAATTGTTTTGATCATAATTTCTATTTTGATACCAATTATTTCCCGTTTTAGGGTTGAAATTTTGCTTGGGCTGCACCTGGTTGAATCTTAGATAATTGTTTCCCTGTTTCTTGGTCTCATGCTGAAATCCATAGTATTTATTTGCGAACTGAGCTCGGAAGTTGTTCGACTCTAGTTCTTGTACCTTCGCTAAAGCGTTCGGTAAGTCTGGTGGGTTTAGAGAGAATAGAGTTTCGGAGATTGAACCATTCAGTCCAGAAATGAAAACTCTTAAGGCGTTGCCTCTTATTGTTCTTGTAGTCTCCCTAGTAATTTCGTTTTCTTTTCCATAGGTCATTATGGTTTTGTTGATAAGCATTGTCATTTTCTTGTTTACCTCGTTATAAAAGTCCGTAATTGTCATTTTACCCGGTCTCAAAATACTTAATTCTGACTCGAGGACGTGGATTGGTCTTCTATCATTGTAGATAAAATCCAGTCTCTAAAGTATGGCCTTGAAATTTAATACGGTACCATGGTTAGTTAAGGCGTCGTGCGCTGCTCCCATGATTTTGTTCCGTAAAATAGTTAGGGCAATGAAATACTGTTCACTATTAATTTTGTATAGGCTCATAGATGTTTCTGCGGCCTCCCTCCATCCGACATACTGGGATTGTTCTCCATAAAATTTTGGCACAGCTTTTACTACTTCTAGGGTTGTATCGCATCTAACTGAGGGGTCAATTATTTGAAGCTTATAGTCTTCCACTACATTTGCATTTGAGTTTAACTTATTACTAAGCTCATTAATTTTTTCATTTAAACCTGTTAACTGTAAATTTACCACTCGGTTTATTAATTCCATTGTTAGATTTGATCCCAGACCACTGCTGGTAAGGTTTTGACCTGTCCCACCGGTTGCCATATTCAAATTTAAATTTCCAAAGTTTTTTAATAAATTTTCCAGATTGTTTTTCGATTCACAGAGGTTCAATAAGTATTCAAGATTATCAACTATCGGCTAACTTTATATGATATAGTTATATATGTAAAAAACAAAAAATTAATTTTCAATTCCTCACGATTTGCTGCTTCTTGTTGATCGTCGTCAGGATTTGATCCGTTGGTCGTGGTTGATTGTTGATTTCTCCTGAGGTAAAAAAATTAAAACTTTTCCGGTGTAGCTTTGTGGCGAGGGATTGCCCTTCAGCCCTTCCTTCCTGTCAGTGAATAGATTTTTTTAGTGTAGCTCTGTGGCGAGGGAATGCACTCAGCCCTTCCTTCCTTCTTTTGGGGTTTTTTTGTGTGTTGGTTTATTTATTTTTATATATATTTTAATTTATGTGTTTTTTATTACTTGTGTTTTTCCTTTTTTTCAGTTCTTTATTTTATTTATTGTGTTCTTGCTTTTTAGTGAATTTAAATTTCGGTACACCTTTTTATCAACTTTAATTTTTTTAAATGGATTATTTTTTATTTATTATTTTCCACTTAAATGTTTTAACGATCACAATCACTTTGGGTTTGTGTCGGTTGAGGACGGTTTGATTTTTCCACAAAATATTCGAGTTGTTTGACCGCGCGAGTTCCGTTTTTTTGTATTTTTAATTTGTTTTCATTAAAAAAAATTTAGGAACTTTTAAAGACGCGGCCCCACGTTGGGCGCCAATTAAATTTATTAGTTGATAATTTTTAAAAAAAATTAATTTTTTATTTTTATTTTGATGTTCACCTTTTATTTTATAAATTCACTTTCACAAGTCACTTAACATTTAATTAGATTTACAATTTGATTTTCGCGACCGATCGAGTCGTCTCCAAAAAAGAACTGCCCTTGGTTTGATAAAATATTAATCATGAAACCTCGGCTTAAGAGAATCTTGCTCAGAAGAGATTAAAAGAGATTAGGCAAAGTTAAGAGAGTAGGACAATTGGCTGATGAAATAATTGAGAAGTAATTGAAACTCAATAAATTGATTATTTGACAAAAATTTGGTTAGCAACTGGCTCGGACAAGATCGGACCCTAAGTGGAAAATTTGGAAGCTTTGTTTATGACTGGGGTCATTTGTTTACAGTAGGCCGGATGTGGTTCTCACAGGGCTCGGTTTGAGTGAGGGGAGATTCTGTTAACGAAGCTAGAATTTCCAGCGGTTGCTAAGATTGGAAAGGGTCATTTGTTTATAATAGCCCGAATGTGGCCGGTTTGAGTGAGGGGAAATTTTGCTAGCGAAGCTTAGATTTTTCAGCGGTTGCTACGATTGGAAATTTGTTTATGAAACTCATAAGCTATGAATATTCATGGGTTGGATAACATGTATGCATCGAAATAAAGCTGACGCGAACTCGCATTGACATTTTACCACGACCCCACCTATCCTTTTGCCGTTCCACCAGCAGTCCCGGTGATTTTCCGCTAAAGATAAGTATGAGCCTCTTCCATCTCCCTCTCGCTGCCGGTCTTCAGCAGCGGTCCGAGCATTAAATTTCGTTCACACTGCTGCAAGATTATTTTTTTTCGTGTCAACTCCACGTCCACGTTTTCCCGACACAACTGCTGTTAAGAAATTTATATTCCTCTTCAATTCTATCGTTAAATTTTCCATCCGTCTCAGCTTTTTGTGCGTCGCCATTTTCCTTTACAAGGTCGATACAAAACCAACATATTCCTTATAGTTTTTTTCGTTTCCCCGTTGTCATCAACTTGCCAACGGTCAAGGCATATGTGCATCCAACTTTGTGCCAACTTTCTGCTTCCGCGAAAAAAAATTGTGTGGTGAAAATTAAAAAGGCATAATTAATATCCGCCAATCGGTGTGCACTAGTTTCGGGAGTTTCCCTGTTCGCCGAAAAGTCCGCAGTCGCGTTTTTGTCTTCTGTGTACCATTTTTTTTTTTGCTCTCTACATAATTGTTTCTGTTCCGTCAATTCAAAAACTTTCAATGACTCATGAATGCTTTGTCTGCCAGTTGTAATCAGTAGTTGAATTTTAAACTAATTTAAAGGTTAGTTTGTTTCCTCGATAATATTCTCGAAACTGCCTTCTGCTGAGTGAATGGTATTTATACCCGTTACTCGTAGAGTAAAAGGGTATATTGTATTCGTGCAAAAGTATGTAACAGGTAGAAGGAAGCGTTTCCGACCCTATAAAGTATATATATTCTTGATCAGGATCACTAGCCGAGTCGATCTAGCCATGTCCGTCTGTCCGTCTGTCTGTCCGTCTGTCCGTCTGTCTGTCCGTCTGTCTGTCCGTCTGTCTGTCCGTCTGTCTGTCCGTCTGTCTGTCCGTCTGTCTGTCCGTCTGTCTGTCCGTCTGTCTGTCCGTCTGTCTGTCCGTCTGTCTGTCCGTCTGTCTGTCCGTCTGTCTGTCCGTCTGTCTGTCTGTCCGTATGAACGCTGAGATCTCGGAAACTATAAAAGCTAGAAGTTTGGCATTTTGCATGTAGATTTTAGGAGTTCCTACGCAGCGCAAGTTTGTTTCAAAATGGTGCCACGCCCCCTCTGACGCCCACCAGCCACAAGCTGTGGCCACAGTTTTGATGCTATTATGAAAATTTTAATTGATATGTATTTGTTTCGTCAATACCTATCGATTGGCTTAATAAATTTGCCACGCCCACTCTAACGCCCAAAAACCCATTAAACGCTTAAGCCTGGCTAGCGCCTACATTTTCGCCTTTCATGGCCCGTGATACCTTGCCTTGGGGTAGATGGCGCAATATAATAGCGCCATCTAACGGATGACTTTGGAACAGCTGGCCAAGGTGCTCAACAGACTCAACGTTAATTCTCGATAAGGATTTCTATTAAAGGAAATTGCGATGGTTTTCATTTGTCAATACCGAACTATATCCCAAGAACTATGCAAATCAAATCAAGTTAGCCAAATTGGAGGTCTGAGTCAAACAATGGCGTATGTGTGTATGCTGGGGAAGGACAAAAGCTGCCTGCGCTAAAGCAGCGCTGGTGCTGATGCTCGTGCTGTAAAGCTGCCAGCTCTAAGAGATCGCCGAATTCAAATTGATAATTTGAACTTTTTGTCCTTTTTGCTCTTGTTTGTTCTGAATCTGCTGATCATAAATTGTCTAAGCTTGTATTTTCATCTGAGAGGTGGTTAAATTGGATTCTTGACAATGCATAAGCAACTACTATACTAATTCCTGGTTTGTAAACAAATTTACGACAGTAACTTTCAATAAATGAGTACCACCGCTTCATTTCAATGATAGGGTTTCTGTCTGAGACTGTAACGGATAAAGGCTGGTGCTTTCTATTCCAACTACCCCGTAGAGATAATTTGGAAGATTTTTTAATGCCCAGACTACGGCTAATAATTCCTTCTAGTTTGTTGCGTAAATTTGCTCTGTTTTCAATAATGTTTTTGCAATAAAAGTTATTGGTTTGCCTTCCTGTGAAAGGACTGGGCCAATATCAAAATCTTAGGCGTCTGTAGTCAATGAGAATTTCTTGTTTTAATCTTGTTGAGTTAGTTCTATTTGAGCTACTAGATTTGGGGTAAGCTCGTTAAAAGCTTTTACAGCATGTTCATCCCGCTGTATGGAAATTTTTTTAGACATTGTTTTTGATATTTTACCAATGTCCCCCCTAAATATTTGGTAAGATAAAACATCTTATAAATAAAACATTAGTGCGTAGTTCTTTACAAACTTTCTATAATAACCTGTTAATCCGAGGAAGCTTCTGAGCTCTTTAATATTTTTGGGTTGCTGATTTTTAAGTATTGTTGAAATTTTTTCGGGGTCTGTTTTAATAATATTGTATGATACTACGTACCCTAAGAAGAATTTTGATTTTTCTAGAGAAACTTTCATGTTTGCTTTGAATAAAATGTTTATTATTTTCAGTAAGTCTTGGTAATGCTGTTTAATTGATTCGAAGAATATAATTATATCGTCCATGTAAATGACGTTTTTTCAATGTCGGAGTCTTTCATCAAGATTTGATGAAAACCGTTCGATTGTTGAAAAGACTTTTGCCTTTCTTAAGGGTTTTATATACAGCTGGGATTTTCAAAAAATCCATTTTTTTTGCATTTTCTTAATATATATATATCTAAGTATACAAATTATGTTAATTTGAGTTGCCCGGTGGCGGTGCCGCTCCTGGTCGGGTTATGTAGAGTTGAGGTTGCCCGGTGGCGGTGCCGCTCTTGGTCAGGCCGATGGTGCTGTGGCACCGGTAAGGTGCTCGATTATGTTATTTTGAGTTGCCCGGTGGCGGTGCCGCTCCTGGTCGGGTCAGGTAGAGTTGAGATTGCCCGGTGGCGTTGCCGCTCCTGGTCAGGCTGATGGTAATGTGGCACCGGTAAGGTTTTTTTTTTTTTTTTTTTTTAGTTGTGGTCTAAAGCATCGAAAGCCAACTCGGAGCTGAGATAGCTTGCCGAAGTCTGGGACTGTAACCCAGTAAATACTCCACCCCCTCCCCGCTTCCCCGGCGGAACTGCCGTTAGGTATTACTTCGCCGGGAAGGGAATGCCCTTAGGGCTCTCTAGGATTCCATCCTATTGGAATTTCGCAGTCTTTCTGCGTTGCGCAGCTTTTTGAGTACTATTGTGGCCATATTACATACTGCAGACCAATTTTCTTCTGAAACGAGCATAATGTCCACCAGGTTACAAGCGGCTGCCGTCCTCCCAACCCTAATGCTCAGATCTCTTCGTTCGTTTTCAAATCTCGGACAGACAAAAAACACGTGTTCTGCGTCTTCGTTATCCGACTCGCAGAGTGGACAGTGCGGATAACGTTCATGCTTAAATCTATTAAGATAGTATTTAAAGCATCCATGTCCTGTCAACAGTTGCGTTAAGTAGAAGTCCACATGTCCATGCTTCCGTCCCAGCCATCTCTGCAGTTCTGGGATAAGCTTATACGTCCATCGTCCTTTGCTACTTTGTGCCCATCTCTCCTGCCACTTCGCAATGGTAAGTTCTCTGCACCTTTTCCGTAGGGATTCAGCTGTTTCGATTTCCGTGCTACCTGCTCGGATCTCAACTGATTCCAATGCCAGCAGGTCAATCGGTATAACTCCCGATATTACCAAAGACGCGTCATGGGATACCGTGCGGAACGCACAGCATACCCGCAGGGCACACAGTCTCTGCACGGAGTCAGCATCTTGCATATAACTTCCATTTTTTGTGGCTCGGGCCCATATGGGAGCAGCATACATCAGCGTCGATGTGACAACGCTTACCAGTAATCTCCGACCTGGTTGCCTCGGTCCCCGAGTGTTTGCCATAATCCTCGAGATCGCGGCCGCAGTCCTGCCTGCCCTGCCACTAGCGTACGCTAGATGTTCTTTGAAGGTTAGCCGGTGGTCAATCATAACACCCAAGTATTTTAGGCTTGGGCGAGATTTAATTGTGGCTTCTCCAATTTTGATAGTAGCCGTCTCTACTATCTGCCTGTTGCTTATCAGGACTGCTTCCGTCTTGTGCGCTGCCAAAGTGAGTCCCTTGGCGTCCAGCCATGCGCTTGCTCGTTCCCCAGCTTCGTTGCAGATTCTCTCTGCATCTGGTAGCTTCTTTGCAGTGACTACTATGGCTACATCATCGGCAAAGCCAATGAGTCGTGCACCTTCGGGCATCGCGATCTTAAGGATCCCATTGTACATGGCATTCCACAACAAGAGCCTAGGACTGATCCTTGTGGGACTCCCCCGCTGACCCTGTGGGTCGATTGCCCAGAATCAGTTTCATACATGAGCAGGCGGCTTTCAAAGTAGCTTGCTATTACTCTCTGTATATACATTGAAACATTAAGATTTCTTAATGCATTTAGTGTGTGGTCCCAGCTAGCGGAGTTGAATGCGTTTTTAACATCCAACGTTGCCGCTATGCAGTACTGCTTTGTGCCGTACAACCACCTTTTCCCCTCGATCGCTTTATCTGCGACTTCGCACAGTTTACCGACAGCGTCGATGGTGGATAGACCTTTCGAAAACCATACTGCATCTCTGAGAGGCCGTTGGTTTCGTCAAGAGCACCTTCTAGCCGGGAGTGGATTATTCTTTGAAGAATTTTACCCACCGTGTCTAGCATGCAGAGTGGGCTATATGAAGAAGGCTCCTCCACTGGCTTGTCCCCCTTTGGTATGAGTACCAGCCGCTGTATTTTCCAGCGACTAGGGAACACACCTTCTGTTAGGCATGCGTTATACATGTCAACATACTCTTTTGTGTTAGCCTTAATAGCAATTTTAAGGACTTTATTCGGGATGCCATCTGGTCCCGGTGCCTTGTCGTCCAGTATTGTCTTCAATACCCAGTGGACTTCTTCAGCACTTGTGAGCTTTATGGTCGCAGTATTCACGATTTGTGAGGAACCGGTAAGGTGCTCGCTGGTGTCTGTGAAGTTTATGGTGAGAGGGTGACTGCCGCCCTAAGCCCCTGGCCTTAAGCTCAGTGGCCGAATATAATAATATAACGGCGGTGTCCGGAGTAAGGTCGGCAGGCCGACCACGCGTCACTGAAAAATGCTGACGATTGCAAAATGAACATAACTCACCATACCGGGAACCAATGGGACCCAGGCACGGCCCCCAAAGACGGGTATGCTAAGTTTGCATCTAGAAACACTAGGGTGATCCAAGAATCATCCAAGAGCTCTACCGACTGTTTATTACTCTTCATTAATGTTAACTATTCCCCCCTTAGAACTAAGACCGTCCTCGGTCGCCTTGAATGTCTCGGCAACCTGGCGCATTTCCCATGCATCTCGTCTGAGACTGTTGATTAGAAAGCTTACTCCCACGCCGTCAGCGATCCAGGCCGACTTTACTTCATTCTTGAGGGTTCGTTTCCAGGTTTTGATTGTTCATCCTCTGAAGCATTGGCATACTTATCGCGTGGCTATGCCCAATAATGTTTAGCAGGGGGGAGGCCGCCACGCCCGCAGTCTTTGTTATGCTTTCACGGTGGTTCAAGTATTTGGTGCCATTTACAAAGGCTAGTCGCTCAAATGTTATTAGATGCGTGCCATTCGTTTCGTTTGGGGCCGTCATCCGTGCTGACTATTGCCGGACACTCATTGATTATTATTATACCATCGTCTACCAGCGTTATGGGGCTTAGGTGGCTAGCCTGCGTTTCACAATTCTCCGTGACCCCTGCATGTAAACCTCGGGCGCACGTGTCCTGGGTTGCCAGTTTGCAGAATGCTCCAAACATTGTCGACCTGCAATCGGTGATCGCTACGACTTCCTGGTTGCACTCAGCTATCATGTTGTCCCGTAGTTGGAGAATGGTGTGTTGGTGAGAAACGGGAAAGACAGTGATCTTTTTACATGTAATTTTATCTTAGGATGAGCACGTGAAAACTATTATCGGACTGAAGGACTTTAATATTAGATGCCTCTAATTAGGCTAATCAACTAAAACGTACTTCAAATCTTCATGATTAAAAATGGACGGATTTATGATATTTGACTTTGCAAGTGTGACTGTGAGCATCAGATTCTGTATCTCTGTAATTAGCATTCTGTTTCTGGCCAAAATATTTCTAAGATGATCAGTATCAATGTCTAACAACTTTCGCATGTGTGATTGTGGAAATAACTCGGACAATTAATTGTTTCGCCTATCATAATTTAGAACTCTGTTAAATTGCTCTAATGTCTAAAGTAATTCCTATGTTCCCACACCAATGCAACTCCGTCGGTTATGGGGATCTACCGGGCGTGAGTGTAGTCTGTCACTCCGGCGATAACTACTGCTAATATTGTTAATATGATTCCCGCGATCCTGTAAGAAAATGACAGGTTAAGTCTGCTAGCTTAGAAAACTAAGTATGTGTTTAAGTTGGGTGTGTTAAGTGCGCGTATATTAGAGAAAAAAGTTATATGGTTGTCCTTGTGGACCACCCTCCCTCCGATGAGGACAGCTGTCCCCATGTCCGCTATGCGTTTTTCCGTGTTTAACGGATTTAGCTTATTGCCTAGTCTTCTATTGTTCTTTAAGTATACCTTTTCTCCTACCTCAAATACTCTATTTTGTCTTGATGGGTTACATCTGTCAAGATTATCCTTTTGTGCTTTTGCAATATTCATTTTAATTGCTTGCTTAACTTCGTCGGAAGCAGAGTGAATCACATCAATGGGTTTTTGATTAATGACCGAATGTAATGTTTTATTATATTCAACGGTCGCCCGCATAACTAACTCCACTGTATCATTTATTTGATTATCCATTTTTATGCATCTTGCTATTTCTGTTATAGTGCTGTGGAGGCGTTCGATTTGTCCGTTTGAACTGCTGTGCAGCGGGGGTGCATTTACAAGATCTATGCCATACTGATTTTTGAGTAGCGATGTGATCGTTTCAGAGCTGAAAGACCCTTCGTTATCACAGTATACTTTTTTTTTTATTTTTTTTTTTTTCGCGCGGAGTCCCACGGCCCACTTACCCGCCCAACCGACCGAGGGGCGCAGCCGTGTATCGTACGATTCGCGATAAGATAGACGCGAGATAGAAAATAAAGGTAGAGGTCCGGGGAAAAAAGTAATAGTTAGATCAATCTTGTGCCAATGAAGCAAGTATTAATCGTTTTAGGAGCGGCAGAGAGTCAAGATTTGATATTACAGGAAAAAGTCTATTATAGTCAGAACATAATACTCTGAAAGGCTCATGCAAGGCATAGTTAGATCTACAATGATTTAAAATTAGGGGAATATACTTTCTAGTTAATCTACTTGGCACAGAAAAGTTTAGCCGACTTAACAAGTCGGGCCAGTCAATATCACCATGTATTAGGTTATAAATAAAGATAGGACCAAGCATCGTTCTACGGTTGGCTAGGGATGGTAAATTAATCAAAAGAAGTCTACTAGAATAAGAAGGTAAGATAAGATTTGCATCCCAGTTTAGGCGCCGTAAAGCAAAAAGAAGGAAGTTTTTTTGTACTGATTCAATACGACCAATATGTATTCCGTATTGTGGATTCCAGACGGGAGACCCATACTCCAGAATCGGACGGACTATCGAAATAAATAAAGTTTTAGTCAAATAAGGATCATCGAATTCTTTTGACCACCTTTTAATAAATCCAAGCACTCCTCTGGCTTTATTAACCATGGATGAAATGTGATTAGAAAATTTTTGTTTAGGGTCCAAGAGAACGCCAAGATCGTTTACAAGAGTTATTCTATCCAAAGAGCTGCCACTTAACGTGTAAGTCGCGTATATCGGATTGGCCCGATAAAAAGTCATCAGCTTGCACTTGGAGCCGTTTAAATTTAGTAAATTATCTCGGCACCAGTTTTGAAAATTATCTAGATCGGATTGCAAGTCTAAATGGCAGGAAATGTCTTTATACTGCAGGCACAACTTAACATCATCTGCGTACATAAGTACGCGAGAATGACTTATAATTGAGGGAAGATCGTTAATAAATAATGTAAAAAGTAACGGACCCAGATGGCTCCCTTGTGGGACACCGGAGGTAACACGGAGAATTTCAGAAATTGAATTTTTAAAAAGGACCCTTTGTGACCTTCCATTTAGATAACTTGAAATCCATTTAAGCAGATCAACTGGAAAACCTAAAAGGTCAAGTTTTTGAATAAGAAGTAAGTGATTTACAGAGTCAAATGCTTTACTAAAGTCAGTGTAAATTACGTCTGTTTGAAAACTGCTATTGAAGCCTTTTATCACAAATGTAGTGAGCTCTAGAAGGTTTGTAATTGTTTAATAAATCCGTGTTGACACGGAGAAATAATTGATCTGCATAGGTGCAGCAAATGAGGAGTAATAATTTTTTCAAAAAGCTTAGGAATAGCTGACAACTTAGAAATACCTCTCTAGTTACTGGCTTCTAACTTGTTACCTTTTTTGAAAAGAGGAATAACAAATGATTCCTTCCAAATATTTGGGAATTGTGACGTTTCTAGAGATAAGGTAAACAACTTGTGAAGAGGTTTGCACAGGGCCTTAGCGCAATACCTAAGCACGCACCCAGGAATACCATCGGGCCCTGGCGAATAAACAGGCTTAATACGAAGAAAATCCAAAAGATGAGAGCTTTCTGTTTAAGTGGGACAGAATATGAGGTTTGACTTGGGCATGGTGTAAGAATAAGGCTGTGATGAATAATCTAAAGTGGAGTAAGTCGTTTGAAAAAATTGGGCAAATAAATCGGCTATTGCCTGATCTGTGGTTGCCGTCATGTTTTCGAACGACAGCGAGGAAGGAAAATAATTAGATTTACGCTTGGTGTTAACAAAATTATAAAACTGTTTCGGGTCCTGAGAGATCTGGACCTTACAACGGTTTAAGTAAATATTATAACACTGAGCATTAAGCACGGTAAATCTTGACCGAGCACTTAAATATCTAGTAAAAACAGATTGAGAACCGGTATTTTTATATTTCCTAAAAAGTCTGGACTTTACATTTCTTAAGTGTGTCAACTCTTTGCTAAACCAAGGTGATTTATTGGAAGTTGACGGATAGTACCACAGAACACAGGAATTAAAAAATGAGTTTATTGCAGTGTAAAAAACATTAACTGCATCGGACATATTATTGCATAAGTAAAGATCAGACCAATTAAAGCCAGAAATAAAATTATTTAGCCTCAGAAAGTCTGCCTTGCGAAAGCAATGTATTCGTTTGGATTTTTCTGATTTTTCTTCTATAACTCTACCCGTATCAAATGAAAGTTCGATTGTTGGGTGATAGGGATCTTCAGGTTGCGTGAGTGGTGCTACGCTGGACAGAAACACACCTTCAGGATTTGATACAAAACACAAATCAAGTAGGCGACCTAATGAATTTCGAACATGGTTTACTTGAGATAGAGATATGTCAAGCAGGCCATCAATAAAATCATGCTGTGCTATAGGTAGTAAGACATTCGATCCATCCTCAGTGGACCAAGTAACTCCAGGTATATTAAAATCACCTAGAACTATCCACTGATCGCTATCGGAAAGCTTATTTGCAACGGACTTAATAACGGATAGGTGATTTAAATAATCAGGAAGTTCAGACAACGGCAAGTTATGTATATAGAGCTACCAGGAAGCGATAACTTTACACAAATAAATTCAATAGTTTGAATCAACTCCAATTAAGACTCCACCTCCCCGTCTAGAGGGACGGTCATACCTATATATTGTGTACTTACCTGGAAAAACTTCGGAGCTAAAGATCTCCGGCTTTAACCAGGTTTCTGTGAACACAATAATATGAGATGCAAAGGAAAGGCTATCGGAATACAATTTAGTGAGTTTGCTACGCAAACCTCTTGCATTCTGATAGGAAAGAAGGAGGTTAGAAGTTAGTTTTTTGAAATTGGTACACTGGTTTGGCCTCGACTAGGAAGTTTTACTCCCACGGGCCCCTTCTTCTTTATCTTAGCCTCGAACTCTTTTACAACCATATTATCCGGCCAAAAGTCGCCCGAGCATATGGCTTCAAAAAGCTCGTTAGGGACAGTTATCTTGAAAGATGAAATGTCTCTAGCATAAGAAAACTTAAACTTTGTCTTGGTATTTGGGAATAAGTTTATTAGTTGGATGAGTTTATAGAGTTTAAAGAGTTTAAAGCTTCATTTTACGAATATGCAGATGCTGTGCCAAAGTACTTTAACGACCAAATTGGCCCGTTGAGCGAAGGGATTAGTTTTACCGTTTCCGGTAATCTATCAGTAAACTGCGAGAGATTCTCCATCAATCTTGTTCATAACAATGTGACTCGGGATGTGGCACTTCACATTAATCCACGGCTGCCTCAAAACTATATTGTTCGCAACACCAAAGTACAGGACATATGGGGCAGCGAGGAAGTTTCCTCTGCATTACCCTTTCTTCTAAGTCGCGGCGATAAGTTTTCTATTCAAGTGCTTGTTACTGATGCGTGCTATATGATATCGGTAAATGGTCAGCACTTTGCAACATACACTCATAGGATACCTTATATGGATGTCCATATTCTGGAAGTCAAAGGTGATGTGAGTAACGTGGAAATGCAGCGAACTTTGGTGTTAAGCTATCCTCAACGATTACCTGAGTCGGAGGCAAAGAACATTGAGCTCCACATAGATGATGACGTTGATGAAATTGATGCTAGCGTCGAGGAGAGTGTCAAAATACCTCATGAGTGGTGTCTTATCAGCGCTCCGATTACACAGTCGGACAGTTCGCCAAAGAGTACCCTCAGTTCAAACGATCTTGGGCTTACCTTGCCTTATTATGGGGCACTGCCACCAGATTCTTTGGTCGAAGGTCGATGCCTGAAGATTGAAGGACGAGTGCGTTTGCTTCCACACTCTTTCTATATAAACCTTCAAAAAGGGCAGGATATATGGCCACATCCGCAAATAGCATTCCACTTAAATCCACGCTTTACGAAGGCAAGCAGCGGCGCCATTGGAAAGGCCGTGGTGTGTCGTAATGCCTGGCTTGAAGGTGCTTGGGCACAGGAGGAACGTTCGGAGTTGGACACAAACTTCCGTCCTGGTCGAACTTTCAGTTTGGCCATCGTGTGTACCAAAACTGCTTATGAGGTGTATGTCAATCGGCAATTCATGACGGATTTTAAATATAAGCTCAGCCCTGCACTGGTTGATACCGTCTACATACAAGGAGATGTTAAACTTTGGAATGTAACGATGGAACAAAATCCACTGATTAAAGGCAAGAATGTGCGCCTCTATCACAACCCTTTGTACACTGATGAGTACTAGTTATCTTTGTCTTATATATTTTTTTACTCTTGTTTTCTCAGTAGTTAAGCGACAATAATTAAGTGATAGGCTGCTGTTTATTAATAACAAAAATAAATAAAATAAAAATAATCTAGCATTTTTTTAATAACAAATAAAGTTACGGGAAATTCAAGCGATTTCTATTGTTGTAAAAAAAAAAAAAAAAAAAAATAGGGATTTTCACGTCCACTATCGCCCTAGCTACTATTGGTTGTACTGTCGCAAATTTGGAAAACTTGTCGATGCAATTTAAAAATAGTTTCTTATCGGTGGAAAAATGTCAATATGCAGCATTTCGCCAACATATGACGGTTACTCCAAGTTCTTGTTTCTTGGGGTGTCTGTCATCCTTTGCTGAAGTGCATAT
The DNA here is from genome assembly GCA_036346975.1 of Drosophila prolongata. Lineage (NCBI taxonomy): Eukaryota > Metazoa > Arthropoda > Insecta > Diptera > Drosophilidae > Drosophila > Drosophila prolongata. The sequence continues at coordinate 4,058,343 of JAYMZC010000320.1, forward strand.
TTTGCAGTTTGTCACTACCTCTGTCGCTAACTTGGAAAAATAATAATGGGAAAATAATAGTCGCGAAGGACTTGTTTGATATTTTCCTCTTTGTGCCCGATTGTGCTCTGCGGTAATTATTTCGATCTGTTCGTTTTTAACGAAAATGTCTGATACAAAGTTCTTGCAATGCTAAAATTTCATCGCTGGAAAATTTGACACTAATGCATGTTGAATGCTGGCCAATGTTGGCAAGTCTCAATGAATAGCGTTGACAACTTTTGGGTTGATGATTGGTTTTAATGTTTCTAAAAGGGTGGGTTTTTCCGTGAAGTGTACGATAGGGCGGGACTTATTTCCGAAGAATATAAAGTATCGCTTCACTTTACCTTTTCTAGGACTATCTGATTTCTGAAACAATTTAAAGGTTTTTCCGTTGTTTCTATCGTATAAGTGCAAGATTCTTCACTGTGAATTGTTGCACAATCAGATTCGGGTTCGTTTTGGAGGGCATTGATGTTTTGTCGTGAAAGGGCGTCGGCGACATAATTCTCTTTGCCTGGAGTGTATATGACTTTTGCGCCGTAGTCATCTATAAATGCTTTCCAACCCTCTATTTTGTCATTTGGGTTCTTGTCCGAGACATCGAACGTTAGCAGCTTATGGTCTGTGTAGATTCTTATGTCACGAGCGCTATACAAATAGAGTTAAATAACTCCTCACAAATAAATGAGAGTTTGGAGAATACAGCTGGAGAGAGTTTGGAGAATACAGCTGGAGAGAGTTTGGAGAGAAACGAGAAGAGAGTTTGGAGAATACGGCTGGATAGAGTTTGGTCAGAACGAGGAGGGAGAGAGAGTTTGGAGAGAATCAGTAACGGTAGAACGCGGCGGACTTTGGACCCTAGGATGGTGCCGTGCGCAAAACCGAAAAAGGAGAAACCGAGAATTAACGGGATACGCCGGCCTATATAAGCGGGCCGAGCGCAGGAAGCGGGAAGGAGTCGATCACAAGGAGTCAATCCAGCAAGATCAGTAGACAAACAGCACATCAGTAAAAAACACAAGTCAGGTCAACATCAGGAGGAAACAGATCGCTACATCAAGACGTTCGTTACTTAGAGTTGAAGTCCCCGAGCTGAGAAACATGTAGCTGAGGTCCTTAAGGCATCACGCGGCTAAGGCGTTTTGTTCTAATTCTTGTCGCGATTTGAGCTTGGCGTATTGCTCGACGAGTCCGACAGAATTGAATAAAAGAGCCCTTCGACAAACAACCGTGGGCTCGGAAGGGAACCAGAACCAGCTGCCGTGCGAAAACAATTGCCTTGTCGAATTCCGGCGTACGCCTGAACCGGCAGGCGAGAATTGTGCAGGCCCTGGTGCGATTAGCCACGAAGGACGCGCGTCCGAACCACGGGTGTCTCGAGAGGCGTATGCGCCGAGAGCACAGAAGTTCACCGCCAGAGTCCTAGAAGGGCAGCTGACCGAATCCCGAGAGCCAAAGACCCGCTGCACCTAGACTCACAAGAGCACGCGGACAACGAAGCCAGGATTCGCGCCATGAGCAGAGCGAGGATATCGAGAACACGAGAAACGACGAGCAGTCATCGTAGGCCCAGCAGCAACCAAGCCATTCTCCGACGTATCCAGTCCACGGCTAAGAGGCGAGGGCGGAAGCGTTCCTCTTGAACCTAGCGTCCTGCCACAGGGACTGCATTGGCGGCCTTCCGGCGTATGCCTGAACCGTCAGGTAGAAACTGTGTAGGCGTCTGGTGTGACCGGCCGGGACAGATCCAGGGACAGGAGGCTGTGGCTGCGAAAGGCGTACGCTTTGAGAGCCCAGTGCCTGTTCACCATAGTCTGGGAACGGTGACGCATCCCTAGACCCTCATAGCCCCGAGGCCAAAGACAACGGAGGCGTTCCGGACCAGCACGAAGCCAGGCAGCGGAGAGCGACGGTGGAGCAGCCACAAATTCATCAGGGAAGGCGTTGAGACAACCATCTGTCACCATTAGTCACAGGCCGAGGGACAAGTCGGCGAATAAGGATCCTAGTCTAAACATCCCAACATTCTGTGCGTTCTAACTAGATAATCGGGCGGTCACGTTTATATAAATTTGGTGAAACGAACAACACACATCTTCTGAGCTAGCCGCACGATACTCGTAGCGTGCAGACCGTAAAAATCAGTTCGTTACAAAGAGTTCTGGATATCATCGTTACAGCCCCGATGCCGTAAGCTGACGCATCGATTGTCAGATCGAACGGTTTTTTAAAGTCTGGGTATTTGAGAGTAACATCCTCGGATGCCAAAATGTTTCGAAGTTTATTGAATGCGTCTCTTTGGTGATCGCTAAAATCTATTGTTATTTTCCTTGACATGTGTTTACTTACGGAACCATTTTCTCCCTTAAGGAGGTTGGTAAGTGGCCTGGCTATTGTAGCGAAATCCTTTATGAAAAACCTATAATAGCTGGCGAGTCCTAAGAATGATCTTAATGAGAATAAGCTTTTCGGTTCTGCGTATTCCTTAATGGCTGCTACCTTTTCAGGGTCAGTTGTAGCCCCGTTTCGGGTTACTACGAAGCCGAGGTATTGGACACTTTCTTTAAAGAAATGGGTTTTCTCTTGTGAGTTGGTTTATTTTTTTCAGGACCCTGTCAATGTGACAGACATGCTCTTTTTCGTTTTCCGAAAAGATAATCACATCGTCCACATAGACATAACATGATTTTCCTATCTGCTCTCTCAAGACATCATCGATTGCCCTTTGAAAAATGCTACCAGCATTTTTTAATCCAAAAGGCAGACGGCAGAATTCATACTTTCCTTCGTTGACTGAAAATGAGGTTTTTTCGCGATCTTGTTCCGCGAGGAAAAGTTGGTGATAGCCGGATTTTAAATCCAGGGTTGTGAAGTATTTGCCCCTGCCAAGGTTTGCCAGTATTAACTATATGCTTGGCAAGGGGTATTTATCAGGAATGGTTTTTTCGTTCAGTTTCCTGAAGTCGAGTACCAAACGCTTTTTCCTACTACCTGTCTCATCTAATCCTTTTTTATCGACCACCCAAGTGGTATTGTTGTACGCTGATCTCGACGGGGTAATAATATTAGACTTCAGTAGGTCTTTTATTTCTATATATACTCTGTAAATTATATTCTCCAAAATTATTCATATGATGCATTCTTAATACTCATAAAAAATCCCAACTTCCTAACTTTAAAAACACCAAAGTTATGGCATTTCCGATCAATCAGTTATATGGCAGCTATAGGATATAGTCCTCCTCTGACACCCATTGGGTGTGAGTACGTTTTAGAGTACACTGGGTTGTTATCCTCAGTGCGAATAGTTGCCACAACATTTGTGTTGGACGGCAAGGTTTGAGTTGCGTCGGAGAAGACTTTTTTTACTGACTCTGGAACAACTATGTCCTTTATGTTGGTAAAGTTCACATTGTCGCTGATGGTGGGGCGTTGAACCTTTCGGAGACAGCAAAGCTGTGAAGAGAGAGAAAAAATAACACTCGGCGCGAAGTAGGAACGAGTAGCGAATTAAAAACACGGTTGGTTTTCGTTAGAAATTGCGCGGAGCTGCCGGGCGGTGTTTATTCAGTGTGGTTCGTTAGCATACTACTTAAACACAATTAGCCCGATGCCCTTCCGAGCGTATTTGAAACTTCACGGAGACTTCGTGGAGAGCCTGGAAGGCAGTCAGAGCGGGAGTTGGCGATCGGAGCTGACAAGAGCGGGCGAAAAAGCAGGGCGCTTCGCGGCCTGAACATTCCGCCCCCTAGCAGTCGCTAGCGTTGCGACGAATCGGGGGAAATTACGGCTATCTGCAGGTGCCGGACAGGATCCAGCCGAACGCCGTCTTCTGGGCCACGGGTAGACCCTCGTCGGAGACATCGACATCACTGCGTTGCACACTTTTGACCAAAATTATAATACCCTCTGCAAGGGTATAAATATATATATATCACGGTATGTAAAAAAAAAATGTATATATAAGTTATGACCAGTCATGGTCAGAGGGGGAATAATTCCCCTTATATTACCTAAATGATACGAATTTCATGCTGACTCGTCCTGCTGCTCCTTCTTCCTTTTTCCTTCGTCCTTCTTACTTTGCTTTGAAATAATACGATTTTACTTTAAAATAAAACTGTAATCGAATTGTTTCGTTACAAGTGGTTTTATTATACAAATATAGTTGTGCTCAGATCGGGGGTACAAACAGAATTAATTCTAACAATCTTATTTTGGTGGCTTGTTGGCTAGGGCAGCGCCGCGACGTCAGCGTACCGCTGGCAGAGCGGTTGCGGAAATATCCAAGCCGAGAGGGGTGAATAGAATGGTGCGCTGTTCGGTGTCGTAGGGCTCAAGAGGGGTAAAAGGAATTCCTTTGGTCGACGTTACTTCTTTCCAAACGAGGTATTCTGCTGTCATGATGGAGAGAGCTATGACTATTTCTACTGAGAAAGATATCAAAATCTCATTGGACATGACTACAATCTTTTCAGGTTTTCCATGCTGAATTCGTGGACGTACTTCAACGAAAGCTTGTAACCCGTGGTTATACCCGTTACTCGTAGAGTAAAAGGGTATATTGTATTCGTGCAAAAGTATGTAACAGCTAGAAGGAAGCGTTTCCGACCCTATAAAGTATATATATTCTTGATCAGGGTCACTAGCCGAGTCGATATAGCCATGTCCGTCTGTCCGTCTGTCTGTCCGTCCGTATGAAGGCTGAGATCTCGGAAACTATAAAAGCTAGAAGATTGGCATTTGGCATGTAGATTTTAGGAGTTCCTACGCAGCAAAATGGTGCCACGCCCCCTTTAACGCCCGCAATCGCTTATATACGATTTTAAAACTTTAAATATTTCGGAAAAGTAAAAATGCAGTTTTATTGTGTTTATCAATACCTATCGAAAAAGTTATGCGTGATCAAAGTTTCTATCTCCATCTCCCTCGCACTCCCTTTACCTGAGTAACGGGTATCTGATAGTCGGGGCACCCGACTATAGCGTTCTCTCTTGTTTTTATTTGGGTTAGTACGGCTGGCATTGCCATCAGGTGTGTTGACGAGTAGCTGCTGTACTTTCGTTGTCAAATTGTACGATGTACGAACCCTCCAAGTGGTGTTTCTTGATCGGAGTCGATAACGTTCCGTTGAAATTTGTTAGAAAGATTGTCCCGTCGTCGATGAGTTCCACTGTTTCCTGGTTGGTCCTCAGATAATCACATTCGGCTTGGCCTTTTAGCAATCTCGGTATGCAACTATCCTCATCCAATTTGAATTGGTCTTTTTCTCGGCACACGGTTGTGTTACCAATCGATATGCAATTTCCGAGTAGCGCATATGTTTCCAGGCTATCCATTGCCAGTGTGGTGTACTTTAGTACAACTTGTTTGCCACGACGTTTTGATAAGGGAGGCTGTCCACCTCTGCCAGAATCGTGTCGACTTCCTCGTGGTCCAAGAGGTTTGTGTTGACCACTCCAGTCTTTCCTAGTTGGCAGGCTCTCAGTATCTCGTTGACTTGGTCCGCTATTATGATTGCCTTGTGGAGAATGGCTGTCGTCACGTGGAAATCCCCTTCTATTGCGTTAACTTTCCCTATCACGTCATTCAGCTTCTGGATTGATTCTTGTGCTGAGTCAAACAGCTTATTGTTGATCCGGATTTGTTGGTTGTTGTTCCTTGCCAGGCTGTCTTCTTCTTTCCAAATGGCATTCCAATCTGATTTGTCCGGTGATCCCGCAACCCATTTCCAAGCTGATCCTAGCCAGTCGATCGAGCGTTGCCTCCGTGACGGTGCGCTATTCATGCGCGAGATCCCTTCGGAAGCTTACTGCAGGTAATGGTCAACCAAAGCGCCGATCCGTTGGTCCGTGATTAACTTCGCTTCGTCTGCTATCTTGTCGATGAGCTGCTGCAAGCGCCCTAAACTTATGATGTGAGCCAGTTTGAAGACGCCATTGGTTCTCCAGACGGTGCCTTGTTGTAAGGGGACGACCGGTGAATCATATTTAAAACAAGAGAGAACGCTATAGTCGGGTGCCCCGACTATCAGATACCCGTTACTCAGGTAAAGGGAGTGCGAGGGAGATGGAGATAGAAACTTTGATCACGCATAACTTTTTAACGAATGGTCCGATTTGAAAAATTTCTTTTACATTTCGATAGGTATTGATAAACACAATAAAACTATTTTTACTTTTCCGAAATATTTAAATTTTTAAAATCGTATATAAGCGATTGTGGGCATTAAAGGGGGCGTGGCACCTTTTTGAAACAAACTTGCGCTGCTTAGGAACTCCTAGAATCTGCATGCAAAATGCCAATCTTCTAGCTTTTATAGTTTCCGAGATCTCAGCGTTCATACGGACAGACAGACAGACAGACGGACAGACAGACGGACAGACAGACGGACAGACGGACATGGCTATATCGACTCGGCTAGTGACCCTGATCAAGAATATATATACTTTATAGGGTCGGAAACGCTTCCTTCTAGCTGTTACATACTTTTGCACGAATACAATATACCCTTTTACTCTACGAGTAACGGGTATAAATATGAAGGGTTGCCGCCACATAGATTGCGGACGGGCTTATAGTGTCAGCAGAAGGTTATATGAAAATGTAGATTCTTATAATTAGGTCGTTATTCTTCCTTAATCTAGTTGTCTGTATTCGTGCTTTCTTGTGTATTATCATTACCCTTTATCCTTTAGTATAGTTTTTCATCTTAATCTAGGTGTTGCTTAACTATTTTTTTATATTTCTTAAGTACTAAAAAAATTTTTAATTGATTTAATTGGTATTTGGAGGAGGTTATGAGTTAGTGAAACAGTTGTAAAATGTTAAAATAATATGTTGGCAGCCCTCCCGGTCTGGAAACCGAGAGTAAAATTTTACCTTAGGAGTTCCCAAATTACTTTTTTAAGTGAGATTTGTGAAAAAATTTTCCCGATCTTGTTTTTATGGTGACCCTACGGTCATCCTGAACCTCTTCAGGCTTGAATCGCTGATTTTCTTTGGTTTTAATCTGTTCGTTGGCGACATATACCGTGTCACCCTGTTCGTAAGAAATTGGGTCGCTTCTATTTTTATTGCGCCCATTGTTGGTTAGCGTTTGTTTATGTTCTATGAGACCTCGAATATCTTCAAAAGTTTGCTGTTTGAAATTGGACAAACCCTGGTAATTTATTCTAGAGGTACGATTGAAAAAAATATCCACTGGTTTTTTATTCGTCACCGAGTGGACAGAGTTATTGTACCTGTCTGTGACAATAGGTATAAGTTCTGTGGGTTTAAAAGTCTGATATTCGCCTTTCAAGCATCGATATATTTCCATGAAGGTAGAATGAAATCTTTCTACCTGGCCGTTTACCTCGCTTTTTTGAGTAGGAGTATGGTATAACTCAATTCCCAGTCTTCGCAAGTAATTCAGGACAGTTGGGCACAGAAGACCTCTTTCGTTGTCCGACACTATCATTCTAGGTGCAGTGAAACAATGAAGTGCATCTAATAGTGTCTCGCGGAAAGGGAAAAAGTTTGGCAAACTTGGAGAATTTATCGATGCAACTGAGATACATTTTCTTTTCTAATGTGAAAACGTCGATATGAAGTATTTCACACGGGTAATTGGGGATAGGGCTTGGTTGCAGCAAGGGGTGCCTGTCATATTTTTGCAGCTTACAAATGGTGTAGGTCGAAAGCTGTGCACGAATAATACTCGCCATCCTGGTGAAGTAATATTTTTCCAAGACTTGAACGAGGACCTCTTTCCGGCTTCTATAGGCTCTGCGATGTTTGTAGGAGTTGTAATTAATCGTCTGGGATTTTAATTCCATTAATTACTGAGGGTTTCAAGTATTTTGTAAGTGAGTCTATAAGGGTTGATGGTGTATGGTCAAGAAGTGGAATTGAATGGCGCACATATCCAACTTGTGGGTGCTCGCACAAATAATCAGTCAAATCTGGACAAAAAATTAATTGATTTCTGTAGGCGTTAATCGGGGTTTCTACGTGAGGAATAAAGTGAGATGCGCCTTGAAGAGCGCTATGGATTGTAGCAATCGAATCGGAATCGGAGGTTTTCTTAGAGCCAGAGCCAAGGTGATTCACTATCACTATCGATATCCCAGGTTTATAAATTAATTCACAATTATATTCTTCAATACGGGCTTTCCAACGTTTTAACTTGGCGTTAAAATTCCTATTACCCAGAGCAAATGTTAAAGGCTGGTGATCGGTGTAAATCTTAATAGATCTAGCACCAATGCTTCCGAAGATGAGAGCAGAGTTTTTAGATCGTTGAAGGCTTTCAACGCTTCTTCATCGAGTTCGACTGGAATTTTCTTGGATTTGTGAGGACTTCACTCTAGCGAATTCCCCTCGAATTCCAGTTACTACGTATCCCAGGAATTCAACATGCGTTGATAGAAAATTTGTTTTTTCCAAGTTTACCTGGAGTTTTGGCTTTTTTCAATTTGTCAAAGACAGCACGTAGGTTTTTCCAATGACTATCATAGTCTTGACTAAAAACTATTATGTCGTCGATGTACACGTAGCATATTTTGCCAATATGTTCCCTTAATACATCGTCGATCATCCTTCCCATTTAATGTTGAAAATGCCGTTTTAGGAGTGTCGGATTCCAACATATAAATTTGATGGAATCCCGAAGTTAAATCGAGGGTGGTAAAGTATTTGGCTTTCCCCAGACTAGCTAGAATAGAGTTCAAACGCTTGAAATCGAAGACTGTTGTATTGTTTTTCTCCGTTCGGCTTGGGTTTTATTTGGAACTACCCAGACCGGGGAGTTATATAAACTTTTTGATGGTTTTATAATACCATCCCGCAGGAGTTCCTCTATTTTTCTATCCACTTCCTCTCTCATGTTGGTAGGGTAGGGATAGCTCTTTGAGTATATAGGGTCTGAGGTGTTTGTGCGAATCTCAGCCCTTACGCTAGTGTCTACGGCCTCTCCGGGCGAAAGTGGTTCAAAAATTTTGAAGTATTCGCTGATAAGCGCGTTTAAGGCTTCTTTTGCGAATTCGGGATGTGTTGCATCCATTAATAGGTGTATATTCAAAGATTTTTTGGCAAGAAGGGGTATTTTAATACCGGGTGATATCGTTAGGAGGTCGTTTTTTCCTGTTGATAAGGGCCTTTAATGTTTTTAACGTGTCGTCTCCTATAATGCCGTCAAATGATTTGAGTCCGGGAAGGACAAAAAATGTGACAACTGTATCGTTCCCTATTGGTTTAAAAAATGGTCCCGTTATACTGTGTGTGATTTTAATGTCACCCCCAGCAGATTGGACAATGAACGGTTTAGATAATGTTGTGGAACCGGCGGAATTTTTGGGGCTTATAAAGTTGTTGTTAGCGCCGGTGTCTATGAGGAATTGTAACTTAGCCCCATTTCTAGACCCATATTCTATGTATGGAATACTAGAGAGGCGTCGATCATAAAATTTGGTTCCCCATCGCTAACACAGGCTACTTCTTGTACGGGAGAACAATGTTCTACCCCTTGAGGTGGGTCCTATAGTTCCTCAGCCTCGTTACCAGACTGTTGTTGGTAGTTATCATTGGGGGAGGGGTTCGAGAATGAAGTGGACTGTATGTTGTAAAGCCTTTGTGCTTTACGGAAGGGATTTAGATTGGAGTTAGCGCTCGGACTTCGTTTGATGCCGCCGGCCTCTCCTTGACGCGAGTTGAAATTAGACCTATAGCTCTGACCTGATTGGCTTGGCTCATATTTAATTGCTGGTCTAGCCCCCTGAAATCTTGGTGGGCCCTGTATGCTTCCACTTGGAGCATAGTTGTGACCTGGACTCATCTGTGGCCTATAGTTAATTTGATGTCTGAGGGAATCTCGGTGAATTAGGCTGTCTATAGCCTTGGTAACCTTGGTTAAAAGTTTGTTTAAATAAGGGCGCTCTTGGTGTAGGGTTCCTTGGCTCCATTTTTTGCAACTCCACACAAATGGAGAATGCTTCGTGGACGTCCGCACGCTTACGGATTATTAAAAGCCTAGACGCGTTGCCACTTAGCCCTCTAATAAAGGCGTTGAGAGCCTTGTCCCTTTGTCCAGCAAGGAAAGCGTTTGTTATCTCCGTGGAGTAACTCATGCTTTTTATCCTATTCATGATTAGGGAGACATGGTTATTTATTTTTAGGTAGAAGTCCTCTAATTTGTGACTGCCCTGGGTCATTTGGGTTAGCTCATACTCTAACGTACCGACATCTCTTTTGTCGGCATAGTGTAGCGCTAATACCCTTTTAACTTCATCCCAGTCATCATCTTTTACGTTATAGGCATTAAGCGCCATATCGGCGTTGCCTATAATTTTCTGCCTAATTTGAACGATAACTGACCTATACCAGGGTTTCTCCCGAATGACTTCATAATCGTTAATAATCGATTGGGCCCTATTAATCCAAGAAACATACTTCTCGGAATCCCCTTCGAAGGTTAGAAGTTCCTTTACACAATCCGGTAGTGGTATATTCGCTACTGGGTTACGCCGCTCGAGGTCGGTTATGAGAACATTTACCCTACCTCCCATTTTCCTAACTTCCTCCTTTATGCCCACCATTTGTGTGGTTAAGGCCGCAATAGTGGAGTCGAGTCGGTTTAGTACCTCCTTCATTTCCTACATTTTTAATCGTAAAAGGGTATTTGTTTTTGTTGAAATTGGCTTAATGGGGATTCTTAGGATTTTCTTATATTTCGGATAGAGGTGGGATGGTTGGCAACAGATTTATTTTTTGGATTTAAATTAGTGTCAAAATTAAGTTTAAATAGTTTTTCTTTTCCGATTTTTATTTGTATAAAATAATAAAATAAAATAAAATGGAAATTAATTTCTCAAGTATATTTTCTACTGTTTTTCTTTATTTTTTATTGATAATTTTTATTTGTAGGATATTAATTTTTAAATTATATTTTTTTGTTTTCTTTTTATTTTTACTAATAGGGAAATATGTGTAGAAAATTGTTTCACTCACCCTTTTATCCTTTTTATTGGCTTCGTTGCCTTGTGTGTATTGGGATTGTTCAATGTGTTGAATATTGTTTTTAAAGGTATTTCGATTTCTTCTTACAAGGTTATTACTCTGAAAGTAAATAAGAATTAGTTTTCGTTTCCTTTTTTGTTAAAAAAAAAATTGGATGTCAGATTTCTTGGTGTGTGTGCTTATTTTTTCCCTTTCTTTATTTGTGTGTTCCCCTTTTTTTTTGGTAAGTGTGTTAATAGGCGCGGTGGTCCGTATTTGTCCGTTTTGGCTTTTCGCCTACTAAGGTACGGTTGCCACACAATTTACTGGGCAGCTTTTTTTTGAATGCATTCCACATTCGTAAGCCTTTCCAGTATGTAGATTGCCACACACAATTTTAAAACATTGGTTTCTGATTCTTGTTATTATATTTTTTTATTTAAATATTTTTCCGCTCGCAAATTAATTGCTGCAGCGGTTATCTGTTTTTTATTATGATGTATCGCAATTTTTTACGCTCGCGAATGAGCTACCCATTAGGGTGGACTTATCGCCGCAGCGGACTATTGCCTTCTTTTTTGTTACCTCGGTTTTTTTAATTTCTGCCCGCGAATATGCCGCGCAACAGTGTGCGTGGGCAAATCGCCACGGCAGGTTTACCGATATTTTTTATTCACAATTTTTTTTGCGCCCGTGGGGAGTGGCAGCTCTGAATGGCAGCACCCCCACCGCAGCGGATAACTGTGTAACTTTCACCAATATTTTCATTATACCCGTTACTCGTAGAGTAAAAGGGTATATTGTATTAGTGCAAAAGTATGTAACAGGTAGAAGGAAGCGTTTCCGACCCTATAAAGTATATATATTCTTGTTCAGGATCACTAGCCGAGTCGATCTAGCCATGTCCGTCTGTCCGTCTGTCTGTCCGTCCGTATGAACGCTGAGATCTCGGAAACTATAAAAGCTATTAGATTGGCATTTTGCATGTAGATTTTAGGAGTTCCTACGCAGCGCAAGTTTGTTTCAAAATGGTGCCCACAATAGCGCCATCTAACGGATGACTTTGGAACAGCTGGCCAAGGTGCTCAACAGAGTCAACGGTAATTCTCGATAAGGTTTTCTATTAAATGAAATTGCGATGGTTTTCATTTGTCAATACCGAACTATATCCCAAGAACTATGCAAATCAAATCAAGTTAGCCAAATTGGAGGTCTGAGTCAAAACATACAAGAAGGCATATTTATATTAAGTTGTTTAGCTGAGTAACGGGTATCTAATAGTCGAGGCACTCGACTATAGCGTTCTCTCTTGTTTTAATATTTTTTTCTTCACACCAAGCAATATTTTTTTAATTTTAAATTTTATTTAACTTAATTTTACACACACAACACCGTGTTCTGAATTTTTCCCCTTTTCTCTCCTTTCTTATTCTTTTCTTTCTTTGGGGGGTTTCTTCCACTTCCACAAGGAAGTGGAGACTGTTTGGGCGCCAGTTATGACCAGTCATGGTCAGAGGGGGGGTAATTCCTCTTATATTACCTAAATGATACGAATTTCATGCTGATTCGTCCTGCTGCTCCTTCTTCCTTTTTCCTTTCGTCCTTCTTACTTGGCTTTGAATTAATACGATTTTACTTTAAAATAAATCTGTATTCGTATTGTTTCGTTACAAGTGGTTTTATTATACAGAATTAATTCTAACAATCTTATTTTGGTGGCTTGTTGGCTAGGGCAGCGTCGCGACGTCAGCGTACCGCTGGCAGAGCGGTTGCGGAAATATCCAAGCTGACACCAACGGTTTTGGGTGTCTGACCTAATGTGTTTCTACACTCCAGATGCTAACGCTGCACTTATGCCTGGGCTCGGCGAAGGGTAGGGGTAGCGGCGGCTATAGCTGAGGCAGCTAGCCGACGGTCGGTGTTCTTCCGTTATTGCGCTGTTGCCGATGCAATTCGATCGCTGACGTTCCGTCGCTGTCGCTGTCGTTCTGACGTTGTTGACATTCGGTCGCTGGGTCGCTGGGCCGCTGGGTCGCTGTTGCTGCATTGCTGTTGCTGGTCTCATATCTCAGCGGCGTTATTACAGCCACTTGGAATTATAGCCACTTGAATGTTGTTGCCGTTGATGACTGAGTGGGGTGAAGGGAATGGGTTCCCCTTTGTGGGTGGCCGAGAGGGGTGAATAGAATGGTGCGGTGTTCGGTGTCGTAGGGCTCAAGAGGGGTAAAGGGAAGGGGGCAGTTAGCTGGTGTTTACTTATATCACGGTGTTTAATGTTCGGACAATAATAAGTATGGAACTGGAAACTGGAAATACCAATTAAATTTGGTTTTGTATTGATCGGAATTTAATTATTTGATCGGAATAAATTGTAATCGGAATTACGAAAAATGCGTAATGGGACACAGGTACGATCGTGCCCAAGGCCCCTTTTTTTTTTGCTATGTGTATGTATGCTGGAATGTATATGTGCGTTAATGCAGTTCGCGTTCACGCAACAACCCCGGGAATTAAAGAGAGAGAAAAAACACTGGAAACACCGTTGGTCTTGGAATTTTATTTATTGTATATTTGGGTTGACCGACGGAAAACTTTTAGCTGGTATATTTTCGCTGGTATATATCGTTGCCATCTGCATCCGGCGCCTGCAGACAGGCTTCGCACAGGCTTTTTAGGACTGTGTCAATGTGTATAACGTGGTCAGCAGCATTTTCGGAGAAAATTATCACGTCGTCTACATAGACGTAACAAATTTTCACGATCTGTTCTAACGTAGTACGTCGTCAATCGCCCTTTGAAAGATGCTTCCCGCATTTTTCAGTCCAAAGGGTAGCCGGCAAAATTCATACTTTCCTCACGGTCTTTCTCAGCCAGATAAATCTGGTGGTACCCCGATTTTAACTCTAGGGTAGTAAAAAATTTTGACTTTCCTAAGTTCGCTAGAATCATAGGAATACTTGGGATAGGGTAACGGTCGGTGATGGTTCGTTCATTCAGTTTCCTGAAATCGATGCCATCTGCATCAAGTCCCTTTTTTTCAACAACCCATGTTGGGCTGTTAAATGGTGACCTAGAAGGCCGGATAATGCCATCCTTTAACAGCTGTTTGATTTCTGTGTTAACAAAATCTTCTGCTCCCATGGGGTAAGGATATAGCTTGGAATATACGGGTTCGTTAGTCTCCGTACGAATTGTGGCAATGATCGAGGTGTTAGAAAGGTAGCGCCTCGTTAGAGTGCGAAAACACATGTTTCCTCTTAAGGATCATTTTTTTAAATGCAGCTTTCACTGAATCTGGGACTATTAAGTCATCGATATTAGTGAAGTTCACGTTATCGCATTCGTGGTATTTGAGCTGTTCAGATATGGTTCCATACCTGATAACGCTGTTCCGTAAATCTAATGCCGCTCCGGCCTGCGTTAGCAAGTCGAAACCTATTATGGCATCAACAGTGTTGATAGTATCAAGTAAAAAAATTGAGCCTTTAGGCCGAATATATGCATAAAGCACTTTTCGTTTATATTACTGGAGCCATGAATGGAACTCAGCTCCTTTAGGGGCTTTACATAACTCTTTGCCGCACCAGTGTCTAAGAAAATTTTTATAGTTCTCCTCGCCAGCCCTCGCTTAATGAAGGGCAAGCGGGACCTTCCTCTACAAAATCGACGAGGTCGTTACAGTCAAATGAGTCACTGTCATCATCAACTGCGTTTAGTGCGGCTGCAGCCGCGTTTTCATAATCTTGAGTTTCTTCCGCGTTTGCGGCCTGCTCAACATTGTTAACCCGCTGACGACTTTGGCCAGTCATTCTCTCCGAAGAGTTTGGTCTTTTTGGGCCCTGCAAAGTTTGGTATTGAGTGTTGTTTCCCTGTCTAAAATTCGTGGGATGTCGGAATTTAGAAGATGATGGATCAATGTCCATAGGTTCCGGGGATTGATTTTGTTTACCCTAATCTACCCAGTTGTACTGCTTACGCCATGAATCGTTGTTTTGATACTTGTTTGGCTTTTTGAAAAAATGGGGATTTTTTTCTGGTCAGCGGTCGGCACCAGAATTTTTCCCTTGTTTCTCGGGCGCTCGGTGTTGGCCCTTGTGAAAATCAGTATTCTGATTTCTTTGCTCAGCTACCTTGGCATATGTGGCCGCGAACATATTTCGTTCAATGCTGGGCTCTGCCTCTCTAGCTAATGCCAGTGCTGCTGGCAGGTCTTTTGGCTGTGCTGGAAACACAACAGCCCTTAGTGATTTTTGTAGACCAGAAATAAATACGTGTAGGGCGTCAGCCCTAACTTCTTTATTGAGTAATGCAGCCCTTTCGTCGTCATGTGTCATGACAATTTTGTTTGTAGCGAGGGTCAATTTTCGTTCGACCTCATCGTAGTACTGCATAAGTGTTTGGTCGCCCTGACGGACCGACTCAAGTCCCTGCCGTAATAGGCGCAAATATGTTTTATCTGCGTAGGTGCAGTCTAATCTAGCTAATATGGCTTTAAAACAAGAGAGAGCGCTATAGTCGGGTACCCCGACTATCAGATACCCGTTACTCAGGTAAAGGGAGTGCGAGGGAGATGGAGATAGAAACTTTGATCACGCATAACTTTTTAACGAATGGTCCGATATGAAAAATTTCTTCTACATTTCGATAGGTATTGATAAACACAATAAAACTGCATTTTTACTTTTCCGAAATATTTAAATTTTTAAAATCGTATATAAGCGATTGTGGGCGTTAAAGGGGGCGTGGCACCTTTTTGAAACAAACTTGCGCTGCGTAGGAACTCCTAGAATCTGCATGCAAAATGCCAATCTTCTAGCTTTTATAGTTTCCGAGATCTCAGCGTTCATACGGACGGACAGACAGACGGACAGACAGACAGACAGACGGACAGACGGACATGGCTAGATCGACTCGGCTAGTGATCCTGATCAAGAATATATATACTTTATAGGGTCGGAAACGCTTCCTTCTAGCTGTTACATACTTTTGCACGAATACAAAATACCCTTTTACTCTACGAGTAACGGGTATAATTAAGCACAGTATTATACGAAACTTGCAGCGCACGCGCTGTTCCCTTAATTTTGTCTTTAATAATAGTGACGGCTTGGTAATGCGCGGTACTGCCCTGATAAGATTCAAATAGTTCATAGGCATCGGTGGCGGATTACCTACATTCCACGTACTCATCTTGTACACCAGTAAAATCTGGAACTGACTTCACTACATGTAATGGTATATCGCACTGTGGTGCTCCCGGTACTACCGCTACTACCGCTACCCTCTGGTAGGATTCTACATCCGGCGCTTCTATACGCAAACTCTGAAGATTTTGATTAACGGCACCGATCTGATTCGCGAATTCGGCTCTGAGCCTCAGTTCTTGATTATTTAATGCGGCCTGAATTAACGCCTCTATTTGTGCCGCGTTCATGGTTTCTGCGTTATATTCTTGTTGTGCCCGTACTGGTTGATATCTACTGGGCCTTCTAATTAATTCTTCTTCACTATCACTTTCAAAACCGCGTTTAGTTTTTCTATATGGGCCTGGAAAACTCATAAGGCCACTAATTGGTTAACACTAAACACAAGTTATTGGGAGGCCGAATGTTTTAATTCGACAAAATTAATTTTGTATATTATAATTTTATATTAATAACCGGGTGATTGGCGTCCGAAAAAAAAATTTTGTTTACGGACGGCCGATATTAATTCACTTTATTTGTAAGTCACATTTGCAATTGCTTTATTTAACCTGTATATTTTTAAATTTTGGGTAAATAATTTGTAGGGATTCTTATTTATTTTTTCCTTGTATGTGTATTTGAAGTTTGAAGTTTTACCCCAAGTCCGTTCTTTGTAGTCCATTCCGATAGTGTTTTTAGTTTTGCGGTCATAAGATCGCATAACGTTTGTGGATACTTACCATTAAAGATGATAGCGACATCGTCTGCGTATGCCACTATTTTACAGCCTCCTCCTTCAAGAATCCGCAGTAGTTTATTTACCGCGATATTCCATAAGAGGGGTGATAGTACACCTCCTTGCGGAGTGCCTCTGTTCACTAAACTAGTCTGGGTCGAGGTCCCTAGTGTGGCCGTGACCAGTCTGCTTATCAGCAATTTGTGGATCAGCCCCAACAGCGGTGGCTCAACCCCTAGTTCAGTGAGGGATTCTGTTATTGCCGTGGAGAGCACGTTGTTGAAAGCTCCTTCTATGTCAAGGAAGGCGATCAAAGTGAATTCTTGTATACTGAGTGATTTCTCGATGTTGCTTAGTACCAAGTGTAGCGCCGATTCGGTCGACTTACCTTTGGTGTATGCGTGTTGCGCCTCTGATATCTGCGTCGGGTCAATGATGTCTCTAATGTGTAGACCTATCAGTCTTTCTAGGATTTTTAGCAGGAATGATGTCAGACTTATCGGTCTGAAATCCTTCGCTGTAGTATGGGTGGCCTTCCCTGCCTTAGGGATGAAAACGACTTTCGTTTCCCGCCATGCTGTAGGTAGTTCTCCTACTGCAAGAATGGTCTGGAAGATTTTTCTCAGCCAGTTTATAGCTAGCTCTCCTGCTTGCTGAATATGTGCCGGTGTTATATTGTCCGGTCCCGGCGATTTGTATGGTTTAAAACTATGAATGAATAGTAGGAGATTTAAGTTTATTCCTTCTCCAGTGTGTCTTCCTGGGGGATGTCCTGTTTGCAGGCTCCCTGGGAAGTGAGCGTCTAGGAGTAGGTTTGGGGATTCTTCACTAGAGTCCGACCATGATCCGTCAGCCTTTTGGAGATAGCCCAAGGATACGGCTGTCTTAGAAAGTATTTTTCTGAGCCTTGCGGCATCAGTTGTCTTTTCAATATCCGAGCAGAAGTTTCTCCAAAGACGCTCGAGACATTTGGCCACACCACCATGCGAAGCTGTTGGTTGGTCATGTGCTGACTGAATCACGCCTGCTCTCAGTTCGCTTGGAACCAAAAGCTTGTAGCCGGCTTCGTCAACTTCTGAATTTCCGCTAGCGAAGCATGCCCTATAATATATATAGTTATCCACGACTCGAAATCCCGGTACGCTCGAAGTTTGTATTCGGTCTCTTAACTGACGGTAGTTATCCGATTGGAATGCTTCGGACTGCAAATCAATCTCTGGAAAGACGTCTACCTCTACAGCCATGATATCTGTCGGATCCTCAAACGAACGTGAAAGGTCGTCTGGGACGACGTTTTGACTCCCCTTGCGATGCTCAATTTCAAATACAAAGCCCTGTAGCTTAATAGCCCAACGGGCAAGTCTCCCGCTGAGGTCTGTCTGATTCATCAGCCATCGCAGGGCTGAATGATCGGTAACGACTTTAAACTTATGACCTTCTACATACATACGAAACTTCTTGATAGCAAACACAACGGCCAGACACTCTAAATCAGTAACAGTGTAGTTTCTCTGGGCTCCATTCAATTTTTGGGACATATATGCGATCGGGCGTTCGTTGCCTAGTTCATCGCATTGTGCTAAGACTGCGCCAACTCCACACATGGATGCATCACATTGAATTATAAACGGCTTGTCATAGTCAGGATGGATTAGAAAAGGAGCCGAACAAAGCTTAGACTTGACTTCGTCAAAAGCAGTTTGTGCGTCCTTATTCCATCTAAAGGTTTTTCCGCGAAGTAAATCAGTAAGTGGAACTGTTATTGCTGAATATTGGGATATAAATCGACGGTACCATCCACACATCCCCAGAAAGCGTCTTAGTTGCTGTTGGCTTTTGGGGACAGGAAACTCGGATACCGCACTGACCTTGTACGGGTTTACTTGCAGCGTTCCCTCCCCAACGACATAACCTAGGTATTCTACTTTTCTAAGGCAAAACTGACTCTTTTTGATATTAATAGTAAGGCCTGCTTGGCGTAAACGAGTCGCAACTTCTAATAGATGTTTTAAGTGATCATCGAAACTTGATGACATAACAAGAAGATCGTCCAAATAGACGAATACGTGAGACTTCAGTTGATAGGGTATGACTTGGTCCATAAGACGACACATTGTCTGAGGGGCGTTGCACAGTCCAAATGGCATACGCCTAAATTGGTATAATGGCCTATTCGGAACTGTAAATGCTGTTTTTGGCCGAGACTGGGAGTCTAAATTGATTTGCCAAAAGGCATCAATTTTTGAAATGCAGTAAACTGGTGAAAGACGACTTAACAATCCACCTAGATTTGGAATTGGATATGAGTCTTTTATCGTGGCCTCGTTTACCTTTCTAGAATCAAGACAAAACCTAACTTTATTTGGCTTGACTATTAATACAATAGGCGATGACCATGATGATGATGAGGCTTCTTCAATAACTCCTAATTTAATCATCCTGTCGATCTCTACACCAAGAAGTTTTTCGCGCGCCGATGATAAAGGGTAATGCCTCTGTTTTATTCGCTTGGCATTGCCAGTATCGATTGAATGTTCGATTAAGTTCGTAATGCCAAGACCATCTCTGTCAAATGACGGGAAGAAATCTACAACACCTTTTAGTCTGGATTTCTCCACAAGCGTTAAGTTAAGTTCAGGTAGCTCTTTTCCAAAGTTCAGTTCATTCACACTGGCTCCAACGGAAACGGAAATTCCAAATTTTTCCCAGAAGTCCATACCACAAATAACCTCTAATGTAATTGACGATACTATTAAGAACTCCATTTCTGCCTGCATGTTATTATAGCTAACCTGAATTGTGATAGTGCCAAGAGTGAATTGATTTGCTCCATCGGCGGTGCGCACGATGCCATGAGCCTTAGTGTAAGCAATACAATTAGCTAATGATCCTCCCTCCGATGACGCTTTTGTTTGCTCCACTATCTAGTAAAGCTAAGTACGGATGATCGAACAGAACTAGTTTTGCAAAAGGTCGTATATCATTGCTCACTTTGCTTATCGCTGATATTAGACAACTATTGTAAATTCGCTTTGTTCTCCAAAAGTCACGCAGTCTTGTTGCGAATCGACTTCTAGTTTTCCTATCTATATCGTTTGCAAATATTCTTCTCCTGATTTCGTTGTATTCTCTCAGCCGAACATGATAAGGCCTAAAATGTTGGTTATTGTAATTGTTAGTTGACTGTTTTAAACTATCAGGGATTTCAATACTTTCAATGGTTTCATTCTTCTCCTCGTCCGAGTCTACAGTCGGGCATCCGTTCTCGGATTGACACGGTTGTCCGCTTGGAAGTTTCCCGATTGCTGAGAATATTTTGGACACGAGGGCTTATAAATATTTAGTGCGCCACATCCGCAGCAAAAGACTCGGTGAGGCTGGGGACAATCTTTAAATCGATGACCTAAAGTCTCACAATTCCAGCATTTCGTTCGATTCTCGTTTCGGATCGCTGAAATCTGTGGTTCGTTTTCCTGAAAGGATTCTTCCTCTACAGATATCTCATTTATGTTTCGCCTTCCACCTGGGTAGCGTGGATTTAGTTTAACTCTTAAATTATTGAAGAATTCTTCATGACGATGACAGTGCCTGCGTAACGCAGCTACCGTTGGGGTTTCTATATGTAATATGTCATGTCCTACGTCAGATCTTAGGTTATTCCTAACTGCTTGAACCAAATCAGAGTCTGACATAGGCTCAGATAATGCATCTGCAATGGCTAACATTGAGTCAAGGAAATCGTCAAAACCTTCATTATTTCCCTGCTTCCTTCTACCCATCGCATCTCGGATATCCTGATCCGATCTTTGGTCTTTATATCTTTCCCTCAAACGAGAACAAAGTAGACGCCAATTCATCTGCTCAGAACTCCTATGGCATCGCCAAAAGAAGGTTAAAGCTGGGCCTACAAACAACAAATTTGCGTACTCATACAACAGATCAAAATTTCCATTTAACGATCGACTTGTTAATGTATTTACACGGTATATGACTTATCTGTTCTGAAAAGGTCGAAGAAAGTCGAGTTTGGTAAGATTCTAAAGCATTCGTTATTAGTTCCTGGATTCTACCTTCTGAAATGCTATTCGCTCTTTGCGAACCTCCTGCACGTGGTGTACGCGGATGTTGCGAGCATGCGTTTGGACGACTATTAGATGCAGTGGTGGTCGATCTTGTGGTAGGTCTGACATTCGGACGGTTTCTTGGAACTGCACCTGTTCGCGAGTTTAAAGTAGATCCGTTTTGGACTCTCGGAACTTCTAAGTTAGAGTCCTGGGATTCCCGTGCACTATTATTAACCTGCGACGGTAAACATGGGTGCCGACAAATTGGACACGTTTCATTTTGCTGTAACCAGACAGTTAAGCACGGGCGATGAAAGCGGTGCCTGTATGAGGTTTCAATATACTCAGCATCTGCGCTGGAGTCATTGCAAATACTGCACTGCACCGACTCAACGGGCAATCTCGAACTGTTTTCAGGACTACGCCTTACTGACATTATTTCGTTTTCGATATTCCACAACAACAAAAGATAGCGATAGCAGTTAAATAATAATACTATTATTTCAACTAATCAAATTCGGAAGCCTGAATTTTTAATGGGATTGTTTGGGTCTTATCCTTTGCTGTATCGATTTCACTTAAGATATTACAATGGTTTCTATCTGTACTTTCATATTTATACTGAATCTAAAACAATCTGATGTGCTCATCGCGTTAAATGAAAGAGTATCCTGCTGAATTTTCCAGCTAGAATAAGTCTCAATTTCTTTAAGCAACTTAACTGATAAACTATATATTGACGAGATTTGAACCTAAAAATATTCTGAAATGAGGTATTGCTGAATTTTCCAACAACTACAATTCACGAATTCCTATGAATATTTACAGTATAATTATTAAATCAAGTGTACAAGCAAGAGTTACTGTCGGACTATTCCAACAAATAAAATCTCAATTACTTACACCTTGAATATATCTATGAAACGCTTTCTCATGAAATGTTTCCTCTAATCCTTTAACTTATTCCCTGGTCTGGTTTTGAGGTATTTAACAAAACACAGCAATCTTAGAAGACTAAGGAAAGGTTTTCTGATACTAAACTAACTTGTATGGGTGGATGACTTGTAAGGTAGGAAGGAAATCTGCTCGTGAAAGCATGGGCTGCGATGTTTAGCTATATTTTTATTTGGTGATTCTGCTTTATGCTTTTGCTAGCCCCACGTTGGGCGCCATTTATTACTGTGTCGAACACGGTGAAGTGGATACCGACTGGTTGCATACTCTGCCTACGGGATCGCCCTAGCTCAGGGATGAGGCCAGGGGTTTGGGTTACTTCCTAATCAGCATCACCGCCACACAATAAAATTTTGTAGACAGAGTTGGGAACTTAAGGAGGGGATACAGTCACTTTAAACCAATATGAAAATGAGACAGGAGACCTTGTTATTGAAGAACTGAGGTGGAATTGTTCTTCAGCTTGGCCCGCCCTTCCTGTAAAGACATTCTAATTGTGGTTGCCCTTACCCTTGTACAGTGAAATCGTTCAGCTCACGTGCCCATAAAATATAAATTTACTTCATTTTAATCGTGCTTCATTTCACACTCAAATTACTTAATTACTGTATAATTCATGTTTCTCATCTTTTGCTTACATCCAACTTAAACCTAAGCCCTACTCCTAATCTTTCGTAATCCTAAGTGATTAAAGTTTAATTGACAAATCTAATTACTAATTAAATAATGTGTGAATATCAAAAGAAGCAAAAAGTTAATTAAAATGTACGATTATATAAAGAAATGTAATTAATAAGTGCGCTTGTTAACATACCCGGAGTTAACATACCCGGCAACTGCAAGCCAATTAACATACCCGGTAACTGCAAGCAAGTTAACATACCCGGCAACTGCAAGCCTAATGCAACAACAACAAAAATCGCCAACATACAGGAACTCAGACGAACACACACATCCTTGTACACTCATACATACACACACGTACATACTTTTTATAATAAATAGTCAGTCTTATTCTGTTCTCCACGCAACACAGTCGTTTTGTTCACTAGCTTCCTTCTAGCATCTTCTACAATCTTACTGGCATATGAAACCTCTACTCCCTCGGTCACTGGACTGTAACTGGCGCAGCCGAACTTCGAACAAGGGATTGACCATGCCCACTACGCTTACCGTTCTAATTTCCTTGTAGGCTGAGGTGAGTGAACAGGTGACGGCGGTGTTTGTGGAAATTTTAGTAGTAAATAGTGAAATACTACATAAAAAAAAAAAATAATAACATAATGACGTGCAAGTGCAAATGGGAGTTCAAAAGGGAAGGCACAACAAGCAGCGTGGCAGGAGGTTCGCAAAAAGGGGTGAAACACAAAAATGTGCAAATAAATCAAACGAAACAAACAAAATCAAATTTTAATTACCACGCAAGCGACCGTATATGTGTACATCGACCGCTGATAAGGCACAGGGATCGCTTGTGCGGGACAATTTACAACAATTATACTAAGGAGTTACTGTGTGTGATGACCGTATATGTGTACATCAATCGCTGATAAGGCACCGGGATCATCCATACACAGAAACTCATAAAAAAAGAAACCAACAAAAATGGTAAATTTGGCACCTGAAACTACTGTGTGTGGTGACCGTGTGTGTGTGTGTCGAAAAGCATTGCGAGTGGTGCTTGTGGTTTTGTAGTTTTGAGAATAACCGTTTTGTCGCGGCGATAACCTGGCGTCGCTGTCGCAAAGTGTGATTTGTTACATATTCACAGGAAAGTATTTTGTAGACAGAAATGGGAACTTAAGGAGGGGATACAGTCACTTTAAACCAATATGAAAATGAGATAGGAGACCTTGTTATTGAAGAACTGAGGTGGAATTGTTCTTCAGCTTGGGCCGCCCTTCCTGT
Organism: Drosophila prolongata; assembly: GCA_036346975.1. Classification (NCBI taxonomy): domain Eukaryota; kingdom Metazoa; phylum Arthropoda; class Insecta; order Diptera; family Drosophilidae; genus Drosophila; species Drosophila prolongata. The sequence continues at coordinate 4,082,192 of JAYMZC010000320.1, forward strand.
AAAGACATTCTAATTGTGGTTGCCCTTACCCTTGTACAGTGAAATCGTTCAGCTCACGTGCCCATAAAATATAAATTTACTTCATTTTAATCGTGCTTCATTTCACACTCAAATTACTTAATTACTGTATAATTCATGTTTCTCATCTTCTGCTTACATCCAACTTAAACCTAAGCCCTACTCCTAATCTTTCGTAATCCTAAGTGATTAAAGTTTAATTGACAAATCTAATTACTAATTAAATAATGTGTGAATATCAAAAGAAGCAAAAAGTTAATTAAAATGTACGATTATATAAAGAAATGTAATTAATAAGTGCGCTTGTTAACATACCCGGAGTTAACATACCCGGCAACTGCAAGCCAATTAACATACCCGGTAACTGCAAGCAAGTTAACATACCCGGCAACTGCAAGCCTAATGCAACAACAACAAAAACCGCCAACATACAGGAACTCAGACGAACACACACATCCTTGTACACTCATACATACACACACGTACATACTTTTTATAATAAATAGTCACTCTTATTCTGTTCTCCACGCAACACAGTCGTTTTGTTCACTAGCTTCCTTCTAGCATATTCTACAATCTTACTGGCATATGAAACCTCTACTCCCTCGGTCACTGGACTGTAACTGGCGCAGCCGAACTTCGAACAAGGGATTGACCATGCCCACTACGCTTACCGTTCTAATTTCCTTGTAGGCTGAGGTGAGTGAACAGGTGACGGCGGTGTTTGTGGAAATTTTAGTAGTAAATAGTGAAATACTACATAAAAAAAAAAAATAATAACATAATGACGTGCAAGTGCAAATGGGAGTTCAAAAGGGAAGGCACAACAAGCAGCGTGGCAGGAGGTTCGCAAAAAGGGGTGAAACACAAAAATGTGCAAATAAATCAAACGAAACAAACAAAATCAAATTTTAATTACCACGCAAGCGACCGTATATGTGTACATCGACCGCTGATAAGGCACAGGGATCGCTTGTGCGGGACAATTTACAACAATTATACTAAGGAGTTACTGTGTGTGATGACCGTATATGTGTACATCAATCGCTGATAAGGCACCGGGATCATCCATACACAGAAACTCATAAAAAAAGAAACCAACAAAAATGGTAAAATTGGCACCTGAAACTACTGTGTGTTGTGACCGTGTGTGTGTGTGTCGAAAAGCATTGCGAGTGGTGCTTGTGGTTTTGTAGTTTTGAGAATAACCGTTTTGTCGCGGCGATAACCTGGCGTCGCTGTCGCAAAGTGTGATTTGTTACATATTCACAGGAAAGTAGTCCTTGTGGCCTTGTAGTTTGGAGAATAACCGTTTTGTCGCGGCGATAACCTGGCGTCGCTGTCACAAAATGTAGTTTGTTACATATTCACAGGAGAATGACAGTAAGCAGTTAGACGTCGAACATTAAACTTCCTTTTGACCAAAACTCGCTGCGCAAGAAACAAATAATAATAGCCACGTGCTCTCGAATACCACCTATACACCAACGTGCACATCAATCGCCGACAAAGCACCGGGACCATCCGTACACAGTGGTTTACAAAAAATAAATGTAAGTTGTGTGATTAACGACCGTATATGTGTACAACAATCGCTGTTAAGGCACCGGGATCGTTTCCACTTCTCAATTTACATTAACGCAAATTTACTATTATGAAATACACAAAAACAAGAATACAAAAAAAAAAAAGAAAAAAAATGATTAAATTAAAGCTTCACAAATATTATACAAAACAAAAAAAAATTTTTACAGACAGTGATATTGTTCCATTGGCAAATGTCACTGTGCATTAGCTACCGCCGAGAGCTAATATATTTTGATTTAATTTGACTTAACTTTTAATTTTAACTTTCACTTTAAAATTCATTGAAAATAATTAAAATCTGTAAACTGAAGCAATTTCTAGAACAATTGGTAGTGGGCTTTGCTATATTTTGCAGCGCTCCGAGCCTCATTGAAAATGAACACGTTTTCATGCTTGTAAAACTATTTTTTTAGAAAGTCCCGTTAGATAATAAAAAATAAAAAAAAGCAATAAAATCAATTAAAGAAAAATGTAAACAAAATATAATAACTTAACATCTACTGCTGTCACATGTTCACTAACCTCAAAATACACTCTATTGAATATTTACTAAATTAATACATTACAGTTGAAGCCGATAATATCCATTAATACACCAAAGTGGAAAGAAACACATCAACACTGCCCTAAATACAGGAAAGAGATGGAAACAAACAATAATTCCAACAACGATATGGATTCCGGTAATGCATCAGCGCCACTAAGTCCCACCATTAACAGTACACCAATTTCTATTAACACTAGCCTGAACCTACACCAACTAATAGCCCTTGTACATCAACTACCCACCTACGAAGGTCCATCTGATAATCTTGATAGATTTATAATTAGAGTAGAACAGCTACTTTTGTTAGCCTCAAATCAAATCTCAAGCGACTATACTCTAGCAAGAAAACAGAAGAAATGCTTGTTAGAGAGCTACACAATCTTCCGGATGGACTCAGTATGGGAAAACTATATTTCAAAGCCACGAAAATAAGAAGTGAATTAATGTCACTGGCCAGAGAAGCAGACCCCAGTGCACACTCCCTCACGGTCAAACGTGATCAATATAACAGATTCTGCTTAAATTCATTCCTAGTTGGATTAAAGGACCCACTTAGGTCAGCCATTAGGAACCAAAGGCCAGAGACAATCGAGAAAGCATATGAGTACGGACAGATCGAACTAAATTTCTCTAGAAATCTGAATAAACACCAAGGACACCAACGAAACGACAGCTCGATGTATAGGAATCACCCATACGCGAAAAGACAACCAACCAAAAGTGACTACAATAGCCGCCACATACTACGTCAACAGAACTATAATGGCAACAACGATCGTCATGTACCACGACATGATAACCCCAACAATGACAATAATAGTCGCTTTACACAGCGACAACAAAACTTTAACAACAATAATAATAGACGCTTTTCCCGTCAACATAATTCCAATAACGATTCCAATAATAATGGTCGACACGATAAACAAACTTTGGGCAGGAACCCCTTCCACAACAACGACAAATCAGATCACACCCCAAACCCCCAAGACAGGAACAACCATAATCCAAGCGCTCCTCTATGTAACATCAACGATGATTCAAATTTTTTCCTAGAAGCCTCGGGAAGCCAGTCGGGTACATAAGCAAGAAGACTCACAGACCTTCCTTGCCATTTGTTTTCCTATCACCAAACTTCATAGCGTCGAACCCTCTAAAATTCCTAATAGACACTGGATCTACCTATTCATTCATAAATCCAGCACTTATTAATAAAGACCACATCAAAAAACTAACCTCCGATATTAACATCCACACTGTACTCAGTACATTCAAAATTCAGGAATATACAGATAAAATAAACTTTAAACAATTCAAAAAAATGCCCAATTTCAAGTTCTTACTATTCAATTTCCATCCCCACTTCAATGGTCTCCTAGGCATGGATTTCCTATCCGGCCTAAATGCAAAAATAAACTTTGCCGACTCCATACTAGAAACACCAGAAACCGCCATCCCAATCCTTACAAGATCAAACCCTGTAGACACATTACATACCCTGCCACAAAATACCAAAATACGATTACCGCTCCCAGTAAACTTCATGGAGGGAGACTTTATATATGAAACCACAAATTTGGATAATCAAATATCCATAACAGGCGGCTTATACACCGCAGTTGCTGGATCTGCCTATTTCGAAGTCTGCAATAACTCAGACCAGATCCAAACACTTTACCTCGAAGAACCGTTACAGGCAGAAGAGTTCTCTTCACGAACCCACCAATACTTAAACTGCATGTCTGCATCAACAGATAAAGAACAACCGCACGATCAACAATTAAACATTCAAACGGAACACCTTAACAACGAGGAAAAACAACAAATACTCAAACTATGCAAGTCATTCAAAAGACTCTTCCACAACGAAAATAATCAGCTAACGTTCTCTAACGCCGTCAAACACTCCATACCAACAACAGATAATATACCGATTCACACCAAATCATACCGTTACCCATTTGTACATAAAGACGAAGTTCGAAAGCAAATTTCAAAAATGCTCGAACAAAACATCATAAAAAGCAGTCATTCTCCTTGGAGTGCACCCGTCTGGGTCGTACCTAAGAAAAGTGACATCACAGGCGCAAAAAAATGGCGCTTGGTAATCGATTTTCGGAAACTAAATGAGAAAACTGTCTCTGATAGATACCCTATCCCGAACATTGCAGATATACTAGACAGCATAGGAAAGACCATGTAATTCACAACAATAGACTTAGCAAGTGGCTTCCACCAAATTCAAATGAACCCACGCGACGCAAACAAGGCGGCATTCACCGTTGAAAATGGACATTATGAGTTCACGAGAATGCCCTTCGGTCTTAAAAACGCTCCTGCCACGTTCCAACGCGTTATGGACAACGTCTTAGGTGACTTAGTCGGTAACGTCTGTCTCGTATATCTCGACGACATAATAGTATTCTCACCCTCACTCCAGAAACATATAGCAGATATTAAATCCGTATTCACAAGACTACAAAACACAAATCTCAAAATCCAACCAAGCAAGTGTAGTTTTTTAAGGAAGGAAATCGACTTCCTGGGACACATCGTCACTCAGGAAGGAGTGAAACCAAACCCACTTAAGATTCAAGCCATCAAGGACTTCCCCTGCCCAAAGACAACTAGGGAAATTAAGTAATTTTTAGGACTATTGGGGTATTACAGGAAATTTATCAAAGACTTCGCAAAAATAACTAAGCCCATAACGAGACAGTTAAAAGGAAATAAATCTATAATAATAGACGATGAATTTAAGCAAGCAGTCGAAATGTCGAAAGATCTTCTTTGTAATGATCCTATACTCATATACCCTGATTTCAACAAACCCTTCACGTTGACCACAGACACAAGTAATTATGCGATAGGCTCTGTGTTGTCACAAGGCCTAGACACTAATGACAGACCCATATCCTTCGCTAGCAGGACACTATCGGACACGGAAATACGCTATTCTACGATAGAGAAAGAAATGCTAGCTTTCATTTGGTCTGTAAGTCATTTTAGACCATACCTCTTCGGGCGAAGATTCAAAATAGTTACGGACCATAAGCCAAGCCAAGCTAGAAAATCTGAAAGGCCAAAATCCAAAACTACTTCGATGGAAAACTATCCTGGCCGCCTACGACTATGAAGTCGTATACAAAAAAGGGTCGCAAAACGTAGTCGCTGACACACTCAGCCGAATTGAGCCAAACTTGAACATAAACGAAGACCCACAAATTATACCAATGGCTTCACAACCACTAAATCACTTTAACAGTCAAATAATATTCCGTATCGGATCAACAACTTTAAGACAAGTAGAAACACCATTTGTTCGTAAAACAAGACACATAATTACAGCACCCGTGCATACTTTTGACTCCGTTACAAACACCCTTCAAACAATCTTGAAACCGAATAAAATATTCGCAATATTAGCACCGGACGATATTTTCAAAATAATAGAAGAGTCCTATAATGACTATTTCTTCGAGAGTGAATTATACAAAATTTTGAGCTGCAAAATATGGCTAACCGAAATCACTAATCCCCACGATCAGGAAAACAAAATTCGTGCATACCACTTTAATACCAATCATAGGGGGATAGATGAAACTTATAACCATTTAAAAAGGAACATTTATTTTCCGCATTTAAAAGACATCATCACAAAAATTATAAAAAATTGCGATACCTGCTTAACCCTCAAATATGATAGACACCCCCATAAACCATTGTTGCAAACCCAAACCGCCCCAGAAGGACCATTGGCAGTCGTGCATATAGACATATATTACATTAACAATACTTGTAACCTCACCATTATCGACAAATTCACGAAGCTAGCGCAAGCCTACCCCCTTAGCAATAGGAATTCAATAAAAGTCGCCGATGCCCTATTACAATTCATAAGTCATTACGGCGCACCAAAGGAAATAATTTTCGACCAGGGCTCGGAATTTTCGGGCAGTCTATTCAACGATCTATTAACCCAATTCCAAATAACAGCTCATACAACTTCATTCCAACAATCAACCGGCAACGCTTCTGTCGAAAGATTGCATTCCACCTTAACCGAACTATACAGAATAATCATGACCAAAAGAAAGGAAGCACGCCTAGAATGCGGGCATGACCAAATACTCACAGAAGCAGTTGCAACATATAACAATGCAATACACTCCAGTACTTCCTATACCCCTTTCGAGCTTTTCCACGGCAGAACTCACATATTTAACAAAACAATAACATTCGACAATCACCACGACTACCTTAAGAAATTAAACGAATTTAGAAAATACATATACCCAAAAGTACAGGAACATTTAAACGTGAGCACAGACAGAAGATTGGCTAAATTAAACGAGGACAGAGAGACACCAGTCCAGGTCGAACCTAATGATACAGTATTTAGAAAAGAAAACCGTAGAAACAAGAAGACACCAAGATTTTCACAACACAAAGTAGATAGAGACAATGGCGTCACCTTGCTAACAACTAGAGGTCAAAAGCTACACAAACAAAAAATTAGGAAAACAGTTAAGAAGCAACAAACACCGACACCGACACACTAATAGACCACGTAGTTGATAACCCTTTTCCATTAAACTAAACATCACCCCCAAATTGTTATTTAATAAGTAATCAAATGTAACGGTAATATTAGATAAACACACATATAAAACATGTTATACCTTCAACACGACACTCATGTTTTGCAATAAGACACCCATTTTTATACAAAATTGTTGGATTCAAAATATCGTCGGAGTTCGTGGCGTACACCAACAACACGTCGCCGAGCCACCCTTCTCCGATCCGGCCATTCCCCCTCTATGGCCATCTCTTCGGACTGAGGGGGGAGGAGTTAACATACCCGGAGTTAACATACCCGGCAACTGCAAGCCAATTAACATACCCGGTAACTGCAAGCAAGTTAACATACCCGGCAACTGCAAGCCTAATGCAACAACAACAAAAACCGCCAACATACAGGAACTCAGACGAACACACACATCCTTGTACACTCATACATACACACACGTACATACTTTTTATAATAAATAGTCAGTCTTATTCTGTTCTCCACGCAACACAGTCGTTTTGTTCACTAGCTTCCTTCTAGCATCTTCTACAATCTTACAGGCGTATGAAACCTCTACTCCCTCGGTCACTGGACTGTAACTCGCTCGGCACTGACAACTAGCAAACTACCGCTTTCATGAAGCTAATATTCATACGTTTCTTTTTATAGAGGCATAGATTAGCTGATCGAGTTTATATGTGTACTCACGAACCAATCCCTCGAAGTCCGCAGGCCTGTAGACTGGAGTGCTGTATGATTAGATGAGCGTGGATAAATTCAAATTATATTAGGTGATCTCGATGTACATGAGGCCAATAAATGATAAATGCTCTATGGAAAAAGGAGTATGAGTATTGCTTCGATTCAAAGAAAATTAAAACTAAATTTTATGAATTAAATTCTACTTATTTAGATGTGCTGATACGGGCACTGCTTCGATTCGCGATTTCCATTGTTGTTGTAGTTAATCTCGAGATGACTGCTGCCGAGAGAGTCGAGGGTGCCTTTAACTTGGTCGCGTTGAGGTTATGTTCTCACGAGGTTAGATGCCATACGATTCGGCGCACTTTGGCTCAGCGCAGAAAAATGAGGTTATGTTCTCATTTAGGCTCCTATTAGTCAAGGTTTTAACCCGACTCCTAATACTCTGCGGCCCCAATCACGCACACGTTGCCGGTTGTCACCTGGACTCCTCGCCGACCGTTGGTCTGAGCCTGGTCCAGTTCCCCGCACGTTTAGGGACTGATCTAGGTGGGTATTTCCTATACGCCTGACCAATAAGAAACAGATATGCGCCGCCTCCGCTGCCACCGGGACTTGCGGCCGCCGCCAGCAAATTCGGCGGCGTGGGGGGTGCTCCTTGCGACGAAAGTTTTGGGTCGCCGACAAGCAAATAGTTGCTTGCCAAGGCTTTCCCTGGCACTACCCAGACGATCGCAGGGTTTTAACCTAAAACACTTGTATTATTAACCACTCGCGGACGATATTTCGGCCGGCTCACCTGGAGTTTTTACACAGACACACAGAGCTTCGAAATTCGGTGCGCAAGCACGGGTGCTATTCCTCGGCTGCTACGTCACTGCCTTCACTCTGATACCCTGTGGTACTGATGAGTATTTTCCACGTGGTGGGTCTTTGGATCGCACTTGGTTCTCTTAATACGTGTTGATTTCGTGAAAGCTTAATCGCAATAGAACAATTGGAAATGCGGAAATGCGGTTGTCAGAGTACAGGGTTGCCGTACTTTATCTGACAGGCGATCGAGGTGCCAGATCGTTTGCGCCTTAACAGAACTAAAAGGGCTGTTGAGCGCGAACTGACATTGACATATTTAATCGATTTATTTTCAATTTAATTTTATATAAAGATACTGCAATTTATTTTATTATTTAAATCATATCATATGCGTACCCTTACAGATGATTGTGGAGATCCGATTCGCAAAGGGTGGTTTTCGTAAAACATGTAAAACGAATCTCTCTCAGAATAGGGCAGACTGCAATGAAGTGCTGAACATCATCAATTTCTCGCATGTTGCAGAGGCTGCATTCCAGTGATGGGTTGCTGCTGTATGGCCTGCCATTTTATGAGTTCTCCTTTATGTTGATCGTGGAAGTAGTTTTTTTCAGATAAATTATGCACAAGATTTTTATACACACTCCTCGACGCGCTGTTTCTGTCCTTAGTTATAAACTTTTCTCTTTCTATGTTGTGGTATCTGGTAATGATTTCGGCATGAGTCCTGCTCCACGAACTTGCATCCTCGAGATCAAGGGGGCAACTGCATTCGGTTGCAATATCCGTCCATCTAGAGAATGGAAGTTCGTTTCTCTCACAGAGAGATTTTGCAATTATTTTCGGTAGTCTACTATTTGGCATATGGATAACCTTATCGATGTAATTAAAGAGCTGCTGAAGTGTGTAGGAGAATATACTAGGCAGTCCTGTTTCAATATAAACTGCATAGTTGGGAGTATTTTGTGGCAGTCGAAATATCTTTTTTACAAACAAAGTTAGTACTCGTTCCGCATCTTCATATCTTTGATTTCCCCACACCTCTGCCGAGTAGCACATAATTGTTTTCATTGTCGCATCGAAAAGGCTTTCACTTTAAAGCCTAGTATCCAGATCGACAAACGATTACGCTAGCGTAAAAACTTTAATCTTTCCAGTGTGTCCAAAAGTTTGAGAGTTCATCAGATTTAAGCGTGCTACGGTCGTACTGTCAATCAGCTGGGTTTGTTGACAAGCAGTTAAAATTCAAATATCGTATTTGCGGGAAAGAGCCTTTAAAAGATATTATCAAATACCTTGGCAAGACAAGTCTGCCGCTGTACAAAGAAATTAAAAAACAACACAATTTAAATTTAACAGTTGTTTTTTTTAATTTACTGATAATTATTTGCTAATTTAAAGTTCATAGCTGCACTTTTATTGTGTTTTTTCGTACATTCTGGACCTAAAAAACATTTTGCTCTGACAAGAGGCACCCCAGATAGTATTAATGTTATTTTGTCCTAACATGTAAACACCTGCAATCGACTTTTGTGAGTTTTTTGAGTTTTTCCCTCCATTTCTTATAATGTTCAGTGAGAAGCGCACACCAAAAGATTAAATTTTTTAATCTTTTCGCTAGGGTTCACCCAAAGTTCATTTCCGCAGATTGGCAACGCTATGGAATTTTATGGTATTTTTTTCGTCGATCAGGGGACCGACGTGAAAAAAAGGCCCGACGAAAAGTGAACACCAGCTGTTTGCCTCTCGCTCTCTCTCATGACTGGCGTACGGTTTTCGTCGATCTGGATACTAGGCTTAACCTTCGGTTGAGTTTTGGCTGGGTGCTATCGACTTGTTCATGTAGAATGACTTTTAGAAGGACTTCGATGGGCATATGATCAGAAACGGGTTGAGAACCTACCACCAAATCTTTCACCACATCGTGCCACTTTCCTTGTATGAGACAGTAGTCAATAATCGACCTTGCTGCGCCCCTTATAAAGGTATATTCTTCTTCTTGGTCACAGATTGTCCTGCCTTTCATTACCGTCAGTCCTAGTGATTCGCACATCTCAACAATTTTTGTGCCTTTGTTGTCTGAGATTTCGTCCTTAGATTTACGAATCGTGCTACTGGTCCTGACGTCTATATTTGTGGGTTCTGTTGTGGCTTGTGCTTTTCCGATGCGAGCATTTATATCCCCAATAATCATTAGGTTATTGCAACCTGCTGTCAGTTCGAAATTGTAAACCTTTTCAAAATCTGCTTGCCAGGTTTTGTAGTTAAGGTATAGTGGGAGTATATGTAGTTTTTCGTCTTTCGTGTTTATTTCGATGACTTCTGCGTTTTCCTGGCTCGTAAAGGTAATGTGTCCTTCGTTCACCAGATGCTTTCGGATTTCGTAAACACTTCCTCCGCTGGCCCGTCCACGGGCTGCTACTCTCTCTGCTGGTATCCAACAAGTGATTAGGAAAGTAATTAGCAAAACTCGTTTCGTCGTTGGTCAGAAAAGTTTCAAAAAGTAGAAAAATGTCGAATTGTGTAACAAAATTAAAGAATTTTTTAAATAATGTCTTATCTGCTAAGCCAGCTATATTGTACGAAACAATTTTAACATTAAGGGACTACATTAGGGACACTTAGTTTTTATACCCGTTACTCGTAGAGTAAAAGGGTATATTGTATTCGTGCAAAAGTATGTAACTGGTAGAAGGTAGCGTTTCCGACCCTATAAAGTATATATATTCTTGATCAGGATCACTAGCCGAGTCGATCTAGCCATGTCCGTCTGTCCGTCTGTCTGTCCGTCTGTCTGTCCGTCTGTCTGTCCGTCTGTCTGTCCGTCTGTCTGTCCGTCTGTCCGTCTGTCTGTCCGTCTGTCTGTCCGTCTGTCTGTCCGTCTGTCTGTCCGTCTGTCTGTCCGTCTGTCTGTCCGTATGAACGCTGAGATCTCGGAAACTATAAAAGCTAGAAGATTGGCATTTTGCATGTAGATTTTAGGAGTTCCTACGCAGCGCAAGTTTGTTTCAAAATGGTGCCACGCCCCCTCTGACGCCCACAAGCCACAAGCTGTGGCCACAGTTTTGATGATATTATGAAAATTTTAATTGATATGTATTTGTTTCGTCAAAAAATATCGATTGGCCTAATAAAAGTTTGCCACGCCCACTCTAACGCCCAAACGCCTGGCTAGCGCCTACATTTCCGCCTTTCATGGCGCCATCTAACGGATGACTTTGGAACAGCTGGCCAAGTTGCTTAACAGAGTCAACGTTAATTTTCGATAAGGATTTCTGGATAGCTGAGTAACGGGTATCTAATAGTCGAGGCACTCGACTATAGCGTTCTCTCTTGTTTGAATTTAGTTTGCTCAATATAACTTCGTAGTCTAGGGCTATTTTAAATGTGGTACCATATATGTTCTCCAGGACATTTTGGGCTAACTCTACTCCACACATGAGCTTGCCGTCTTTATTCCAGTAGAACCATTTACCTTCAATAACCATGCGATCGTTTCTAACAGTGACCTTAAAGTTTTTGTGGCTTTCCAGAATGTCCCGGCGGAGGCCTAGCATCACGCGTGTTTTAAGTCTCCTTTCCATGTTCAGATCCTGTTCGATTGAGACTCGCGTTCCTTTCAGGTTTTTGGTGTGCTTAAGGATGGTCTGTACTGCGCTTACTGTGTTTAGTTCAACCAGAACAGCCATTTTTCCGTCAGCTTCGTGCAGCTTCTTTACCGAGTCTATCTCCATACGGTCCTTTATCAACAATTTCCTCTTTATTAGGTCAGATACAGCATTAAATCGATTTTTTTCGGATTATAGACCTCGGATGATTATGTTTTTTCGTTTATTTGCGTCTTCTATTTGTAGAAGTCTTGCTTGTTTGTTTTCGTTGTCGCTTTTGATTTTGTTAATCTCTGCCTGCAGTATTTTGTTTTCCTCTGTTAGCGAGTTGACCTTTGTTGAGAGACATTCTACATTTTGCTGAATGGTATCCATTTTTGTGGCAATCGAATTAACGTCCGATTTTGTGGCTAGTTCTTTGAGCTTTGAGTCGAACATACCCTCCAGCATGGATTTCAGATCTTTAAGATCTACCAGGTTGCCTGTGTTTGTTGGTGTGTGATTATTTTGCGGGGGAGTGTCTGATCGACTCCGTTTTGAGACGCTAGCAGGTGTCGCATTGAATGTCCCGGCCTGACCGGTACCCTGAGGCTTAGTAGGGGTCCTGGCGATTCCTAACATTTTTATTTAGTTTTGTGCAGAGATTTAACAGTATGCCTAATACGATGCTTTTATATTTTTTCTAAACTTTTCTAAACGCCACCTATTGGCTAAAGCTGGGACCGTAGATTAGACTAGGCTATTATTCTGGTGGGCGTTCGATAAGCAAGAGCTTTGGATCCGACTCACTGTGATTGCTTCTCAGCTGTTGTGTTCCGTCACTAGTTTTGTTTGCGCCCAATCATTGTCGGTCTTTTGAGTGTTTTTTTTTTATTTTGGTTTTCCTCCTTTACCGTCGGTTTCCACAAGCAAAAATGGTCCGTTTAAGTGAAAAGCTGCGTTTCCAGGTCGGTTTGGGAGGGGCAATACCAAGTGATTTTAGCCAGATCCGGAAGTGTTTGGCCAGAGATTTCACGGTGCCGATGTAGCCTCTTTCAAGTGACAGTGTTTAGGTACGTCCAGCAGGGCTTCGGTGGACCAGGAGTGTTATATTTTGAAAAGAATTCAGGAGCCACTTTTTGCACGTCCGTACTGCGTATAGTCTTTTCTACTATCTCATGCTCTGTAATTGTTGTCAAATTTTTAATTAATTTTTTACTGCTTGCCTGAGGAGATTTTTGTTGGATCTTGGCGCTTGAAAAATAATTAATCTGATTTTAACAACTTTAAACTGTAGTAGTTCATTACTGCAGATTGTACATCAGGCTGTACAGACTAGTCGAACCATTTTGGATGATTGAGGAGTTTAAAGATTCTTACCAACACGAGTTATCGTAAAGCCCAGATAAAACGGAATGTAAGAAACTTTCAGAAAAGCAGTACTATCGTGTTGTGAAAACGCGTTTAGGTTCATGACCTAAATGGAATTTCCTGAAAAACTTGGAGAATCATAAGAAATGGAATAACGTCTATATTTCCAACTTGAGCGCCGCTATTCTCAAGAAAATGTATACCAGCTTTGTTAACAAATACCTTTCTTCTTTAGAAGAGCGAAAACACACGGTATCGAAATGCACTTAAAACTTATGCAATGAAAAAAGTTAAAGAAATAATCAGCAAATTCTCATCATTCCGCTGTATTCTAAGAGTTATATCGTTTGTTCGCTCATAACAAGCTTCTGTGGTAAAATAATATCAGATGTTTCAGCGGTCAGCCAATAGAAAAATGCTATCTTACTTTTTTCATATTTTGGGTTCTAAGGCGCATTTCGGGTGATCGTATTTCTGCCGGCCGCTTCGGTTTAACGGCCGGGATTTTCCGTTTACGTAAGTTCACTGTGTTTGTAGTTTATTTATTATTTATAGGAATGGTTGCCCCTAGAACATACTCTAGTAACGTTAGGTTGCTAAACCAACACTTAAATTGGTTTAGCTCGGAGAGATAATGCGTACGAGGGCCAAAGACACAGCGATGCTCACTCGTAGAACGCAGTTGAATACACAAGTATTGCTTGAGTACTGATTTTAATAGGGTAAAAGGTCGGATTTATATACACGTTTTCAGAGTCAAAGGGGCCACCATAGCAAAGAAGTGGTATGGGGTTGTTAGTTAAAAATACATTGCATTGCTTACGTAATTGTCATCCACACAAGGAGTTTATACGCTAGGGTTAGTAAAAATAGAAAAGGTAGCTCAGGCAGAGCTGGCGCTGTCCGTGGGCATGCTAACATACTCCCGGCCGTTGAACAGGTGTGCAACATCATCCAACATTGATCTCAAAGGCGTCAGATACAGGCGTCTGGTGATGTCTTCTTGGGGAGTTGATTGACGCTGGGCTCTCTGGTAAGTCGATGTCCTTTGACGATGGCGAAGTTAATTGATGCGACTTCTTTTGGAAACGTCTCCATACATAAAATATATCACCCCAAGTGATAAAATTAGGGCGACATAAGCACTTATGTGGTGATGTTGTAGATCGACGATCTCGTTTGGCATTTTTATTTTTATTCTCGGAATAAATTCGTTACTGAACTCATTTAATTCATTATAACTTAGCTTCAATGAATTATTTGAGTGTGAAACTTTAGGAGGCGGTGGTTAAGATGCATTCAGACTGCCAAATCGAGCATACGATAATTTCAATGTTCTAGAGGAGGTTACCTGATGGCCAATTACGATCAGAAAAGGATTTCTTAGAGTGCACTTCGGATCCAATAATAAAAGTATTGGTTGATAATTGATCATCACATACTGCTGATAACTATATTGGTGATTTAATTGAAAATATCCATTCATTTTTTGTTATTAATCTTTGCAATGAGAATGATTTCGTCGAACTTTTTGTTTGGCACAATGACAATGATTGTTATTAAACATTTGAAACTCGCAATGATTTTTAATAGATCCATGTTTGTTTATCAATCCATGTTTGTTTATCTGAGCAAATATACTCTTCGTCATTAAGTAAATTACAAAGACCAAATTCACTTGATGACAGCCATGATTGGAAATTCAATATCAAGGGAAATCATTTTATTGTTGATGATTACCGGTATTGGAACCAAGTTATATATTTCAAATAACTGTGTTATTAACGGCAGTGTTTATTTAAAGATTACATAATCCTTTACCACCTTTGCTTCTGCCCCCATTGACTTATGTAATTGAAGTACATCATCGTTGATGAGAGGAAGCATTTTTCCTTGAGGCCTTTTCAAAGTCGGTGTACACGATCCTGCAAAATCTATCGGACGGATCGTTTTAAAATTTTGCACAGTTGTTCTCAACTAAATTCCTCAGGTAACGCTGTCGATTTTTTTTTTTAATTTATTATATCTCGACTTTTTAGGCGAAAATCGGTGTTTTTGACTTTCAAGTGCGTTAAAAAATCGAAAAAAAAAAAATAAATAAAAACTCGACAGCGTTATCTGAGGAATCTTGTTCTTTAACTAATGCAATTGAATTTTTTTATTTCGGATGATTCAGTGTACACCGCAAAACATTTTTTTTTCAAGGCGCCGCCGGAGATTGCCTGTATCTCAGTCAATTTTTAATATTTTTGGAAGAAAAAAATCACACATATTGTTTAAATGTTGCCCAATCACATGCAAAAAACAAGATTGAGCTTAGACTATCAGTATCGCCAATAAAATTTTTTTAAAAATGTCCGATTTTTTATCGAAATAACTATACCCCCCCTTAAATGTTGTCGGAGTTGCTTGGGAGAAACGAGCAATACGCTAATTTCATTGTGATGAACGTTTGTCAGATCATGTGAAATCTCTGTCTAAACTCTTTAAAGATTTGCCGCCAATATGGATACCATTGAAAGGCTTTGAGAGAATCTAGACGAGCATTAGCTATATCCACCATTTGCTGAATCATTATTTTTATCCTTTTATCGATGGTAGCTTCATCTCGTTTCATGATGTTTATAGTAGAATCAATTATTGAAGTTTGATTCTTAAATGCAATTTTCATTCGATTTCACTTTTTGAATAGTTGATGACATCATCTTGGCATACTTGTGTCTAATACGCCAAATAAGCTGTTGACAATATTTCCAACAATGTCCAAGGGACGAGGTATGTTTGACATGTGGAGCAAATCATTTTTAGTTTTTATTTCTTCATACATGTGTTGAAAATGATTATATACAGCAGCACATGCTTGTACTGGTTGTATATGTGAACACATTTGACCAACCTTAAGTGTCCCCGTGTAAAATGTCTTTAAATCTTCCAGATCCGGCTTTAAATCATAATAAGCTATGATTGTCCAGTCTGCAGTTGCTAGTCGAGTAGATCCAACTTTCTCGTAATAAATTCCTGGCCTCGAACCAAACCTGGTTATGTTAGGGGTTATGACACTTCAAAAAATTAATTTTTTTCAAACTTTTTTATAAAATAGTATAAAGTGTCAGGAATGTTATCCGGAAATTTCAAGTCGATCGAGGCAAAACTGAAGGAATGGGAGAAATTTAAAGCCCAGCGTATGATTGAGTCACAACAGGCAATTCGGGCTCTAGCGTCGAGCAGATGCGGCACTTTAAACGCGTTTTTCTCAAAACCACTTTTTTTTAAGTCGGTAGTCAAACTATTGCACCGATCGACTTCTGCTTTTGCACACTTCTTTTAGACATGTTTTTCTTGTCTTTAACGGAGGAATTTTTTTTATTTTCAACCGGTGTAAGACGCGAGTTGTGGATGTATATCGCGGTAAAAAGATCTCTGAAGGTGGGCCAACGTAGATAATCACCAGCGAAAACTTCGGTATCGACTGGTGCCAAACGACAGCCCGTAGACGGCGGTGTTGGAACACTGACAGCAGCCTGAATGGGCAGGGAGGCGGCCTTGTCTATTATGTCCTGAAGCTGGACCAAACATCTCGAATATACGGAGTAGCAGTAACTGTACTTGGATTCAAGCACTGTCGAGGTGGCCGTACTGTCGGTGGACGCGGAAAGAAGATCGGAGCAACTTTCATAGCTCTTCTCCACCCTTTCCCACAAGGCCCGGATTTGGTCCCGATGGACTTGGCACATGCCAGCGGCGCTCGGAGTATGAATATCCGCTTGAAATTGGCTAGCCCGGTCTGTTGTGGCAATAAACTTTTTGAGGGCGATGTCTATCGCAGTTTGAGCCTTCTTGGCCTTGACGAGTGACCGTAGATAGTCTCGACGGACTCGTTGGAGTTTTAGGAGTTCCTACGCAGCGCAAGTTTGTTTCAAAATGGTGCCACGCCCCCTCTGACGCCCACAAGCCACAAGCTGTGGCCACAGTTTTGATGATATTATGAAAATTTTAATTGATATGTATTTGTTTCGTCAAAAAATATCGATTGGCCTAATAAAAGTTTGCCACGCCCACTCTAACGCCCAAAAACCCATTAAACGCTTAAGTCTGGCTAGCGCCTACATTTCCGCCATTCATGGCGCCATCTAACGGATGACTTTGGAACAGCTGGCCAAGTTGCTTAACAGAGTCAACGTTAATTTTCGATAAGGATTTCTGGATAGCTGAGTAACGGGTATCTAATAGTCGAGGCACTCGACTATAGCGTTCTCTCTTGTTTGAATTTAGTTTGCTCAATATAACTTCGTAGTCTAGGGCTATTTTAAATGTGGTACCATATATGTTCTCCAGGACATTTTGGGCTAACTCTACTCCACACATGAGCTTGCCGTCTTTATTCCAGTAGAACCATTTACCTTCAATAACCATGCGATCGTTTCTAACAGTGACCTTAAAGTTTTTGTGGCTTTCCAGAATGTCCCGGCGGAGGCCTAGCATCACGCGTGTTTTAAGTCTCCTTTCCATGTTCAGATCCTGTTCGATTGAGACTCGCGGTCTGTACTGCGCTTACTGTGTTTAGTTCAACCAGAACAGCCATTTTTCCGTCAGCTTCGTGCAGCTTCTTTACCGAGTCTTTCTCCATACGGTCCTTTATCAACAATTTCCTCTTTATTAGGTCAGATACAGCATTAAATCGATTTTTTTCGGATTATAGACCTCGGATGATTATGTTTTTTCGTTTATTTGCGTCTTCTATTTGTAGAAGTCTTGCTTGTTTGTTTTTGTTAATCTCTGCCTGCAGTATTTTGTTTTCCTCTGTTAGCGAGTTGACCTTTGTTGAGAGACATTCTACATTTTGCTGAATGGTATCCATTTTTGTGGCAATCGAATTAACGTCCGATTTTGTGGCTAGTTCTTTGAGCTTTGAGTCGAAAATACCCTCCAGCATGGATTTCAGATCTTTAAGATCTACCAGGTTGCCTGTGTTTGTTGGTGTGTGATTATTTTGCGGGGGAGTGTCTGATCGACTCCGTTTTGAGACGCTAGCAGGTGTCGCATTGAATGTCCCGGCCTGACCGGTACCCTGAGGCTTAGTAGGGGTCCTGGCGATTCCTAACATTTTTATTTAGTTTTGTGCAGAGATTTAACAGTATGCCTAATACGATGCTTTTATATTTTTTCTAAACTTTTCTAAACGCCACCTATTGGCTAAAGCTGGGACCGTAGATTAGACTAGGCTATTATTCTGGTGGGCGTTCGATAAGCAAGAGCTTTGGATCCGACTCACTGTGATTGCTTCTCAGCTGTTGTGTTCCGTCACTAGTTTTGTTTGCGCCCAATCATTGTCGGTCTTTTGAGTGTTTTTTTTTTATTTTGGTTTTCCTCCTTTACCGTCGGTTTCCACAAGCAAAAATGGTCCGTTTAAGTGAAAAGCTGCGTTTCCAGGTCGGTTTGGGAGGGGCAATACCAAGTGATTTTAGCCAGATCCGGAAGTGTTTGGCCAGAGATTTCACGGTGCCGATGTAGCCTCTTTCAAGTGACAGTGTTTAGGTACGTCCAGCAGGGCTTCGGCGGACCAGGAGTGTTATATTTTGAAAAGAATTCAGGAGCCACTTTTTGCACGTCCGTACTGCGTATAGTCTTTTCTACTATCTCATGCTCTGTAATTGTTGTCAAATTTTTAATTAATTTTTTACTGCTTGCCTGAGGAGATTTTTGTTGGATCTTGGCGCTTGAAAAATAATTAATCTGATTTTAACAACTTTAAACTGTAGTAGTTCATTACTGCAGATTGTACATCAGGCTGTACAGACTAGTCGAACCATTTTGGATGATTGAGGAGTTTAAAGATTCTTACCAACACGAGTTATCGTAAAGCCCAGATAAAACGGAATGTAAGAAACTTTCAGAAAAGCAGTACTATCGTGTTGTGAAAACGCGTTTAGGTTCATGACCTAAATGGAATTTCCTGAAAAACTTGGAGAATCATAAGAAATGGAATAACGTCTATATTTCCAACTTGAGCGCCGCTATTCTCAAGAAAATGTATACCAGCTTTGTTAACAAATACCTTTCTTCTTTAGAAGAGCGAAAACACACGGTATCGAAATGCACTTAAAACTTATGCAATGAAAAAAGTTAAAGAAATAATCAGCAAATTCTCATCATTCCGCTGTATTCTAAGAGTTATATCGTTTGTTCGCTCATAACAAGCTTCTGTGGTAAAATAATATCAGATGTTTCAGCGGTCAGCCAATAGAAAAATGCTATCTTACTTTTTTCATATTTTGGGTTCTAAGGCGCATTTCGGGTGATCGTATTTCTGCCGGCCGCTTCGGTTTAACGGCCGGGATTTTCCGTTTACGTAAGTTCACTGTGTTTGTAGTTTATTTATTATTTATAGGAATGGTTGCCCCTAGAACATACTCTAGTAACGTTAGGTTGCTAAACCAACACTTAAATTGGTTTAGCTCGGAGAGATAATGCGTACGAGGGCCAAAGACACAGCGACCTGCGGTAACTAATGGTAATAGCAGCAGCAAGATCGATAGCATTGGTAAGGATGGGCTTTCCCGTCTTTTTGGCTCGTGATCTTCCTTTGCCTTTTTTTCAGCATCTTCTTCATTAATTTTGTTAAGTCATTTCGCGGAATTAGATAAACATTAAATTAAATCATGAAATAAATAAAATTGTAAGCAATGATACTTCATCAAACGAATGTAAACACATAATGCTAAGATCAGAACTTATGTTAAGCTTTCCTCTCTTGTATTTGCACATACAGCCGCTGCGCTCGGCTAAAGCTCTATGCATATGAGAAGTTTATTAAAGCCAGTGAAGGCAGTTGAAAAATTATACTCTACAGATCCACACCGTGTCCCTCATTTTCGTGGCTGTTTCCTGACGGAAAAAAATAATAATAGTTATTAATTTCTGACTATTTTTTGGCGCCCCCGGGTGGACACACGGATTCCTTGGATTTTGGATTAGAGTTAATTGTTAATTGGTATTAACATAATATATAGTTTCAAACAAGTGAAACACATGGGTTTCTGTAACTGCACACGGCAGCTCGCCAGTACTCAATACCAGGTAACATATTGCAGTGTTATTTGAGCAAAATAATCAAATTGAAATTCTGTTGTTATAATAAATATTAAAATTGTTCATTTGAAATTGGCATATAAGTGAAATTTTGGTGACATAGTGGAAAAATACCCGCACAACTACGCATACACAGTTGCATAGCTGTATATAATTGGCGGAGCACATGTCTACACACACATGCACCAGCCCGAAACGGTTATCTTCGATTCCTCTTTAAGAGCGGTAAAATCGATAACGGAGAAGTAGTACAGTTCTCTGGCCTGCTCATATGTAGTGAGCATTACGAGGGTAGTTCAATAAGTTTGTAGGTTTCACATATACCATGCCTCCTAAAAAACGAAGTGGTAATAACTTTTCCTTTGTACAAAATGACGATGAATTGGAACTTCTTCAGCAACGAGATATTCTTGTCACCAATTTAACGCGAATTAAAGTATCAATAACTGAAGGAACTCTAGAAAGAGACCTACAACAGATAGAGTGTCGATTAGATGTGCTTAACGCTGACGTGGAAAGGACATTTAATATACAGTGGTCATTAGACAAAATTAATCCGGAGTTGGCATACAGTGAAGAGCTGGAAGATTTATGTGTTACTACTCGGGCTCTTCTTCAATCTCTTAGAAGCTCACATCAACAACAAGATTTAAAAGACAACACACTAAATACAACTGGTGGACATCATAGAGAGCTACCGCAAATGAAGATGCCAAAATTTAGTGGCGTTTATTCAGAGTACAAAAACTTTATTGGACTGTTCGAAACTCTTGTGCATGATGATGATCAACTATCAAACGTAGAGAAATTTAATCAGCCAAGCAGTCTTGAAAAAGAAGCATTGGGCACAGTAACGGATAGTAATTATAAAAAGGCTCGATGCGTTAAAACGTGTATATGATAATGAGTGCCTAATATTTTTCGAAGGTGTTTCAAGGCTATTTGATATATCTTGCATACCCAGTCCGTCTGCTTCGTCGTTGAGAACTTTGATTGACAATGTTAGGGCTATTTATGAATCATTGTTGTCTGTTGGTGACGACAGTAAAATTGTTAACGTGATGTTGATCCATATAGTCATGTCAAAGGTAGACGCAGGAACGCGAGCTAGATGGGAAGAGTTTTTTTTTTTTTTTTAATATATGCTTTATTTATTGAATCTTCTCTATATGAAACTAACAATAAGTATATCAAATCTTAAGAATATAACTTAACTTACAGTCATGTAGACTTTATTTAGACTAACGGGCCCTAATATTTATTGCTGGGCTGGTAGATCGTTACGATGCAGACGAGTTCTGTTCGAAACCCGTCTTAGGTTCCTTGCGAGATTATTTGGGTGCAGTGTAAGCTTGTTATGGTAGGCCGCTTTCTGTTGATTGCAGGATTTTTGATTGTGAGCACTGTATGATGTCAACGTTGCTGTTGCTCGCGTTCCCCCAGAGCTGGGAGCCGTAGGTCCAAATGGGCTTAAGGGTGGAGTTGTAGAGAAGAACTTTAAAGTCCAGACACAGAGGTGATCGAGAATTTATAATCCAGTGTAGGCTGCTAGCTTTAAGTCAGAGATGTACTTTCTTGCATTCAATGTGCCTCCGCCAGGTTAGGCGTCTGTCGAGGTGGACGCCGAGATATGTTACATCCCTGGCTTGGGGAATCTGCGTACTATTCAAAGTTAGCGGGGGGCACGATTGTCTGTTAAGGGTAAACGTTATATGTTTACACTTTTCTTCATTAATTTTGATTCGCCAGTCTGATAGCCACTTTTCAACTACCACCAAATGATCAGCCAGTTGAGCTGTTGCTCTAGTTGGGCATCTCGAGCGGCTCAGGATTGCGGTGTCGTCAGCAAATGTGGACGTAGTCAGTCTCTCGTTCGTAGGGATGTCTGCTGTGCATAGGACAAACAGGGTAGGGCCCAGGGCGCTACCTTGTGGGACTCCGGCTTCAATGTTATACTCGTTGGATGTCGTTGTATTGCATCTAACCTCAAAGACTCTGTGGTAGAGGTACGACTTAAGGAACTTATGAGTGTTTTCTGGCAGTAATGTTATGATTTGATGCATAAGGCCTTCAAGCCACACTCGGTTGAATTGATGTGCCGGGATTAAGTTTTGTTCTCTTAAATAGGTAATATGGTGTAATGCGCGTGAGCAGGCATTTTTCCAGTAATTTGGACAGGCACGATAGTAAGCTTATTGGCCTGTACGATGAGGGAATTGTGTGGTCTTTCCCAGGCTTCGGTATCATTATAACCACGGACTTTTTCCATTTTTTGGGGTAGTAGCCAAGTATTGTGATCCCGTTAAATAGCTTGCATATAACATCCACTGCGCAGTTTGGAAGTTCAATTATCATTTTTGGGGTTATTAGGTCGCCCCCTGGAGTCTTTTTCGGTTTTATTTGCTTCCTAATGACGTTAGCAATTTCAGGTGCTTGGAACAAAATCGGGTTAATTGCAATTTCAGAGCTAAGCGGCTGTAGTTGAAGAGAGTTTGTGGCGGCGTTCGGATGAAATACATTTCGTAGATGTAAAGCAAATGTTTCGGCTCTGTCTTCGTCACTGCGGGCCCCAGTACCCGAGGAGTTTCTAATCGGAGTGACTGATTCTATCGGAGAGCTTAAATTTGGGTGAGCTCTCCACTTTAACTTATTTACGCTCCCGCTCTCTTGCTCTCTTTGCTTTGAAAGTTCTAAGCGTGCAGTTTCTGTGCTCTTGCGGTACTTATAACTGCTGAAATAAATCAATTCGCTTTCTTGGTACAGTGGTAAAGAAATAAATGCAAAAAATGCAGCCTCGTAATCAGGGCTGACCAGTCTAATAAGACTTGCTGGCTGTGTGAAAATATGGTGCACACCAATTGCGCCGGTTTTACTGGCCGGACAAGTGATGACCTTTCAAAGGGGCCCAATTTGCAGTTTTGTTGTGACGCTTGTGTCGAGGTTGCGAACGAGATGAAATCGTTCATGCGCCAAACTAAAGGCGGCCTGATGGGGCTGATTAGCTGTTTCGGAGTGGCTAGAGATAGTTTTCGCCGAGCTGATGATCTCCTCTCTGCGCTGGACTCGCAGTTTAATAGTCGTAAGCTATTAGAAGAGTCCCCTAAGCGCAAAAAGGCCGCTGGTGGTCAGGAGGAAAAGGGGAACACCCCGCAACCGAAATCAAAAGAACAACAGAGCATTCCGGCGGATCAGCAGCTGATTTCAGCAAACCCTCAAATGTTGCTAAGATCATCAGCTAAAAAATATTCGGTATCCGAACAATCCGTTACAGAATGCATGCAACCAGGGACTTCTAAGAATTCCGATTTGTCCGTAGTGGTTTCACAATTAGAGGATCCACCTATCTCTCAGAATGTAGCATCTCCACCACAAGGGACTACTGAGTCCGGACAACCGGCTCAAGTTGGTTTTGCAGAAACAATGTCTGCTCCACCAAAATCCCTTTTAGTGGTTCCACTAAAGAAACAAATTTTCGTTTCTCGGCTTTCCCCTGATCAAACATCTTCTGATGTATTGTCTTATATACAAGACAAAACTAAAGCCGATTGTAATAGTGTAAAGGTGGAAAAGTTTAAGTTTTCTTATGTTAGAGACATTTCTTCTTTCAAGATAACTGTCCCTAACGAGCTTTTTGAAGCCATATGCTCGGGCGACTTTTGGCCGGATAATATGGTTGTAAAAGAGTTCGAGGCTAAGATAAAGAAGAAGGGGCCCGAGGGAGTAAAACTTCCTAGTCGAGACCAAACCAGTGTACCAATTTCAAAAAACTAACTTCTAGCCTCCTTCTTTCCTATCAGAATGCAAGAGGTTTGCCTGCTTGACATATCTCAATCTCAAGTAAACCATGTTCGAAATTCATTAGGTCGCCTACTTGATTTGTGTTTTGTATCAAATCCTGAAGGTGTGTTTCTGTCCAGAGTAGCACCACTCACGCAACATGAAGATCCATATCACCCAACAATCGAACTTTCATTTGATACGGGTAGAGTTATAGAAGAAAAATCAGAAAAATCCAAACGAATGCATTGTTTTCGCAAAGCAGACTTTCTGAGGCTAAATAATTTTATTTATGGCTTTAATTGGTCTGATCTTTACTTATGCATTAATATTTTTACACTGCAATAAACTCATTTTTTAATTCCTGTGTTCCGTGGTACTATCCGTCAACTTCCAATAAATCACCTTGGTTTAGCAAAGAGTTGACACACTTAAGAAATGTAAAGTCCAGAAAAGTCTGGTGTTAACAAAATTATAAAACTGTTTCAGGTCCTGAGAGTACTGGACCTTACAACGGTTTAAGTAACTATTATAACACTGAGCTTTTAACACGGTAAATCTTGACCGAGCACTTCCTAAAAAGTTAGGAAATATAAAAATAGATAGGACCCGAAACAGTTTTATAATTTTGTTAACACCAAGCGTAAATCTAATTCTTTTCCTTCCTCGCTGTCGTTCGAAAACATGACGGCAACCACAGATCAGGCAATAGCCGATTTATTTGCCCAATTTTTTCAAACGACTTACTCTACTTTAGATTATTTATCACAGCCTTATTCTTACACCATGTCCAAGTCAAACCTCATATTCTGTCCCACTTTAACAGAAAGCTCTCTTCTTTTGGATCTTCTTCGTATTAAGCCTGTTTATTCGCCAGGGCCCGATGGTATTCCTGGGTGCGTGCTTAGGTATTGCGCTAAGGCCCTGTGCAAACCTCTTCACAAGTTGTTTACCTTATCTCTAGAAACCTCCCAATTCCCAAATATTTGGAAGGAATCATTTGTTATTCCTCTTTTCAAAAAAGGTAACAAGTTAGAAGCCAATAACTACAGAGGTATTTCTAAGTTGTCAGCTATTCCTAAGCTTTTTGAAAAAATTATTACTCCTCATTTGCAGCACCTTTGCAGATCAATTATTTCTCCGTGTCAACACGGATTTATTAAACGTAGATCCACAATTACAAACCTTCTAGAGCTCACTACATTTGTGATAAAAGGCTTCAATAGTAGTTTTCAAACAGACGTCATTTACACTGACTTTAGTAAAGCATTTGACTCTGTAAATCACTTACTTCTTATTCAAAAACTTGAACTTTTAGGTTTTCCAGTTGATCTGCTTAAATGGATTTCAAGTTATCTAAATGGCAGGTCACAAAGGGTCCTTTTTAAAAATTCAATTTCTGAAATTCTCCGTGTTACCTCCGGTGTCCCACAAGGGAGCCATCTGGGTCCGTTACTTTTTACATTATTTATTAATGATCTTCCCTCAATTATAAGTCATTCTCGCGTACTTATGTACGCAGATGATGTTAAGTTGTGCCTGCAGTATAAGGACATTTCCTGCCATTTAGACTTGCAATCCGATCTAGATAATTTTCAAAACTGGTGCCGAGATAATTTACTAACCGTTTGAACCGTTTAAATTGTTCAAAGTGCAAGCTGATGACTTTTTATCGGGCCAATCCGATATACGCGACTTACACGTTAAGTGGCAGCTCTTTGGATAGAATAACTCTTGTAAACGATCTTGGCGTTCTCTTGGACCCTAAACTAAAATTTTCTAATCACATTTCGTCCATGGTTAATAAAGCCAAAGGAGTGCTTGGATTTATTAAAAGGTGGTCAAAAGAATTCGATGATCCTTATTTGACTAAAACTTTATTTATTTCGCTAGTCCGTCCGATTCTGGAGTATGGGTCTCCCGTCTGGAGTCCACAATACGGAATACATATTGGTCGTATTGAATCTGTACAAAAAAACTTCCTTCTTTTTGCTTTACGGCGCCTAAACTGGGATGCAAATCTTATCTTACCTTCTTATTCTAGTAGACTTCTTTTGATTAATTTACCATCCCTAGCCAACCGTAGAACGATGCTTGGTACTATCTTTATTTATAACCTTATACATGGTGATATTGACTGCCCCGACTTGTTAAGTCGGCTAAACTTTTCTGTGCCAAGTAGATTAACTAAAAATTATTTTAACCTAATTTTAAATCATTGTAAATCTAACTATGCTTTGCATGAGCCTTTCAGAGTATTATGTTCTGACTATAATAGACTTTTTCCTGTAATATTAAATCTTGACTCTCTGCCGCTCCTAAAACGATTGATGTTTGCTTCATTGGCACAAGATTGATATAACTATTACTTTTTTCCCCGGACCTTTACCTTTATTTTCCTATCTCGCGTCTATCTTATCGCGAATCGTGCCGTACGATACTCGGCTGCGCCCCTCGGTCGGTTGGGCGGGTATGTGGGCCGTGGGACTCCGCGCGAAAAAAAAAAAAGGATGCTTTGTACTGGTCGGCGACAGTTTCTCGATGTACCGGCGCTGCGCAAGCTCATCTTCATGCTTGAGGGTTTTGGTGAGTCTGCGGGTGGCATCCTTACAGAGTTGCTTCGAATGGGGCGATCTGCAGGATTGCCAAACGCGTCGTAGACGTCGTTTTTCCCGAACCAGTTGTTCGATTTGCAGATTAGTTTTGTATTAGTTGCTACGCACGATTGTCTCTTCTGGTGTTGAGATTTTGGCTGCTGCCACGAGTACTGATTCCAGGGCATCAGCACAGAAGTCGATGTTGTTCTCTATGTTTAACTGTGGTGTTAGTTCAATGTGGGAACTTACGTACTTTTTGTACTTTAGCCAGTTAGTTCTAGTCGATGTCAGCCTGAAGGGGTGCTCGATTACTTTCGGGCTTTGAAAGAGAGATATTAAAACAGGCGAGTGGTCCGATGATAAGTCCGATAGCGATTTGGCGCTTACTAAATTTCTTGGGATGTTCTTGGTCACAGCGAAGTCAATTAAGTCCGGGAGTTTTCTGGGGTCAGCTGGCCAATATGTGGGGCTGCCAGGGGAGACATAGTCGAGTTTGTTGCTCAAATTTATGATTGCTTTATACAGTTGTCTTCCTTTGGGCGTCACGAGTCTTGATCCCCAGTGCGTGTGCTTGGCGTTGGAGTCTCCTCCTGCTATAAAGCGATCTCCGAGTGAATTGTAGAAGTCCAAGAATTGCTCTTCAGTTATTGTAAAACGCGGTGGGCAAGAGACAGCGGCTATAGTGATACTGCCCTTGCC
The DNA here is from genome assembly GCA_036346975.1 of Drosophila prolongata. Classification (NCBI taxonomy): domain Eukaryota; kingdom Metazoa; phylum Arthropoda; class Insecta; order Diptera; family Drosophilidae; genus Drosophila; species Drosophila prolongata. Next base: position 4,109,552 of record JAYMZC010000320.1, read on the forward strand.
TGCTTGTAGTTTTATAGATGTAGCCTGCAAATAATTTGTTGCAAACCTCTGGTGAAAGTGGTGCTTAATGCGTTCCCTGATTAGGATTCCAGTTCCTCCGTGAGCCTTACCGTCCGGATGATCTGTGCAGTATGAAGTATAACCTCTTATTTGGAAGTTGTATTTTTTTTGTGAGATGCGTTTCTGCCAGCAGCATTACATCTATTTGGTTTTCATTGAGGAATTGAGTTATTTCAAGTTTGTGCCGTGAAACGCCATTGGCATTCCACATGCCATATTCGAAGACAAGACATCGATTATTTAGATTGTTGGGATGTGAGCAAATTTATTAAAATGTTTTGATTTTGCATTAGGTTTGTCATTGTTGTTTTCATGAAAGACATAAACTCCATCATACCCTGTTGTAAAGTCAGCATCATGGTTTCCATGCTGTTTGGTATTTGTCCTTTTGCTTGCTGAGGTGTTATTATATTTTGCTCAGAGCATTGAGCTTGTGGGAACAACGTCTGATTGGCAAGTCCTGATTTTAGGGCACTGGCGTATGAAACTCCCCCATTTGTGTTGAGGGGCCCAAATGAAGATCTGGCTGCTTTCGCAAAGAAAACATTAGGTGTGGTTTGGGATTGCACGTACGCATTTCGTGCATTCTGGGAGCGTGCTTGTTTTGCTTGTTGAAACTGACTCTTCATCTCTTTATAGACCGGGCAGCCTCTGTAGTTTGCGGTATGGTTGTCTCCACAGTTAGCGCATTTCTTTGTCTTTGGGTCTTCTTTGCTTGCAGGGCAAGGTTCGGATTTGTGGAAACCACCACAAGCTACGCAGATTGTGAAGATGAGATAAATAACCGGTATCAACATTTGTCAGTTGAAGAATCTTCATCGAATAAAGGGAAAACCAATAAGGCTTATCGAGATAACCGGCCAAAGAAGAGTAGTACTACAATATTAGCAATTAATCAAATAGAGCATCTTCAGATCACCAAGTGAGTGTTTTGCAAGTCAAAGGATCACGCGATCACTGCCTGTTCCTCATTTACTGCGCTTTCGGTTGCCAACCGCTTTAGATTCGCCAAGGGCTCTCGACTTTGTATTAACTGCCTTAAACGAGGGCATAATGTTTCATATTGCAATTTATCACATTGCCGAGTCTTCAATAAGCCTCACAATAGTTTGCTGCATCGTTATATTTCCACTTCGACTCAGTCTATCGCACCACAACCGACTTTAGGTACCGCAACGAGTTCAAACCATGTTCCTGATGTGGCTGTCAATCATGCCCGGTCAGTAAACGCAGGACAGGTAGTGTTAGCCACAGCCTTGGTTAAAATAAAGGGACCTTTGGGGAGTATCAAGTAGCTCGAGTGTTATTGGACTCAGGATCCCAGGTCAATTTCATAACTGAAAGTTTGGCCAGCACTCTGAAACTACACCGCATTAGAAAGCCGATCCGATTGTTTGGAATAGGGAAGTCAAACTTCTTAACTGAGACCTGTGTACAAACCTCAATATGTTCTCTCACCAGCAATTTCCAGATGTCAGCAGAATGGTGCATTATTTTACAAACCCCAAAAGGTGGATTTACTTTTGGGAGCAGATGCATTCTTTGACTTGCTAGCTGAAGGCCACATTAAAGGAGCCAGTGATAAGCTGTCATTGCAAAACACTGTGTTTGGGTGGGTTGTATCAGGTCGATATAAATCCCTGACTAGTCAGCCAAAAAACTCTAGCTGTCATTTAACCACGCTCCAAGAGCAATCCCTCGATGTCAGTCTGCAGAAGTTGTGGGAGCTTGAGGAAATTCCTAACGTCGCATCAACAAAACGACATACCCCAGAACAACAGCTTTGCGAGAAATTATTTAATCAAACCTTTACAAGATTACCCTCTAAGAGTTTCTTTACCCTTCAAATCGGGCCCTGCGAGCTTGGTCAATTCCTTCGAAACTGCCAAACGAAGATTTTGTCTTTAGAGCTAAGGATTCAAAAACAACCTTAGGTCCAAGCTTTATAAGTTGCATTCATGAAGGAGTATTTAGCCTTAGGGCACATGTCACTAGCCCAACAATTCAACCATCTCTCTTTTCTATATTATTACGCTTTCGTCTTCGTGCATGTGCAATATCTGCAGACATAACAAAAATGTATCGACAATTAGAGATCGATGAGAGTTAGCGTCAATACCAGATGATTGTATGAAGAGAAAGTCCAACAGAACCTGTGCAAGCATATCGACTAAATACGATTACATATGGGACGGCATCAGCGCCCTACCTAGCCGTCAGATGTCTTCAATACTTTAGTAATTTGTACGCAAGCTCTCACCCTCGCGGTGCCGAAGCTCTGTCCAGAAACTTTTATGTACTACGACTTACTAGCTGGAGCTGGGACGTTAGAAGAACTGGAAAACATTTTAAGTTCAGCAGTCCTGTCTTTGGCGAAATGGTCGTCCAATGTTGCCTCGGAAAACATTAACTCGTCAACAACTATTATTCTTGGCGACCAAGATGACATTAAAATATTAGGACTAATATGGAGCCCCAATACAGATATTTTTAAATATTCTTTCTCAGCTGTAAGTCAAACCGAAGTTCTCACAATGCGATCTATTTTATCTTTCTCAGCACGCCTTTATGACCCTCTTGGAAGCCACAGAACATTTAATGAGTTCATCCGCTCATACATCTCAGTTGATAAAACAGATTGGGATGTATGGCTCCAGTACTTCGTATATTGTTTCAACACAACACCCTCTATGGCACATGACTATTGTCCATACGAGTTAGTTTTTGGTAAAACTTCAAATTTACCTCAACATTTAAATATCATAGATAAATATGGGGAAATGATCTTTACCATGTAATTGATCACAAATGGACCAACTGCTACGGTGAGCGAGTCTTGCTGAGATTAGTGAAATATCTATGTTGGTTATGGTGTTGTGGGTAGAGAGATGGGTTCCAGATCCGTCGTTTAGGACAACTAGGTTAAATGATGATATAACTCGCTCAACTTTTTTCCCGCGGGAATTAGCGTGAGGCGAACCCCACATAGGGCTCCAGGAGTTAAAGTCTCCTATTAATAGTATAGGACCGGGTATTTGATTTAGAGCATGAGAAATGTCGGAGCTTGAAAAGCCTTGATTTGGTGGAATGTACATATTTATGATAAAAACGGGATTAGTGAGTTCAAGTTTAATACCAGTGCAGAGAGAGGTTACAATTTATCAATATTTGGGAATGTGAAATTTGGTGTTTTCTGAGTATAGCTACGCCTTGTTTTGCAGAAGTTTTATGGGGAAAATTCCAAAAATACCCTTTAAAACCCGGCGGTCATCTAAAGTTATGTGGTAAGTGGGTCTCGTGAAGGCATAACACGTCAGGAGAGCGTTTGGCTATAGGTAATTTTAATTCGTGATAATTATTAAAAATTCCTTTTATGTTCCATTGTAAGATTTTAATGACCATGGTTAAAGAGAATCAGGGGAAGCTGTCGCTGGGTCAACTTCATCCATTGAAGCATCTGAGTCAGATGAGTTTTTTACTAGAGTTACTATTTGATTTCATTTCGTTTAAGAGTTCATCTGCTTCCAATCTAAGAGAGCGACTGTGTTTCAAGCGCTCTTTATAATCAGAATACATTAAAGGGAGTGATAGCTGTGAGTGTTCACTATTTATGCTGTAGGTGGGCGAGAGAGAATTGCTTGTGCGATTGTGATTTTCGAGGTCTTCAGTTGTTTTTATATTGGGGCTTGTTGGTACGATTTTGTTAGATGTTGAGGGTCTTGGAGAGGTAATCTCCGAATGGTTATTAGATTTACTTGGGGAAGGCGAAATTGAGAGAGATTGGGATTGACGTTTTGGGTTTGCAGACTCTTTAGAATGATTTACGTTGTTTTCATTAATAGTAATCTCTTGTTGAGTATTACTGTTTCTATTGGGTGTAGATTTTGAGTTTGACACAGCATGTGCATAATTAGGTGAGAGATTGGTTGTTATGGGAGTTTGTTGTTTGAGAAACAGTCTAGCTTCTCTTATACTGCATTTTCGTGTAGTTTTAATTCTAATGAGTTCTTTTTGTTGTAAATATCTTGGAAGGGGAAGGAGGAAGGGTGGTCGCCTAAGCAATTTGCGCATTGCGTTCGTGTGCAAGGTTCAGGGCTGTGAGGGGGAGATAACACCTTTCGCACGTGGCGGAATTTTTTGCAAAATTTGGTTGGATTACCAATAAATTGGCACTCCTTGCACCTCATAGGATTGGGAATGTACTCCCTTACCTTGACTGTGTACCAGGAAACGTCTAGTTTGCTTGGTAGGTTGTATTGGTCGAAGGTTACGAGTATAACACCAGAAGGTTTTGGTTTGCCGTCTATTTTCCTAGAGAATTTATATATGGAATGCACATTTTGGTCAGCCAGTTCTTTCACAATTTCGTCATCGGGAACGTTTATAAGGAAGGGAGCATATATAGTGCCCTTGACAAAGTTAAGGGATTGATGAAGTTTGCAATCAATTTCGCATATACCTGCGAGACTTAGATTTCAGGAATTTTTCTGCAACATTTTTGGTTTTCACCAGCATTAGGAGGTTTCCATCGCGAAGGGTAGAAATAGATAATATTTATTTGCTTATAATATTCAACGCATGGTAAACTGCGAAGCAGGAATATTCCGAAATGGTTTTCTTGGGGTTTTTTGATGAAATAATGACGAATCTAGGGTTTTCTTCTGTTGTTTCCGGAAGTTCTGGGAACTCTTCTTGAAGTTTAGTAAAGGGTCTTTTCATTTTTTTCTTGGGGCTTTCGCTAAGCGATGCAAAGCGATTGTCCCCTAATCTGGGTGGGCCTGGGTTCATGGTTACAAGAGCTTGGACCTTTGATTAATAATCAGCGGAACTTGCACGTGAAAAAAAAATAAATAACTGTTTATTCGGAAAAATAGAGATAAGGCACGGGATAAGGCATGGACGTCGGTGCTCGATGAGAGTTAGTCGGTGACTGTGCCAACTGAATATTTTCAGGCACTCTCCACCCGCTGGTGTTCAACGCTTGATTCGGATAGTAGCCAGAAATATTTTTCAGGATCCAAGAATCGGGCGACAACTGGCTATTTCCTACTCGCGACTTCACAACCTTGTGTATTTTTTTTTAGCTTGGGCATTAGTCCCACCAATGCCTCGTAAGCTCAAGCATCTCAACCTCTCTAGAAGTTTTCTATGTCTATGAGCTAGCTCATCGGCCACAAAGTTTATTTGTAATCCTGAGTCGAGCAAAGCTCGAGCCAATACAAACTTGCCACTTTTTTTGTTTGAACGCTCACAACAGCAGTTGCAAGAATGACTCTATCCGATGCAGTCGCGAGCATACGAAGTGGATGGAGTCTCCTGCATGAGCGTGGGCTGAGAGAGATTTATGTTTGGGGAATATATATGCACCAACGTATGGTGTAAGTGATTAGCATTTTTGGACAGTGTGTCCCTTTCGAAGGCAGATAATGCACAAGGGTGCTCTTTAGCGAAATCGAATCTTTGCTGAACTTATAGAGCTGCGAAGGAAGCGCAGTTTCCAATTTGATGTTCAGCTGAGCTACAAAACACGCATTTTACAGAGTCGTTCCTGGCAGCGACAAACGAAAAACTCAAATTTCCATTCCTCTTAGGATATTATTGGACCTGCTGAACAGTTTTGGGCTTGGAAACCTCTTCAATGTCGCCTCACATTCGCTCTAAAGAGGAAGCGAAGTATAATCTAACTCTTCTTCCCATTTTATTTTAGTTTCGGCATCGACCTTGCTCATTACCAAATGTATTAAAATAGCACAGCCTGTAAATGCGTTGACCAAAACAAGTCGAAAAGACATCCACATTTGTTAAGTTCTGGATTGAAACTAATTTTATTTTACTAAGTCTATGTATACGTAAATAACATGAGATTCTTATAATCTATGGTCTACGCAGAGACCACATTTGTTTGCCTAGCGTGAGCCTTATCGACGGTCTCCCGCAAAGCGAACCGTTGTGCGATCTGAGAACTATATTTATTGCCAGGCTCAAGTGGCCTGTACACAAGATATAAGATTACAATTGTTCGGCACTGCACCTCTGTAGGTTTTAAGTTACCGATCGTTATTTACAGCTCTGATTGATTTACATATTGACATGAACAGAGCTCGGAAAATCTTAAATTTATGAAAATTTGTGTTCTTTGCTGATGATACATTCTGAGAGATAGGTGGATCCGCTAATTGTGAATCCACTATGGACAAATCGGAATTCTTAGAAGTCCCTGGTTGCATTCATTCTGTTACGGATACCGAATCTTTTTTAGCTACTGATCTTAGCAACATTTGAGGGTTTGCTGAAATCAGCTGCTGATCCGCCGGAATGCTCTGTTGTTTTTTTGATTTCGGTTGCGGGGTGTTCCCCTTTTGCTCCTTACCACCAGCGGCCTTTTAGCGCTTAGGGGACTCTTCTAATAGCTTACGACTATTAAACTGCGAGTCCAGCGCAGAGAGGAGATCATCAGCTCGGCGAAAACTATCTCTAGCCACTCCGAAACAGCTAATCAGCCCCATCAGGCCGCCTTTAGTTTGGCGCATGAACGATTTCATCTCGTTCGCAACCTCGACACAAGCGTCACAACAAAACTGCAAATTGGGCCCGTAAAACCGGCGCACTTGGTGTGCACCATATTTTCACATAGCCAGCAAGTCATATTAGACTGGTCAGCCCTGATTACGAGGCTGCATTTTTTGCAGAAGCAGACAAAATTATTATTATTTATTTTACCTATTGAAACCACTGTACCAAGAAAACGAATTGAAATTTATAAGCGAGCAGTTATAAGTACCGCAAGAGCGCAGAAACTGCATGCTTAAAACTTTCAAAACAAAGAGAGCGGGGCTTCAAAGATAGTGATAATCGATAACGGAGAACAGTCCACCAGCCGATCCTCTAAAAGATTTCTCAGCGAAATGGGAGTAAAGCAGCAGTTCACGGCGCCCTATACACCACAGGAAAATCCAACAGAACGGGAGAATCGTACGGTAAAAACGATAGCTGAATTCGCAGGAAAGGACCAGAGAACTTGGGACAAGAAAAGGCCAGAGATTATGCTTGCAGTAAACTCAAGCATACCTGAGTCAACTGGGTACTCCCCAGCGTTTCTCACTCAAACCCCGTTTGCCAAACGCATTATACGACAGGGAAACGTTAGGCTCGGGAAGAAACTTAGAGACTTCAGACGAGAACGCAGCTAAATTAAAAGAGATCTTCGAAATCGTACGTCGTAACATGGAAAAGGCATCCCAGGACCAAGCCAGACACTACAATCTGAGGAGGAGGCAGTGGACGCCGGAAGTGGGCAGCATAGTGTGGGCCAAAGAACACCACCTATCCAAAGCTGCCGAGGGATTCGCAACAAACACATGCTGCAAACGAGCAGACGGACACATCGGAGGACTAGCTACAGGCTACAATAAACCAGGCGGAAAGGACACCTTGAACCTTGAACAAAAGGAACGGTATAAGGAACCCAGTCCGCAAGGCAACAGGATTCAGCGTCGGTCATTGGCCAGAGACATCCATGATTACGCCAGGCGGAAAGGACACTCATGGGGAGAGCACAAAGATATGGTTAACGCATAAGGGATCCAGACCGCAAGGCAACAGGATTCAGCGTCGGGCATTCGCCAGAGTCATCCATGATAACGCCAGGCGGAAAGGACACTCATGGGGAGAGCACAAAGATATGGTTAACGCATAAGGGATCCAGACTGCAAAGCAACAGGATTCAGCGTCGGGCATTCGCCAGAGTCATCCATGATTACGCCAGGCGGAAAGGACACTCATGGGGAGAGCACAATGATATGGTTAACGCATAAGGGATTCAGACCGCAAAGCAACAGGATTCAGCGTCGGGCATTCGCCAGAGTCATCCATGATTACGCCAGGCGGAAAGGACACTTAAGGGGAAAGCACAAGAACACGGTTAACATGTAAGGAACCCAGACCGCGAGGCATCAGGATTCAACTTTGGGCATTCGCCAAATCATCCGTGATTACGCCAGGCGGAAGGACACTGAATAGGAGAACACAATGATACGGTTAACATGTAAGGAACCCAGACCGCAAGGCATCAGGATTAAACTTTGGGCATTCGCCAAATCATCCGTGATTACGCTAGGCGGAAGGACATTGAATAGGAGAACACAAAGATATGGTTAATATGTAAGGAACCCAGACCGCAAGGTATCAGGATTAAACTTTGGGTATTCGCCAAATCATCCGTGATCACGCTAGGCGGAAAGGACACTTAAGGGGACCGCACAAGGACACGGCTAACATGTAAGGAACCCAGACCGCGAGGCATCAGGATTCAACTTTGGGTATTCGCCAAATCATCCGTGATTACGCCAGGCGGAAGGACACTGAAAAGAAGAACACAATGATACGGTTAAAATGTAAGGAACCCAGACCGCAAGGTATCAGGATTCAGCACTCTGAAACTACACCGCATTAGAAAGCCGATCCGATTGTTTGGAATAGGGAAGTCAAACTTCTTAACTGAGACCTGTGTACAAACCTCAATATGTTCTCTCACCAGCAATTTCCAGATGTCAGCAGAATGATGCATTATTTTACAAACCCCAAAAGGTGGATTTACTTTTGGGAGCAGATGCATTCTTTGACTTGCTAGCTGAAGGCCACATTAAAGGAGCCAGTGATAAGCTGTCATTGCAAAACACTGTGTTTGGGTGGGTTGTATCAGGTCGATATAAATCCCTGACTAGTCAGCCAAAAAACTCTAGCTGTCATTTAACCACGCTCCAAGAGCAATCCCTCGATGTCAGTCTGCAGAAGTTCTGGGAGCTTGAGGAAATTCCTAACGTCGCATCAACAAAACGACATACCCCAGAACAACAGCTTTGCGAGAAATTATTTAATCAAACCTTTACAAGATTACCCTCTAAGAGTTTCTTTACCCTTCAAATCGGGCCCTGCGAGCTTGGTCAATTCCTTCGAAACTGCCAAACGAAGATTTTGTCTTTAGAGCTAAGGATTCAAAAACAACCTTAGGTCCAAACTTTATAAGTTGCATTCATGAAGGAGTATTTAGCCTTAGGGCACATGCCACTAGCCCAACAATTCAACCATCTCTCTTTTCTATATTATTACGCTTTCGTCTTCGTGCATGTGCAATATCTGCAGACATAACAAAAATGTATCGACAATTAGAGATCGATGAGAGTTAGCGTCAATACCAGATGATTGTATGAAGAGAAAGTCCAACAGAACCTGTGCAAGCATATCGACTAAATACGATTACATATGGGACGGCATCAGCGCCCTACCTAGCCGTCAGATGTCTTCAATACTTTAGTAATTTGTACGCAAGCTCTCACCCTCGCGGTGCCGAAGCTCTGTCCAGAAACTTTTATGTAGACGACTTACTAGCTGGAGCTGGGACGTTAGAAGAACTGGAAAACATTTTAAGTTCAGCAGGCCTGTCTTTGGCGAAATGGTCGTCCAATGTTGCCTCGGAAAACATTAACTCGTCAACAACTATTATTCTTGGCGACCAAGATGACATTAAAATATTAGGTCTAATATGGAGCCCCAATACAGATATTTTTAAATATTCTTTCTCAGCTGTAAGTCCAACCGAAGTTCTCACAAAGCGATCTATTTTATCTTTCTCAGCACGCCTTTATGACCCTCTTGGAAGCCACAGAACATTTAATGAGTTCATCCGCTCATACATCTCAGTTGATAAAACAGATTGGGATGTATGGCTCCAGTACTTCGTATATTGTTTCAACACAACACCCTCTATGGCACATGACTATTGTCCATACGAGTTAGTTTTTGGTAAAACTTCAAATTTACCTCAACATTTAAATATCATAGATAAATATGGGGAAATGATCTTTACCATGTAATTGATCACAAATGGACCAACTGCTACGGTGAGCGAGTCTTGCTGAGATTAGTGAAATATCTATGTTGGTTATGGTGTTGTGGGTAGAGAGATGGGTTCCAGATCCGTCGTTTAGGACAACTAGGTTAAATGATGATATAACTCGCTCAACTTTTTTCCCGCGGGAATTAGCGTGAGGCGAACCCCACATAGGGCTCCAGGAGTTAAAGTCTCCTATTAATAGTATAGGACCGGGTATTTGATTTAGAGCATGAGAAATGTCGGAGCTTGAAAAGCCTTGATTTGGTGGAATGTACATATTTATGATAAAAACGGGATTAGTGAGTTCAAGTTTAATACCAGTGCAGAGAGAGGTTACAATTTATCAATATTTGGGAATGTGAAATTTGGTGTTTTCTGAGTATAGCTACGCCTTGTTTTGCAGAAGTTTTATGGGGAAAATTCCAAAAATACCCTTTAAAACCCGGCGGTCATCTAAAGTTATGTGGTAAGTGGGTCTCCTGAAGGCATAACACGTCAGGAGAGCGTTTGGCTATAGGTAATTTTAATTCGTGATAATTATTAAAAATTCCTTTTATGTTCCATTGTAAGATTTTAATGACCATGGTTAAAGAGAATCAGGGGAAGCTGTCGCGGGGTCAACTTCAGCCATTGATGCATCTGAGTCAGATGAGTTTTTTACTAGAGTTACTATTTGATTTCATTTCGTTTAAGAGTTCATCTGCTTCCAATCTAAGAGAGCGACTGTGTTTCAAGCGCTCTTTATAATCAGAATACATTAAAGGGAGTGATAGCTGTGAGTGTTCACTATTTATGCTGTAGGTGGGCGAGAGAGAATTGCTTGTGCGATTGTGATTTTCGAGGTCTTCAGTTGTTTTTATATTGGGGCTTGTTGGTACGATTTTGTTAGATGTTGAGGGTCTTGGAGAGGTAATCTCCGAATGGTTATTAGATTTACTTGGGGAAGGCGAAATTGAGAGAGATTGGGATTGACGTTTTGGGTTTGCAGACTCTTTAGAATGATTTACGTTGTTTTCATTAATAGTAATCTCTTGTTGAGTATTACTGTTTGTATTGGGTATAGATTTTGAGTTTGACACAGCATGTGCATAATTAGGTGAGAGATTGGTTGTTATGGGAGATTGTTGTTTGAGAAACAGTCTAGCTTCTCTTATACTGCATTTTCGTGTAGTTTTAATTCTGATGAGTTCTTTTTGTTGTAAATATCTTGGGCAAGAGGGGAAGGAGGAAGGGTGGTCGCCTAAGCAATTTGCGCATTGCGTTCGTGTGCAAGGTTCAGGGCTGTGAGGGGGAGATAACACCTTTCGCACGTGGCGGAATTTTTTGCAAAATTTGGTTGGATTACCAATAAATTGGCACTCCTTGCACCTCATAGGATTGGGAATGTACTCCCTTACCTTGACTGTGTGCCAGGAAACGTCTAGTTTGCTTGGTAGGTTGTATTGGTCGAAGGTTACGAGTATAACACCAGAAGGTTTTGGTTTGCCGTCTATTTTCCTAGAGAATTTATATATGGAATGCACATTTTGGTCAGCCAGTTCTTTCACAATTTCGTCATCGGGAACGTTTATAAGGAAGGGAGCATATATAGTGCCCTTGACAAAGTTAAGGGATTGATGAAGTTTGCAATCAATTTCGCATATACCTGCGAGACTTTTAGATTTCAGGAATTTTTCTGCAACATTTTTGGTTTTCACCAGCATTAGGAGGTTTCCATCCCGAAGGGTAGAAATAGATAATATTTATTTGCTTATAATATTCAACGCATGGTAAACTGGGAAGCAGGAATATTCCGAAATGGTTTTCTTGGGGTTTTTTGATGAAATAATGACGAATCTAGGGTTTTCTTCTGTTGTTTCCGGAAGTTCTGGGAACTCTTCTTGAAGTTTAGTAAAGGGTCTTTTCATTTTTTTCTTGGGGCTTTCGCTAAGCGATGCAAAGCGATTGTCCCCTAATCTGGGTGGGCCTGGGTTCATGGTTACAAGAGCTTGGACCTTTGATTAATAATCAGCGGAACTTGCACGTGAAAAAAAAATAAATAACTGTTTATTCGGAAAAATAGAGATAAGGCACGGGATAAGGCATGGACGTCGGTGCTCGATGAGAGTTAGTCGGTGACTGTGCCAACTGAATATTTTCAGGCACTCTCCACCCGCTGGTGTTCAACGCTTGATTCGGATAGTAGCCAGAAATATTTTTCAGGATCCAAGAATCGGGCGACAACTGGCTATTTCCTACTCGCGACTTCACAACCTTGTGTATTTTTTTTTAGCTTGGGCATTAGTCCCACCAATGCCTCGTAAGCTCAAGCATCTCAACCTCTCTAGAAGTTTTCTATGTCTATGAGCTAGCTCATCGGCCACAAAGTTTATTTGTAATCCTGAGTCGAGCAAAGCTCGAGCCAATACAAACTTGCCACTTTTTTTGTTTGAACGCTCACAACAGCAGTTGCAAGAATGACTCTATCCGATGCAGTCGCGAGCATACGAAGTGGATGGAGTCTCCTGCATGAGCGTGGGCTGAGAGAGATTTATGTTTGGGGAATATATATGCACCAACGTATGGTGTAAGTGATTAGCATTTTTGGACAGTGTGTCCCTTTCGAAGGCAGATAATGCACAAGGGTGCTCTTTAGCGAAATCGAATCTTTGCTGAACTTATAGAGCTGCGAAGGAAGCGCAGTTTCCAATTTGATGTTCAGCTGAGCTACAAAACACGCATTTTACAGAGTCGTTCCTGGCAGCGACAAACGAAAAACTCAAATTTCCATTCCTCTTAGGATATTATTGGACCTGCTGAACAGTTTTGGGCTTGGAAACCTCTTCAATGTCGCCTCACATTCGCTCTAAAGAGGAAGCGAAGTATAATCTAACTCTTCTTCCCATTTTATTTTAGTTTCGGCATCGACCTTGCTCATTACCAAATGTATTAAAATAGCACAGCCTGTAAATGCGTTGACCAAAACAAGTCGAAAAGACATCCACATTTGTTAAGTTCTGGATTGAAACTAATTTTATTTTACTAAGTCTATGTATACGTAAATAACATGAGATTCTTATAATCTATGGTCTACGCAGAGACCACATTTGTTTGCCTAGCGTGAGCCTTATCGACGGTCTCCCGCAAAGCGAACCGTTGTGCGATCTGAGAACTATATTTATTGCCAGGCTCAAGTGGCCTGTACACAAGATATAAGATTACAATTGTTCGGCACTGCACCTCTGTAGGTTTTAAGTTACCGATCGTTATTTACAGCTCTGATTAATTTACATATTGACATGAACAGAGCTCGGAAAATCTTAAATTTATGAAAATTTGTGTTCTTTGCTGATGATACATTCTGAGAGATAGGTGGATCCGCTAATTGTGAATCCACTACGGACAAATCGGAATTCTTAGAAGTCCCTGGTTGCATTCATTCTGTTACGGATACCGAATCTTTTTTAGCTACTGATCTTAGCAACATTTGAGGGTTTGCTGAAATCAGCTGCTGATCCGCCGGAATGCTCTGTTGTTTTTTTGATTTCGGTTGCGGGGTGTTCCCCTTTTGCTCCTTACCACCAGCGGCCTTTTAGCGCTTAGGGGACTCTTCTAATAGCTTACGACTATTAAACTGCGAGTCCAGCGCAGAGAGGAGATCATCAGCTCGGCGAAAACTATCTCTAGCCACTCCGAAACAGCTAATCAGCCTCATCAGGCCGCCTTTAGTTTGGCGCATGAACGATTTAATCTCGTTCGCAACCTCGACACAAGCGTCACAACAAAACTGCAAATTGGGCCCGTAAAACCGGCGCACTTGGTGTGCACCATATTTTCACATAGCCAGCAAGTCATATTAGACTGGTCAGCCCTGATTACGAGGCTGAATTTTTTGCAGAAGCAGACAAAATTATTATTATTTATTTTACCTATTGAAACCACTGTACCAAGAAAACGAATTGAAATTTATAAGCGAGCAGTTAAAAGTACCGCAAGAGCGCAGAAACTGCATGCTTAAAACTTTCAAAACAAAGAGAGCGGGGCTTCAAAGATAGTGATAATCGATAACGGAGAACAGTCCACCAGCCGATCCTCTAAAAGATTTCTCAGCGAAATGGGAGTAAAGCAGCAGTTCACGGCGCCCTATACACCACAGGAAAATGCAACAGAACGGGATAATCGTACGGTAAAAACGATAGCTGAATTCGCAGGAAAGGACCAGAGAACTTGGGACAAGAAAAGGCCAGAGATTATGCTTGCAGTAAACTCAAGCATACCTGAGTCAACTGGGTACTCCCCAGCGTTTCTTACTCAAACCCCGTTTGCCAAACGCATTATACGACAGGGAAACGTTAGGCTCGGGAAGAAACTTAGAGACTTCAGACGAGAACGCAGCTAAATTAAAAGAGATCTTCGAAATCGTACGTCGTAACATGGAAAAGGCATCCCAGGACCAAGCCAGACACTACAATCTGAGGAGGAGGCAGTGGACGCCGGAAGTGGGCAGCATAGTGTGGGCCAAAGAACACCACCTATCCAAAGCTGACGAGGGATTCGCAACAAACACATGCTGCAAACGAGCAGACGGACACATCGGAGGACTAGCTACAGGCTACAATAAACCAGGCGGAAAGGACACCTTGAACCTTGAACACAAGGAACGGTATAAGGAACCCAGTCCGCAAGGCAACAGGATTCAGCGTCGGGCATTGGCCAGAGACATCCATGATTACGCCAGGCGGAAAGGAAACTCATGGGGAGAGCACAAAGATATGGTTAACGCATAAGGGATCCAGACCGCAAGGCAACAGGATTCAGCGTCGGGCATTCGCCAGAGTCATCCATGATAACGCCAGGCGGAAAGGACACTCATGGGGAGAGCACAAAGATATGGTTAACGCATAAGGGATCCAGACTGCAAAGCAACAGGATTCAGCGTCGGGCATTCGCCAGAGTCATCCATGATTACGCCAGGCGGAAAGGACACTCATGGGGAGAGCACAATGATATGCTTAACGCATAAGGGATTCAGACCACAAGGCAACAGGATTCAGCGTCGGGCATTCGCCAGAGTCATCCATGATTACGCCAGGCGGAAAGGACACTTAAGGGGAAAGCACAAGAACACGGTTAACATGTAAGGAACCCAGACCGCGAGGCATCAGGATTCAACTTTGGGCATTCGCCAAATCATCCGTGATTACGCCAGGCGGAAGGACACTGAATAGGAGAACACAATGATACGGTTAACATGTAAGGAACCCAGACCGCAAGGCATCAGGATTCAACTTTGGGTATTCGCCAAATCATCCGTGATTACGCCAGGCGGAAGGACACTGAAAAGAAGAACACAATGATACGGTTAACATGTAAGGAACCCAGACCGCAAGGTATCAGGATTCAACTTTGGGTATTCGCCAAATCATCCGTGATCACGCTAAGCGGAAAGGACACTTAAGGGGACCGCACAAGGACACGGTTAACATGTAAGGGACCCAGACCGCGAGGCATCAGGATTCAACTTTGGGCATTCGCCAAATCATCCGTGATTACGCCAGGCGGAAGGACACTGAATAGGAGAACACAATGATACGGTTAACATGTAAGGAACCCAGACCGCAAGGCATCAGGATTAAACTTTGGGCATTCGCCAAATCATCCGTGATTACGCTAGGCGGAAGGACACTGAATAGGAGAACACAAAGATACGGTTAATATGTAAGGAACCCAGACCGCAAGGTATCAGGATTAAACTTTGGGTATTCGCCAAATCATCCGTGATCACGCTAGGCGGAAAGGGCACTTAAGGGGACAGCACAAGTACACGGTTAAGATGTAAGGAACCCAGACCGCGAGGCATCAGGATTAAACTTTGGGAATTCGCCAAATCATCCGTGATTACGCCAAGCGGAAAAGACACTTGCGAGGACGGCACAAGGATACGGTTAACAACTACGATTGAACAAGAGTAGCAACGGCATGCATAATTCAAATCCCTAAGGATACCCCAAAGGCACCCCAAGGATACCCCAAGGATCTCTTAAGGATCCTCCAAGGATACCCTTAAGGACACCATCAAGGCTAAATATAAAAGCTACACCAAGGATCCCAAAGGCACCCTCAAGGATACCCTAAGGATCCCATAAGGATAACACAAGGATAGCCCAAGGCTACCCTAAGGATACCTTAAGGATACCCCAAGGATCCCTTAAGGATAACACAAGGGTACCCTAAGACCGCACCAAGGACATCCCAAAGTTCCCTTAAAGATAACCCAAGGATACCTCTAGGATACAGCAAGGATACCCAAGGGATATCCCGTAGCTATCCGGATGATATTTGTTTAGGAACGTTGAGAAGCAGCGAACCGCAGCATCCAAAGTGACAAGATGATCTTTAGATTGACAGGCTTAGGAGTTTTACGAAGGAAGGGGGAAGACGGCACAGCAAAGAGAGCTGTACCGTAAGAGAGCAAGCTCCCTGGGGAAATGACATAACGGTGACAAACAAAGAGGAAGGCGCGTAGCCGAGGTTTCGTATAAGGGGAGCTCTGCGACTATGGGGCATTAGAAAAACCACAGTCAAGATGAACAGCATTGTCACTAGGGCAGAAGCACGCAGGAGGATGGCGGCCCAGCAGGGACCCAGCCCGGGGCAAGGATGGTCAGCAACCCGGCCTACCCGAACTCCGTAGCAGTCCCTGAAGCGGGTCCGTACCGAGGATTCCTCACCGGATCCCGTCATCAGCTACGACAGCGACGTCGAAATGCTGGACGACCCTGTCGTGGAGCAGAGGGACTGGCGGCTCCGGAAGGCGGCGAAGGGTAACCGCATCCCACCCGGGACGATGGTCATCAGGGGCGAAACCCCGGCCCATGACAGAGCGCCAGACGAGGTCCGGGACCTGACGGAGCAGGAGCCGAAGAAGCGACGGATGAGGGAGGTGGAGGCCCAACAGAAGGCCAAGCTGCGCCGATACGATGGCACGCCCAGCTGCAGGAGGCGGAGTAGGTGCTGCTGTGGGAAGAAACGGTGGCAGACATGAGGGAGGACCTGGTGGTGGAAACTTGGGAGGTCCCGCCGACGCCACGATACACGGCCGAGGAGCCCAGTCCGGACCGGAAGGACGCGGCCGATATCTAAGCGCCGTCTCCGCCAAGGTGGTTGCCGGAGAAACCTAAAACTCCCCGCTACGAACCAGAGTGGCACGACAGCGAAGACCCGACGAGCTAGGGAGGATCCCCGGCGGCCACGCCTTCGTGGCGGCCAGACCGACCACCTACCCCGCGATATTACCGGCCTGAGCCTCGTCCGAAATCGCCGGAAGCACAGCACCACGCGACGGAGGAGACGACGACGGTGCGAACCGAAGTACCGGCGGCCCACGTCAGCCACAGAACACGGGCATTCGTAGCAGAGGGTGTGCAATGGCGGCAGCAGTCGGTCGTGTGGACGTGGACGGAGGGACCGGCGACGGAGGCAGCAAGGGAGGAGCCGCGGGTCTGGGAAGAGGGATCCGAGAAGAAGCGACGTCGAGGGAAGGATGACCATCATCAGCGAAGCGGAGCACAAGATCGAGAGAACTCGAGGATAACAGCCGGAGAACGGGTGCAAGCCACATTTCGTTTCGAAGAAAGAGGAGAGTGTGAGGAGTTAAATAACGAGGCCCTCTTCGAATTAGGGTTGTCGAAAATTTTAAAAATATCGCATCGATGATATTTTTTGTATCAAAAAAAAAAAAGGATAATATTTAAAATATCACATAAAATTGTGGATATATTTGATATATTTTGTGTTAAATGATAAAATTGACCGCACACAATAAAAAGACAATAAGTTTCTTTTTAAAAACAATAGTATTTTATTATACATATTTTATGTCCAGTATGCAGGGTTTAGGGATTTTAATAACACTCTTTGCGTTATGTGTGCGTCAGTCATCCTGCTTCTTGAGTCGCACACAACACATTTGATGGCGGACGCCGTTTTTTATATCCGTATAGTTTGATTTTACACTCAATTTTTTATTTCGCACCTGAATTCTTTCAGTCGATGTCGCTTTGGAATTTAGAGTGACCAAAGACAAAAATATCAAAAAATATAAAAAGAAAATATTGGAATTCCGATATTTGGGCAAATAAAAAATCACGATATAAATATATATAATTTTTAGGAAAAAATATCGATATATTGATATTTTGATATACAAGTATTATCAACAACCCTACTTCGAATACGGAAGCCTGTCAGTTGCTGGATATGCAGCGAATGCGCGTAGTAACGGCACTGCGGGAAAAGAGAGTTTGGAGAATATATATGTAGAGAGTGAGGAGAATACAGCTGGAGAGAGTTTGGAGAGAAGGGGTAACGGTAGAAGACGTCGGACTTTGGACCCTAGTATATTGCCGTGCGCAAAGATGGAAAAGGAGAAGCCGAGAGTTAACGGGATACGTCGGCCTATATAAGCAGGCCGAGCACAGGAAACTGGATCAGTCGATCGTAAGGAGTCAATCCATCAAGATGAGTGAATTACGAGAGTCAAAGAACCAAGTCAACTAGATGCAACACCAGCAAGACAGCAACAGCAGATACCATCGTTGGAAGCAGCGCCGTGGGAAACCTACCAGGAGCAAGATTGCGACACAAGCAGCTGAGGTCCAGAAGGCATCACACGGCGTATTGCCCGGCGGGTCTGTAAGAGTAGAGCAATGGAGTCCTGCGACTAGAAACCGTGAGCTCGGGGAGGAAGGTTGTTTAAGACCCAGTGTGCCGTGCTCGACTGAGAAGGACCTGGCGCGAAGGACGAGCGGTCGATCATTAGAGGTTTCAAGAGGCGTTGTCCTGGAGAGCCCTGCGGTTACCGACAAAGTCCCGAAAACAACTACCTACCGACACCCCGAGTGCCAGAGTACCACACTACCAGCCGGGAAGGGCGAGCATTCGACCGTTGAGGCATTCAAAAGGCGTTTGTCCTGGAGGATCCCAACGGTTCAGAAAGTCCCGGAACGGCGGTCGTCATAGAATCAAAGCAGAGGACATCGATAGCAGCGATAGCAGACGTCAAAGGCAGCCACGACACGATCGCAGCGCGGAGCTCATTAGGGGAGCGCAGGAACGTCACGGACGTCAAGCAATAGGGTGAGGCTGGGTGGAACGTTCGTCTGCGCTAGGTGTGAAGCGAAGTGAACTGCTAGGCAGCCTCCTAGCGTTAACCCGGTCACCGCGAACTGAGCGAAACCCTAGTGGAACCGTCCGGGACAGAGCAAGGCACAGGCGACCTTGTCCCGAAAGACGTTGTCCTGGAGAGCAAGGCCTGTTCACCCTAGTCGGAGAACGGTGACGCGAACTGAGCGAAACCCTAGTGGGACCGTCCGGGACAGAGCAAGGCACAGGCGACCTTGTCCCGAAAGGCGTTGTCCTGGAGAGCAAGGCCTGTTCACCCTAGTCGGAGAACGGTGACGCTTCCCTAAGCCCGCAATGCTGATCTCTCTGCGAGTCCAAGGCGAGCGATACCAGAAGCCAGTGGAAGCAGGGCGGGACAACGCCGAGACCAGCCCAACCCCACACACCCGCTGTATTAATTAGCATAAGAATAAACCCACGGTTACCATACAAATCCTGTGTTTTCTCATTGATCTGTGGGCAGTCCCGTCATATAAATTTGGTGGGACGAACACACAATCTTCTCAGCAAGCCGCACGAATCTCGTAGCGAGCAAATAAAAATTAACTTGCTTGCGTGGAAATACATTTAGAACTATGCAAAAAATTGCATATATTAATACAATAAATTTATTCTAAGTCCAAAAATTGTACCTAAAGTTTTGTTGCATTTCAAGTTGGATCCGGCTGGAAGTAGATCGAAATCGAGGCTAATGAATTATCGATAGCGTAGGCAGGGTAACCCCAGAACGTAATGGCGCCCCTCTTGTTGGCCATTGGGCGATTTAACTATTTAGATGAATCCCGGTTCGCTCTGGAAATTCTCTGAACTATTATTGGATCATTCAATGACCCACTTTTGAGGTCACTAAGTTGGAAGACGGCGAAGGAGGTAAGCGAGACTAAAATTGTCAGTAGCTGTCATATTGCGGATCAATTTAAGCCGCGCTCGCGAAATAATTTAAATAAAGTGAGTTAGTGGTGAATCACTAATTTTATTATTTGCTTTATAGAGTGGTGTGTTCTTAGGCTATCCGGGGACCCATCAAAAGGGCCCGGGAACATTTTCGGCAGAGAAGACAACTCTTTTCTCGGAGACCATCGGCCTTAACCTAACCGGCGATCCATAGAGGGGAATCCTCCGAACGGAGCTACTTACCTCCATAGCGACATAGACCAGCGAACAGACCCGCAATCCCGCCGCCTCAGCATCACGCCGTGAGTCTGTTCCGGATCCGAGTGAGTGACGAGGCCCTGCTTCGCGCTCCCACGTGCCCGTCCTCTGCAGATCTATCCCTGCAAGTTTTTTTGGTCGTGACTAAAGTCCAGCGACGCGCACTCGGCCACCTTTCCTAGCCGACAAAAGTCCAGCGGCGAGCCACTATTCACGCTTGTCCTCGATTCCTTCGCCAGCGACCGCCACTGGGGACAAAAAGCTGCGCCGACAGCATCCCTTGGCACCTACAAAACCCAAATAGTCATTTAAGAAACTTTAATTTGTAAATTATACTCACCATCTTTGTCCATTGATGCGGATTTACCTAAGTCCTTTCTCGCCCCTCGTCAAGTCCAGCAAATTGGTCGCGGAAATCCCTGGAAGTTAGGGAAACACTTAGGTCAACGGGCACTTACCTTCATATATATATACACACGTCCTTTCTCATCTCTCGGAGCTCCCCAGAATTAGGTGACCCCAAACCGTGCAGTAGACTAAATCCAGCCTGCGCGAAGTATTGGTTCCGCGACGACTGTAGCCAGTTTCCGTACCTTGATTGGTGCTACTCATAACAGTAGCATCAAAACGTTGGTGCGTTTAGGGTCACATATGTAAAAGGCAAATGAAATGATGGTGTGAGTTACTTTCCTGTTGGTGGGAGATGGACCGGTCGAAGATCGCCTGGCGGTCAGGTGTTGCTCGTTCGTAGGAATATCCGCTATATATAGGACGAACAGAGTAGGCCCGTGTGCGCTTCTTTGAGGGACTCCAGCTTCGATAATGTAGTCGTTAAATTATGTTATGTTGCACCTCACTCCGAAGTCTCTGTTGTACAGATACGACTCAAGTAGCTTATAAGTGTATCTAGGCAAGTGTGTTTTGATCTTATGTATGAGGCCATCGAGCCATACTCGATCGAAAGCTTGATATACTTCCAGATGATGAGTTTTTATCCGAGTGACTGTTTCGAATAGAGAGCTCAGATTTGGGTGACCCCTTCACAGAGGATGTTTTGTACTGGTTGGCAAAAGTTTTCCGATTTACCGTAATTGTTAATTTTCAGAGTTTTTTTTCAGGGCTTGGTTGAGTGTGCGAGTTGCTTCGTTTTGATGGTGTGTTGGTGTGCCAAGCACGTTGCAGACGCCTCTTTTCCAGTACAACCTGTTCCAATTGCAGATTAGTTTTGAAATGGTTGGTTTGCATGTCCTTCAATTGTGGTGTTGCAATAGTGGCTGCTGCCACAAGTATATCGATATTGATGTCCGCTTCGATGTTGAGTTGGGGGGTTATTTTGATGTAGGAACTAACATATTTTTTATATTTTAACCAGTTTGTTCTGTGCGATGCCAGTCTTTGGGGGTTCTCCGTAGTTTCTGAGCTTTAAAGAAGAGTTATTAGCAGTGGCGAATGGTCTGATGAAAGGCCCGAAAGCGATTTGGAGCTTATTATGTTATGTGTAATGTTTTTTGTCACCGCAAAATCTATTAAGTCTGGGACTTTTCTGGGGTCTGCTGGCCAGTATTTGGGGCTACCTAGATTAGACTGGAGTGGGTTTTCCGTTCCTGTTGGAAGGGCATCAGCGTATGAGAATCCCTTTTGGGTTTTAGCTGACCAAATGAGGATCTTGCAGCCATCCCGAAAAATGCTTCAGGCGTCGTCTTTGAGTAAGTGTACAAGATTTGAATGTTTTGATGGCGCGTTGTTGTCACTCGTCGCATGCGGATTTTCAACTCCTTGTAGACCACACAGCCCCTGTAGTTTACCGTGTGAGTTCCTCCGCAGTTTCCACATTTCTTCTTTTGGTGGTCTTCCTTGTTGGCAGGACAATTAGCGGAATTGTGACAGTCTCCACAAACTACACAGATTGGTGCGTCCATACTCCGGACAGTTTTACATTGCACTGTGCTCCTTTTATGTGGCTCTTTCACCTTAATTCTTCGGTTTAATAGGTATTAATTTTTCTTTAAGACTCTGCTGTATGGCTCCAGCTATTCCCTGAAGAGTGGTTGCGGCTTTTTGTTCCTGTTAATGATGTTAGCAACGTTCTTTGTAGGACACCCGTTTTCATTAAGGGCATTGATAACTTTATTGGGGGATTACGTGGTTGGTATGAGTAGTAGTTTTTCTTAGCTTCCTCCAGGTATTTGGACACAGCTCGGAAATGTTCTTCGGATTTGGTCTAAAGTTTGGTTTCGTGAATATTCCCTTTAGTGATCGGAACAACATGAAAATTTCCGTCCCCGACCAGCGCAACAATTTTGTTGACCAGGGCGTTCGGGCTTTTATCCCTGATGTAAATTGTTGGGGGCTTTGGTTTCGGTTGAGTCTCTTGACTCAGCTCTGGTTGAATTTCAGCTAGGAGGGAAAATCTGTTGTTGTTGGATCTCCCGGGTAATTCGTTGCCTCTTTGGACACGCTTTATTTTTGGTTTACTACCCACCGCGGTGTTCTGCGTTCTAAGGTTACGCTTAATTTGGATGTAGCGATCCCAGCAGGTTTGTATGTCCCGCTTGTTGAATATTGTTTTGGTTTTGTTTTGTTGTCATATTTATACCCTTGCAGAGGGTATTATAATTTTGGTCACAAGTGTGTAACGCAGTGAAGGAGACATCTCCGACCCAATAAGGTAATATATTCTTGATCAGGATCACCTCCTGAGTTGATATAAGTATGTCCGTCTGTCCGTCTGTCTGTCCGCCTGTCCGTCTGTCTGTTTCTACGCAAACTAGTCTCTCAGTTTAAAAGACATCGAATTGAAACTTTGCACACACCCTTTTTTCCTTTGCGCGCAGTATATAAGTCGGAACGGCCGGGATCGGCCGACTATATCCTATAGCTGCAATATAACTGAACGATCGGAAATGCCATAACTTTGGTGTTTGTTAAGTTAGGAAGTTGGGATTTTCTAAGGGTTTTATATTTGGCCAATCAATCCGACCTACAAAATTTCATAAGGATCGGCCGACTATATCCTAAAGCTGCCATATAACTTATTGATCGGAAATGCCATAACTTTGGTGTTTGTAAGGTTAGGAACTTGGGATTTTCTATGGATTTTATTTTTGGCCAATCAATCCGACCTACCAAATTTCATAAGGATCGGCCGACTATATTCTATAGCTGCCATATAACTGCCAAAAAAAATTTTGAAAAATATATACTCGTTGTTTTTTTATAGCGATTTTAAAACGCAAATCTTTCGTGGGCCACCCTGTACATGTTAACACTGTTAAGGAATAGTCATAAGTTGACACAGATATTGGGTGATCATTAGGACCACCCTAGCGTTTAGTTGCAAAATCAGCATGAACGCCTTTAGGGGCCGAGCCTGGTTCCTATTGGTGCACGGTATGTTGAGTTATGTTGATTTTGCTATTGTCAGCACGAGCGGTCGGCTTGCCGGCCGCGCATAGCTTACGTAAAGTAATATATGTTTTCAGTTTTTATCTTAATATAAAACTCCGGCATTGGCCGTTAACACTTATCTTATTAATTGAAATTGGTTTTCGTGCCTTAAGGGCCGTTAGCAACAGAGTCAGTTACTCCCAACGTAGTCTTCCTAAAAGGAGAGAAGAGAGCCAGTGGCAACCGCCCGGCTCACCCATAAGAACAACCAGCCACGATGGCGATTGCGTCATCACCCCCTCCCCCGGAACCAGCCACGGTGGCAACTGGAGTGTGACCCCCTTCCCTCAGGGACAGCGGCGAGGGACAACGTGTGGACACATTCAAAACATAATTGGCACCCAACTTTAATACCGAATCCACGACACCAAAAAATGTAAGTGGGCTGATCAAAATTAATACAGTCAATCTTCAAATACGCATACAGGGAAAAAATAAATAAAAAAACCTACAAAAAAACCCCAAAATTTAAAAATAGTTTAAATAAAGCAACTGCAAATGTGACTTATGTGAATTAATATCGGCCGTTCCAAAACAAAATTTTTTTTTTTTTTGGACGCCAAGCACCCGGTTTTGATATAAAATTATAATATACAAAATTATTTTTGTCGAATTAAAACATTCGGCCTACCAATAACTTGTGTTTAGTGTCAACCAATTAGTGGCCTTATGAGTTTTCCAGGCCCATATAGGGAAACTAAAAGCGGTCATGAAAGTGATAGTGAAGAAGAATTAATTAGAGGGCCCAGTAGATATCAACCAGTACGGGCACAACAATATAACGCAGAAACCATGAACGCGGCACAAATAGAGGCGTTAATTCAGGCCGCATTAAATAATCAAGAACTGAGGCTCAGAGCCGAATTCGCGAATCAGATCAGTGCCATTAATCAAAAAGAGTTTGCGTATAGAAGCGCCAGAGGTAGAAGCCTACCAGAGGGTAGCGGTAGTACCGGGAGCACCACAGTGCGATATACCATTACATGTAGTGAAGTCATTTCCAGATTTTACTGGTGTACAAGATGAGTACGTGGCATGGAGGCAATCCGCCACCGATGCCTATGAACTTTTCGAATCTTATCAGGGCAGTACCGCGCATTACCAAGCCGTCACTATTATTAGAAACAACATTAAGGGACCAGCGCGTCATTAGCCAGAGAGGCAGAGGCCAGCATTGAACGAAGTATGTTCGCGTCCACATATACCAAGGTAGCTGAGCAAAGAAATCAGAATTTTCACAAGGGCCAACACCGAGCGCCCGAGAAACATGGGAAAAATTCTGGTGCCGACCGCGGACCAGAAAAAAATCCCCATTGTTTCAAAAAGCCAAACAAGTATCAAAACAACGATTCATGGCGTAAACAGGACAACTGGGTAGATCAGGGTAAACAAAATCAATCCCCGGAACCTATGGACATTGATCCATCATCTTCTAAATTCCGACATCCCACGAATTTTAGACAGGGAAACAACACTCAATACCAAAATTTGCAGGGCCCAAAAAGACCAAACTCTTCGGAGAGAATGACTGGCCAAAGTCGTCAGCGGGTTAACAATGTTGAGCAGGCCGCAAACGCGGAAGAAACTCAAGATTATGAAAACGCGGCCGCAGCCGCACTAAACGCAGTTGATGATGACAGAGACTCATTTGACTGAAACGACCTCGTAAATTTTTTAGAGGAAGGTCCCGCTTGCCCTTTATTGAGCGAGGGCTGGCGGGGAGAACAATAAAAATTCTCTTTGACACTGGAGCGGCAAAGAGTTATGTAAAGCCCCTAAAGGAGCTGAAGAACATAATGCTTGTCGACTCCCCATTCACTGTGAGTTGCATTCATGGCTCCAGTAATATAAAAGAAAAGTGCTTTATGCACATATTCGGCCTAAAGGCTCAATTTTTTTTACTTGATACTGTCAACACTTTTGATGCCATAATAGGTTTCGACTTGCTAACGCAGGCCGGAGCGGCATTAGATTTACGGAACAGCGTTATCAGGTATGGAAACATATCTGAACAGCTCAAATACCACGAATGCGATAACGTGAACTTCACTAATATCGATGACTTAATAGTCCCAGATTCAGTGAAAGCTGCATTTAAAAAAATGATCCTTAAGAGGAAACAAGTGTTTTCGCACTCTAACGAGGCGCTACCTTTCTAACACCTCGATCATTGCCACAATTCGTACGGAGACTAACGAACCCGTATATTCCAAGCTATATCCTTACCCCATGGGAGCATCAGATTTTGTTAACACAGAAATCAAACAGCTGTTAAAGGATGGCATTATCCGGCCTTCTAGGTCCCCATTTAACTGCCCAACATGGGTTTGTTGACAAAAAGGGACTTGATGCAGATGGCAACAAGAAAAAACGGCTGGTGATCGATTTCAGGAAACTGAAAGAACGAACCATCGCCGACCGTTAGCCTATGCCAAGTATTCCTATGATTCTAGCGAACTTAGGAAAGGCAAAATTTTTTACTACCCTAGACTTAAAATCGGGGTACCACCAGATTTATCTGGCTGAGAAAGACCGTGAAAAAACTGCTTTCTCCATAAACGGAGGAAAGTATGAATTTTGCCGTCTACCCTTTGGACTGAAAAATGCGGGAAGCATCTTTCAAAGGGCGATTGACGACGTACTACGTGAACAGATCGGGAAAATTTGTTACGTCTATGTAGACTGCTTGATAATTTTCTCCGAAAATGCTGCCGACCACGTTATACACATTGACACAGTCCTAAAATGCCTGTGCGAAGCCAACATGAGAGTGGCACCGGAAAATCCAAATTCTTCAAGGAAAGTGTTGAATTTTTAGGTTTCATTGTTACATCAAACGGAGCCAAAACAGACCCGGAAAAGGTAAAAACCATTCGGGAGTACACCGAACCAAAAAATTTGTTCAGTCTCAGGTCTTTTCTAGGATTGGCCAGCTACTACAGAAGTTTTGTCAAGGACTTCGCTACCATAGCTAGACCACTTACCTCCATACTTAAGGGAGAGAATGGCACTGTTAACAAACACATGTCAAAAAAGGTTGCTATCGAATTTGTAGAGAGCCAACGCAGAGCTTCGAGCGCCTGCGAGACATTTTGTCATCAGAAGAAGATGTGATACTAACATATCCAGACTTCAAACTTCCTTTCGATTTGACAACCGATGCCTCAGCAAGTGGTATCGGTGCGGTATTGTCCAAAAAAGGCAGGCCAATCACAATGATATCTCGCACGTTGAAAGACTGCGAGCTCAATTACGCAACAAACGAAAGAGAATTATTGGCAATTGTTTGGGCCATAGGAAAATTACAAAATTAGCGATACGGCACAAAAGAGATCCGGATTTTTACGGACCATCAACCTCTTACCTTCGCTGTATCCGAGCGAAATACAAATGCCAAAATTAAACGCTATACTAAACGAACCCCAATCTGACGTAGCCACTATTCACAGTGAACTTTCTTTGACCTACACGGTCGAATCTACTGATAAACCCCTGAACTGCTACAGGAATCAAATAATCCTGGAGGAAGCAGAGCATCCTTTACGGCGACACTTCATAGTTTTCGGGACCAAAAACCGACACATAATCCAATTCAATAACAAGGACTCGCTGTTCTAATTGGTCAAAGAGGTAGTAAACGTAGATGTTGTTAACGCCATTTACTGCGACCTCCCTGCACTAGCTTGCATCCAACATGCCTTGGTGACCGAATTCCCAGCAACCAAGTTCTGGCATTGCAAAAATGTTCACGGACGCAAATGAACAGAAAGAAATAATTATCTGCGAACACAACCGCGCTCACAGGGCAGCCCTGGAAAATGTCAAACAAGTCCTTCAGGATTACTACTTTCCAAATATGTCCAAACTCGCTAACGAAGTGGTTGTAAGCTGCAAGACATGCACCAAAGGGAAGTACAACAGACACGCCAAGAAGCAGGAGTTGGGTATCACACCAACCCTCTCATATGCTGGCGAAATGCTGCATATAGACATATACTCTACGGATAAGAGGTTTTTTTTAACCTGCGTAGATAAATTTTCAAAATTCGCTGTAGTACAGCCATTACTCTCTAGGGCCATAGTCGATGTGCGCAGCCCCATATTACAACTATTAAATTTTTTCCCAAACATTAAAACATTATATTGTGATAATGAGGCATCTTTCAACTCGGAGACTAAAACCTCATTATTGAAAAATCAATATAACATTGACATTGTTAACGCACCCCCTCTAGACAATACATTCTGTGACAAGGCTGCCGCCCAAGCAGGCCCTGCAATCAACCAATGCCCAACAGAAATTGGCGATAATAAGTAATATTGAAAAGCACAACAGGCCAATCTAAATAGGTGCAACCCTACTAGACAAAACAGAATTTTTGAGGTAGGAGAAAAAGTATACATCAAAAATAACAAAAGGTTAGGAAATAAACTATCCCCACTGTACACAGAAGAGCGCGTACAAGCAGACATGGGAACGTCTGTCCTTATTAGAGGGAGGGTGGTCCACAAGGACAACCTTAGATAAAAATACCCCTCAACTTTTTTACCTTTTTTAATTTATTTTCTTACATATTATACCTTAGCATACTTACACAGTAGTTTTAACCTTTCGCTTTCTTACAGGATCGCGGGAATTTTATTAATAACGTTAACCATAGTTAACGCTAGAGTAACGGATATTCGAATGCTCAGTACATCTCAATTACGGATGGAATTGCGTTAGTATGGGAGCAGAGAAACTTACTTCGACATTCAAGTAATTTCTCCGAATTTTCAATTATAGTAGAAGAAACTACTAGGTTGTCCGCTTTATTCCCACAGTCTCATATGAGAAAATTGTTAGACGTCGATACCGAACACGTTAGAAGTTTATTGTCTGTTTTAAAGGATGGCCAGGAGCCTAGACTTCCTAGGCACCGCACTCAAAGTAATTGCGGGCACACCTGATGCGGCCGATTTCGATATGCTAAAAATGTCCGAGGCACGTTTAATTGAATCAAATAACCGGCAGGTTATTATAAATACTCAGACGCAGAATAAAATTAATGAATTAACAGAGGCCGTTAATAAAATTATCAAGGCAAAACAAAATAATATAGTTGACACTTCTCACCTGTACGAGGTAATTTTGGCCAGGAATAGAATACTAATAACTGAGATTCAAAACGTAATGCTTACAGTCACGCTTGCAAAAGCCAACATCATAAACCCAGCAATTTTTAATCAAAATGTTTTGAAGTCTGTATTTGTTGATCACCCCACAGAAGTCCCCATCATTAGCCTACTAGTGGCATCTAACATTAGAGTCCTTCAGTCCGATAGTATAACCCATGTGCTAATCGCATACCCTAAGATTAAAACAATTTGTAAAAAGGTCACAATTTTCCCTGTATCACTCCAACACACCATCCTGCAGTTGAAGGAGAACACAGTAGCCGAATGCAATAGCGACGTCCTAGCAGTCACCGATTGCGTGCCAACAACTTACGCGTCGTTTTGCAAACTGGCGACTCACGATACATGTGCTCGAGGCCTATACGCGGGGAGTACCGCACTATGCGAGACGCAAGCCAGTAACCTAAGCCCGATCACGTTAATAGATGACGAAGTAATAATAATCAACGAGAGCCCAGCTAAAGTCAGCACTGACGATGGCCCTGAAATAACCACCAACGGTTCGCACCTCGTCATGTTCGAGCGAGTGGCTCTCATAAATGGCACCAAATACTCCAACCAGCCATAAGGAAAACTCCGGGCATGGCGGCATCACCGTTACTCAACATCATCGGCCACGATCCCACGCTAAGCATGCCACTCCTCCAAAGAATTAACAACCAAAACTTGGAGGTCATCCAAGGACTTAAGGAGGAAGTGAAATCGGCTGGAACTACCGACACCTGGTTCGCGGTCGCCGAGGGAGCCAGTCTTCTCATCAGCTGCTCCTTCCTACTCATCATGATGCTGAGGAGGAGACGAGACGCACGGGAGATCAAACAAGCTGTTGAAAAATTCCAGATGACCGAGGACGGTCATATTTGTTAACACTGTTAAGGAGTAGTCATAAGTTGACACAGATCTTGGGTGATCATTAGGACCACCCTAGCATGTTAACACTGTTAAGGAGTAGTCATAAGTTGACACAGATATTGGGTGATCATTAGGACCACCCTAGCGTTTAGTTGCAAAATCAGCATGAACGCCTTTAGTGGCCGAGCCTGGTTCCTATTGGTGCACGGTATGGTGAGTTATGTTGATTTTGGCTTGCCGGCCGCGCATAGCTTACGTAAAGTAATATATGTTTTCAGTTTTTATCTTGATATTCAATAAAGAGCATTGGCTTGAATATAAAACTCCGGCATTGGCCGTTAACACTTATCTTATTAATTGAAATTGGTTATCGTGCCTTAAGGGCCGTTAGCAACGGAGTCAGTTATTCCCAACGTAGTCTTCCTAAAAGGAGAGAAGAGAGCCAGTGGCAACCGCCCGGCTCACTCATAAGAACAACCAGCCACGGTGGCGATTGCGTCATCACCCCCTCCCCCGGAACCAGCCACGGTGGCAACTGGAGTGTGACCCCCTACCCTCACGGACAGCGGCGAGGGACAACGTCAGGACACATTCAAAACATAATTTACATTCACTTCCATCTTCACGTCCGCTCTCTTCGGCTGCGAAGAAATAATTGCATCAAAGAAGCACGAATTGCATCAAAGAAGCTGTGTTTATTAAGATGAGTTTGATTCGACCTAAAGAATTTGGGATATGCTAGAACGATGTTCGATAGGACATGCATCACAGGAATTATGTGGTTAGGGACCGCAAATCTGGAAGCGATAGAACTGACACCTTAAAACCTTTAATTTAGCAGTAAATAAAGCTAAAAAATGTGCAAAAATAAATTTATTTTTCTCGCCACAGGTTTCTTAACGACTGAAGATAAAAGCTAATTTCAAAAACTACTCTCGCTAAAAGTTTTTTTTCGTGCAGTTTTTGTTTTAAAAACAAAAAGTAATAATATTTCCTGTTTATTTGAAAAAAATATGCACATTAATAATGGTAAAAAAATGTTAACATTTTATAAGACTAGTTTTTAGACGCACGAAAATATGAAATTATTTTATACAAATTCCTACAATTGCGCTGTTGAAAACGTAAAAACTGCAAAAAATGAGTTTACGAAAAAGCAAAAGCCGAATTAAGTAAAAAAGTGACTTTGATTTGACTGCTGCTACGAGTGCATTCCAGAACATAAGTTTAGCACTCAGTGTTGATCTGTGGGGTTAGTTCTATGTGGGAACTAACACCTTCTTCTGTAAGACGTCTACCTATGCGGTGCTTTATTATTACTGAATTTGAAAGAGTTTTCAACACCGTCGAAGGCGATTTGGCATTTTTTAGATTCCTTAGGATGTTTTCTTGCAATAAATTTTGGGAAAGTAAAAATTAGTAAGATTTGTTTTGCTAGCGCAAACAAAAGGTTTTTCTTACGTCAAAATTAGAATTGGTTTCTAAAATTCTCGATCATTAAGTTTTGAAGCTTTTAAAACTTTAAATGTTTTAAAATAATTTTGGTATTTATATTTCTTTGGGGTTTTTAAAAGTTTTACTTCCTCCTTGTCTTAAAGAAATTTAAGGTGCTTCACGTTGTAACGCCCTAAATCGAGGGCGCACAATTCCCACAAGTCGTGACGAGGATCTTTGGAGTCACCATACGAATGTCTAGTTTATTACATTACATTGTAATCTTAGTCATAGTCTTATTATTAGCTTTAATATCGGACATGAAGTCTCCGTGTTATTAATTGAAATAATAGGAACTAAGAAAACTAATTAAGCCAGTATTAATCTTGAGCCAGGACACGCACCCTAGCACAATCGATAGCGGGGAAATGGTTCAGCGAGCGCGGAAGTTCGATCTCTGATTCCTAACCTCGGGTTCTTTCGTTTTGACTTTTCGCCGAGAGTGGACGTGTGCTCGAGCGTCCCTCCGGCAAACCACTACCAACACACACACGTGATAAACGCGTCGTACCAAACTCCCTCCGGTACACCACTACCAACACACACACACGTGATAAACGCGTCGATCCGCGCAACACCGACCAGCGCACTAAACTCCTCCGGTACAACACCGACCAGCGCACTAAACTCCCACCGGTACATCACTACCGACACACACACGTGATAAACGTGTCGATCCGCGCAACACCGACCGGCGCACCAAACTACACGTAAGCAAAGGTACCCATTGTGAGGGCAGCAGCCAGGGCCCTTATTCTTAGCAATTGCTAATAAATGCCCTGAACTTAAAAACCCCGAGTGTTATTTCTACACCAACACCCCCTCCTCCTTCTCCTACCCTTTCTAGACCCAGATCAAAGCCGCGTGTTTGGTTTCGCATCCGCGCGGCGCATCTCGGCCGAGAGATGCCATCTTAGAATCCTTGTAGAATCCTCGTAGTCTGCGAGAATATCCGGAGCGTAGACACCTCGTAGACTCCGAGAATAACCGGAGTGTAGTACCCCCGTAGACTCCAAGAATATCCGGAGTGTAGTACCCTCGTAGGCTCCGAGAATAACCGGAGTGTAGTACCCTCGTAGGCTCCGACAATATCCGGAGTGTAGAACTCTCGTAGACTCCGAGAATATCCGGAGTGTAGAATCCCGTAGTCTCCGAGAATATCCGCAGTGTAGAATCCCGTTGTCTCCGAGAATATCCGGAGCGTAGGACCCCCGTAGATTCCGAGTTCACCCGGAGTAGATAAACCCCACCGTCCACGCTTGGCGGAATCTCCGTAGCCAACTCCAGTCGGAGTCATCCCAGTTCACCACCCGATCGCCCTCTCAGTACCTCGTTCCGCCACCAGAGGGCGTTCTCATTGGGACTCCTTCCAGTTCCCCACCAAGCAGTGCGATCGCTTTCTCAGTACCTCGTACTACCACCAGAGGGCGTCGCAAACAGGTTCCTCTCGGGTTTCGCGCCAAGCAGTGTAGTAGGCCCTATCGCCACCACAGGCCGCAAGGCGGCGACCTAAAGTTCATCTCGGGTCGTCAACCTCGCGGTACGATCGGATCCACTTACGGCTCCCCCGTGAGGAAGCATTCGAGACGACTGGAAACTGTGCGGAAACCTTTACGATCGGTAGCCACCATCGAATAGCACCCATCTCTAGGCGTCCTACCACCTCCCATATAAATTCCTACTACCAAAGGGTTCACCCTTCTATATACATTTCTTGTATAGGTTCTTTGGCCCCGATTGAGGTTTTACGCCGGCCAGAGAACTAGGTGACAAGTGGGGCCCGAGCAGGGACCTGATAGGGGGACAGACCAGGTGAATTACCACCTGTATGGGGAGTGCGTAGCCCCAGGACGAGTGACATAAAATAAAGATTCCGCGAAAACAATAGAAAATTAGAACAAAAGCGCCCCGACCGTGGAATATAACCTCAACGAACTAGTGAACCCGCCCGGTATCAAGCCCACGAGCTTACTCGCGATCCCGTACAGTCCAAGCGATCGAGTTTCTGTGAAAATACAAACATATAGCCCAAGAAGTCGAGTAAAGACATTAACCAACGAAGGCCATATTCCAAGACGACAACACATCAAAGACACGCTGCAAACATGGACCAATACCAGAAAATTTCCGGTGAGTCCGTTCCCCACTTGCTTAAAAATCCTGGGGTCCCCTCGCGGTGGATTTATTGCCGCTGGAAGGCCGAATTACTAGCCTTTGCTGACGAATTCGGGTTCTCCGCCAAAGGAGTTGTCGACGACTTGCGGCGAAACTTTGTCACCCTAGTTAGGGACTCTGAGCAAACCCAAGAGGTGTGGGCTCGACTCGCCGACCTAGGAAGGCAATTTAACCCACGTGCCCCGAGCCCCGTACCTTTGGGGGAAGAAAAACCTGGCCTTAGCGGCCCCGCCGCGAACATAAGCGCCGGATCAAGCCCCGGCGTTTTCTACGTAGGCCCGTCTCGAACCACCCCTAGCTTCGCTATTAGTGGTCCCTCTCCGGTGATCACTAACCGAGAAACTTTTCTGGAGCCGAGCCACGACCGGAAGCGCCGCGAGTTTGTTTGCGTCCCATAACGAATTCGTAAATGGGGCCTCCAATTCGATTGGTATTCAGACCCCTTAGCCTTCGTCGAGCAAGTCGAAAGACGGGATCGACCTAGGTTATACGAAAATGTCGCGCCAGAATACAAGATGTATATCCGACGTAGCGAGTTCCGGACCATTGGGGAACTGGCTCAGTTGGCCTCTGAGCTCGAGGAAGTCCAGAAGCGGAGCCTTGAGAGAAACAACTATAACCACGCCTCTAAAAATGCGACAGCTTACCGCCCACCCTCACAGGGTCGGACTCAACCTGCGTTCGCTGAGAGAATTCACCAAGGAAACCCACGATCGGCAGAACCCAGAGCTGCCCCGCCAGTTAGGGTTAACCGTCTGACCGCATCCGACCGTCGAATCGACGTGCGGGATGCTTGCCGGAATGGCGGCGCACCGGGACATTTCAGCCGCAATTGCCGGAATCCACGACAGTACTTCTGTTGGGACTGCGGACGACGAGACATCCGGACAGTCGAATTTTGTCGCCGCTCACAACCGGTCCCCTCGACCGGCGAAGTCCGTCGGTGCGGTTAGCCACCATCGACACCGGGGTATCTAGGAGTTTCATTAGCCAGGACATCGCCGACGTAGTCGGTCAGCCACACCAGTTTAGGGAGATTCGCACCCAGATTAATCTCGCTGACACGTCTCAATTCGAAGTAACTAGGTTACTCCTTGCGGACGTGACGCTCGCCCGGAAGTCAATTCAAGTTCCCCTGACATGCTGGAACCTTTAATCCTAGGGATAGATTTTCTCGCTTCCATCGGCACTACCCTCCGATGTGGTACGGCAAGCCTCACGCTGCTCGACGAAGACCCGGAGAATGTGAGACGATCAGACGTAATGAACCGGAGCACGACAACCAAGGCAATCAATCGGAACCTAAACCTCGACCCCGACCACGAAGACCACTCAGCCACGAAGCTACGCCTAGGACATCGAACACGCTATAAACGGAACCTCGGCTAGGCATAGCCAACCATGACATAAGACCACAGAATGACAGGGATACCAATGAGCCCGAAGAGCCGCACAGAGCTCATAAAACACATAACGCAGCAACACTCAAGGAAAACGATGAGTACAACAACACAGGAGGAAACAACAGAGTATCAACAGAGAACGACGAAGACAGGATAGCAACAGAGAACAACGACAGGGAACATCAGGAAGATCACAACCAGGAGAATACCAATGAGCCCGAAGAGCAGCACAGAGCCCATAATACACATAACGCAGCAACACGCAAGGAAAACGACGAGAACAACAACACAGGAGGAAACAACAGAGTATCAACAGAGAACGACGAAGACAGGATAGCAACAGAGAACAACGACAGGGAACATCAGGAAGATGACAACCAGGAGAAACACGCTGAGAATACGCGAGGGATACCCGACAAGGACACCGAGACCCAGGGGTATCAAATAATCAATCAGGAGTACAAGGAACACTGCTCCGCAGGTCCAAGCGTTCCTTAGCGAACAGCTAACACGATTTGAAGGAATGCGGGAGTAGCAAACATAGCGGAGCACCGGATCACCATGAGGGACGACCGGCCGATTTAACAACGCTATTTCCCAAAGAACCCTGCCATGCAGGGGATCATAGACGAACAAGTGGACGCGTTGCTGGAGCAGGGATGTATCGCACCGTCGCGTAGCCCGCACAGTGCCCCTTTAGTTCTGATCCGGAAGAAAACCGACAATTAAACCCAAAATGCATCCCGGACGCATATCCGTTGCCGCGTATTAACCACATCTTAGAGCGACTGAGAAACGCAAAATACATTTCGACCCTGGATCTGCGCAACGGATACTGGCAGATACCCATGGCCAAGGACAGCCGGGCATGTACTGCATTTACGGTACACGGACGAGGCCTATTTCAGTGGCGAAAGGCAATGGTTTGCATTCGGCCCCGGCAACATTTCAGAGTGCTCTAGATAGCGTGATCGGGCCAGACCTCGACCCTTACGCGTTCGACTACTTCGACGACATTATTGTCATCGGAGCCAGCCTAGGAGAACACATGGACAATCTGCGCAAAGGCTTTGAACGATTGAGGAGAGCCAACCTGCGCATCAATCAGGGAAAATGCTCATTCTTCAAGAGGAAAATGGCCTACCTCGGACAAGTGATCAGTGACCAGGGCATCCACACCGATCCGGACAAGGTAGCCGCCGTACGAAACCTGAGCCCTCCCACGAGCTTACGGGAGCTGAGGAGATGCCTCGGAATGGCCTCACGGTACCGGCGATTCGTGCCCAACTTCGCCTCAGTGGTCCAGCCCATGACGAACCTGCTGAGCAAAAACCAACGGTGGAAGTGGGAGCCGGAGCAATTGAGTGCCTTAGCTCTCCTCCAAAATTTACTGACAGACGCACCCGTGCTGGCATGCCCAGATTTCTCCGTCAAGATGACACTCCACACTGACGCCAGCAACTACGGACTCGGGGGAGTACTAACCCAGGAGATTGACGGCCAGGAACGAGTCATTGCCTACGTCAGCCGCAAGCTCGATGCGTAAGGAAGACCATCATCAGGATCTCGCAGAAGTACTACTGGCCAGGGATGTTTAGCGATGTGCGAAGATACGTACGTCAATGTATCCCGTGCCAGAAATACAAGTCAGAACAGCGACAACAAGCCGGAAAGATGCTAACAAGACAGGTCAGCGAACCCTTTGGCATACTGTGTGCGGATTTCGTCGGACCGCTGCCTTGCTCCAAAGAGGGGAATACCACACTCCTCGTCTTTTTCGACACCTTGACCAAGTGGGTCAAGCTGATACCCCGACGAAAGGCAACCACGGCGACTCTGATACGAGCCTTCCGCGAACGGATCATCAGCCACTTCGGAGCCCCGAGGAAGCTGGTGTGTGATAACGGTTCACAGTTCACCAGCAAGGCGTACAAGGACTTCCTTAAGGAAACGGGAGTGGAACCCCAATTCACCGCCCCATTCTGCCCACGAGAGAATCCGAACGAGCGCGCGAATCGCACAGTCAAGACGATGATCGCCCAGTACGTGGAGAATGGACAGAACACCTGGGACAGTTTGCTACCAAAACTGTCACTCGCAATCAACACCAGTGTCTCGGAATCGACCGGGTATAGCCCAGCCTTTGTCCTACAAGCTCGAGAACCACGGCTACCCGGATCCTGGTACGACAGCGTGATCCCCGGAACAGCAACATCGCCCTAGAGCCCATTGCCGAGAGCGGAGCGCTTGAAGGAGGTCTTTCAGATCGTGCAGAACAACCTACAAAAAGCAAGCCGAGAACAGGGGAGGCATTATAACATGCGTCGTCGAACCTGGAAGCCCGAAATGGGATCACTGGTCATCGTGCGGCAAAGCCATCTGTCGAAAGCAATATAAGGGTTCGCAGCGAAGGTAGCCCCGAAGTTTGACGGACCGTATAAATGGTCGCTTTCCCTTCGCCTAACGTCGCCCGAATCCGGCTACCCGGCCAGCGGAAGGGGCGACTTGCAAATATTGGAGACTTAAAAGCGTTCCATTATTCTTCCACAGGTAACACCGATGATGAAGACAGCGAAACCACCGGCGACCAACCCGGACAGTCCCAAAGAGGTCAACCGACCGACACTAGCAACGGGGGGTGATCATAAGTACCCCAATCTTCCTTTGTGACCTTAAGAATGAAGTTAGGAGATTCTTTCGCTGCTGCCCAGTTATCCCTTTTGCTAAGTATCAATAGAACTAAGCCAGTTTAGTTACTTCTTCAACAGATCGAACGGGCGGACATGGAGGCGATGGTACTGTCGCCCGGCGACAGCGATGGGGAGTCTGAACCCAGTTCCCGGGGTAACCGCCAGTCGACGACCACACGAGACCCTCGGTTACGTCCGGGAACGGCGGGGGTACTACACTCCGGATATTCTCGGAGTCTACGAGGGTACTACACTCCGGATATTCTCGAATCCTACGAGGATTCTACAAGGATTCTAAGGTGGGAGCTCTCGGCCGAGATGCGCCGCGCGGATGGGAAACCAAACACGCGTCGTTGATCTGGGTCGAGAAAGGGTAGGAAAAGGACGGGGGGTGTAGCGGTAGAAATAACACACGGGGTTTTTAAGTTCAGGGCTTTTATTAGCAATTGCTAAGAA
Organism: Drosophila prolongata; assembly: GCA_036346975.1. Classification (NCBI taxonomy): domain Eukaryota; kingdom Metazoa; phylum Arthropoda; class Insecta; order Diptera; family Drosophilidae; genus Drosophila; species Drosophila prolongata. Next base: position 4,147,513 of record JAYMZC010000320.1, read on the forward strand.
TAAAGGCCCTGGCTGCTGCCCTCACAATGGGTACCTTTGCTTACGTGTAGTTTGGTGCGCTGGTCAGTGTTGCGCGGATCGACGCGTTTATCACGTGTGTGTGTCGGTAGTGATGTACCGGTGGGAGTTTAGTGCGCTGGTCGGTGTTGTACCGGAGGAGTTTAGTGCGCTGGTCGGTGTTGCGCGGATCGACGCGTTTATCACGTGTGTGTGTGTTGGTAGTGGTGTACCGGAGGGAGTTTGGTACGACGCGTTTATCACGTGTGTGTGTTGGTAGTGGTTTGCCGGAGGGACGCTCGAGCACACGTCTACTTTCGGCGAGAAGTCAAAACGAAAGAGTAAGACTATGACTAAGATTACAATGTAATGTAAAAACTAGATATTCGTATTGGAGTCACCCCAATGATCCTCGTCACGACTCGTGGGATTTGTGCGCCCTCGATTTAGGACGTTACAACATTGCTCAATCTGCTCCCTATGCAGATAATACTATTACTCGAGGCCCAACATTCGAAAATCCAAAAATTTAAGCAAAAAACTTGTAAATTTAATATAATTTTCGAGACAAATAAATAAATACATTTTAATTTATTTCTAATATAAGTACAAACTTCTAAGAATGTGTTTTTATTAATATTATTTTGTTAAGGAATAAGAATTTTATGAACTGACAGCATGTCTAATTAAAGCACGGAAGCCACCAACTCCCATTTGAATTTGTTCAATTGTACGAAATCATATAGCAGCGATTAACAACAAAATGTTGTCTGCACATATTATATCTATATATATAAATCTATCACTAAGAAGACTAGGAATCAACGCACAGCCAAATCCACTGGTTAACAATATTAATATGTATTTTTATTACATTCTAATAATTTTAAACTGATTTGCTAAGATTTATTGGGGCTTCCCAAGTGGCACCAATCGCTTCCAATTGGAAAAAAGTCAATTTTCTTTTCAAAAATTCTGGACGCTAAACCGTTTAACCAATCGAATCCGTGCTTTCGACAAAAAATAGTTTAAGACATTATAAATGTTTAAATTTGACCGCTTAGATTTAAGGCTTTTTACTATTTTTAACACACGTTCTAAAATTACGATTTAGACAAAAATCTCTTCAAACGTTAAAAATGGCACTTCTAAACTGAGTATCAAAAATTCCTAATGCCTACTCTTTGCCTAATTAATAGGAAAATGTTTTTGCATAACCGTGTATTTTGGTGTATAACCGTATGTGAGCAATAATATTATTATTTTAGTTCGCCTTTCTCGGAATTATAATTTTTTCTATTGAATGTGCAAATTTGTTGATATCTCTGATGTTAACTTAAAAATTTTGTGAGTTATGCCAGTTAGTTTCGTTTTTTACTATTCTTAATTAGTAGTCATAAATGATTTACATTTAAATGAATATTTGGTTATTTTTTAATTATGTGCAGTTGTGATGCTAATTGGTGCATAATTGCATTTTGTACATATATAAATGCGTTTTTGTGGTTTTTAATCGTATTATTCGATATTAACATTGCATAAATTGCACTATTTAAAAAATATTGTCTTAATATTTAAGAGCTTCCTGTATTCGCAAGCGAATTCAATTATTCAATTCAACTTCTTTAACCTATTGTGTTCTATAACCTTTTATGTAGTTTTGATTTAAGCTTTCAAATCAAAAACACTTATGAAAAAATAGACATTTTTATATGTGCCATGAAAACTAAGTCAAAACTTACAACTTGACAAAATGTATTTAAATATTATAATATTATTGTAATTTAAATTTAAGCGCGCTTAATATTCAATTTTTGGGTGTTCCAGTCTTTAAAACGCTCTCCTGAAAAGTTGCTATTTCAAAGTCGGTGTACACGATCCTGCAAAATCTATCGGACTGATCCTTTTGAGATTTTAGACAGTATTTCTCTACTAAATTCATCAGGTAACGCTGTCGAGTTTTTTTTTTTAATTTATTATTTTTAGAGTAATAAATATATATTTTGTGCGAAAATCGGGGTTTTTGATTTTCAAGTGCCTTAAAAAATGGACAAAAAAATAAAAACTCGACCGCGTTACCTGAGGAATCTTGTCCTTTAACTAATGCTATTCGATTTTTTAATTTCAAATGATTCTGTGACCAGTTATCGTGTAGACCGCAAAAAGTGTTTTCTTCGAATCACCGCCTGTATCTCACCCAATATTTTTGGATGCCGTGGAGTGGCGGACGAGGGCCGAGGAGCGGCTGAGGAGTGTCGTGGGGTGGCAACGGATCTCTGCGACCGCCGTGCCGCCGGGCGGGACTGCCGTGATGACATTGGTGGTTCCGAGAGATGTAGAAGAGTGTGGTGATCCTGGCCGCACGTTTTGGAGCGATCACCTCGTCGACATGCTCCGTCGGAGTGCTCGTGGGCCAAACAGCAGTGGCAGTACCGGTTGGCAAGGACAGCCCCGAGCCTCTTCACGGCACTCAGACGACACTTCCGAAGTGGATGGATCCCGCTACGGACTCGGCAACGGTAGGATTGTATACCTCGAGTTCGTCTGTGTTCCAATGCGATGGCGCTGCGCGGACGTGAAGACATCGTATGAGATCTGATTGCCGGAATAGGACAAATGAAAAATTTGGATCAGTACTGATAAGAACTGCGAATTGGAACTAGGGGTTGGAACTATTAATTGACGCTTCGAATCGGAGTGATGAACTGGAACACCGGAGTGAAGGGTCGACTGGTTATTGCGGGCAGACGGACTCTTCCATTAGAAGAAGGACGACTTTCGCTATGGGACGCTTAATGAGTACCCGCGGATGTCGACCACACGAACATGGCCATCGGATCCTGGAAACACCGCGTCGATTCTGCCTAATCCCCACTCATTAGACGGAAGGTTGTCTTCACGGAGATTTCTTGTAGGGGTTCGCCACTTATTCCGCTTATGGAGTTTCTTGAGGTACTCCTCCTTCCATCGCAGACGAAATTGTTGATGAAGAGCCTTCAGGTGTTGCCAGCGGTTTATAATAGATGTAGTGTCCCCCTCCATCTCGGGTTCGACCATGGCGAGGAGGGGCCCTCCAACAAGAAAGTGCCCAGGCGTAAGTGCCAACAGGTCAGTGGGGTCTTCGGAGATCGGCGCGAGCGGACGCGAATTCAGGCATGCTTCGATCCTAGCTAGAAGCGTGGACAGCTCTTCGAATGTATATTTTCGCGTCGCCGTAGACTTGTAGAACAGGGTCTTGAAGCTCTTAACACCTGCTTCCCACAAACCTCCCATGTGGGGTGCTCCCGGAGGAATGAATTGCCAGAGCAGCTGCTGGTGACTATAGGCACCTGTCACAGCTTCTTTGAGAGCTTGAAGAAACTCGTGGGAGAGTAGGGCAGCCGCACCCACAAAGGTCTTCCCATTGTCCGACTAAAATTGACGGGGGCATCCGCTACGAGCGTAGGCGGCGAGAAACTGCTCAGTCGTAAGGTCGGAAGTAGGCTCTAAATGGATGGCCTTAGTGGCGAAGCACACGAACACAAACACATACCCTTTTGTAATGAGGCAGGCTTGTCCCGTGCAGTTTTTGATGTCGAAGGGACCGGCATAGTCCACACCGGTATAAGTGAAAGGACGCGAGATGGACGTTCGTTCTTTGGGTAAGTCTCCCATCAGTTGCGTTTGCAACCTCTTTTTGTGGATGATGCAGACCTTGTATGAATATATGACGGACTTGACCAAATTCCTCACCCTCGGGATCCAGAACTTGGAACGGATCAGACGGACCCCTACAAGAAATTGCAACGGTGCAGCGTTACGCGATGCGTAAAATGGACGAGGAGTCGAGACAGATGGCATTCGTTTGGAAGGATAACAGAATGCCGTTCATCATACTGGAGAAGTTCGGAGGCCGTGACTCTGCCGCATGCTCTAATGAGCCCTTGGGAATCAATGAACGGGTTCAGGTTGTGGACAAGGCTGGATGCTGGCACTGGCCGTCTTTTGCTTAAGCAGCCAATCTCAAGGGCAAAGTGCCTGCGTTGCGTGACGGAAATCAGGAGACGCTCGGCCGACGCAATTTCAGGAGCTGTCAAGGGATCCTCAAACGGAGAAATGAGCTTTCGCGAGCGCTGGATGAACCAATGAGCGTAAGCGAGGACTCGCAGTGTCGAGTGTGGAAAAACGCTCAAGAATGTCTTCAGGGGGGGCCATCTCAACATGGACTTTGACTGCTCGCTTCTCGAGTTCAGTCACAGGGGGGTCATAGCCTTGAGTGGACCACTCGCAGCGAGGCCACTGCAGCCAGGCAGGACTATGCCACCACAGCTGGCTGTCCGCAAGGTATTGAAGCGCCACCCCCCGGCTAGCGAGATCTGCCCGATTATGCTCGGAGCGGGCGTGTGCCCATTTCTCCACCTCGGTGAGCTGGGTGATCTTGGTCACACGATTTGCCACGAACGTTGCCCAGTGGCACGCTGGCTTGTGCAACCAGGCGAGAACAATCGTAGAGTCCGTCCAACAGTGCAGGGCGGACGCCTGCCCGGGCATCTTCGGAAGAACGGCGTTGTCCATTTCGGACAATAACAAGGCTCCGCACAACTCGAGCAGCGGGAGCGACACCGTTTTAAAAGTTTTTTACTTTTTTTACAGCCGCGTCTTTGCCGTGAGCAACTTCACCATTACCGCGGACCCAGCTAGATGGCTGCGCCGTACGCCTTCTGCGAGACGTCGCAGAACCCATGATGCTCAATTTTCAAATGTGGTCGGAAAGCGACCCATCGGGGAATGTGGATCTGATCGAGAGCGGAGTAATCTTCCAGGAAGTTAACCCATCTTTGGCAAAAATCTCGAGGGAGGGCATCGTCCCATCCTAGATTTTGGAGCCAAATGTCCTGCATGAACATTTTTGCTCGGACTATGAAGGGGGCGAGCCAGCCCGCTGGATCAAATAGTTTGGCTATTTGGGATGGGACTTGACGCTTTGTGAACGTTGAACCTAAGGTCAATTCGGGCGGAATGAAGAAAAACTTGTCAGACGTCGCCTTCCACCGCACTCCGAGAGTTTTAGCCGTGCTCTCTGCGTCGATTTGAAGGAAGTCCGCGCGAAGGAGATGGTCACTCTGGATGTTGGCCAAAATCGCCTTGCTATTGGAATATCTAATAGGGAATCCTGCTGAATCCAGGGCCCCCTGGAGCTCGCGGATAGCCGCTTGCGCTTCGGTTTTGGAGTTTGCCCCCGCGAGTACGTCGTCGACGTACATGTACTGTCGGATAATCCGACTCGCCTGCGGATACCTCGACTCTTCGTCGTGGGCGAGCTGTTGCAGGACACGGATCGCTAGGAACGGGGCGCTAAGTGACCTAATTCATTGTGATGTTTGTATAATATCTTTTCCTCCATTTCTTCTGGCACACAGAATAATAATTTTCTATCTTTTGATTTTCTATAAATAACTTCATTCCTCATCTCAAACATTTTACCTTCCTCTTTTTCTAATTTTTTCCTAACATCTTTTAAATTTTCATCTTTCGCTTGACAAATAATTATATACTACTAGTATATTCGTATTCCTACTTAACGCGTCTACGTGTTGCATAAGTTTACCCGATTTATGAACTAACTCAAAGTCATACTCAAGCAATTCTAATGCCCATCGTGCAATTCGAGGGTTCAACTCAATCCTATTTAATGTTAACTTCAGTGAGTTACAATCAGTAACTATTCTAAATCGTCTACCTTGCACATAAATTCTGAATCTTCTTAGAGCATAAATTATCGATAACGTTTCCTCTTTTCTTTGTAGAAGAACCGCTCAAAAACCTTGTGCGCTTGCATCTGTATGCAATTCTATCTCACCTTTGTAATAATATAATCCTAACACTGGAGCCTCAACTATCATGTCCACTTATCATGTCTGCAAAAATTGTATTAATAAATCGTTGAAACACCGCCGGAGCATTTTTTAGCCCCATTGGCATCCGCATAAATTCAAATTGCCCTAATGCCGTCATAAATTGAATCACTGTCCACGAACACATGAAAGTAGCCATGTTTTAAATCTAATTTCGAAAATATTGTTTTATTTACCAAGGTGTCTAAAAAATCGTCGATTAAAGGTAAAGGATAATTATCTTTAGCCATTGTCTTATTAAGCTTTCGATAATCCACACATAGTCATAGGTCACCTGGTTTCTTTTTTACTCACACTATTGGCGATGCATATTCCAATTGACTTGGTCTTATAATTCCCTCATTTAAGTATTCATCTAATATAACCTTTAATTTTTCTTTTTCTGTATAAGCTAAACGTCTGGGCGAACAACTAAAAGGTTTAGAATCCACTAATCTTAATTTTATTTCACATCTAACTTCTGGTTCCTTTGGCCTTTCTTTATTTACATTAAAACTTTCTACCATTCTAACAAACTGACACCTAACATTGTAATTCACTTGATTGCCAATTTTATAATCTGGACTTTCGTGAATGAAAATGTATTTTATTTAAATTCTTCTTAACATAACATAATATTTTTCCATCCGTTTCTAGGTAACTTTTATTTAATTCATGATATAAACTTAAAACTGGTAATTTGCAAACATTTTCTGGTACTTTGGATATTTGAATAAATGAAATATGGCTTCCTGTATCTATAAGGCATTCTGTAATTAACATGGTATTAGAATTGTTCATAAAATTAATTTCAAAGTATCTTACATAATTGTTATTGCCACCCGGCTTATTTTTGTTCTTCACGCATGTAGCCACAAAATGTCCCATCTCGCCGAACGCATAGCACGACCCTTTCTCCCGTTTCGACTTCCTGCATTCGGATGCCCAGTGTCCTTTGGCAATGCAATTAAAACAGCGCGTCTCTTTGTTGTCCTTGAAGTTTACTACTGCCGTCGTCCTTCCAACTCTAAGTAATTTGGGCAAGCTAACATTCGCAAATGCTCGCTTTATGTGCCCAACATCTACAAAGCATTGAATGTGCGCCTGATTACGCAGCCCTTGATTTGGGATTCCTTCGATAATGCAGCCAAACATTTCTTCTGCATCCATATTAATGCCCTGAGCAAGCATTTTTTTGTCATCAGCATAACTCCCGAAAGTCTCGTTAGTACTCCATTTGCGATTCTCAAATTTGCGACTTATCTCCAGCTTCGATGTTTTTTCGGCAAACATTGAGATCAGTTCGGCAGTTAAATCCTCCAGTGGTAACAAGACACGCCCTGCATTTGCGTGCAACTAAACATTAGCTTTTTCGTCTATCTTGCTTACCATCAACAGTTTGATGTAGTGTCCGGTTATGCCATAGATGCTTGCGATCTGAGTGATCCACTTGCTTGCACACGATTCACCAGCAAACTCACTTAATTTTTTTTTTTTTTTTTTTCGCGCGGAGTCTCACGGCCCACATACCCGCCCAACCGACCGAGGGGCGCAGCCGTGTATCGTACGGCACGATTCGCGATAAGATAGACGCGAGATAGGAAAATAAAGGTAAAGGTCCGGGGAAAAAAGTAATAGTTAGATCAATCTTGTGCCAATGAAGCAAGTATCAATCGTTTTAGGAGCGGCAGAGAGTCAAGATTTGATATTACAGGAAAAAGTCTATTATAGTCAGAACATAATACTCTGAAAGGCTCATGCAAGGCATAGTTAGATCTACAATGATTTAAAATTAGGGGAATATAATTTCTAGTTAATCTACTTGGCACAGAAAAGTTTAGCCGACTTAACAAGTCGGGACAGTCAATATCACCATGTATTAGGTTATAAATAAAGATAGGACCAAGCATCGTTCTACGGTTGGCTAGGGATGGTAAATTAATCAAAAGAAGTCTACTAGAATAAGAAGGTAAGATAAGATTTGCATCCCAGTTTAGGCGCCGTAAAGCAAAAAGAAGGAAGTTTTTTTGTACAGATTCAATACGACCAATATGTATCAAATAAGGATCATCGAATTCTTTTGACCACCTTTTAATAAATCCAAGCACTCCTCTGGCTTTATTAACCATGGACGAAATGTGATTAGAAAATTTTAGTTTAGGGTCCAAGAGAACGCCAAGATCGTTTACAAGAGTTATTCTATCCAAAGAGCTGCCACTTAACGTGTAAGTCGGATTTATCGGATTGGCCCGATAAAAAGTCATCAGCTTGCGCTTGGAACCGTTTAAATTTAGTAAATTATCTGGGCACCAGTTTTGAAAATTATCTAGATCGGATTGCAAATGCAAATGGCAGGAAATGTCCTTATACTGCAGGCACAACTTAACATCATCTGCGTACATAAGTACGCGAGAATGACTTATAATTGATGGAAGATCGTTAATAAATAATGTAAAAAGTAACGGACCCAGATGGCTCCCTTGTGGGACACCGGAGGTAACACGGAGAATTTCAGAAATTGAATTTTTAAAAAGGACCCTTTGTGACCTGCCATTTAGATAACTTGAAATCCATTTAAGCAGATCAACTGGAAAACCTAAAAGGTCAAGTTTTTGAATGAGAAGTAAGTGATTTACAGAGTCAAATGCTTTACTAAAGTCACTGTAAATGACGTCTGTTTGAAAACTACTATTGAAGCCTTTTATCACAAATGAAGTGAGCTCTAGAAGGTTTGAGATTGTGGATCTACGTTTTATAAATCCGTGTTGACACGGAGAAAGGCTTGATCTGCAAAGGTGCTGCAAATGAGGAGTAATAATTTTTTCAAAAAGCTTAGGAAGAGCTGACAACTTAGAAATACCTCTGTAGTTACTGGCTTCTAACTTGTTACCTTTTTTGAAAAGAGGAATAACAAATGATTCCTTCCAAATATTTGGGAATTGTGACGTTTCTAGAGATAAGGTAAACAACTTGTGAAGAGGTTTGCACAGGGCCTTAGCGCAATACCTAAGCACGCACCCAGGAATACCATCGGGCCCTGGCGAATAAACAGGCTTAATACGAAGAAGATCCAAAAGAAGAGAGCTTTCTGTTAAAGTGGGACAGCATTTGAGGTTTGACTTGGACATGGTGTAAGAATAAGACTGTGATGAATAATCTAAAGTAGAGTAAGTCGTTTGAAAAAATTGGGCTAATAAATCGGCTAATGCCTGATCTGTGGTTGCCCTCATGTTTTCGAACGACAGCGAGGAAGGAAAAGAATTAGTTTTACGCTTGGTGTTAACAAAATTATAAAACTGTTTCGGGTCCTGAGAGAACTGGACCTTACAACGGTTTAAGTAACTATTATAACACTGAGCATTAAGCACGGTAAATCTTGACCGAGCACTTAAATATCTAGTAAAAACAGATTGAGAACCGGTATTTTTATATTTCCTAAAATGTCTGGACGTTACGTTTCTTAAGTGTGTCAACTCTTTGCTAAATCAAGGTGATTTATTGGAAATTGACGGATAGGACCACGGAACACAGGAATTAAAAAATGAGTTTATTGCAGTGTAAAAAACATTAACTGCATCGGACATATTAATGCATAAGTAAAGATCAGACCAATAATTAAAGCCAGAAATAAAATTATTTAGCCTCAGAAAGTCTGCCTTGCGAAAACAATGCATTCCTTTGGATTTTTCTGATTTTTCTTCTATAACTCTGCCCGTATCAAATAAAAGTTCGATTGTTGGGTGATATGGATCTTCAGGTTGCGTGGGTGGTGCTACTCTGGACAGAAACACACCTGCAGGATTTGATACAAAACACAAATCAAGTAGGCGACCTAATGAATTTCGAACAAGGTTTACTTGAGATAGAGATATGTCAAGCAGGCCATCAATAAAATCATGCTGTGCTATAGGTAGTAAGACATTCGATCCGTCCTCAGTGGACCAAGTAACTCCAGGTATATTAAAATCACCTAGAACTATCATCTGATCCCTATCGGAAAGCTTATTTGCAACGGACTTAATAACGGATAGGTGATTTAAATAATCAGGAAGTTCAGACAACGGCGGAATATATGAGCAAGTTATGTATATAAAGTTACCAGGAAGCGATAACTTTGCACAAATAAATTCAATGGTATTGAATTCATCAAAAAATAACTCCGCAGACGGGAGGTTTGAATAAACTCCAATTAAGACTCCACCTCCTCGTCTAGAGGGACGGTCATACCTATATATTGTGTACTTACCTGGAAAAACTTCGGAGCTAAAGATCTCCGGCTTTAACCAGGTTTCTGTGAACACAATAATATGAGATGCAAAGGAAAGGCTATCAGAATACAATTTAGTGAGTTTGCTACGCAAACCTCTTGCATTCTGATAGGAAAGAAGGAGATTAGAAGTTAGTTTTTTGAAATTGGTACACTGCTTTGGCCTCGACTAGGAAGTTTTACTCCCACGGGCCCCTTCTTCTTTATCTTAGCCTCGAACTCTTTTACAACCATATTATCCGGCCAAAAGTCGCCCGAGCATATGGCTTCAAAAAGCTCGTTAGGGACAGTTATCTTGAAAGATGAAATGTCTCTAGTATAAGAAAACTTAAACTTTTCCACCTTTACACTATTACAATCGGCTTTAGTTTTGTCTTGTATATAAGACAATACATCAGAAGATGTTTGATCAGGGGAAAGCCGAGAAACGAAAATTTGTTTCTTTAGTGGAACCACTAAAAGGGATTTTGGTGGAGCAGACATTGTTTCTGCAAAACCAACTTGAGCCGGTTGTCCGGACTCAGTAGTCCCTTGTGGTGGAAATGCTACAATCTGAGAGATAGGTGGATCCACTAATTGACAAACCACTACGGACAAATCGGAATTCTTAGAAGTCCCTGGTCGCATGCATTCTGTAACGGATTGTTCGGATACCGAATCTTTTTTAGCTGCTGATCTTAGCAACATTTCAGGGTTTGCTGCAATCAGCTGCTGATCCGCCGGAATGCTCTGTTGTTCTTTTGTTTTCGGTTGCGGGGTGTTCCCCTTTTGCTCCTTACCACCAGCGGCCTTTTTGCGCTTAGGGGACTCTTCTAATAGCTTACGACTATTAAACTGCGAGTCCAGCGCAGAGAGGAGATCATCAGCTCGGCGAAAACTATCTCTAGCCACTCCGAAACAGCTAATCAGCCCCATCAGGCCGCCTTTAGTTTGGCGCATGAACGATTTCATCTCGTTCGCAACCTCGACACAAGCGTCACAACAAAACTGCAAATTGGGCCCCATTGAAAGGTCATCACTTGTCCGGCCAGTAAACCCGGCGCACTTGGTGTGCACCATATTTTCACACAGCCAGCAAGTCATATTAGACTGGTCAGCCCTGATTACGAGGCTGCATTTTTTGCAGAAGCAGACTAAATTTTTATTATTCATTTTATTTATTTACCACTGTACCAAGAAAGCGAATTGAAATTTATAAGCGAGCAGTTATAAGTACCGCAAGAGCGCAGAAACTGCACGCTTAGAACTTTCAAAGCAAGGAGAGCAAAAGAGCGGGAGCGTAAATAAGTTAAAGTGCATGCACAAAAGAGAAACGGCGGGGATATAAGAAAAGAAAACACAGATAAGAATTACGAAAAACAAAAACAATTTATTAGTATTAAATACAAAGTGCACTCGCGAAGCGAACAGAGTTTAAATTTATGTTTTAATAAACCCGAAGAGAATTAAAATTGTTTTGATAAAACCCACCGATGGGAATAAACGAAAACAAAATGCAAAATTCGATGCGCAGAAAAAAAAACACGACCGTTCACTTTGAAAGTCAAAGACGATTTCCAATACTTTCATTGCCATTCCCAACGAAATATGAATACTCTGATTGAAATTGCTCTCCATCTTTTCTTTCGCGACGTTGACCTTTTTCACAACACGCACGCTGCTTATTGCGTCGTTGAGTCTCTCGCCAGCTTGGTTTTGCATGTTGTCTTCTGTATAGTTTTGATTCTTGCCTCCGCCTTCCTTCTGTTCGCCGCCTTTTTCGTTCTCTTCAGCAACTTCGCCTTCGCTTTCTCCATCTTCGCCGTTACTTTCATCGCCTTCTTCATCATAATCCGCGATGCCGCCGTCTTTGTCGTTACCTTTGTCGCCGTCTTCTTCTTGATCATTTTCGTTGCCGCCGACTTCTTGGAAATTTTCGATGTCGCCGTCTTCGTGGAAATTTCCGATGCCGCCGTCTTCTCCATTACTTTTGTCGTTCTCTTTTTGCATTTCGTCAATTTTATTGCGTATTTCGGTCGGTAATTTGTTTAGACGTAAAATTAGTTCTCGTTTTGTACCAGTCGTTAATAACTTTAATACCCTCAACCACTTTTTTAATTATTTAATATCCATTTTGGTTTGTTGGGTTTTTACTTCTTAGCTCCTTTTTTTAAATTTATTTGGATTGTGATCGGCCCACTTCTGATTTTGCAGGGATATGATATGATATCCCCAAAGATATAATTTAACACCGTTCAATATATAATTTAATAGTTAATAGCTTTTATTTAGTTTTAAGTCCTGGTCACAATCACTGCTGGCTATCAACTGATCTCGCTCTCCGCTCAGAACTCGCACCAACCCCCAACTCTCTGATAGTTTGAGAGCGATGAGAGCAAAAGAGAGAGAGAGAACCCAGTGAGAGCAAGCTCTACAATAATAATACAGTAGCTTATACATATTAATAGGTAGCAATCCTGCTACAATCGTGAGGTCGGATTGTAAGATCGGGCCCGCGTAAAGTATGTCATTCAAACTGGTCCCGTTTGCGGAAGGGCTAAAGGCGTTGAAAACCACCCGCACTTTAGTGGTTGTGCTCTCGGGCCCCGGACACTTCGTGTGCCTTCGGGTTTTTTTTCGCTCTCGTTCTAATTCTCATTTTGACGCTCGCTTGCTCATTACTCGAGTTCGGTCGTTCAGTCGCAGAGACGCGCATTTTGAAGAAGGTTGCCCTGCGCTTGAATTGGGCTTTGTATGAATGCGTGTTCATGCATTCTCATACAGGGGTGCATGTGTGCGATCATTTCAATTCGATGCAGCAAGAATAATTTGTCTTTTGCTACTTTTCAGACTTGGTACCCTAACAATATGGACGTATTCACTATTGGGTTAATGATAAAAATAAGAATATTATATGTTATAGTATATTTTTTAATATTTTAGCATATATTTCATCTTGGCTTACAAATTCAAATCAGTGGTAGCAGAAAAATGTTTTGCATATATGTATGTATTCCAAATAATATAAATCAATCTAATGAGATAGGAACAGGGCACATCGCAGTCGGTGTCTGCGCTTAGTGGTTCAGAAAACTTCAAACCAAATCAGCTTTGGTTGTTGTTCTGCGAGCGGATGGTGCCTGCATACCCTACCGACGATTGAATTTTAGGGGTGGGGACAGAAAGAAGAACGTTGTTTAGGACACTTGTTTTGAGTGTTATGTTTAATGATAATTAATTTTATAATTTTTTTTTTATATTAAAAATCATTAAAAGTTTACTTCTTGATTTAAAATAGTAATATAAATTTAAGAAAATCACCTCGAATATTTTTTGTCTGTACTTTATAGTGGTTAAACAATTTGTTATTTTCCAAGATTAAAATTATAAAATTATTATATGTAAAATGTAAAATTATTATATGTATATATTAGGTTGTCAAAAAAGTCTTGCGGTATTTTAGCTAGTTGGCGCTGAAAGCGCGTAGTTCTTGTTTTATTCGTCGCATCAGGTCATACTATACCTTTTTGGAAAGCTCATTTCACGCGCTAACACGTGTTTGATTGATTGTCTTTTCTTTTAAGTCGTTCGTTAGTTATAGCGTCGCAATCATGGAGCAAAATAAAGAGAAAATACGGCATATTTTACAGTACTACTACGATAAAGGCAAAAATGCATCTCGCCAATAAAATTTGTGCAGTTTATGGACCCGATACAGTTTCCATTTCCACCGCACAACGATGGTTTCAACGTTTTCGTTCTGGTGTAGAGGTGGTCGAAGATGCGCCACGCTCCGGAAGGCCTGTCGTCGAAAATTGCGATAAAATCGCTGAATTGGTCGAAAGAGACCGGCATAGTAGCAGCCGTAGCATCAGTCAAGAGCTGGGCATGAGTCATCAAACCGTTATTAACCATTTGAAGAAGCTTGGAGTCACTAAGAAGCTCGATGTATGGGTGCCACACGAATTGACGGGAAAAAACATCTTTGACCGTATCGACGCATGCGAATCGCTTCTAAATCGCAACAAAATCGACCCGTTTTTGAAGAGTATGGTGACTGGCGATGAAAAGTGGGTCACTTACGATAACGTAAGGCGCAAACGGTCGTGGTCGAAAAGCGGTGAAGCGGCCCAGACGGTGGCCAAGCCTGGATTGACGGCCAGGAAGGTTCTTCTGTGTGTTTGGTGGGATTGGCAGGGAATAATCCACTATGAGCTGCTCCCCTATGGCCAAACGCTCAATTCGGACCTGTACTGCCAACAACTGGACCGCTTGAAGACAGCACTCATGCAGAAGAGGCCATCTTTGATCAACAGAGGCCGAATTGTCTTCCACCAGGACAACGCCAGGCCACACACATCTTTAGTGACGCGCCAGAAGCTCCGGGAGCTCGGATGGGAGGTTCTTTTGCATCCACCGTATAGTCCGGATCCCGCACCAAGTGATTACCACCTGTTTCTGTCCATGGCGAACGCGCTTGGTAGTCTGAAGTTGGCCACAAGAGAGTCCTGTGAAAATTGGCTCTCCGAGTTTTTTGCCAATAGGGAAGCGAGCTTCTATGAGAGGGGCATTATGAAGTTGGCATCTCGTTGGGAACGCGTCATCGAACAAAACGGCGCATATTTGACTTGAATCGCATTATTGTAACCAATTTTATGAACAATTGAAAATTCAATAAAAATACCGCAAGACTTTTTTGACAACCTATTATTTATCGGTAACTAATTCAAGCGGCGCCTTTCAAGAATAAGCAAACATAAAAATATATACAACTAGATCATTAAATAACAACATTAAACAAAATTACACTGCGAATCAAAAAAAAAAATCAACCAAAACTCATTAAACATATCATTCAAAACAAGTGTCATAAAAAATGTAAACAAAACAAAAGCCAAACAGCCGTTATTCTTTCTGTCCCCACCCCTAAAATTCAATCGTCGGTGTGCCCTTTTCCTATCTCATTAGATTGATTTATATTATTTGGAATACATACATATATGCATGGGGTCTGTCAACACCCATCCAAAAATGGTTTCCTGGTCGAGAAGTGAACCGAAAATGTTAGCCCTGGCGTTGCCGAGGAGGATGGAGGGAAGATGCTCCTATCAAGACATCGATTTGGGAGCTCTCGAAGAACTTGGGATCCGCAAGGGGGATGTCAGGAATTCCCTTAAGAAGATCTCGAGGGACTGGATACAAAGGCAGATTCCCGGCCAGCTGCGGAAGAACCTAAGCTGAAGTTTCTAAATGCAGCCCGGGTCTGGAAGGCGATCGAATAGAAAAATGATAGAGTTTCGTGGACTGTGCGGTAACGATTTGATTAAGACCAGAGACTTGGGCCTGGATTGTCTTGAATGGAAGTTTGACGAGGTTGAAAAGTCTCTCTGTAATAAAGGTTGCTTCGAAACCAGAGTCGATCAGGGCTCGCGCCTGGAAATTGCACCCTAAATGGCAAATGTTAATGAGGGCTGTGCCCAGTAGGACGGCTCTTGAGACGGAAGCGAAGCACACTTGCACATCAGAGTGATCCTCTGTGGCGCTCGTGCCTCTTGTAGTAGGCGCGGGTCGAGACCTGGATGACGCAGACGGACTTGGTGCGGCCGCGAATGGATTACCGCGGTGCAGGAGGGTGTGATGACGGCTGTGGCACGTGGAGTAGCTATGGGCGCTAGTGCAATCTCGTTGCAGGTGTCCCCGTGCAAAGCATTTCAGGCAAAGCTGCTTTTTCATAATGTGGTCGGAGCTACATTACCATCCATCTCAAGGAAGCGCGGACATAAGCGAACAGGATGATTCTCTGTGGAGCAGAGATCGCACCCTCTTGGGGCTGGAGTCACTCTGGCCTCGTTTGAATTAAGCCTACGCGCTGGGGCGCTCGCAGGTGTCGACCTTGGCGGAAACTGACCCGAACTGCTAGGCCTGATGTCATCGATAGCCTCCAGAGTGCGATGACGCTCTGTTAAGAACGAGTCTAACTTATTCCATGTTGGAATCTCAGCCTTGTTGTGAATGGATTGCTACCACATCGAAAGCATGATTTTGGGAAGCTTTAAAGAAACCATGTACACAAGGAGATAATCCCAAGTCTCGACTTGAATAGAGGACATCTCTAAGGCTGCCAGGCAACTTTGGATTGTGCCTTGCAGCTCTTTCAGAGCGGCTCCGGACTCTTGGGGTACTGCCTGAATGTTGAAGTGGATTTTCAACTGGCTATTGACTAATAACCGCAGATTTTCGAAGCGGTCGGTAAGGCTTCGCCACGCGGAGATAAACCCGTCGTTGGTCAGCGGGGCTTTGGAAACAATGGCGTGCGCATCGCCACTTGTTTTGGACAATAGGTGGAACAACTTCTCTACCGATGTAAGACGCGAGTTGTGGATGTATATCGCGGTGAAAAGATCTCTGAAGGTGAGCCAACGCAGGTAATCACCAGCGAAAACTTCGGTGTCGACTGGTGGCAAACGACAGCCCGTAGACGGGGGTGTTGGAACACTGACAGAAGCCTGAGTGGGCTGGGAGGCGGCCATAATAGATGTCCTGAAGCTGGGCCAAACATCTCGAATATACGGAGTAGCAGTAACTGTACTTGGATTCAAGCAATGTCGAGGTGGCCGTACTGTCGGTGGATGCGGAAAGAAGATCGGAGCAACTTTCATAGCTCTTCTACACATTTTCCCACAGGCCCGGATTTGGTCCCGATGGACTTAGCACATGCCAGGGGAAAGTTGTTCTGGTTCAGCGGCGCTCGGAGTATGAATATCCGCTTGAAATTGGCTAACCCGGTCTGTTCTGGCAATAAACTTTTGAGGGCGATATCTATCGCAGTTTGAGCCATCTTGGACACCGACCGAGAAAGCCTTGACGGGGGACTGAGGATAGTCTCGACGGACTCGTCACTTTTTGCCCTTGGAATGGCAATGACAGCCTTTGGCGTTAATTGAGACAGCCGCGGAGACGCGGATTGGGACGGATAGATGGGATCGACCTCGGTTTCTTGTCGTCTCCCGTGGGCATTCTCGGACTCGAACTCTGCGGATCAGCTCTTGTCGACTGACCGGAGCAAGGGCCGTTTCGTTCGGAACGTGAGGATATTCACCGTTAAGCTCTCGGCGCGATCTGAGTCGCCAACGAGTTGGTCGTCGCCGCAAATGAACGCACGCAAAAGAAAAAAAAAACACAGAGAACGGTCACACTGTTAATTTTTGCGGAGAAGAAAGCACAGTGCCATAAAAAACGAGAAGAATCGGAGGAAAATATTTGGAAATCGGTGAAACTGTATTGATTATATATCTTGTTACTCCCTTTGTTGACTTCTGTTTTTTTGTTTATTTTAATTTTTTACCTTAGTTATTGTTGCCAAATAATTTAATTGTATTTAGTTATTTATTTTTTTTTTGGTACTTGGAAAATATCTTTGAACGCAAAAAAAAATCCGGAAAAACGCAATAAAAAATAAATTAATTAATAAATTAAATAAATTAATTACTTTGCCGGAAATAATTAAATAATATTTATAATTAAATAGTTATTATAATTATGAATTAATACTGTTTATAATTAAATAATAAATATAATTATAAATAATTATTTTTGAGCGGAGTCGGAACGGAGTCGGGCTGAATGATTAATAATCAAACCTCGGCTTAAGAGATTTTATCTTCAAAAATTGATTAAGAGAGTGACTCAAGAGAGTCGGCAAAATAGGATGATGAAATTTGGCAATTAAATCTGAAATCGAGATTCTGCCGGAAATCGGTGTTTACATTATCGAGCTTCGAGGGTCGCTTTGGGGCTCCTATGTTTAGAATATCAGAATCCGTTCAATGCGGAGTGTGAAATGATATGGGTGGGAACCAGTAGAAGGCGTAGTTGAATGAAATAGCTGACTACGGGCTTATCTCGGAGTCAATTCTGAATTATTTGGAAATTGGGCTGGGCTCAAAGTTGTTTATAAATCGGGTAGGTGGCCCTAAGTAATGAGTTACATATATAACATCCCCCATTCTAAATTGAATCGTCCCGATTCATTATAACTGAAGGGTATATTGACTGTAATTGATTAGTCAGTTCGACAATGATATTTTCTTCTAGGGTGTTTTCATTGTTGGGAATATTGGTATTTTCATTTTCGGGTATATTATTTTCTTCATTAATTTCTATATGGGTTTGCCGTGATTTGAATATTAACAATTTTCTGTATTTAATTATAAGCAAAATCATTAAATATATAAATGTAAGTATGACCAATATTAACGAAATTGGTATTTGAGTTACATTACATTAGTGTAGGTTACATTATTAATTATAGAATTGCCATTAAAAGTTACTAAAACCGACCCTTCTAAATGGGTGTCATTGATTACATTTTTTCCGTTTACAAAAATGGCTCCTTCTTGGATTACATCTACATTTTTATTTTTTTCATTTTTTTACATTTTGTTTTTTCTCCATTTAATAAATTTGTTGTGAGGAGTCTTAAACTCCCCACAAATCCC
Organism: Drosophila prolongata; assembly: GCA_036346975.1. NCBI lineage: Eukaryota > Metazoa > Arthropoda > Insecta > Diptera > Drosophilidae > Drosophila > Drosophila prolongata. The sequence goes on from JAYMZC010000320.1 coordinate 4,166,127, forward strand.
GATGCAGGAGATCAGCTTAGCAACAGCGGAGGAGGCGAGAAAGCCGGAGAAATGAAGGGCATCCAGGTCATACGGGAAACATTCGGACCTTGGACCCTCATATGGCAAGGGCAACGAGGTCAAACGGTGAATTGGCGGACTTCGGACCCGCCTAAAGAGGACACACCGTGAATTAACGGTACCTCGATGGACCTTGGACCCGCGCCCGGCAATGGCAACGGGGTCATACGGTAAATTGGCGGACTTCGGACCCGCCCAAAGAGGACACACCGTGAATTAACGGTACCTCAGTGGACCTTGGACCCGAGGGAAATAACGGCACCTACAGCGCCTATAAAAAGGACGGCGCAAGCGCAGCTCGGGTCAGTACGAGTGCGAGAATCAGAGCGAGTGCGTGAACGCGGAATAAGTAAACATCGAAACCGAAGTGCCCAAGGATCAAGATCGCAAAGTCGAGACGCCGAACGACGACAAGGCTGAGGCTACAACGCTGAGATCCAACGGTGCTAGGTCGTGGTAAAGTCAAACTTAGGGAGTCCTTGCGCGGTGTCGGGCGATAAAGGTGGCTAGGCGATAAGGGAGAACTTTGTTCTACCTGCTAGGCGATACACGTTGCCGACAAAGTCCAGGCCGAACTCCGGAAGCCAGGCGATAAAGGTGGCTAGGCGATAAGGCGTAACTTCGGTTCACCTGCTAGGCGATACACCTTGCCGGCCCCGGTAGGGAAGCTCGCATAACATCCAGGGTTTTGGTGGAGTCGTCCCGATCTCAGTCACCCGGAGCAGCAAGCCGAAGCAACGCAGTAGCAGGCCAGGAGCGACGCAGCGGTAAGCCAGGAGCGACGCAGCAGCACGCCAGGAGCAGAGCAGCAGCGAGCCAGGAGAAACGCAGCAGGAGACAGCGACAACGGGCAGCAGAATAATAGCAATAAGGCTATATTTTAGAGAGTCAATAAACCAGCACCAACTTAATCATTTCTGGCGTTATCCTTTGGTCACGGGCGGTCACTCAATATAAATTTGGTGGAACGAACTCACAACCTCTCTGAGCTAGTCGCACGTTTACGTAGCGAGCAGAAATAAAGAATCAGGTCGTTTCATCTGGCGCCCAAGAGTGATTGTCCTGACCAAGGAAACAAAAGTTCCGAGATGGGGAAGTCCTGGATTTATAAGCTCAGGAAGGAGGACTTCGACGAGGTGAGTCAAGTTCTGGGAATAGAACTGGAGGGCTCAGTCGATTCGATGAGGAAGACTCTGGGAGACTTCGTCGACCAGACAGCAGAGGAGCCAGACATTGCCGATTTGGTAATGGGCCTGGAAAAGAAATTCCGGAAAATGCCCACGCCAAAATTCAAAATCACAACCGCAAGTGTCGAGGGCCTGATAGCGAGCTTGGATATGTCGAGCATCGCAAGCCACGCAAGCCGGCAGCGGGAAAATAGCCGGGAAAGAAAGGAGAGTTCCAGGACGCACACGCAGGACTACGCGAAGGTGGCCAAGCAGGTCCGGGAGTGGAATTTCCGCTACGACGGAAACGACAAGCCGCTGGAATTTTTTGAGCAAGTAGAGTGGTCAGTCGTGACTTACGGTCTCGACATAAACCAGATCCCACGAGCAATGCCGGAGCTGTTCCAAGGCAGAGCCTTGAAGTGGTTCATCGCCAACAATCGGCACTGGGAGACCTGGGGAGACTTCATCTACAGCTTCCAAAATTACTTTCTGCCCCGAGGATACATGGCGAAGCTGGCGGACCAGATCAGACAGAGGAAGCAAGCCTACGGGGAGAGCTTCAAAGATTTTATGGTGGATATGCAGACCCTGATGCGGCCACTGAATATGTCAACCAAAGAAACGCTGGAGAGGATAAGAGAGAACAGCACGCCGGCACTCAGAATGTTCGTTCGCCCATATGAATGTCGAAATTTGGATACATTGATGGCGCTGGCAGACGAATTTGAGGAGCTCGACCAGCAGAGGGAAAACAATCCCCGCAAGCAGCAAGGGCAGAGCCACCCAGTACCAAGGCCAAGATCAGACCAGGGTGCGGTGTGCAGGCGATGCCAGGAGGACCCGGACGCACAACCACGAAGTACGCCGCGCGGCCACGAACCAGCAAACAATCGCGGCGGATACGTAGCAAATCCTACCCAGGCCTGCCGCAGATGCGGGGGTCCAGACCACTGGGCGAAGGAATGCCGAAACCAACGTCTTACGTTCTGCTGGCGATGCGGAAAAATAGGAGTTCGGACGGTTCAGTGCTGTTCCGGGTCGGGAAACGCCCAGCGATCCCAGCCTCCGAGGGGCGGCCAGGGATCGCAAGGTGCTGCCTCTCGAAATTAATGGGCGACCTGCAGGCGGAAGAAATGCAACTGTGCTCATAGGTGAAAGTAAGATTAAGGCCACGGTGGATACCGGCGCCACGGCGAGTTTCATCAGCGAAGAGCTGGCGGACAGGCTGCAGGCGGCAGGAAGGGTCGGACCCACGAGAAGGCAAGTACGGATGGCAGACGGTCGCTGCGGGGAAATAAGATCACAGCTGGAGACCAGAATTGGACTGGGAACGAAAACAATTTCAATGGAGCTGCTGATTTTACCAGGACTGATCGACGCCCTGGTGTTGGGATGGAATTTCCTCACCAGAATCGGGGCCGAAGTCGAGTGCGCAGGACACAGCGCGTCGATACCGGCAAAGAATAGACGAGGAGGATGGCTGGAAGAAAAACTGTCAGTGGCAATAGTTGAAACACCCAAAAGATTTGCGGAAAAGGATGTGGAGGGATTTTTAAAAACCGAGTTGGACGTACTGGAAGGAATAAATGGTACATCCAACGTGGCCGTACATAGGATCACCATGAAGGACGACCAACCAGTCAAACAACGGTACTACCCTAAAAATCCAAAAATGCAGGGTGAGATAAATGCCAAGGTAGACGAGCTGCTGGAAAAAGGATGTATCGAGCCGTCCAGGAGTCCCTACAGCTCACCAATAGTCATGGTGAGAAAGAAGACTGGAAAGTGGAGGCTGTGTGTGGATTTCCGGCAAATAAACGCGAGGTCCATAAAGGACGCATACCCGATGCCGATGATAAATTACATCCTGGACCAGCTGCGAGAGGCGAAGTACATCAGCAGTCTCGATCTAAAGGACGGTTACTGGCAGATCCTCTTGGAGGCAGACAGCAGGCAGTATACGGCGTTTACTGTACCAGATAAGGGCCTGTTCCAATGGAAGGTGATGCCATTTGGCCTACACTCCGCGTCGGCAACATTCCAGCGGGCATTGGATCAAGTCATTGGACCAGAAATGATGCCGCATGCCTTCGCGTATCAGGACGACATTATAGTCATCGGACGAACGCTCGAAGAGCATATGGAAAACCTGAAGGAAGTGTTTAGGAGACTACGGGCTGCCAACCTGAAAGTAAATGCGGAAAAATGGAAATTTTTTAGAAAGGAACTGCAATACTTGGGGCATCGCATAACAGACCAAGGCATCGGAACAGACCCAGAAAAATTGTCGGCAATTGCCTTAATAAAACCACCGGCCTACGTTAAGGAGTTACGACAATATTTGGGAGTGGCGTCGTGGTACAGGCGTTTTGTGCCAGATTTTGCAACGTTGGTGCATCCGTTGAATAGCCTGCTCCGGAAAAGCACAAAATGGGAATGGACAGATGACCATCAACAGGCGTTTGAAGCTGTCAAGGCCAGGCTAATCGCAGACCCAATCTTAGCATGCCCAGATTTCACAAAGACATTTGTGCTGCAGACCGACGCCAGCGATTACGGGCTCGGTGCTATTCTCACACAGAATTCCGACCAAGGCGAGAGGGTGATCTCGTATTCCAGAAGGTCCCTAAATGGTTCGGAAAGAAATTTCTCAGCGACTGAGAAGGTATGCCTGGCAATTGTGTGGGCTATACGCAAGTTAAGGCCATACTTGGAGGGCTACCACTTCAAAGTGATCACGGATCATATGGCACTGAAGTGGTTGAATAGCATCGAGAGCCCAACCGGAAGAATCGCACGATGGGCGCTGGAACTGCAGCAATATGACGGAGCAAGATTTCCCAAAATCCCAAAAAATATCCAGACTACATGACAGAAGCCGACCAGCTATATCGCCACATACCGCACAGAGCAGGCAACGAGGATGTCACATCATGGAAGCTGTGCGTGCCAACGGGGTCCAGGCGGCGGGTAATGTCGGAGAACCACAACTCACCGACAGCTGGCCACATGGGCAGTCGGAAAACAATTGCCAGAGTCGCAGCAAGATACCATTGGCCGGGAATGCACCGCGGCATAAGGAAATATGTGCAAAACTGCGAGAGCTGCCTACGATATAAGCCAAGCCAACTACAGGCGGCCGGAAAAATGCTGACCCAAGTACCGGAAGAGCCGTGGGCCACTGTGTGCGCAGATTTCGTCGGACCACTGCCCCGCTCCAAACACGGGAATTCTATGCTACTAGTGCTGGTAGATAGGTTCTCCAAGTGGACCGAAATGGTGCCAATGCGCAGGGCAACGACGGAAACTCTGGAAAAGGCGATCCGCGAGCGGATCCTCGCAAGATACGGCGTGCCCAAGGTACTGATTAATGACAATGGCGTTCAGTTCACCAGCAGGGCGTTTAAAAAATTCCTGGGTGAATTAGGCGTCCGACACCAGTTCACGGCCCCATACACGCTCCAGGAAAACCCGACGGAGAGAGCCAACAGGACGGTGAAAACTATGATCGCCCAGTTCACCGGGGCAGACCAGAGGACTTGGGACGAAAAGTGGCCGGAACTGCAGTTGGCCGTGAATACGAGCGTGACTGAATCCACGGGATATTCGCTTGCTTTTATTACGCAAGGGAGAGAGCCAAGGTTACCCAGTTACGACGAAGGAACAATCGGCACAGGAAGGGAAACGCAAACTCCGGCCGAGAACGCACAGAAGCTGAAAGAAATCTTCGAGCTGGTGAGGCGAAATATGGAAAAGGCAGCGCAGGATCAGGCACGCCACTACAATCTGCGTAGACGCCCATGGAAACCGAACATCGGTGACACAGTCTGGGCTAAAGAACATCATCTGTCCAAGGCCGCAGAAGGATTCGCTGCGAAATTGGCACCAAAATATGACGGGCCTTTTAAGATAATAAATTTTAATTCGCCGGTGATATGCAATTTGCGGCACGAAAAGACTGGCAAAGAAAAAACCGCCCACGTTAGCCAATTAAAAAAACAATTTATTGATGGCCAAAACAAAGGATCGAAGTCGGACTTAGCGGGGGCGCACTGTGAATCCGAAGAGAGGGAGAGGACGATACACAGTATCGAACTCACACAGATGCATTAGGAGCGCGAGAGCGGGAGAGGGAGGGTCATAGGATGCGGATACCGTTACCGGGTAACGCATACCAAAGCGGGGACCCGTCGGAGCCCGTAGCAAGGGAAAGTCCAAAGGCCGCCGCGGATAACGGAACCGGAAACATGGGCAACCGAGGTTTCGTCAGCGCGCGAACGCCACAAGACGGGCCTATTTAAATCAGGTCGCCAAGATGCCAGCACGCAGCAGCAGCAACAGCCAAGTCATGAGGGGAGAGGGGCGGGGAGGCAGCACCGGGCAACAGCCAGCGGCGAGATGGAGGCGGGAGGAGGGCCGCAGCCGGATTCGGTCGGATCCGGTTGGGCGACGCAACCCGGGCAGAGGTGGTGCGACGAGTGTTCGCGCAGCGGGCGGTGGCACGGGCAGCCGCAGCAGCCAGGGAGTGGCAAAAGCGGCTGGACGAGGCGGAGGCCGAAGAGGCAGCGATATGGGCACGGCCAGGCCCTCCGGAGCAGCCGCCGCTGCAAACACCTCCACCGCCGTCGCCACCGCTGTCGCAGCCGCCACCACTGCCGTCGCCGTCGCGGGCATCAACACCGCCACCGCCACCACCGTTACCGCCGCAGGCACCACGGCCATCCCAGGCACCACGGCACGGAGCGGAGACACCACCGCCTCCACCGCCGCCGTGGGTGCCAACGCCATCGCCGTTGGCAGCAAAACGGCTCGGTGGGGACCCGGAGGGTCTGGAGAAGGGACCCTGGGTGTGGCCGCCGCCAGGGGAGCCAGCCGCACGGCCGTCAAAACTAGCCCGGCTGTCGTCATGCCCGGAGCCTCGGTCCCCTCCAGCAACGCCGCGTATGAGTCGCCAGCAGTCGGCGGACAGCAGCCGCTGGGAGGAGGTGGCCGAGGGAGGGTGGCCGCCGAGGGTAGCATCCGAGGCTGGCAGGCAGGTACAGAGGGCTCGGAGCAGTCGCTGGGCCAAATTGATAGTGGTGGATGGCGTCCGCTACCGCATCCGGGTGGCAAGCGGGGTAGTAAGGGTCTTGAGGGCCCAATAAATGGCCTTTTATGGTTGTAACACACAAATTGATTTGTTTATTTACATTTTTGGGTAACGGGTTGCCGGACATAGGCAATAGGGACGGGGGCGCCGAGATAGGCGGTCGATCGATAGTTGCGATCGATGGGTTAACAAAATTGGTTATTTCTATGTTCAAGAATTCAAATGGCAACTTAAGACAACGAAAAGGCAACGACGATGGCAACACTGGAACCCACAATCAATAAACGCGATCGTGGTGAGATTCCAGGGAGTTGCCGGACCGAGGGAAAGCGAAATGGTGACTTTTAGTTTGGGGAAATGTCTGGGCGGGAAAATTCGAATTTCACGCAGGGAACTGTCTGGGAAACTGTAAACTATCTGGGGAACTGTGAACTATCTGGGGAACTGTGAACTATCTGGGGAACTGGGAACTGTCTGGGAAATGGCAACTTTGAACTATCTGGGGAACAGGGAAACAGTCTGGGGAAATAATCTTTCAAGGAGCAGCATTGAAAAGTCTTTTAGGGAAACAGTCGCGGGAAAGTTCAAGTCTTTCAAGGAGCTGTACGAGAGAAGTCTTTTAGGAGAACAGTCTGGGGAAAGGTTAAGTCTTTCGGGGAACTGTCTGGGGAACATCTAACACGCAAGTCAGGCGGGGAATTCGAGTAGTATAAACATAAAGGGCGGGGAAAGTCACCACTTTCATTACATTTCCGAAGGAAGGGGAAATGTGAGGAGTCTTAAACTCCCCACAAATCCCGATGCAGGAGATCGGCCTAGCAACAGCGGAGGAGGCGAGAAAGCCGGAGAAATGAAGGGCATCCAGGTCAAACGGGAAACATTCGGACCTTGGACCCTCATATGGCAAGGACCCGCCTACCGTGAATTAACGGTACCTCGATGGACCTTGGACCCGCGCCCGGCAAGGGCAACGGGGTCATACGGTAAATTGGCGGACTTCGGACCCGCCCAAAGAGGACACGCCGTGAATTAACGGTACCTCAGTGGACCTTGGACCCGAGGGAAATAACGGCACCTACAGCGCCTATAAAAAGGACGGCGCAAGCGCAGCTCGGGTCAGTACGAGTGCGAGAATCAGAGCGAGTGCGTGAACGCGGAATAAGTAAACATCGAAACCGAAGTGCCCAAGGATCACGATCGCAAAGTCGAGACGCCGAACGACGACAAGTCGACAAGGCTGAGGCTACAACGCTGAGATCCAACGGTGCTAGGTCGTGGTAAAGTCAAACTTAGGGAGTCCTTGCGCGGTGTCAGGCGATAAAGGTGGCTAGGCGATAAGGGAGAACTTTGTTCTACCTGCTAGGCGATACACCTTGCCGACAAAGTCCAGGCCGAACTCCGGAAGCCAGGCGATAAAGGTGGCTGGGCGATAAGGCGTAACTTCGGTTCACCTGCTAGGCGATACACCTTGCCGGCCCCGGTAGGGAAGCTCGCATAACATCCAGGGTTTTGGTGGAGTCGTCCCGATCTCAGTCACCCGGAGCAGCAAGCCGAAGCAACGCAGTAGCAGGCCAGGAGCGACGCAGCAGCACGCCAGGAGCAGAGCAGCAGCGAGCCAGGAGCAACGCAGCAGGAGACAGCGACAACGGGCAGCAGAATAATAGCAATAAGGCTATATTTTAGAGAGTCAATAAACCAGCAGCAACTTAATCATTTCTGGCGTTATCCTTTGGTCACGGGCGGTCACTCAATATAAATTTGGTGGAACGAACTCACAACCTCTCTGAGCTAGCCGCACGTTTAAGTAGCGAGCAGAAATAAAGAATCAGGTCGTTACATTGTAAAACACGATCCTTCTGGATTTATTGTGCAGTAATTATTAAACAATTCTTTCTTAAAATTACACATTACATTATACTTGTTTTTACATTTTGCGACGTGATTGTCGATTAATAATTTTCCATCTTTATGTGAAATTGATCTTGAATTGTATACTTCGCAAAGATCGGTAATAATGGGATATTTTATGTATATAATAAAAAGGTCTTGGAGCAAAGCAATTTTAAATTCAGATATATCCAATTGGTCAGTTATAATTAGAGGCTTTTGTTCATGTTTATAAATTTCTTGTAGGTCCTCATTGTTTAAAATGTTAGAGTTAAAAAACATACATTCTTGCAAGTGTAATTGTATCCATTAAATTTGTAATATCGTAAGTAAGCAAACGTAAACGATATTTTCTAAGGGGATGTTCTTGACTTTTAAATGCAGATTTGAGTTCATCAGATAACGTTTTTATTTCTTTAAATATTTTAGAATTAATAACGAATTGATCGTTATTATTTTGTATTAAATCATTGATTTTATTCTGAACAGCTATGAAATCATCATGATCTGGAGTACCAGCTAACCATTTCCAAATAGTGCCTAATTCATTAATTCCTCGCTTTGATCTATTGGGTATAATTTGTGGGATAAGCATTTTAATTTTTATTTTTTATTTTTAAATCCTGTGCTATTTCCCAATGTAAATTCTGGTCAGTATTTATAAATTCTGATTCAAGATTAATTATTTCTTTATAAAAACTTATATTAGTAATATGAAATAAATCCGCGTATGATTCATAAATAAGAGCATCTTTGGTATCCTTGTAAAGGAAGAAATCATGGTTTGTATAATCCATAACTTCGGATTTGGATGTAGCCCCCATCAATAATAAGAAAGTTAATGATAATGAATCTGGAATTTGAAATTAAACATTTTTTATTTAGTATTGAATATTGTCTTTATGAATCGTACGGTTTCGATTATTAATAATAACCTTATTAGGATGATTCTCCTTTACTACTTGTTTTTTGTTTTTTGTATCTTGAATTAAGTTTGTTTCTTTCCCCGTGTTTTTTTTTCAAAAATTACCTCCCCTACGTGATAGTTTTTCTCTCGTTTATTTTTATTGTGAAATGAGCTTGTAAGTTGTATCATGCTTAATTTTATTAAATAACTAGCAAGGTACCCGCAGCTTTGCTTGCGGTGGATAATTTTGAATGAAGATATGTCTGTATATTTTGCGGATAGCTCTCCACATCTGTATATTCCTTATTCGCATTTATCTTAAAGCTGGAGTTCTTATTTAAAAGTAATAGAGTATTAACTATATAATTTAATGTAATTGAGGTTTTCTTTCTTTACACTTTCAGTTTTTAACTGAAACTAAAATGAATCCCCATTTCCACACCACCCGGAGGGGGGGGATACGGCGCGTTTTTATTTAAGGTGGTTTCCCCAAATAGGCCTAGTCAACAATTAAAACATTTTTAATATATTCTTATTTTAAAACCTCTCTGTAAACAACATTCTTTGTTTGACCATCATGAGACAGGATCATAAGGCTCTTTGCCGAGCTGACTCTTGAACAGGCCACATAAAATTGGCCGTGGGAGAAACACTCGGCCCTAAGGTCTAATCCAGCTACTTTCAAAGTCTGTCCTTGTGATTTATTTATTGTTATCGCAAAACAAACCTTTACAGGAAACTGTAGGCGTTTAAATTCAAAAGGTAAATTTGATGACGTTATTCTTGGTTCGGCTTCAATAACAAATTTGTGAAGAGTTTTCACTTGCAATCTTGTTCCATTGCATAATTTTGGGGGTTTTAAGTTTCTTAATAACATAATTGGTGTTCCGACCTTAAGCGAAAGAATATGCAATGGGAGTCTTGCTGGATTCTGCTTGTTAAGAAATTCTACAGGATAATGTACAGCATTTTCTGGCTCAGTAACAGTCTATTGATTTGTATGTAACTTCCTCTCCATTAAATGATTTTATTATCACCGGCAGTTTCATCACCTAGTAAATGTACGCGCATATTTTTTGTAAGAGCCATTTTTTATATTTTACACCACAAAAAGGAAGATTTTATGCAAGATTTTATCTCATCAGCCCTTGTTCCTCGGGGTACAACTGGGAGCGTTTGTCTAAAATCTCCAGCTAATAGAACGGTAATACCTCCCATTAATAAGTCATTGCCTTTTATGTCTTTTATCGATCGATCAAGAGCTTCAAATCCACCTTTATGAGCCATAGTATATTCATCCCAAACAATGAGTTTACAATGTTTAAGGACGAATGCCATATTAGACTGTTTGGAAATGTTACAATAAGGTGTTTCTATATTTATTAAATCAAAAGGAAGCTTAAATGCTGAATGGGCTGTCCGTCCTCCGGTTAAGAACGTGGCCGCAATTCCTGAAGATCCAACTGCTAATGCCATTTTTTTATTTTGTCTAATTTTTGCCAATAGCAAATTTAAAAGAAACGTTTTTCCAGTGCCACCAAGAGAATCCAATGCAGTCAATGCTGTCTAAGATTGTCTTATAACAGTTTTTTTGTTCAAGAGTAAGGGAATTTTCCTCGTTTCTTACTTGAGCTTCATTGCATTCAAAATTTATTTATCGCAAGTAATCAATGTTTTCCAAAAACTCTTTATCTCTAATTGCCTGGGGTAAACCATTACTTGATAAGACATCTCCGCCCATTGACAATATGAGATTTTCAATACAAATTAAACATTTATTAAAAACTTTTTCTATAAGTTCTGGATCTATATCGTCATCTATTATAGATTTCAGTCTATACAATATATCTTCTGAAAGACTTTCCTTGTACTTATTCCAAAGAAGCATAGCATCAGATAACTGAGAATGAGTTAACATAATTGCAAAGTATGTATTGTATACACACGCCCCAAAGTATTATCCTTTTTAACACCAGAAAACTCTGGTACATCTAACCCCTTCTTTCTTCTTTGGAATTTTTTATTAGCCCAAATGTAATAGGATGGCACCTCAACATAAAGAAGTGTTTTTGCAAAATGGTCAATTTTGCAAAGATCGAAGAACGCTGTAAGCGTAGTTTTTGCCGGATTAGTTAGTTGATTAGCTAATTGATTGGATTTATTTGGGTCAAAGTATATCCGCTGACCATTTTCCAACTGAACACTTAAATGAAAAATAGGGGGATATCTTTCATGTATTGGAAACGATAAAATCCTCCATATTGCTTCTGAGCTACTTATATTTCGACCACTTTGGTACACATGGACCTCATCTTTAAGACTCTCGACTGCAACTGTTGCTTGGTCACTGCCCTTGTTAACATATTTACATATGTATTTAATAGACTTTACTGAGTTGCAATGTTCCACATTTATATGAGCTCCGAAGGTCCGGAAAAGCACGGAATTGTATGGCACAATCCAACGATTATCTACAGTTATACCATTAATTTTAACAGTAGGCCCCCATTGGGGATCTTCGCCGATATTGGGGATAACCATCATTTTCTGTAATAGTTTCCTTAAGAAACTTTTTAGGACATTTTTTTTGTGCATTTACCTTCTTTCATACATGGCGAATTAATTTTTAATACACCACATGGCCCATGTATCATGTTAGTCTTAACAATCTAATGCAGCAAAGGATCCTTTTGTAAATCAGGAATTTCTGCACAAATGTAAGAATCGATTTGATTAGGCATATTTTTCATCTTTAACCATATAAGTATGTGTACCTGGGGGAGACCACGTTTTTGCCATTCAATAGAATACATGAAGCACTGCACTTCCCCAAATAACCGGCCTTTAATCAACAACGCCATTAAAGCCTTAACCCTCAAATGAAAAACTCGTGATATGATGTCATGTCGATCTTGGCCTGGAAATAACTCATTTGTTATATCCTCCCATTTTGGGTTACATGTAAATGTAATAAAATGATCAGGACGACCATAATGCCGAACATAAGTCATGGCATCTTGTGTCTTTTCATGCATATATATCGAGGTAAACCTGTAAAAGTAGATGGCAAAATAATCATTTGACCAAGTTGAGTCACATCCGCATCACCCCTACCAATAGCGTCTTGAAGATGAATATAACTTTCTGCTCTCAACTTTTTTTGATTTGCTCGAATAAAATTAAGCCGCTCTGTTTCAATTTTTGCATACATATCAACCAAAAATTGATTAAACAGAGCTCTAAAACAAGAGAGAACGCTATAGTCGAGTGCCTCGACTATTAGATACCCGTTACTCACAGTCATAAGACCGGTGAAGTTCACAGATTCGTCTAAGTTTGTTATTATGACTCTCAGTAACAATGTCTCAATTTTGAAATCGTTGGTTAACTAATACCAATGCTACTTCATTTGTTTGAGGTGCATTATAACGACCTTTATGAGCCATTGGTGACATTTTATCAGCGTTAATGACCATTTTGAAGTCTTTGCAATCTTTCTGAACTTTATTAAGAGCAGTTTTAAAATCATTAACGTATGGATTGCATCTATGCAGCATAGACTGCAGTGATTTTATTAAGCCGTTTAACACCGGAATTGTGCTGACACCTTAAATTCACCTCTCGATCATCCTCACCAACAAAATATATCTGTAAAAATTGAGCATTTGTTTGAGAAGTTGGTAACAGGCTACCTATCAAATGATAAACTTGGCCTTGTATTTTGAATGTTGGTATATATGCATCGCATACAACTTTTCCACTACCAAAAGATGTCATTTGAAAGCTGTTATTATTCTTTCTTGGATTGGCCTTGAAATGAGCATGGTCAGGATGGTCCCCCATTAATAAACTTTTAAGAGGTTCAGGTAAAGCCTGAAACGGAGGTAGTTGAATTTTACCCCCTTTACAGCACATGCCTTTGGCCTCATCTTTCCATTTCAATGCACCACAATATTTACATTTGTTATTCATTATACCGATTTTAATTTCAGGATTTGACATATAATCTACTTCGTAATCGTATTTAAATGCAGAGTTTTCTGTTACCCATTTTGAACATGATTTCTTACTATTCCGACTTTGTTTAACAGCATCTGTTTGGTTAACTAAATTAAATTTTTCTTTTCCCAACTTTAACTGCTTCGCTCTGGCCAAATTGGAAAATCGTTTTCGCCTTTTCCGGTTGTTTTGTTCAGTACGTGGATTATATTCAGAGAATGATAATGAATAAGTCGAATTTTCTGAAGGTATGTAAACATCGAAATGACCATTAGAAAAATCACCACTAAAGCGAAGCCTTTTTAAAGTACTGCCTTCGTTTCCAATTTTTGCTATACAAATACCATTTTGAAAAACTTCAACAAAAACAGATATACAATTCACATGAAGCTTTCAACTCGGCCAATGAGCCAAACGTATAAGGTTGCCGCATTTCAGTTTCGTATGCAGCACAATTGTCATAAGGGGTACTCATGGAATTGTAAGTATATATACAAAAATTATTCCATCGGCGAACGATATATGCAACAACAGCCTGACGAATAATGTCCGAAAAATCTTCGTTTTCATGTAAAAGATACGAAATTGCCCTGAAAAGGCATGCTCCATTTCCTGTAATAGGAATTACTGAGTGGGGCACCAAGGCACCATTTATAATCAACAGTTCACTTTTACTATTTGCATCCATATTTTGCAAAAGAAATGCGACTGCAAGTCAGTTTTGCTAAAAGCACCTACCAAAATTACAATTAGCAACTTAGCAAATTTGTATTATATTTTACAACAGTTAAAACTGTTCAAATTTGCCCAAATTCTGCCGCCAATAGATTGCACTGGGTACTTAAATAAAACAATATTTCAAAAATATTGCAACTACCAAATCAAATAAACAACTACAAAAAAACTACCACTAATATTAAAATTTGCAATTAAGCAAATTTGTACTGAATTTTACAACAGTTAAAACCGTTCAAATTTGCCCAAATTCTGCCAATGGGCACTTAAATAAAACAATATTTAAAAAATATTGCAACTACCAAATCAAATAACACAACTACTATAATATAAAAATTTGCAATAAAGCAAATTTGTACTTCATCAAATTTGCCCAAATGCTGCCGTCAACAGATTGCACTGGGCACTTAAATAAAACAATATTTCAAAAATATTGCAACTACCAAATCAAATAAAAAACAAGAGAGAACGCTATAGTCGAGTGCCTCGACTATTAGATACCCGTTACTCAGCTAAACAACTTAATATAAATATGCCTTCTTGTGTTTTTTGTTTTTTTTTTTTAACATAATGTGAGTTATAGTGACCACAGGAAAAAAGGACAAAAAGTTCAAATTATCAATTTGAATTCGGCGATATCTTAGTGCTGGCAGCTTTACAGCACGAGCATCACCACTAGCGCAGCTTTAGCGCAGGCAGCTTTTGTCCTGCACCAGCAGCTGTGTTTATGTTTTTGAGTGCAATAAATTGACTAGAAATATTAAACATACATACTTATATTAAATAGTATTATGTATATTAAAGTCTAAATGTTTGCACAACACGAGTAACGGGTATAGCGAATAGCTTTCTTTGAAAGGAGTTATCTTTGCCGGGCAATTGCAACTGTGTACAATGTAAATACATACATACATACATATGTATATGCTCACATACATTCACATATACGCCATTGTTTGACTCAGACCTCCAATTTGGCTAACTTGATTTGATTTGCATAGTTCTTGGGATATAGTTCGGTATTGACAAATGAAAACCATCGCAATTTCCTTTAATAGAAATCCTTATCGAGAATTAACGTTGACTCTGTTGAGCACCTTGGCCAGCTGTTCCAAAGTCATCCGTTAGATGGCGCCATGAAAGGCGGAAATGTAGGCGCTAGCCAGGCTTAAGCTTTTAATGGGTTTTTGGGCGTTAGAGTGGGCGTGGCAAACTTTTATTAGGCCAATCGATATTTATTGACGAAACAAATACATATCAATAAAAATTTTCATAATATCATCAAAACTGTGGCCACAGCTTGTGGCTTGTGGGCGTCAGAGGGGGCGTGGAACCATTTTGAAACAAACTTGCGCTGCGTAGGAACCCCCAAAAACTCTACATGCAAAATGCCAATCTTCTAGCTTTTATAGTTTCCGAGATCTCAGCGTTCATACAGACAGACAGACGGACAGACAGACGGATTCGTTGATTTATTTTTATTTATTTTTCCAAAACCCCATTAAAATAAAAAGCAGAACAATTTTTGAAATTTTTGTTGTTTATTTTTTTTTTTTAAATAGAAGATCTATTTATTATTTCTTCGAGTTTAGAAATTCGCTCAATAGCACATTTTAGGTAATTTTTCGTTTTAAACAGATTTTTTTTTAAATTAATTATGTCATTGTTTAGTTTATACTCGTAGTTATGGTCCTTGTTTCTGTTTCGTTGATTTATTTTCGGTTGTGGCTTTGGCTGTTGTTGTTGTTGCTGCTGTTGTTTTTGTTATTGGAGGAGAGGTTGCTGTAGTTGCTTTTGCGGTGCTAGTTGTTGTTGCTCAAGTTGTTGCTGGATCACTGGTTGCTGAAGTTGTTGTTGCTGCAACAGTGGTTGCTGAAGTTGTTGTTGCTGCAGCAGTGGTTGCTGAAGTTGTTGTTGTTGTTGTAGCAGTGGTTGCTGAAGTTGTTGTTGTTGCAGCAGTGGTTGCTGAAGTTGTTGTTGCTGCAAGTGTTGTTGTTGCTGTAGTAGCGATAGTTGCTGAATTTGTTGTTGCTGGATTTGTTGTTGCTGAGTTTTTTGTTGCTGGATTTGTTGTTGCTGGATTTGTTGTTGCTGAGTTTGTTGTTGCTGGATTTGTTTTTGGTGTAGTTGTGGTTGTTGTTGTTGCAACCTTAATAAGAATGCTTGGTGGTGCAGGACTCGAATATAGTCTTCGAGTTGAGCCAGTTGGCCCCCTGCTCCGCTTGTTACCGAGTTCATTTTGGCAATGAACGCGTCTTCGAAAAATCAAAAGCGCCAGACAGAGAGAGAAACCGCACAGAGAGGGGTACGAATTGCCAAAATATAATACACCGAAAAAGAGAGCGCATCGCTCCATGATGCTCACTTTTAAATAACTGTTTGTTATCGTGATAAAGACAGGCAGGGAGAAGAGGAAAGGGGGAGAGAGAGAGATGTGCTGTGTGCTGATATAATTTTGTTATATTTTATTGTTAAGTTTAATTCAGTCTTAAATTTTTAATTTTTAAGTCTTAAGAAGAAATCAAAATCAGACACAATTTGCCGATGGGAGAAATGGGGAATATTTTATGATGATTTTCTAAGATCAATAAATATAGTAAACATTAGAATATCCAATATTAAATTAAATAGAATCTTTATTATGTAGAAGACTAACAATCGCATCGATTGATTAACGCGTTTAGCGTCCAGATTTTGTTTACAGAAATGATCAGTTTTATATATAGATGACTGCCCCCTGCCCTTTTCCCAAAGCCCAGCGGCTTTGACGGGGTTTATTCGTGTGTGTTGCTGGTATAATTTAATTTTAATTTATTGTTAATTTATTGTTAAGTTTAATTTAGTTTTAAGTTTTTAATTTTAAGTTTTAAAAAGAAATCAAGATCAGCCGCCGCGCAATTATTGTAGTACACAGAGTCAGAGAGAGAGAGAGAGAGAGAGAGAGAGAGGGAGAGAGAGAGAGAGAGAGACAGTGCGAGAGAATGCATTCGGTGTTCAATGCTTTTGTATAATTTGTTGGAATTATTATTCCTACTTTAGGCTAATGTAACTTTTTTTAGAATTGACCTAGAGCTTCAGTAAAACCACCATATGAATCCTTAAAGTATCAGGATTCCCTCGATAAACTTTCATTTTGCTAATTGACTTAGATCAGTGTTTTTTTGCCGTTAGGAAAAAATGAGGAAGATTCTTAGATTTTCAAAAATCGATAAAAAATAGTAAACATTAAAATATCCAATTAAATAGAATCTTTATTATGTAGAGGACTAATTTTTGGCCAAAAATCGCATCGATTGATTAACGCGTTTAGCGTCCATATTTTTTTATAGAAATTTTATAGAAACTGGAAGAAAATGGGGGCATGTTGTGGCCAAAATAAATCTTAGCAAATCAGTTTAGTGTTATAAGAATTGAATGGTAAAAAATTTTAATAGGGTCATTTAATTAGTTTAGGCTGTGCGTTGATTCTTAGTTTTCAATGAACAGTTTTATATATGTATATAGATATGTCATATGGTCGTTGATTAGTAATAGAGTGTATGGTTAAATTATATTTTTGTGCTGCTCTAATAATAATTTCTGAATAATCGACTAAATTAAGCTCGTCTTTAATGCAACGGGCAATTTCTGTCAGTGTCGAGTGTGCCCTTTCAATTTGTCCATTGGAGGTACTATGCCGTGGGTCAGCGAAATATAGTGATAACCCATTTCTTTGTGCAAAAGATTTAAATTGGGATGAAGAAAAACTTGGTTCGTTATCTATCATCAATGTTTTGGCTAATAGAAATTGTTGTAAAATTTCCGAAACTTTTTTTTCTATATTTAATCATAAACAACAGCCGGAGAGTGCAGACGTGTTTTGCGCGAGTTCCGGAAAAAAACCGCTCAAAAGTGAAAAACAATAACTAAAAATACTGGAGTGGTGTAGTAAAGGCAATCTTATTGCTAAAAACAGTAAATAATAATTAGTGCTATGTATAAAACTAGTGCAAAGTTATTATAAAAACTAAGAAGTGCCACGAGTGATAGCTCAATGAGCGGTGATTCAAAAAATGAGCGTAGAAGCTCCGTAGACCAGAGAAACAGTTATATCTCTTATTTCTCAACCCGTGATACAGAAGTAGAAAAAACTTCTTCAAAGAGCAACTCAGCCCTACTGACCATTGACAGTGCGAGAGCACGGTCTTCTTCTCCCGCCCTACTCACACCAACTCCCACTTCATGGAGCTTGCAGTGTAGAACCCCACCCCAGCTTCGACTCACAGCTGACCAGCCACGAGCACTGCGACCTCGTTAATTTCTGCAACCGCAGCCACTGCAACAACAACATCAACGGTCGCCGTTAACAACAACGCGATTTCGAATGCGTTTGCAACTTCTGCAGCGCCGAATAAAACTACAAAGCCAATTGTAAGTACGAGTGCCAATATCGGCAATATCAAACAACAACAAGTGGGTCCGGCTATACAGACTGGCATGGACCGATACATCCAAATCAAACGGAAGCTAAGCCCGCAAAATAAAATGGTTGGAAATAAACCAAAACAAAATTGCCCTAATAAAGGCAGCGAACAACCAGGGGCATCTAGTAACAACAGATTCGCCCTATTGTCTGAAATTGATAATAATCAATCCGAATCTGGACAGGCTGTTCAAAAGAAACCAAAGCCCCCACCAATTTACATAAGGGAACAGAACGCCCTAGTAAAGAAAATTGTTGCGCTGGTCGGGAATGACAACTTTTATGTTACTCCTCTTGTTAAAGGGAATATTCATGAAACAAAGCTTCAAGCTAAAACTGAAGATCAATTCAGAGCTATAACCAATTACCTAGACGAGGCTAGAAAACCCTACTACACGTACCAGCTCAAGAGTAGCAAGGGCTTGCAAGTAGTGCTAAAGGGCATAGAGCCCGACGTTTGTGGTGGCTTCCACACATCCTCACAATGCCCTGCAAGCAAAGAAGACCCAAAGACAAAGAAATGCGCTAACTGTGGAGATAACCATCCCGCAAACTACAGAGGCTGCCCGGTCTATAAAGAGCTGAAGAGTCAGTTTCAACAAGCAAAACAAGCACGCTCCCAGAATGCACGAAATGCGTACGTGCAATCCCAAACCACACCTAATGTTTTCTTTGCGAAAGCAGCCAGATCTTCATTTGGGCCCCTCAACACAAATGGGGGAGTTTCATACGCCAGTGCCCTAAAATCAGGACTTGCCAATCAGACGGGGTTCCCACAAGCTCAATGCTCTGAGCAAAATATAATAACACCTCAGCAAGCAATAGGACAAATACCAAACAGCATGGAAACCATGATGCTGACTTTACAACAGGTTATGATGGAATTCATGTCCTTCATGAAAACAACAATGACAAACCTTATGCAAAATCAAAACATTTTAATACATTTGCTCACATCCCAACAATCTAAATAATCGATGTCTTGTCTTCGAATATCCAAGTGGAATGCCAATGGCGTTTCACGGCACAAACTTGAAATAATTCAAATCCTCAATGAAAACCAAATAGATGTAATGCTGCTGGCAGAAACGCATCTCACAAGTAAATACAACTTCCAAATAAGAGGTTATACTTCATACTGCACAGATCATCCGGACGGTAAGGCTCACGGAGGAACTGGAATCCTAATCAGGGAACGCATTAAGCACCACTTTCACCAGAGGTTTGCAACAAATTATTTGCAGGCTACATCTATAAAACTACAAGCAGGCAACGGCAGTATCACTATAGCCGCTGTCTATTGCCCACCGCGTTTTACAATAACTGAAGAGCAATTCTTGGACTTCTACAATTCACTCGGAGATCGCTTTATAGCAGGAGGAGACTACAACGCCAAGCACACGCACTGGGGATCAAGACAGAATCAGTCACTCCGATTAGAAACTCCTCGGGTACTTGGGCCCGCAGTGACGAAGACAGAGCCGACACATTTGCTTTACACCTACGAAATTTATTTCAGCCGAACGCCGCCACAAACTCTCTTCAACTACAGCCGCTTAGCTCTGAAATTGCAATTAATCCGATTTTGTTCCAAGCACCTGAAATTGCTAACGTCATTAGGAAGCAAATAAAACCGAAAAAGACTCCAGGGGGCGACCTAATAACCCCAAAAATGATAATTGAACTTCCAAACTGCGCAGTGGATGTAATATGCAAGCTATTTAATGGGATCACAAAACTTGGCTACTACTCCAAAAAATGGAAATAGTCCGTGGTTATAATGATACCGAAGCCTGGAAAAGACCACACAATTCCCTCATCGTACAGGCCAATAAGCTTACTATCGTGCCTGTCCAAATTACTGGAAAAATGCTTGCTCACGCGCATTACACCATATTTAAGAGAAAAAAACTTAATCCCGGCACATCAATTCGGGTTTCGTGAAAGCCACGGAACCATCAAGCAAAACAACCGGATAACTTCAGAAATTCGTACAGCCTTCGAACATCGGGAATATTGTAGTGCGATATTCCTCGACGTCTCTCAGGCATTCGACCGAGTGTGGCTTGAAGGCCATATGCATAAAATCATAACATTACTTACAGAAAACACTCATAAGTTACTTAAGTCGTACCTCTACCACAGAGTCTTTGAGGTTAGATGCAATACAACGACATCCAACGAGTTAACATTGAAGCCGGAATCCCACAAGGTAGCGCCCTGGGCCTACCCTGTTTGTCCTATACACAGCAGACATCCCTACGAACGAGAGGCTGACTACGTCTACATTTGCTGACGACACCGCAATCCTGAGCCGCTCGAGATGCCCAACTAGAGCAACAGCTCAACTGGCTGATCATTTGGTGGAAGTTGAGAAGTGGCTATCAGACTGGCGAATCAAAATTAATGAAGAAAAGTGTAAACATATAACGTTTACCCTTAACAGACAATCGTGCCCCCCCGCTAACTTTGAATAGTACGCAGATTCCCCAAGCCAGGGATGTAACATAGCTCGGCGTCCACCTCGACAGACGCCTAACCTGGCGGAGGCACATTGAATGCAAGAAAGTACATCTCAGACTTAAAGCTAGCAACCTACACTGGATTATAAATTCTCGATCACCCCTGTGTCTGGACTTCAAAGTTCTTCTCTACAACTCCACCCTTAAGCCCATTTGGACCTACGGCTCCCAGCTCTGGGGGAACGCGAGCAACAGCAACGTTGACATCATACAGCGCTCACAATCAAAAATCCTGCGAACAATCACTGGGGCACCATGGTATGTTCGGAACGAAAACATCCACAGGGATCTGGTCATACCACCGGTCAAAGATGAAATAGCAAAGCAGAAAGCGGCCTACCATAACAAGCTTACACTGCACAAAAATAATCTCGCAAGGAACCTAAGACGGGTTTCGAACAGAACTCGTCTGCATCGTAACGATCTACCAGCCCAGCAATAAATATTAGGGCCCGTTAGTCTAAATTCAGTCTACATGACTGTAAGTTAAGTTATATTCTTAAGATTTGATATACTTATTGTTAGTCTCATATAGAGAAGATTCAATAAATAAAGCACATATTTAAAAAAAACAAGAGAGAACGCTATAGTCGAGTGCCTCGACTATTAGATACCCGTTACTCAGCTAAACAACTTAAAATAAATATGCCTTTTTGTAATAAATTGACTAGAAATATTAAACATACATTCTTATATTGGCTAAACACATACATTCTTAAATAGTATTATGTATATTAAAGTCTAAATGTTTGCACAACACGAGTAACGGGTATAGCGAATAGCTTTTTTGAAAGGAGTTATCTTTGCCGGGCAATTGCAACTGTGTACAATGTAAATACATACATATGTATATGCTTACATAAATACACACATACGCCATTGTTTGACTCAGACCGCCAATTTGGCTAACTTGATTTGATTTGCATAGTTCTTGGGATATAGTTCGGTATTGACAAATGAAAACAAATGAAATTAGCGTTGACTCTGTTGAGCACCTTGGTCAGCTGTTCCAAAGTCATCCGTTAGATGGCGCCATAAAAGGCGGAAATGTAGGCGCTAGCCAGGCTAAAGCGTTTAATGGGTTTTTGGGCGTTAGAGTGGGCGTGGCAAACTTTTATTAGGCCAATCGATATTTATTGACGAAACAAATACTTATCAATTAAAATTTTCATAATATCATCAAAACTGTGGCCACTGCTTGTGGCTTATGGGCGTCAGAGGGGGCGTGGCACCATTTTGAAACAAACTTGCGCTGCGTAGGAACTCCTCAAATCTACATGCAAAATGCCAATCTTCTAGCTTTTATAGTTTCCGAGATCTCAGCGTTCATACGGACAGACAGACGGACAGACAGACGGACATGGCTAGTTCGACTCGGCTAGTGATCCTGAACAAGAATATATATACTTTAAGGGTCGGAAACGCTTTCTTCTACCTGTTACATACTTTTGCACGAATACAATATACCCTTTTACTCTACGAGTAACGGGTATAAAAAAATTTATTGTGGATTTCTTTAACTATCAAATATTTTGAATAGGAATCTATACAAGTAATGAATATTAATATATCAATATGTAAATTTGCACCCTCTTTTTCTGGAATAGGTGCCCCTCCGATAGGAATTTGCACTGGGTGTCTATCGTATTTATTCTGATTACAGATTTGACAATTTTTAATATATTCTTTAAGTTTTTTGTATAAATTCGGCCAATAATATAATCTATATACAAAACATAAACCGTCGTCGCATGCAGACGTGTATTTATTGTGCTCCGGGAAAAAGTATTCAATAAAATCACAAAAGTGCAGTGACCGTTCTAATAAATCTACTATAACGCGAAAAGACGCTTTCTGCGATGAAATCGCGAATGTTTATATTGATTGGTCATTTAATTAATATAAAACTTAACAGTTAAAACTCTAATTAACTTTACCACGAATACAATGAGTCTGAACGACGTTCGCACACAACGTCAACGTGAGCAAGACGAGAGACGGCTCTCAGTACAAAGAAATAACGCGTACTTCTCTTTTAAAGCAACCGAAAATAATGCAAGCTCTGATCAACTTGACCGAGTTCTTAAACGTAGCGAGCGAGAGAGCGCGTTCTTGCTCCCCCTAACCTAAGCTCATCAGCAGTAACTAGCACCTCAATTTCTTTAACAACGTCAACTGTAACTACAACAACAACTGCAACCGTATCGACTGCGCGTTTAATGACATCATCAGCTAGTAGCGCAAATATTAATACGTCTGCCGCTGCGCTGCCCGAAAAACAGAACAAAACCAATGAATGTGCTAACCCGGCTGTGCAGACTGGTATGGATCGCTGCATCCAAATCAAAAGGAAGCTGAGCCCTCTAAATTCTCAACTCAAAATAACCCGTAACAATGCTAGCCTAGCTGGAATAGAAACGCCCATGAACTTAAACCGATTTAAAATCTTGGAAGACGCCTATGACGTTGAGGCAGTCGAATCCACTGAAGTCGAGAAAAGGAAGCCAAAACCTCCGCCTATTTATATTCGAGAAAAAAGTTCCAATGTTCTTGTCAACAAAATTATCGAGCTTATTGGAAAGGATAACTTCCATATAATACCTCTAGTAAAGGGCAACATCCAGGAAACAAAGGTTCAAATGAAGTCTGAAGATATTTACAGAGTATTATCGAAATATCTTTCCGAGAATAAAAGGAACTTTTACACGTATCAGCTAAAAAGTAGCAAGGGCCTGCAAGTCGTACTTAAGGGCATAGAGTCCGACGTATCGCCTGCAGAGATAACAAAGGCGCTTCAAGAGAAGGGATTTAACGCTAAGACAGTCTTCAACATCCTTAACAGGGATAGAAAGCCACAGCCACTCTTTAAGGTTGAGCTGGAACCAGAAAATAAACCCCTAAAGAAATCAAAGTGCACCCCATTTACAATCTTCAGTCCCTGCTGCACCGCAGAATTACGGTTGAGGAACCGCACAAACGCAATGGACTGGTACAATGTGCGAACTGCCAAGAATATGGCCATACAAGGTAAAACCGTAAACTGCGCCCGGTGTGTGTAGTTTGTGGAGATCTTCATGACTCCGCACACTGCCCAGCGAGCAAAGATGACTGCAACTCGAAAAAGTGCGGCAACTGTTTATAAGGAGCTGAAAAACCAGAGAGGAACTGCCGCCCGCAGCTTCCAGATCAAACCCTGAAGTCTTCTTCTCGACTGCAGCCAGATCCTCACTAGGACCCTTAAACTCTGATAAAAATGTGACTTTCGCAAGCGCTTTAAAATCAGGACTGGCTAACCCTGTCTCAAAAAGTTCATTTCTGCAATCACCATATCAAGAACCGAACACGGCTCAGCAACAACAATTCCCAGAGCAGTCAAAAAGCAACTTTGAAGATATGATATACAGCCTGCAGCAAAGCCTTACGGAGTTTATGTCGTTTATGCGCACAACTATGCAAGATTTAATGCGAAACCAAAATCTATTGATTCAAATGCTGGTTTCACAACAATCCAAATAATGAATAAATGAATAAAGGATATCTACGTGGAACGCTAACGGCGTTTCACAGCATAAACTTGAGTTAGCTCAATTCCTACACGACAACCATATCGACGTAATGCTGCTTTCAGAAACACACCTTACAAACAAATACAATTTTCAACTACGAGGATATTCATTTTACGGAACAAATCATTCAGATGGTAAAGCACATGGTGGGACTGGAATTCTAATCAGAAGCCGTATTAAGCACCACTATTATAACAAATTTGCTAAAAATTACCTACAGGCCACATCTATAAATATACAAACAAATACTGGCATCCAACTTACACTAGCCGCCGTATACTGCCCCCCTCGCTTCACCATAGCTGAAGATGAGTTTATGCAATTTTTCAACTCACTAGGAGACCACTTCATAGCAGCAGGGGACTACAACGCCAAGCACACACACTGGGGATCACGTCTCGTGACTCTAAAAGGAAAACAGCTCTATAATGCAGTTATAAAAGCCAAGAACAAGCTGGACTATGTTTCTCCTGGCAGACCAACATACTGGCCGGCAAACCCAAGGAAACTTCCCGATTTAATAGACTTTGCAATTACCAAAAACATTCCTAAAAATCTGATAAGCGCCGAATGCCTCTCGGATCTTTCATCGGATCACTCGCCTGTCCTGTTTATTCTACTCCGACATCCAGGCGCATTGGAGCAATCGTTTAAATTGACATCACAGAAAACCAATTGGGTTAAGTACAAGAAATACATTAGCTCACACATTGAGCTAAGTCCTCATCTCAACGATGAAGCCAACGTAGACAGATTTGTTAATTCACTGGAGTCTGTACTCGTCTCTGCAGCTCGAGTTTCAACACCCCAAACTACAAGTACGCAAAGCAACCAAAAGAAGACAAATCTACAAATAGAACAGCTCGTCCTCGAAAAGCGACGCTTACGTCGAGAGTGGCAACTCCACAGATCGCCATCTGCTAGGCAAAGCTTAAAATATGCCTCACCTCAACTCACAAAAGCTTTACAGCAAGAAGAAGCACATGCCCACCGACGCTACATAGAGCAATTGTCAACATCTAGTACAAAACACTCACTATGGAGAGCTCACCCTACTCTAAGCTCACCGAAAGTAACCGTGATGCCTATTAAAAATCCCACAGGCGGCAGGGCGCGCAGCGATGCAGACAGAGCCAGCACGTTTGCCAACCACCTTAAAAATGTCTTCCAACCAAATCCAGCCACTAGTGCGTTCACCTTGCCGACTTTACCACATGAGCCTCAGCTTCAACATGAACCAATTGAGTTTCGCCCAAACGAAATCGTTAACATCATCAAAAATCAGCTGAATCCGAAAAAATCCCCGGGCTGCGACCTCATAACTCCCAAATTGATCATTGAGCTCCCATATTGCGCCGTTTGCACTATCACCCAGCTTTGCGCCGTTTGCACTATCACCCAGCTTTTTAATGCCATCGCAAAACTTGGCCACTTTCCAGTAAGATGAAAAAAGTAGATTATAATAATGATAGCAAAGCCAGGAAAAGACCACACAATTCCCACGTCGTATAGACCTATAAGCCTACTCTCATGCTTATCTAAACTCTTTGAAAAATGCGTATTGATTCGGATAAACACATACCTAAGAATCCAGGAAGGAATTCCGTCACATCAATTTGGGTTTCGTGAAAAGCACGGAACAATTGAGCAGGTCAACCGGATAACATCAGAAATTCGGAACGCGTTCGAAAAACGAGAGTACTGTACTGCCATATTTTTAGACGTCTCTCAAGCATTTGATAGAGTTTGGCTAGAAGGTCTAATGTACAAGATCAAGACAATGCTCCCCTACAACACCCATAAGCTTCTAGAGTCTTACCTCTACGACAGAAAATTTGCTGTTCGATGCAACACTGCTATAACTGACGATTTCACTATTGGAGCTGGAGTTCCTCAAGGAAGCGTGCTCGGGCCAACATTATATGTCCTCTATACAGCAGACATCCCAACAAGCACATGACTAACAACATCTACGTTTGCTGATGATACAGCCATTCTCAGCCGCTCAAAATGCCCGATGCAAGCAACTGCGCAGCTCGCTCTTCATCTGGTCGATGTAGAAAAGTGGCTATCAGATTGGCGAATTAAAGTGAACGAACAAAAATGCAAGCACGTTACGTTCACCCTGAACAGGCAAAACTGCCCGCCGCTCATGTTAAACCATACTCTACTCCCGCAAGCAAACGAAGTGACATATCCAGGAGTACACCTCGACAGAAGACTCACATGGCGCCGGCACATTGAAGCCAAAAGAACACACCTAAAGCTAAAAGCCAGTAGCCTTCATTGGCTTATCAACGCTCGGTCTCCCCTTAGTCTTGAATATAAAGTCCTGCTGTATAACTCGGTACTAAAACCTATATGGATGTACGGCTCCCAGTTATGGGGGAATGCCAGCAATAGCAATATTGACATAGTCCAGCGAGCTAAGTCGAAGATGTTGAGAACAATCACCGGGGCACCGTGGCACGTTCGCAACGAAACCATACATCGCGACTTAAAAATTCTACCAGTCAAAGAAGAGATCGCAGAACAGAAGGAAAAGTACTTTACCAAGCTATCGTTGCACCCTAACCACCTGGCGAGAGGTCTTACAAGGTTGATCAACCAATCACGCCTTCGTCGCAATGACTTACCCACCCAGCGACCGACTTGAGGCACGCGCAACCAGAATGCAGTCTTATTATACTGTTAGTTAAATTTTAATGTTAAGATTCGTAAAATTATTGTTAGTCTCAAAATTAAGAGAAGATTCAATAAATAAAAGCAAAGTTAAATAAAAAAAAAACAAAAAAAAAAAAATGTATAAAACTAGTGCAAAGTTATTATAAAAACTAAGAAGTGCCACGAGTGATAGCTCAATGAGCGGTGATTCAAAATATGAGCGTAGAAGCTCCGTAGACCAGAGAAACAGTTATATCTCTTATTTCTCAACCCTTGATACAGAAGTAGAAAGAACTTCTTCAAAGAGCTACTCAGCCCTACTAACCATTGACAGTGCGAGACCACGGTCTTCTTCTCCCGCCCTACTCACACCAACTCCCACTTCATGGAGCTTGCAGTGTAGAACCCCACCCCCAGCTTCGACACACAGCTCACCAGCCACGTGCACTGCGACCTCGTTAATTTCTGCAACCGCAGCCATTGCAACAACAACATCAACGGTCGCCGTTAACAACAACGCGATTTCGAATGCGTTTGCAACTTCTGCAGCGCCGAATAAAACTACAAAGCCAATTGTAAGTACGAGTGCCAATATCGGCAATATCAAACAACAACAAGTGGGTCCGGCTATACAGACTGGCATGGACCGTTACATCCAAATCAAACGGAAGCTAAGCCCGCAAAATAAAATGGTTGGAAATAAACCAAAACAAAATTGCCCTAATAAAGGCAGCGAACAACCAGGGGCATCTAGTAACAACAGATTCGCCCTATTGTCTGAAATTGATAATAATCAATCCGAATCTGGACAGGCTGTTCAAAAGAAACCAAAGCCCCCACCAATTTACATAAGGGAACAGAACTCAAATGCCCTAGTAAAGAAAATTGTTGCGCTGGTCGGGAATGACAACTTTTATGTTACTCCCCTTGTTAAAGGGAATATTCATGAAAGCTTCAAGCTAAAACTGAAGATCAATTCAGAGCTGTAACCAATTACCTAGACGAGGCTAGAAAACCCTACTACACGTACCAGCTCAAGAGTAGCAAGGGCTTGCAAGTAGTGCTAAAGGGCATAGAGCCCGACGTTTGTGGTGGCTTCCACAAATCCGAACCTTGCCCTGCAAGCAAAGAAGACCCAAAGACAAAGAAATGCGCTAACTGTGGAGATAACCATCCCGCAAACTACAGAGGCTGCCCGGTCTATAAAGAGCTGAAGAGTCAGTTTCAACAAGCAAAACAAGCACGCTCCCAGAATGCACGAAATGCGTACGTGCAATCCCAAACCACGCCTAATGTTTTCTTTAAGAAAGCAGCCAGATCTTCATTTGGGCCCCTCAACACAAATGGGGGAGTTTCATACGCCAGTGCCCTAAAATCAGGACTTGCCAATCAGACGGGGTTCCCACAAGCTCAATGCTCTGAGCAAAATATAATAACACCTCAGCAAGCAATAGGACAAATGCCAAACAGCATGGAAACCGTGATGCTGACTTTACAACAGGTTATGATAGAATTCATGTCCTTCATGAAAACAACAATGACAAACCTTATGCAAAATCAAAACATTTTAATACATTTGCTCACATCCCAACAATCTAAATAATCGATGTCTTGTCTTCGAATATCCAAGTGGAATGCCAATGGCGTTTCACGGCACAAACTTGAAATAATTCAAATCCTCAATGAAAACCAAATAGATGTAATGCTGCTGGCAGAAACGCATCTCACAAGTAAATACAACTTCCAAATAAGAGGTTATACTTCATACTGCACAGATCATCCGGACGGTAAGGCTCACGGAGGAACTGGAATCCTAATCAGGGAACGCATTAAGCACCACTTTCACCAGAGGTTTGCAACAAATTATTTGCAGGCTACATCTATAAAACTACAAGCAGGCAACGGCAGTATCACTATAGCCGCTGTCTATTGCCCACCGCGTTTTACAATAACTGAAGAGCAATTCTTGGACTTCCACAATTCACTCGGAGATCGCTTTATAGCAGGAGGAGACTACAACGCCAAGCACACGCACTGGGGATCAAGACAGAATCAGTCACTCCGATTAGAAACTCCTCGGGTACTTGGGCCCGCAGTGACGAAGACAGAGCCGACACATTTGCTTTACACCTACGAAATTTATTTCAGCCGAACGCCGCCACAAACTCTCTTCAACTACAGCCGCTTAGCTCTGAAATTGCAATTAACCCGATTTTGTTCCAAGCACCTGAAATTGCTAACGTCATTAGGAAGCAAATAAAACCGAAAAAAACTCCAGGGGGCGACCTAATAACCCCAAAAATGATAATTGAACTTCCAAACTGCGCAGTGGATGTAATATGCAAGCTATTTAATGGGATCACAAAACTTGGCTACTACTCCAAAAAATGGAAATAGTCCGTGGTTATAATGATACCGAAGCCTGGAAAAGACCACACAATTCCCTCATCGTACAGGCCAATAAGCTTACTATCGTGCCTGTCCAAATTACTGGAAAAATGCTTGCTCACGCGCATTACACCATATTTAAGAGAAAAAAACTTAATCCCGGCACATCAATTCGGGTTTCGTGAAAGCCACGGAACCATCGAGCAAAACAACCGGATATCTTCAGAAATTCGTACAGCCTTCGAACATCGGGAATATTGTAGTGCGATATTCCTCGACGTCTCTCAGGCATTCGACCGAGTGTGGCTTGAAGGCCATATGCATAAAATCATAACATTACTTACAGAAAACACTCATAAGTTACTTAAGTCGTACCTCTACCACAGAGTCTTTGAGGTTAGATGCAATACAACGACATCCAACGAGTTAACATTGAAGCCGGAGTCCCACAAGGTAGCGCCCTGGGCCTACCCTGTTTGTCCTATACACAGCAGACATCCCTACGAACGAGAGGCTGACTACGTCTACATTTGCTGACGACACCGCAATCCTGAGCCGCTCGAGATGCCCAACTAGAGCAACAGCTCAACTGGCTGATCATTTGGTGGAAGTTGAGAAGTGGCTATCAGACTGGCGAATCAAAATTAATGAAGAAAAGTGTAAACATATAACGTTTACCCTTAACAGACAATCGTGCCCCCCGCTAACTTTGAATAGTACGCAGATTCCCCAAGCCAGGGATGTAACATAGCTCGGCGTCCACCTCGACAGACGCCTAACCTGGCGGAGGCACATTGAATGCAAGAAAGTACATCTCAGACTTAAAGCTAGCAACCTACACTGGATTATAAATTCTCGATCACCCCTGTGTCTGGACTTCAAAGTTCTTCTCTACAACTCCACCCTTAAGCCCATTTGGACCTACGGCTCCCAGCTCTGGGGGAACGCGAGCAACAGCAACGTTGACATCATACAGCGCTCACAATCAAAAATCCTGCGAACAATCACTGGGGCACCATGGTATGTTCGGAACGAAAACATCCACAGGGATCTGGTCATACCACCGGTCAAAGATGAAATAGCAAAGCAGAAAGCGGCCTACCATAACAAGCTTACACTGCACAAAAATAATCTCGCAAGGAACCTAAGACGGGTTTCGAACAGAACTCGTCTGCATCGTAACGATCTACCAGCCCAGCAATAAATATTAGGACCCGTTAGTCTAAATTCAGTCTACATGACTGTAAGTTATGTTATATTCTTAAGATTTGATATACTTATTGTTAGTCTCATATAGAGAAGATTCAATAAATAAAGCACATATTTAAAAAAAACAAGAGAGAACGCTATAGTCGAGTGCCTCGACTATTAGATACCCGTTACTCAGCTAAACAACTTAATATAAATATGCCTTCTTGTAATAAATTGACTAGAAATATTAAACATACATACTTATATTGGCTAAACACATACATTCTTAAATAGTATTATGTATATTAAAGTCAAAATGTTTGCACAACACGAGTAACGGCTATAGCGAATAGCTTTTTTGAAAGGAGTTATCTTTGCCGGGCAATTGCAACTGTGTACAATGTAAATACATACATATGTATATGCTTACATAAATACACACATACGCCATTGTTTGACTCAGACCGCCAATTTGGCTAACTTGATTTGATTTGCATAGTTCTTGGGATATAGTTCGGTATTGACAAATGAAAACAAATGAAATTAGCGTTGACTCTGTTGAGCACCTTGGTCAGCTGTTCCAAAGTCATCCGTTAGATGGCGCCATAAAAGGCGGAAATGTAGGCGCTAGCCAGGCTAAAGCGTTTAATGGGTTTTTGGGCGTTAGAGTGGGCGTGGCAAACTTTTATTAGGCCAATCGATATTTATTGTCGAAACAAATACTTATCAATTAAAATTTTCATAATATCATCAAAACTGTGGCCACAGCTTGTGGCTTATGCCCATAAGAGGGGGCGTGGCACCATTTTGAAACAAACTTACGCTGCGTAGGAACTCCTCAAATCTACACGCAAAATGACAATCTTCTAGCTTTTATAGTTTCCGAGATCTCAGCGTTCATACGGACAGACAGACGGACAGACGGACGGACATGGCTAGTTCGACTCGGCTAGTGATCCTGAACAAGAATATATATACTTTATAGGGTCGGAAACGCTTCCTTCTACCTGTTACATACTTTTGCACGAATACAATATACCCTTTTACTCTACGAGTAACGGGTATAAAAAAATTTATTGTGGATTTCTTTAACTATCAAATATTTTGAATAGGAATCTATACAAGTAATGAATATTAATATATCAATATGTAAATTTGCACCCTCTTTTTCTGGAATAGGTGCCCCTCCGATAGGAATTTGCACTGGGTGTCTATCGTATTTATTCTGATTACAGATTTGACAATTTTTAATATATTCTTTAAGTTTTTTGTATAAATTCGGCCAATAATATAATCTATATACAAAACATAAACCGTCGTCGCATGCAGACGTGTATTTATTGTGCTCCGGGAAAAAGTATTCAATAAAATCACAAAAGTGCAGTGACCTTTCTGCGATGAAATCGCGAATGTTTATATTGATTGGTCATTTAATTAATATAAAACTTAACACTTAAAACTCTAATTAACTTTTCCACGAATACAATGAGTCTGAACGACGTTCGCACACAACGTCAACGTGAGCAAGACGAGAGACGGCTCTCAGTACAAAGAAATAACGCGTACTTCTCTTTTAAAGCAACCGAAAATAATGCAAGCTCTGATCAACTTGACCGAGTTCTTAAACGTAGCGAGCGAGAGAGCGCGTTCTTGCTCCCCCTCGCTACCATCGACGTCTCTGCAGCCAAAGAGCGCTGAATGTGCTCCAATGCACGTATGCAATAACCTAAGCTCATCAGCAGTAACTAGCACCTCAATTTCTTTAACAACGTCAACTGTGACTACAACAACAACTGCAACCGTATCGACTGCGCGTTTAATGACATCATCAGCTAGTAGCGCAAATATTAATACGTCTGCCGCTGCGCTGCCCGAAAAACAGAACAAAACCAATGAATGTGCTAACCCGGCTGTGCAGACTGGTATGGATCGCTACATCCAAATCAAAAGGAAGCTGAGCCCTCTAAATTCTCAACTCAAAATAACCCGTAACAATGCTAGCCTAGCTGGAATAGAAACGCCCATGAACTCAAACCGATTTAAAATCTTGGAAGACGCCTATGACGTTGAGGCAGTCGAATCCACTGAAGTCGAGAAAAGGAAGCCAAAACCTCCGCCTATTTATATTCGAGAAAAAAGTTCCAATGTTCTTGTCAACAAAATTATCGAGCTTATTGGAAAGGATAACTTCCACATAATACCTCTAGTAAAGGGCAACATCCAGGAAACAAAGGTTCAAATGAAGTCTGAAGATATTTACAGAGTATTATCGAAATATCTTTCCGAGAATAAAAAGAACTTTTACACGTATCAGCTAAAAAGTAGCAAGGGCCTGCAAGTCGTACTTAAGGGCATAGAGTCCGACGTATCGCCTGCAGAGATAACAAAGGCGCTTCAAGAGAAGGGATTTAACGCTAAGACAGTCTTCAACATCCTTAACAGGGATAGAAAGCCACAGCCACTCTTTAAGGTTGAGCTAGAACCAGAAAATAAACCCCTAAAGAAATCAAAGTGCACCCCATTTGCAATCTTCAGTCCCTGCTGCACCGCAGAATTACGGTTGAGGAACCGCACAAACGCAATGGACTGGTACAATGTGCGAACTGCCAAGAATATGGCCATACAAGGTCAAACCGTAAACTGCGCCCGGTGTGTGTAGTTTGTGGAGATCTTCATGACTCCGCACACTGCCCAGCGAGCAAAGATGACTGCAACTCGAAAAAGTGCGGCAACTGCGGTGGCAATCACACTGCTAGCTACAGAGGCTACCCTGTTTATAAGGAGCTGAAAAACCAGAGAGGAACTGCCCTGATCAAACCCTGAAGTCTTCTTCTCGACTGCAGCCAGATCCTCACTAGGACCCTTAAACTCTGATAAAAATGTGACTTACGCAAGCGCTTTAAAATCAGGACTGGCTAACCCTGTCTCAAAAAGTTCATTTCTGTAATCACCATATCAAGAACCGAACACGGCTCAGCAGCTACAATTCCCAGAGCAGTCAAAAAGCAACTTTGAAGATATGATATACAGCCTGCAGCAAAGCCTTACGGAGTTTATGTCGTTTATGCGCACAACTATGCAAGATTTAATGCGAAAACAAAATCTATTGATTCAAATGCTGGTTTCACAACAATCCAAATAATGAATAAATGAATAAAGGATATCTACGTGGAACGCTAACGGCGTTTCACAGCATAAACTTGAGTTAGCTCAATTCCTACACGACAACCATATCGACGTAATGCTGCTTTCAGAAACACACCTTACAAACAAATACAATTTTCAACTACGAGGATATTCATTTTACGGAACAAATCATTCAGATGGTAAAGCACATGGTGGGACTGGAATTCTAATCAGAAGCCGTATTAAGCACCACTATTATAACAAATTTGCTAAAAATTACCTACAGGCCACATCTATAAATATACAAACAAATACTGGCATCCAACTTACACTAGCCGCCGTATACTGCCCCCCTCGCTTCACCATAGCTGAAGATGAGTTTATGCAATTTTTCAACTCACTAGGAGACCACTTCATAGCAGCAGGGGACTACAACGCCAAGCACACACACTGGGGATCACGTCTCGTGACTCTAAAAGGAAAACAGCTCTATAATGCAGTTATAAAAGCCAAGAACAAGTTGGACTATGTTTCTCCTGGCAGACCAACATACTGGCCGGCAGACCCAAAGAAACTACCCGATTTAATAGACTTTGCAATTACCAAAAACAGACCCAGGGAAACTACCCGATTTAATAGACTTTGCAATTACCAAAAACATTCCTAAAAATCTGATAAGCGCCGAATGCCTCTCGGATCTTTCATCGGATCACTCGCCTGTCCTGTTTATTCTACTCCGACATCCAGGCGCATTGGAGCAATCGTTTAAATTGACATCACAGAAAACCAATTGGGTTAAGTACAAGAAATACATTAGCTCACACATTGAGCTAAGTCCTCATCTCAACGATGAAGCCAACGTAGACAGATTTGTTAATTCACTGGAGTCTGTACTCGTCTCTGCAGCTCGAGTTTCAACACCCCAAACTACAAGTACGCAAAGCAACCAAAAGAAGACAAATCTACAAATAGAACAGCTCGTCCTCGAAAAGCGACGCTTACGTTGAGAGTGGCAACTCCACAGATCGCCATCTGCTAGGCAAAGCTTAAAATATGCCTCACCTCAACTCACAAAAGCTTTACAGCAAGAAGAAGCACATGCCCACCGACGCTACATAGAGCAATTGTCAACATCTAGTACAAAACACTCACTATGGAGAGCTCACCCTACTCTAAGCTCACCGAAAGTAACCGTGATGCCTATTAAAAATCCCACAGGCGGCAGGGCGCGCAGCGATACAGACAGAGCCCGCACGTTTGCCAACCACCTTAAAAATGTCTTCCAACCAAATCCTGCCACTAGTGCGTTCACCTTGCCGACTTTACCAGATGAGCCTCAGCTTCAACATGAACCAATTGAGTTTCGCCCAAACGAAATCGTTAACATCATCAAAAATCAGCTGAATCCGAAAAAATCCCCGGGCTGCGACCTCATAACTCCCAAATTGATCATTGAGCTCCCATATTGCGCCGTTTGCACTATCACCCAGCTTTGCGCCGTTTGCACTATCACCCAGCTTTTTAATGCCATCGCAAAACTTGGCCACTTTCCAGTAAGATGAAAAAAGTAGATTATAATAATGATAGCAAAGCCAGGAAAAGACCACACAATTCCCACGTCGTATAGACCTATAAGCCTACTCTCATGCTTATCTAAACTCTTTGAAAAATGCGTATTGACTCGGATAAACACATACCTAAGAGTCCAGGAAGGAATTCCGTCACATCAATTTCGTGAAAAGCACGGAACAATTGAGCAGGTCAACCGGATAACATAAGAAATTCGGAACGCGTTCGAAAAACGAGAGTACTAAATCAAAGTTTAATAAAAAAAAAAAAAATATTTGCTTATAATTTTCATCAAGCCCTCTATGAGCTCTACAATGAGTTTCCGTGATAATAAGAGCCTGGCCTTCCGCATTTTCGACATCTTGAACAAATATTTTCGTATATAAAAATGTATTAATAAAATTATCTTTAAGTGGTTTTTGTATTCTATAAAAATCTTCTAAAGTACAATGAATGCCTATAGTCATATTTGGTGGAATATATTCCCTTAGAATTGATACCAAATTTTCTGGAGTATCATATTCTATTATATGCCTTGTATTTCCAAATGATTTTATCGACTCGTTTATTGTAAACCTCCCCGTTGCTATTAGCAATTGTTGCTTAAACTGGTTTAAGGGCTTTCGGGTTTCTTGTATAACATTCTCAAAACTACTCTCTGCTGAATGCTGAGTGTTTTGATCTGAGACCGATTCATTACTTTCTGTCAAGTTATTTATTTGGATTCTTGATAAGGCATCCGCGGCAACATTTGCTACTCCTGGCTTATAAATCATTTTTGGTGAATAACTTTCAATAAAAGAATACCATCTCTTCATTTCAATATTTGGGTTTTTTTGAGAAATGGAAAATGATAAAGGTTGATGATCTGTATAGATCTCGATGTTATTAAGTCCATATAAATAATTCCGTAAATTTTTAAATGCCCAAACTGTGGCTAAAAGTTCCGATTTATTAGTAGCATATAATTGTTCAGTTTTGGATAAAGTTTTAGAAATAAAAGTACTTGGTTTTCCTTCTTGAGAGAGAACTGCTCCAATTGCTAAATCAGATGCGTCAGTGGTTAAAGTAAATTTTTTATTATAATCGGGTTGTACCAATTCTATTTGTGCGATTAAATTATCTTTGAGCTCGTTAAAAGCTCTTACAGCTGAATCATCCAACTGTATGGAAGTTCTACGTAAAGCTTTTTTAGATACTTTGCCAGTTTCGCCTTCCAAATATTTGGTTAATGGTTTTCAATTTTGACGTAATTTTGCACGAATTTTCTGTAATATCCTGTTAGGCCTAGGAAGCTTCTAAACTCTCGAATATTTTTTGGAATTGGGTATTTTAAAATTGTAGAAATTTTTTCGGGATCGGTTTTGATCACATTATGAGATACAACGTAACCGAGAAAATTTGTTTCTAATTTAAAGAACTTTGATTTTTCAATAGAAATTTTCATGTTTGCGTTCAGCAAAATTTTAATCATGACAATTAAATCTCTTAATGTTGTTTAACAGTATTTGAAAAAATAATAATGTCATCCAGATAGACTTGACAAATTTTACCAACTTCTTCTCTTAATGTATCATCCATTGCTCTTTGGAAAATTCTGGGAGCGTTAGTTAACCCGAATGGCAATCGAAGGAATTCGTATTTACCATTATTTATTAAAAAAGAGGTTTTTTTTAATGTCTGTTTCTTTCATGAGAATCTGATGAAATCCAGATTCTAAATCAATTGTTGAAAAGTATTTTGCCTTTCCAAGGTTTGACAAAATTACTGAAGGATCCTGCATTGGGTATCTGTCAGGTATTGTATTTTCATTTAATTTTTTAAAGTCAATTACGAGACGTAGTTTTGGAGTTCCATCTTCGTTGAAGCCCTTTTTTGGTACTACTAATACAGGTGAATTATAAGGCCTTATAATTTCTTCGTTTAACATTCGGTTTATTTCCGAATTTACAAAATCTGATGCTGACAAAGCATACGGATATTGTTTACTATATATGGGTCTATAATTTTCTGTATTTATTTTACCTTGAAGAGTTGGGGCGTCGATGTTTGCTCGTCTTTGGATGGTATCTTCGTCGGGCGTTGCGGCTGTTGCATACGTGCAACACGTGCAACCAACCGGCTACGGCCGGGTGGCAAGCTGTGGAAGAATATGAGAAACACTCGACGATCGCGAAGCACGAGAGAAATGCAAAAAAAAAAAAACTTTTCGTGGTAATAGCGCGGACCGGCCGGGCGATGTATTTCAATCGTATGACAATGAAACTAACTTAAGCCAAATTGAGCGCTGCGTTTCAAAGCGCAGTGGAAAGATTGCGGGAGCGGGAGGGCGGGAGAGCCTGGAATCGCAAGCGTCCAGTGCGGGAGAGCGGGAGAGCCTGGAGTCGCGAGCATCCAGTGCGGGCGAGTAGGCATTCGCCACGAGGGCAGAGCGGGCAATTTAAGAGAGGGGAGAGCGGCGTAAACATTCCGCCCCCCTTGCAATCGCTAGCGTTGCAAAAGAAAAAACCCACTCCTGTCGTCTAGGCTTGACTGCAGGCACGGGTCGATGAGGGCGGCCGTGTCGAAGGTCTTCAGCCCGGTCTCCAAGGTAATCATGGCCGTCGGCAGAACGTTCACGCTGTGCCGTTGGAGGATGGACGCAAGTGACGGAGCCGGTGCCGAGGAGGCTGAGCGCGGCGGAGAGGCAAGCGCTCTGCGAGTTGGCGGATCTTGCCGGCGCGAGCGCTGCTGAGAAACGGCGGATGCCGAGCGCCTTGCCGGGGCTAGCGCTTGGCGAGTTGGCGGATTCTGCCGGCGCGAACGCTGCTGAGTAGCCGACGGCAGGGGACGCTCGTGCATCTTATGGTGCCATGAACCTTTTAGAGTATTATGTTCTGACTATAACAGAATTTTTCCTATAATCTCAAAGCGATTAATACTGACTTCATTATTAGAAATTTTATCTTCCTTTTTTCCTCGGACTTTTACCTATACTTTCTTATGTCGCGTCTAACTTCCCGCGAATCGTGCAGAACGATACACAGCTGCGTCCATCGGTGGGTTGGGCGGGTAAGTGGGCCGTGGGACTCGGCGCAAAATAAAAATAAAAAAAAGCCTTCGCTTTCTCAGGAGTGCATGTCGAAACAGAACATTAGTTATGGAGCGGCTTGTCATGAAGATCTTCGAGTAATACAGCAACTAGAGGCGAATACGAAGCGAGTAGAAGGACGGTATGAGACCAGTTTGCTGTGGAAGCAGGATGCTGAGAAAAACGACAGTGCTAAAGATGACAGCTGGATTTGGTCAGCACCATCGTAAACATTTTCATCCTAAATATTATCGTTCGTTGATGTTGCCATAGCTTAGGCTTAAGGAGCACGGCGAGGAAAAATGGCGAAGTCCATAAACCCAAGGGTGTAGGAGAACATCCTTCGTGCAGAACGGGGCGATAATAGGAGGAGGAAGTGCGTGAAGAACTAGTATTTCAAGGAGCTCGAGTGCCGTGAAATGCATTCAGGAAAATCTCTATGTAGACGATATGCTGGACAGACGTTGAGAAGAAAGAAGATGCAATAAATCTGGCCTAGACAGTCCACCACATACACTTTCAAGCAGGACTTCAGTTA
This sequence comes from Drosophila prolongata, assembly GCA_036346975.1. Taxonomy (NCBI): domain Eukaryota; kingdom Metazoa; phylum Arthropoda; class Insecta; order Diptera; family Drosophilidae; genus Drosophila; species Drosophila prolongata. The sequence goes on from JAYMZC010000320.1 coordinate 4,205,069, forward strand.
CGCAACTAGGTTTCAAACTCCGGAACGGTTCTGAAGGCACTTGGAAAAGAGAAACCAACACATGCACACCTTTGTAGACCCTAGCGACAACGGTTTTGCAGCCATATGTTACTTGCGATACCGCCTTGGTCGTCTTACATACTGCAGTAGCTGGGTAAAAAGGTAGCTGGGCAAAAAAAAAGGTAGCCCCTCTAAAGCATGTATATACTCCACGTCTGTAACTGATGGGAGCTGCTCTTGGTGTCAGGCTAGTTTATGCGATGGAGCAGTCAGTATTTTTATTATTCCCACTGCAAAAAAATATTTTCATAAGCCTTTTGAATTAAAATTTGAATCCGTCTTACAATTTCCGTTGCTCCGCAATGTCCAAAACGTTTAATATGGTTAAAAAAATGTACCTATTCTGGTGGATCTCCAAGGAAAAACCAATGTTTTGCGAGGAAGGTTAGTTACATGCTCAAACGGGCAAATCTGTATTGTCCAATTCCGATCCAATTTTAGAGGTCACAACATACGGACACTTGTAAAATGTGTTGAAAAACGGATATTTAAGCATATAACTATATCAGCCAATTCTGAATGGCGGTGTCTTACAGGCATAGGACACGGAACATTAGTCTCTGTTCGACAAGATAGGTCGTAATGTGGATTTTTGTCAAAGGTACTGCAGACTCCCATTTCGGATGTAACCCAAGGGGTATGTAAGTCTGTAAGAGTTTTCGCGTATTGCGACACCTAATCCCGAAAGGAATGGAATTTCTAGTAGTGTAGATGTGTGGGACGGCGCAAAGGCAAAAGGTCCAGATTTTCGATGGATATTTTTGTATGCTGATCCCAAATAGGACAGGACGAAGCGAAATACTATTGGGCCTCCGAAACTTATCGCTCGGGCTCTTATTTTCGTGACCACCGTTACTCCAAGTAAAACTTCAAAATTACGCAGTTACCTCACTTCGAGTAATCCATATTACCTGATACTATTATTACTTTCCATATTGTCTCGAGTTTTCGTTGATTGTTTAAATCAATTATACGGTCCACATTGGACAAACTTCATAGCTTGAGCCCTTTTTCTTTGACTTGATTTTGCTGTGGAGGTAAAGAACTTTCGTTGCCCGTCAGGCATATTTTGGCCATTTTAAATTTCGAATAAAACCGATGTGGTGGATGTGATGGTATAATAATGTTGCCCAACTATTCGATTTTTCTGTAAGAAACAAGCAAAATCGTCAGATTACTAACTCTACTTAATTCCACCTTCGCCATCAATTGTTTCTTATGCTACATTAGGTTAAACAAGAAAGAAAAGCTAACTTCGGGCGGAGCCGAAGTTGATATACCCTTGCAGAATATTCTGTAAATTATATTCTCCAAAACATATGATGCATTCTTAATACACATAAAAAATACCAACTTCCTAACTTTACAAACACCAAAGTTATTGCATTTCCAATCGTTCAGTTATATGGCACCTATAGGATATAGTCGGCCGATCCTTATGAAATTTGATAGGTCTGATTGATTGGCCAAATATAAAACCCGTAGAAAATCCCCACTTTCTAACTTTACAAACACCAAAGTTATGGCAGTTCCGATCAATCAGTTATATGGCAGCTATAGGATATAGTCGGCCGATCCCGGTTGTTCTGACTTATATACTGCGTGCAAAGGAAAGAAGGGTGTGTGCAAAGCTTCAATTCGATAGCTTTAAAACTGAGAGACTAGTTTGCGTAGAAACAGACAGACGGACAGACAGACGGACAGACAGACGGACAGACAGACGGACAGACGGACATGGCTATATCAACCCAGGAGGTGATCCTGATCAAGAATATATATACTTTATAGGGTCGGAGATGTCTCCTTCACTGCATTGCACACTTTTGACCAAAATTATAATACCCTCTGCAAGGGTCTATATCGTATAGCTCCCGTAGGTCAAATCGGTTAAAATTAGATGTTTTTCACGATATTTTGCGCAGTATATAAGCTATTGACATGAATCTTTCAAAATCGTATTTTGGTATGTTTACCTTGATCAGGGTAAAAGCATGTGCCGATCGGACGTCTATATCTTATAGATCCCATTGGAACAGTACGGTGAAATCGGTTAAAATTTGATGTTTTTCAGGATATTTTGCGCAGTATATAAGCTATTGACATGAATCTTACCAAATCGTATTTTTGTATGCATACGTTGATCAGGGTAAAAGCGCGTTCCGATCGGAAGTCTATATCCTATAGCTCCCATAGGAATAATAGGGTGAAATCGGTCCAAATTTTATGTGGGATATTTCGAGCAGTGTATAAGCTATTGTCATACATTTTTCCTAGTCTTATTTATTTACGCATACCTTGATCAGGGTAAAAGGGCTTGCCGATCGGACGTCTATATCTTATAGCTTTCATAGGAATAATTGTTAAAAGCTGTGAAAATACCCTTTTTTCTATTTTTATATGTCTGCAAGGGTAATAAAACTTCGGCTTGCCAAAGTTAGCTTCTGTCCTCGTTTGTTATTCTTATCGGTGTTGATCGAAGTAACCAAAAAACTTACCAAAAATAAATCAAAATCGACGGCTCACAAAACAACATTAACTGGGGTCCACCCCATTAGGCATATGTGTATACTAAATTTCCATTTTCCTTTCAAGGGGTTTTTTTAGTAATTCACAACAGGAGTTTGAATTGGTGATTGAGTTGGTGATTTGATTGAATTTTTCTTTTGGCTGTCAACGTAGTGACGAAGCGCACCGGGAAAGTGTCCAAGACACACCAAGAAGATTTGCACTCAAAATTTATTGACAATAAAATGCCACAAAAGTTGGTTTCTCCTGAGAAAAATTCCCATATAATCTTAATTTATAACACCCTCAGTTTCGCTATTACTAACTTTTTTAAGTTTGATTTTGCTATAACATTCAATATACCAAAAATATATTGTTATGTGAAAGACCATCTTCAGTTTAATTAGCCATCAAAGTCAAAATTTCGGTTCTATTCAACGGAGGACTAAATGAGAACATTTTACAAAATGTATATGTACATCTTGTCACAAAATTTACTATCAAATGTATTTTGTATTTGTATGTCGAAGATGTGATCGTCACGAATTTTTTAAGTAATAATATTGTTTGATGTGTTCAAACTTAAAAACATTAACATTTTATAGATATTCAAACATATTCATTTCGTAATGTTCATATGTTGAAATCAACTATTAACTATTACCATTAAACACTTTTCTGAAAATGTATTTATCAGTATCCTATAAGAGGCGTTTATTCATTTCGGATTATAATTTGACTTGCAAAAATCACTCTGAAATTTATTCATCACACAGTCGTGAAATGGTGTTATAAAAACCAAAGAGCATCAGTTGTATAAAGTTTTTCAAGAATCAAGAAATAAAGTCAAATTATGAACATCAAGAAAAATAATTAATTTTATGTGTGTATGATACGTTTTTAATAGTATTTCTTATTTGTGCTAAAGCTAACCTTATATATATTTTTTACAGACTAAGATGAATATTATTTCGAAGTTCTTCTTTTTTTTAATGTTGAAGCTTAAGAGTTTTTGGAAAGCTTTCAATCCTGATTCTGTTATATATGTATGCATTTTAGTTGTGGCTTTTTTTTGGCTTTACTGGTTGTTCTTTATTCCCCTTGTATGGAAAAAGGTATGTATTTATATAAGACTTCAGTCGATATTTTTAACTTATTAAATTGCTTATATTTACACACGTTAGTCGTAAATTTTCTCGCTTACCTGCAGTTCCGTTGAAAACAAAAAACATGGAACTCAAAATAAATGAAACGAGATAATGATACATTAAATTCTTTTTTATTTTGCTCGAATAAAATTCTAAAATTGATTTATTGATTTCGCGAACGCGGATCCTAAATTAGCTTAGTATATTTGAAGAAAATACTAATTCTAACTTTGTGAAGTGAGAAAAACTTAATAATTTAAGGATTGTCAAAGACTCAGTAGTACAAATAAGATGGAATAATTTTAGGTTGTTTAAACATAATATGTACATATATGCCTCTCCTAAATAAGTATTGGTCTCTATTGGCTAAAACTCGGCAATTTTATTTTCACAAGCCCTCTTTAAACTTAATATGTATATCCCCATCCAAAAAATTTTGATAACCGAAAAGTGATGGTAATCGCTTGGATAATTCCTCTAATATCCCACCATACACTCAGCAAAACCTTCCTAGGCGTCAATCCTGGCTTTGCTACCGTTTGAGACGACTCACAGTGCTTCGACCAGTATCATTTACGTTTGTTGTTGCCATATCCATCGCCAGTAACTTTTCTTTGCGATGCTTCTAATATTCACATGACGATCTCGATCGTATCAACAGTCACTGGTTGACCGGCGGGCTTGTGTTTTTCGGAGACAAAATTACCACTTCGGAATCGCCTAAAAAATTGTTCTGCGGCTTGAATCGATAGTTTCTTGTCTCCTCAGACAGAAATAATCTGTCTGCGATATTCCGCAGCAGTTTTTCCTTGCGCGAAATACAATTTCCAAGTTGCAGGAATTTCAATTCAATTGTAATTATTGAGCGCTGATGTAAACTGATGTAAACAAGCTATGCGTGCAGCCATATATTATAGTCATTACACAATACTCTAAAAAATGCATTCATAGTTTGATCTGCAATGATTTAAAACAAGTGGTTTAGCTGGTATAGTCTATTATAGTTATCTATAGTGCATGGATTTCAAAGTTTGATCTACAATGATTATATTTCTTTAATTTAATTAAACACAAGTGGCTTAGCTGATATAGTCTATTGTAGTTATCTATAATGCTCTAAAAAATGCATGCATTTCATAGTTTGATCTACAATGATTAAAGAAATATACTTCGTACAATTTTTAAATGACAGCGATACAAGGTAAGAGGCTGATTTACTCTTAGTAAAAAATTGACCTACAATAACTCGAATGGTTTTTTTACAGAAAGCAGCTATATTTTCGAAAAAGTTAGAACCAGATAAACTTTTCCTATACTTTGACATTGAGACGAGAACCTGACCTTAAGTATGCGATACTAAATTCGCAATAGGAATACCAATCTTCATTCTTTAAGATTTTAGTCGTTTGACTTTAAGATCATCAACTTGAACTCTGATATGAGAATAACATGTAATATTCAGTCTTAAAAGCACAGGGGCCAAACAAATACATGTTTTAATTGTTGCACCCAAACACATGGGACCATTTTAGGTAACGTGCAACCGACTTTTTTTGGAACTAGGGACGTTAAGACAACGAGCGGCGTTGGGGGCACTTTATTATTTAGCGCTAATACCAGATTAGCGTCAGAGGACAATCACGGTCGGTTGCATTGCAAATAAAGTCAGATAAGCAAACGCACTTGGCATGATACAATTTATCACAACTATGGCAAACATTTAAACGCTGTTCAGACCAAATCATGTTCTTTCTATTTTTAGAGAGTGGATATATAGCTAATCGAAAATATTAAAACTTTATAACTTTGTGGGGGAACGAGGGAGTGCAAGGGAGCGGATGAAAAGAGAAAAGAAAAATAGTAATACCGTTCAATTGCAATCCAAAGGCATTTGGCGACAAAAATTAAGACTAAACAAGAAAAAAAGCAAACTTATAGCCTTGCATTTATTACAAATCGACTACATTTCGATTTTTATGCCTATATTATTTATTTTACATAATATTTAAATACTACCAAATCCCAAAGGACAACAAAAAAAAATTTAAAACAACAAAGATCTCTTTTTTTTGAATTGTTTTTTCCGATTGTTCCTATGGGAGCTATATGATATAGTCGCCCGATCCGTTCCGACTTATATGCTACCTGCAATAGAAAGACAACTTTTGGAAAAGTTTCAAGCAGATAGCTTTTAAACTGAGGGACTAGTTTGCTTAGAAATTTTCTAATTTGCTTATTATAATTAAGGAATAATACTATTTTTCATTATTTTTATTAAACTTTCTTTTCTCACTTGTGAATTATTATCACTTATTCAATATTACAAATTTTCAATAGGTCGAACTTATTTTATTCACTTCTCTTTTACTTTTCACTTGATTTTTCTTTGGTGCTCGGTTCGGATCTCAACAACGGACTGGACTCCTTGAGTTCAATGATCAATAATCAAACCCCTGCTTAAGAGATTTATCTCAAAAAATTGATAAAGAGAATGACTCAAGAGAGTCGGAAAATAATTTACCAATTAAATTTGAAATCTAAATTTGGGCTGGAAATTGGTGTTTACATTAGCGGACTTTAGGGATCACATTGGAAATGTTTTGTTTGCATTAGCGGACTCAGGGCTCGCTTGGGGGCTCCGATGCTTACAGTATCGGCTTGGATGTTTACAGCATCCGTTTGATGCGGACTGCGTGAAATTGATCTGGGTGGGAATAATTTAGAGGCGTGTTGACAGAAATAGGTGACCACGGATTTATCTCGGGTCTTGTCAGAGTTAATTGGAAATTGGCTCTCGGTTCAAAGTTGTTTATAAATTGGGTAAGAGCCCCTAAGTAATGTGTCATTTAACTCCCCCCATTCTAAATTGAATCGTCCCGATTCATTGGAACTGAGGGGTATATTGAATGTATTTGGTTGGTTAATTCAACAATGATATTTTCTTCAAGGGTATTTTCATTGACGGGGATATTATTTATTTCATTATCGGAAATTTTGCTTTCTGGTTCGATTTCTATATGAACTTGCCATGGTTTGCATATTAAACATTTTCTGTATTTGATTACAACCATAATAATTAAATATATAACTGTGAATATGATTAATATTAACGTAACTAGTATTTGAGTTTGTTTAATTTGAATAAAAGGATTTAGTATGTTAATATTATCAAATGAGAGTTCCGAATCATTGGATATAATATATTCGGATACTAAAAAATCTGTATATTTTCGAGCGGTGATGTATTCCAATATCTTATTGTCTACATTGGTGTAAGATATATTATTAATTTTAGAGGTGCCATTAAAGGTTATTAAATACGATCCCTTTAAATAAGTGTCATTAACTATATTTTGTCCATTTACAAAAATGGCTCCATCTTGGATTACATCTAAATTTTTTTTTTCTCGGATTTTGTTACAAATAGATTTTTCCCCATTTAGTAATCTGGTAAAACAAGAACCTTCACGGTTAAGTGTGCAATAATTATTGAATATTTCTGTCTTAAAATTAGACATTACATAGTACTTATTTCTACATTTTGCGACGTGATTGTCTATTAATAATTTTCCATCATTATGTGAAATGGATCTTGAATTGTAAATTTCACAACGATCGGTAATAATAGGGTATTTTATGTAAATTATAATAAGATCTTGGTGCAAAGCGATTTTAAATTCAGATATTTCTAATAGGTCTGTTATAATTACAGGTTTCTTGTATATCATCATTATTTAGAATTTTATTATTAAATACATCAATTTTTGCGAGTGTAATTGTGTCCATTAAATTCATAAGATCGTAAGTAAGCAAGCGCAGACGATATTTTCTGAGTGGAACTTCTTGATCCTTAAAAACTGTTTTGAATCCTTCAGATAAAGATTTTATTTTTTTAAATATTTTAGAATTAATAACGAATTGATCGTTATTATTTTGTATTAAATCATCGATTTTATTTTGGACTGTTATGAAATCATCATGATCTGGTGTTCCTGCTATCCATTTCCAAATGGTGCCTAATTCATTAATGCCTCTTTTCGATCTACTGGGTATTATTTGAGAGATAAGTATTTTGATAATTTTTAAATCGTGCTTCAAGATTAATTATATCTCTATAAAAACTTATATTAGTTATATGAAATGAGTCTGCGTATGATTCATAAATAAGAACATATCTGGTATCCTTGTAAAGAAGGAAATCGTGGTTCGTGTAATCCATTATTTCGGATTTGGTTGTACCTACCAGCAATAATAAGTACATTATTGAAAACATTATCTGGAATTTGAAACAAATTATTTTATATTATCTTTATGAATCGTACGGTTTCTGTTATTTATAATAACTTTATTAGGGAGATTTTACTTAACTACTTGTTTTTTATATCTAGAATTAAGCTTGTTTCTTTCCCCGTGTTTCTTTTCGTAAATTACCTCTCCTACATGATAATTCTCATTTTGTCTATCTTTATTGTGAAAATGCAACGATTTCTCTTGAGCTTGTTGCAATAATTTAGGAGTTTCCTTATGTTCGATTTTATTAAATAATATTTCAAAAGGTCTTTGGTTGGTTATTGAGTGAATTGTTAAATTAAATATATAACATATAACATATAAACATATGCTGCTCTAATTATGATTTCAGAATAATCAATTAAATTAAGTTCTTCTTTAATGCAGCGAGCAATTTCTGTTAAGGTAGAGTGTGCCCTTTCTATTTGTCCGTTCGACGTACTATGTCGTAGATCTGCAAGGTATAATGATATCCCATTTCTTTGTGCAAAGGATTTAAATTGGGATGAAGAAAAACTTGGTTCGTTATCTATCATCAAAGTTTTGGCTAATAGAAATTCAAATTTCTGAAACTTTATTTTCTATATTTAGTTTATTAGGAATTTCTTTTACGACTAAGTATTTGGAATAAGAATCTATACAAGTAATGAATATAAGATTTTGGGCGTAATATATGTCAAGATGCAAACTTTCACCTTCTCTTTCTGGGATAGGGGTTTGACCGATAGGAATTTGTATTGGGTGTCTGTTGTATTTTTTATACCCGTTACTCGTAGAGTACTTTTGCACGAATACAATACGTGCAAAAGTATGTAACAGGTAGAAGGAAGCTTTTCCGACCCTATAAAATATATATATTCTTGTTCAGGATCACTAGCCGAGTCGATCTAGCCATGTCCGTCCGTCTGTCTGTCTGTCCGTCCGTATGAACGCTGAGATCTCGGAAACTATAAAAGCTAGAAGATTGGCATTTGGAATGTAGATTTTAGGAGTTCCTACGCAGCGCAAGTTTGTTTCAAAATGGTGGCACAGCTTTGAAGCTATTATGAAAATTGTAATTGATATGTATTTGTTTCGTCAATACCTATCGATTGGCCGAATAAAAGTTTGCCACGCCCACTCTAACGCCCAAAAACCCATTAAACGCTTAAGCCTGGCTAGCGCCTACATTTCCGCCTATCATGGCGCCATCTAACGGATGACTTTGGAACAGCTGGCCAAGGTGCTCAACAGAGTCAACGTTAATTCTCGATAAGGATTTCTATTAAAGGGAATTGCGATGGTTTTCATTTGTCAATACCGAACTATATCCCAAGAACTATGCAAATCAAATCAAGTTAGCCAAGTTGGAGGACTGAGTCAAACAATGGCGTATGTGTGTATGTATGTATACATATGTATGTATTTACATTGTTTAGCTGAGTAACGGGTATCTAATAGTCGAGGCACTCGACTATAGCGTTCTTTCTTGTTATACCCTTGCAAAGGGGATTATAATTTTGGTCAAAAGTGTGCAACGCAGTGAAGGAGACATCTCCGACCCTATAAAGTATATATATTCTTGATCAGGATCACCTCCTGGGTTGATATAGCCATGTCCGTCTGTCCGTCTGTCTGTTTCTTCGCGAACTAGTCTCTCAGTTTTAAAGCTATCGAGTTTAAACTTTGCACACACCCTTCTTTCCTTTGCACGCAGTATATATGTCGGAACGGCCAGGAACGGCCGACTATATCCTATAGCTGCCATATAACTGATTGATCGGAAATGCCATAACTTTAGTGTTTGTAAAGTTAGGAAGTTGGAATTTTCTATGGGTTTTGTATTTGGCCAATCAATCCGACCTACCAAATTTCATAAGAATCGGCAGACTACATCTTATAGCCGCCATATAACTGATTGATCGGAAATTCCATAACTTTGGTTTTTGTTAAGTTAGGAAGTTGGGATTTTCTATGGGTTTTATTTTTAGCCAATCAATCCGACCTATCAAATTTCATAAGGATCGGACGACTATATCCTATAGCTGCCATATAACTGAACGATTGGAAATGCCATAACTTTGGTGTTTTTAAAGTTAGGAAGTTGGGATTTTTTATGAGTATTAAGAATACATCATATGAATAATTTTGGAGAAATTAATTTACAGAGTATTCTGCAAGGGTATATCAACTCCGCCTGAAGTTAGCTTTCCTTTCTTGTTTTGATTACAGATAGTGCAACTCTTTTTAAACTCCTTAATTTTTAAACCCTTGCAGAGGGTATTATAATTTTGGTCAAAAGTGTGCAACGCAGTGAAGGAGACATCTCCGACCCTATAAAGTATATATATTCTTGATCAGGATCACCTCCTGAGTTGATATAAGCATGTCCGTCTGTCCGTCTGTCCGTCTGTCTGTCCGTCTGTCTGTCCGTCTTTCAGTCCGTCTGTCTGTCCGTCTGTTTGTCCGTCTGACTGTCCGTCTGTCTGTCCGTCTGTCTGTCCGTTTGTCTGTCCGTCTGTCTGTTTCTACGCGAACTAGTCTCTCAGTTTTAAAGATATCGAATTGAAACTTTGCACACACCCTTCTTTCTCTTGCACGCAGTATATAAGTCGGAACGACTATATCCCATAGCTGCCATATAACTGATTGATCGGAAATGCCATAACTTTGGTGTTTGTAAAGTTAGGAAGTTGGAATTTTCTATGGGTTTTTATATATTGCCAATCAATCCGACCTACCAAATTTCATAAGGATCGGCAGACTATGTCTTATAGCCGCCATATAACTGATTGATCGGAACTGCTATAACTTTGGTGGTTGTTAAGTTAGGAAGTAGGGGTTTTCTATGGGTTTTATTTTTGGCCAATCAATCCGACATGTCAAATTTCATAAGGATCGGCCGACTATATTCTATTGCTGCCACATAACTGAACGATTGGAAATGCCATAACTTTGGTGTTTTTAAAGTTAGGAAGTTGGGATTTTTAAGAATGCATCATATGAATAATTTTGGAGAATATAATTTACAGAATATTCTGCAAGGGTATTTCAACCACGGCTCCGCCCGAAGTTAGCTTTCCTTTCTTGTTTTGTATAAATTAGGCCAATAATAGAGTCTAGATATTTGTTTATAATTTTCATCAAGCCCTCTGTGAGCTCTACAATGAGTTTCTGTGATTATGGTAGATCTGTCCTTAGCGTTTTCGACATCCTGGACAAATATCTTAGTGTATAAAAATTTATTTATAAAGTTGTCTTTAAGTGGTTTTTGTATTTTATAAAAATCTTCTAGAGTACAGTGAACTCCTATTGTTATATTGGGTGGAATGAAGATGGATACTACATTTTCTAGAGTGTCATACTCTTTTATATGTCTAGTATTTCCGAATACATTGATCGACTCATGTATTGTATACCTCCCCGTTGCTATTAGCAATTGTTGCTTAAACTGGTTTAAGGGTTTTCGGGTTTCTTGTATAACATTCTCAAAACTACTCTCTGCTGAATGCTGAGTATTTTGATCTGAGACCGATTCATTACTTTCCGTTAGGTTATTTATTTGGATCCTTGATAAGGCGTCCGCAACAACATTTGTTGCTCCAGGCTTATAAATAATTTTGGGTGAATAGCTTTTAATAAAGGAATACCATCTTTTCATTTCGATATTTGGATTTTTTTGAGAAATGGAGAATGAAAGAGGTTGATGGTCGGTATAGATCTCGATGTCGTTAACCCCATATAAGTAATTTCGAAGATTTTTAAAAGCCCATACTATGGCTAAAAGTTCTTTTTTATTTGTTGCGTATAATTGTTCAGTTTTGGTTAGAGTTTTTGAAATAAATGTAATTGGTTTTCCTTCCTGAGAAAGAACAGCACCAATAGCTAAGTCAGACGCATCAGTTGTTAGGGTAAATTTTTTATTATAATCTGGTTGTACTAGTTCTACCTGTGCAATTAAATTTTCTTTAAGCTCGTTAAAAGCTCTTACAGCTGAATCATCAAGCTGTATTATAGTTTTACGTGATGTTTTTTTAGATACCTTGCCATTTTTGCCTTCTAAATATTTTGTTAAAGGTTTAGCTATCTTTGCGTAATTTTGCACAAATTTTCTGTAATATCCTGTAAGGCCTAGGAAGCTTCTAAGCTCTCGAATATTTTTAGGGATCGGATATTTTACAATTGTAGAAATATTTTCGGGATCGGTTTTGATCACATTGTGAGAAACCACGTAACCTAGAAAGTTTGTTTCTAATTTAAAGAACTTTGATTTTTCAATCGAAATTTTCGTGTTTGTGTTTAGCAAAATTTAAATATTGACAATTAAATCTTCGTAATGTTGTTCAACTGTTTTTGAAAATATAATAATGTCATCCATATATACATGACATGTTTTACCCACTTGTTCTCTTAAAATATAATCCATCGCTCGCTGGAATATTCTAGGAGCGTTTGTCAAACCGAAAGGCATTCTTAGGAATTCGTATTTCCCATTGTTTATTGAAAATGAGGTTTTCTGTTTGTCTGGTTCACTCATGAGAATCTGATGAAATTCAGATTCAAAGTCAATTGTTGAGAAATATTTGGCTTTTCTAAGATTTGATAAAATCACTGAATGGTCCTGCATTGGATATCTATCTGGTATACTATTTTCGTTAAGTTTTTTATAATCTATTACGAGTCTGAGCTTCCGAGTTCCATCTTCATTGAAACCCTTTTTTGGTACCACCAGTACAGGTGAATTATAAGGACTTCTACTTGACCTTATAATTTCTTCGTTTAGCATTTGACTTATTTCAGAATTTACAAAATCTGAAGCTGATAGAGCATAAGGGTATTGTTTACTGTAAATGGCCCTATCATTTACGGTGTTTATTTCACCGCGTTTATCTGTCCAAAAAGGAATCTGCATATTTATTTTCGAATGTTCTTCATTGATAATATTTAATATTTCGTTCTCCAAATCTTTTCTTTGATCTGCAGATGATATTTTTATGTTGTTTAATTTTTTATTGTCGGATAATTCAACGACGGCGAGTTCAGGATTTTTAATTCCCAAACTTTTATTTTTGTCGAACTTTTCAACGACGGCGTGTTCAGGATTTTTAATTCCCAAACTTTTATTTTTGTCGGATTTTTCAACGACGGCGTGTTCAGGATTTTTATATCCCAAACTAAAGTCTTTTCATCAAAGTATTTTTATACCCTTGCAGAGGGTATTATAATTTTGGTCAAAAGTGTGCAACGCAGTGAAGGAGACGTCTCCGACCCTATAAAGTATATATATTCTTGATCAGGATCACCTCCTGAGTTGATATAGCCATGTCCGTCTGTCCGTCTGTCCGTCTGTCTGTCCGTCTGTCTGTATCTACGCAAACTAGTCTCTCAGTTTTAAAGCTTTCGAATTGAAACTTTGCACACACCCTTCTTTCCTTTGCACGCAGTATATAAGTCGGAACGGCCGGGATCGGCCGACTATATCCTATAGCTGCCATATAACTGATTGATCGGAAATGCCATAACTTTCGTGTTTGTAAAGTTAGGAAGTTGGGATTTTCTATGGGTTTTATATTTGGCCAATCAATCCGACCTACCAAATTTCATAAGGATCGGCCGACTATATCCTATTGCCGCCATATAACTGATTGATAGGAAATGTCATAACTTTGGTGTTTGTAAAGTTAGGGTTTCTATGGGTTTTATTTTTAGCCAATTAATCCGACCTACCAAACTTCATAAGGATCGGCCGACTATATCCTATAGCTGCCATATAACTGAACGATTGGAAATGCCATAACATTGGTGTTTTTAAAGTTAGAAAGTTGGGATTTTTTATGAGTATTAAGTTGCATCATATGAATAATTTTGGAGAATATAATTTACAGAGTATTCTGCAAGGGTATATCAACTTCGGCTCCGCCCGAAGTTAGCTTTCCTTTCTTGTTTTAATATAAATTCTTTTAATGTAAGAATAATGTTTTCTTCTGTTAAAGAAAGTTGGTTTAATATTTTTCCGTTATCATAATTTAATTTTTCTTCTTTTTCATTATATTTAATTACTCCCTTCGCTTTATCGATTACAGCTCCTATTTTTTTTAAAGGTTATAGCCGACCAGTAAATCTGAGTCCACTTTGATACCACTTGTTCAGTCTGTAATTATTACTTTTATGATTATTATAGGTTTGATTGAATCCGTTATTAGGCCTGTTCTGAGTCTGTATAGGCTCGTCTATTTTATTTATTTCTGTTCTGGTTGTTGTCTTGATTGAACCTTAGATTATTATTGTTCCGCTGAATATTATAATTATTGTTTTGTTGTCTTGGCTTTTGATTAAAAATATGTTTGTACATTACCACCAGAGTTTGGCTCACCATGTTTTCTCTGAGTAGTTGAGAAACTATTTGCGAAAAGAGCTCTCATGTTGTTGCTTTCTAATTCCTGAACAATGACCATTGCATTTGGTAGGTCAGGTGGATTCATTGCGAAAATGGTATCTGAAATTTGGCCGTTGAGGCCGGTGATGAAAACTCTAAGAGCTGTCTTCCTATGTTTTTCATTAATTTCTGCTGTGATTGGTTTGTTTCTACCGTAGGTCATAATTGTTTTGTTAATTAGTAGAGTTAATTTTCTATTAACTGTACCATAATAATCTATAATGGATAATTTTCCCTGACTCAATACACTTAGTTCCTGTTCGATAATATGAATTGGACGTTTGTCGCTAAAGACAAAGTCAAGTCTGGCCATTATGACATCGAAATTTAACACCGTACCATTATGGGTTAAGGCATCGTTTGCCATTCCTGTTATTTTATTTCTTAATTTGGATAAGGCAGAATAAAACCTTTCACTCCCTCTGGCATACTGACCCATGGCTATTTCAGCTGATTCTCTCCAGCTTACATATTTATCTTCTTCACCTCTATATTCCCTAACAGATTTGATGATCTCATAAGATGTTTCGCGCTTAATATTTGGATCTACAATCTCTATCTGATAATCTTCAATCGTCTTTATTTTATGAGAAAGCTGCGATCATAAATTTACGATCTCCTCCTTTAATGGATTTAATTCAAGAGAGTTGGAAAATAAGATGATGCAATTTGCCAATTAAATTTAAAATCTAAATTTGGCTGGAAATTGGTGTTTACATTAGCGGACTTTAGGGCTCGCTTGGGGGCTCCCATGCTTACAGTATCGGCTTGGATGTTTACAGCATCCGTTTGATGCGGACTGCGTGAAATTGATCTACGGATTTATCTCGGGTCTTGTCAAAGTTAATTGGAAATTGGCTCTCGGCTCAAAGTTGTTTATAAATTGGGTAAGAGCCCCTAAGTAATGTGTCATATAACTTTGGCTATCGGTTCAAAGTTGTTTATAAATTGGGTACGAGCCCCTAAGTAATGTGTCATATAACTTGCACACACACACCCCCTACCTAGGTTGAGGAGTATATTAAGTGGTGATCAAGTTACGGTCTGTCGCAAAACAAAATCTTCCACTCACTCATAAGCTATTTTTGTAGGAAATCGCTCCTGATCGCCGGTCGGTCGGTTAGGCAGCTAAAAAGAATTCGCTGATCAAGAAAAATTATAAAATGTTGAACGTTAGCGGGCGACAAAAACTAAAAATGTATGTCGTTAATGCCAGCATTAATATTTATACAAGTAGATAAATAAAATAAATAAATAGTTTTCACTTAACATTAGAAATAATTAAAATAGAAACTCATGCATAAAATTGTCAAAATATATTTATAAAAATTTGAAGTTAACTTCAAATTTAATAAACAACTTCTTATGAAATAAGTATATGTGCATCCTGAATGAAAATTCAAAATACTATTGGAAACATTTTTAAAGAATTTTTTTACTTTTTAATAATTCAAATGTTTTCCTTTTTTGTAATCCTTTCCTGGATTAATGATTTTTTAAGGTCATTTTTATAAACTTTATTGAATAATATTCCTCAAAGATCTATTGGGCTTAGATTCTGTCTGATCGCTGGCCATTTTAATAACTGTATCTTTTTAGCTGAAAAAAAGTATCAGTGATATGATTAAAACAAGTGCATAATTATTTTATACTAGTACCACGCTAAAAGTTCAATGAGCGATGACTTCTTTCAATCGTTCCTAAGGTTTGGTAGTTGTGTGCTGTCGATTGTATATTATATTCAAGAAGAACACTATTGTCATAAATTTAAGATTTTACGAGCTCTTGTCATGTCAATATGTAAGTCTATCTAGAGTCTTAAATACCGATCTGTAACTTAAAACCTACAAGGGTGCACTGCCGAACAATTATAATCTCAAGTACAGGCCACTTGAGCCTAAATATAGTTCTCACACTGCACAAAGAGTCACTTCGCGGGAGACCGTTGATAAGGCTGCCGCTCAGGCAAACAGATGTGGTCTCTGCGTAGGCCATAGATAAGTGTATTATGAGAATCTCAGGTTATTTACCTATATAGACTTAGTAAAATAAAATCATTTTTTATATAAAACTCAACGGTGAAGGTTAATTTTGGTCATTCGAGTTTTTTTTGATTCCTTGTGGAATAATTGGCCAGACTGCTCTGCAGTTTTTCCCCACCAGTGGTAATAAACTCAGAAAAATTGTACACCTTAAAGATTTTGTCAAGTGCTAGACACCTGCAGCTAAAAGTTGCAAATAGATTCACATGATTGTTTTCCCACACCAGTGGTAAGAGACAAAAGTGTTAAATAAAAAAAAAGCATAAAGATATACAAAGGGTCTTGATTGTTTTTAAAAGCACCTTAAAGATTCGGTTTTTTAAACAGCAAAAGGTCGTTACCAATTGAGCGTTTCCGATGCCATAACATCGGAAAAATAAAACATAAAAAGTTGGCTTTTTTATATATACTAAAAAATTAGTTTATAAGGCGTTTTTAACGCCAACATCAGACATAAAAAAAATAAAAAAAAATGTTAACTGAAGCCAACAAAACAACAATAAACTGCAACACAAAAAAACAACAAAGCCATCTACAAACAAGAAAGGAAAGCTAACTTCGGGCGGAGCCGAAGTTGATATACCCTTGCAGAACACTCTGTAAATTATATTCTCCAAAATTATTCATATGATGCATTCTTAATACTCATAAAAAATCCAAACTTCCTAACTTTAAAAACACCAAAGTTATGGCATTTCCAATCGTTCAGTTATATGGATTGATTGGCCAAATATAAAACCCATAGAAAATCCCAACTTCCTAACTTTACAAACACGAAAGTTATGGCATTTCCGATCAATCAGTTATATGGCAGCTATAGGATATAGTCGGCCGATCCCGGCCGTTCCGACTTATATACTGCGTGCAAAGGAAAGAAGGGTGTGTGCAAAGTTTCAATTCGATAGCTTTAAAACTGAGAGACTAGTTTGCGTAGAAACAGACAGACGGACAGACAGACGGACAGACGGACAGACGGACATGGCTATATCAACTCAGGAGGTGATCCTGATCAAGAATATATATACTTTATAGGGTCGGAGACGTCTCCTTCACTGCGTTGCACACTTTTGACCAAAATTATAATACCCTCTGCAAGGGTATAATTACGAAAATGTTGTCCGAGTTAACTCAGCATATCAGGATTTTAGAGGCAAAAGTTCAGTTAACTCAAACGGAATTTTGAAAAATATTTAGACCTCCAAAAATTTTTTATTTATAACCATAGTATTTAGCTAAAGAATAAGATTTGCATCCCAGTTAAGGCGCCGTAAAGCAAAAAGAAGAAAGTTTTTTTTCTGATTCAATACGCCAAATATGTATTCCCTATCGTGGACTCCAGACGGGAGACCCATACTCCACAATCGGACGGACTAGTGAAATAAATAAAGTTTTAGTGACATAAAGATCATGGAATTCTTTTGACCACGTTTTTATAAATCCTAGCACTCCTCTGGCTTTATTAACCATGGACGAAATGGTATTAGAAAATATTAGAACGCCAAGATCGTATACAGAGTTATTGTATCCAAAGAGCTGCCACTTAACGTGTACGTATATCGGATTGACCCGATAAAAAGCCATCAGCCTGCAATTAGAACCATTTACATTTATTAAATTATCTCGGCACCAGTTTTGAAAATGATCTACTAATTATTTATTATTACCGGAGGTAACACGGATAATTTTAGAAATGGAATTTTTAAAAAGGACCCTTTGTGACCTGCCATTCAGGTAGATCCATATGAGGAGATCAACTGGAAAACCTAACAGGTCAAGTTTTTGAACAAGAAGTGAGTGATTTACAGGGTCAAATACTTTACTAAAGTAAATGTAATTACCGTCTGTTTGAAAACTACACTTGAAGCCCTTTATCACAAATGTATTAAGCTCCAAAAGGTTACAGTTTGTGGATCTACGTTTAATAAATTCGTGTTGACACGGGGAAATGATTGATCACAAATGAGAAGTAATGATTTTTTAAAAACGCTTAGCTGACAACTTAGATATACCTCTATAGTTACTGCCTTCTCACTTGTTACCTTTTTTGTAAAGAGGAATAACAAATGATTCCTGCCAAATATTTGGAAATTGGGAAGTTTCTAGAGATAAGGTAAACAACTTGCATGGCGAATGAACAGGCTTAATACGAAGAAGATCCAAAAGAACAAAAGAGCTTTCTGTTAAAGTGGGACAGAATATGAGTTTTGACTTGGATATGGTGTAAGAATAAGGCTGTGATGAATGATCTAAAGTAGAGTAAGTCGTTTGAAAAAATTGGGCAAATAAATGGGCTGTTGCCCGATCTGTGGTTGCCGTCATGTTTTCGAACGACAGCTGGGAAGGATAAGAATTAAATTTACGCTTGGTATTAACGTAGTTATAAAACTATTTCGGGTAGTGAGAGCACTGGTCCAGTTAAAGTAACTATTATAACACTGAGCATTTAGCACGGTAAGTCTCGACCGAGCACATAAATATCTGGCAAAAACAGATTGAGAACCGGTATTTTTATATTTCCTAAAAGTCTGGACTTTATATTTTTTAAGTGTGTCAACTCTTTGCTAAACCAGGGTGAATTATTGGAGATTAACGGGTAGTACCAAGGAACACAGAAATTAAAAAATGAGTTTATTGCTGTGTATAAAACATTGACTGTATCGGTCTTATTATTGCATAGGTAGATCAGACCAATTAAAGCCAGAAATAAAATAATTTAGCCTCAGAAAGTCTGCCTTGAAAGTCTTTTTATTCTATAACGCGCGGAGATATAACGTTTTGAGACGACATAACTCCCCCGCTGATCAACGCGGTGTTATGTCGTATAAAAACGATATATCTCCTGCCTTCTGCAAACGACATATCTACTAAACAAGAAAGGAAAGCTAACTTCGGGCGGAGCCGAAGTTGATATACCCTTGCAGAATACTCTGTAAATTATATTCTCCAAAATTATTCATATGATGCATTCTTAATACTCATAAAAAATCCCAACTTCCTAACTTTAAGAACACCAAAGTTATGGCATTTCCGCTCGTTCATATAACTATATGGCAGCTATAGGATATAGTCGGCCGATCCTTGTGAAATTTGATAGGTCGGATTGATTGGCCTAATTTAAAACCCATAGAAAATCCTAACTTAACAATCACCAAAGTTATGGCATTTCCGATCAATCAGTTATATGGCGGCTATGGGATATAGTCGACCGATCCTTATGAAATTTGGTTGGTCGGATTGATTGGCCAAATATAAAACCCATAGAAAATCCCAACTTTCTAACTTTACAAACACCAAAGTTTTGGCATTTCCGGTCAATCAGTTATATGGCAGCTATAGGATATAGTCGGCCGATCCCGGCCGTTCCGACATATATACTGCGTGCAAAGGAAAGAAGGGTGTGTGCAAAGTTTCAATTCGATAGCTTTAAAACTGAGAGACTAGTTTGCGTAGAAACAGACAGACGGACAGACGGACAGACAGACGGACAGACGGACATGGCTATATCAACTCAGGAGGTGATCCTGATCAAGAATATATATACTTTATAGGGTCGGAGATGTCTCCTTCACTGCGTTGCACACTTTTGACCAAAATTATAATACCCTCTGCAAGGGTATAAAAACTAATACCAATACAAATTTATAAGTTATAACTTATAACATAGAACCAACCTTTTTACGCCACTGTTTCTCAAAATATGTTAAAAATTGAGAAAACAACTTCTTGCAATTTTGGCGCGTGCCAAATAACTTCTCACTTCTCATAGTAAAGTGGTACAAAACATTTAGATTCCCAAAAATGGGAAATATATTTATATTAATTTTTGTATTTAATAGTAACTTTTAAAATTATTATATTATTTTTCATAATTTCCAAAATATTTGTGTTTAAACTTGTGTTTAATTAAATAATGATTTTTAATTTTCCTTTTTTTCACTGTTTCAAACATAGGACATCAAATTCAAAAGGGAATGTGACAAAATATATATATGTATATGTATGTATGTACGTTTGTGTATGTGGAAAAAAAAATTTTGCGCTCCTTAATTTGGCCTGATTTTAAATGCACGAATATGAATATGTACTTTTGAAAATGAGTATATATGAACATTTAAAACAAATCAACTTTTTAGCTATGAAAACTTCGCGCGGAGATATGTCGTTTTATATCTCCCCGCGGAGATAAGTCGTTTTTAGACGACATAACTCCGTGTTGGTCAATGGGAGGCTCTGTCGCTTTTAAAAGACAGAATTCTCCCAAATAAATCACGATATATCTCCGCCGACAAAATACACTGGGCGGAGATATGATGGCGGAGATATGTCGTTATCCCCTCCAGGTATATTGAAATCACCTAGAACTACTACTGATCCCTACCGGAAAGCTTATTTGCAACAGACTTAATAACGGAAAGGTGATTTTAATAATCAGGAAGTTCAGGCAATGGCGGAATAATATATGAGCATGATATGTGTTTGGGGGAAGACAACAAAAATGCCACCCTTAAGTTATGTAAAAATAACGCTTTTTAATTCAATCAGTTTATGTATGTATCGGATTTATTCTGACTGTCGAATCTGCACTGAAGCAGCCGAAGGGCTGGCTTCATATTTTAATTCGGGTTTTACAATGTGTTGCTGAATAGGTAGCGGGACTGCTTAGCGAGATAAGGAAAATAATAAGGAGGAGAGCGCAGGAGCGCTGCAGGTGCAGCCATACACCTATGCGCACTAGGTGCTGGCTGGCTGCTCCGAACATACTCCCCCCGTAGGAGGAAGTACGGCTCCAACTAAATGGGAATCGATGGGCAGAACGGCTAACTAGGCGACGGCTCTCTGACTAGACTCGCAGCTGTACGGACCACAGCTACTCTGACGACGCCGTCCTCGCCTGGAACGACACCTTGGATGCACCCCAGCTGCCATTTCAAGGGTGGAAGGTTGTCTTCCTTCAGCAACACGATGCTTCCGACATTGATGTTGGATGTTTCGACGCGCCACTTGCTTCTTTCTTAGAGCAAGGATAGATACTCGCTGCTCCACCGCTTCCAGAATTGCTGCAGCATCTGTGTCACAATTTGCCATCTGCTGAGGCTGCCTTCTAGGAGATGCGTGATGTTAGGCTCAGGAAACATTGTGTAGCTGGAGCCTTTCAGGAAATGGGTCGGCGTGTGACGCATTGACGTTGATGATGGTAGCCACGAACTTTCGTCCTCCAATTGGCCAATACCTTTGCTTAATGTGGCAAGTAACTCTTGCGATCCTGCGGGCAAGTATTTTATATGAAAACTAGCAGGGTGCCCGCAGCTTCGCTTGCGATGTCTTATGCTTGCATTATTTCTGTCTTCATACAGGAAGCTCTGAAATATTAAGACAATATTTTTTAAATATTGCAATTTATGCAATGTTTATATCGAATAATAAGATTAAAAACTACAAAAACGCATTTATATATGTACAAAATGCAATTATGCTAATTGGTATATCACAACTGCACATAATTAAAAATAACCAAATATTCATTTAAATATAAATCATTTATGACTTTACTAATTAAGAATCAGAGATATCAACAAATTTACACATTCAATAGAAAAAATTAAAATTCCGAGAAAGGCGAACTAAAATAATAATATTATTGCTCTCATACTGTTATACACCAAAATACACGGTTATGCAAAGAAATTTTCCTATTAATTAGGCGAAGAGTAGGCTTTGCCTAATAAATAGGAAAATTAACACATAAAAACACAATTCGCGGCAAATTTTCTTGATACGACTCTGACCAAATTGAAAGTTTTCCCGTTAACTTCTTCTTTTGCGCACTTGCTACACTCTTTCCTCTCTACTGCGTTCTCCCGCTCTTATGTTTCCTAACACCGCGTGGCAAAACACTGTAAAAATAAACACCGCAAAAAACAATTTGAATGGTAACAATTTGGATAGTGTAGTATCAAAAACCGGGCCAAATAGATTTTCGCCAAAAACGTCTTTTCCGTATTCTGGCAGCAATAACTGTAAAGAGCACTTATGTAAATTCGATAATAGATCGACTTTTTGCTTAGTTTCTTTGCTTAGAAGACATCTAGAGCTTTGGTGAAACCATCAAATGAATCGTTAAAGCTTAAGTAAAAACTTTACCGAAGGAATTTTTGATACTCAGTTTAGAAGTGCCATTTTTCGACGTTTGAAGATATTTTTGGCTAAATTGTAATTTTAGAACGGGTGTTAAAAATAGTAAAAAGCCTTAAAACTAAGCGGTCAAATTTTTTAAACATTTGAAATGTCTTAAACTATTTTTGGGCGAAAACACGGATTCGATTGGTTAAACGGTTTAGCGTCCAGAATTTTTGAAAGGAAAATTGACCTTTTTTCCAATTGGAAGCGATTGGGGCCACTTGGGGAGCCCCAATAAATCTTAGCAAATCAGTTTAAAAATATTAGAATGTAATAAAAATGCATATTAAAAAATGCATATTTTTGAACATATTCAAGAAATTACTATTTGCTATTGGGTTTTGCGAAAATATAGTTATACCAACTTTAATTATTTTTTTGTAATGTTATTTCGAAGAAAAAAATGGCAATTAAGGAAAAACTTTACCGAAGGAATTTTTGATACTCAGTTTAGAAGTCCCATTTTTCGACGATTGAAGATATTTTTGGCTAAATTGTAATTTTATTACGGGTGTTAAAAATAGTAAAAAGCCTCAAATCTAAGCAGCCAAATTTTTTGAACATTTATAATTTTTATACCCGTTACTCGTAGAGTAAAAGGGTATATTGTATTCGTGCAAAAGTATGTAACAGGTAGAAGGAAGCGTTTCCGACCCTATAAAGTATATATATTCTTGTTCAGGATCACTAGCCGAGCCGATCTAGCCATGTCCGACTGTCCGTCTGTCTGTCCGTCTGTCTGTCCGTCTGTCTGTCCGTCTGTCTGTCCGTCTGTCTGTCCGTCTGTCTGTCCGTCTGTCTGTCCGTCTGTCTGTCCGTCCGTATGAACGCTGAGAGCTCGGAAACTATAAAAGCTAGAAGATTGGCATTTTGCATGCAGATTTAAGGAGTTCCTTCGCAGCGCAAGTTTGTTTCAGAATGGTGCCACGCCCCTCTGACGCCCACAAGCCACAAGCTGTGGCCACAGTTTTGATGATATTATGAAAATTTTAATTGATAAGTATTTGTTTCGTCAATAAATATCGATTGGCCTAATAAAAGTTTGCCACGCCCACTCTAACGCCCAAAAACCCATTAAACGCTTAAGCCTGGCTAGCGCCTACATTTCCGCCTTTCATGGCGCCATCTAACGGATGACTTTGGAATAGCTGGCCAAGGTGCTCAAGAGAGTCAACGTTAATTCTCGATAAGGATTTCTATTAAAGGAAATTGCGATGGTTTTTATTTGTCAATACCGAAATATATCCCAAGAACTATGCAAATCAAATCTAGTTAGCCAAATTGGAGGTCTGAGTCAAACAATGGCGTATGTGTGTATGTATGTAAGCATATACATATACATATGTATGTATTTACATTGTACACAGTTGAAATTGCCCGGCAAAGATAGGAGTTACAAAAAAAAACACAAGAAGGCATATTTATATTAAGTTGTTTAGCTGAGTAACGGGTATCTAATAGTCGAGGCACTCGACTATAGCGTTTTCTCTTGTTTTAACTATTTTTGGGCGAAAACACGGATTCGATTGGTTAAACGGTTTAAAGTCCAGAATTTTTGAAAGGAAAATTGACCTTTTTTCCAATTGGAAGCGATTGGGGCCCCAATAAATCTTAGCAAATCAGTTTAAAGTTATTAGAATGTGATATTTCTGTGTGGGCTTTTGCATATGTATATTTCATTCTATTGAGTGTATTTGTTTTTGAACATATTCAAGAAATTACTATTTGGTATTGGGTTTTGCGAAAATATAGTTATACCAACATAATTATTTTTTGTAATGTTATTTCGAAGAAAAAAATGGCAATCATAAAGCAGAGTCAGGGGGTGGGAAAGAGATGGAGATATATATATGCAAGCGTATGCTGGATAAGACGGCTACTTTTTAATCGGGTACTAAAAATAGTAAAAAGTTATGAATTGAAGCCGTCATATTTTTTAAACATTTATTATGCTTTTAACTATTTTTTTAGCGAAAACACGGTATCGATTGGTTTAACGGTTTAGCGTACAGGATTTCATTTTCTAATTGAATGAGTTTGGGGCACTTTGGTGGGGGTTGGGTCACCAATAACTATAAACTAAAGTCTACAGAAATTAAAACCGTATTAAAGCTCATTTTATATTTTTAAGAAAGAGCAGGGAAATACAGGGCATTGGGAGAGGAAGGGAGACGGAATCATTTGTTGACAATTTGTATGAAAGCAATATGCAGGCAGAAAACGTATGATGCTTATGGAGACACTTAAATTCGATAATAGATCGACTTTTTGCTTAGTTTTTTGTTTAGAAGATAGCTGGAGCTTTGGTGAAACCATCAAATGAATCGTTAAAACTTAAGGAAAAACTTTACCGAAGGAATTTTTGATACTCAGTTTAGAAGTCCCATTTTTCGACGATTGAAGATATTTTTTGCTAAATTGTAATTTTATTACGGGTGTTAAAAATAGTAAAAAGCCTCAAATCTAAGCGGTCAAATTTTTTTAACATTTATAATTTTTTTAACTATTTTTGGGCGAAAACACGGATTTGATTGGTTGAACGGTTTAACGTCCAGAATTTTTGAAAGGAAAATTGACCTTTTTTCCAATTGGAAGCGATTGGGGCCACTTGGGGAGCCCCAATAAATCTTAGCAAATCAGTTTAAAGTTATTAGAATGTAATAAATATGCATATTAATATTGTTAGCCAGAGGTTTTGGCTCTGCGTTGGTTCCCCGTTTTCTTACTGATAGCTTTATATATAGAGTTGATTGCCTTGATAACTGGAGGATCCTTGGGTAACAATATAGGATGCTTAGTATCGTAGTCCAGTCTTCCACCAGTCTTATCCATCTCAGCGATATCAGCTTCTGTGGACACGTCCTGGCTAAGACATCCATACTCCTTGGCTAAGTGAACCCGTTGGATGCTCCTCAGAAGAAGTACGGTCCAAATTGAGCTCATCAACGGTAACATGGTTCCTTGAAGGTGAAGATTGTTCTCTGCAATTCGAAACGAACCAATAAATGTACACAAATACACGCTGCAACTTATCAAAGAAGTTAAGGAATTTGCAGTTGATCGAAATGTCAGTTCCAATTAGCGCTGCGGAAATACGTTCTGGAAGATCCTTAACTGCATTCGGATGAGAGGGCCATTTCGACGAGCTTTGCAGCAGGAATGGAGGCCTGTTAGCCCACAGGGAGTGCTCCAGCAATTCTCTCGGATCATGGATGTTGGATCATGTTGCCAAGTCATACATTTTGTCATCTCCTGAATTTTCGCGATTCTGTTGGATACGAATACGTTGAAATCCCTCGGAGGCTGCCGAATCCACGCCAGTAAGATAGACGAGTCAGACCAGCAATGAAAGTCGTATTCGAAATCCGCCAATAAAAGCGCTGCCGACAACTCCAATATTGGAATTGTCAAAGCCTTTAATGGGGCCACTCTCGACTTGGCGCAGAGTAAATGGACCTTTGCTTCTCCATTGGCCTCCGACCGCAAGTATAAACACGCTCCATAAGCCGCTATTCTAGCATCGCAGAATCCATGCAACTGGATGGAAGCCTGAGGTTGCATTACGAATCGTGAAAATTTCAAGTTTTGGACTATCGATAACTGAGAGGTCAACTCCCCCCATGACAAAAGAATGGGCTCTGGTAATGTGTCATCCCAATCCACGTTGGCATACCATAGGGATTGCAAAAAGATCTTGGCCTTTGTGACAATCGGTCTTATTAAACCGAGCGGATCAAAGAATTTGGCTATTGTTGAAAATGCAATACGCTTGGTGACTCGACTATTTGCAGATAATTGAGAAAAGTTGAACAGAAGTTTGTCGAACACCATTTGCGGATTGGAAAGTGGCCTCGCGACAATAGCTCCTTCACTCCTTCTCTAACCTCTTCAATTGACTCGCCACCAGAGATTAAATCATCCACGTAGAAGTCCCTACGAACGATTTTTGCTCCAATTGGAAACGATTCCTCCTCATCATAAGAGAGCTGATGCATGGCTCTTATAGCCAAAAAAGCAGCTGACTTGGTACCATAAGACACTGTGTTTAGTTTGTAAACACTCAACTCATCCGTGGACTTCTCTCGCCAAGCAATACAGTGCAAAAAGTCATCCGGGTGCGACACACGCACGCAGCGGTACATCGCGCAGATGTCTCCACAGAGGGCAACTTTAAAAAATCTGAAGCGAAGCTAAATGTTAAAGATTTTTTGCTGAATTGTTGGCCCTGCAAGAAGCAAGTCGTTCAGAGAGCTGCCAGAAGTAGTTCTAGCAGACCCGTCAAATCGTCTTTGACGAAGCTTTGTGCTCGTACTTTACTGCTTATGTACACAATGGTGTGGCAAGAAGAATTGTGGTACTGTTGGATCCTTTGGTGCGAGAGGCATGTGGCCTAAGTTGATGTACTCCTGGAGAAATGCCGAGTACTGAGCTTTGAGAACAGGATTTCTATCTAGCTTAGCTTGCAAACTCCTAAAACGAGGACGAGCTAGAGTTGCGAATCCCGAAGTGGATAAGAGACGAACAGAGTATTGACCATTCCCAAGTCTAGTGCAGTTTTCCTTGAACAGTTGTTCGCATTGCAAGTCCTTAGGCAACAGAGCTGGCTTTGATGGATTACAATCCTCAATTTCCCAAAATCGCTTTACTATGGCAGCAAGTGCGTCATTCTCAGAATGATCCATAGTATCCTTCAGAATGGCGGCTAAGACAGACTTATGATTTGGCGTAGTCGACATCCCATCAGAAACGATCCAACCAAGTTTGGTGTTCTGGAGTGTTGGCAACATGCTAACCAAATGTATTTTCCCCATCGCAATTATTTCAAAAAACAGACCAGAGCCAAATAACAGGTCGATTCGTTGTGATTGGTTGAAATAAGGGCCAGCGAGCGGAATGTTTTGTGGAATCCTTCATCCTGATGTATTTATGTTGAAATTCGGCTGTTAATCAGTGATACTGTGAGTCACAACAGCTGTGAATGACGCACGATAGCCTGCATCCCGTGATTGCGCAAAAATTTCAACTGATTTATCGGAGTTCATAGATCACCGATCCCAGAAATGAGTGTAAGCGAATGCTTATATTTCAAATTTAACTGGTTAGCTAGGCGCGAAGTTATGTAGTTTAACTGGGAAGCAGAATCTAAGATTGCTCGACAGGGCATAAATGAACCAACCCTATTTTTATACCCGTTACTCGTAGAGTAAAAGGGTATATTGTATTCGTGCAAAAGTATGTAACAGCTAGAAGGAAGCGTTTCCGACCCTATAAAGTATATATATTCTTGATCAGGGTCACTAGCCGAGTCGATATAGCCATGTACGTCTGTCCGTCTGTCTGTCTGTCCGTCTGTCTGTCTGTCTGTCCGTATGAACGCTGAGATCTCGGAAACTATAAAAGCTAGAAGATTGACATTTTGCATGCAGATTCTAGGAGTTCCTACGCAGCGCAAGTTTGTTTCAAAAAGGTGCCACGCCCCCTTTAACGCCCACAATCGCCTATATACGATTTTAAAAATTTAAATATTTCGGAAAAGTAAAAATGCAGTTTTATTGTGTTTATCAATACCTATCGAAATGATGAAGAAATTTTTCAAATCGGACCTTTCGTTAAAAAGTTATGCGTGATCAAAGTTTCTATCTCCATCTCCCTCGCACTCCCTTTACCTGAGTAACGGGTATCTGATAGTCGGGGACTATAGCGTTCTCTCTTGTTTTTACATAGATATATATATTTACAATATTTGAAGCATTTGGTGGAGGGTGCGATAACTGACGATCAGGTTGTGAGCATGACACTAGTGCTGATGAAGTAGATGGTGATGGCTGAGAGCTCGAGAGTGGGTCTGATGATGGAGGCGGTGCGGATGAGTCAGGGGTCATATGCAATAGTGAGTGGCAATATCTGCAATGAGTTGCTTTACATTGCTGAACTGTTTAGCCCCTTGCGCAAACAGTTCAGACAAAAATCTAAATCGAAGATGCGGGCTCAAATTTAAAAATCGAGACCACTTTGGCAAATAATGATCTCTCGTATCGCAAAATAGGCATATTGGATGATTTAATTTAGACGCAATTTAGACGCAATGAGTGCACTTGGGTTATATCTGTGCACATTTTTTCCCACCTGATGGCCTGGTGTTTGCGTTACCAAGGCTTGATCCAAATTTTCCATTATCCTGCACCTCCTCTCCAAAAACGACTACATAGCAGACCAGGAAGATAACTCAGCGATTGGCAAATCCTCTTCCCATTTTTCCCGAGTCCGCTGATCCAGCTTGTGAACGACGATATGAGTCAGTAATCCATCCAAAAATTTGCTGTGTATTGGCCAGCGTATGGATTTGCCGATGATGTGCGTTCATAGAATCGATGAGCTCACGAAGATCCTTGGCAGATCCCTTCACGACACCTTTTAAACCAAATATTGCCTGAACGTGTGCCTCAAAATGTAAAACTTTGTTGTAAAATTGATTTATGAGTAGATTCAAAGCCTTTTCATAATTGGCATTTGAAGGTTCAAGCGAGCATATGGGCTCCAGAGCCACGCCGCCTAGACTAGACCGTAAATATTGCAGCTTTTCAATGTCGCTTACATCGTTATCATTTCCAATGAACGCGGTGAAAGTTGCGAGAAAATCCGGCCACTCAGCATAAGATCCATTAAAACGAGCAATTTCCAGGTTGGGTAATGGAGGCTTCTGTGTCCGAAAACAAAGATCAGTATGGTAGTTGATTTCTATAGATGTGCAGTTGGCAGCTGTGGTACCCGACAATTGCAATTTGCGCTGGGCCGCTAAGCCTCTATTGAGCTTCGCCTTTACATCCATAAAAACCTCAGAAAACCATCCAATCGCCTATCACTCGAAGTCTCCTTTAAATCCAGCCGTTCCAGCGATGTCTGTGCGGAGTCAAATGACGAATTTAAGGAATCGATCCAATCCAATCGCGCGAGAAGATCAGCTTCATCCAATACAATAATAAAATTTCATCGCGTTTGTTTGCCGCAGAATTGATTGCACTTTGGCGCGAAAAAATTAAATGTCATTTGGCGCGTCATTTCGAACCGCGTTTTCTGGAGCAGCCATTTCTTAGTCGCACACAAAAAAAATAAAATAAAAATGTCCGAACCGGTTAAGAGGCGCGAATAACCTTTAAACTTTTGCCGCGAAAAATGCGCGGTACCAATCGTCATCGAAAACGCAACGGAACTTTGTTGTTGTTGTTCCGCTTTATAACAGGGGACTTGGAAATTATGTATATGTAAGTATACTATGCACCTTTAGAATAGTTAAATACTATTCACCTTTACTTTATAATTTGCAGCACAACACTGTTTTGATTTTTTCACAGCGCCTTATAACAGCGCGAAATGTACAAAATCAAACGGACAGCTCTGTGCAGCTGTGTGCCCGCAAACGACAGCGAAACGAAAATATATTGTCTAAACGATATTAAACAATAATAAAACCGAGTTGCAGACGGCAAATAAAAAAGCGATCACGTCGGGGTCACCAAAATGTTTGGGGAGGACAACAAAAAGATAATTTCAAAAATTTATATTATATGGTAGTTTGATAATGGTTTAAAATTAATAGATCCGATACTGAGGATTTTATTGCTATTGGTTGTATTAAATATTCGCACATATGCGTTCACTGATTCTGAAATAGAATTCAGTCGTCGGTAGGGTATGCAGGCACCATCCGCTAACATCCATATTTAACAAAACAAGGAAACCTTTTAACATTAAAAATAAACACGCAAATAAACAGTATAAAGCACTCACATACTGGATCTGATAACTGAGTAAAGCCCACTAATCTGGTCAATAGCCTTTACCAATACTTTTCAACTAAACAACAAAACAAATATTTGAAAAAATGTAATAAAAAAATCACCTTTAAATATTTTTTTTATATATATGTAATTATTGTCCTAACTAGACTTGCTATAAAAAGAAGTGTCAAAAGTTTAAAAAAATATTAAATGCTAAAGACATATAGATGCGGGAAGCAATTTATTGTGCTTTAGACTGCAACGCCGGTCTCTGCCATCAGCTGATTCGTCCAACATGCATTTAACAACTACACTCTAATGGTATTGCAATCTAAATAAACCAGTTATTCTGTTTTTACTAGATATTAAAGTGCTCAGTGTTATAATAGTTACTTAAACCGTTGTAAGGTATAGTTCTCTCAGGACTCGAAACAGTTTTATAACTTCGTTAACACCAAGCGTAAATCTAATTCTTATCCTTCCTCGCTGTCTTTCGAAACATGACGACATCCACAGATCTGGCAATAGCCGATTTATTTGCCCAATTTTTTTAAACGACTTATTCTACTTTAGATTATTCATCACAGCCTTATTCTTACACCATATCCAAGTCAAACCTCATATTCTGTCCCACTTTAACAGAAAGCTCTCTTCTTTTGGATCTTCTTCGTATTAAGCCTGTTTATTCGCCAGGGCCCGATGGTATTCCTGGGTACGTGCTTAGGTATTGCGCTAATTTCTAAGTTGTCAGCTATTCCTAAGCTTTTTGAAAAGAAATCATTACTCCTCATTTGCAGCACCTTTGTAGATCAATCATTTCTCCGTGTCGACACGGATTTATTAAACGTAGATCCACAATCACAAACTTTCTAGAGCTCACTACAATTGTGATAAAAGGTTTCAATAGTAGTTTTCAACCAGACGTCTATTTACATTGACTTTAGTAAAGCATTTGACTCTGAAAATCACTTTCTTCTTGTTCAAAAACTTGACCTGTTAGGTTTTCCAGTTGATCTCCTTAAATTGATCTTAAGGTATTTCAATGGCAGGTCACAAAAAGGTCCTTTTTAAAAATTCAATTTCCGAAATTCTCCGTGTTACCTCCGGTGTCCTACTAGGGAGCCATCTGGGTCCGTTATTTTTTACATTATTTATTAACGATTTTCTCTCAATTATAAGTCATTCTCGCGTACTTATGTACGCAGATGATGTTAAGCTATGCCTGCAGTATAAGGATATTTCCTGCCATTTAGACTTACAATCCGATCTAGATCATTTTCAAAACTGATGCCGAGATAATTTACTAAATTCAAACGGTTCCAAGTGCAAGCTGATGACTTTTTATCGGGTCAATCCGATATACTCGACTTACACATTAAGTGGCAGCTCTTTGGATAGAATAACTCTTGTAAAAAATTGGTTTAACGAATTTCAACGTGGTCGCACGTCGGTTTTTGATGAGCCACGCCCAGATGCTCCGAAAACGGCTACCACGGAGGATAACGTGTCAAAAATCCACGATCTCGTATTGGCAGACCGCCGGTTTCTACCTGACGGTTCAGTCATACGCCGGAGGGCCGCAGCGGGTCTACTGTGCTCTCGACGCATACTCCTCTTCTTGGCTAGTCGCACCAGGGCCTGCACAATTCTCGCCTGACGGTTCAGGCGTACGCCGGAATTCGACAAGGCAATTGTTTTCGCACTGCAGCTGGTTCTAGACAACTTTCCTTCCGAGCCCACGGTTTTCTGTCGAAGGACTCTTTTTATTCAATTCTGTCTGACTCGCCGAGCAATACGCCAAGCTCAAATCGCGACAAGAATTATAACGCCATTTAGCCGCGTGATGCCTTAGGACCTCACCTACCTGTTTCTGCATTCTCCAAACTCTCTCCAGCTGTATTCTCCAACCTCTCTATTATTTGTGAGGAGTTATTTAACTCCTCCCAGAGGATAAGCGGTTTTTGGTATCGGGTGCTATAAAATCCTCGCGCATGGAGTTGTGAAAGTGGTCCAGCAACGATTCGAGACTTTTGGTTTCGATTCCTTCAGAGTATCATTGCAGTCAGACCCTGTTAAGTTGGGACACTACAGATCCTTTAAAGGCTTAAGGAATGTATTGGCTCCCAAATAAGGACTTCTTTAAGTACCAGATCAACTTTGAGACACCAGTCAGATCCACCGAGAAGATGATTTTATCCAGTTGATTGACCCGCTTTGTCTCATTGTGCCGGTCATCATCTCGGGAAAGCTAATATTAATGGAGGTAACCAAGACAGTGCATGCAGATGTTACGCAGACGGTTCTGGACTGGAACGATGAGATTCTTAATAATATTGCAAAGTGATTGCGAATAATTCAAGACGACCCTCTAGGGATCAGCGAGATAAGCAAAAATCGGTGGATCCATTATACCCAGCTTCCATATCCTCAGTAAAGATTCATGCGACGGATCTTCCACATCTTATGCAGCTGCTGTTTATCTAAGGGTAGACTATCAGGACGGATTATGCTATTCATCCTTGATGGCTGCCAAATCATAGGTTACTCTCGCGAAGCCCTTAACTATATCTCGAACAGAGTTAAGTGGAGCGGTATTAGCTATCAAATTGGTATGGCTAAGTGTCTTATTTCCTTTCATGTCCAGACCTTTTGTAGCAAATACAGTCGCCTTCGTTTAGGATCATTCCTCGCCAGTTCAGTGGACACACATGGGCACTAGCGAGAACTGCGCTACAAGAGGTCCGACTACCATCGACCTAAGGACATTGACTTGTGGTGGCGAGGCCCAGAGTGACTCGTACACAATCAAACCTTTTGGATATCGACGGAGCTCGGACAAATTGGCATAAGCGACGCCGCCTGCAGTTCCGCAACCATTGTTTCTTGAGAGATTTTCTACGCTCAGCCAGGCCTTACGAGTCACAGGCTACATCATGCGTTTTAGGGACAACACTGTCGGCAAGGGAGAGAGACGTCTTGGGCCCCTAAGTATTGAGGAGCTCGATTACGCTTTATTAGCTGTCGTGCGGATCGTACAGCGCAAAGCGTTCGCAACCGATTTGTCTGCTAAAAGGAACTCCAAACGGTTGCCCTCCCGAAGCAAGTTTTGGAATTTGTCGCCGATCTTAGCGGAAGGCATCTTGCGAGTGAGGGGACGACATCGCCATTCTAGTTTATCACCCGAACGTCGTACCCACCCCTAAAATTCAAGCGTCAATAGGCTATGCAGGCACCATCCGCTCGCAGAACAACAACCAAAGCTGATTTGGTTTGAAGTTTTCTCAACCACTAAGCGCAGACACCGACTGCGATGTGCCCTGTTCCTATCTCATATGCAAAACATTTTTCTGCTACCACTGATTTGAATTTGTAAACCAAAATTAAATATATGCGGAAATATTAAAAAATATACTATAACATATATACATATAACATATATAAATGCGCGTCTCTGCGACTGAACGACCGAACTCGAGTAATGAGCGCACGAGCGTGAAAATGAGAATAAGAATGAGAGCGAAAAAAAACCCGAAGGCACACGAAGTGTCCGGAGCCTGCCGCTACCAGCTGTGGGGCCTGCCGCTTTGAAACTTTTGTGACCACTTTCGTTGTATGAAATGACCAGTCTATATGTTGTATGGTTAGTGGTACAATTAACCTTAGAAATTACCGTGGGACCTTCTACCCTGCTAATCCTCTCGTGTCGCAAAAGAACTAGGTTAGGGGATGTGAATCTCGTTACGGTGAAGGGGCCGTCATATTTGGGGGCCAATTTAGCGTACCCACACTTTGTTCCGAGCTTCGGTCTCCACTCACGGCGTCGAAGGTTGTATTGCCTTGCTTGTTCATGGGACGCACGTTGGAGGTTGGACCTGAGAATACCCAAGATTCCTCTAAGTTGGAGCGCTTTATCTTCGGGGTCCTTAGCTATCTCCGCCGATCCAGGGGTAAACTCGTCGTATAACATCGTAAGGCGAGAATGTATTCCGTAATAGCTCGTCCCAGGAACTTTGGTCCCCCTCGGTGATTTGGGCTATCATCGTCTTGACAGTCCGATTTGTAATCTCGGTAGGGTTCTCCTGTGGTCAATATGGAGCAGTATATTGGACCTCTACCCCCAGCGTATGGAAGTACTCTCTGAAAATGCGACTGGTAACCATTATCGCAGACGAACTTCCGAGGGATGCCGACTCGACCCAGTGTATGTTCCCGGAAAGCCTTCTGGACTTGGGCGGCGGTAGCTTTTCGTAACGGGATCAACTCCACCCATTTAGAAAAGTTGTCGTGAAATACGAACGGTTCGTTTGTTACGCGGGCTAAACTTCTGACAGGACTCGCAGCGCTGAACGTAACGTTTCGCGTCTCCAAACATGCCGGGCCAGAAATACCTCTGGGACAGTCGGGAAACGATCTTTAGGGCACCCAGATGTCCAGCAGTGGGCGCGTCGTGGCATTCTTGGAGGATTCGGACTCTACTTGAACTAGGGACGGTTTCCACGGAAGTAGTCCTCGTCATCAGCTCTCTGTCCTTAATTCCGGTATAGTTTTCTGTGTTCCACTATGTAATCCGAGAACTTCTCGGTGTATTCTCTTATCTTAACTTTCATACCTTGAATCCAATTACAGGGTGTCTCCACATCGGCTATCTGTTGCAAGACTTTACAGGGCTGTCGCGTCCGCCACCATGTTCAATTTATCTCGGCGGTACCGCACGTCGAACTGGAACTGTTGCAACTCCAGCGCCCATCTTGCTACCCGACCAGAGGGGCTTTCGATGGGTTCAACCACTTGAGGGCTAGGTGATCGGTAACCACTTCGAACCATACCCTTCCAACGCGCTTTGGATAGTGTGATTGGTGCGGACATGGAGCCGTTCGCCTTCGTCTTTGGATGATATCATCGTTATAGGTGCCACGGAAGAACAACATTTGGCCAACCTGTCAGAAGTATTCCGTAGACTGCGGAGGGTGAACACCGCATTTTTCTAATGGCCCATATGATGGCCAG
The DNA here is from genome assembly GCA_036346975.1 of Drosophila prolongata. Classification (NCBI taxonomy): domain Eukaryota; kingdom Metazoa; phylum Arthropoda; class Insecta; order Diptera; family Drosophilidae; genus Drosophila; species Drosophila prolongata. The sequence goes on from JAYMZC010000320.1 coordinate 4,240,491, forward strand.
ACACTCTTTCTCTGTCGTCGTGTAATTGCCCGTGGCCGGGAGTTGACGGCTGGCGTACGCGATGGCTCTCCCCTGGCCTTCGATATCTTGCGACAGGACTGCTCCTAGTCCCACGTAATACAATTGCGAAGTTAAGGACGAGCCGGCGGTACCAAAATGCCATGCCTAGCCACTGCCGGAGTTCCTTGAGACAGGTAGGGGGTCTTAGGTAATGGCCGTCACTTTCTCCGGGTCGGTCTGGACTCCTTCGGCAAAATCACGTGGCCTAGGTAAACTAATATCCGCCTGAAGAACGCGCACTTCTTTGGGTGTACCTTCAGGTTCACCCTCCGCAGTCTACGGAATACTTCTGACAGGTTGGCCAAATGTTGTTCTTCCGTGGCACCTATAACGATGATATCATCCAAAGACGAAGGCGAACGGCTCCATGTCCGCACCAATCACACTATCCAAAGCGCGTTGGAAGGTTGCGCTGGCCGAGTGAAGTCCGAAGGGCAAGACCTTCCATTGGTACAGGCCTCTGCCCGGGACGGTGAAGGCCGTGAATTGGCGGCTGTCTTTGCCCATGGATATCTGCCAATAACTGTGCTTTAAGTCCAGGGTGTAAATGTATCGGGCTTGACCTAGTCTTTCCAGGATGTGGTTGATCCTGGAGACGGGGTACGCGTCGGACACTGAGTGTCTATAATCAACGTCCATGCGCCATTCACCCGTCTTCTTTTTGACCTACACTATGGGTGCGATAGGCGCACTCCGTGAAGGCTCGATGGCGTCTTTCGCGGTTCGTCCACTTGGGTGTCGATCACGCTCTGCATTGCCGGATTCCTTGGGTAGTACCTTTGTTTCAAGGGTTTATCGTCTCGCATTATAATCCGATGCTCCGCCTCGTGTGATAGACCTTGAAGCCAACTCACGGGTGATGAATTCGCGCTGGTCAGGACTTAGGTCATCCTCTTTCGTCATTGGTTCTCTGTTGAGGTCATCTGACGCATGATCCGAGGACCTCACTCTGTTCTGTATATATAGTGGCCTTATCGTCGGATTCCTGATTCCCTAGAACCGTCGTACTCCTTCCTTCGAGTACTTCCAGGCTCGTATCCTCTGACGACATCCGATCGATTTTACTTGGCCGCAGTCGGGGGTCTTCCGACGACGGGCACAATTTTACCTTTAAGGTGGCTTCTCCACACTGTATCCGTGCTCCCATCGCCGCCAAAAAATCCATACCTAATATCGCGCGATCCAACATGGTTGACATCACCAAGAATGGTATCCATACTCGCGTGCCAGCTAATTCGACGCGAGTACGCCATAACTTCTTAACTGCTAGGCTTTACCGATCAGCTAACGCTATTGTAGGTATGATCTTTTGCATCTCGTCAGGTCTTGCTACCATACGACCGTACCCTTCACTCGCAAAGCTCCTCCACGCTCCCGTATCCACCGTGGCGTCCACCCATCGGCCTCCGATCTGAACGGTAGCAATGATCAGGCCGTTCCTTATCCTTAATGGTGGGTTTCTCGGGTTTCTCCGCTGCGCCCGAATCTCGGCGAAGACGTTATTCGTTTTCCGGGGCATCTCGGCGAAAACGTTGTGCGTTTCCCGGGGCATAACGGCGACAACAATCGACGGTCAATATGTTTCTTCGACCGTAGTCCCAACAAAAGTTCAAATCTGGCTTTTTTTAAAGTCGACATGCGGGAATATTTGGGAATTGCGGGTAGCGGGAATTCTGAATTTAAAAAAAAAAAATTATCATATGTTTTTGTCGATATTTGCCAATACTACCATCGCTGGTTTACGTTAAACTACCATCACAGTATAAAAATTGCGCGTATGTGGTGATCTACACATATTTCACAATGCCCAAAGAGTATAAGCCGTGATGTTTTGCTGAAAAGTGACGAATTCAAGGCATGGCTTTGCAGCGATGACACTGACGAGAACAGAGTCTATTGCAGCTACTGCAAGATCGGAACTAACATGTCGTACGATAGCGAAACTAATGATAGTCGCGACGAATTAGATGACTTGCTGAATATCTTATAAATAACAAAATTAAAAAATTTAAATTAGAAACAAAAAACATTTGCGCTTTTTTCTGATTATTTTCACCTTTTTTGTCTGGTCCGGGAGTTGAGCCTCTGACATGTATTTTTGACAGGTCCATGAGTCATTGCTGTGATTCCTTAATGTGATCGCCGTTGCTGATGAATTCGTTTTGTCTTCGTATGTCTAGTTGGGTCTTGCTGGCGTTAGTTAGCTTTTTGTAATCTTATCTGTGCGGAATTAAAGGAGAGAGAGGAACAATCCTTAGTGTATGCGTCACTGTAACGACCCTGTGGGGAAGGCGGTATAGCTCGCCGTGGTCAGGGTTCGGGACAGAAATTTATATTTTTTCTTGTCGGCCCTGCGATGATCGTTCCCCCTCCAAAGAATGACGCTCCCAGGATGGCTTAATAGGTTTTATTCTTAGCTTAAACTATAATTCGTCTTTGACTTTCAAAGTAAACGGTCGTGTTTTTTTTCTGCGCTTCGAATTTTGTATTTTTGTTTCATTTATTCCCATCGGTGGGTTTTATCAAAACAATTTTCATATTCTTCCGGTTATTCAAACATACATTTAAACTCCGTTCGCTTCGCGAGTGCACTTGTAATAATACTAAAAAATTGTTTTAGTTTCGTAATTCTTATCTGTGTTTTCTTTTCTTATATCCCCGCCGTTTCTCTTTTGTGCATGCACTTTAACTAATTTACGCTCCCACACTCTTGCTCTCTTTGCGTTGAAAGTTCTAAGGTACTTATAACTGCTCGCTTATAAATTTCAATTCGCTTTCTTGGTACAGTGGTAAATAAATAAAATGAATAATACAAATTTAGTCTGCTTCTGCAAAAAATGCAGCCTCGTAATCAGGGCTGACCAGTCTAATATGACTTGTTGGCTGTGTGAAAATATGGTGCACACCAAGTGCGCCGGTTTTACTGGCCGGACAAGTGATTACCTTTCAAAGGGGCCCAATTTGCAGTTTTGTTGTGATGCTTGTGTCGAGGTTGTGAACGAGATGAAATCGTTCATGCGCCAAACTAAAGGCGGCCTGATGGGGCTGATTAGCTGTTTCGGAGTTGCTAGAGATAGTTTTCGCCGAGCTGATGATCTCCTCTCTGAGCTGGATTCGCAGTTTAATAGTCGTAAGCTATTAGAAGAGTCCCCTAAGCGCAAAAAGGCCGCTGGTGGTAAGGAGCAAACACCCCGCAACCAAAATCAAAAGAACAACAGAGCATTCCGGCGGATCAGCAGCTGATTTCAGCAAACCCTCAAATGTTGCTAAGATCAGCAGCTAAAAAAGATTCGGTATCCGAACAATCCGTAACAGAATGCATGCAACCAGGGACTTCTAAGAATTCCGATTTGTTCGTAGTGGTTTCACAATTAGTGGATCCACCTATCTGTAGCATCACCACCACAAGGGACTACTGAGTCCGGACAACCGACTCAAGTTGGTTATGCAGAAACAATGTCTGCTCCACCAAAATCCCTTTTAGTGGTTCCACTAAAGAAACAAATTTTCGTTTCTCGGCTTTCCCCTGATCAAACATCTTCTGATGTATTGTCTACTAAAGCCGATTGTTATAGTGTAAAGGTGGAAAAGTTTAAGTTTTCTTATGCTAGAGACATTTCATCTTTCAAGATAACTGTCCCTAACGAGCTTTTTGAAGCCATATGCTTGGCCGAGTTTTGGCCCGATAATATAGTTCAAGGTATGACCGTCCCTCTAGACGAGGAGGTGGAGTCTTAATTGGAGTTTATTCAAACTTCCCGTCTGAGGAGTTATTTTTTGATGAATTCAATATCATTGAATTTATTTGTGTAAAGTTATCGCTTCCTGGTAACTTTATATACATAACTTGCTCATATATTCCGCCGTTGTCTGAACTTCCTGATTATTTAAATCACCTTTCCGTTATTAAGTCGGTTGCAAATAAGCTTTCCGATAGGGATCAGTTGGTAGTTCTAGGTAATTTTAATATACCTGGAGTTACTTGGTCCACTGAGGATGGATCGAATGTCTTACTACCTATAGCACAGCATGATTTTATTGACGGCCTGCTTGACATATCTCAATCTCAAGTAAACCATGTTCGAAATTCATTAGGTCGCCTACTTGATTTGTGTTTTGCATCAAATCCTAAAGGTGTGTTTCTGTCCAGAGTAGCACCACTCACGCAACCTGAAGATCCATATCGTCCTACAATCGAACTATCATTTGATACGGGTAGAGTTATAGAAGAAAAATCAGAAAAATCCTAACGAATACATTGTTTTCGCAAGGCAGGCTTTCTGAGGCTAAATAATTTTATTTCTGGCTTTAATTGGTCTGATCTTTACTTATGCAATAATATGTCCGATGCAGCTAATGTTTTTTACAATGCAATAAACTCATTTTTTAATTCCTGTGTTCCGTGGCACTATCCGTCAATTTCCAATAAATCACCTTGGTTTAGCAAAGAGTTGACACACTTAAGAAACGTAAAGTCCAGACTTCTTAGGATACCGGTTCTCAATCTGTTTTTACTAGATATTTAAGTGCTCGGTCAAGATTTACCGTGCTTAATGCTATAAAAGTTACTTAAACCGTTGTAAGGTCCAGTTCTCTCAGGACCCGAAATAGTTTTAAAATTTCGTTAACACCAAGCGTAAATCTAATTCGTTTCCTTCCTCGCTGTCGTTCGAAAACATGACGGCAACCACAGATCAGGCATTAGCCGATTTATTAGCCCAATTTTTTCAAACGACTTACTCTACTTTAGATTATTCATCACAGTCTTATTCTTACACCATGTCCAAGTCAAACCTCAAATGCTGTCCCACTTTAACAGAAAGCTCTCTTCTTTTGGATATTCTTCGTATTAAGCCTGTTTATTCGCCAGGGCCCGATGGTATTCCTGGGTGCGTGCTTAGGTATTGCGCTAAGGCCCTGTGCAAACCTCTTCACAAGTTGTTTACCTTATCTTTAGAAACTTTCATTTGTTATTCCTCTTTTCAAAAAAGGTAACAAGTTAGAAGCCAGTAACTACAAAGGTATTTCTAAGTTGTCAGCTATTCCTTAGCTTTTTGAAAAAATCATTTCTCCTCATTTGCAGATCAATCATTTCTCCGTGTCAACACGGATTTATTAAACGTAGATCCACAATCACAAACCATCACTACATTTGTGATAAAAGGCTTCAATAGTAGTTTTCAAACAGACGTCATTTACACTGACTTTAGTAAAGCATTTGACTCTATAAATCACTTACTTCTTATTCAAAAACTTGACCTTTTAGGTTTTCCAGTTGATCTGCTTAAATGGATTTCAAGTTATCTGAATGGCAGGTCACAAAGGATCCACAAGGGAGCCATCTGGGTCCGTTACTTTTTACATTATTTATTAACGATCTTCCCTCAATTATAAGTCATTCTCGCGTACTTATGTACGCAGATGCTGTTAAGTTGTGCCTGCAGTATAAGGACATTTCCTGCCATTTAGACTAGCAATCCGATCTAGATAATTTTCAAAACTGGTGCCGAGATAATTTACTAAATTTAAACGCATCCAAGTGCAAGCTGATGACTTTTTATCGGGTCAATCCGATATACGCGACTTACACGTTAAGTGGCAGCTCTTTGGAAAGAATAACTCTTGTAAACGATCTTGGCGTTCTCTTGGACCCTAAACTAAAATTTTTAAACCACATTTCGTCCATGGTTAATAAAGCCAAAGGAGTGCTTGGATTTATTAAAAGGTGGTCAAAAGAATTCGATGATCCTTATTTAACTAAAACTTTATTTATTTCGCTATTCTGGATAATGGTTCTTCCGACTGGAGTTACCAATACGGAATACATATTGGTCGTATTGAATCAGTACAAAACAACTTTCTTCTTTTTGCTTTACGGCGCCTAAACTGGGATGCAAATCTCAACATACCTTCTTATTCTAGTAGACTTCTGTTGATTAATTTACCCTCCCTAGCCAACCGTAGAACGATGATTGGTACTGTCTTCATTTATAACCTTATACATGGTGATATTGACTCCCCCGACTTGGTAAGTCGGCTAAAATTTCCTGTGCCAAGTAGATTAACTAGAAATTATATTCCCCTAATAATTAAACATTGTAGATCTAACTATGCCTTGTATGAGCCTTTCAGAGTATTGTGTTCTGACTATGATAGACTTTTTTCTTTAATCTCAAATCTTGACTCTCTGTCGCTCCTAAAACAATTAATACTAGCTTCATTGGCACAAAGTTGGTCTTACTATGACTTTTTTCCCCGGACTTTTACCTATATTTCCTTATCTCGCGTCTATCTTCTCGCGAATCGTGCCGTACGATACACGGCTGCGCCCCTCGGTCGGTTGGGTGGGTAAGTAGGCCGTGGGACTCCGCGCGAAAAAAAAATATTTATATATCTGTAATGATGATTTATTGGTTATATTATATATTGGTTAAATATGATTTGATAAAATTGATACAACTTAAATTCTCCGCGACATATAACGACTTATTTTTTTATTCCACTTATTTTTTGTATGTTCCGGACTTAATTCAGGACAACTTGCGTCTGCTCACTTTTGCTGCTTCTCTACTACTGCCACTACTCTTCTGTAGGGCTGCCAATCTGTAGCAACTGATCTGTTCCTTACATTCGGTCATCCTGGCCACTCGAGTCTGGCCCAGACGACAAATTATCCTCGTTCCAGTTGACATATTTCCACATCTTCATGTTGTCAGAGCTAGTTGACGTAGAGTTTGGCCCCTCAATTGGAGCAGCTTTTTTGACATCATAACGTCTATTTCTCTTAACATTGGATACTACATACGGTCCAAGGTAGTACTCGCAAGCTTCTTCCCGGCAACAAACTGGGTGCGTTTTATTGCAACTAAATCGCCTTCTTTGTTGATGCTTTATTTTTTTCGCTTTTTGTCGTAATTCCTTTTATAATTCGCCTGTGCTTTTTGAATCTCGATTTTGGCCTCCTCGCGTTCTTTGGTCCTCTTTGTATCGAATTCGTCCAACAACTCTTGTTCTAGCAAGGCAAAAAGATTATCGTTGTTCTTACTCTGCATTTGTACACCAAACATAAGTAGGAACGGTGTCTTCTTTGTCGAACAATTGACGTGGGAGTTTATTGCTCTCTGAACCTGCGGAACAAATTTATACCATTTGGAGGTATATTCAGCCGACAACTTGAATATGATTGAAAGAATGGATCGGTTCACCCCTTTTTTTTGTCCGTTACCTGGAGGTACACCAGTAGTTGTCCAGACATGATCAATTCCATTTTCCCTTACGAAGTCCATGAAAACATTGGATGTGAAGGCTCCTCTGTCGCTGACGATGCGTGATGGGTATCCAAAAACAGCTGACCAATTTTAAGGGGGTCTTTTAGTCTAGAGGCTTGAATATCGAGCTTTTTTTTAACAATTAATAAAAAAAACAATAGATATTTTTACTATCCGTTTTTTTATCATTTGTTTATTAAACTTAAAGGAGTAGTCTAGAGGCTTGAATATCGAGCTTTTTTTTAACAATTAATAAAAAAAACAATAGATATTTTTACTATCGGTTTTTTTTATCATTTGTTTATTAAACTTAAAGGAGTACATAAAATAGATTTAAAAAAAATAAATTGTTTTCATTAAGTTATTCGCTCTTGAAGAAGAGGGGAAAAAAGAGGCCGTGTCCTCGTCGCCATGATTTCTATGCTTGTCGTTATTTGAAAAATAAAACAATGATAGATTCTTAATGAGTACAAATGTCGCTATGGCATAACGCAACAAAAAAAAAATTCATGAAATGGCGGCTACTCAAAGAAAAAAGTCGATTTTTCACTAATTTTTCAATTTTGTCGATTATTAAAAATATTATAAATTTAAAATTTGTATTTTTTGTTGGTTCCGGCTATAAAGATATATTTAAAGAATATTCATGCCAAATTTAAATCGACTGATTATAACTTGATATAGTGGCGACCCATCAAAAAAAAGTAGTTTCGAGAAAAACGCGTTTAAAGTTTTACGTTAGGTTTCGGGCTTCCAGCCATTTATTGTTCCAGTCGTCTAGTGGCCACGTCACTAAAACGGATATAACTTTGAAAATAATTTGATTTTTGAAAAATCCTTTTTGGGAGATATTTTAATTTACTATCGAATTATGAAAAAGTTTCGATTTTCTCAAATTTCTAGACTAGAAGACCCCCTTAAGGCTTCTGAGAACTTCAGTGCTGTTTGTAGTCTTCGTTTTAAACAGCCAGACAAATTAGCTAAAAGCATCAACTACTGCGAAAATATATTTGTACTGCTTGCTCCTTGCATCCATAGGTCCCAAGTGATCTATGTGGAGTGTGTGTAGTGGACAGTCCCCTTTTTCTATGCAATAAAGCTGACCTTCCTGCTTTCCCAATTTTTTGTTGCATATAATGCACTTAATGCAAGATTTTATAACTTGAGCGACCTTGTTCTCCATATGTGAGATCCAAAATTGTTGTCGCAGCGAGTGCAACGTTTTTTGCATTGAGAAGTGTACCATATTATGCGCAGTGGAAATAATTTCATGTTCCAACGTTTTTGGCACTACCAACAGGTCGTTCCCTTCGACGTGCTTAAACAAAACATCTCCCTTAAGTTTGAAGTCTTTATAGGGACGAGATTTTAGAATTTCCAAAACCGTGCTGATGAATTCATCCTTCTGCTGGGCGACCTTGATGCCAGCGGAAATTTTCGAAATGATCGTGTAAACATCCTGAGGATAGCGGCTGAGTCCGTCAACGTGTTTCATCCTATCTGCTCAGCGATGTTCGACTTGAAAATTAAAGTCCTGTAGATGCAGTATCCATTGCGCCACTTCACGGGGTACATCTTTTTTCTTGACTGTCATCGTAAATGCAGCACAATCGGTGACCAGTTTAAATGGCATTCCCAGGAGGTAGTGACGAAATTTATTAACAGCGAGATATGTGGCTTTTACCTCCAGTATGTAGCTGTGGCGTTTCTCATCTGCTTCTGAAGTCTTTTTGCTCCAATAGTCGACTGGATGAAATTCCTCCTCAATACGCTGTATGAGCACAGCCCCAAAGCCATCTTTTGATGCATCTGTGTGAAGTTCTGTAGCTGCCTCTCTGCAGTACAAACGTTAGACTGGCTGCGTAGATAAAATGTCTTTGAGCTGATTCATTGCTGTTTTTTCACGAGTCTCAAACTTGAACACAGCGCCTTTCTTTAACAGCTCCATCAAAGGTCGAGCGATAAGGGCATGTCCTTTAATAAATTTTCTGAAGAACCCTGTGAGTCCCAAGAACGATTGAACGCCCTTAATGTTCTTTGGGTAAGCGAAACTCTTAACTGGTTGTTTCTTCTCTTGGCCGGGCCAAATTTGACCGTTCTGAACTGTGTGTCCCAAGAAATGTATCTTGCTCTGAATCACTTGATTTTCAAATCGTACTTGGCAGCTTCGTGTAGTACTGCCTTTAGCTTGGTAATGCATTCGTCGTAGGTTTGCGCATATATAATGATATCGTCGACATACATCTGCATGACATCACCAGTGATCAAATCTTGGAAAATGTTGTTAACAAAGCGGTTGAATACGGCCGGAGAATTGCAGAAACCATAAGGCGCTCTGCAAAATTCAAATAATCCCTCTTTTGTGATAAAAGCGGTGAACTTGCGACTGGATTCTTCGATAGGCACATGAAGGAAGCTGTTCTCCAAGTCCATTACAATGAAGTAGTAGTTTTTCCATGACGTCGTCGATCTGTGGGACCGGGAAATAGTCTTTAAGTACCATGCTGTTTAACTGGCGGAAGTCCACGCAGATTCTGTACGAACCATTTTTCTTCTTTGCCAACACAACCCTACTGGCAAAATTGGAGGATGACTTTCGGATGACTCGCTCTGATAGCCACTTGTCAATCAGATCTTTGATCGATTCGCATTCTGGAGGAGAGTAACGGCTTTTCTGATGGCAAAACGACTTCATCTGTTCATCTGGAGTTATCTTCATCTGAACTGGACTGATGCAGATCGGAGTTAACGGTTTGTATTCCTCAATCATTGACTCGACAAGCGGTTTAAACTGTAGGGGAACATCAATATCAGGTTTTGCGTCAACTATATTGTAGATACTTAGCTCGTCTTTTTCAGCGGTGTATGGCCGCGCTGACGCCTTCTGGAACGTGAATCCTTCTTCGTTAAGACACACACAATGTAACGCGAAATCGAACTTAAGTAAAACATAGTTTTCCATGTTTCCATCAGGTATAACCAGGAACAGCTGCTCTGCTTTGTTTCCATCGACATATACAGTCGCCATAAATGCGCCCAGAGGTTCTACTCTGAGATATCCGAGACCTCGAAGCACAGAATTGGAGTTTTGGAGATTCACATTTTTCAGTCTATTGAACACCGACAGACAAACGAGTGATACATCGGAACCAGTATCAACGAGTCCGGAAACTCTTAGACCGTTGAGCGTTATTTCTTTGAAGCGCTGTGTATTCTTGATAACGTTCACTTTCCTTACAGCCTGTGGACAGTTTGTAGAAATATGTCTGACACCATCACATTTAAAGCATTTTGTCTCTTTGTTGCAATCTTTTCTCATATGTTCGGTTGATCCGCAATTAAAGCAACGAGAAACTTTTTTCTCACCGTACACGATTTTTAGACCTTTATTGTAGTGTCGTTCCTCTCTCTCACTTCCACACTTGCGTTCATACACGTCAAATTTTTCTTTCAATTCTTGATACGATCGACAATCGTTCATATTGAACTTATATTCCTTTTTGATGTCCAATTCGTCCACTATATATCCAATCACAGATTGCCCATCTACTTGTCCCATTACTGCGATCTTCTTCATGTTGAGTACATATTCATGAAAGTTCTCGTCTCTTTTTTTCTTTCTCTCGGTCAACTTTGCATAAATATCGGCGCTCTAAAGGACTCGTTTAAATTCCGCCGTTAGAACACTTTTCAGCTGATCATAAGTGCTGACCAAAACTGATTCGAGGAAAAGTTTTGCCATTTTCGTCATTTTTCCGCGTGCTTGCACATATTTCTGCTTCTCACTCAATTCATATGCAGCTGCATTTTGTTCAAAGTTTGTGAACCACTGCTCCGTCGAAGTTTGGAACAAAAAAAAATTTTCTGCTGTAATTTTAGGTTCATTCTGCGATCTTTGGTTTATTTCATCAGCTTCAATTTTAAGGGTGAGAAACTGTATAATTTGTTGCAAGCTTCTGTTGTTCATCTCGGCCATTGCGTTGGCGTCTTCGAGAGTACAGTGGTGTATTGAATTACGTTCTCCTTGATCACCGCTTCTTATGTATTCCGTTTCGTTTTCTACGCCTGCTCTCTTCAGGATAGCTAGCTGCTGTTTTCTGGCTTGTGTTCGTGTCTGTACACCATGTTGTTGTCTCTTTTTTTCCTCTTCTTTACTCATGCTCTCGTACTCACTGGATGATGAAATCGTTGAAATTTGGCAACACCACAATTTTTCGCAATTTTTAAGTTTGAGTGCCCAAATGTAATGAAGATTTATTGGTTATATTTTATTTTGGTTATATATGATTTGACAAAATTGATACAACTTAAATTCTCGCGCGACATTATTTTTTGTATATTCCGGACTTAATTCAGGACAACTTGCGTCTGCTCACTTTTGCTGCTTCTCTTCTACTGCCACTTCTCTTCTGTAGGGCTGCCAACCTGTAGCAACTGATCTGTTCCTTACATATATATATATATATATAATCCAATATGTAAGTGGAATAAGTGAACTTCATGTAATCTCTGGGTGTGTGTGTCGGTCCGAGGTCCTTTGGAGAGGTGTCTCGGGTTCTGTTGTGCTTCGTGCGTGTGCTTCGAAGTGGCGATGTAGTGCGTTCGTTGTAGTCGCGGGGATCGTGTGTTTTGGTCTTGTACTTGGGCGTGGAATAGTGTGCTGAGTCAGTGGGTTGGTCAGGGCATCGTTGTGTTCGTCTGTCTTCTCAATTTGATGTCTTCCTCGATCGACCGCCGGAGAACAAGTGACCCATTCTGGTCTGGGTGCCTCCTTTTTTACCCGTTCGTGGCCGATAACTTGTAATCTGACCCTTGGGTTAGCGCGCGTTCAAATGTGGTCGCTAATTGGCGAATCGGTGTGACCAGAAAGTTCGTGGGTGGGCGCGCGCTCAAATAATTAGTTTAACTTCTGTTTTTTATACTTATTTCTTGATTTATTTGAACACTACTTTATGTTGTGGAGACATAGTCGTCACAAAATGCACACTTTGACCTAGATGAAGAAGTCCTCGTACAAGAATCGAGGAAGACTGCGGTTGGGCTGATCGCTGTAATTTATACGAAATTTGGATTTGGTAAATGTCATAGAAGGATTTTCGTCACATCCTAAACTACTTAGGGTATTCGTTTATATGTTCCGCATCATAAGCTTTTTACAAATGGTCGTGATATTACAGAATAGTTGTAAAGTTGTGTCCCTGTGTATTAGGTCAACAAGGGGTTATTGTAAGAGAGGTCCCCAGGCAAACACAAATTAAAACAAGAGAGAACGCTATAGTCGGGTGCCCCGACTATCAGATACCCGTTACTCAGGTAAGGGGAGTGCGAGGGAGATGGAGATAGAAACTTTGATCACACATAACTTTTTAACGAATGGTCCGATTTGAAAAATTTCTTCTACATTTCGATAGGTATTGATAAACACAATAAAACTGCATTTTAACTTTTCCGAAATATTTAAATTTTTAAAATCGTATATACGCGATTGTGGGCGTTAAAGGGGGCGTGGCACCATTTTGAAACAAACTTGCGCTGCGTAGGAACTCCTAAAATCTACATGCAAAATTCCAATCTTCTAGCTTTTACAGTTTCCGAGATCTCAGCGTTCATACGGACAGACAGACAGACGGACAGACAGACAGACAGACAGACGGACAGACGGACATGGCTAGATCGACTCGGCTAGTGATCCTGATCAAGAATATATATACTTTATAGGGTCGGAAACGCTTCCTTCTAGCTGTTACATACTTTTGCACGAATATAATATACCCTTTTACTCTACGAGTAACGGGAAGAATAACTTCGAGACGTTATAAATATTCTAATTTTCTAATTTTGTACAGGCATATGGAATAGTGTATAAATTCGTTAGAACGTGGGCATGCTTTCAGCGTTGTTCGCCCGTGCGTCTTTTTCTTTTTGTGACCACGTCGATCATAAGTATCATATACGAATCAAAAACAGTGAATATAGTTGGGGCCGAGCACTTCTTGTCTCTGGGTCCCTATCGGAAGCAGTCATTTAATTTACTGATTGCTTTTATTTTGGTCAGCATCACTGACAACAACAATGTAAACAAAAGCTTGCTGACTTATCTATGTGTATGTGTGCATGTTCGGCAGTAGAGCGACAAGGGAAATTTACAATTAAACGCAACTACGCATGAGATATTTGACGGTGTTTTAATCCATCTTATCGCTTCGAAGCTGGACCACCAGACCCAGGAGAGATGGGAAGAGGGTTTGCCGGCCAGGCTGCCAAAATTGGACAAATTTTCAACATATTTGGACCTTAGATGCCGCATGGTGGAAAACTTGGAATGTACTATGGTAAACCAGACAAGTAGCAAACTGGTGGGAAAAGTAGCTAGCAAATTTCATCGCAGCACTCTTATTGCTTCATCATCAACATTGCCATTTTGTATCCTATGCGAGTCCAAGGAACATTATTTGTCCAAATGCTCACTCAGCGGTATAAAGAATCAAAAAGGATGAATCTTTGTTTAAATTGGCTACGAAAGGGGCATAGCTTACAGCAATGCATGTCTAGCAATTGTAGGAGCTGCCGCGAGAAGCATCATTCTCTTCTTCATATGGAATCGAAACCCATTGCCCCTTTAGTTTATGTAGCCTTGTCCAAAGCACTACCTGTAGCTTTGTCGCTAATCAATTTAAATTGATATTTTGCACATTTATAATTTTGCACAATTCAGTAACGCAAAGTAAACCGCATCGCTCGAAGCTGCTGTTATCCAGTCAATCACCGATAATCACCCACACTATAATACCGGAAAATATCAAGTCAGCGCATCGACTTGCTTATTGGAGCAAGTATATTCTTCGAGCTCATTTGTATTGGACAAATTCGATTAGGAAACCTTTTACCCACCCTACAGAAAACCTGACTTGGCTGAGGAAACTCTATGCGAGCAGCTATTTCAACAGCAGTAAAATCTCGTCAATATTAGGTTCTGCTTCCTGCCAAAACTAGTTTCGATGTTCTAGGAAATCCATACGATCGTGCGCTCTTTCGGTTTAAGTTACTGAATGATTTGTTGTACGAAGGTCTTTCCATTCAACCAAAAATCTTCATTACCTTGCTTCGTTTTCGATTTTTTAAGGTTGTGTGCAAAAGTGTGCAAAGGCGTCTGCAAAATGTATCGTTGCGTTCAAATTACGCATCCCCACCAGTTTCTTCAATGTATTGAAGTATACTCGCTTGACACCGTAACGTACGGCACTAAGCCTGCTGCCTTCGTGCAATGCAGCAGCTTTTCTATGATGGAGAAGCGGCGTTTCCATTAGCAGCCAAGATCATACGCACAAACTTTTATGATCAAATTTCGGAAGGAGACAGTATTGAAGAGCTTGTTGAAATTCGGCAAATTTGGCAGGGGACATTTTCCGATTCGCAAATCGTTCTCCAACGAGACTGCTGCGCTAGAACGAGTACGTGAGTCGGATCGGAAGAATACTTTTAAATTCCGCGACGGAAAGGATGTTGTAAAGACGTTGTTTTGGGCTTGGGATACTATTTCGGATAATTTGCTGTTTAGCTTCTCAAGCGAGTGGACAGTCTAACCCGCAATCAAGCGCAGCATTCTGTCTGCTATCGCTAGATTTTACGAACCCCTTGGGTTAATAGCCCCAAGCTCAAGATTATGATGCAGGTCCTATGGAAGGATAAGCTTGACTGGGTCGAGTCCTTAATGCAATCTTTACATGTGAAAGATCGCAACTTGCTTGCTTAAAGTTTCCACGCTTTGTTTTACAGCCGAAATCATCCTGCGAAATGCATGGATTTTGTGATGCAAGCATGGCGGCGTACAGCGCTTGCATTTATGTTCGCTCTTCTTTGCTCAAAGTCAAGAATTGCGCCCTTGAAGACCCTCACCATTCCGAAGCTAGAGTTATCTGCAGCTCTTTTATTGTCCGAGCTCATTTCCCAACTAGAGCAAATTGTGCCTCAAGCGTGCACCTTTCATTATTGGTCAAATTCTACAATCGTTTTGGCATGGAGACGTCAACCTCCGTCAGACTTAAACTTTTTGTCTCGAACAGAAAGAAGGACCTGGAGGCAAGTACCGTCACGCCACAATCCGGCAGATATCTTATCTCGTGGATGTACACCTCTTGAGCTATTGGGATCGAAACTTTGGAGCGAAGGAACGGAGTTCTCAATCGCCTATTTCTCTAAATAGCCTGATAGAGCACCTTCGTTTGGGAGAATGCAGAGAGTTTTCGGGTACATATTTCGGTTCCTTAAAACGCGCAGCAAGGCATAAAGGACCGCTTACCGTCGTCGAAGTTAAAGGCGGTACTCATCTGCTCATTAAACAGATTCAGCGTGTGCACTTCGTCGAGGAGCACAAGGCCCTAGCTTCGAAGATGCAGCTGTTGCCAAAGAGCAGACTTCTCTCATTGAACCATTTTCTGCATAAAGGAGGTCTTTTGCGCATCAGCGGACGCCTTCAAAATTCTCGACTGGATTTCGATACCAAGCACCCAATTATTCTCACAAAGTTTCATCGCGTAACCTTATCCATTATTAATCATTTCCATCGCAAGTTCCTTCATGCAGGAGCGTAGAGCTTGTTGGCCGCTCTACGGCAGAGATTCTGGTCAATTGAAGGGCGAAAATCTGACTCTGCTGTCATCAGCAAGTGTATACAATGCTTCAGATTAAAGCCCAATCTAGTAAAGCATATCATGGCGCCTCTTCTATTCAAAGTCGGACGGCAGGAACAGGCCCCCTACAAAATGCTACATTGCCATTTTTGTTTATTTCGTTACTAAGGCTACGCACTTGGAAGTAGTCGAGGATCTTTTAACGCCATCTTTTATTGCAGCCCTAAAAAGATTTATAAGCCTGAGGGGAAAGCCCCAAACGATTTGGTCGGATAACGCGACCAATTTCGTGGGAGCCGAAAAAGAGCTAATTGAGCAGCGAGCTATGGAGTTTCCCTACTTCTATGGAAATTAAGTGGAATTTCATCCCACATGTTCCTCGCACTTTGGAGACTTGTGGAAAGCCGCGGTCAAATCCGCAAAATACCATTTTTCCGCGTTCTTGGAAAGTCGATTCTCACATTTCACGAGCTACGTAAAGCTAGGCACCATAGTCCACATCAAGGAGGACAACCTACCTCCCTTGCGTTGACGCCTCGGCAGGGATAGCGTCGACCGGGTTGCAGCAATCCGAACTGACTCTGGGTCATGCAAGCGGGCAACGAGGAAATTAGCGGCCCTGCGTTATTTTTACATAAAATCGAATATTCTCGGCTTTTTATTTAACACCGTTCCGGCATCTCATGTTTGTTAAAAATTCGCTTAAAAAATGTGGCATAAATTAATTCCCTTTCGAAAGAGTGCCATACTAATTTTATTAGAGTGGACCTTGCTCACCGCTTACAGATCCGTATAGAGGAGTCGTATATCAACTTAGGTGGTATTGGCGAGTCCAGTTCTCAAGTTAAGAAAAAGGTAAATACAGTGGTGAAGTCGCATATAAATGGTAGTGAGTTCTCGTACGAGTTTCGATTTTAAAATCAATATCAGGATACCATCTTGACCAGTCTGTTGATATCAGTGACTGGGAAATTACAAAGAACCTACCACTAGCGAACCAATATTTCTGCAAGGCAAAAAGGATAGAATTATTAGCTGTTGGAGAAATTAGACAAGGTCCCGACTTTCCAACTCTGCAGAAAACCCTCTAAGGCTGGGTTGCATCGGGTTGTTATAGTTTATTCATTGGAATGTTATAATCGCCATGTTATAGTTGACATTTTATGTTTTTATTAAAAGAATTATTATTTCAGTTTTAACTGTCATGGGCAGATCTTTATTCACGAAATGTCAAAATATCAATGCTATTTGCGGCTGCGCTGCCTGCAAACATTGGCAGCGGCCGTCATATATATCGCAGTATATGCTCGCAATTGTATTTGTGCTGGTAGCACCGAGAGCGCGAGAGAAGTTGTACATGCATGCCTTGTATGTGTCTGCACTCAGGCCATGGGAATATGCTGACACTAGCACTTCCCATAAGTTGGGTTCTGAGGCGCATTCATATTTCGGCTGGCTGCAAAAGTTTAGCGGCCGGCACTTTTGTATTTGTTTAAGTACACTGTAATACAATGTTGGTGTCGGTACAGTGGGTACTCGCTACAATGATACATGCATACTACATCTCCCTCCTTTTGAAAAATAACGTAATTCTATGAAGTTATTTTCTTACTATATGTATATAAATAATAATATAAATGAACTTCTTGTTTTATAATAATATATATATTATTTTTTTTTTAATGTGTTGTTTATTTAATTTATTTTTTTTTTCGAATCAGAAAGTATTATTTATTATATCTATGCTATTAAAATGTTGAGGTAAATTTGAAGTTTTACCAAAAACTAACTCATATGGACAATAGTCATGTGCCATAGAGGGGTTGTGTTGAAACAATATACGAAGTAATGGAGCCATACATCCCAATCTGTTTTATCAACTGAAATGTATGAGCGGATGAACACATTAAATGTTCTGTGGCTTCGCTCCACGGTTCCTACAGTTGGTGATGGTGTGCGGTAGAAGTTATGTTTTTGATATTTAAATTTTTACATAAATCCTCAATTATCGAATTTTTATATTCTGTTCCCATGTCTGTTATGAACGTCTTCATTGGACCGTACTTCAGAATAAAATCTTCAAATATAGCTTTTGCTACTGTTTTTGCACTTTTGTTTTGGATTGGTATTGCCACAAGGTATTTAGATAAATCGCAGATTAGGGTTACTGCATATTCATTTCCTTGTTCAGATTTAGGTAGTGGACCGATCGTATCCACAATTACCCTGTCAAAAGCTATTTGTGGCGTTTGAGTTATCGTCAATGGTATTTTTTTATGTTTGGTTGTTTTGGATTTTTGACATTTTGGTCATTTTCTTATATAATTTGTTATAAATCGGGTCATATTTTTCCAATAATAATGCCTTTTTATCTTTGCTAATGTTCTAGCTATGCCTGTATGACCTCCTTGTATTGGATCGTCATGGAATGTAAACAGTAATGCTTTTTTCTCTTTATCATTATTTGATAATAGGGTCACCGGCTTGAGTAGCGCTACTCTTAGAGATTGTAATATTTTATTGCCAATTATTTTAAAAGATTCTATTGTTATAGTGTCAAAGATCTTTTCGCTCGGTCCCACTTTGAGTTTGCTGATATTAAGTATACCGGCTTCTTTTTCAAGCCTTTGAAAGAACTGACCTAAGTCGAGAATTCCACTGGTGTACATATCGCTAACATCAATTCTTGCTATAACTTTTGTGACGACCCAGCGTCACAAATAATAAAAGAATATTCCAAAAACAACACACAATGATCTTTTATTCTCCCTACGCTACACCACATTCAAAACACGCGCCAAAATAGCGCACTTTCAAAACGCGCGCCCAAAAACAAAAAAACTGGTCACACTAATATATCGACAGTCGACTACCATCGCTATATTCGCGACCCGATAACGAGTTATCGAGATCGGGATTCTCGTCATCGACCACTCTGGGCACTCTCAACGGGGCCTATATAAGCAGAGGCAAAACCCCAGATGTGTCACTTGCGTTCCGACGATCTTCGAGGAAACATCAGCAACAAGGTAAGTGTTCTGGTAGATAGTCTTGGTATTAGTAGTGGATCCGTAAGAACGCGGTTTTTAAATCGGTTCTACGACCTGGACAGGATCACTGGCGTGCCGGTGTCGTTTCCTAGAAATCAGCCCAGACCCAGTCGTGATCACTGTGCTAAGTAAGATAAAATTAATGATTTTAGGCTTGGCAAAGAGTCGGTAGTAGAAATAATGTGGTATAGTCTATTTTAGTCGTTACACAGTACTCTAAACGGTTCATGCATATCAAAGTTAGATCTACAAATATTTAATGTAAGAGGAACATAGTTCCTGGTAATTCTATTAGGCACGGAGAAGCTTATGCGACCCAGTAACTCGGGACTCTCCACATCCCCGTGAATGAGTTTATAGATAAAAGTTGTGCCAAGCATCGTTCTACGATTTACTAAGGATGGTAGATTAATTAGGAGAAGTCTACTAGAGTAGGATGGTAAAATAAGGCTTGCATTCCAGTTAAGGCCCCGTAGAGCAAATAATAAAAAGTTCTTTTGCACAGACTCTATCCGGTCTATATGTACACCATATTGAGGACTCCAAACTGCAGAACAGTACTCCAGGATTGGACGGACTAGTGAAATAAACAGAGTCTTTGTAACATAGGGATCATCGAATTCCCTTGACCACCTTTTAATAAATCCAAGTACTCCCCTGGCTTTATTCACCATAGAAGTAATATGGTCACAAAACTTAAGTTTAGGGTCAAGGAGGACGCCAAGGTCAGCAACATGCGTAATTCTAGGCAACGCGCAACCACCCAGCGTATACGTTGCATATTGTGGGTTCACCGGAAAAAATGTCATTACTTTGCACTAAGCGCTATTTAAATCCAAAAGATTTTCACAACACCATGTTTGAAAAGCGTTTAGGTCAGATTGTAAGTCTGAACTGCTAGAAATTTCGTTATATTGCAGGCATAACTTAACGTCATCTGCGTACATAAGGACACGCGACTTTGTCAAGACTAGAGGGAGATCGTTTATAAATAAAGTAAAAAAAAGTTGGCCAAGGTGGCTTCCTTGTGGGACGCCTGAAGTAACTCGGATCAAATCAGAGATCGAGTTTTTAAAGAGGACTCGTTGAGTCCTACCACTCAGATAACTTGAGATCCATGTTAGAAGATCACATGGAAACCCTAATAAGTCTAGCTTTAATACAAGAAGCGAGTGATTTACTGAATCAAACGCTTTACTAAAATCAGTGCAAACTACGTCAGTCTGCATTTTCTTTCTAAAGCCATTTATTACAAAAGACGTTAGCTCCAAGAGGTTTGTCGTCGTAGATCTTCCATGTTGACATGGAGATATAATCGATCTACAAAGATGTTGCAAATGGGGTGTAATAGTGTTTTCGAAAAGCTTTGGGATGGCGGATAATTTGGATATGCCTCTGTAATTACTTGTATTGCATTTATTAGTGATGCAGGGTAACAGGCTGATTTACGCTTAGTGTTAACAATATTATAAAACTGTTTTGGATCTTGTGAAAATTGGACCCTACAACGAGTCAAATAGCTTTTATAACACCGGGCGTAAAGCACGATAAAATTTGACCGAGCCCTTAGGTACCGAGAGAAGGCAGATTGTGAACCGCACATTTTATTTATTGAAAAGGGTGGACTTAATATTTTTTAAGATTTTTTATTCAGCTCTGTTCTTGCGTCTACAGTCAGCTCTAGAGTTGGATGATAAGGATCTTCCGGTTGTGTAAGTGGTGACGTTCTTGATAGGCAACCGCCGTCTGAATTTGAAACAAAACACAAGTCCAGTAAACGTCCTAGAGAGTTCTTAACATGGTTCACTTGGGATAGCGCAATGTCAAGCAAGCCGTCAATAAAGTCATGCTGCGCTAAAGGAAGTAAAATGTTAGAGTTTTCGTCAGGGGACCATGTCGCACTAGGTATATTAAAATCACCCAATACTATTAGCTGATCTCGATCTGACAGTTTTTTGGAAATGGACTGAATAACGGAAAAGTGATTTGCGTAAATAGGGAACTCAGATGATGGTGGGATATATGAACAAGTAATATATACAAAACTACCGGGAAACAATAATTTTATACCTAGGAATTCGATGTCTTAAAATTCTTCGAAAGTTAGTAATTCAGACGAAAAGGTGGAGTCGACAGCAATCAGGACTCCACCTCCCCGTCTGGACTGACGATCAAGCCTATAAATTGTGTACTTACCCGGGAGAATTTCGGAGCTAAGAATATCCGGCCTTATCCAGGTCTCTGTACATACCATAATATTATATGGGAAAGAAAAACTATCCGAATACAATTTAGTCAGCTTACTAAGTAAGCCTCTTGTATTCTGATAGCAAAGAAGAAAAGAGGAGGCTAGTTTTTTGGGACAGAAGAGGATGAGGCGGGCGCTGGGGATGGTTCTTTAATGGTATTTTCCATTTCCCCTGAACTATTCTTTTTATACCCGTTACTCGTAGAGTAAAAGGGTATATTGTATTCGTGCAAAAGTATGTAACAGGAAGAAGGAAGCGTTTCCGACCCTATAAAGTATATATATTCTTGTTCAGGATCACTAGCCGAGCCGATCTAGCCATGTCCGTCTGTCCGTCTGTCTGTCCGTCTATCTGTCCGTCTGTCTGTCCGTCCGTATGAACGCTGAGAGCTTGGAAACTATAAAAGCTAGAAGATTGGCATTTTGCATGTAGATTTTAGGAGTTCCTACGCAGCGCAAGTTTGTTTCAAAATGGTGCCACGCCCCCTCTGACGCCCACAAGCCACAAGCTGTGGCCACAGTTTTATTATGAAAATTTTAATTGATAAGTATTTGTTTCGTCAATAAATATCGATTGGCCTAATAAAAGTTTGCCACGCCCACTCTAACGCCCAAAAACCCATTAAACGCTTAAGCCTGGCTAGCGCCTACATTTCCGCCTTTCATGGCGCCATCTAACGGATGACTTTGGAACAGCTGACCAAGGTGCTCAACAGAGTCAACGTTAATTCTCGATAAGGATTTCTATTAAAGGAAATTGCGATGGTTTTCATTTGTCAATACCGAACTATATCCCAAGAACTATGCAAATCAAATCTAGTTAGCCAAATTGGAGGTCTGAGTATGTATGTAAGCATATACATTTGTATGTATTTACATTGTACACAGTTGCAATTGTTTAGCTGAGTAACGGGTATCTAATAGTCGAGGCACTCGACTATAGCGTTCTTTCTTGTTTCTCTTAGCTTCGTACTCTTTTACAAATATGCCCTCGGGCCAGAAACTGGTGGAACACACAGATGCAAAAAGAGCACAAGGAATACCAATCTTAAATTATGATACTTTCCTAGCAAAGAAAATTTAAATTGTTCGACCTTCAAATCATCAACTTGGATTTTGTTACGGATATAAGCCGTAATATCCAGTGATGAGAGGTCTGGGGCGAGCCGTGAAACAAATACATGTTTTAGCTGGGGCACCCGAACACAAGTAACCGTTTTTGGTACAACACATGCAACCCTTTTTGGTACTACAGAATTTGTATCTGTGCTACCAGTATCGGCCGGTAATCCGGACGTTAAGTCTACATGAGGTGTTGGGGCCACTACTTTATTTAGATCGGACAGAGCGGAAGTACCTAGCGGAGCCACATCGATTCCAGCAACTTTGGATACCGAATCACTTTTTGCCCCCGATCTTAGTACCATTTGAGTGGCGCCTAAGATTGGCAGCTGAGGTGGAGTCGAATCGCGGGCAGCAGGTTGCACAGCACCTGCCATAGAATGCCCACCGACCGACTTGTTTGCGCTTTGGGGAATCGGGTTCAGCTAGCATGCGACTAGTGAGCTGCGATTTAAGCGCTACGAGCAGGTCCGTATTTTTACGGCAGTTCCGGATTAATTCCATAATACTGCTTTTTGTGAGCCGCCTAATAGATATTGCCTGGTTCTCATATACGATGCATTCATCGCAGTAGTAGCGTAGGCCACTCCTCTTATCGATGGCATCACGAACCAGGCCAGAATAGACAAGACACTTTGCGTGATAAATTTTATCACATGTATGGCAGGGAATACTTTGCTGTCCAGCCGAGATAACTTTCTTGAAAATTTTTGATGAACAGAAAGCCATTTTCACTGACCGCAGACCACTGTGCACTATAGCGGACAAAAATATCGAAAGCGCTCAAGAACTTTTTAATGAGAGATCAAGCAGAGCGACAGAGCGGGAGCGAAACACCGAATAACTTTGATGTTAGGCACCACGAAACGATATAGAAACGAAAAGAGAGAGAGAGCGGGATTATTAACCGATTAACTCCGGTATAAAAAACCTCTGAGAGATATGACCGTTGGAGTGCGTGCCGTTCCAACAGCGCTCAACGACGAAGAGAAAGACTGAGAAGAGGGGCAATGGAACACAATAACAACAAACCAGCACCGAATTAAATTATGATAAAAACTTTTTGTTTACTAAACACAAGTTAATCACGATGCACTCGCGAAGCGAACGGAAAGTTGTTAGAAAACACTTAAAGGTGTAGAAACGTTAAAGAGATTTAAGTAAACCCCGGTGGTTTCAATAAGAAAAATGAAAATTCGGAGCGCAAAACAAAAACACGACCGTTCTCTGTGAAGACGCACAAATCTACACACAACTACACGATTATACGATTACTTTCAAATACACGTCTCTAGTTTTACCCATCTGTTTCATCGCCAGGAAACTAGCCAACAACATAGCAAGGCATGGGATAAGGAAGCAAGTAACCGAAGCCATTAGACTAGCAGACGGGACAAACAGAACGGACACAGAGGCACTGGAAGTACCAATACATCTCGGGAACCAAACAAGCACGATGACGCTGCTAATCCTCGAAGAAGTAATCGGCGACCTTCTACTGGGGGTAGACTTCTTGGAACAATGTAACGCGACACTACGATGCGGAGGCATCACAGCAAGAATGAACAAGAAAAAAGAAACAAAAACAGGAACAGAAACAGAAAACAGAAGAGTCACGGCATCGGATCACTAGCGACAGGCGATCTAACAGACGCAGAGATCCAAGAAACCCTCAAAAGTCAAGTCAAGGGAGTCAGCCACATTGCCACGCATAAGATCTTTATGAAACGCGATCGCCCAATTAAACAGAGGTATTACCCTCGAAACCCGGCCATGCAAGCAATAAT
Organism: Drosophila prolongata; assembly: GCA_036346975.1. NCBI lineage: Eukaryota > Metazoa > Arthropoda > Insecta > Diptera > Drosophilidae > Drosophila > Drosophila prolongata. The sequence continues at coordinate 4,264,656 of JAYMZC010000320.1, forward strand.
AAACAAACAAGTGGACGACCTCCTAGCTCAGGATCTTATCGAACCCTCACATTCCGCTTACAGCTCACCAGTGGTAATCGTAGAAAAGGAAAACAAAGAATGGAGACTTTGCATAGACTACAGGCAGCTGAACAAGCACTCAGAACGAGACGCATACCCGGTACCCCGATCACATACTCAAATAACTACGGGAGGCCAAGTATATAAGCACACTCGACTTAAAAAGTGGCTATTGGCAAATACCAATGGATAAAGGGAGCAAACAGTACATCGCTTTCACCGTGCCGGGTCGCGGACTGTTTCAGTGGAAGGTAATGCCTTTCGGCCTACACACAGCACCAGCCACGTTTCAAAGAGCCCTGGACTCAGTCATAGGACCGGATATGGAACCCTTTGCATTCGCATACCTTGATGATATAGTGGTCATCGGGCGCACCAAAAGGGAACACCTAGAAAAACTACAGGAAGTAATGAACAGACTACGCAAGGCAAACCTGAGGATAAACACAGAGAAATGCCACGTCTTCAAGGAAGAACTCAACTACCTAGGCCATGTTGTGAGCGCAAGGAGGATACACTCTGACCCGGGAAAGATAGCCGCGATTCTAGACATGCCAAACCCACAAACGACAAAGCAAGTACACAGCTTCCTGGGAGTACCTTCATGGTACAGAAGGTTCGTCCCGAACTTCACGCAACTGGCACAACCACTGTACAACTTAGTCAAAAAAGACACAAAGTTTAAGTGGAGCGAAGAGACAGAGAAAGCAACGCAAAACGTAAAAAAAACACTAACGGAGGCACCGGTACTGACTTGCCCGGTTTTTGGTAAAACGTTTATACTACAGACAGACGCCAGCAACTGCGGATTAGGAGCGGTCCTGACCCAAGAGGACGAAAACGGCGAGCGTGTAATATCAAACGCCAGTCGGAAGCTCACAAAGACAGAGCAAAACTACTCAGCCTGGCAATCCACTGGGGAATCCAGAAAATGAGTATGTACTTGGAAGGGTATCACTTTATAGTCATCACTGATCATCAGGCGCTAAAATGGCTAAACTCGATAGAGAGCCCGTCAGGGCGGATTGCCAGATGGGCGTTGGCAATGCAGCCATACTCGTTCGAAATACGCTATCGCAAAGGAAAGCTCAATGTCGTTGCGGACGCATTATTCAGAATGCCAGAAGAAGAAGCTCACGGAGCCGAGCTCGAAGAATACCTCTGGATTAAACAGAAACTCGTAGACTTGGAAAGAAATCCCGAAACATGGCCAGATTACGCGATAATCAACGGAAAAACTATACAGACATCTACCGTCATGGGCTGCAGACGAGGACACACAGCCATGGAAACTATGCGTGGCGAAAGTCAAAGAGCACGAGTACTGCGAGAAAACCACAGCGAAGCAACAGCAACCTAGGGGTCAGAAAAACAAAACACCGGAAATTGGCAACATACTACTGGCAAGGGATGCACAGAGACATACAGCAGCATGTACGAAGCTGCGAAACATGTCAACGCTACAAGACATCACAACAACAAGCAGCGGGTGAAACCTTGTGCATAGACTTTGTGGGGCCACTTCACAAAGTGGGTGGAGATAGCAGCCGTCCGGAAAGCGACCACGGAAATCGTATTAAAGGTCCTCAGGGAATAAATCATATCACGGTTTGGAACCCCAAAAAACCTGATCTCACACAATGGAGTACAATTCACAAGCAACAAGTTCAAGGCACAACTACAGAAATGGGGGATTACTCACCAACTAACAGCCCCATACACCCCTCAGGAAAACCCAGCAGAAAGGGCAAACCGTACGATAAAAACAATGATAGCCCAATTCTCAGGAACAGAGCACACAAGATGGGACGACTGGCTACCTGAAATCTCGCTAGCAATCAACAGTAGCAGATCGGAATCAACAGGGTATAGCCCGGCATATCTATTATACGGACGGGAAATTAGACTACCAGGAAGCCTGTTTGCCGAAAACACTCAAGGATACGGAATCATAGAGGAGAAAGTGGAGGCACGATGGGAACGGATAATGGATACATGGAAACTAGCACACCTAAACATGGGAAAGGCGGCACAGGATCAAGCTAGATCGTACAACCTCCGGAAAAGGGATTGGAGACCCAAAATAGGAGAGCTAGTATGGGAAAGACAACACCCCTTGTCCAAAGCAGCAACTGGATTCGCGGCCAAGCTAGCCCCAAAATACGAAGGTCCATTCAAAGTAACAGGCTTTTTATCAGCGGTGATTGCAACAATAAAATACACGGTGCCCGGGAAGACACACAGAGCCTACATAAACGAACTAAAACCCCATGTAGAAACCCTCGACTAACAAACATGCGCAACCCAAAAAAAAAAAAAAAAAAAACTACAAGCTAAAACTATTCGCACATTTTTCAGAATGATAAACAAACTAAAAAACTCGCTCTCCGAGTACCGGGAGAACCTCCAAAGGCTCAACCAGCAGCGGCGAAGAGTAATTATATCTCGGAGCCGTGGACGTGGCAGGTTCAGCTGGTTGCAGGAAGTCAACCAAGGCCGCCCCGGTACGCAGACAAGCGCCAGCCAGGAAACCAATTTCGACACCGACCATAGCAACAACAAGGCAAATGAAGGCGACACCAACAACCAGGGAAACGACCACGGAAACAACACGGCAAACGATGGCGACACCAACAACCAGGGAAACGACCACGGCAAACGATGACAACACCAACAACCAGGGAAACGACCAAGGCAACAACACGGCAAACGATGACAACAACAACAACCAAGGAAACGACACGGCAAACAACAGACAACGAAGGACGACCCCTCACGCCCAGGACAACAACCGGAACAAAAAGGAACAAGCTAGCTGATTTGGGGTGTGACGACCCAGCGTCAGAAATAATAAAAGAACATTCCAAAAACAACACACAATGATCTTTTATTCTCTCTACGCTACACCACATTCAAAACACTCGCCAAAATCGCGCATATTCGCGACCCGATAACGAGTTATCGAGATCGGGATTCTCGTCATCGACCACTCTGGGCACACTCAACGGGGCCTATATAAGCAGAGGCAAGACCCCAGATGAGTTACTTGCGTTCCGACGATCTTCGAGGAAACATCAGCAACAAGGTAAGTGTTCTGGTAGATAGTCTTGGTATTAGTAGTGGATCCGTAAGAACACGGTTTTTAAATCTACGACCTGGACGGGATCACTGGCGTCCCGGTGTGGTTTCCTAGAAATCAGCCCAGACCCAGTCGTGATCACTGAGGCGGCCCGGTTTTCGTAATACAGGCCCACCTCAGTGAGTTTCCCCAGAAGTCACGTTTCCGGCTCCCGACCCGGAAACGAAACGGATGTAGAAACGACAGTTCGAACCTAACGATGCCCGGCAGACCGAAACTAACGATGCCCTACATTCCCGAATCCCACTAGAAACCAAGTAGATCTCTCCCAACGACCCAGAACTCTTCGAACCCGACGTACGCACGACGAAGCAGTTCATCACTCGGCCCATCCACAGCGCCGACACTCTCAGCAAGCGGTTCATCACTCGGCCCTTCCGCAGAGCCGACACTCGCAGCAAGCAGTTCATCACTCGGCCCTTTCGCAGCGCCGAAGCTCGCACTCCGGATCACGACAGCAAGCAGTTCATCACTCGGCCCTTCCGAAGCGCCGAATCGACAGAGAAAGCACTCCCGACGCATCTACTCACAACTACACGATTTTACGATTACTTGGAAATACACTTCTCTAGTTTTACCCATCTGTGTCATTATTGGGGAAAGGGAGGTAAATCGATCTATAGAGGAATAAATATAAATATCTGTCACGAACCCCGACCACGGCGAGCTATACCGCCTCCAAAAACAGGGTCGTTACACTTTTTTTCCATGCTTTAGTAAACATAGTGAATCTGTTATTCGCAAGGTCACTACTTTTCGTACCTCGTCATTTACAATGACTTCGTATACGTTTTAGAGTTTGCCTAGGCAAATCTATTTTTTCTTTTTCTTTTCCTGCGCAGGAATTTTTCTGTTTACTTTGATTTCTGGTAGTGACTTTCAGAATTTTATTATTTGTCTGGATATTCTTTAAATCCGTTATGGTTATTCTTGAAAGCGCGTCGGCTATATGATTGTCTTTTCCCTTAAGATATTTCACAGTAAAATCATATTCTTCTAAGTCTAATCTCATTCGCGTTAGTTTTGAGCTGGGGTTTGTCACCGAAAATAAGTAAGTTAATGGCCTATGGTCTGTCTTGACTGTGAAATGTCTTCCATAAATATATGGTCGAAAATGATTTATCGCCCAGTGGATAGCTGCTAATTCTTGTTTAGTTATATTTTTGTTGCTTTCTCCTTTAGTAAATGATCTTGATGCATAGGCTACTGGTAGCTGTGTGTTATTGTAATCTTGAGTAAGAACAGCTCCACACGCTTGTTTGCTTGCATCTGTTGTTATACAAAATTCTTTATTAAAATCTGGGTATTGTAGAAGTGTAGTAGAAGATGAAACCTAATCAATTGAATTTTAAGGTATTCGAATGCGTTTTGACATTCATCTGTCCATTCGAATTTAACATTATTTTTACATAATCTAGTTATGTGTCGTGAGTAATCTGAAAAATTTTTAATAAAACGTCTGTAGTAATTGCAAAATGCAACGAATCTTCCAGCGCTGTATGCGTCCGTTGGGACTCGGTTTTTTTCTATAACATCGTATTTTTTATTGTCTGGCAAAATACCTTTGTCAGTACACTTGTGTCCAAGGAAGGTCACTTCGTGTCTGAAAAATGTGCACTTTTCTGATTGCAGTTTTATTAGTTGTATTCAAAATTCGGACAAAAATGTTTTTAGAATCTCCAATGGAATTTCAAATGAATACACCATTTTGGATTTCTTGGTTTGGTATTAATATTATATATACCTGGTTGCTGAATTTATAGCAATTTTTCGGACTAGTTCGGATCTTCCTGGTAGAATTGTCAAATTATTATTATTATTTTTTTTTTAATTCATTTATTTATTTACAATCTGTCTTGTGACAATAGGTACATTTTATGACTAATATTTACATAACAGGAATAGCAGATTTCCAATGAAACCTGCTATTAAATATAACTTCTCGTTTACTTAAGTTTACCTATGAGGGAGATTAAGAATGTGAAATCTTTTAAGTCTTCTTACTGCTATGCTATTGTCTAATAGACCTAGGGCTAAATTATTTTCATGAATGTGAAGTATCTCTGTATATTTCTTACTAAATTTGTTTATCTCTTCTTTTACTGTTGAAATGTTTAGATCTTTATGAATATTTGCATTGGTTACATAGAATGGAGCGTTAACAATTTGTCGCAGTGTTTTTGATTGGTACCGCTGGAGTATTTCAATATTTGAATTGCTAGCTGTTCCCCAGAGCTGGATAGCGTAGGACCAAACCGGCTTCAAAATGGCTTTGTGGAGAAGAACTTTGTTTTCCAAAGTGGCTGCTGATTTTCGACTTAGCAACCAAGACATTTTTAGTGATTTTATTCTGAGTTGTTGACATTTCGCTTTTATGTGGGGCTTCCATGTTAATCTGCGGTCGAGGTGCATGCCCAGATACTTCACACAAGTATCTTGTCGAATTGCTGAGCCGTTAAGTGTGACATTTGGGCAGTTTCTTGGTATTAGTGCGAAAGTTATTTGGACGGACTTCAGGGAGTTGATTTTAATTTTCCAGCGGAGAAACCAGGCTTCAATCAGACTGAGCTCACATTGCAAGAGATGAGATGCTTCATCTCTGGGTGAGCTTGTTGCCAGAATGGCTGTATCGTCAGCATATGTTGCAACGGTACAGTTGTTTGTTACTGGCATATCTGCCGTATATAAAGTGTAAAGGACTGGTCCCAATACACTACCTTGAGGAACTCCTGCGTTTATGAGATGTAGTGTTGACGTTTCATTTCTCTGCTGTACGTAGAAGCATCTCTTAGACAAATAGGATCTCAGTAGTAAATAGTAGCACTAACCATACAACATATAGACTGGTCATTTCATACAACGAAATTGGTCACAAAATTTTTCAATCGGGAGGCCCCAGTGCTGGTAGCAGCAGGCCCCGGCACTTCGTGTGCCTTCGGGTTTTTTTTGCTCTCGTTCTAATTCTTATTTTGACGCTCGCGTGCTCATTACTCGAGTTCGGTCGTTCAGTCGCAGAGACGCGCATTTTGAAGAAGGTTGGCCTGCGCTTGAATTGGGTTTTGTATGTATGCGTGTTCATGCATTCTCATACAGGGGTGCATGTGTGCGATCATTTCATTTCGATGCAGCAAGAATATTTTGTCTTTGGCTACTTTTCAGACTTGGTACCCTAACAATATGGGTGTATTCACTGTTGGGTTAATGATAAAAATAAGAATATTATATGTTATAGTATATTTTTAATATTTCAGCATATATTTCATCTTGGTTTACAAATTCAAATCAGTGGTAGCAGAAAAATGTTTTGCATATATGTATGTATTGCAAATAATATAAATCAATCTAATGAGATAGGAACAGGGCACATCGCAGTCCGTCTCTGCGCTTAGTGGTTCAGAAAACTTCAAACCAAATCAGCTTTAGTTGTTGTTCTGCGAGCGGATGGTGCCTGCATAGCCTATTGACGCTTGAATTTTAGGGGTGGGTACGACGTTCGGGTGATAAACTAGAATGGCGATGTCGTCCCCTCACTCGCAAGATGCCTTCCGCTAAGATCGGCGACAAATTCCAAAACTTGCTTCGGGAGGGCAACCGTTTGGAGTTCCTTTTAGCAGACAAATCGGTTGCGAACGCTTTGCGCTGTACGATCCGCACGACAGCTAATAAAGCGTAATCGAGCTCCTCAATACTTAGGGGCCCAAGACGTCTCTCTCCCTTGCCGACAGTGTTGTCCCTAAAACGCATGATGTAGCCTGTGACTCGTAAGGCCTGGCTGAGCGTAGAAAATCTCTCAAGAAACAATGGTTGCGGAACTGCAGGCGGCGTCGCTTATGCCAATTTGTCCGAGCTCCGTCGATATCCAAAAGGTTTGATTGTGTACGAGTCACTCTGGGCCTCGCCACCACAAGTCAATGTCCTTAGGTCGATGGTAGTCGGACCTCTTGTAGCGCAGTTCTCGCTAGTGCCCATGTGTGTCCACTGAACTGGCGAGGAATGATCCTAAACGAAGGCGACTGTATTTGCTACAAAAGGTCTGGACATGAAAGGAAATAAGACACTTAGCCATACCAATTTGATAGCTTTTACCGCTCCACTTAACTCTGTTCGAGATATAGTTAAGGGCTTCGCGAGAGTAACCTATGATTTGGCAGCCATCAAGGATGAATAGCATAATCCGTCCTGATAGTCTACCCTTAGATAAACAGCAGCTGCATAAGATGTGGAAGATCCGTCGCATGAATCTTTACTGAGGATATGGAAGCTGGGTATAATGGATCCACCGATTTTTGCTTATCTCGCTGATCCCTAGAGGGTCGTCTTGAATTATTCGCAATCACTTTGCAATATTATTAAGAATCTCATCGTTCCAGTCCAGAACCGTCTGCGTAACATCTGCATGCACTGTCTTGGTTACCTCCATTAATATTAGCTTTCCCGAGATGATGACCGGCACAATGAGACAAAGCGGGTCAATCAACTGGATAAAATCATCTTCTCGGTGGATCTGACTGGTGTCTCAAAGTTGATCTGGTACTTAAAGAAGTCCTTATTTGGGAGCCAATACATTCCTTAAGCCTTTAAAGGATCTGTAGTGTCCCAACTTAACAGGGTCTGACTGCAATGATACTCTGAAGGAATCGAAACCAAAAGTCTCGAATCGTTGCTGGACCACTTTCACAACTCCATGCGCGAGGATTTTATAGCACCCGATACCAAAAACCGCTTATCCTCTGGGAGGAGTTAAATAACTCCTCACAAATAATAGAGAGGTTGGAGAATACAGCTGGAGAGAGTTTGGAGAATGCAGAAACAGGTAGGTGAGGTCCTAAGGCATCACGCGGCTAAATGGCGTTATAATTCTTGTCGCGATTTGAGCTTGGCGTATTGCTCGGCGAGTCAGACAGAATTGAATAAAAAGAGTCCTTCGACAGAAAACCGTGGGCTCGGAAGGAAAGTTGTCTAGAACCAGCTGCAGTGCGAAAACAATTGCCTTGTCGAATTCCGGCGTACGCCTGAACCGTCAGGCGAGAATTGTGCAGGCCCTGGTGCGACTAGCCAAGAAGAGGAGTATGCGTCGAGAGCACAGTAGACCCGCTGCGGCCCTCCGGCGTATGACTGAACCGTCAGGTAGAAACCGGCGGTCTGCCAATACGAGATCGTGGATTTTTGACACGTTATCCTCCGTGGTAGCCGTTTTCGGAGCATCTGGGCGTGGCTCATCAAAAACCGACGTGCGACCACGTTGAAATTCGTTAAACCAATTTTTTACAAGAGTTATTCTATCCAAAGAGCTGCCACTTAATGTGTAAGTCGAGTATATCGGATTGACCCGATAAAAAGTCATCAGCTTGCACTTGGAACCGTTTGAATTTAGTAAATTATCTCGGCATCAGTTTTGAAAATGATCTAGATCGGATTGTAAGTCTAAATGGCAGGAAATATCCTTATACTGCAGGCATAGCTTAACATCATCTGCGTACATAAGTACGCGAGAATGACTTATAATTGAGAGAAAATCGTTAATAAATAATGTAAAAAATAACGGACCCAGATGGCTCCCTAGTAGGACACCGGAGGTAACACGGAGAATTTCGGAAATTGGAAATCTATACATATAAAAAGCACTTTTCTCGCTTACGTGTGATGGCATATAAATCCCAAGATTTGCTTCTGCGGATGGCGGTTGTATTTGGCTTTTTGACAAACCAAGCAGTAAGCTACAATAGAATTAGCTGATGATGACATATTAGGGAAAAAGTAGTACTGGAGAACTTGTTTCACGTTCTCGTGCGCTGCCTTGTCTGCGGTCTTGTGCGCTCTGTTGTGCTACATTTCTCTTTATTCGGCTTTAATAAACATGTCGCTAACCATATTTTTCGTGAGTTGGAAAGCCGTTTTTGGAAACTCAGACTGTTTAAAATAAAATTAAAGTAAGTACGGCCAATTCGGATCCTTAACCACATAATGAATTCTCCCAAGAATTTTTCATATAATTGCTTAAGGTTTTACCTCAAAGAGAGGCGACATTGACTGGCCAGCCAGATTGATTTAACACCCCGTACTTTTTTTTGTGGGGTTATCTAAAAAGCAAGGGTTACGCTATAGTACTCTTGCTCTTTATTGTATATTCCTTCCTATCACACCGGCCACGCTTTTCAGAATGTTGCCGTTCTCCTTCGTTCGTGCATTTCTCTGGAATCGAACATACATTTATAACCAGGGATAGCACACACAGTTACACACAAAATATAATATTACTAACTTAAAACTACTTTGGCCATGTTGACTAGGAGTGATTGCTTACATAGTACTTATTACTACAATTCGGCCGTCCTGACTATGAGGATATCCCGATACTCGTTGACTTACGTCTAGTAAGTCAATAGACGTAAGTCAGGATTTCATATTATGCACCGCCCATATACCAGAATATGGCACTTGGGACTGCTGAAAGTTCTCTATATCTTTAATAAAGTACCTATCATTATCTAACACTTTGGACATAACATAGGGCCCTTTAAATTTGAGAATTAACTTACTTGACACACCTAGCTAAAATTTCATCCAGCAACATAATCTCCTTCAAAGAATAGTTGCGGCTTTTGTCGTTTTGAATCAAGATAGTTTTTGCTATAACCTTGCGTTTTTTTCTGGCATATATCAGCTTCTAGTCGTATTTCGTTTAGGTCTTTATGCAAAATTTCTTGACTTTTATCAATAAAATTTTCTTTTTGAAACTATCAATATAACAACCCTTCTGCCTAACCCCAAACAACATTACACTTGGGTATTGATTTAAACTTCGGTTTTTTGTATAATTCATTGTGTAACGTGCAACGAGGTTTGGATTGCGTTGGACCCGTCCTTGCTGAGGCACGCGTTATGTTCCGGCTCTTGCTCGTCGGCTTTGGGGGTGGAGGTCTTGCTTCGGACGGATCATGCTAGTTACACATTAATAATACTAAGTCGAGAAAATTTGCGTGCTAGCGATAAAAAAAAATGCAAGAAATAACCGGTAGAATTTGATAGATATTCAAAAGTTAAAAGAATAGCGAAGAAAGTATTGAAGCTGCGCGAGAAAGTAAACAAGGCGAAGCCACTGATGTAAATGTGGTCGCACTTTGCCCTCCCAACCTGTGATCATCTTCCTCTAGCATTTGCTGATGATCCCTTTTATCCTACCACCGCGTAGACATCAGCTGAGTTCAAATAGTTTAGTTTAGTTGGTTTTCATAATTCAAATTTGAAACAATTTAATATTCAGTCTAAATCTAGGGTTTAACATTATTAAATAAACAATGAACAATTAAATATAAACAATGATATGATATGGTATAATATAGTAGAATAAGTAAATAAATTTGTAACAAAATAAATATAAGAATATAATTTTTTTTTTAACGCTCCAGCGTGGTGACTTATTTTTATAAAAATTATTTTTTTTTGAATTCCACTTCATCTAACCCAAGTTTTGTGCACTTTCTTTCTAAATTAATATTATTTATTCTTATTTATTTTTATTTGTTTTTTTTGCTTTATGTAAATACTTCATTAATTTTCTGTTTTAATTGCGTTCTCACAACTCTTGGCAAATTCTCATTAAAATTCAATGTAAAAATTCCTTCTTTCATTATGTAAATATGACAGGTGAATATAAGTAAAGCTTGCGCAGTATAACTCACAAATTTTATCCACATCCAGCGACGAAAGATCGATCTCCCGATGGCTGAAAGCTGAAAGAGATATTTAAAGGTCGCATAGGGAGTTTTGTTTGCTGCTTGAGAACCATAAAAGAATAAAAAAAATGTAATTGGCCAAACGCTGTGTAGAATGCAACTTAATGCAAAAAGAACATTGTCATTGTTTGGTCAGAGCTTTAGGCTTAACAGCGTGCATATGCATACACTGGACAAATTTAGGTTAGATAAACGGGAAATACTATATAAGCATATTTTTGAAACTTCAAACAAATTTAAATTAATTAATTCTTGAATTTATCATCACTAAAGTAAAATTATATCTACCAAAAAAAATTTTATTTGCGTAACATGAACACGCTGCTCCTCAAAGGGGCTCAGAATTTTTGTCTTGGCAGGTTATATAACAAGGGCAAAAGAAATAGGAATAAAATTTTTATAGACTCTCTCCATATTTAAAACGTGTGGATTTTCCATGTGAGAAGGGTTCGATCGCGAGCATCGTGGTGATATATATAACGGCTGCAGGTTACGACGGTCTTGGGGATTAAATTTTCTCCGATATTTTCCTGCAGCAATGGGTTAATGCCGGCGACTTGTTTCGGAGCGTTGATTTAGCTAGCTACATAAATTCACATCTCTCCCCTTGCCAGAGGCTTAGGGGCACAACCTACTAAAAAACACTGAGGTTAGGTTTGGCCGATCCGCACTATTCACTCATTTACATACCTCCGGATCCTGCCCCTCGAAAGCCTGATTTACTCACAGAATTCTCAGCCACTTTCAGCGGTCGTGAGATCTTAAGCCGGACACGAAGCTATCCCGTGATCCGACTTTTTTTTTCCAAAATTTGTCCCTGTAGAAAAATTAGGTTAACCACTTTGAATTGAAATCCCCTTATAACTCACTTTTCTCTGCAAACAACACCTTCCTGCAAACACCACCGAAAATACCCTTGGCCTGGGGAATTCGACGCGGTGGCACTACTAGCCAAGTTTTCAGCACTGATTTTATTTAAATTTTCACTTTAGCTTCCCGCGCAGAGGTTATTTCACCGTGCCAACGGACACGGACCGGACTGTCGGTTTCGGATGCGCACAAAGTAAAAAGGCCGTCCCAATTGGAATTCGAGCTTTTATTTGTTCGGCTGCAGCGAAAATTCTCCAGGAACGAGGTTCCTAAAATTTTAGTCCACTTTCTCAACACAGCCCTGGCTCAGGATTGCGTTTATCCCAATCAGAGCTCAACCGATAGGTCCAACTGGCAACGCTAACGTCGTTGACAACACTAACGAGGTCGGCAACGCTACCGTAATGGCAACGCTAACACAGTGGCAACGTTGGTGCGATCGTGATCAGGTGGCAATGCCTAGTTAAAACTGGCACTAAACCTAGATCCTTGCGATCTGGCTATTCGGAACGCCCGCTGTAACGGCTGCAATAATTTAACAGCTATTCAAACTAACTAATTTATATTTCTTCGCATGAATTTTATTTTGGGTTCATGTTTTAAAGTCCCTTCAGGGCCCTGCTACAAAGCCCCCCCACTACTTTCAGGCTGGGGTACATTAACATTGATACACCAGACTGAAACCGCAACTGAAGGGACGCTATTGTCGAATGTCTTTAGCATGGTACTTCCCTATTGAACGTCCTTGCAAATCCTCGAGCTCGTAATATGAGTTTCCTACTTTTTCACGAACTCTAGCTTTAACGAATGCAGGCCCGAACTTGGAGTTATATCCTGTCTGGAAACAACTTTGTTTGAAGTTACGCCTGTAAACTTCCTGCCCTTTTGTGAAAGATACATGCCTAGCCCGAAAGTTATATCTTTTTGCGTTTTGTTCGTACGCCTTTAACATGTGGCTAGAAGCTTGCTGTCTAATGAATTCAAAAGAATCAGGTCTACTAAAAAGGATAGAACGATCATCCATCAGATTTAATTTTCTGAGGAGTGCGTAAGTTGATCCCGAGGTTATCATATGTTGACCGAAAGTCATATAATAGGGCGAAGTGCCTATACTCGAATGTACTTAGGATCGCAAAGCACAACATATTTGGTTGAGGTGCTCATCCCAATCCTTTTGATCTGGACGCAAATAAGATCGAATGCCGGAAATGACCGAACGATTGACTCTCTCCGAGGCGTTGGCCTGAGGCGAATGCACTGCGGTAAAAGTGTGCGCAATTACATACTTGGAGGTCAACTTCCGAAATTCTTCTGAGCGAAATTGTGATCCATTGTCGGACACAATCGTTTCCGGTACTCCGAATGACATAAACAAATCATATCCGAGATATTTTACCACTTCACCTGCGTTTATTTTTCGAACAGGCTTCAAAAATACGTATTTTGTGAAGTGATCCAACACAATAAAGATACCGATATTTCCGCTCCTTGATCGTGGATACGGCCCAAGAAAATCGATGTATAACCGTTGGAAAAAACGCTGAGTTTCGGGTGATTTCCCCATCGGCGGTCTAAGGACGTGATTTGGAGCCTTAGTAGTTTTACAAACTTCGCAAGAGCTTATGTACTTTCTTACGTCAGATACTAACCCTGGCCAGAAATAGTAACTCCTAATCCGTTCAATCGTCTTATGAATTCCACCATGAGAAGAAATAGGACTATCGTGTGCTTTCATAAGAATTTCAGGAACTAAAGCCTTCGGAATCCACAGTTTCCAAGCGTACTCGTCGTGGACTTGCATGCCAGAGAGATGTTCCGCTTTGCGATAGAGATATCAATCTTCCACTTTTAGATCGGGAAAATTGTTTTGATTGGCTTTTACCTGCTGCAATAGTTCTAAATATTCTGGTGACTTGAAATGGTCTGAGCCTAAGTCGACTAACAAACCCTCTCGTATATCCAATGCAGCGATTTCGTCTTCGTTTACTCTAGACAACACGTCAGGTACTACGTTCAGCGAACCCTTCCGATGCTCAATAGTAAACCGAAACCTTTGTAGAGATAAAGCCCACCGAGCCAAACGAGAACTAAGGTCGGGGTTAGACATGAGCCATTTTAATGATGCGTGATCAGTGATGATTCGAAACTCATGCCCTTCTACGTATGCTCTAAAATTTTTGAGAGCCACAATTGCGGCTAAACATTCTAGCTCCGTCACCGTATAATTACGCTGAGACTTATTTAATTTCTTAGATATGAACGCGATAGGACGTTCGTCCCCTTCCTTGGATATTTGTACAAGTTCAGCACCTACTCCGGTCTTACTGGCATCGAAGTGAATTGCAAATGGCTCTGAAAAATTGGGACTGCTCAGCACAGGAGCCGCACACAAACAACGTTTTAACTCGTCGAATGCTTTGAGAGCCTCTTCGGTTAAGACAAATTTCCTTTTAGTTGTCATCAAAACAGTAAGTGGTGAAGCCAAAGAGGCAAAATTAGGGACAAATTTGCGATACCATCCGCATAAGCCCATGAACCTTCTTAAACTACGGAGGGTTTTTGGAGCTGTGAAATTGCTTATCGCCGAAATCTTCTTAGGATCCGTTCTAATGCCGCCATCACCGATGATGTGGCCTAAATAACGTACACTCCGCATACAAAAATGGCTTTTCCCCACGTTAATTGTTAGTCCAGCTCGCCTTAAGTGCAAGGCTATTTCTCTAAGGACTTCCAAATGCTTTTCAAAGTTTGAGGAAACAACTAGAAGATCATCTTAATAAATGAAAACCTCGTTTCTAAGGGATGCAGGAATAACCTTGTCCATTAATCTTGACATTGTGCTGGTCGCATTGCACAGTCCGAAAGGCATTACTTTAAACTGATAAAGAGGTCTACCGGGAACAGTAAAAGCAGTCTTGTCTCTAGACGCGGGATCCAACGGAACTTGCCAATAAGCGTCTTTTAGATCTATACTCGTAATGAACTCAGCTTTTGGCAAGCGACTGTGTAATCCATTAATCTGCGGAAGTGGATAAGCGTCTTTCTCGGTAAAGCTATTAACTTTGCGACAGTCTAAACATATCCGCACCTTGCCTGGTTTTGTCACCATTACTATTGGGAAGACCACGAGCTTTCCGACTCCTCGATCACTCCAAGTTGCGACATGCGATCTATTTCCGCATACATTGACTTCTCCACCGCAGGTGAGACCGGAAAATGACGCTGCTTAATCGGCTTTGCATCGCCTACATCAATGGTATGGGATATTAAATTCGTTTTCCCCAAGCCCTCTTGAACAAACGATGGAGACAATTAACAACAATATTTAACTTTGCTTTTTGCGTGTCAGTTAATTCATGTCTGTTGACATCGACTCCTTCATCACAACAGTTAGGAACTTTCTCCACTTCTGACAAATTTAAATGCTTTGGAAATAAATCATAGGATTTCCAGAAATCCACTCCTAAATACAATTGTTGTTTCAATGATGGAACGATATAAATTGAAAAAGGCTTCTTTATCTTTTCGAATTCTAGATCAACCTTTATTAATCCTAATACCTGCTGAATGGTTCCATCGGCCGTGCTCGCTTTCTGTTTAAGGGGCTTGTAAGCCATTTGGCTGTCTATTACTTCTTTGGCAAACTCTCCTCCGATACAGGATATCGAGGCTCCTGAATCTAACAGGCCGTAAACAGTGCGATCTAATTATTTTACTGGCAGGAAAGGACGAGGGTCTCGAGATTTTATAGGAACTTCACTGATCTGTTTGATACCTATTCGACAGCTTCGAACATTTTGCCAAAAGGATCTACATCTAGAAGCGTTTCGCCCTCTTAACGGTTTTAAAGGAGTAATATTACTTCTCTCAGAAATTTTAATTTCCGAAATTTGTGCTATATTTTTATGTAATAACAAAAATTTAGGCTTATTTTGTTCGTCCGCTATATCTTTTGAAGCATTTTCAGAGGCTCCATTTACTGCTCGGTCATCGTTGACTGACTGCGTAGAGCACTGGATGTCTTCGGTTTGAACCTTGACCTCGCAGCGCTGCCTTTGAAGTTTTTTGAACACTTCAAACAGCTAGGTTATAAGTGTCTGCGGCCCCGCATCCATAACAAAACACTCTACGTTCCGACACGCACTCTTGGTAACGGTGTCCTTCTTTTTGACAGTTCCAACATGTTAAGGTGAAAGAAGTACTGCCTCATCTTCCTCAGATTCACTGTACCTCTCCTTCTCGCTCTGTACTAATTCGGAAAACTCTCTCTTAAAAGGGGTATTTTTGGAGTACCCATAACTCCGCTTAACGTCTTCCAAGAAAGATTCACGCCGCCTGCAGATCTCCCTTAACGCGGAAACAGTGTTTATTTCGACGTTTAGTATTTCGTGACGGATCTCCGGTCTCAAATTACTCTTGAGTACTCGGACTAATTTTCCGGTGTTCCACGGTTGCTCGAGTTGGTCGATTAACGCTGATACACTGTCGAAAAAACTCTCGAGGCTTTCAGCAGGTTTCTGCTTCCGGTTCGAATCATTTCTTTGATGTCTCCATCATCTCTTCCCTGACAAAACTGCATGCGTAAGGCTTCGCATAAACTGTCCCAACGAACTAATCTTACTGACTTGTGATATCTCCAATAAAAATCATTCGCCTTGCCCTCAAACAAAACGTTTGCATTGCGGCACAATATCCCGAAATTCCCCTCTAGGGTTTGATGAGTAAGAGCTTCCGCTCTATATATGAAATTGTCTACAGTTACCCCTGTTCCGGAACATTTGACTTTCCAACTGTTCAAAATATGGGCTACCTTATCGGGTCTTTGCGACAATTCACTACCGCTATTAGCTTGTGATGCTAGAGAAGCTACTATCGATCCTGATCTGTTCCTGGTTGGGTTAGGGTTTCTCAGGTTTGGAAACTCCCCGTCTTCCATATCTAATTCGCTTCGTCTATGGGATCTTTCGTCTGTATTCGACTGTGATCTCTGATAACCTCTGCCTGTGGCTTCGGCCGAGATATCTCTGAGTATTAGCTTCGGCCAGAAGAAAATACTAATATCTTCGTTACTGTTTTCCGGACTAACACTCCTGTTTTAGACAGACATTTGTTTTTAGACTAAAAGAATGAATAGTAGAAATTAATGAAATTTTAAAGGAAAAGGAAATAACATTTGAATATTCTATTTGTAAGTCCCTGTGAGTGTTCACTTTACTCACAGAGGCCCATTCACGTTGAGCGCCACTTTTCTTAGATTATTAATGAGAATAATACTGTAACGTGCAACGAGGTTTGGATTGCGTTGGATGTTCCGGCTCTTGCTCGTCGGCTTTGGGGGTGGAGGTCTTGCTTCGGACGGATCATGCTAGTTACACATTAATAATACTAAGTCGAGAAAATTTGCGTGCTAGCGACAAAAAAAATGCAAGAAATAACCGGTAGAATTTGATAGATATTCAAAAGTTAAAAGAATAGCGAAGAAAGTATTGAAGCTGCGCGAGAAAGTAAACAAGGCGAAGCCACTGATGTAAATGTGGTCGCACTTTGCCCTCCCAACCTGTGATCATCTTCCTCTAGCATTTGCTGATGATCCCTTTTATCCTACCACCGCGTAGACATCAGCTGAGTTCAAATAGTTTAGTTTAGTTGGTTTTCATAATTCAAATTTGAAACAATTTAATATTCAGTCTAAATCTAGGGTTTAACATTATTAAATAATTCTAAAGAATATAAACAATGATATGGTATGCACTGTGGTTCCGCCAGAGGCCAAAAATCAAAAAAAGTGATAACAACGAATTGAAAAAAATTGAAAGCAAATTTTCTCTAAAGTGTTCAAACTTCTTGATGGCAAACCGGGTTTGTCTGGAAATCTAACGGGACTTCATAAAAATAGAATGCAAAGCGTGATTATGTGTACATTTTTGCAGCGCATCTGTACTTAGCAAGAATTTTAACAAAACAAAATTGCGCTTCAAAGTAGTCAAACGTTTGATAGAGTGATCCGATTTTCATCATTCAAAATGCATTTTGAAGTTGAAGGTATTTACTTTAAATGTATATATTAAGAATTAAATAAATCCAACAAATTTTTTAGTGAAATTAACAAAATCGATTTAATTTTTTTTTGTGTATTTTGTGAACGTCTTTTTTATGTTTACCTAAAGTTTTAGTTGTGTTCCCCCCCGATATTATATTCATTGTATTAATCAGAGTTTTTACTTAATAAAAGTGTTTAAGTCAGCTGCAGAAACTTGCAGATGTGTGTGAAACAATCAATAATCTAACGCATCTTTGTATTTCTTCAAGGTCAAACTTGTCCAGCAGAGCCCCTGTGTTTGTTTTGTGTGTTTGTCGTCGTCTTTACTTGTGGTTTACATTGTGTATAAAAACTTCATAATATTTAAAAATTTTTGGTTTTAACTTTTAATTTCATAGGCAACATTAGTCAGTGTGTGTTCGCACGCCTATATTTTTAATATATGGTACTCCAAAAAAGGCACACACGCTGAAAAATTACGGCAAGTAATTGCTGATGTCCAGCAAAATTTAATAAACAATGGCTTTAGAGATGAACTGAATGCGTGTATTCAACCAATTGAGTACATTTGCAAAAAAATTGTTGATTTTTGGATGCGTTATAAACGTAAGAAATCTTCTATTTTACAATATAAGTCTGGTTGGCTGACTATAACGGAGTCAATTTTATTGA
This sequence comes from Drosophila prolongata, assembly GCA_036346975.1. Classification (NCBI taxonomy): domain Eukaryota; kingdom Metazoa; phylum Arthropoda; class Insecta; order Diptera; family Drosophilidae; genus Drosophila; species Drosophila prolongata. The sequence goes on from JAYMZC010000320.1 coordinate 4,283,173, forward strand.
AAAATACAAAAAATGTACCGCAAGAAAATGCGGAAAGTGCTCCACTCGGCCGTATTATTTGCTTTTACGGTCCGACCCATATATTACTGGGCAGAGAAATATTGGAAAAAAGGACAATTTAAATTATTTCCCTCAGTTAATAGCTTGCTTGAGAAGACATCCTAAAATTTTTGTATAATTTTGAAGTTACAACCATTGTAAATTTTTTTTAGTTTTTAAATGGCTCATAAATTGTTATTGTTTAATTATTTGTTAAATTTTATTATTTAGGGTTCATTGGTTGGCGGATTTTTTAATACACTATTTACGAAGCTTGGTAAAACTTTCAGCACTCTAATGCCATTAAAAGCATTTTTGGCCGCGCTTCCATACAAGCGGAACCACAATGCATTGTAAGTTTAAAGCAAATAAAAAAATAAAAATATGAAAAATACCTCAAAGTAAATTTGGCACTGGGATCAAATCCAAAAACCACAAGGGTACAAAACACGAAAAAAGTGAGAGCGCGAGATCACGAATTAAATCGAATAAAGAGAGCATGAGAGAATAAATCTTATATCGACTGAGCGTGGCTTGTGCAACACAACAACTTTAATCAAAAAACAAATGCAATGTAAAGCATGCAAGAGAGAGAGAGAGAGTTAGAGAAATAAACGAAGTCTACCAGAAGTTCATAGAGAGTAAATTACAGTTATAAAATAGAGCGGTTATAAATTGAGAGGGAGTAAAAGAGTTCTAGCAAGTATAGAGAGCGTAAATTACACTAACAAAGCTACGAGATTAAACAAATCTAATAGAAATGTTAAAACAATTATAAACACATACCCCTTTACTGGGAGATCTATTTAAAATTTCTAACACAGATATTAAGTTAAGCTTTGTAAATAAATAAACACAAAACACTCGCACAAAATGACTGAAAAAATACAAAAACTCAAAGCACAAAGGTCAACACAACTGTTCACAAGCGACGCTAAATCGTATACTAGTACTAATTGACGCATGTACAAAATTCACCAGATTATATCCAACCAAAACAACTAGTTCCAAGGAAGAAATCGAAGCGTTACAAAACTATTTCATTTCGTACAGTAGACCTAAAAACATAATATCTGATCGAGGCAGTTGTTTCACATCAAAGGAATTTGGGGAGTTTGTTGTACAAAACAATGTAAGGCATTTTAGAATAGCAACAGCTTCGCCACAAGCTAATGGACAAGTAGAAAGAGTTTGCCAATGATTGCAAAGTTAATAGATGTAGAGAATAATCAAGCATGGCACAAAGTTTTAGACAAAGTAGACTTTACAATTGTAGCAGGGCCCTGAAGGGACTTTAAAACATGAACCCAAAATAAAATTCATGCGAAGAAATATAAATTAGTTAGTTTGAATAGCTGTTAAATTATTGCAGCCGTTACAGCGGGCGTTCCGAATAGCCAGATCGCAAGGATCTAGGTTTAGTGCCACCGCGTCGAATTCCCCAGGCCAAGGGTATTTTCGGTGGTGTTTGCAGGAAGGTGTTGTTTGCAGAGAAAAGTGAGTTATAAGGGGATTTCAATTCAAAGTGGTTAACCTAATTTTTCTACAGGGACAAATTTTGGAAAAAAAAAAGTCGGATCACGGGATAGCTTCGTGTCCGGCTTAAGATCTCACGACCGCTGAAAGTGGCTGAGAATTCTGTGAGTAAATCAGGCTTTCGAGGGGCAGGATCCGGAGGTATGTAAATGAGTGAATAGTGCGGATCGGCCAAACCTAACCTCAGAGTTTTTTAGTAGGTTGTGCCCCTAAGCCTCTGGCAAGGGGAGAGATGTGAATTTATGTAGCTAGCTAAATCAACGCTCCGAAACAAGTCGCCGGCATTAACCCATTGCTGCAGGAAAATATCGGAGAAAATGTAATCCCCAAGACCGTCGTAACCTGCAGCCGTTATATATATCACCACGATGCTCGCGATCGAACCCTTCTCACATGGAAAATCCACACGTTTTAAATATGGAGAGAGTCTATAAAAATTTTATTCCTATTTCTTTTGCCCTTGTTATATAACCTGCCAAGACAAAAATTCTGAGCCCCTTTGAGGAGCAGCGTGTTCGCGTTACGCAAATAAAATTTTTTTTGGTAGATATAATTTTACTTTAGTGATGATAAATTCAAGAATTAATTAATTTAAATTTGTTTGAAGTTTCAAAAATATGCTTATATAGTATTTCCCGTTTATCTAACCTAAATTTGTCCAGTGTATGCATATCAGTACACGATTGCTGTTACCTCCAGCCTAACATCCGAAAGAATTCTCACTCATATCCCAAACGAAATTAAATTTGTAAGTGTGAAAGTTTCCTTGCAATCTTTATCTATTTTTGTTACATGTTCCTATATTCCACCTGGCTCTGATCTAGTAATTTATGAGCACCATCTGTCCGCAATAAAATCCGTACTATCCCTTCTTTCTAACAGAGACCTTTTGATTGTTTTGGGTGACTTCAATCTACCTGATATTTCTTGGTCTCCTCCCACTGACTCACTTGTCGCTATACCTTTATCCGCCCATGATTTTGTAGATGGCCTTTTAGAATTATCGTTACAGCAAGTAAGCTTTATACGAAATTCTTTAAATAGACAATTAGATCTTGTGTTTGTTTCAGACCCGTCCGAGGTCACGGTATGTAGAATTGACGCTCTTGTTGTACCAGAAGACCGATATCATCCAACAATGGAATTGACAATTTGCCTCCTCTGCTCTGATACCCTCTCCTTTAGTGCCCCCAACTAAAATGAGATGTTTTCGTAAATGTAACTATAGTAAACTTAACGATATGATCTCTCATTATAATTGGTCAGACTTGTACAATTGTACAGACATTGAAAGTGCCACTGAACTATTCTATATAGCGTTAAACACTTTTTTTAATGAATACGTTCCTGATAGGTTTCCTTTAAACCTAAACAGGCCTCCTTGGTTTACCAATGCGCTTCAAAGACTTAAAACCCTTAAATCAAATACTTATAAAAAGTATATAAAATCGGGTAAGCCATCAGATTTTTCCAAATATGTAGTGGCTCGATCGGATTTTAATGTTCTCAACCGTCATTGCTATTCTATGTATCTAAATCGATGTAAATTTGAATTTTCAAATGATCCGAAACAGTTTTTCAGCTTTGTTAATGCCAAGCGTAAGTCATCGGCATTGCCTTCATCGGTACGTCTAAACTCAACGGAGGCATCGACGGATTCTGACATTGCTGATTTATTTGCTGAGTTTTTCCAAACCACTTATAGTTCGACAGCTTGGTCAAATTCTAACTACCCTAATCCCTTAAATAGGGCAAATTGTATTTTTACCCCTTTAATTACTGAAAACTCTTTCTTAATAGATTTAAAAACAACAACGCCGACTTATTCTCCCGGTCCAGATGGACTTCCTGGATGTGTGCTCAAGTTTTGTGCGTCAACCATTTGTAAACCGATTCTTAAACTTTTTAATTTGTCTATTTCATCATCAGTTTTTCCTACTATCTGGAAGGACTCTTTTATTATTCCACTTCATAAAAAGGGTGCGAAGGCTGATGCCAAGAATTATAGAGGTATTTCCAAATTGTCGGCAATTCCTAAAGCATTTGAACGTATTATCACTTCTCATTTGCAACATTTATGTTCCTCGCTTATATCACCGTGTCAGCATGGTTTTGTTAAGCGAAGATCGACCACCACCAACCTTCTTGAATTGTCATCTATTGTTATAAATGGATTTCAGAAAAAAATGCAGACTGACGTTATATATACAGATTTTAGTAAGGCCTTTGACTCCGTCAACCACTCTCTTCTCTTATTCAAATTAGATCTGCTTGGGTTTCCTGGTAATCTATTAAGTTACTTGAATGGTAGGACTCAGAGGGTTATATTCAAGAATTCTGTTTCAAAATTGATCTACGTGACATCTGGAGTCCCTCAGGGAAGTCATCTGGGCCCTTTGCTGTTTACTTTGTTTATCAACGATCTTCCCTCTATCATAACACATTCTCGTGTACTAATGTATGCTGATGATGTTAAGCTTTGTTTATCATATAATGATATAGCGTCGGGATTTAACTTACAGTCAGATATTGATTGTTTTCATGAATGGTGTGAGTACAACCTTCTAAAGTTGAACTACCTTAAATGCAACATTATGACTTTTTATAGGGGCACTCCTACGTTTATTAGTTATTTTCTTGAAAATACGTCACTCGACCGTATATATTCAGTTAACGATTTAGGTGTTCTTCTGGACCCTAAACTTAAATTTGACTGCCACATAATGTCCACTGTTAATAAAGCCATGAGTGTTCTTGGCTTTATAAAGCGTTGGTCAAAATAATTTGATGACCCTTATACGACCAAATTATTATTTACCTCCCTTGTCCGTCCTATTTTGGAATATTGTTCGTCGGTTTGGAGTCCACAATATCAAGTGCACATTGACCGTATTGAGTCGGTACAAAAAAAATTTCTTCTATTTGCCCTTCGTAGTTTGAACTGGGATCAAAACGTAAGGCTACCTTCCTACCAGAGTAGATTACTGTTGCTTAATTTACCTACACTTGCAAATCGTAGAAAAATGCTTGGTACTATTTTTATGCATAATCTTATAAGAGGTGATATTGATTCTGCAAAACTTGTAAACCGCCTAACTTTCAATGTTCCTGTTAGACTAACACGAAATTATATCCCTCTAAATTTGCCACGATGTTCATCAAATTTTTGTCTGCACGAGCCCTTTCGCGTTCTATGTAATACTTTTAACAACCTTTATCATCTAATTTGCATTTCCACTTCTATCCCGTTATTAAAAACTAATATTTTAACTCATTTACTTTTCTCTTAATTGTGCCTTTTATTTTCACTTGTGTCTTGTCTCTATTTAATTTATGTATTTTCCTCGCGAACTCGCCTTTTTTGCCCAAATTGATAATAGGGCCCGCGCGTAACAAGCACGTGCTTGGTGTCGTTGGGCCACTTGTTTGTACTGCTCGTAGTGCATCAACGTCCATCAGAATATGCTTCATATTCGTTTCCTTGCTATTTATCGGACCATAGTAGTCAATGTGAATGACAAGCGGACTTGTTCCTTTCGGAATGGGATGTAAAAAACCCTCGGTTTTACCTGTTTTATTGGAAAATGCTATACACTTTAAGCAGTTCTTTATGTGAGTCTCAACTTTCTTTCTTATACATGGAAACCAATAACTCTTACTTAAAAGGTCCGTTACTTTGTCAATTCCTACATGCCCCATTTCGTCATGATATTTGTACAGAACATTTTCTTCCATTGATTGTGGAACACAAAACTGTAGCCAATTGTTACTTTTCTTATACACGACACCATTTCGTAATTCATAGTTCTCATCCTCATGATTTAATAAGATTTCTTTAACTCTATATTTTCATCTCTTCCTTGACATATAATTAGATTTTCTTCGAAAGTATTTCTTTCAACTACGAGAATGCTATTACTTCGACTAAGCTCAAGCTCGTAGTCATAGTTTTGAAGCTCTAAAGCCCATCTTGCTATACGGGGATTTATTTCATTTTTATTTAAAGCTAAAGTTATCGAATTGCAATCAGTCACAATTTTAAATCTAGTTCCTTGCACAATTATTAATTAAACCGTCGTCGCATGCAGACGTGTATTTATTGGGCTCCGAAAAAAAGGATTCAATAAAATCACAAAAGTGCAGTGACCGTTTTAATAAATCTACTATAACGCGAAAAGACGCTTTCTGCGATGAAATCGCGAATGTTTATATTGATTGGTCATTTAATGAATATAAAACTTAACACTTAAATCTCTAATTAACTTTACCACGAATACAATGAGTCTGAACGACGTTCGCACACAACGTCAACGTGAGCAAGACGAGAGACGGCTCTCAGTACAAAGAAATAACGCGTACTTCTCTTTTAAAGCAACCGAAAATAATGCAAGCTCTGATCAAGCGCGGGCAATCACCCCCAACTTGACCGAGTTCTTAAACGTAGCGAGCGAGAGAGCGTGTTCTTGCTTCCCCTCGCTACCATCGACGTCTCTGCGGCGAAAGAGCGCTGAAAGTGCTCCAATGCAGGTATGCAATAACCTAAGCTCATCAGCAGTAACTAGCACCTCAATTTCTTTAACAACGTCAACTATAACTACAACATCAACTGCAACCGTATCGACTGTGCGTTTAATGACATCATCAGCTAGTAGCGCATATATTAATTCGTCTGCCGCTGCGCTGCCCGAAAAACAGAACAAAACCAATGAATGTAGTAAGCCGGCTGTGCAGACTGGCATGGATCGCTACATCCAAATCAAAAGAAAGCTGAGCCCTCTAAATTCTCAACGCAAAATAACCCGTAACATGAAGTCAAACCGATTTAAAATCTTGGAAGACGCCTATGACGTTGAGACAGCCGAATCCACTGAAGTCGAGAAAAGGAAGCCAAAGCCTCCGCCTATTTATATTCGAGAAAAAAGTTCCAATGTTCTTGTCAACAAAATTATCGAGCTTATTGGAAAGGATAACTTCCACATAATACCTCTAGTAAAGGGCAACATCCAGGAAACAAAGGTTCAAATGAAGTCTGAAGATAATTACAGAGTATTATCGAAATATCTTTCCGAGAATAAAAAGAACTTTTACACGTATCAGCTAAAAAGTAGCAAGGGCCTGCAAGTCGTACTTAAGGGCAAAGAGTCCGACGTAACGCCTGCAGAGATAACAAAGGCGCTTCAAGAGAAGGGATTTAACGCTAAGACAGTCTTCAACATCCTTAACAGGGAAAGAAAGCCACAGCCACTCTTTAAGGTTGAGCTGGAACCAGAAAATAAGCCCCTAAAGAAATACGAAGTGCACCCCATTTACAATCTTCAGTTCCTGCTGCACCGCAGAATTACAGTTGAGGAACCGCACAAACGCAAAGGCCTGGTACAATGTGCGAACTGCCAAGAATATGGCCATACAAGGTCATACTGTAAACTGCGCCCGGTGTGTGTAGTTTGTGGAGATCTTCATGACTCCGCACACTGCCCAGCGAGCAAAGATGACTGCAACTCGAAAAAGTGCGGCAACTGCGATGAAAATCACACTGCTAACTACAGAGGCTGCCCTGTTTATAAGGAGCTGAAAAGTCGCATCCACCAGAGAGGAACTGCCGCCCGCACCCAAAATAAACAGATGACAGCTTCCAGATCAAACCCTGAAGTCTTCTTCTCGACTGCAGCCAGATCCTCACTAGGACCCTTAAACTCTGATAAAAATGTGACTTACGCAAGCGCCTTAAAATCAGGACTGGATAACCCTGTCTCAAAAAGTTCATTCCTGCAATCAGCATACCAAGAACCGAACACGGCTCAGCAGCAACAATTCACGGAGCAGTCAAAAAGCAACTTCGAAGATATGATATACAGCCTGCAGCAAAGCCTTACGGAGTTTATGTCGTTTATGCGCACAACTATGCAAGATTTAATGCGAAACCAAAATCTATTGATTCAAATGCTGGTTTCACAACAATCCAAATAATGACTTCTTAAGGATATCTACGTGGAACGCTAACGGCGTCTCACAGCATAAACTTGAGTTAGCTCAATTCCTACACGACAACCATATCGACGTAATGCTGCTTTCAGAAACACACCTTACAAACAAATACAATTTTAAACAACGAGGATATTCATTTTACGGAACAAATTATCCAGATGGTAGAGCACATGGTGGGACTGGAATTCTAATCAGAAGCCGTATTAAGCACCACTATTATAACAAATTTTCTAAAAATTACCTACAGGCCACATCTATAAATATACAAACAAATACTGGCAACCAACTTACACTAGCCGCCGTATACTGCCCACCTCGCTTCACCATAGCTGAAGATGAGTTTATGCAGTTTTTCAACTCACTAGGAGACCGCTTCATAGCAGCAGGGGACTACAACGCCAAGCACACACACTGGGGATCACGTCTCGTGACTCCAAAAGGAAAACAGCTCTATAATGCAGTTATAAAAGCCAAGAACAAGCTGGACTATGTTTCTCCTGGCAGACCAACATACTGGCCGGCAAACCCAAGGAAACTACCCGATTTAATAGACTTTGCAATTACCAAAAACAGACCCAGGGAAACTACCCGATTTAATAGACTTTGCAATTACCAAAAACATTCCTAAAAATCTGATAAGCGCCGAATGCCTCTCGGATCTTTCATCGGATCACTCGCCTGTCCTGTTTATTCTACTTCGACATCCAGGCGCATTGGAGCAATCGTTTAAATTGACATCACAGAAAACCAATTGGGTTAAGTACAAGAAATACATTAGCTCACACATTGAGCTAAGTCCTCATCTCAACGATGAAGCCAACGTAGACAGATTTGTTCATACACTGGAGTCTGTACTCGTCTCTGCAGCTCGAGTTTCAACACCCCAAACTACAAGTACGCAAAGCAACCAAAAGAAGACAAATCTACAAATAGAACAGCTCGTCCTCGAAAAGCGATGCTTACGTCGAGAGTGGCAACTCCACAGATCGCCATCTGCTAGGCAAAGCTTAAAATATGCCTCACGTCAACTCACAAAAGCTTTACAGCAAGAAGAAGCACATGCCCACCGACGCTACATAGAGCAATTGTCAACATCTAGTACAAAACACTCACTATGGAGAGCTCACCCTACTCTAAGCTCACCGAAAGTAACCGTGATGCCTATTAGAAATCCCACAGGCGGCTGGGCGCGCAGCGATGCAGACAGAGCCAGCACGTTTGCCAACCACCTTAAAAATGTCTTCCAACCAAATCCTGCCACTAGTGCGTTCACCTTGCCGACTTTACCATATGAGCCTCAGCTTCAACATGAACCAATTGAGTTTCGCCCAAACGAAATCGTTAACATCATCAAAAATCAGCTGAATCCGAAAAATCCCCGGGCTGCGACCTCATAACTCCCAAAATGATCATTGAGCTCCCATATTGCGTCGTTTGCACTATCACCCAGCTTTTTAATGCCATCGCAAAACTTGGCCACTTTCCAGTGAGATGGAAAAAGTCGATTATAATAATGATAGCAAAGCCAGGAAAAGACCACACAATTCCCACGTCGTATAGACCTATAAGCCTACTCTCATGCTTATCTAAACTCTTTGAAAAATGCGTATTGACTCGGATAAACACATACCTAAGAATCCAGGAAGGAATTCCGTCACATCAATTTGGGTTTCGTGAAAAGCACGGAACAATTGAGCAAGTCAACCGGATAACATCAGAAATTCGGAACGCGTTCGAAAAACGAGAGTACTGTACTGCCATATTTTTAGATGTCTCTCAAGCATTTGATAGAGTTTGGCTAGAAGGTCTAATGTACAAGATCAAGACAATGCTCCCCTACAACACCCATAAGCTTTTAGAGTCTTACCTCTACGACAGAAAATTTGCTGTTCGATGCAACACTGCTATAACTGACGATTTCACTATTGGAGCTGGAGTTCCTCAAGGAAGCGTGCTCGGGCCAACATTATATGTCCTCTATACAGCAGACATCCCAACAAGCACACGACTAACAACATCTACGTTTTCTGATGATACAGCCATTCCCAGTCGCTCAAAATGCCCGATGCACGCAACTGCGCAGCTCGCTCTTCATCTGGTCGATGTTGAAAAGTGGCTATCAGACTGGCGAATTAAAGTGAACGAACCTAAATGCAAGCACGTTACGTTCATCCTGAACAGGCAACACTGCCCGCCGCTCATGTTAAACCATACTCTACTCCCGCAAGCAAACGAAGTGACATATCTAGGAGTACACCTCGACAGAAGACTCACATGGCGCCGGCACATTGAAGCCAAAAGAACACACCTAAAGCTAAAAGCCAGTAGCCTTCATTGGCTTATCAACGCTCGGTCTCCCCTTAGTCTTGAATATAAAGTCCTGCTGTATAACTCGGTACTAAAACCTATATGGATGTACGGCTCCCAGTTATGGGGGAATGCCAGCAATAGCAATATTGACATAGTCCAGCGAGCTCAGTCGAAGATCTTGAGACCAATCACCGGGGCACCGTGGTACGTTCGCAACGAAAACATACATCGCGACCTAAACATTCTACTAGTCAAAGATGTGATCGCAGAACAGAAGGAAAAGTATTTTACCAAGCTATCGTTGCACCCTAACCACCTGGCGAGAGGTCTCCCAGCTATGGGGGAACGCGAGCAGCAGCAACATTGACATCATACAGCGCGCACAATCGAAAATCCTGAGAACTATCACTGGGGCTCCGCAGAGACCTCGGCATTCTTGCAGTAAAAGATGAAATTGACAAACAAAAGACGACATACAAACTAAACTCTCCGTGCACCCAAATCATCTCGCAAGAGGCTGGTCTCGGGTTTCCAGCAGAACCCGCCTTCAACACAGCAATAATTCTCAGGGCCGCATTACTCAGTACCAGTCATATGACTGTTAGTAAGATTACTATAAGATTTGATAAACTTATTGTTAGTATACGAATGGAGAAGATTCAATAAATAAATAGAAAAGCAATTAAAAAAAAAAAAGTGTCCAACTTCTCCACAGGCATTACAAGCACGGTTGCCAGGTTTGGCTCTTTTGAGCCAGGACCTGGCTCTTTTTTTTCGCATTGGCTCCTTGGCCCATTTTTATTGAACTTGGCTCTTTTTTGCTAATAGCAATATACAATATTTTAAACTTCAAAAAAAGAATTCATTTTTTTATTAATGCTTTTTTTTTTGCAATTGATGTTTGGTCAATAACAGTTACTCGAGTTGCGAAAACAACACAAAACAAAACAAAAACATAACAGTTGTTGCTGATCAGCAACCGAAAAGTGTTGTTGTCATCATGAGCGACGACGAAGACGACACATCGGTTTGGAGCTGGCAAAGAATTAAACATAAGCCAAAGGGAATCAAGAGACAAAACCAAGTTTCTCCGATTCTGCTAAAGAAAAAAATTGCGCTGGACACTGCACCCAGCACCAGCTCTAATCAATTCGCTATCTTAGGCGAACGCTCGCCAATTGAAAAAGGTAATGATGCAGACGAAAACGAAGCACTGGACATGATAACTGAAGACAACATTGACGAACCTGCGAATTGCAACGAAGATCACGCTGCCAGCTACAAAGGGTGTAGAGTCTATAAGGAACTCATTTCAAAAAAATTAGCTACTGGTCGCAAACAGATGCACAATAAAGACCAAAATAAAAATGATTCTGATAGATTTCAATCATCTTTTCTGCCTGATAAGCCGACCCAACAACCAAAAGATTACCAATCATACGCTCAAGTTACTGCAGGAAATAGTAATTCAAATACTTCTCTAGAAAGAATAGAACATCTTTTAGAAAAACAATTTGAACTCACCAATAACTTACTTAACATGATAATGTTACTAGTTAATAAATTATGCAAATAAGTCTAAACTTAGGAATATGGAATGCCAATGGGCTTTCCAACCATGTAAATGAGATATCTTTATTTTTAAAAACAAATGCAATCGACATCATGCTTGTTTCAGAAACACACTTCACCAGTAAATCTTTTTTTAAAGTAGTTGGGTATGACACAATAAGAGCTGATCATCCGTCTGATAGAGCCCATGGAGGCGCAGCAATTCTCGTTAAGAACGGTCTGAAATTTAAAATCATGGCAGTACTAGAGAAATTGCTATACAGGCTGCCACAATTGAGATTAAATGCATCCATGCAGATGTCTCAATCACAGCAATATATCTCCCACCAAGATTTACAATAAAGGAGCTTGATTTTAAGAACTTTTTTCAGGGACTGGGAACAAAGTTTATTGTTGGAGGCGACTTCAATGCCAAACACCCATGGTGGGGCTCCAGACTTATTAACCCAAAGGGATCCGAATTATACAAATGCATACGAAACAATAGTATAACAACTCTCTCAACTGGTAAGCCTACATACTGGCCCACAGATAGTCGAAAAACCCCAGACTTGATTGACTTCGTAGCATTCTTTGGTATCCCACAATCACACATGCGTATAATGGAAAGTTTCGATCTTAACTCAGATCACTCTCCGATAATAGCGACCAATAGCACAATAGCTTATATGCTAGACAAGCCGTATAAAGTCATATCTGCTTCCACAGACATTAACGCGTTTAAAAGCTACCTAGAAGACGCCATAAGCTTAGATATTTCCTTAAAAACAGGAGAGGAAATAGACAATGCTGTGGAGCTTTTCACAAATACAATTCACAAAGCGAGCTACATTAACACGAATCACACCCACAGAAACCAACAACCAAACCAATTGTACCTCTCTGCCGAACTTCGAGAAAAAATTCGTCAAAAAAGAGACCTGAGAAAACGTTGGCAAGAAACCCACTATCCTGCTGACAAAAGGTTATTCAACAAAGCTGCATATGAGCTCAATAAACTGCTGTCAAATTTACGAAATGAATCTCTAGCTGCATATCTGAGAAATTTAGACCCTAATTCTTGCAACAAAGAATATAACCTGTGGAGAGCAACTATATATCTAAAGAGACCAGCAAAAAGAAACATAATCATCCGCAAAAGCAATGGAACCTGGTGTAGATCTGATAATGAACAAACAGAAGCATTTGCACATCACCTGCACTCTGCATTCCAGCCAAATGATATGAACAATTCTATAACAGAATCTGAAGTAGAAAACTTTCTTGGGTCACCCTGTCAAATGAGCTTGCCTATTAAAAGTATTCACTTTGACGAAGTAGTGACAGAAATTAAATGCTTAAACAACAAAAAACAAACAACAAATCGCCCGGATAGGATAGACGGCATCACTCTTAAAACTCTACCACCAAAATGCATACGGTTTCTCACTCTAGTATTTAACGGTATTCTCAGGCTAGACCACTTCCCAAGTCAATGGAAATGTGCAGAAATCATTATGATTCTTAAGCCAAACAAGACAGAAACTGAACTATCATCTTATCGTCCTATTAGTCTGTTGACAATATTTTCGAAAGTATTTGAAAAAATACTACTGAAGAGGATGTTGCCAATTTTGGACGAACTTGCCATCATTCCTGAATATCAATTTGGATTCAGAAGAGGCCACGGGACCACTGAGCAATGTCATAGGGTTATCAATGAAATTGTATCCGCACTTGAGAACAAAAAATACTGTACTGCTTCATTTCTTGATGTTCAGCAAGCGTTTGATCGTGTTTGGCACAATGGATTACTCTATAAGAAAGAAATGGCTACCTGCTCCCTAATATTTACTACTGAGATCCTATTTGTCTAAGAGATGCTTCTACGTACAGCAGAGAAATGAAACGTCAACACTACTTCTCATAAACGCAGGCGTTCCTCAAGGGAGTGTATTGGGACCAGTCCTTTACACTTTATATACGGCAGATATGCCAGTAACAAACAACTGTACCGTTGCAACATATGCTGACGATACAGCCATTCTGGCAACAAGCTCACCCAGAGATGAAGCATCTCATCTCTTGCAATGTGAGCTCAGTCTGATTGAAGCCTGGTTTCTCCGCTGGAAAATTAAAATCAACTCCCTGAAGTCCGTCCAAATAACTTTCGCACTAATACCAAGAAACTGCCCAAATGTCACACTTAACGGCTCAGCAATTCGACAAGATACTTGTGTGAAGTATCTGGGCATGCACCTCGACCGCAGATTAACATGGAAGCCCCACATAAAAGCGAAATGTCAACAACTCAGAATAAAATCACTAAAAATGTCTTGGTTGCTAAGTCGAAAATCAGCAGCCACTTTGGAAAACAAAGTTCTTCTCCACAAAGCCATTTTGAAGCCGGTTTGGTCCTACGCTATCCAGCTCTGGGGAACAGCTAGCAATTCAAATATTGAAATACTCCAGCGGTACCAATCAAAAACACTGCGACAAATTGTTAACGCTCCATTCTATGTAACCAATGCTAATATTCATAAAGATCTAAACATTTCAACAGTAAAAGAAGAGATAAACAAATTTAGTAAGAAATATACAGAGAGACTTCATATTCATGAAAATAATTTAGCCCTAGGTCTATTAGACAATAGCATAACAATAAGAAGACTTAAAAGATTTCACATTCTTGATCTCCCCGATAGGTAAACTTAAGTAAACGAGAAGTTATATTTTATATATTTTTTTTGGAAATCTGCTATTCCTGTTATGTAAATATTAGTCATAAAATTTACCTATTGTCACAAGACAGATTGTGAATAAATAAATGAATTAAAAAAAAAAAAAAAATGTTTGGTCGCACAAAGATTTAAATTAAGATATGATAAGAAGAAAAAAACTGAATATGTTTGGTCTCAGAGTGACTTTAATTACCAGTAAGACTTAGCTCTTAAGCTGTTTCATTTCAGAAAAATGTTTTGTTATGTTTTTATACCCTTGAAGAGGGTATTATAATTTTGGTCAAAACTGTGCAACGCACTGAAGGAGACATCTCCGACCCTATAAAGTATATATATTCTTGATCAGGATCACCTCCTGAGTTGATATAAGCATGTCCGTCTGTCTGTCCGTCTGTCTGTCCGTCTGTATGTCCGTCTGTCTGTCCGTCTGTCTGTCCGTCTGTCTGTCCGTCTGTCTGTCCGTCTGTCTGTCCGTCTGTCTGTCCGTCTGTCTGTCCGTCTGTCTGTCCGTCTGTCTGTCCGTCTGTCTGTCCGTCTGTCTGTCCGTCTGTCTGTCCGTCTGTCTGTCCGTCTGTCTGTCCGTCTGTCTGTCAGTCTGTCTGTTTCTACGCGAACTAGTCTCTCCGTTTTAAAGATATCGAATTGAAACTTTGCACACACCCTTCTTTCCTTTGCATGCAGTATATAAGCCAGAACAGCCGGGATCGACCGACTATATCCTATAGCTGCCATATAACAGATTGATCGGAAATGCCATAACTTTGGTGTTTGTAAAGTTAGGAAGTTGGGATTTTCTATGGATTTATTTTTGGCCAATTAATCCGACATATCAAATTTCATAAGGATCGGCCGACTATATTCATAGCTGCCATATAACTGAACGATTGGAAATTCCATAACTTTAGTGTTTTTTAAGTTAGGAAGTTGGGATTTTTATGAGTGTTAAGAATGCATCATATGAATAATTTTGAAATTTTCTATGGGTTTCAATCCGACCTACCAAATTTCATAAGGATCTGCCGACTATATCCTACAGCTGCCATATAACTGATTGATCGGAAATGCCATAACTTTGCTGTTTGTTAAGTTAGGAAGTTGGGATTTTCTATGGGTTTTATTTTTGGCCAATCAATCCGACATATCAAATTTCATAAGGATCGGGCAACTATATTCATAGCTGCCATATAACTGAACGATTGGAAATTCCATAACTTTGGTGTTTTTTTAAGTTAGGAAGTTGGGATTTTTATGAGTGTTAAGAATGCATCATATGAATAATTTTGGAGAATATAATTTACCGAATATTCTGCAAGGGTATTTCAACTTCGGCTCCGCCCGAAGTTAGCTTTCCTTTCTTGTTGTTTATGTTTTTATTACTCTCTTATGATTAAAGTTAAATAAAATCAAAATACATAATAAATAAAAATTTGGCTCTTTTTTATTCAAATTGGCTCATTTTTAATCTTTTTTTGGCTCAAAAAAATTTTTTGAAGTGGCAACCGTGATAACAAGCTTCATCAGCCAGTACTGGCTTGCGACATTCCTTAGCCAGATGACCAAGACTGTGGCAGTAAAAGCATTTGATGACCCTCTGTCCCGGGTTCGCAGGGTTTGATGAAGACGTTCCTTGCATCCTACTTTGTTGTACCGGAGCCTTGAGTTTCTCTACATCTTGAAAGGCTTCCAATACATCAGCATGCACTGCAAAACGTAGTAGTTTCGCTTGGTTTTTAAGTTGTGCATTTTGTATGCCATCTATCAAGTACTGAACAAGCTCGTGAACAGTCATAGCGACGTCTAGTGCCGGAGTAAGCTCGTCAAAACAGTAAATGGCAAATTTCTCACCGAATTGCCACTTTTAAAACTTGCGTCGCATTTCCAAGACGTCCTTTGTTCCAAAAACAATTTTTAGTTGTGCCAAAACAGACAAAATCAGGCAACAGTGATGGGATAGATAACAGCCAAAAATTAGCCTTGCCCTTTAAGCGCGAGAAAATTAATATGACGTTATCACTGACTTTGAACACATACCGAAGATTTTTAACCACCAACAACCATTCGTTTATGAGCCATCGCAGTTGTATTCTGGAAGCAGCTCTTTGACGGTGTTTAAATTAATTTCTGGCTTGGAAAGACGATCAACATTTTCGAAACGTAAACTTTGCATCGCCTGTTCCATGCCCGCAGTGTTACCACCCGTTTCACTTCTCACTATGTTGCTAGTTAGACTACGTTGAACGCTAAAAGTTGAAGCGTTTGATTGAACGCCATTTCATTCAAGTTGAGCCGCCATCACGATCAACCGTTTCGACAAATTTAAGTTTGTCGCCGTAAACGCCTTCATCTTCTTCTTCGCTTTGTTCTTTGTTGTTGTTGTCGGCTGCATTGGCGACAGCCATCTCGCCGCCTTGGTCTTCGTTGTTGTTGTTGGCTGCATTAGCGACAGCCTTCCCAGCACCAATTTCGACAGTAGACTCCACCTTTTCGTAGTACAATTCCGGAGCTCTGGGCGGCCACTTAATTAATGTTGTTTTTAACAACGAGTCTAGAAAAATTTTAAGGAACCAAACGGAATAAATTTACATCACTTATAAAAATCAGTTGTTTATTTATATATTCACTGCTTACATACCGACATAAAAGATGGAGTACCCTGTAAATAGTATTCAAGAGACTTAAGACTGCACCCAGTCCAAGAGCCGAAGTGGTCCTCAATTCAAAATACTTACCAACAATTTTTGTTATTTATTCCCATATATGCTTTATTTGTTCAATCTTTTCTTAAAGAGACCAACAATAGGTAGATAAAAACTTTGAATTAAAAATTAACTACCAGTCATTAAGACTGACGCAAAAACACTTGTCCTTACGACACCAAGCAGTGTTACGCGCGGAGCCTTATTCCCCAATGGGCGTAAAAAGCGAGATCGTGAGAAGTAAAAAAGGACAATATAGAAACGGACAGACTAAGTTAAATACTTATACTAAATAAAATTAATGCTTTTAATATTGGCAAAGATTCGGTAGTAGAAATAACATGGTAAGGCCTAATTATGGCTGGGCTGGGAGATCTTTTCGATGTAGGCGAGTTCTGTTCGAAACCCGTGTTAGGTTCCTTGCGAGATTTTGTAAGTTTGTTGTGGTAGCCCGCTTTCTACTTTGATATTTCATCTTTAGCCGGCTGGATGTTTTCGTTCCGAACATAGCATGGTGTTCCAGTGATTGCTCGCCAGATTTTTGATTGTGAGCGCTGTATAATGTCAACGTTGCTGTTGCTCGCGTTCTCCCAAAGTTGGGAGTCGTAAGTCCAAATGGGCTTCAGGGTATTAGAATTAGAATTTTAAGTCCAGATACAGGGCTTATCGAGAATTTATAATCCAGTGTAGGCTGCTAGCTTTAAGTTTGAGATGTACTTTCTTGCATTCAATGTGCCTCCCCCGGGTTAGGCATCTGTCGAGTTGGACGCCGAGATATGTTACTACGCTGGCTCGGTCGAATGCTTGAGAGACGTCGAGGAATATCGCACTACAATATTTCCGATGTTCAAAGGATGTACGCATTTCTGATGTTATCCGGTTAACTTGCTCGATGGTTCCGTGGCTTTTTCAAAACCCGAATTGATGTGCCGGGATTACATTTTGAGCTCTTTTATATGGTGTTCTGAGCGTGAACATGCATTTTTCTAATAATTTGGACAGGCACGATAATAAACTTAATGTCCTGCATGATGAGGGAATTGTGTGGTCTTTCCCAAGCTTCTGTTCAATATGACAACGGATTCCTTCCATTTTTTTGGGTAGTACCCAAGTTTTTTGGTCCCGTTAAATAGTTATTAAGTAACCTCCTGGATCCTTTTGTAGCAAGCAGTCACACACACATGTACATATACACCTACACTTAAGTACTAAGGATCATATTGTATATACATACTCTAAGATAAGTTCCACAGTTATTATATCCTATATATTATATGTCTCTTTTAAGCTTATGCGAAACCTATTGTCGACCGAACACTATATCTATCTCGGTCTCACACGTACGATCAGTTTAAGTTCCACTCTTGTGATGTAGGCTAAGCACGCATAATTTGGAAACGAATAAACTCACTTTTGCTGCGACCACTGAATCAACAAGACGTATTTGTGCCACCTACAATTTCAGAAGTGGGATTACTGCAAAAATGTTGTTTTTGCACTATCTCAGCCTACGAAAAATTAAAATAAAATTCAGTGAGTAAAAATGGAAACCATCGGTGTAGACGACTACAGTGCAGCAGAACTGCGAAGGTGGTTGAAAAACCTCGGAATGCAAAAATGCGGCAACAAGGCGGCGCTCGCATCCCGCCTGAAAGGGGTACCTCACGAGGCCCGTGGAGTTTGCCCAACATTGGATCCCAAGGAGCAACGTGGCCACATCAAATAACAATGTTGTCCCATTGGATTTGGAAAATGTCGTCGTCGAGGATGCCAGATTTGGAACATCATTTTCTAATAATAATCTTTTGCTGACCATGGTGACAGAAATGCTCCCTGTTTTTGACGGTGCTGCCAACAACAAAGTACCAGTTAGAACATGGATTGCTCATCTTAATGTCATTATTAAGATGTACAAACTGAGCGACGATCTAATTCGCATGCTGGTGATGTCCAAGTTAAAAGACCGCGCTCAAGTTTGTTTACACTCCACAGAAAATATTTTGACGCTGCCAGCTCAGGAGTTGCTGACTCAACTGGCGGAGGCTTTTCAGTCCAAGGAAAGCAATATTATGTCCCAACTTTCACGAGCGCAAGTGGCAACCATCTGAAGATTTTGCCACCTATTTCAATGGAAAATCACATTTAGCTGCGCACATTCAGATGGACGACGAGGAGCTGATTGACAATATCATCGAAGGAATTCCGGATACACTTCTGCGTCAACAAGCGCATATGCACTGCTTCAACTTGTCTGCACAACTTTTGCAGGCATTTACGAAAGTTTCGTTACGCAAAGCAGCGTTCACACCTGGAATCCCCAAAGTGGCTGCCGGGAATGGACCTGGTTTGTGCACCACTAATAGATGTTTGAACTGCAACTCTGTTGGACATTTCGCAGCCGTATGCCGCAAGCCCAAGCGAGAGTACGGATCCTGCTACGGATGTGGAAGTCTGGAGCACCTAGTGGCTTAGTGCACGGAGAAGAAAAACATTTCCAACAAGGATTACGTAAGACCGTTTAAAATTCACTTTAAGACAGAACATAATCAGTATTTATTTGTGGAATGCCTAATTGATTCTGGGAGCCCAATTAGTTTTATAAAAATATCATGTGTTGAAAAAATAATGAAAAGTAAATCTATTTATATTAGTGGAAATAATCTTAAAAATTACTTTGGCTTAAACAAAAGTCCTTTAGATATATATGGAAAATTACCATGCTTTGTTGTTATAAATAAAGAAAAAAAATGATTGCTCAAATGATAGAAATATTGAAAATGATTGCTCAAATGATAAGATTATGGAAAATGATTGCTCAAATGAAAGAAATATTAAAAATGATTGCTCAAATGATAGAAATATTGAAAATGATTGCTCAAATGATAGGATTATGGAAAATGATTGCTCAAATTATAGAAGTATTGAAAATGATTGCTCAAATGATAGGATTACTGAAAATAATGTTTTGAACTGTAATAGAATTGATTTTGATAAAAAATTTAAGAATAGTTGTGTCGTTACAAGAATAGATCGGTCTGATGATAGAATTAAAAATGATAGCAAGATAGATAAAATTAAAAAGTCTAAGAGTAAAGTAAATGTTAAATTGGAGTGCAATGAGCAATGTAATGAAAATGAAAGAAAATTGAGTGGTTCAAATGATGCGGCAGAGTTAAGTCCAAATTTAAGCGAGCAATTCGAGTCCGAAATATTGTCAATTGAATACACCATTCCAACTGAATGCAACCAATTAAATATAAGTGATAAGTGCGAGTTTAGTTTAAAGAACAGTCTTTTAAACATTTTTGAAAAATATTATATAAAAGCGAAACGGCCAGAGATCCCCTTAGTTAAATGGGAAATGAAACTAAATTTTGACAAGACGAAACCGTTTAATTACCCTCCAAGACGATTGTCATACGCAGAAAAAGGTCAAGTGCAGGATTTGTTAGATGATTATATTAGAAATGGTATCATACGGTTAAGCGAGTCGGAATATGCTTCACCAATAGTACTAGTTAAGAAAAAGTCTGGAGAGTTAAGAACACTTAACAAAAATATGTTAAAAGATAATTACCCCACCCCCTTAATTGACGACATAATTGATAAACTTTCAGAAAAAATCCTTTTTACTAAGTTAGATCTCAAAAACGGGTGCTTATGCATGAAGATTCAGTTAAATTCACCGTTTGGATTACGAAACGCCCCTGCAGTGTTCCAAAGATTTGTAAATAAAATCTTTGCTGATTTGATTAAAAAAGATAAGGTTCTTATTTACATGGACGACATTTTGATAGCAACGAAAGGTAGTAAGAGTCGTTTAGAAATATTAACTGAAGATTTAAGCGATTGGTAGACAACAAACTCGAACTAAGGTTAGACAAGTGTGAATTTCTTCAAAGTGAAATTAAGTATTTAGGGTACATAATATCAGGAAAGGGTATTAAACCTGATTCGAAAGGTATGCAAGCGGTAAGAGATTTTCCTGTACCAACAAAAACGCATGAAGTTCAGAGCTTTCTAGGACTGTGTTCTTATTTTAGACGATTTGTAAAAGATTTTTCAAAAAAAGCAAAGCCATTATACGATCTGGTAAGAAAAGATAGGAAATTTGATTTTAGTGGGACAGAACTAGAAATGTGGGACATGTTAAAAAGAAATATTTTAGAAGCCCCTATTTTGGCATTGTATAATCCGACAGATCCGACAGAACTACATTGTGATGCTAGCGCCTTAGGTTTCGGCTCAATTCTGAAGCAGAGAAAGAAAGACGATAAATTTCACCCGGTATTCTTTTTATCTAAACTCACGACAGACGTGGAAGCGAAATACCATAGTTTCGAGCTAGAAACTCTCGCAGTAGTTTACTCCTTATAACGGTATAGGATATTCAGGGAATATCGTTTAAAATAGTTACAGACTGTAGTGCATTTATCCTGGCGTTGAACAAAAAATAACTATGCCCGAGGATAACAAGGTGGGCGCTATTTCTTCAGGATTACGACTATAGTCTAGAACATAGAGCTGGAAAGCGCATGCAACACTTGGATGCACTGAGTAGAAACACACACATACTCACGATAGATTTTAACTCCTTTGAAGAAAACTTAATTATTTGCCAGCGTAGAGATAAGGAAATAAAAAGCAATGTTGAAAAGTTGCAAAGAGATGAACTCAAAGATTATGAACTGCGTCATGGAATAGTTTACAGGAAAAAGGATAAGGAAGCTCTTTTATTTTATGTACCAAGCGAAATGGAAAGACACGTTTTGTTTAGTTATCATGATCAGTTAGGACACGTTGGTATAGATAAAATGGTAGAAGTGATTTCAAAAGGCTACTGGTTCCCAAAAATGCAAACTACACATTAATAATTGCCTGAAATGTATTTCCTATTCCTATTGACCGAAAAACTCAATGCAAGCGGCCTTCACATTTACTTTCGTTGTTGTGAAAAAGAAATAATATAATTTGTTTAATAGAGAATTTTAAATTTATTTTCAAATATTTTTGTTAACAAGTTCCATTTTGATTCCATATTCCATATATCTGCAAAATAGACGCTTAACGAAAAAAACGCAAAAGACCTTTTGCTTCACTGAGAACGGTCTTGGAACAACCAGAACCAAACAGAATAGAAAAAAACGGTTTCGCTCTGAGCGCGAGCGAGCTCATTCAAGAACCCATAAATCGGTTGCTCTCTGAGTCTTTTCGTAAAGAGTCAGGAAAAGACACTTATTTGCAGACAATAAGAAACGGTCGACTGTTATTTGCGAGCTCTGATTTTAGGGCTTATAGTAGGCCAAAATGTGTGATTTCAGACCGGGGAACATGCTTTACATCCAAAGAATTTCAGGATTTCTTAGAGGAAAGCAACGTTAAGCACATAAAAATAGCCACTGGATCTCCGCAGGCAAACTTAGTCGTTGTCGGACATGTATTTTATCGTTCCTCCATCTGATTATATTTTACCCGTGTAAACTACACCGTTTGAACTGATCTTGTGTCATTTTGACTAGTTTTTGGTGTTCGTTATTATAACGAAAAGCTTTGAACATATAAAACAGTGACTTATACGTATTTCGCATTATTTTATTATCTGAAATTGTTTTGCGTGTTCGCTTTGTTCTACTCTATTTTTGAGTATGCCGCAAACTTCTACACTTGTATTGTTGTTGATGCATTTGCTTGCTCATCGTTTCGTCGCGAACACTCACATACGCGTAAAGCTTATAGCGACCCAACTGCAAGCTGCGCTTTCTACATCTACGTGGTTTTTCTATGCGTATATATCAGACAATAACATAACAATTTAGCATGTCTGCCTGCTGCATCAAGCCTTGCCTTTTAAATGGTAAAATCACCTTTCGACATCCCACAATTGGTTGCTAGCTGTGTGACAACATTGCTCATCCTAAATGTGCCGACCTTGGGCACAATACTGGCCTAATTGCAGACCGCACTAAATCTAATTCTAACCTGGATTGGACCTGCCCCAGTTGGCATCATATTAAAGTCAATATTATGGCTTTCATTACGCAAACCGATCTGGAGTACCAGTCCTTATTGGCCGGATTTGAGGACTTATTTACTCGGTTTGAAAAGGATGAATCCAACTTTAAAGGCCGTTTGGCTACCAGGGATGCACGGCTGCACGGCTGCACGGCAGACGCTTCCTCTGGACCTACTCCTGCTGCTGCTTATTTTGGACCGCCCGATCGAGTCGCACCTTCTGATCTGCAACTCGTCAACAATGACCTGGCATCTACGCCGCGTGCTGCTGCAGCTGGCTCTGGTATAATTTTGACGCCTTCTAATACGAACACGGGATCATCGCAGCCAACCTTATCTGGAGTCGCTCGTATGGAACCTAAGCCCTTATCGGGCGTTGCACCAAAAAAGCTCATTTTTGTCTCTCGCCTTAAACCTGGTGCTTCTGAAGATGACATCAAAAACTACCTGAGCAGCAAACTGAATGTTTCTCGAGCCGAACTAACCGTCTTGAAGTTCAAGTTTAAGCAGAGACGTGAAATATCTTCGTTTAAAATTGGACTTCCTTAGGAACATCTTAATAAGGCTCTCGATGTTTCTATATGGCCTAAACATGTTATTGTTCACGAGTATGTAAACATGTCTAATCCTCGGGTTCACGGTCCTCAGATTCCTATAACCAACGTTCCAAAAAACTAAACAATTCTTTTTTCCTACACTACCAGAACGTTCGCAGCTTATTGGGCAAACTTAGTAAACTGCACGTCAACAGTGTCTCCTTCGATGCCAATGTGATTGCTTTTACCGAAACGTGGCTTAATTCCTCTGTGTCTGACTGCAAAATATTTGCTGGTAGTTATGTTATTTATAGATGTGACCGCTCAATGCGTCTTGGCGGTGGTGTTCTTATTGCCGTCAAGTCCGATATTGTCTCTCAACGTATTCTGATAATTGGTACAGACAGCATATTAGAGTTTGTTGCAGTTCGGATAAAGCTTCGTGATTTTTTCGTTTTTATATCATGCTCGTATATTCCCCCTCGTTCTGATATTAGCCTCTACCTTTAGCATTTAGCTCAAATACAGAGTATTCATTCAACCCTCGGTTATAACGATAATCTTATTGTAATGGGCGACTTTAACCTCCCTGACAGTTCCTGGATGACATCAACGGATTCTATTGGTCTCGTTCCCACCACGGCCCATGAGTTTGTTCACGGCCTTATTGATCTTTCATTAGTACAACTGAACTCAATCTTGAACTGCTCCAAAAAAAGTTTTTGACCTTATTTTTGTCTCGGAGTTCGCCAATACATTCGTTACTCGTTCGTCTCTCAAATCCTGAAGACACTTACCATCCTACACTTGAGGTTACTTTAGAAGCTTCAGCTCCATTACAGTCATGTTCCCAAATCGAACCAGTATCTTTTCGCTGTTTTCGAAGAGCTAAATTCGCAGAATTGAATAGGCATTTATGGGAACTCGACTGGTCTTTTATGGATTCGAACGAAGATCCCTTACATATTGTAAAACAGTTTTATAGTATACTTTACTCTGCGTTCGAACGTGTCGTTCCCTCATTTCCCTCTGCAAACGCGCCTCAAAAGCCACCGTGGTTCTCTCGTAGACTCTCTTTCCTGAAAAATTCCATGTCTAGACTTTTTAAGAAATTTAAGAGAACTGGGCTCCAAGTTGACCATTCGATGTATCTAATAGCTCGTTAAAATTTCTTAGTCCATAATTCCGTATGTTACAATGGTTACCTAAACCGTTGCAGAATAGAATTTTAAGATAACCCCAAGCAGTTCTACGCATTTGTTAATTCGAAACGAAAATCGCAACAATTTCCATCTTGCCTTCACCTTGATACGACATCTGCCTCTAGTGACGCCGATATTGCGAACTTATTTGCAAAATTTGTCCAGTCCACGTACTCGTCTTTCAGTTACGATAACACTTCATCCTACCGCTACCCACTTCCTCACTCCAACTGTTTTTTCACTTCCATAATTAGTGAGGATGATGTCTTACAAAATCTGAAAACAATCAAGATGCCTTTTTCTTCGGGCCCTGATTTTATAGCGAGCTGAATTATAAAAAAATGTGCCAATGCTTAAACCGTCGTCGCATGCAGACGTGTATTTATTGTGCTCCGGGAAAAAATATTCAATAAAATCACAAAAGTGCAGTGACCGTTTTAATAAATCTACTATAACGCGAAAAGACGCTTTCTGCGATGAAATCGCGAATGTTTATATTGATTGGTCATTTAATGAATATAAAACTTAACACTTAAAACTCTAATTAACTTTACCACGAATACAATGAGTCTGAACGACGTTCGCACACAACGTCAACGTGAGCAAGACGAGAGACGGCTCTCAGTACAAAGAAATAACGCGTACTTCTCTTTTAAAGCAACCGAAAATAATGCAAGCTCTGATCAAATGCATGCAATTACCCCCAACTTGACCGAGTTCTTAAACGTATCGAGCGAGAGAGGGCGTTCTTGCTCCCCCTCGCTACCATCGACGTCTCTGCGGCCAAAGAGCGCTGAATGTGCTCCAATGCAGGTATGCAATAACCTAAGCTCATCAGCAGTAACTAGCACCGCAATTTCTTTAACAACGTCAACTGTAACTACAACAACAACTGCAACCTTATCGACTGCTCGTTTAATGACATCATCAGCTAGTAGCGCATATATTAATTCGTCTGCCGCTGCGCTGCCCGAAATACAGAACAAAAACGATGAATGTACTAAGCCGGCTGTGCAGACTGGTATGGATCGCTACATTCAAATCAAAAGGAAGCTAGCCTAGCTGGAATAGAAACGCCCACAAACTCAAACCGATTTAAAATCTTGGAAGACGCCTATGACGTTGAGGCGGCCGAATCCACTGAAGTCGAGAAAAGGAAGCCAAAACCTCCGCCTATTTATATTCGAGAAAAAAGTTCCAATGTTCTTGTCAACAAAATTATCGAGCTTCCTTTCCAATGATAACTTCCACATAATACCTCTAGTAAAGGGCAACATCCAGGAAACAAAGGTTCAAATGAAGTCTGAAGATAATTACAGAGTATTATCGAAATATCTTTCCGAGAATAAAAAGAACTTTTACACGTATCAGCTAAAAAGTAGCAAGGGCCTGCCAGTCGTACTTAAGGGCATAGAGTCCGACGTAACGCCTGCAGAGATAACAAAGGCGCTTCAACATCCTTAACAGGGATAGAAAGCCGCAGCCACTCTTTAAGGTTGAGCTCGAACCAGAAAATAAGCCCCTAAAGAAATCAAAGTGCACCCCATTTACAATCTTCAGTTCCTGCTGCACCGCAGAATTACAGTTGAGGAACCGCACAAACGCAATGGCCCGGTACAATGTGCGAACTGCCAAGAATATGGCCATACAAGGTCATACTGTAAACTGCGCCCGGTGTGTGTAGTTTGTGGAGATCTTCATGACTCCGCATACTGCCCAGCGAGCAAAGATGACTGCAACTCGAAAAAGTGCGGCAACTGCGGTGGCAATCACACTGCTAACTACAGAGGCTGCCCTGTTTATAAGGAGCTGAAAAGTCGCATCCACCAGAGAGGAACTGCCGCCCGCACCCAAAATAAACAGATGACAGCTTCCAGATCAAACCCTGAAGTCTTCTTCTCGACTGCAGCCAGATCCTCACTAGGACCCTTAAACTCTGATAAAAATGTGACTTACGCAAGCGCTTTAAAATCAGGACTGGCTAACCCTGTCTCAAAAAGTTCATTTCTGCAATCACCATATCAAGAACCGAACACGGCTCAGCAACAACAATTCCCAGAGCAGTCAAAAAGCAACTTTGAAGATATGATATACAGCCTGCAGCAAAGCCTTACGGAGTTTATGTCGTTTATGCGCACAACTATGCAAGATTTAATGCGAAACCAAAATCTATTGATTCAAATGCTGGTTTCACAACAATCCAAATAATGACTTCCCTAAGGATATCTACGTGGAACGCTAACGGCGTCTCACAGCATAAACTTGAGTTAGCTCAATTCCTACACGACAACCATATCGACGTAATGCTGCTTTCAGAAACACACCTTACAAACAAATACAATTTTCAACTACGAGGTTATTCATTTTACGGAACAAATCATCCAGATGGTAAAGCACATGGTGGGACTGGAATTCTAATCAGAAGCCGTATTAAGCCGTATTAACAAATTTGCTAAAAATTACCTACAGGCCACATCTATAAATATACAAACAAATACTGGCAACCAACTTACACTAGCCGCCGTATACTGCCCACCTCGCTTCACCATAGCTGAAGATGAGTTTATGCAGTTTTTCAACTCACTAGGAGACCGCTTCATAGCAGCAGGGGACTACAACGCCAAGCACACACACTGGGGATCACGTCTCGTGACTCCAAAAGGAAAACAGCTCTATAATGCAGTTATAAAAGCCAAGAACAAGCTGGACTATGTTTCTTCTGGCAGACCAAGATACTGGCCGGCAGACCCAAGGAAACTACCCGATTTAATAGACTTTGCAATTACCAAAAACATTCCTAAAAATCTGATAAGCGCCGAATGCCTCTCGGATCTTTCATCGGATCACTCCGTCACATCAATTTGAGTTTCGTGAAAAGCACGGAATAATTGAGCAGGTCAACCGGATAACATCAGAAATTCGGAACGCGTTCGAAAAACGAGAGTACTGTACTGCCATATTTTTAGACGTCTCTCAAGCATTTGATAGAGTTTGGCTAGTAGGTCTAATGTACAAGATCAAGACAATGCTCCCCTACAACACCCATAAGCTTTTAGAGTCTTACCTCTACGACAGAAAATTTGCTGTTCGATGCAACACTGCTATAACTGACGATTTCACTATTGGAGCTGGAGTTCCTCAAGGAAGCGTGCTTGGGCCAACATTATATGTCCTCTACACAGCAGAGATCCCAACAAGCACACGACTAACAACATCTACGTTTGCTGATGATACAGCCATTCTCAGCCGCTCAAAATGCCCGATGCAAGCAACTGCGCAGCTCGCTCTTCATCTGGTCGATGTAGAAAAGTGGCTATCAGATTGGCGAATTAAAGTGAACGAACAAAAATGCAAGCACGTTACGTTCACCCTGAACAGGCAAAACTGCCCGCCGCTCATGTTAAACCATACACTACTCCCGCAAGCAAACGAAGTGACATATCTAGGAGTACACCTCGACAGAAGACTCACATGGCGCCGGCACATTGAAGCCAAAAGAACACACCTAAAGCTAAAAGCCAGTAGCCTTCATTGGCTTATCAACGCTCGGTCTCCCCTTAGTCTTGAATATAAAGTCCTGCTGTATAACTCGGTACTAAAACCTATATGGATGTACGGCTCCCAGTTATGGGGGAATGCCAGCAATAGCAATATTGACATAGTCCAGCGAGCTCAGTCGAAAATCTTGAGAACAATCACCGGGGCACCGTGGTACGTTCGCAACGAAAACATACATCGCGACTTAAACATTCTACCAGTCAAAGAAGTGATCGCAGAACAGAAGGAAAAGTACTTTACCAAGCTATCGTTGCACCCTAACCACCTGGCGAGAGGTCTTACAAGGTTGATCAGCCAATAACGCCTTCGTCGCAATGACTTACCCACCCAGCGACCGACTTGAGGCACGCGCAACCAGAATGCAGTCTTATTATACTGTTAGTTAAATTGTAATGTTAAGATTCGTAAACTTATTGTTAATCTCAAAATTAAGAGAAGATTCAATAAATAAAAGCAAAGTTAAATAAAAAAAAAAAAATGCTTTGTGCAAACCTTTATCTAAACTTTTTCAGATATGCCTCCTTCATTCGCTTTTCCCTGAAGTTTGGATGGAATCGTTTATCATTCCACTTCATAAAAAAGGAAGCGAATAGGATATTAAAAACTAACGCAGTATTGCAAAACTGAGCGCGATCCCCAAGTTTTTTGATCAGCTTTTTACCGCTCAGCTACAGCACCAATGCAGCTCAGTAATGTCCCCAACTCAGCATGGTTTTATAAAACGTAGGTCAACGCCTACAAATCTTCTGGAATTTACCTCAGTCATCAGAAGCGCTTTTAAAAATAACATTCAAACTGATGTTATTTTTACGGACTTCAGTAATGCTTTTGATTCCGTGAACCATCAGTTATTATTAAAAAAAACTAACATTACTAGGATTCCCGATCATGTTGACTAAGTGGATTTCAACATACCTTTCGAACAGGACTCAGAGAGTAGCTTTTAAAAGCACAATCTCAAACTCTGTTCACGTGAATTCTGGTGTTCCGCAAGGGAGCCACCTAGAACCCCTACTGTTTGGAATTTTCATAAATGACTTGCCTCAAGTAGTTCTCTCTTCTCATGTTATGATGTATGCTGACGACGTAAAACTTTGTCTGCCATTATCCAACCCCAATTCACATGATCTCTTGCAAGCCGATCTGAACAACCTTGATTCTTGGTGCATCCAGAATTTGCTGTATTTAAATAACTCAAAATGTAAATTGATGTCCTTTTATCGGAAGAGGCTTCTCCTCACGTCATATTCTATTCTATTGGGTCGAATGATCTTGAACCACAACTTAAACCTCTCTTATCACATTGCCACTATTGTTAGTAAAGCTAAAGGGGTTTTGGCCTTTGTTAAACGTTGGTCTAAGGAATTTAAGGATCCCTATACCACGAAACACTTATATATTTCCTTGGTTCGTCCAATTCTGGAATACTGCTCGTGTGTTTGGTCTCCTCAATACACCAATCATCAAGACCTTATCGAATCGGTACAGAAACAGTTCCTTTTGTTTGCTTTACGTGGTTTAAACTGGGAAACACATCGTCACCTACCATCTTACGTGGATAGACTGCGTCTACTGAACCTGCCCTCCCTCAAGGATCGTCGAACCTGTCACGGTGTCATGTTCCTTCATAACTTAATAACTGGTCTTGTAAATTCAAGCTACCTAATGGGTCAAATACGGTTCTCCATCCCTGTAAGGTCTACTCGTTACTTTCGACCTATTGCCCTTGATATTTGTAAGACGAATTTCGAAGTACATGACCCATTTCGCGTTTTATGTTCGCAATATAACGAACTGTATTTTTTAATATATTCTGAATACTCTGTTAATTTAACTGTAACAAACATCCTAACTCACCTGTCCTTGCCCCCTCCCACTTGATGTGAGTCGGGTACTATGTTTATATTGGCAGATATTTGTTAACTTTAATGTAATAAATAAATAAATAAATGGTCAGGTCGAAAGAGTAAATAGAAGCATTGGCCCCATGATTGCTAAATTGACCGAACCAGGGAAAGGATGTTACTGGGATACAGTTTTAGGAACGGTTGAACATGCTCTTAATAATGCAGTTCAAAGATCGATAAATCAACATCCAAGTCAGGTTTTGTTCGGAGTGTCTCAAAAGGGCAAAGTCATAGATGGCTTGAAGGAAAGTTTAGAAGAATTAAATAAGGATAGTGAAATTAGAAACTTGTAGAAAATTAGACAAAAATCCAGTAAGAGCATTGAAAAGTTACAAAAGTACAATAAGTTGCGAACAGACTCTAATAGAAAACAGCCTCACAGGTATAAGCAAGAGGATTTAGTAATGATTAAAAATTTCGACTCGACTAGGAGCGTCGAAAAAACCAAAGTTTAAAGGTCCTTATAGAGTAACCGAATTGTAGCAAGCAGTCATACACACATGTACATATACACCTACACTTAAGTTCTAAAAATCCTATTTTAAATACATACTCTAAGATAAGTTCCACAGTTATTATATCCTATATATGTCTCTTTTAATCTTGTGTGAAACCTATTGTCGACCGAACACTATGTCTATCTCGGTCTCGCACGTACGATCAGTTTAAGTTCCACTCTTGTGATATAGGCTAAGCACGCATAATTTGGAAACGAATAAACTCACTTTTGCTGCAACCACTGAATCAACAAGACGTATTTGTGCCACCTACACTTTTTTGGTTTCAATTGCTTCCTAATGACATTAACAATTTCAAGTACTCGAAACACAATCGGCTCACTTGCAATTTCAGTGTGAAACGACGGTAGATCAAAAGAGTTTGTGGCGGCGGTTAGCTGAAATACATTTTGTAGAAGAAAAGCAAATGTTTCTGTTCTTCCTTCGTCGTTGCGGGCCCAAGTACCCGAGGAGTTTATAATGGGACTGACTGATTCTCACGTCGATGGCTTTATATTTCCATCCTTTAAAAAAGCATTTTACGGGTAATTTTTGAATGTATGGATTGGTTGTCTCCGTTTCGTATTGTGGCAATTATGTTGATATTATACAGCAGTGCTTCTTCCGTTAGCGAAAGGGCAGCGGTGAGAATTTATTTCGTACCGGTGTTATGTATTTTAATCCACATCGATCAAAAGTTTTATTGTTCTCCCTGTATCGTACTCTCTATATACGGCAGAAGGGATCTATGGCTGAAAAACTTACATGATCGTATCCTGTTAGTTCGTCTTAAAAATTCTCAGCCTCCGCTTCTGCCTCCTGTTGATAATCGTCGGTGTCTCCCTCACCTTGACCTTCCCAAATATCTCAGTGGTTAATCCTATGCTGCACTATGGGGCCAACGACCACTTTTGTTGGCCAAAATTAATAACTCGCTCAATTTTAGAGATATCGAGATAAAACTTTAACAATCGTATTTTGGTATCCTTAGGCAACATATATGTTAAAATGAATAGGATCGAACAAATATATCCCATAGCTGCCATACGATCGATTTAGTCAACTTTGTTATTTTTTAAGATAATCGAATAATTTTTTTTTATTATATACTTTATAATTACATTTATATTATATTTTTTTATATTTTTTATATCTGCTTCTGAATAGAATTCAAAATGCAAAAAAAAAATGTTCTTCGTTCCACAAAGATTCAATGTAAATGCACAAAAATCGGATTAAACAAATTTTATTAATAAGTAAAAAAATGGCACCTGCTATTAAACATCATGCTCTTCGGATTCTAGTTCCATATTTCATTGAAAATCAGAAGGATTCTAATATTCAACGCAACTACTGTTAAGGTTGAAAAACTTGAGGTTATGTGCTTAAAAATTAAATTTCGGAAAAAATGGCAATAAGTGGCGATTCTAACCATATACATTTTAAAAAGAATTTAATACTCTACAAATCTCAATAGGTTTCAGAAGTGGACTCCGCTGGACTCACTTTGTTGCTCTACTTAAAAATTAGTTTTCTAATTAAAAAACGCGTTTTAGACAACTCACTTTAACACTTTATTACAAAAACAGCACGATAGATTTCAACCGTTTAAACACACAAACACTTAGTACACACCACCATTCATCGAATTCATATCACAAACATTTTTTGGAACGCTTATAAAGTGCTTTTTTAAATACTTTAAAAATGCAATTTATAAGTCGAATTTCAAAAGCACGTGGCTTGCATCTTAAACATCTGATTTAACAGCTGTTATCTTAACAGAAGCGCACTCTATCGGAATTCCTGAAACGTAACATTGCAGATTGGTCTTCTGTGACTACATTCTAAAACAACTTTTTTGGTTTTGACGACTTTTCAAAAATGGGTTTTGGCCAACCAAAGTGGTCGTTGGCCCCATAGTGTGCTGTTTTGATCCCGTAAACCTTGCACTGCCACTAATTTGTCTTTTTGATGGCTGTCCATAATCAACATGGGTGAGCCTGACTTGCGTTTTGTTGTTGAAGTTGCCTAAGGTTTTGATTTTGTATTTGCCTTTTTTTATGTTGAGATGGCCAAATATTTTGATGTTAAAGTGGCCAAATATTTCTTTGAGTTGGGAACGGGGCTTGCCTAAGTTTTGTTTCTCCGGTTCATCTAGAGCACATAGATACATCAGGATTAATGAACTGATAATCTCTCTTGTCCTAAAGAGAGAGCTGCTATTAGGTTTTTCGGTCTTTTCGCATGTTCTTTTCGCATGATGTTCCCAACAAAAAACATCTTCTATGATCTCAACATCTTTGTAAGAGTCGACCTATGGGGTTTCAACTTTTTTTCTGATAAGCTATTTTCTTCTGCACTTTTTAGCTGCCTTGGCTAATGCGACGACCACTTATCCGAACTTGACTCGAGGTCATCTATAATGTTATCAATGTCTCTCAGGTGTTTGCCATTAATACTCTTAGCACAGATATTGTAATAATTTAATTTTCGTTTAATAATGCTTAACAAAAAGTTATAAAGAAAATTGGTTTTTATGTGTTAATATTTTATTAAAACTAGTTAATTGAGAAAAAAATGTATTAAATGTACTAGCCGCTACTGCTCTTGTTTGTTTGATTGTATTTTTTCAGACGCTTATGCACTATGTAAAAAACGAGATCGCGAAGTAAAAGTGTAATATAGAAACGGACATACGAAACAAAATACCAATACTAATTTCGTGCTCAATAAGATAAAATTAATGTTTTCAAGATTAAAAAAAAGGGAGTGAATTACAGAATCACAAGCTTTATTAAAATTAGGGTAATTTACGTCAGTCTGAACAAATACCAATATAATATCTAAGATGCGTAACGCTATACGATTTTTTTGCACATTTGTTGGCTTTTCAACTGTCTTTTCGCTCTCTTGGTCAAAAGCCAGCTAGACGACGACTGTATGTGTGCACATGTATTCACAAGCGAAGAAATTTGCTGCAGCGCGCTGTCGAAATATACTCTTTATTTTAAAATTCTAACATTATTAAAAATACTTATTTTGTATTGCCTTTATATTTACTTTATTTACTAATTATTCGAATGTATAATATTTTTTAGTAATGACCAAATATAGGTATAAAAACAAGAGAGAACGCTATAGTCGCGTGCCTCGACTATTAGATACCCGTTACTCAGCTAAACAACTTAATATAAATATGCCTTCTTGTTTAATTTTCGCCGCTCGAATAAGCACCTTGGCCAGCTGTTCCAAAGTCATCCGTTAGATGGCGCTATTATATTGCGAAATGAAAGGCGGAAATGTAGGCGCTAGCCAGGCTTAAGCGTTTAATAGGTTTTTGGGCGTTAGAATGGGCGTGGCAAACTTTTATTAGGCCAATCGATAGGTATTGACGAAACAAATACATATCAATTAAAATTTTCATAATAGCATCAAAACTGTGGCCACAGCTTGTGGCTTGTGGGCGTCAGAGGGGGCGTGGCACCATTTTGAAACAAACTTGCGCTGCGTAGGAACTCCTAAAATCTACATGCCAAATGCCAATCTTCTAGCTTTTATAGTTTCCGAGATCTCAGCGTTCATACGGACAGACAGACGCCTACATTTCCGCCTTTCATGGCCCGGGTAGATGGCGCAATACAATAGCGCCATCTAACGGATGACTTTGGAACATCTGGCCAAGGTGCTCAACAGAGTCAACGTTAATTCTCGATAAGGATTTCTATTAAAGGAAATTGCGATGGTTTTCATTTGTCAATACCGAACTATATCCCAAGAACTATGCAAATCAAATCTAGTTAGCCAAATTGGAGGTCTGAGTCAAACAATGGCGTATGTGTGTATGCTGGTGCAGCACAAAAGCTACCTGCGCTAAAGCAGCGCTGGTGCTGATGCTCGTGCTGTAAAGCTGCCAGCGCTAAGAGATCGCCTAATTCAAATTGATAATTTGAACTTTTTGTCCCTTTTTCCTGTGGTCACTCTAATTCACATTATGTTAATGCAAAATCTAAAGTTGTTTAGCTGAGTAACGGGTATCTAATAGTCGACGCACTCGACTATAGCGTTCTCTCTTGTTTTATATTATATGTATTATAATAACATTATATACAAATATTATCAATATTTTCGTAGAGGTTTTTCTCAGCAGGGTTAGCTGCGACAGTGCCGTCTGTGAGTATTCCGGGCCTGTTTGCAATAATTAGGGCCACCAGTGTTACCTCCGATTATGCCGTCTGCGAGTATTCCGCGCATTTTCGTAGAGGTTTTTCTCAGCAGGGTTAGCTGGGACAGTGCCGTCTGTGAGTATTCCGGGCCTGTTCGCAATAATTAGAGCCACCAGTGTTACCTCCGATAATGCCGTCTGCGAGTATTCCGGGCATTTTCGTAGAGGTTTTATCAGCAGGGTTAACTGCGACAGTGCCGTCTGTGAGTATTCCGGACCTGTTCGCAATAATTAGGGCCACCAGTGTTACCTCCGATTATGCCGTCTGCGAGTATTCCGGGCATTTTCGTAGAGGTTTTATCAGCAGGGTTAACTGCGACAGTGCCGTCTGTGAGTATTCCGGACCTGTTCGCAATAATTAGGGCCACCAGTGTTACCTCCGATTATGCCGTCTGCGAGTATTCCGGGCATTTTCGTAGAGGTTTTTCTCAGCAGGGTTAGCTGCGACAGTGCAGTCTGTGAGTATTCCGGGTCTGTTCGCAATAATTAGGGCCACCAGTGTTACCTCCGATTATGCCGTCTGCGAGTATTCCGGGCATTTTCGTAGAGGTTTTCTCAGCAGGATTAGCTGCGACAGTGCCGTCTGCGAGTATTCCGGGCCTGTTCGCAATAATTAAGGCCGCCAGTGTTACCTCCGATTATGCCGTCTGCGAGTATTCCGGGCATTTTCGTAAAGGTTTTTCTCAGCAGGGTTAGCTGGGACAGTGCCGTCTGTGAGTATTCCGGGCCTGTTCGCAATAATAAGAGCCACCAGTGTTACCTCCGATTATGCCGTCTGCGAGTATTCCGGGCATTTGCGTATAGGTTTTTCTTAGCAGGGTTAGCTACGACAGTGCCGTCTGCGAGTATTCCGGGCCTGTTCGCAATAATTAAGGCCGCCAGTGTTACCTCCGATTATGCCGTCTGCGAGTATTCCGGGCATTTTCGTAGAGGTTTTTCTTAGCAGGGTTAGCTACGACAGTGCCGTCTGCGAGTATTCCGGGCCTGTTCGAAATAGTTTGTGCCACTAGTGTTAGCTGCAATTACGCTGTCTATATCTCCCCAGACATTTTCATAGAGTTTTCACTGTAGTGTCAACCGCTATGTGGCCGCCGGTGCATGTCCAGGCCGGTCCACAGCGTTTTGTACACGACTCGGTGACCCGAGTAAAATTTACTAAAGAAAACATAGTGATACCCGCCATTCAACTGTCTCAAAGATAACAAATTTTATCTGATGAGGATCCTGGGCGGACTGAGACGCCGACCCCAGCTAAAAGCATCCTTACAATATTATATTATTTATATACATAAATATCCGTCTGCCTTGTTGGGGTTTTATGCAATCTTTCTTTTTCTTATGTACCCTATTACGCGGCGTATAGACGGATGACTCGGGCGTATGCCCGCCGCTGAATCCGACTGCCTCGTTGGGGTTTTTATGGAACCTTTCTTTTCCTTAGGAACAGTATTTACGCGGCGTATAGGCGGATGACTCGGGCGTATGCTCGACGTTGAATCCGACTACCTCGTTGGGTTTTTTTTTATGCACCCTTTCTTTTCCTCAGGTACCCTATTTACGCGGCGTATAGGCGGATGACTTGGGCGTATGCTCGACGCTGAATCCGACTGCCTCGTTGTATGGGTCCCCCATTTTTTTTTTTTTTGGCACACCTTATCTGACGCAGAATCCGTCTGCCTCATAGCATAGCATAGTCCCTAGCATCCTTTTCCATTTATATTCTGTGTCTTATCCTTGTGATTGTCCTTTCTGCGTGGCGAATGGATGACTCTTGCTTCGTCCTGACGCCTAATCCTGTTGCCTCGCAGTCTGTATCAATGTGAAATCCTTGTCCTAGTCCTCCGATGTGTCCGCCGTCTGCTCTTGTGCCGTTTCTGTTTGTTGCTGCTTAATGTGAATCGTCCGCTCTTTCTTCGAATGTGTGTGGCGTATTTTGCAGATTACCGGCGAGACGAAATCTACAACCTGGGAAGGACCATCGTACCTCGGGGCTAGTTTCGCAGCAAACCCTTCGGCTGCTTTGGATAGGTGGTGTTCTTTGGCCCACACTATGCTGCCCACCTCTGGTGTCCACTGCCTCCTCCTCAGATTGTAATGTCTGGCTTGGTCCTGGGATTCTTTTTCCATATTTCGCCGTACGATTTCGAAGATTTCTTTTAACTTAGCGGCCTTCTCGTCTGGAGTCTCTGTGTTTCTCCCAGAGCCTAACGTTTCTCTGTCATATAATGCGTTGGGCAAACGGGGTTCCCGGCCTTGTGTGAGAAACGCTGGGGAGTATCCAGTTGATTCAGATATGCTTGAATTCACTGCTAGCATAATTTCTGGCCAGTTCTCGTCCCAAGTTCTGTGATCCTTTTCTGCGAATTGAGCTATCATCGTTTTTACCGTACGGTTAGCCCGTTCTGTTGGGTTTTCCTGCGGTGTGTAGGGCGCCGTGAATTGCTGCTTTATTCCCATTTCGCTAAGAAATCTTTTAAAGGATCGACTGGTGAACTGTACTCCGTTGTCGGTTATCACTATCTTTGGAGCCCCGATCCTTGATATTACGCGTTCTCTGAACGCCCTCTGTAGGGTTTTCGCTGTCGCTGTTCGTAGCGGTACAATTTCCGTCCATTTGGAAAACCGATCGACTAACACCAGTATCATCTGGTTTCCGTGCTTTGATCTTGGCAATGGCCCGACGAAATCCGCACATACTGTTGCCCATGGTTCCTCTGGTACCTGAGTGAGCATTTTCCCTGCAGCCTGCAGCTGATTGGGCTTGTATTTCAGGCAAACTTCACACTTGCGTACGTGGGTCGTGGCGTCTCTGTGCATTCCTGGCCAGTAGTACCGGGCTGCCAGGCGTGCTATTGTTCTTCGACTTCCAACATGACCAGCGGATGGGGAGTCGTGGTTTTCTTCTAGTACGGCTTGTCTTAGACCCTGCGGAACGCACTGTTTCCAAGCCACGACATCTTTATTGCCCGCTCTGTGAGAATGTGCCTATAGAGAGACTCGCCTTCCATTACATAATCTGGATATTTCACCAGCTGGATTCTCCAAACTCTCATTTATTTGTAAGGAGTTATTTAACTCCACACATTCTCCCCTTTCTTCGGGAACGAAATGAGACTTGCACCTCTTCTCCGGCTGTTATCTTGGAGTTCTCTCTAGATCCGCTGTTCTGGATCGCTGATGTTGGTCCTCCTTCCCTCGACGTTGCTCCTTCTCGTTCTATGTAGTTCCCGCCCCAAGATGTTTCCCCCATAGACTTGATTTTCCTCTCCGGCTGTCCTCTTGCTCCTTCAAATGGTTCCCTTGACGCTCACAGCTCGTACCTGAGTTCCACAGCGCCGATGCTCCATTCCTTTTCCCGCCCAAGATGTTTCCCCCATTCCGATCTGCATGACCCCATTATGTAAACGCCTAGCAGTTATTAATTTTAAATTCACAATTTTTATTTAAAATAACAATAATAATAACTACACTCCATGTGAGTCTGAATATATTTAGTTTCTAATAGCTTTAGTAAACTATATTTTAATTTAGGCATGTAAAGGTTTAATTTTATTTAATTTCAAACAAAAATCTAGCGTAGTGAGAATAATCGTGAGAATGGCGCTGTGGGAAGATAATATGATAGGTTATTTTAAGGCATGATAATAATAATATAGTTAATATATAATATAGTATAATAAAAATAGGGTATATTTAAATTCATTATTTTTGTTCGGGCGTGAACAGAATTGGTTTACGTTAGCAATATTAATTATCTTTTATTGTGTTTTCTGTTAGTTGTTTTTTTTTCATCGCCGTTTAGGCAAAAATATCTTTTAATTGTCTTTAACTTTACTTTTTCCATGTATTGGTCCAAAAACAAGACAGGTTTGGGTAAACTTACCGCTCCATTTCCAGTCGGTCGAAAGCGCTTTCGGCGATTCTGCGGGGAGGGGTTATGTAAACCTACATATAAGCTTGTAGATCACTTTTTATTTTTTTTTTCTGCATATTACACCTTCTTTTTGTCTTAATTTGTTTTGCTTTGCAATCTTTTTGTTTGTTGTCTTGCGTACGTTAACTATGTTTTATGTTTGTATTTTTTCTTTGGTTACTTTCGCCAAAATAATTGTATTATTTTTTCAGTTTGCCCATTTGGATATTTATTCTTTTTCTTCATTATTTTCTTCATTATTCGTTGATCTTTTCTTATCATATTATTGTTTCACATCACCATTCTCTCACATATTTTGATTTTCTCACTGGTTTTGCTTTTAGATTATGC
Source organism: Drosophila prolongata (assembly GCA_036346975.1). Taxonomy (NCBI): domain Eukaryota; kingdom Metazoa; phylum Arthropoda; class Insecta; order Diptera; family Drosophilidae; genus Drosophila; species Drosophila prolongata. Next base: position 4,322,232 of record JAYMZC010000320.1, read on the forward strand.
CTTCATTAATTTCGATTTGCTCTTTTAACTAATAAAATTTAAGAAAAATAAACAAAAAAAAAAATGTAACTCGATCAGGGTTTCCTTCGAGTATAACCATTTCTAAGGCAGGCCCTAGCACTTGGTTATTTCTTCTTGCCGATTTACACCATTAAGAGGTTAAGCACGAGCTCGATGGGGTTAACACAAGAGAGGTTAGGCACGAGCTCGACGGGGTTAAGGGGTTATTTCCGACTTTTCCGCACTTTTCCGCCTAAGGGGTCATCATTGGAAGCGATTGATTTCCCTTTGACGGATTTAAATGATGATGAAGCTGCTGATGTTACCCGCTGCCTACTCCCAACTGAATCGTAAATTCCTTATCTCAACTGGATTTTGCGGACCGAAGAAAAATATATATGTTTTTGGGCTTACACCCCACACCTCTCCGCAGTTCTGCACTCGCAAGCTTTTGGCTCTCGCAAATAGAAATCTTGCGGCGACAGAGGCAGTGGGACTTCAGAAGTTGACCTGCAAGAAATATTGCCAAATTACCCAAAATTCGAGTCTGCTATTGATTGCAGATTAATATTTACCCTGAACTGAGCAGAAAATCACTATATTTTGTGGTTGTAAATGCGGTTGACCAGCCTGGCGTCGGCTTGTCTACGTGAGGTTAAGAAATAAACTTGGCTTGTAGATAAAGGTGAACTGATCACCTCAAGAGTCAATCGGCAAATAGACCGAGCTTAGGGTTTGGATCCCGCTTGTAGGCCTATTTCCGCAGGCCGCGAGGGTCTCCAGTGTCACTGTGACATTTGACACTGGAAAAAGGAGATCGTCCCTGCGGATCTAAACTCTGCTACCATCTAGTACTTTTTCTTTCCTGTATTAATTTTAAGTATTTCTAAACTTAAAAAAAAATTTAATTATTCATTTCTAGTTTTAAATATTCAAAATTTTCTTCTTAAATTACCCATGAAGTTGTATTTCTTCAACACCTAAAATTAATTATATTTATTATAAACTTAGCTAATTTTATAACCAAAGTTATGCAGCAGACGGACCCTAATTATCTTGTGCATGGTTTAATCAGCCTAATTAACTTTGTGCACAGTTACTCAGCCACTGATAAGTGCATATCCAGGAAAACTATTGCCTGCTTTTAGGCATTTTGATTATTTTTATGTGTTTTGAAAATTAAGTTTAGCCAGCGACAAGCGCTCTTACACGATCTCGATGATTTGAATTAGTGCAGCGTTGCCAACCGGTGGTGGCGATATTTTTTTAGTGTGACCCTTCCTGTGCCGTCATCTCCAGTTTTCTGTGCCCATCGATTGACACTATCGTCCAGTGCCAATCGACCGCTCATTAATCGAAGCGCCCCCATCCCTTTAGATGAGCGACATGACAAGAAAGTTTCCATGGTAAGTTTTTTTCCTTTCTTTCTCCACTTTCACCCTTCTCACTTTTTACTCTCTCATTTAGCCTTTCGCCCTCCAGTCGCCCTTGGCCGTAGGTCCTCGATGTCGTATACGGGAAGACCGATGCCGCCTGTACCCTTTTTTTTTGTGTTTTGTGTTATTTATTTGTTTGTATTGTGCGCGTTTGTTATGTTTGATGTGCCCGTCTTTTCTGTGTTCCCTGTGCCAGGGTTTCTTTTTTTATGTTTATATATTTTATGTTTTTATTATCTTATGTATTATTATTATTATTATTTTTTTTAATTACTCGCATCTGGACCTACGGTGCAGCTCTGCTGTGCCGTCTCTCCCCTTTCTTCGGCAGCTCTGCTCTAATCCGTATAGAGTCTAACGACGCTACGGATTTGCAGTTGCTGCTCGTATTGTAAACCTATTCCATGCGGCGTATAGGCGGATGACTCGGGTGCGCGCGTATGCTCGATGCTGAATCCGACTGCCTCGTTGTATGGTTCCCCCATTTTTTTTTTTGGCACACCTTATCTACGCGGCGTATCGATGGATGACTAGGGCGTATGCCTGACGCAGAATCCGTCTGCCTCATAGTCGGGGTCCCTAGCATCCTTTTCCATTTATATTATGTGTCTTATCCTTGCGATTGTCCTTTCTGCGTGGCGAATGGATGACTCTTGCTTCGGCCTGACGCCTAATCCTGTTGCCTCGCAGTCTGTATCAATGTGAAATCCTTGTCTTAGTCCTCCGATGTGTCCGCCGTCTGTTCTTGTGCCGTTTCTGTTTGTTGCTGCTTAAGCTCGCCAATGTGCTTAAGCTCTTTCTTCGAATGTGTGTGGCGTATTTTGCAGATTACCGACGAGACGAAATCTACAACGTGGTAAAGACCATCGTACCTCGGGGCTAGTTTCGCAGCAAACCCTATGCTGCCCACCTCTGGTGTCCACTGCCTCCTCCTCAGATTGTAATGTCTGGCTTGGTCCTGGGATGCTTTTTCCATATTTCGCCGTACGATTTCGAAGATTTCTTTTAACTTAGCGGCCTTCTCGTCTGGAGTCTCTGTTTCTCGCAGAGCCTAACGTTTCTCTGTCATATAATGCGTTAGGCAAACGGGGTTCCCGGCCTTGTGTGAGAAACGCTGGGGAGTATCCAGTTGATTCAGATATGCTTGAGTTCACAGCTAGCATAATTTCTGGCCAGTTCTCGTCCCAAGTTCTGTGATCCTTTTCTGCGAATTGAGCTATCATCGTTTTTACCGTACGGTTAGCCCGTTCTGTTGGGTTTTCCTGCGGTGTGTAGGGCGCCGTGAATTGCTGCTTTATTCCCATTTCACTAAGAAATCTTTTAAAGGATCGACTGGTGAACTGTACTCCGTTGTCGGTTATCACTATCTTTGGAGCCCCGAACCTTGATATTACGCGTTCTCTGAACGGTATAATTTCCGTCCATTTGGAAAACCGATCGATTAACACCAGTATCATCTGGTTTCCGTGCTTTGATCTTGCCAATAGCCCGACGAAATCCGCACATACTGTTGCCCATGGTTCCTCTGGTACCTGAGTGAGCATTTTCCCTGCAGCCTGCAGCTGATTGGGCTTGTATTTCAGGCAAACTTCACACTTGCGTACGTGGGTCCTGGAGTCTCTGTGCATTCCTGGCCAGTAGTAAGGGGCTGCCAGGCGTGCTATTGTTCTTCGACTCCCAACATGACCAGCGGATGGGGAGTCGTGGTTTTCTTCTAGTACGGCTTGTCTTAGACCCTGCGGAACGCACAGTTTCCAAGCCACGACATCTTTATTGCCCGCTCTGTGAGGAATGTGCCTATAGAGAGACTCGCCTTCCATTACATAATCTGGATATTTTTGAGGTTGGGCCTTTATTTTCTCGCGCATACTCCTGATCCAGCTGCAGTTATTGGTTGGTTTTTCCGATGCGTCTTTCATGGCCCTAAGAGTCTCCGGCAACGGTTGTCGGGATGGGGCGTCAGCCACCACGTTCTTTTGTAATTTCCTGTACGCTATCTCGAAGTCGTACTGCTGAAAGTCCAGGGCCCACCTTGCTATCCTTCCAGAAGGGCTTTCTATGCTGTTTAACCACTTTAAAGCCATGTGGTCTGTAACCACTTTAAAATGGTAGTCCTCCAAGTACGGTTTCAGCTTTCTGATTGCCCACACTCTTTTTCTGTCGTGGAGTAATTATTCTCCGTGCCGTTTAGTATCCGGCTTGAGTATGAAATGACCCTTTCGCCGTCCTCTGTCTCTTTAATCAGGATTGCTCCTAATCCATAGTCGCTGGCGTCCGTCTGAAGGATGAACTTTTTCACGAAATCTGGGCACGCCAGCACTGGATCGGCTACTAGTCGTGCCTTCACCTCTGCGAAAGCCTGTTGGTGTTCCGGCGTCCATATCCACTTTGTGCCTTTGCGTATAAGATCGTTAAGTGGTTTTACTATACGCGCAAAATCTGGAACAAATCGTCGATACCATGAAGCTACGCCTAGGTATTGCCGTTGTTCGCGTACTGTCGACGGTGGCTCTAGTTCGGCTATGGACGCTACCTTCTCGGGATCTGTGCCTATCCCTTCGCTAGTAACGCGGTGTCCTAGATAAAGCAACTCTTGTTTGAAGAATTTGCATTTATCGGCGTTTATTCTTAAGTTTGCTTCCTTGAGACGCCTAAACACTTCCTTTAGGTTCTTCACGTGTTCTTTCAGCGTGCGTCCGATCACAAAGATGTCATCTTGATATGCAAACGCGTATGGTGACATCTCCGGGCCGATTACCTGATCCAGAGCCCTTTGGAACGTGGCCGATGCTGAATGTGCTCCGAAAGGCATTACTTTCCATTGGAACAAGCCTTTGCCGGGTACTGTAAACGCCGTATATTGCCTGCTATTTACCTCCAAAGGGACTTGCCAATATCCGTCTTTCAACTCTAGACTGCTTATGTATTTTGCCTCTCTGAGTTGGTCCAGGATACAATTAATCCGCGGCATCGGGTAGGCATCTTTTATGGACTTCGCGTTTATTTGTCTGAAATCAACGTATAGCCTCCACTTGTCCGTCTTCTTTTTCACCATTACGATGGGCGAGCTGTATGGACTTCTTAAATGTTCTATGAAGCCCATAACAGCTCGTCCACTTTTGCGTTGATCTCTCCTTGGACTCTTGGGTTCTTAGGATAATACCTCTGTTTGATTGGCTTGTCGTCTTTCATGGTGATTTGGTGCTCGGCCACTGTAGATGTTTCTGACATGGTGCTGAAATCTGCTAACTGTTTGTCGAGGAATGTCAATGTCCTTTTCATCACTTAAGTGTGAATCTACAGCCACCGACAGCCTTTCTTCCAGACATCCATTGTGCCGTGTTTTTGCCGGTATTCGCCACCCGGCACATTTTATTTCCGCCCCGACTCCCGTGGGGAAATTCCATCCCAGCACTAGTTAATCCACTACTCCTGGAAGAATCAGCAGATTCATCTCCAATTGTTGGCTTCCAAATTCCATCGTGATCTGTGAGCTTATTCTGCTGGATCTGCCATCTGCCAACCTAACTTCCGTCTTGTCCTTGTGATCATTCCTTTGTCAGCCAGTCTATCCGATAGCTCCTCGTTGATGAAACTTGACGTTGATCCCGTGTCAATTCTGGCCTTGTATGCGACTCCTCCAATTTCAACGTACGCGGATAACTGCTGCTCTTCCTCGATCAAATTGCCAGTTAGTTTGGAGAGGAGACATTTTGCTACCCCTGTGCGCCTCTCTGCGACTGGCTGCCCATTTCCCGCCCTTTGGCAGCACTCTACGCTCCTGATGCCAACTTTGCCGCACACCCAGCAGAACAGTAATCTTTGGTTTCTGCATCCTCGTGCCCAGTGTTCGTGTCCTCCACAACGGCGACATGCCTCCTGTGGGTTCATTATGTGGGTATGTGCATTGGTGGCTCTTGGCATTGGGTTGCGTGCCACCTGAGTGGTGTTTGGTGGCCTCCATAATGTGTTCGTTGGCTGCCTTTGTTGTGTTACATTGGCCGGTGTCCACTGGCCATATGACGGAGACAGTAGTGAGAAAGCAGAGAGTGCGGTCGCGTTTTAAAATTGCTCCGACTAATCCTTCTAGTTTTCAGCACAAATCTACCAGCGTAGCCGGCCATCCGGCTTGCAGTTACGTAACACGCACCTGGACATCTTCTGGTGGCCAGGAGGCCGAAGGCGACAGCTGGGAATCATTTCCCCAACAGGTTTGGCGACCAGGCAGGGGCCGGTCATCGGTGAGGGAGGGGAGGTGTCTCTGCCTCATTATTTCCACTCGTTGTTTGTTTAGTTGTTGTCAATTCCACTCGCGCATTTTTTATTTTCGCAAACACACGTACAGTGGTGGAAAGCGCTTGCGCGACCAGCTGATCGTAGTGTGCGAAAGGGGCTGCGGGTGTCATAGTAGCGAGCTTCGAACAGGGTGCAGGCCAAGCACATAAGTGCGTGCCGTAGCACGTAGGGAAATATTGGGCGGTTCAATTGAATCTTGGGCGGTAAATTTAAAAAAATTCTAATAAATATATTTTAGTACTAAGATTTATTCCTTATATTAAATTTTATTTGTTATTCCTTTTTTAATTTGTGTCCGATCGAAGACCAGCAGGATACTGCGGGAAAAAGGTCCAACCTTCCCGAAAAACCAGTGCACACGCACTGAATCCCCCAGGCGGGGAAATGTCGGGCAGGGGATCGGGGGCACAACACCCTGGCGCAAGCCTAGGAGTTGTGCCAAACGATAGTGGAGGCACGCCGGCAAACAAAGGCCTGGCGCCGCCGCCCAACGCCGACGGCTTTCATACGCCGTTGTCCAGTCTACCTGACTGGGCCAACATGGGAGCTGACCCATTTAAAAAAAGCAACGTGATGGCGAGATCGCCAGAAAAAAGGGTGGAGTGCGGAGGCAAGCAGCCTGGCACCCCCCCAGCAGGAGAAAAAAGCTGCCCAAAAACTGCCGACGGAGAGCAGGGGGATGTGCTTAAACAGCTGACTGGTCTAGGATTGAAGGCCAGGGAGCTGAAGAAGTTAATGGACGGAAAGCGCTCCATCACAAACCCCATGAGGGATATAGTCGATGAAATCGATTACCTCCAGAGGGAAGTTCTGTCGGCTGTGCAATGCATAATCGAAGAACACAAAAAGGCTAAGGAGACAGCCAGGAAAACCTGTGCAGAAGTGCTCGCGAGCGGAAACAGCAAGCGACCCAGGGGCCAAGAAACTGGGAAAACGCTAGCCGCACCAGCAAAAAAGGCGATGCATAAGGCACCGGCAAGCGAAGCCAGTGCTACAAAGGGGATACATGCTGGGAAAGATAGCACCAGCAAGCCCCAAAAACCTGGGAAGAAGCCAGAGGAATGGCAACAGGTGAAGCGGAAGGAAAGGAAGCCCAGGATGCGACCGCCTCGCAATGATGCGATAGTTATCTCAACCTCCACTGGAGGGTCCTATGCGGAAATCCTCAAAAAGGTTAAGGCTGAACCACAGCTGAAGGAGCTAGGACAGGCCGTACAGGCCGTTAGGCGCACAGCTAAGGGGGAACTCCTAATCCTTCTTAACAAGGTATCTGACCCTAAAACCGCGGAGCTTCAGACCACAATGAAGGCGGTCCTGGGCAGCAATGTTGACGTCAGAGCGCTGACTGAGACAATGCTAGTCGAGGTAAAGGACATAGACGAGACCACCGAGAAAATGGACATTCTATGTGCGGTTAAATCACAGCTCGATGTGGAGCTGCCTGAATCCGCGGTGGTCAGTCTAAGGGCTGCATACGGGGGCACCCAAACCGCCACTCTTAGAGTCATGCCCGACATAGGGAGACGGCTCATAGAGAAGGGGAAAATTAGGCTGGGATGGACTTCGTGTAGAATCCGCCCAAAGATAACACCTAAAAAGTGTTTTAAGTGTATGGAGTTTGGCCATATAGCAGGAAATTGCAGGACCCTGGAGGACTGCTCAAAATGCTGCTACAACTGCGGTGCAAAGGATCACCAAGCTAGAGGCTGCAAGGCAAAGGCCTGCTGCATGCTCTGCAAACGCAAGAAGGAGAAAGATTGCGACCACCCAACCATGAGTGGGAAATGCCCGCACTTCAGGAGGGCTATGCAAGGGCTAAGGGTAAATGAAGTTCCTTCAGATAAACCTAAACCATTGTGAGGTTGCCCAATCGTTGCTTGAGCAAAATGTCATCGAGGAAAACGTAGACATTGCGCTCATAAGTGAGCAATACAGGAATAAAAATTCCGGAGAATGGCTATCAAATAATAGCAAAAAGTCGGCAATATGGAGCTGCGGAAATCCAAAGCTTCAGATTACCAAGAAAAAAAGCGGAAATTGCTTCGCTAGGGCCCATGTGAATGGTATAGCTTTCTATAGCTGTTACCTGCCGCCAAGCCATAGCCTTCCCCAGGCAATATCTGTGCTCGAAGATATTGCAGAAGATGCCCGGGAAAACCGTCCAGCCGTAATAGCAGGGGACTTTAATGCCTGGGCTACCGACTGGGGCTCCCCCCGAACAAATGCGAGGGGAAAGGCACTACTAGAGAGCTTTGCCGCACTTGACCTAGTGCTGCTGAACTCTGGAACGAAACCGACCTTCTCTAGAGCCGGAACCAGTTCCATCATTGACCTCACATTCGCGAGCGCTGGATTGGCCTCAGGCTCCAGCTGGGAGGTTAGTGACACCTACATGGGTAGTGACCATGCAGCAATAATCTGCACGATAAAACCAAGAAATAGCCCACCACGGGTTCCTAAGACCGTGCCAGGGTACAAAATAGAAACGCTAGACGTGGAGATGGTATAGATGCTGTTTGAGGACCTCTCCACTAGCGTTACAGCTGAAGAGCGGGCAAACCACATCGCAGACTACACAAAGCTAGCCTGTGATGCATCTATGCAGAGAAAGGGGGAAAACCCATCAAGAAGAAGGCCTGCATACTGGTGGAACCAATCCATTGCGGAAGCCAGGAAAGACTGCCACAGGGCAAGACGCGCATACCAACGCGCAAGAGGAAGGCCCGAATTTGAGGCACTTCAAATACTTTTCAGGGAAAGAAGACGAGCCCTGGAAAAAAATATAAAAGAGAGCAAATGCAGATGCTTTAATAATATATGCGAAGAAATAGACTCCAACCCATGGGGCTTCGCATATAAACTCGTCACAAAACGGCTGCGGGTATTTAGTAGGCCATCGCCGACATGCCCAGCCGGCCTAAAGAGGATAGTGGAAACACTATTCCCAGAGCAAGAGAGTATGGCGCGAACCTCACAGATCGTGAATTCTGCGACCATAAAGCTCACAAGTGCCGAAGAAGTCCACCGGGTATTGAAGACAATACTGGACGACAAGGCACCGGGACCAGATGGCATCCCGAATAAAGTCCTTAAAATTGCTATTAAGGCTAACACAAAAGAGTATGTTGACATGTATAACGCATGCCTAACAGAAGGGGTGTTCCCTAGTCGCTGGAAAATACAGCGGCTGGTACTCATACCAAAGGGGGACAAGCCAGCGGAGGAGCCTTCTTCATATAGGCCACTCTGCATGCTAGACACGGTGGGTAAAATTCTTGAAAGAATAATCCACTCCCGGCTAGAAGGTGCTCTTAACGAAACCAACGGCCTCTCAGAGATGCAGTATGGTTTTCGAAAGGGTCTATCCACCATCGACGCTGTCGGTAAACTGTGCGAAGTCGCAGATAAAGCGATCGAGGGGAAAAGGTGGTTGTACGGCACAAAGCAGTATTGCATAGCGGCAACGCTGGATGTTAAAAACGCATTCAACTCCGCTAACTGGGACCAAACACTAAATGCATTGAGAAATCTTAATGTTCCAATGTATATACAGAGAGTAATAGCGAGCTACTTCGAAAGCCGCCTGCTCCTGTATGAAACTGATTCTGGGCAATCGACCCACAGGGTCAGAGGGGGAGTCCCACAAGGATCAGTCCTAGGCCCCTTGTTGTGGAATGCCATGTACGATGGGATCCTTAGGATCGCGATGCCCGAAGGTGCACGACTCATTGGTTTTGCCGATGATGTAGCCATAGTAGTCACTGCAAAGAAGCTACCAGATGCGGAGAGAATCTCCAACGAAGCTGGGGAACGAGCAAGCGCATGGCTCGACGCCAAGGGACTAACTTTGGCAGCGCACAGGACGGAAGCAGTCCTGATAAGCACCAGGCAGATAGTAGAGACTGCTACTATCAAAATTGGAGAAGCCACAATCAAATCTCGCCCAAGCCTAAAATACTTGGGTGTTATGATTGACCACCGGCTAACCTTCAAAGATCATCTAGCGTACGCTAGTGGCAGGGCAGGCAGGACTGCGGCCGCGATCTCGAGGATTATGGCAAACACTCGGGGACCGAGGCAACCAGGTCGGAGACTACTGGTAAGCGTTGTCACATCGACGCTGATGTATGCTGCTCCCATATGGGCCCGAGCCACAAAAAATGGAAGTTATATGCAAGATGCTGACTCCGTGCAGAGACTGTGTGCCCTGCGGGTATGCTGTGCGTTCCGCACGGTATCCCATGACGCGGCGTTGGTAATATCGGGAGTTATACCGATTGACCTGCTGGCACTGGAATCAGTTGAGATCCGAGCAGGTAGCACGGAAATCGAAACAGCTGAATCCCTACGGAAAAGGTGCAGAGAACTTACCATTGCGAAGTGGCAGGAGAGATGGGCACAAAGTAGCAAAGGACGATGGACGTATAAGCTTATCCCAGAACTGCAGAGATGGCTGGGACGGAAGCATGGACATGTGGACTTCTACTTAACGCAACTGTTGACAGGACATGGATGCTTTAAATACTATCTTAATAGATTTAAGCATGAACGTTATCCGCACTGTCCACTCTGCGAGTCGGATAACGAAGACGCAGAACACGTGTTTTTTGTCTGTCCGAGATTAGAAAATGAACGAAGAGATCTGAGCATTAGGGTTGGGAGGACGCCAGCCGCTTGTAACCTGGTGGACATTATGCTCGTTTCAGAAGAAAATTGGTCTGCAGTATGCAATATGGCCACAATTGTACTCAAAAAGCTGCGCAACGCAGAAAGACTGCGAAATTCCAATAGGATAGAATCCTAGAGAGCCCTAAGGGCATTCCCCCCCCGGCGAAGTAATACCTAACGGCAGTTCCGCCGGGGAAGCGGGGAGGGGGTGGAGTATTTACTGGGTTAGAGTCCCAGACTTCGGCAAGCTATCTCAGCTCCGAGTTGGCTTTCGATGCTTTAGACCACCTCTAAAAAAAAAAAAAAAAAAAAAAAAAAACTGGCCATATGACGGTGTTTGGTTTACCGTGCTGTCTTCACATCTCCAGCATGTAGTTTGTGGTGGTGCTGCGATTTTGTTTCGAGAGAACTTGTGATCGTGCACGAACTCTTCTCGCTCTTTGTCCAGTTCTTCGTACTCGTCAGCCAGGATCATTAATGTGTCCAGATCATCCACTTTGTACGTTCTTAGTGAAATTCTCAGGTCTGGTGTGCAGTTGTCCTTGATTATTTCTAGGGTCTCCTTTGGCGAGTACCCGAGTGGCCTCATCAAAGTCTGCATGTCCACCATGTAATCTTTGAACGGTTCCCTGAAACCCTGTTTCCGCTGTTTCACCTTGTCTGCCAACTTCTGGAAACTTTCGCTGAAATTTCCCCATGTTCTCCAATGTTTATTGTTTGAAATAAACCATTTCAGTGATTTGCCTTGCAATAGCTCTGGCATTGAACGTGAGATCATGTTCAGGTTTCAGGTGTTTGCGGACCACTCCACTTGTTTTAGGAATTCCAGTGGCTTCTCTGTGCGATCGAATTTGAACGACCATTCTCTCACTTGCTTTGCGACTTTGGCGTAATCTGGTGTGCTAGGTCTTTGCTGCCCTGATTTTCTTTCTTGGCTTGTGTTTAGACTCCTGCCGGCATCCTTCTTGCTGTCCACTCCAAGACTTGCTATGAGCGCCGCGGCGTCAGGGCTCAGCAATTTGACTGTTGGGCCTGGCTTATCGTCGTATTTCTCTTCCAGCTCAGCCCAGATCTCTGCTACTCCTGGGTCATTCTGTTTCCTTGTTAGGTACTCTGAGAGGGCTTTCCTCATGTCATCCGTTCTTCCCTCCAAAGTGATGCCTAACTTGCTTCGGGGCTATGAGGGTCTAGGGATGCGTCACCGTTCCCAGACTAGGGTGAACAGGCACTGGGCTCTCAAAGCGTACGCCTTTCGCAGCCACAGCCTCCTGTCCTTGGATCTGTCCCGGCCGGTCACACCAGACGCCTACACAGTTTCTACCTGATGGTTCAGGCATACGCCGGAAGGCCGCCAATGCGGTCCCTGTGGCAGGACGCTAGGTTCAAGACGAACGCTTCCGCCCTCGCCTCTTAGCCGTGGACTGGATACGTTGTAGTATGGCTCGGTTGCTGCTGGGCCTGCGATGACTGCTCGTCGTTTCTTGTGTACTCGATGTCCTTGCCTTGCTCACGGCGCGATGTCCTGGCTGCGTAGTCTGCGTGCTCTTGTGAGACTAGGTGCAGCGGGTCTTTGGCTCTCGGGATTCGGTCAGCTGCCAGTCTAGGAATCTGGCGGCGAACTACTGTGCTCTCGACGCATTCGCCTCTCGAGACACCCGTGGTTCGAACGCGCGACCTTCTTGGCTAGTCGCACCAGGGCCTGCACAATTCTCGCCTGCCGGTTCAGGCGTACGCCGGAATTTGACAAGGCAATTGTTTTCGCACGGCAGCTGGTTCTGGACAACTTCTTTGTCGAAAGACTTTTTTTATTCACTTCTATCGGATTCGCCGAGCAATACGCCAAGCTCAAATCGCGACAAAAATTAGAACGAAACGCCTGGACTTAGCCGCGTTATGCCTTGAGAACCTCAGCTACCTGTTTCTCAGCTCGGAGACTTCAACTCTAAGTCCCGAACGTCTTGATGTAGCGATCTTGCTCCTGTAGACTCGGCGCGGCTCTGCTTCCTCCTGACGTTGACTTGACTTGTTTTGTTCACTGTTTTTCTGCTTGTCTATTGATCTTGCTGGATTGACTCCTTGTGATCGACTGATCCCGCTTCCTGCGCTCGGCCCGCTTATATAGGCCGGCGTATCCCGTTACCTTTCTGCTTCTCCTTTTTCGGTTTTTTTATGGACTAAGGTCAAAAGTCCGCCGCGTTCTACCGTTACTCCTTCTCTCCAAACTCTCACCAGCTGTATTCTCCAAACTCTCACCAGCTGTATTCTCCAAACTCCCACCAGCTGTATTCTCCAAACTCTCACCATCTGGATTCTCCAAACTCTCATTTATTTGTGAGGAGTTATTTAACTCCTCACAAAAGTTGCTTTTTGACTGCTCCGGGAATTGTTGCTGCTGAGCCGTGTTCGGTTCTTGGTATGCTGATTGCATTAATGAACTTTTTGAGACAGGGTTAGCCAGTCCTGATTTTAAAGCGCTTGCGTATGTCACATTTTTATCAGAGTTTATGGGTCCTAAAGAGTATTTGGCTGCAGTCGGGAAGAAGACTTCAGGTTTTGATCTGGAAGCTGCGGGCAGGGCAGCCGTAGTTAGCAATGTGATTGGCACCGCAGTTGCCGCACTTTTTCGAGTTGCAGTCATCTTTGCTCGCTGGGCAGTGTGCGGAGTCATGAAGATCTCCACAAACTACACACACCGGGCGCAGTTTACGGTATGACCTTGTATGGCCATATTCTTGGCAGTTCGCACATTGTACCAGACCATTGCGTTTGTGCGGTTCCTCAACTGTAATTCTGCGGTGCAGCAGGAACTGAAGATTGTAAATGGGGTGCACTTTGATTTCTTTAGGGGCTTATTTTCTGGTTCGAGCTCAACCTTAAAGAGTGGCTGCGGCTTTCTATCCCTGTTAAGGATGTTGAAGACTGTCTTAGCGTTAAATCCCTTCTCTTGTAGCGCCTTTGTTATCTCTGCAGGCGTTACGTCGGACCCTATGCCCTTAAGTACGACTTGCAGGCCCTTGCTACTTTTTAGCTGATACGTGTAAAAGTTCTTTTTATTCTCGGAAAGATATTTCGATAATACTCTGTAATTATCTTCAGACTTCATTTGAACATTTGTCTGTTGGATGTTGCCCTTTACTAGAGGTATTATGTGGAAGTTATCCTTTCCAATAAGCTCGATAATTTTGTTGACAAGAACATTGGAACTTTTTTCTCGAATATAAATAGGCGGTGGCTTTGGCTTCCTTTTCTCGACTTCAGTAGATTCGGCTGCCTCAACGTCATTGGCGTCTTCCAAGATTTTAAATCGGTTTGAGCTCATGGGCGTTTCTATTCCAGCTAGGCTGGCATTGTTACGGGTTATTTTGCGTTGAGAATTTAGAGGGCTCAGCTACCTTTTGATTTGGATGTAGCGATCCATACCAGTCTGCACAGCCGGCTTAGCACATTCATTGTTTTTGATCTGTTTTTCGGGCAGCGCAGCGGCAGACTTATTAATATTTGCGCTGCTAGCTGATGATGTCATTAAACGAGCAGTCGATACAGTTGCAGTTGTTGTTGTAGTTACAGTTGACGTTGTTAAAGATATTGCGGTGCTGCTGATGAGCTTAGGTTATTGCATACCTGCATTGGAGCACATTCAGCGCTCTCTGGCCGCAGAGACGTCGATGGTAGCGAGGGGGAGCAAGAACGCGCTCTCTCGCTCGCTACGTTTAAGAATTCGGACAAGTTGGTAATTGCCCTCGCTTGATCAGAGCTTGCATTATTTTCGGTTGCTTTGAAAGAGAAGTACGCGTTATTTCTTTGTACTGAGAGCCGCCTCTCGTCTTGCTCACGTTGACGTTGTGTGCGAACGTCGTTCATTGTATTCGTGGTAAAGTTAATTAGAGTTTTAAGTGTTAAGTTTTATATTAATTAAATGACCAATCAATATAAACATTCGCGATTTCATCGCAGAAAGCGTCTTTTCGCGTTATAGTAGATTTATTAAAACGGTCACTGCACTTTTGTGATTTTATTGAATACTTTTTCCCGGAGCACAATAAATACACGTCTGCATGCGACGACGGTCGAAAATAACTGTTGACCGTTTTTCTTCTTGCGCTCTCGTTGCGAGCACAACAGAAAAAGTTCATACTCTCTCGTTCTCGCTCTGAGCAAGAGTTGTTTTCTGTTGAGCGCTTTTCGTTGAGATCTTTGTATATCGCTCTGTCAATGAGCAGTGCGTAAAGAGCGGAATGAGAAACGTACGCAAAATGAGAGTCAGCAAAAGACTCATTGACCAAAAAACTCAATGCAAACGGCCTTCACATTTACTTTCGTTGTTGTGAAAAAGAAATAATATAATTTGTTTAATAGAGAATTTTAAATTTATTTTCAAATATTTTTTAACAAGTTCCATTTTGATTCCATATTCCATATTTCTGCAAAATAGACGCTTAATGAAAAAAACGCAAAAAACCTTTTGCTTCACTGAATACGACAAAACGGTCTTGGAACAACCAGAACGAAAAAGAATAGAAAAAAACGGTTTCGCTCTGAGCGCGAGCGAGCTCATTCAAGAACCCATAAATCGGTTGCTCTCTGAGTCTTTTCGTAAAGAGTCAGGAAAAGACACTTATTTGCAGACAATAAGAAACGGTCGACTGTTATTTGCGAGCTCTGATTTTAGGGCTTATAGTAGCCCAAAATGTGTGATTTCAGACCGGGGAACATGCTTTACATCCAAAGAATTTCAGGATTTCTTAGAGGAAAACAACGTTAAGCACATAAAAATAGCCACTGGATCTCCGCAGGCAAACTTAGTCGTTGTCGGACATGTATTTTATCGTTCCTCCATCTGATCATATTTTACCCGTGTAAACTACACCGTTTGAACTGATCTTGTGTCATTATACCCTTGCAGTGGGTATTATAATTTTGGTCAAAAGTGTGCAACGCAGTGAAGGAGACATCTCCGACCCTATAAAGTATATATATTCTTGATCAGGATCACCTCCTGAGTTGATATAGCCATGTCCGTCTGTCTGTTTCTACGCGAACTAGTCTCTTAGTTTTAAAGATATCGAATTGAAACTTTGCACACACCCTTCTTTCCTTTGCACGCAGTATATATAATATGTTGTTACGGCCGGGATAGGCCGACTATATCCCATAGCTGCAATATAACTGATTGATCGGAAATGCCATAACTTTGGTGTTTGTAAAGTTTACGAAGTTGGGATTTTCTATGGATTTTATATTTGGCCAATCAATCCGACCTACCAAATTTCATAAGGATCGGCCGACTATATCCTATAGCTGCCATATAACTGAACGACTAGAAATGCCATAAATTTGTTGTTTTTTTTATGTTAGGTAGTTGGGATTTTTATGAGTGTAAAGAATGCATCATATGAATAATTTTGGAGAATTTAATTTACGGAATATTCTGCAAGGGTATTTCAACTTCGGCCCTGCCCGAAGTTAGCTTTCCTTTCCAGTTTTGACTAGTTTTTGGTGTTCGTTATTATAACGAAAAGCTTTGAACATATAAAACAGTGACTTATACGTATTTCGCATTATTATATTATCTGAAATTGTTTTGCGTGTTTGCTTTGTTGTACTCTATTCTTGAGTATACCGCAAACCTCTACACTTGTGTTGTTGTTGATGCATTTGCTTGCTCATCGTTTCGTCGCGAACACTCACATACGCGTAAAGCTTATCAGCGACCCAACTGCAAGCTGCGCTTTTTACATCTACGTGGTTTTTCTATGCGTATCTATCAGACAACAACATAACAATTTAGCATGTCTGCCTGCTGCATCAAGCCTTGCCTTTTAAATGGTAAAATCACCTTTCGACATCCCACAATTGGTTGCTAGATGTGTGACAACATTGCTCATCCTAAATATGCCGACCTTGGGCACAATACTGGCCTAATTGCAGACCGCACTAAATCTAATTCTAACCTGGATTGGACCTGCCCCAGTTGGCATCATATTAAAGTCAATATTATGGCTTTCATTAGGCAAACCGATCTGGAGTACCAGTCCTTATTGGCCGGATTTGAGGACTTATTTACTCGGTTTGAAAAGGATGAATCCAACTTTAAAGGCCGTTTGGCTACCAGGGATGCACGGCTGCACGGCAGACGCTTCCTCTGGACCTACTCCTGCTGCTGCTTATTTTGGACCGTCCGATCGAGTCGCACCTTCTGATCTGCAACTCGTCAACAATGACCTGGCATCTACGCCGCGTGCTGCTGCACCTGGCTCTGGTATAATTTTGTCGCCTTCTAATACGAACACGGGATCATCGCAGCCAACCTTATCTGGAGTCGCTCGTATGAAACCTAAGCCCTTATCGGGCGTTGCACCAAAAAAGCTAATTTTTGTCTCTCGCCTTAATCCTGGTGCTTCTGAAGATGACATCAAAAACTACCTGAGCAGCAAACTGAATGTTTCTCGAGCCGAACTAACCGTCTTGAAGTTCAAGTTTAAGCAGAGACATGAAATATCTTCGTTTAAAATTGGACTTCCTTAGGAACATCTTAATAAGGCTCTCGATGTTTCTATATGGCCTAAACATGTTATTGTTCACGAGTATGTAAACATGTCTAATCCTCGGGTTCACGGTCCTCAGATTCCTATAACCAACGTTCCAAAAAACTAAACAATTCTTTTTTCCTACATTACCAGAACGTTCGCAGCTTATTGGGCAAACTTAGTAAACTGCACATCAACAGTGTCTCCTTCGATGCCAATGTGATTGCTTTTACCGAAACGTGGCTTAATTCCTCTGTGTCTGACTGCAAAATATTTGCTGGTAGTTATGTTATTTATAGATGTGACCGCTCAATGCTTCTTGGCGGTGGTGTTCTTATTGCCGTCAAGTCCGATCTTGTCTCTCAACGTATTCCGATAATTGGTACAGACAGCATATTAGAGTTTGTTGCAGTTCGGATAAAGCTTCGTGATTTTTTCGTTTTTATATCATGCTCGTATATTCCCCCTCGTTCTGATATTAGCCTCTACCTTCAGCATTTAGCTCAAATACAGAGTATTCATTCAACCCTCGGTTATAACGATCATCTTATTGTAATGGACGACTTTAACCTCCCTGACATTTCCTGGATGACATCAACGGATTCTATTGCTCTCGTTCCCACCACGGCCCATGAGTTTGTTCACGGTCTTATTGATCTTTCATTAGTACAACTGAACTCAATCTTGAACTGCTCCAAAAAAGTTTTAGATCTTATTTTTGTCTCGGAGTTCGCCAATGCATTCGTTACTCGAATTAGCCCTTTCTCCAATCCTGAAGACGCTTACCATCCTACACTTGAGGTTACTTTAGAAGCTTCAGCTCCATTACAGTCATGTTCCCAAATCGAACCAGCATCTTTTCGCTGTTTTCGAAGAGCTAAATTCGCAGAATTGAATAGGCATTTATGGGAACTCGACTGGTCTTTTATGGATTCAAAGATCCCTTACATATTGTAGAACAGTTTTATGGTATACTCTACTCTGATTTCGACACGTTCGTTCCCTCATTTCCCTCTGCAAACGCGCCTCAAAAGCCACCTTGGTTCTCTCGTAGACTCTCTTTCCTGAAAAATTCCATGTCTAGACTTTTTAAGAAATTTAAGAGAACTGGGCTCCAAGTTGACCATTCGATATATCTAATAGCTCGTTTAAATTTCTTAGTCCATAATTCCGAATGTTACAATGGTTACCTAAACCGTTGCAGAATAGAATTCCAAGATAACCCCAAGCAGTTCTATGCATTTGTTAATTCGAAACGAAAATCGCAACAATAAGACCGTACAAACTCATGGGCCGTGGTGGGAACGAGAGCAATAGAATCCGTTGATGTCAAGGAGGAAATGTCAGGAGGTTAAAGTCGCCCTTTACAATAAGATGATCGTTATAACCGAGGGTTGAATGAATACTCTGTATTTGAGCTAAATGCTGAAGGTAGAGGCTAATATCAGAACGAGGGGGAATATACGAGCATGATATAAAATCGAACAAATCACGAAGCTTTATCCGAACTGCAACAAAGTCTAATATGCTGTCTGTACCAATTATCGGAATACGTTGAGAGACAAGATCGGACTTGACGGCAATATGAACACCACCGCCAAGACGCATTGAGCGGTCACATCTATAAATAACATAACTACCATCAAATATTTCTCAGTCAGACACAGAGGAATTAAGCCACGTTTCGGTAAAAGCAATCACATTGGCATCGAAGGAGACACTGTTGGCGTGCAGTTTAGTAAGTTTGCCCAATAAACTGAGAACGTTCTGGTAGTGTAGGAAAAAAGAATTGTTTAGTTTTTTGGAACGTTTGTTGAAGGAATCTGAGGCCCGTGGACCCGAGGATTAGACATGTTTACATACTCGTGAACAATAACATGTTTAGGCCATATAGAAATAACGACAATCATTTTTTTTTTTTTGTTTCGCGCGGAGTCCCACGGCCCACTTACCCGCCCAACCGACCGAGGGGCGCAGCCGTGTATCGTACGGCACGATTCGCGATAAGATAGACGCCAGATAGGAAAATAAAGGTAAAGGTCCGGGGAAAAACTAATAGCTAGATCAATCTTGTGCCAATGAAGCAAGTATTAATGGTTTTAGGAGTGGCAGAGAGTCAAGATTTGATATTACAGGAAAAAGTCTATTATAGTCAGAACATA
Organism: Drosophila prolongata; assembly: GCA_036346975.1. Lineage (NCBI taxonomy): Eukaryota > Metazoa > Arthropoda > Insecta > Diptera > Drosophilidae > Drosophila > Drosophila prolongata. Next base: position 4,341,321 of record JAYMZC010000320.1, read on the forward strand.
ATACTCTGAAAGGCTCATGCAAGGCATAGTTAGATCTACAATGATTTAAAATTAGGGGAAAATAATTTCTAGTTAATCTACTTGGCACAGAAAAGTTTAGCCGACTTAACAAGTCGGGGCAGTCAATATCACCATGTATAAGGTTATAAATAAATATAGTACCAAGCATCGTTCTACGGTTGGCTAGGGATGGTAAATTAATCAAAAGAAGTCTACTAGAATAAGAAGGTAAGATAAGATTTGCATCCCAGGTTAGGCGCCGTAAAGCAAAAAGAAGGAAGTTTTTTTGTACAGATTCAATACGACCAATATGTATTCCGTATTGTGGACTCCAGACGGGAGACCCATACTCCAGAATCGGACGGACTAGCGAAATAAATAAAGTTTTAGTCAAATAATGATCATCGAATTCTTTTGACCACCTTTTAATAAATCCAAGCACTCCTCTGGCTTTATTAACCATGGACGAAATGTGATTAGAAAATTTTAGTTTAGGGTCCAAGAGAACGCCAAGATCGTTTACAAGAGTTATTCTATCCAAAGAGCTGCCACTTAACGTGTAAGTCGCGTATATCGGATTGGCCCGATAAAAAGTCATCAGCTTGCACTTGGAACCGTTTAAATTTAGTAAATTATCTCGGCACCAGTTTTGAAAATTATCTAGATCGGATTGCTAGTCTAAATGGCAGGAAATGTCCTTATACTGCAGGCACAACTTAACAGCATCTGCGTACATAAGTACGCGAGAATGACATATAATTGAGGGAAGATCGTTAATAATTAATGTAAAAAGTAACGGACCCAGATGGCTCCCTTGTGGGACACCGGAGGTAACACGGATAATAATTTAATTTTTAAAAAGGACCCTTTTGTGACCTGCCATTGAAATACCTTGAGATCAATTTAAGGAGATCAACTGGAAAACTAACAGGTCAAGTTTTTGAACAAGAAGTAAGTGATTTACAGAGTCAAATGCTTTACTAAAGTCAGTCGACGTCTGTTTGAAAACTACTATTGAAGCCTTTTATCACAAATGTAGTGAGCTCTAAAACGTTTGTGATTGTGGATCTAGGTTTAATAAATCCGTGTTGACACGGAGAAATGATTGATCTGCAAAGGTGCTGCAAATGAGTAATAATTTTTTCAAAAAGCTTAGGAATAGCTGACAACTTAGAAATACCTCTGTAGTTACTGGCTTCTAACTTGTTACCTTTTTTGAAAAGAGGAATATCAAATGATTCCTTCCAAATATTTGGGAATCGGCAGGTTTCTAGAGATAAAGTAAACAACTTGTGAAGAGGGCCTTAGCGCCTTAGCACGCACCCAGGAATACCATCGGGCCCTGGCGAATAAACAGGCTTAATACGAAGAAGATCCAAAAAAAGAGAGCTTTCTGTTAAAGTGGGACAGAATATGAGGTTTGACTTGGACATGGTGTAAGAATAAGGCTGTGATGAATAATCTAAAGTAGAGTAAGTCGTTTGAAAAAATTGGGCAAATAAATCGGCTATTGCCTGATCTGTGGTTGCCGTCATGTTTTCGAACGACAGCGAGGAAGGAAAAGAATTAGATTTACGCTTGGTGTTAACAAAATTATAAAACTGTTTCGGGTCCTGAGAGAACTGGACCTTACAACGGTTTAAGTAACTATTATAACACTGAGCATTAAGCACGGTAAATCTTGACCGAGCACTTAAATATCTAGTAAAAACAGATTGAGAACCGGTATTTTTATATTTCCTAAAAAGTCTGGACTTTACATTTCTTAAGTGTGTCAACTCTTTGCTAAACTAAGGTGATTTATTGGAAGTTGACGGATAGTACCACGGAACACAGGAATTAAAAAATGAGTTTATTGCAGTGTAAAAAACCTTAACTGCATCGGACATATTAATGCATAAGTAAAGATCAGACCAATTAAAGCCAGAAATAAAATTATTTAGCCTCAGAAAGTCTGCCTTGCGAAAACAATGCATTCGTTTGGATTTTTCTGATTTTTCTTCTATAACTCTGCACGTATCAAATGAAAGTTCGATTGTTGGGTGATATGGATCTTCAGGTTGCGTGAGTGGTGCTACTCTGGACAGAAACACACCTTCAGGATTTGATACAAAACACAAATCAAGTAGGCGACCTAATGAATTTCGAACATGGTTTACTTGAGATAGAGATATGTCAAGCAGGCCATCAATAAAATCATGCTGTGCTATAGGTAGTAAGACATTCGATCCGTCCTCAGTGGACCAAGTAACTCCAGGTATATTAAAATCACCTAGAACTATCATCTGATCCCTATCGGAAAGCTTATTTGCAACGGACTTAATAACGGATAGGTGATTTAAATAATCAGGAAGTTCAGACAACGGCGGAATATATGAGCAAGTTATGTATATAAAGTTACCAGGAAGCGATAACTTTGCACAAATAAATTCAATGGTATTGAATTCATCAAAAAATAACTCCGCAGACGGGAGGTTTGAATAAACTCCAATTAAGACTCCACCTCCCCGTCTAGAGGGACGGTAATACCTATATATTGTGTACTTACCTGGAAAAACTTCGGAGCTAAAGATCTCCGGCTTCAACCAGGTTTCTGTGAACACAATAATATGAGATGCAAAGGAAAGGCTATCGGAATACAATTTAGTGAGTTTGCTACGCAAACCTCTTGCATTCTGATAGGAAAGAAGGAGGTTAGAAGTTAGTTTTTTGAAATTGGTACACTGGTTTGGCCTCGACTAGGAAGTTTTACTCCCACGGGCCCCTTCTACTTTCTCTTAGCCTCGAACTCTTTTACAACCATATTATCCGGCCAAAAGTCGCCCGAGCATATGGCTTGAAAAAGCTCGTTAGGGACAGTTATCTTGAAAGATGAAATGTCTCTAGCATAAGAAAACTTAAACTTTTCCACCTTTACACTATTACAATCGGCTTTAGTTTTGTCTTGTATATAAGGCAATACATCAGAAGATGGTTGATCAGGGGAAAGCCGAGAAACGAAAATTTGTTTCTTTGGTGGAACCACTGAAAGGGATTTTGGTGGAGCAGACATTGTTTCTGCAAAACCAACTTGAGCCGGTTGTCCGGACTCAGTAGTCTCTTGTGGTGGTGATGCTACATTCTGAGAGATAGGTGGATCCACTAATTGTGAATTCTTAGAAGTCCCTGGTTGCATACATTCTGTAACGGATTGTTCGGATACCGAATCTTTTTTAGCTGCTGATCTTAGCAACATTTGAGGGTTTGCTGAAATCAGCTGCTGATCCGCCGGAAAGATCTGTTGTTCTTTTCATTTTTATTTCGGTTGCGGGCTGTTCCCCTTTTGCTCCTTACCACCAGCGGCCTTTTTGCGCTTAGGGGACTCTTCTAATAGCTTACGACTATTAAACTGCGAGTCCAGCGCATAGAGGAGATCATCAGCTCGGCGAAAACTATCTCTAGCAACTCCGAAACAGCTAATCAGCCCCATCAGGACGCCTTTAGTTTGGCGCATGAACGATTTCATCTCGTTCGCAACCTCGACACAAGCGTCACAACAAAACTGCAAATTGGGCCCCTTTGAAAGGTCATCAGTTGTCCGGCCAGTAAAACCGGCGCACTTGGTGTGCACCATATTTTCACACAGCCAGCATGTCATATTAGACTGGCCAGCCCTGAATTTGTATTATTCATTTTATTTATTGGGACCACTGTACCATGAAAGCGAAATGAAATTTATAAGCGAGCAGTTATAAGTATCGCAAGAGCGCAGAAACTGCACGCTTAGAACTTTCAAAGCAAAGAGAGCAAGAGAGCGGGAGCGTAAATAAGTTAAAGTGAAGAGAAACGGCGGGGATATAAGAAAAAAAAACACAGATAAGAATTACGAAAACTAAAACAATTTGTTAATATTAAATCAAAGTGCACTCGCGAAGCGAACGGAGTTTAAATTTATGTTTAAATAACCGGAAGAAAATTAAAATTGTTTTGATAAAACCTACCGATGGGAATAAACGAAAAGAAAATACAAAATTCGAAGCGCAGAAAAAAAACAGGACCGTTCACTTTGAAAGTCAAAGACGATTGATTATTAAGATGTTCCTAGGGAAGTCCAATATTAAACGAAGATATTTCTGCTTAAACTTGAACTTCAAGACGGTTAGTTCGGCTCTAGAAACATTCACTTTGCTGCTCAGGTAGTTTTTGATGTCATCTTCAGAAGCACCAGGATTAAGGCGAGAGACAAAAATGAGCAACGCCCGATAAGGGCTTAGGTTCCATACGAGCGACTCCAGATAAGGTTGGTGCGATGATCCCGTGTTCGTATTAGAAGGCGTCAAAATTATACCAGAGCCAGCTGCAGCAGCACGCGGCGTAGATGCCAGCTCATTGTTGACGAGTTGCAGATCAGAAGGTGCGACTCGATCGGGCGGTCCAAAATAAGCAGCAGCAGGAGTAGGTCCAGAGGAAGCGTCTGCCGTGCAGCCGTGCATCCCTGGTAGCCAAACGGCCTTTAAAGTTGGATTCATCCTTTTCAAGCCGAGTAAATAAGTCCTCAAATCCGGCCAATAAGGACTGGTACTCCAGATCGGTTTGCCTAATGAAAGCCATAATATTGACTTTAATATGATGCCAACTGGGGCAGGTCCAATCCAGGTTAGAATTAGATTTAGTCCGGTTTGCAATTAGGCCAGTATTGTGCCCAAGGTCGGCACATTTAGGATGAGCAATGTTGTCACACAGCTAGCAACCAATTGTGGGATGTCGAGAGGTGATTTTACCATTTAAAAGGCAAGGCTTGATGCAGCAGGCAGACATACTAAATTGTTATGTTGTTGTCTGATATATACGCGTAGTATGATCTAGAGCAGAAGTGAGTTTCGCTGACCAACATTACGTGGATATGATGTTGCTTTACAAAAAGCTCCATCTCGAGTGACTTCTTAGTCAAGCCGTCGGCGTTCCACACACAGATTTTGAGTCCAATTTGACTCATGGTTTGGCTGGAAAGGCAGAGTCGAGACCAGCGACTGCTTGTGCAGATCCTGGCGCTATTTGGGGTAAGAGGTATGTTATATATCATCATCTGGAGTATTTTTCCATTGCTGATCGTTTTGAAATTGCTGGAGATTTCTTTGATGTTGCTGCTGGAAGGATTGTTGCTGCTGTTGGCGGGTCTCTGAGTATTGTTGTTGGTCATCTGTATGTTTTGTGGCTGTAACCGAGGGTGATCCTTTAGTTTATGTTGCTGGTTAGGCCTCCTACGGCTTGTTCCCAGTGGAGGGAATTGATTCTGGTGCTGGCTCGCAGGTTGCTGCAAAAGGGGTCGGCCACCCTGTTAAGTTTACTGTCGAGAATGACCATTGGTGACATTTGCGTATGACAAAGCTCCTACGACATCCGATCGAACAGTATTTTTGTAGAGGATTTTTGGAGGATGCATGATTTTTTTGACGTCTTACTGTCTGCTGTTAGACAACACAGCCCTTATAATTTGCTGTGTGATTTTCACCACTATTTACACATTTAGCAGGATGAATATCTCGTTCGCAGGCCTTTATGGCATGTTTCTGACCACATCTCACACAGTTATGATCCACAAAAAAATTGGTTCTTTGTATAGTTGAAATCCTGGCATCCTTTTTGTAGGGTAATTCCACTTGAACACGCTGGCGACATAGAGTCTTGACTTCATGAATTCCCTTGTTGGTTGAAGATGGCTCTAGTTCAACAAACACGTTGCTGTTGTTGCTGCAGCGGCCTAAGCAGGTGCTTGTATTGGCCTGATCAGGGTCGTTCCTTAATTGGGAGACCTATATTCTGGACGGAATTTGATATTACTTGGGGTCCACCAATCTTCATCGTCACCAGCTATGGCTTTCAGCTCGGGTTCAACGTCTTGGGGTTGTAAAGGTGGGGCGTTGATGGAGCTGGTTTTATAAATGCTGCTAAATTTTTGTAATGAGAATAGTCATTGTCTTTTGTGTCTTAGCCATGAATGTCAAATTCGGATTCGATGTGGACAATGTAGGCATATTGGAAGCTGTGCATTGTTTGGCACTGCTTTGCCGTCTTCCAGTACACAAAACCATTTAGAGGAGGTTGCACAGAAGCAGTCGAAGCCCAGTGGGCAAGAAGTGCACCTTGCAGCCAGGCGGCACCAGGTTCAAAAACGGGGAACGGATGTCTGTTTTTATTTTTATTAAGCTTATGATTGAAATTGAATTCGAAGCAGCGCTAATTTGGAAGATCAACAAATTGCAACTGTTGCCTTTTGATTTTTGTTTCACTCGTTTTCGCGATGAACGAGAGTGTGGCGTATGAGGACCGTCACCGCTGCTTTAGCTGCCGTGCCCACAAAAACAAATTGTTGTGCCACGGAGGTTGACTTGTCCATAGAATCTTCTCCAAGAATTTCGCAGCGATGATCGAGACTCAACAGTGTACGTTGAAGAAAATGCTCTAGTTGCTGATTAGAAGCATAACACGAGCGACCGAAACAATTGCATAAACAGGGAGCTGCACGTGGGTTTTTTACCAAGCTAGTTGCCATTCGCAACGAAACTTATAAATTAAAGATACATTCAACATTTTTACTGCCACACCATCCCCCTTACTAACCGTTTAATTGCAAAACATTTGCGGAGTCCCACGGCCCACTTACCCGCCCAACCGACCGAGTGGCGCAGCCGTCTTTCGTACGGCACGATTCGCGATAAGATAGACGCGAGATAGGAAAATAAAGGTAAAGGTCCGGGGAAAAAAGTAATAGTTAGATCAATCTTGTGCCAATGAAGCAAGTATCAATCGTTTTAGGAGCGGCAGAGAGTCAAGATTTGATATTACAGGAAAAAGTCTATTATAGTCAGAACATAATACTCTGAAAGGCTCATGCAAGGCATAGTTAGATCTACAATGATTTAAAATTAGGGAAAAATAATTTCTAGTTAATCTACTTGGCACAGAAAAGTTTAGCCGACTTAACAAGTCGGGGCAGTCAATATCACCATGTATAAGGTCATAAATAAATATAGTACCAAGCATCGTTCTACGGTTGGCTAGGGATGGTAAATTAATCAAAAGAAGTCTACTAGAATAAGAAGGTAAGATAAGATTTGCATCCCAGGTTAGGCGCCGTAAAGCAAAAAGAAGGAAGTTTTTTTGTACAGATTCAATACGACCAATATGTATTCCGTATTGTGGACTCCAGACGGGAGACCCATACTCCAGAATCGGACGGACTAGCGAAATAAATAAAGTTTTAGTCAAATAATGATCATCGAATTCTTTTGACCACCTTTTAATAAATCCAAGCACTCCTCTGGCTTCATTAACCATGGACGAAATGTGATTAAAAAAATTTAGTTTAGGGTCCAAGAGAACGCCAAGATCGTTTACAAGAGTTATTCTATCCAAAGAGCTGCCACTTAACGTGTAAGTCGCGTATATCGGATTGGCCCGATAAAAAGTCATCAGCTTGCACTTGGAACCGTTTAAATTTAGTAAATTATATCGGCACCAGTTTTGAAAATTATCTAGATCGGATTGCTAGTCTAAATGGCAGGAAATGTCCTTATACTGCAGGCACAACTTAACAGCATCTGCGTACATAAGTACGCGAGAATGGCTTATAATATAGGGAAGATCGTTAATAAATAATGTAAAAAGTAACGGACCCAGATGGCTCCCTTGTGGGACACCGGAGGTATCACGGAGAATTTCAGAAATTTAATTTTTTAAAAGGGATCCTTTGTGACCTGCCATTCAGATAACTTGAAATCCATTTAAGCAGATCAACTGGAAAACCTGAAAGGTCAAGTTTTTGAATGAGAAGTAAGTGATTTACAGAGTCAAATGCTTTACTACTTTAATTTTACTTTATGAAGCACAAATTTTAACCTTAGTGTCTTAAACACAAATGATTTTAATAGATGCTCAGTACTAAAGTTGTTGGGCCAAAAAAGTAAGAAATAGATTCAATCATCAAGCCACTCATTCGAAATAGATTCAAAGTTCCACGAAACTACAAAATGTATTCAACATTTTTTAATCTATGAAAAAATGTACGTACTTCGTATTTCGAGTGGAGACTACATTAAATGATGTTCTGCCTGAGATCGATTTCTGAAGGAATAATTGGTACTTGCCGAAATATCGGATTCTGGTTGAAAAATAAGGTGATGCTTAAACATTTTTCCTTCTTGTGTACACCGCCCACATGAGAAGTATCCACTATGCCCCTCGGTTCCCAAATCTTGCATAAATAAAACAATAAATCATTACACAAAATCAATTGAGCGATTTGCCTTTGAAGTTACTTTTAACACGCCTGTAACACTGGCACGTATGACCAAACCAATTTAAAGCTGTTTTTCAACAAGAAATAATTCCAGGGATAATACCAGCTAACATTTATTAAATTGATACAAAATTATTTTTCTCCTTTCTCTGAACTTCACTTTATTTCAGTGTTTAACCTACTTAATCTTAAAATTTCAAAGAAATGTTCCATTTGAAAGAGATCATCAAGATATAAAACGGATTTAAACGAAATGAGCGTAGATATATTAGTGCGAAGCAACCGCCAGATAATAAAATTTCAATTCGCTCGCGAACGTCGGCGAGTGCAGACGTGGTTTTCCTGTCTTCTTTTCGTCAACGAAAATTTAAATAAAAGCAGTGCAAGATCTAAACAACAACACACGGTGGGCGAAAAGACGCTTAGTGCGATGAACTTCGTACTTTTTGTGTAAATAAACAAGAAGAAAATCTAAAACACAACAAGCTATGAGTGAATTCGACACTCAAATGGTGCTCCAACGTCAGCAAGACGCAAACTCAACAAAAACTAACCAACTGCGATCAATAACCCCAAGCCCGAGTAATGAACTCAATCCAACATCGCAAGGCAGGGCGCGCTCTTGCTCTCTAGCGCTCTTGTTGGATAAAACCCCATACCCTTCCGTCATGCCAACTTGCTTAGCCACGGTCACCAGTACAGTGACGTCATTAGCAACTGTAACGGCAACTTACACCACCGCGCTCTCTTCAAAACAATGTTCGGCCGTACAGACTGGTATGGATCGGTATTTACAAATAAAACGTCAGCTCAGCCTCAGAACTCTAGACTTGGTAATTCTGCTAAAATAACTCGCGGCACCTCAAAACAATCCACAATAGAGAAGCCCATAGAATCAAACAGATTTGCTATTTTGGCAGATAAATCTGATGATATACCTCCTGAATACATCGTAGGGGACAATAAAAAGCCTAAGCCGATCAGCTGATCATCAGCTGTGAACGGACAAACACACCATATGATTTTGCAAAGAGCTTTACAAAATTTTTTCTTTTTGCGCGCATTGATTTCGAGTTCCTCGGAAATTTAGAATTTTTATTGAATTTATTAAAGTTTGTCTTTTAATTATATAATTATAATAATTATATATTAAGGTATGTAATACAAAAAAAAATTAAAGTTTGTGACCGGTCTATAAATGTGTAGCTCATAAAACGTAGTGGTAATTCAGTGTATTAACAACGAGCCCGGATTAGCGTACACTTGTCTTTCGTAGAGTCGAACTTACCGGATTCAAGTGGATTCAGTCTAACTCTTTTATTAGCCGAAAGTGTGAATCAGTGGAGTCCGAAAGGGGTAATATGAACTGCTATTACCTGCTAGCCTGCAAACTATGGTACTTTTTAGGCACAATGTAAGTAGCAAAAAGGGATCTTTTTTAGTATGGCTCTCTCTCTCCCAACCAAGAAGTTTGTTGTCATGGAAAATTTTTATATTTGGTACTGCTGTGAGAATCTTAAATATACTCCGGAAGAGCAGTGCGAGATTGGCAAAAAGTTGCCAAAAGTTGTCTTCAAAAAATATTGGTGGTGCACAAAAAGATTTTGCGGATTGTTGCAAAAAAACGCAAGTCAACAAATTGTCAGAAATAACTGAAGATGTCCCATCAGATGCATTGTTGGTAGCGATTGCTAGGAATATTCAAGCACACCCAGAAAGTTTTCCAACCCATATTGAAAACAATAAAAACACCCAATTAACTGCTACATACAAATGGGGCTGTGATGGCAGCAGCGGCCATTCAAGGTACAGGCAAAAATTTGATGACTTTGATGCAAATATGATAGATCAATATTTATTTTCAATTTGTATGGTGCCATTAACAGTGCAGAACGGAATGGAATGGAAAAACAATAGACCTTCTTCTACTCGATATTGTCGACCCTTTAAGATACTTTGCGAGAAAGAATCGGCAGACTTAATTCGCAGAGAAAGTGAAAATCCAAATATCAAATATTTTACCAACATTAGTGAGTGGCTTTAGAATTGATCACCACTTTCATATGAACATGCTTTTTGGCAAAACGTTCAGTGTCATATCGGAATCTTCTTCGCAAATATGCGGAATATGTAACTCAACTCCAAGGAATATGAACGATCTGAATTTGGTGAAGAGCTTGTCTATTAATGAAAACCTCTTTGAATATGGCTTATCAAGTCTTTACGCCTGGATTAGGTTTTTCGAGTGTGTTTTGCACATTGCATATAGAATTCCGATATAAAAGTGGCAAGCTCATGGTGTTGACAAGGATGCTGTTGAAGAAAATAAAAGAATTATTCAGCAGAAGCTGAGGGAAGAAATGCATTTGCTGGTAGATATACCAAATGCTACTGCTGGCAGTACGAACAACGGAAACACTGCAAGGAGGTTTGTCGAACAACCAAATTTGGCTGCTCGTATAACAGGAGTAAGCTATGATTTAATACATTGATTCAGTGTGGTCTTACGAGCACTAGCATGCTGCCACGAAATAAATTCAGAGGCATTCCGGTCTTACGCATTGGAAACTGCCGAATTGTTTGTGAAATCATATCCCTGGTTTTATATGCCATCGTCTGTTCACAGAATTTTAATTCATGGAGCAGACATTATATGCCATTTTTGCCTTCTGAAGAGTTGTTCGTCGATTGGGGGCAGCTTCGTCGGGCGTTGCGGCTGTTGCACGTAGCCGGGTGGCAAACTGTGGAATAGATGGTGCGTCTAGTGCGGGAGAGCCTGGAGTCGCGAGCATCCAGTGCGGGCGAGTAGGCATTCGCCACGAGGGAAGAGCGGGCAATTTAAGAGAGGGGAGAGCGGCGTAAACATTCCGCCCCCCTAGCTAGCGTTGCAAAAGAAAAAACCCACTCCTGTCGTCTAGGCTTGACTGCAGGCGCCGGACAGGATCCACCCGAATGCCGTCCTCTGGGCCACTGGGAGTCCCTCGTCGACCAAATGGAAGCCAGGTCGAATGACCTTGGCGTAGACATCCGCACCCAGGACTACGGAGATGGTTGCCGGCAAGTAGAAGCGCTCGTCGGCCAACGGGAGGTCCCCGTATCTGCCGACCACGGTGTCCGAGAGCTCTCGGATGGGGGTGCGGATGCGGACGTTCGGCTCCACTTTTAAGACCACCTCTAATTTGAAGTCGTTGTCGCGCTTTGACCGAATTGTCGCCGTACAGATCTTCACGTCGCCAACGGTGGTAGTCGGCAAGCGGAACGCGGACGCCATAGATGCGTCGATGCAGCTCGTCGGCGTACACGGGTCGATGAGGGCGGCCGTGTCGAAGGTCTTAAGCCCGGTCTCCAAGGTAATCATGGCCGTCGGCAGAACGTTCACGCTGTGCCGTTGGAGGATGGACGCAAGTGACGGAGCCGGTGCCGAGGAGGCTGAGCGCGGCGGAGAGGCAAGCGCTCTGCGAGTTGGCGGATCTTGACGGCGCGAGCGCTGCTGAGAAGCGGCGGATGCCGAGCGCCTTGCCGGGGCCAGCGCTTGGCGAGTTGGCAGATTCTGCTGAGAACGTTGCTGAGTAGCCGACGGCAGGGGACGCTCGTGCATATGGACCAGCGTGTGGTGCTTCCCGTTGCACTTTTTACACTTGTCGCCACTGCGACAACTCCCGTCGGAATGCTCGTGGGCGAGACAATTCGAGCAGTACTTATTGATGAGCACTGCCCGAAGTCGCTTCTCTGCGCTCAGCTTTAGGAACCTCTGGCACTTCCGAAGCGGATGGATTCCACGGCAGACTCGACATCGGTAGGAATGTATACCTCGAGTACGTCTGCTATCCAATGCCTGAGCGCTGCGTGGACGAAGAACCATGATGTGATCTGGTAGTGAATAATGGATAAAAAGAAAAAAACATATGGCTATGATTTGAAACTGCTTAGATGGCGAGGATTGTTGGGGAATTATGTGGAGGATGTTGGTTGAGGAAGACGGTTGGAGTGTTCTCCTGGTAGAAGAACCACCTTGGTCACGGGACGCTTGATAATCCTGCGTGCCGTGAGAATGTTGACGACACGGACATTGCCGTCAGCCCCTGGAAAGACAAAGTCGATTCTGCCAAGGCGCCACTCATTCAAGGGCAGATTGTCCTCCTTGACGAGTACCATGTCGCCAACGCGGAGACTTGCGGTCGGGGACTGCCACTTGTTACGCTTGTGGAGCTCTTTGAGATACTCCTCTTTCCATCGAGCTTGGAATTGTTGATGGAGCGCCTTTAAGTGTTGCCACCAATTCACAATAGACTTGGATTCCCCTTTTAATTCGGGTTCCACTATGGACAGAAGAGGTCCGCCGACTAGAAAATGCCCTGGTGTCAACGCTAAGAGATCAGTGGGATCTTCAGACATCAGATAGCGGTCTGGAATTTAGACAGGCTTCAATTTTCGCTAGGAGGGTTGAAAGCTCTTCAAAAGTGTACTTTCGAGTTGCGGTGGACTTGTAAAACAAGGTTTTGAAGGTTTTGACACCCGCTTCCCACAGGACTCCCATATGGGGTGCCCCCGGAGGAATGAGTTGCCAGTTGAGCTGCTGATGACTATACGCATCAGTCACAGACTCTTTTACGGCTTGTAGAAAATCTCTGGAGAGCAGGATGGCAGCGCCGACAAAGGTTTTCCCATTGTCGGACTGTACTTGACGGGGACAACCTCTTCTGGATACGAACCGAGCGAAAGCGGCGAGAAATTTCTCGGTCGTCAGAACGGTTGTAGGCTCTAGATGGATGGCCTTTGTAGAGAAACACACGAAAACCAACACATACCCTTTTGTAATTAGGCAAGCTCTGCCTGTGTAATTTTTTATGTCGAAAGGGCCAGCGTAGTCCATCCCTGTGTACGTGAATGGCCGGGAAAAAGAGACTCGCTCTTTCGGAAAACTTCTCATCATCTGAACTTGCAATCGCTTCTTATGGATAACGCAGACCTTGCAGGAGTTAATAACGGCCTTTACCAAGTTCTTTATTTTCGGAACCCAGTATCTTGACCGGGTGAGACGTACGACTAACTGGTTACCTCCGTGCAACGTTATGAGATGCGTAAAATTTACCAGTAGTCGAGAGAGTGCACATTCGTACGGGAGGATTATAGGATGTCGTTCATCATATCGCAAATTTTCGGAGGCCGTTATTCGGCCGCTCGCCCTTATAAGCCCTTTCTCATCTAAAAAGGGGTTCAAGGAGAGGATGGAACTTGTCGAGGACACAGGGCGCTTTTGATTCAAGCAGCGATATTCATTAGCAAAATATATGCGCTGAGTGCTAATGACCATGAGCCGTTCAGCGGCGACAAGTTCTTGAGCTTCTAGATGGACTTCTGGAATCGGCGACTGTTTCCTACATCGCTGGACAAAACGGTGGACATACGCAAGGACCCGTAAAGCTCTATTTAACTTGGAAAAGCGATCAAGGATGTCTTCTGTCGGAATGGACGCAACATGGGCCTTGACAGGACGCCTTTCCACTTCGGTCACCTGTTAGTCGGTGCTTTGGGCAGGCCACTGATCTCGTGGCTTTTGCAACCAAGTGGGCCCATGCCACCAAAGGGAGTTGTCGACCAGTTCTTGTAGGGGCACGCCCCGACAAGCCAAGTCAGCTGGATTGTGTTCGGATTGAACATGCGACCAATTGGCTGCCTCTGTGGACTGGGTGATCTTTGTTACCCGATTGGCAACGAACTTTGTCCACTGGCATGCTGGTTTGGCTAGCCATGCAAGCACAATCGTGGAATCGGTCCAACAATGGAGTTTCGAGGACAGCATCGGCATATGGGGGAGGATGGATTCGGCCATCTCGGATAGCAATAGAGATCCACACAGCTCTAATCTGGGAAGCGACACAGTTTTTACTGGCGCCACGCGCGTCTTGGCCGTGAGAAGATGCACTAGCGTCGTGTGCCCCATCTCGACGCGCACATAGATCGCAGCACCGTACGCCTTTTGAGAGGCATCACAGAATCCGTGATGTTCCACTCGGAACTCTGGGCGGAAGGAAACCCATCTGGGAATTCGGACTTGATCTAGAACTGAGTAACTTTGAAGGAAATCACGCCACTTTTGACACAGTTCAATTGGAAGTTCATCATCCCACCCTAGATCATGCAGCCAGATCTCCTGCATGAAAATCTTGGCACAGACCACGAAAGGAGCGAGCCAGCCTGCTGGATCAAACAGCTTCGCAATTTGGGAGAGAACATGTCGTTTTGTGAGTGTAGCTTCGGTTTATAGGTCGGGGAGGGCGAAGAAAAACTCATCGGATGTTGCTTTCCAACGGACTCCGAGAGTTTTCGCCGTGCTCACTGTATCTATTTTGAGGAAATCGGCATTTAAAAGATGATCGGTTTCGATATGAGCCAGAACTTCTTTGTGGTTGGAGGTCCATTTCCTCAATGGAAAACCAGCCGAATCGAGGGCACTCTGCAACTCGCGAATGGTGAGGTGAGCCTCTTCTGCAGAGTCAGCTCCCGAAAGGACATCATCGACATACATGCAACCACGAATAACTTTACTCGCCCTCGGATGGGTTTGTTGCACGTCGGTCGCCAGCTGTTGCAGTATCCGAATTGCCAGGAACGGTGCACAATTGACCCCAAACGTAACAGTTTTTAGCTCAAAATCTCGAATGTATCCTTCCCTATCGCGGAATAAGATACGTTGGAACGCTGTCTGCTTCGGATCTACCCAGATCTGCCGGTTCATTTTCTCGATGTCAGCACTATACACAAATCGGAAATATCGCCACTTCAGGATCTGGATGGTTAGATCGGTCTGTAGGACCGGGCCAGCATGAAGGATATCATTTAAGCTGACCCCATTGTCTGAAGGGCTGGAGGCGTTAAATACCACTCGAAGTTTGGTGGTCGTACTCTCCGGTTTTAACACTGCGTGGTGTGGCAGGTAGTAACACGCTGAATCGTGGGTAGGAAGGACTTCTCTCATGTGACTGAGGTCGAGATATTCTTGAATAACTGAGTCGTACTTGGATTTTAACATACCCTTTTTAGCCGCTGCTCGTTTCTTAAGAATTGAGCCAGCGCCTGGGATCTGGAATGTCCTAGGGAGCAATTAATGTTCTCAGGATCTCGAAAAGGAACTCTCACGACATACCTGCCGGTCTCTTCTTTTGTAGTGGTCCGAGGGAAATTGTCCTCACAAATCACGTCGGATTCTTTTGCCACCTTTACTGGCAGATCCTCCACCTCCCAGAATTTGGTGAGGAGTTTATCGAGGGACGCTTCATACGTGTGTGCAACTTGCGTGAAAAAGGCTGATATTTGATCATGCCTCGGAGCGGGTACTGGTCCTGTTAGAATCCAGCCGAAAATGGTCTCTTGACCGAGAAGCGAGCCACATATGTTCGCTCAGGTACCGCTTAGTAGAATGGATGGAAGTAGATCGGCCCCGATTAGAAGATCTATTTGTGCGCTCTCATAATACTTTGGATCCGCTAGCGGAAGTTCGGGAAGATCTCGCAGGAAATGTTGCGGAAGCGGACATGAAGGAAGATTTCTGGTTATTTGTGGAAGCACGTAGGCAGTGGTGTTTAACTGCAAACTAGGCCGGGTCGGAGAACGGATCGTGAATTGACAGATCTTTTTGGTCTCAGCGGAGACCGTTTGATTAAGTCCTGAGACCTGTGCTCGGATAACCTGGAACGGCAGTTTAATCAGGTTGAAAAGGCGCTCAGTGATGAAGGTCGCCTCAGATCCGGAGTCTATTAAGGCTCGCGCTTGGAAATTGGAACCTCGATGGCATATATTAATTATAGCGGTGCCTAGGAGGACTGACCTAGTGCCTGCCGCAAAATAATTCTGAAGCGTTGACTGCGTGCCACTGGCAGCCGAGGGACCGAGAGTATTTGGTCTGGATCCTAACGTTGGCGTTGGATTTGCGCGCGCTGGGGATGGGCTGCCTCGGTGTAGGAGGGTGTGATAGCGGCCGCGGCACGTAAAGCAGTTATGTGCGCTTTCGCAGTCGCTCAACTGATGCGTCTGCGCAAAGCAGTTTAAACACAGCTGTTTTCTTTTTATATATGCGATGCGTTGGTCGACCGTCATCTGTAGAAATTTGGCGCATGTGCGTACAGGATGGTTCTCTCTATTACAGAGATCGCACCCTCTAGGTTGCCTAGGTGCTACCCTTGTCTCATATGAATTTATTCTTCGAGACACCGAGTTGGAAGTGGATGCCCTGGGCTGAGTCTGACTAGAACCTGATGGTCGAACATCATCTATGGCTTCTAGTGTCCTGTGACGCTCCGTTAGGAAAACGTTCAACTTGTGCCTCGTTGGGATCTCGGCTTTGTTATGAAGGGACTGCTCCCATAGGGAAAGCGTAAGCTTTGGGAGTTTGGACGAGCACATATACACCAAGAGGCAATCCCAAGTTTCGTCGCCACTCGTTTTAGCATTAAGGTGGAATAATTTTTCGACTGGAGTGAGTCTGGGATTGTTGATATAAATTGCCGTGAATAGATCCCTAAAGGTTGGCCAACGAAGATAGTCGCCGGTAAAAACCTCGGTATCGCATGGCGGAAGCCGGCAGCCTGACGGAATGTATGTCTGAGAAGGATCAGCTGGCGTTGGGGAAGGTTGCGGAAGTTTCGGAGTTTGCGCTATCATATCTGCTATCTGGGCGCCTCACTTTTCGTACGCGCTGTAGCAATAACCGTACTTAGCCTTGAGGACTGGCAAGCTGTCAGCTGCACCTTCTCCGGCTGCTACAAGGCACGCGGTACATGCATCGTACTCTTTTTTGATGCGGACCCATACCTCTTGGATTTCGTCTCGGCGAATATTGAGGACGGATAACGTAGGAGGGACCGCCGAGGGAATATTTATTCGCGATTCCAATTCGGACAGTCGATCCGAGACTTCAATAAACTGGCTCATAGCGAGGTCGGCAGCCGTTGCAACCATTTTTGTGTTGGCTCGCGTTATTCTGTCGATGGGAGAAGGAGCCTTTTTGGGAGGTCCTTACCGTGATTTTTGGTATTTTCGGTGATGGAGCAGGAGATAGTTTGTTGGAACTTTTCCTGGACATACCAAACTAGGATGCTGTTAGGATGGAATGTGCGCGCTGATATTACGGACCCACTTATGGACCGGTGGAAATAGGGTATCGACCAGATAAAATAGTCGATATGCGTGGCTGAATTATTGTTAAAATATTCCTCAGGCTTTTGGTGGAACGATGGAGCAAAAATGGAAAAAATACCAAAAAAATACTACAAAACAAAAATCTTGAAAAAATACTGTATTTGATGAGGTATTTGTCGTTTAGTATTTTATAGGGGGTGGTTGGTCGAATTAGGATGGGATGGGATGTTCCCGGCAGTGTTTGGAGATAATTGGTTTTGTTTTTCTTTATTTTAAAAAATATTCGGAGACAAACAAATTTTTTTTTCCAATTTTTCTTTTTTATCCCCAAAAGATAAAATCGAGTATCGATATATATGTAGATTTACCAAGCTCAATAAATAAGAAAAAAATACTGGAATGGGCGTTTTTTTGAAAAAATGAAATGAACTGAACCGAAGAAACAAATTTATAAATCAATAAATTAATAAATTGATTCCAATAGTTCCACGATGGCGACAGTATTTTATATTTCTCCTTTATTTTTCTTTTTTGGAACTGGCAGTAATTCTCAGTATTTGTTTAATTTTATTGGAGTTGAACTTGGTGTTTATTAATTTTGTTGGAATTTATTTATGGGATGATTGAAAAACAACTGCCCGAACTTTTGCGGGCTATGTATTGGTGACGCTGGAATGCGCGGGAATATCGAGCTTTTTGCGGTACTGCAATTCGCGTGTATGTGTAGATGTATGGATGGATAGTGCCCAAAATATGTAAATAAGAAAAACACACTGAGACACAAAAGTTATTTCACGTCGGCTTTGGGAATTTATTTAATATATATTTATTGGATGGCCGACGGAAATACTTGAGCTTTCGGAATTGGGGTGTAGTTATGTAGAAAAATATGTATAATGTATGTATGTATGTATATATGTAATATGGATGTAATATATGTAATCAATATGGCAGAAAATTTTATTGTAAATAAAATGAATTTTAATAGAAAATGTAAACAATATTCCTAACTGCAAGCGCTCACACAGTTTTACAGTCTTTGATCAGTGTAATTACCAAGGGCTCACATAGTTTTACAGTCTTGGATCAGTCTATGTCTATGGGTATGTGTTGTAAATTTTCGATTTATTGTGGACTGTATTTGGATTTTTAATAATGTAAGCAAATATTGTCACAGAGGATGTACAATAAAAAATTAATATCAAAAGTATTTGTGGGCCGAAATTGGCGGAACACTTAATTTTTGTTTCACTTTTTTGTGGGAAATTAATTTGAACTCAATTTTGAAATTAATTTATTTTTCACTGCTCACTGAATTTTTTTGAAATTAATTTATTTTTCACTGTACGCTTGACTTTTTATTTGCACACTTTAATTTGTATTTATATTTTTTATTTTCTTCGATTTGATGTTGGATGTATATTTAATGGATGTTCGGCCAAATGCGAATATGAAACTTATACATCAATATGCACACGAAAAGGAATTAGAAAATAGGCAATATGGCCGCACGTTAAAAGAGAACGAAGAAATAAAAGACGGAATTGGAATTGTAATTTACTAACTGCCGTCGTCGGATTAAATCGGACTTGGATTTTAGACAAATCGTACAGAAAGTCAAACGAATTATGTTTTTCGGATGGCTGACTGTCGACCGGCAGTTAATAAAAAAATTAATAAAGTGGCACTTATCTGGCTCGAATGAACCAAAAAATGAAGAGTTGTGGCGTCGGGGGTGTTCGTCGATTCCGGGCAGCTTCGTCGGGCGTTGCGGCTGTTGCACGTAGCCGGGTGGCAAGCTGTGGAATAGATGGTGAAAAACACTCGACGATCGCGGTGCGCAAAAGAAAGAAAAAAAGAGACTCGTGGTACTTTTCGTGGTAATAGCGCGGACCGGCCGGGCGATGTATTTCAGTCGTATTACAATGAAAGACTAACTTAAGCCTAATCGAGCGCTGCGTTTCAAAGCGCAGTGGAGAGATTCCGGGAGCGGGAAGGCGGGAGAGCATGGAATCGCAAGCGTCCAGTGTGTAGCATGTAACTTGCAACAGGGTTGACGGTTATTGCAACACGGGCTGATGGTGCGTGTATTCAAGGAAAGTTGCACGTGCTGGTTCCGGCTGTATGATCGGTAGAAGGTGGGGTTCTATAGAGTCCTTGTGCTACTTGCTCGCAAATACTTTTAAATCTTAAAAAAAATCACGTGTTGAACTTGACATCGATCGGGGTAAAAGTACACTGGTTAACAAGAAAAATCGGGGAAAGGTACCTCTTCTTAATATCCCATGGGAGATGGCATTCCAGGGTTTTCCAGTTTATTTATGCTGGGCTGGTGTTATAGCCACAGCAGATGCCCACCCAACCATGATCACCGAACTCCAAAGCTTAGGCTAATTGGTGATCCCATTTAAAACCGGCAAAGCTAACTCATACTCTTCTCACAGCAGAACGCATGAATCCCAAATACGAAAGGCTTAGAAGTTCATTTCTAATTTATAAGCAAAATATTTAATCATTTTAATTTAATTTATAAACTCCTAGTGGCCAAAACATATGATAGGGATCTTTATAAAAGCTGCGTAGGACAATGTTATTTATGTATGAGGTTGATATATAATAGCTTTTGTGTTTAATTATGGGATTATATAAACTCCATTTTAATTTCAGTGTTTGTCTTGCTTGTGTTATAAATTCATTGTACGAATTATATAGTTAATAAACAACAAAAATAAATATAAATGAAATCAATTCAAAATATATCTCCAAATAATAATTTAAATTTAATGTATGCAAAATAAATTTTAATTGCAATTTTGTATGTTCATGTAAACTGAATCATTTAATGTTTTTGTAATTTTGTTATTTATATTTTTATTTTTATTTAATTTTTTTTTTTATTGGTACTTGTTTAAGTACTTATCAAAATAGTTAAATTTATTTATTTCTATATTTTTATAAATGTTGAAATTTTAGTTAATAATTTTTCCCAGTGTAGTCGTGGTAATGTGAGCGGTTAGTATTTAGACTGATCCAAGACTGTAAAACTATGTGAGCCCTTGGTAATTACACTGATCAAAGACTGTAAAACTGTGTGAGCGCTTGCAGTTAGGAATATTGTTTACATTTTCTATTAAAATTCATTTTATTACATTTTATTTTGATTTCTCACTGTTTCCTTTCTGTAAACAAATACACATATCAAAGTCCGATTTATTTACACTCACATCACGAAACACTTTCTTTATTTTCACTTAAATTCACCAAATAACTAAATAATTGAAAAAATATAAAATAATTAGTATTAAGTTCACTTACAAAAAAATTTTTCTTCTCCACGTCCAAAAGATCTTTTGCCGGTGGATGTGTACTCTGTTGGTGTTAATGTTTTGATGTATTTTTAGAATTTGGTGATAAGGAATTTAAAGGGTTTTATTTCATTTTGTTACTTTACTTTTTCACATTTCCTTGCCTGCAGTTCTGGTTCTATTTCTGTTTCACTTTTACATGATTATTTTAACAGAGCACAATGAAGCCTAAAAAAAACAATGATCTTTTTCCTTTTAAGCGCAGATATTATTTTAATTTAATTTGGCGGTTGCCTATATATAGTATATGGGGCCCAAACCCAACTGATCTTAGCCAATTAAAGGCATGGTAAAACTTTAAACACTTGTCTGCAAAGGCACTTATAACTGCTGGGCGGGAACTGCAGGTAATCCCATGGAGCAACTTGAAAGCGGTTCCGGGTCAGAGTGTACTTCTTAGCCGGTTATTTCTGTGGTCGACGCCGGTTTCAGTAACGCTACTGACGCAGATGTATTGGTGCCTTTTCTTCCTACAGCCGTCAATTTTACAGTGCCAACTGCAGATGAGCAACCAATATAAGGTCGTAATTTTATTGCGACTTATAAGGTTTTAATTTAATGGTGGAACTGGGTGCCTTTAACTGGCACCCAAAATCCAAGCAAAATTCAAGAAAATTACACGTATAGGTACGCGATATTATATTTCACTGAGCCCAATATTATTTAATGAAAACTGTACTTATTGACAATGAAATAAATTTGAATAAATTTTTACTTCGCGCTGTTGGTCTTTCTAGTTAGGCAGCCACGAGGTAAAAAGAACGACCAAAGAGGAATCTGATCAGAGCTAAGTGGCTTGTAGGCGTGGGTAATGGAAATAACTATTGGAAGTATGGTATAAATCAGATGATAATGATCTGGTTTACTTTGTTTCGAGCGTTACAAAAAAGCTTATCCTGAAACAGGGTATACTTTTAGGATAGGCCAAGCGCACTACAAGTGCGGGAGAGCGGGAGAGCCTGGAGTCGCGAGCATCCAGTGCGGCCGAGTAGGCACATGATACAATAACATATTGTATGTTATTGTATCATGAGTAGGCATTCGCCACGAGGGAAGAGCGGGCAATTTAAGAGAGGGGAGAGCGGCGTAAACACCTTCCAATTGGTATGATGTGCGAGGAAGCTCTTGAAGCCAGTAACAAAGACTTCCGAAACGTACGCGAGAGCAATGCAAGAAAAAATTGCAGGAAAAATACCATGGAAGATGTGTTAAATGCCTTATTAGTTTCTTCCGACCCTTTGATAACTTCATTGTCAAATGGGTCTGCAATTTCTTATACAAAAAAAATTATTATGGACGATGATGTTCTAATAAAGCATCTGGATATGCCTCTCTGTGATTCCGATGATTCCCAATAACATTCTAGCCTTTCTTAGATAAAGTTTATTTATAAAATATGTTAATTGAAGTTTAAATTAAATAGTTTTAAATTAAAAAAAAAATAAAACAAATAATTTTTGTAACTTAAAAAATTCTATGATTTTTCTCTGATCAGTGAAAAAAACCCACTGAAGACAGCTATTTTCGTTTAGAAGTTATTAATTAAATGCCGCTAGCGAGACCAAAAATCGTTAAGCTAGGCTCTAAGTTATTTGTCTAAATATAGAATGACATTCGTTAAAATTGAATTGAGCCGTAGAAACGTTTTTTTCGTTTTGTTTTAATTCGTTTTTGCAAATTAACAATTTTAGCCACCACAAGTTTTTCGGTATTTAAGTAGAAAACTATCTAATTTTTCACTCTGGATAATCAATTTTCGATCGCTTTTCATTTTTGTTATTTTATGTGACTTGTCATTTAATTTAAATGACTGGAAAAAGAGTCAACAAGATGATTTTTGCAAAAACTAACCTTAAATGGTGGTTGAGAAACAGCGAATGCCAATTATCCCCTTGCCCGCCATAAAATCTGTAAAAAAAAGTACAAAGTACGAATAGATTCTGCAGCATAATTTACATTTTGACTGAATTTCGCTTCTATAAGATAATCGGAACTTCAAAAAAAAAGAAATGAAAATAGGGTCAAAAAAGACGTTTTAAAAATGCCAACTCGATCCTGTTAATTTTAACTCGGCCTTTGAGTTCTTTGAAGTTGAATCGTTCAAAACCTTTTTCTGAACACACACACTTTAATTAATTTTTATTCTTATTCTTGTTGTTGTAAACAGATTTTAGGAAAATAGCTTTTATTGCACAGCTTAAATTTAGTAGAAGAAACCTGAAAAATAAGTGCAAAAGATCACCGTTCTAGGACACGGTTGAAAGCAATTGTTATCAGTTGTTAAAAGTATTTTAAGAACAATTTTTATTCTAGTTCATTTCACCTTATATCTTCTCATAAATTAAAAAAAAAACAAATTGTTATTTATTTCCTGTTTTTGTTTTTAGAATTTTGGCCACGCCCTAGTATCACGTTTGAGAAGAACAGGAAGTGTCACTCGCTATAATCACAAACGTGATACGATTAATCGGATACGAAAAATAAGAAATCAAAACACATTTGAAATGCCTCCACCTTATCCTAACGGTTGGTATGGTATTCTCGAATCATCCCATTTAAGAGCAGGGGAGTCAACATTTGTGTCATGTTTGGGAGAAGAACTTGTTATCTTTCGCACTCAAAAAAATAGTGTTTTTATTTTGGATGCTTATTGCCCTCATTTAGGAGCCAACTTGGGTATTGGTGGAAGAGTTATTGACGATTGTATTGTGTGTCCATTTCATCAATGGAGTTTTCGAGGCTCAGACGGATTTTGCACAAATATTCCGTATGGCACTTCAGGTACGTTAAGAACATTTTAATTTTTAAAATTATTTAAAGCTTACTTAATTATACCCGTTACTCGTAGAGTAAAAGCGTATATTGTATTCGTGCAAAAGTATGTAACAGGTAGAAGGAAGCGTTTCCGACTCTATAAAGTATATATATTCTTGTTCAGGGTCACTAGCCGAGTCGATTTAGCCATGTCCGTCTGTCCGTCTGTCTGTCCGTATGAACGCTGAGATCTCGGAAACTATAAAAGCTAGAAGATTGGCATTTGGCATGTAGATTTTAGGAGTTCCTACGCAGCGCAAGTTTGTTTCAAAATGGTGCCACGCCCCCTCTGACGCCCACAAGCCACAAGCTGTGGCCACAGTTTTGCTGCTATTATGAAAATTTTAATTGATATGTATTTGTTTCGTCAATACCTATCAATTGGCCGAATAAAAGTTTGCCACGCCCACTCTAACGCCCAAAAACCCATTAAACGCTTAAGCCTGGCTAGCGCCTACATTTCCGCCTTTCGTGGCGCCATCTAACGGATGACATTGGAACAGCTGGCCAAGGTGCTCAACAGAGTCAACGTTAATTCTCAATAAGGATTTATATTAAAGGAAATTGCGATGGTTTTCATTTGTCAATACCGAACTATATCCCAAGAACTATGCAAATCAAATCAAGTTAGCCAAGTTGGAGGTCTGAGTCAAACAATGGCGTATGTGTGTATGTATGTAAGCATATACATATGTATGTATTTACATTGTACACAGTTGCAATTGTTTAGCTGAGTAACGGGTATCTAATAGTCGAGGCACTCGACTATAGCGTACTTTCTTGTTTTTTTTAATAACATACCAAGAAAGAGTTGGTCAAAGAGTTGGCGCTAATATGGACTTATAAATTTGGACCTTACATCCAAGTGCGAGCTTATTGCATGGTGCGAGAAGCCAAGCCATCCGAGAAACTTTGGTCCTGTAGGAGTAGTAATGTAATGTAGTAATGTGCCTGCCAAATGTTAGTTTTTTGTCCAAAGTGACACCAAGGTACTTGTATGCAGGAAGGGCTCTGATTGGACTTCTGTTGAGGCTGACTGCAAGGCTGCTACTTCGACAATTGGTGAACGTTACATTGGCACATTTGTCTGCGTTTACTCTAATGTTCCAATTCATGGCCCATTGGTGAAATGCGTCCAGATACTGTTGCAATGCAAATGTGGCAGCCATGATACTTTTGCTTTTTGTCAGGACAGCAGTGTAATTAGCACGTTTTGTTCAGCAACTTCAGTGATTGGAGATTGTGTAGGCATATCTGAAGCATAAATACTGTATAGAGTAGGACCGAGGACGCTACCTTGGGGAACTCCGGCAGAGATCGGTTTGGTTGACGACTTGTACCCATCAGCAGATACGTGGAAAGTGCGTTCTTCCAGGAAGCTTTTCACGAGCTGGAACAGCTGTGGCGTAAAAAGACTTTTGGCTTTGTACAGGAGCCCAGGATGCCACACTCTGTCAAAGGCCTACTGGATGTCAAGGAAGGCAGAAACTGCATACTCCTTCTTTATGTTGAAGACGAAAGCCGAACTGAAATTCCGGAATCGCACTGGTGACACTCTCTCAGGATCAGCCTTTCCATGATTTTTCCCAGGGATGGTCGAGTCCTGTATGAGTCCACGTCAGTCGGCGATTTACATGGTTTTGGAATCATGTTTATATTCGCCGATTTCCAAACTTTCGGGAAGTATTCAAGAGTTAGTACGGTGTTGAATAATTACACAAGGATTTGCAAGGCTTGATCCGGTAAAAGTCGAATCATCCTGTTGTCCAGAAGGTCCTCACCTGGAGTTTTCTTCGGTTTAGCTACAAGGTCTTTAACCTCTGTCAGTGAGACAGGGCTAGCAGGCAGGCTCATTTGAAATAGAGATTCCAGAAACTCTTCAACTTGTCGACGTATGCTTTCAGGTGAATAGTCGTAAGGCTTGAAACGTTGCTCGTGGTTGTTAGCGAACGCTTCAGCTTTCTCTAGGCTCGTACGGCACCAGCCACCTGAGGGGTTTTTAATTGCTGATTTTGGGGTGGGCTGCGCCTTGTACCGTTTTGTGATACGCCAGAGCGAGTAGAAAGAACTAGCGTCTGTGCCCAGATTTTCCAAAAAGCTGTCTATCGATTTTTGTTTTCTTCGGGCGAGCGCCTTGCTTAGACAGTTAGCCAGCCGATTATGTATCTGATGGATTCGGGCGTCTCCCGTTCTTGCATATTATTTTCTTTCTCTTCGCTTTAGGTTGAGAAGTGCCCCAACTCTGGGTGGTAGCTGGATATGTGTAGGGGTCTCCGTATTTTGGTGATTCCTGGATGCAGCTATCTCAGCAGCCTGGTTTATCATGCACATGAAAAGGCTGATGGCATTGTCAATGTCAGAAGGTTCATGGACTTGTAAGTTAACCTCGCTCAGCTGTTCCAGGTAGACTTTGAAAGCGTTTATATTAGCACCCCTGGCAAGGAGTCGCGAGAGTTATGGTAAAAACCAAAACGATGAATTCCTTCTTCGTGGAGTTGGTGGTGGTGTTTATAAGTTTAAGTATTTATTGTATCGGGAACGGTGGATGGAAATTATAGAAACTCGACTTCCTTCAGTTTTGTCAAATCAAAGTCAAAAATGGGTCCAAGAGCAACGACTGGCCCTTTGCTCGGTCGTTGTTCTAGATGTCAATAAAATCTAAAGTTGCAACACTTTAGTTTATATGTGTCGAAACTAGGGTAGCTCGGGGAGGTTTCGTTGGGGGCTCAGCGTGCCGTGCCTGTACGGCAACTCCTCCCCCCTGGACTGAAGTGATGGCCAGAACGAAGGGGTGGACATCACGAAACTTGTCTCGGGTAATGATGGGGTGTAGACGAGCTTCTTATTTCGGGTAATCACTATAAATATGATAATTCCTCCAATGATCAGCAGTAAATATAATGTTCCAAAATTAGTCGTTGCAATCTTCTTCAAGTATAATATGGAATTTTGGTCATCGATAGTCTTTAAATTTAGTTTGTGTAGGCTTATGTCCTCGATGTTGTCGGTGATATTTATTTTCAGTATGTTGGTCATTGAGATTTCCAACTTGTTCTGAAATGTTGGTAGTTCTTTATCATATGGGATACCATTGATGCTGACTGAACAATTATCAAAAGTCAACAAGGCTGATCCGGTTATGAAAAATTTTTTAGAACAGTTCGATTCAATGGTTGTATTGACCGTGTTAAAGATGAAGACATGAGCTGGTTCGACTTCTGTAATGGTTTCTATTTTACCCACATCTTTCGTTTTGCAGGATGCCGTTTCCAGGGAGAGAATGCCGCTGAGACAGTCCGACTTAAAATCGCGAGCAGTAGATTCTAACTAGTCGCAAATGTATAAGTGTTCAATATTAGTGCATCTATTATTAAAGTATTTAATATTATTTGAGTTGTGATATGCAGTATAATTGGGAATTATTACAAATTTAGTTTGATCTATGGGTAATGGAAAAATGTGTAGGAACTCGTAATGGAGTTTGTTAAATGTTGGTATTTTAATTTTAAAAGTGATCTTGATGCCTATCATGAAGGTCTCTAGTTCTAGTAATTTGAAGATGTTGTCATCTGACATTTCTCTAATATCAACGTCATCTATTTCATTTCTTATTATATTCCTTTCTTCCTGAGATATTATAAAAGTAGGTCCAATTTTTAATTTTGATAGTAAAATGCTTTGTTCGATATTAATAACATAGTTGGATAAAACATCGATATTCATACATATTCTAGTGATATATTGTAAAACATGTATAAATTTGTTCTCTGTATTAATTGTTTTGTAAATAGTGTTTTTATAATTATTTATGAAATTATTAATAATTTGTTGTTCTTTAATAATATGATTTGTTATATTTTCAAATCTAGTTTTAACGTCGTTATTAAAAATCGTTTGCCTGTTAGCCTTATTCATGAGTTCCCTCTCATTATCCGCCATCGCTTTGAAATTGTTTTCGAATTTTTGACCATCTGTCTCATCTAAGTTCCCAGTTACTATTTTTATTAGGTGTCCCAAACCGATAACTAATCCTCTTCTATGTCGAGTCTTAGGTAATAAGGCATTTACCCTGGTCTTTAATTGTTTTATTTTTGTGTCTAATATGCCAATAGCCTCAACGGAATGTGATATTTTCTTGAGTTCCTCCACATTGTTTTCGAAGTTAATAGTCGCGTTGATAAATTCTTGTAAATCGATTTGATGAGTCAAAATTTTGTGAGATTGTATTATTTTTGCCTGACCTAACTTAATTTTAATTAGGGAGTTATTGTTATCCAATGGTAGTATGTGTGAGTTTTGGGCTACGAATGTGGTACATCTGGAAGGTTAATAGGAATTATATTATTTCTTGTTTCTTTTAATATTTTTCTTAATCTTTGCATTGTGTAATTTTTGTTTCTTTGTGGAAATGAGTGTAATGTCTTTGTCTTCTAGAACTCTCTGTTTGGAAAACCTAGGAGTTATTTTATTCCTTCTATTCTCCTTTCTGAATATTATATCATCTGTTTCTACTGGCAAAGGCTCTGTTCTGTTCTTATTCATTTTGTCGATTCTGGCGTTCATATTTTCTTCTAATTGATTTTTTATTTTTGGGTATAAAACATTTTGAAATTCATTTAGTTTTTGCAAAAAGTCATGTTCTGTGTTGAATTTTATATCCCTATCAAAAATGTGTGTTCTCCCAGAGAACAACTCGAAAGGTGTCAGCTTAGTAGCGGAATGTATAGAATTGTTGTAAGTTATAAGCGTTTCATTTAACATTTCCTCATGAACACAGTCCAGTTTTTGGGCTTTTCTGTTTTCGAGAATAATTCGGTAAATCTCCGTTAGAGATGAGTGAAGTCTCTCTACCGGGGAATTACTTGACGACTGTTGGAATGAGGTTACGTGAGTTATAATGCCGTATTGTGCACAGAAGTCGACAAATATCTTGCCGGAAAATTCTGTACCTTGGTCATAAACAATTTTTTTTGGAATACCAAAGAGACTAAAATAGTTTTTTAAAGAGCTTATTACGTTCACACAACTTCTATTTGGGATTGTATAAGCACAAGCAAATTTAGAGAATTTATCAATTATGGTTAAAATAGTGTGTCCGTTAATGGTGTAAATGTCGATGTGTACTATTTGCATGGGTAAGGCGGGAATTTCAGTCCTTTGATAGAATGGTTTTGGATGTCTTCTGTCGTATTTTAATATTGTTATTATATGGTTTGACATATATCGCAATTATTAATTATTTGCGTTATCTTTTGTTTCATATAAACTCGAATATCTGGTCATTAGCCATAATTGCATGTAATTTATTTCATTTTAGTCGCTCTTTTAGAATCTGAGCCACTCTCTCAGAATGGAATATTGGTTCCGAGATGGTCTGCCTCAATTAATTTTTGAATAAAATGCAGCTTTTAACTCTACTTTCCCTACCAACTTCAAAGATGTATTGTGAATTAAATTCGTTTAATGGTTTCTCGGACAAAAGTATTGTTGTAGTATTACTTGGTAGCTGTTGGTTAGAAATACAGTTAGTGTCAACCGTGATGCGACTTAATGCATCTGCTACTACGTTTTGTGAACGTAGTTGAAGTTGCCAAAGTACTAGTTATACCCGTTACTCGTAGAGTAAAAGGGTATATTGTATTCGTTCAAAAGTATGTGACAGGTAGAAGGAAGCGTTTCCGACCCTATAAAGTATATATATTCTTGTTCAGGATCACTAGCCGAGTCGATCTAGCCATGTCCGTCCGTCTGTCTGTCTGTCCGTCCGTATGAACGCTGAGATCTCGGAAACTATAAAAGCTAGAAGATTGGCATTTTGCATGTAGATTTTAGGAGCTCCTACGCAGCGCAAGTTTGTTTGGTGCCACGCCCCCTCTGACGCCCACAAGCCACAAGCTGTGGCCACAGTTTTGATGCTATTATGAAAATTTTAATTGATATGTATTTGATTTGTCAATACCTATCGATTGGCCGAATAAAAGTTTGCCACGCCCACTCTAACGCCCAAAAACCTATTAAACGCTTAAGCCTGGCTAGCGCCTACATTTCCGCCTTTCAAGGCCCTTGGTACCAATGTCTTGGGGTAGATGGCGCATTACAATAGCGCCATCTAACGGATGACTTTAGAACAGGTGGCCAAGTTGCTCAACAGAGTCAACGTTAATTCTCAATAAGGATTTCTATTAAAGGAAATTGCGATGGTTTTTTTTCATTTGTCAATACCGAACTGTATCCCAAGAACTACATATGCAAATCAAATCAAGTTAGCCAAATTGGAGGTCTGAGTCAAACAATGGCGTATGTGTGTATGTATGTAAGCATATTCATATGTATGTATTTACATTGTACACAGTAAACATACAAGAAGGCATATTTATATTAAGTTGTTTAGCTGCGTAAGGGGTATCTAATAGTCGAGGCACTCGACTATAGCGTTCTCTATTGTTTATTAATTTTTGGTCCAATAGATTGCCAATTTTTCTTTTGATTTCAGTACCTTCCGTAGGGCTAAACCGAAAAGGTCTACAAAATACGGGCTTTTCATCTGTAGTCTTTATTTCATGGTTTACTCTGTTAGTGAATGATAGTTTATCCCCTTCTTGAAAAATCAGATTTGTGAATTTCTTAAGGAGTTGGAGAAGTTGTTGTTTTTCCTCACTGTTTAAGTGATCAGTTCAGATTGACATAAAAACTGAGTTTGGGTCTTTTCTACTGCATTCGAGCTTGTCGTCAAGGACATTAACGAGGGAGAATTCGTCCTCGTTAAACCTTTTAACTTCCAATCTCGAATCCAGAAAAAATTTTTTTTGGTTTAGAAGAGAAGTTATTTATTTCGAGGAGGCTATAGTTGTTATGGGCATTGTAAATCCCGCCAAAAATAAAAAATTGTCCCCCAAATTTATATTTCCACAAGTAAAAGGCCGTCTTTAATATCGACAGGCACCTTAACGAGGGACTTTGATTCTTCCCTTACTTCTTGAATTGTAGAGAAATGGTTAGGTCTTAAGAGTAGGGGATAATTATGGTTCGGTGTGAACAGAGTGTGTCTCGGAATGTCAATAATTGCATTGATCTGATTAAGTATATTCATTCCTATTAATCCATCAAAAAAAATGAGAAATTTGAATAATTAGAATGGGAATTTTCTATCGTCGTTCTTACTTTTAAAAATTGGTATTATTATTATTATTATATATTCAAATGGTAGTTACATAATTTTCAAAAGCTTTTTATACCCTTGCAGAGGGTATTATAATTTTGGTCAAAAGTGTGCAACGCAGTGAAGGAGACATCTCCGACCATATAAAGTATATATATTCTTGATCAGGATCACCTACTGAGTTGATATAGCCATGTCCGTCTGTCCGTCTGTCTGTTTCTACGCGAACTAGTCTCTCAGTTTAAAAGCTATCGATTTGAAACTTTGCACACACCCTTCTTTCCTTTGCACGCAGTATATATGTCGGAACGGCCGGGATCGGCCGACTATATCCTATAGCTGCCATATAACTGATTGATCGGAAATGCCATAATTTTGGTGTTTGAAAAGTTAGGAAGTTGGGATTTTCTATGGGTTTTATATTTGACCAATCAATCCGACCAATCAAACGACTTTTTTCTTTGTTCTTTTCAAATTTCATAAGGATCGGCCGACTATATCCTATAGCTGCCATATAACTGATTGATCGGAAATGCCATAACTTTGGTGTTTGAAAAGTTAGGAAGTTGGGATTTTCTATGGCTTTTATATTTGGCCAATCAATCCGACCAATCAAATTTCATAAAGATCGTCCGACTATATCCTATAGCTGCCATATAACTGAACGAATGGAAACGTCATAACTTTGGTGTTTGTTAAGTTAGGAAGTTGGGATTTTCTATGGGTTTTATTTTTGGCCAATCAATGCGACCTACCAAACTTCATAGTGATCGGCCGACTATATCCTATAGCTGCCATATAACTGATTGATCGGAAATGCCATAACTTTGGTGTTGTTAAAGTTAGGAAGTTGGGATTTTTTATGAGTTGAGAATGCATCATATGAATAATTTTGGAGAATATAATTTACAGAGTATTCTGCAAGGGTATATCAACTTCGGCTCCGCCCGAAGTTAGCTTTCCTTTCTTGTTTTTTATTTTTTTGTTAAATATTCTTTCTTTTTTTTTTTTGTAAATGAATTGTGGCTGAATTTTTGCAGTGAGTTTAAAGATATGCATTATTCTGAAAAACACGCCATGGAATTTCAGTATTATTTTACTATACACATAGAGTTTATTTCGTAAATTATTATTCTTCATTAATCTTTTCTTTTTTTATTCTTTTCGCACAAGAAAAATATTTGTTAAAAGAAAATATTGGCCCAAGCTATAGCAAAAATTGAATACCACAGGAAAAAATTTTTCTGAAAAACACGCCATGGAATTTCAGAATTTTTCGCCTCTTCTTTTTCATTTTGTCACTATTTAACTACTTTTAATTTTTCTTCGTCCTTTCTTTCACTATTTCTTTTTTTTTTTGTATTTTAATTTTCTGAGTTTAATTGCACTTTTAAGCTTTTTTTCTTTTTTTTTTTTTTAAACAGAAAAACATTTTCGCTTTCATAATTACACCACTGGAAAAAATATATTACAAATTAAATACTCGTGTTAGTGTATTTGTGTTTGTGTACGTGTTTTTTAGCAATTTGTACTGAGCTTAACATCTTTTATCTTTTTTTTTTTTGCAAGTGTTTCTTACGTAAATAGAAAAACTATCTTTTCCATCTCGGTCCGGAGTCGGCTGCGCCAGTTATGGTAAAAACCAAAACGATGAACTCCTTCTTCGTGGAGTTGGTGGTGGCGTTTATAAGTTTAAGTATTTATTGTATCGGGAACGGTGGATGGAAATTATAGAAACTCGACTTCCTTCAGTTTTGTCAAAGACTGACTTCTATAATATTCAGCAATGGCCAAGAAACCGCTGCTGCCAAAAGTACATAGTTCTTATATATCTTACATACTAATACAAAGTGCATAAACATAAGTGTGTAGGTCGAGTGCCGCTGCTTCGAGTGGCGATCCGCTGAGTCGGTGTCTCGTTTCCTGGTTGAGAGGAGTTGAGGTTTCCTCTCAAGTGCTGCGTTGACAAAAATGGGTCCAAGAGCAACGGCTGGTCCTTTGGTCGGTCGTTGTTCTAGATGTCAATAAAATCTAAAGTTGCAACACTTTAGTTTATATGTGTCGAAACTAGGGTAGCTCGGGGAGGTTTCGTTGGGGGCTCAGCGTGCCGTGCCTGTACGGTAACTGGAGCGCTGTGCTTTTTCCACAGGTGTGGCATGCAGTATGGCCAGGATAGGAGTGTAGTCCAAGGAGAGCTCATGGACTGTTTTTACTTGTAGCCTGTCTATAGCGTATCCGTTGATTATAAAAAAATCAATCGCTGTCGGTGTTATCAGGGGGCTGTATGAGTAAAAAGTGGGTTCATCCGTGGCAAGTACTTGGCATTGCCCATTTGCAATGACATCTTGCAACTGCTTACCCCTTCTACAGGCTCTTGAGTTTTCCCACCATGCATGTTTGGCATTATAGTCAACGCCAGCAATAAATTCTGATTGGATCCATCTTTCTGCGGAGATAGATATATAGCTGCTAATGTTATATTTCCGTCTGCAGTCTGTAATTGGATGCTCGCTATCTGTCTGTCATTGCTAGAGGCGGCGGGCAAGGGATTATGACTTAGGGAATCCTTTATAATGACTGCAGAGCCACCTTTGCTGTTGCCACTGGGGTGATAAGCATGGTAGATAAGATAGCCTGGCAAGTAGATGAGCTGACGATCGCGCATGTGACTTTCTGTGGCTAGCATTATGTCTATGCTATGAGCGCTGAGGAATATTCGAAGCTCTTCAGATACTCTGACTATTCCACGAGCGTTCCACAATCCGATATTTAATGCTGGTTGAATCATTTCGGCAATCGCGCAATGAGAACGTGGACCAGCTTTTTGAAAGCCTTGTTGGACTCTGCATTTTCCTGCATCAGCTTAAATAGAGAGTCCAGTTTGCTATTGATGTCGCGGATGGCATTATCTGTGACGCTGTGAACTTAAGGCTGAGCTGAGAGCTTGCGTCATTCTGCAGGGTTGAGCCAGTCCTTGCTTTCATATCTTTGGGTCGAGCTATATCAGCATACGATATATTCGTTCTTAATGCCTCAGCTGGTATAAATCCACGCGATGCGCGTACTGGATCATTAGATATCGGAAGTCTAGGCCTCGGCTTTTGTTTTTTATTTTTTTCTACTCTGACTGGGCATCCTTTATCTGTCGAGACGTGGTTACCGCCACAGTTTACGCACAAGCATGTATCGCTTACACAGAGTATGGAACCAGTAACATGAGGACCACTACATTTACCACAAACAGGGTCCAGAACACAGTAGTTTTTAAAGTGCCCAAAAATTTGGCATCTTTGACATTGTAGTAATTCCTTTCTACGGAAAGCACGAAGTCCTTTGATCACTACTTTGTAGGCCTTGTCTTCTTTTAACTGATGGTGTCAAAATTGACAGTTAAGTGTTGTCAGTGTTTTTACAGCTGCCCGAAAAGCGTCTGAGTTTGCTGTATATATTCTGGAGACATCAAATTTGGAAGTACGAATGTTGTAGTTTTAGGAGCCAATGCACTATGGGGAATTTGCCCGATTTTTTGCAATAAATGTATTTTTTAAAAGTATGCCGATTTTCAATTTTTTTGTTTTAATGTATTAAGAAAACATCAAGCTGTTTGGTAACATACCGCAAATGTTAACTTAAAAGTCTAGTATTTAAATACCAACTGCTAAAGTCAGCTGTTCCAAGCGCACATGGTTTGTTTACATTTTGCTTAACTATGAAGCTCACTTTCAAATCATTATCTGTGCAACAAAATGACGTAAGACAGTCAAATTTGTAATGATTACCAATTCTCAAGGTATGTTCTGTGTAAAAATTCTTATATATTGCTTAATATGTGCGTCCAATTTTAACAATTTGTAAATGTAGCAGGTGATGTTTTCGTTTGGGTTTTGGAAAGAAAGTTAAACTTTCAATAGAGTTTTAAAAAAATGTTTAACTTTGTTCAGTGAGTGTCTATATTTATGTTGTAGAGCCATTAATTGCGAATTCAGAACATATTGTCTCATCGTGCGCTTCGTGCGACTTTTCGCGTAATTTCATTTTTTAGAAACCAATCTCTTGATTAAAAGCGCAGCCCTGCTGGAAGTTTTGCATAAGCAAAAGGGTCTTCGAGAAAAAGAAGATGGCGAATTCACTTTTGTTAGCAAGCAAGTTGATCCCACAGTCGAATCTCCAACTTTACAGATGTTTTTCAGAGAGCCATGGTTACTTCAGACCCCATTATTTCATCAATTAATTTGAAGAAGCGCGTCCGAAAACATAAGCTGCTTGCTCTTCCACCAGAAGTCATTCAATTGTTATTATGCGAATATGAACCTAGAGACGAGTCTCTAGATGTTAATAATTATGAAGAAGAAAACGACTATGATTTTTTGTACAACATTGAAATTGAAAATAAAGAGCATATAGAGCTAAATTTGTTATAAACAAGAAAGGAAAGCTAACTTCGGACGTAGCCGAAGTTGATATACCCTTGCAGAATATTCTGTAAATTATATTCTTCAAAATTATTCATATGATGTATTCTTAATATTCATAAAAAGTCCCAACTTCCTAACTTTAAAAACACCAAAGTTATGGCATTTCCAATCGTTCAGTTATATGGCAGGATATAGTCATATAGAAAATTCCAGCTTCCTAACTTAACAAACAACAAAGTTATGGCATTTCCGATCAATATATATACTTTATAGGGTCGGAGATGTCTCCTTCACTGCGTTGCACACTTTTGACCAAAATTATAATACCCTCTGCAAGGGTATAAAAATCGGGTAAATTCCCCATAGTGCAATGCTAAGATCAAGAGATTGTTCCAATAAGACCGGATCGCTTACGTTCGGCACACAAATAGCAGGAATCTTGTTAGATTTTGTGGATTGATCATCTCCACTTGTACCGCCATTGGTAGAGTTAGCATCCTCCAGATCCTGTTCCATTTGTTCTACTTCAGCAGCCAGAATCGCGAATCGATTGTTACCCAATGCCTTTGCAGAAGAGGAATTGGTCGGCTTGTTGAGCGGCATTGTGGACTGCAACTTAGTTTTGCGGATCGGGGGCGGAGTAAGAACAGGTAAAGAGGGCTGAGCCACGCCTTTACGTTTTCGACTGACATTTCGGTCAGGAGCTTGAAACGGGCATTTCGAATTATTCGTTTTGTTCGTTAATGAAGTTATTACATTTGTCAACGGAGTCATGGTCGAGCAAATGCTGTAAGTAGAAGAGCTGCCCAAGATTGTTTGAGCGTTTGAAATGGTGCAGGTACACTAGTAGTAGAGTTACTGCTAATTGTCACCATGGAGCTGGTGATCGTTAAATGATCGGGCATACCAGCAAGGTGGACAGATATGCCTGGATGGCGGGCGCGGATTTAGGATCTTATTTCTTCACGGTCTGCACCAGCTATATTTCTCATCTTCTCAAATTTATCGCTCCTATTGCTAGGCTGCGAGTGAGCAGATGACTCTTCCATTATATCAAAAAAAAAATTGTTTTCAGTTATTCGTTCTTGATGAAATGGCTACTCAAAGAAAAAAGTCGATTTTTTCACTAATTTTACAATTTTGTCAAATTTTTAAAAATATAAATTTAAAATTTTTATTTTTTGTTGCTTCCGGCGATACAGATATATTTAAAGAATATTCATGCCAAATTTCAAGTAAATCGACTGATTAGAACTTGAGATATTGTAGCGACCGCATCAAAAAAAGTAGTTTCAAGAAAAACGCGTTTAAAGTTTTACGTTAAGTTTCGGGCAGCGTAACTGATAGAATATTGAGTATAAATTGCATTCCCTTAATCAACTATCCCAGCTCCATACAATGACCTTCAAACGATTAGTGTAGTATACTGGAAATAAGGGTATTGTTATAGAAAGAAGGAGAGAAAGTTATTCATACTAAGGTAGCGCGGGCTTCCAGCCACTTATAGTTCCAGTCGTTCGCTCAACCGGTCTAGTTGCAACGTCACTAAAACGGCTATAACTTTGAAAATAATTTGAGTTTTGAAGAAATCCTTTTGATATTTTTTCGATTTTCTCAAATTTCTAGACTAGAAGACCCCCTTAAAGATATCTGCTTAAAACTTTCCCAAAGGTTGTGTTTCTATTGCAGGTAGTAAGTCGGAACGATCCGGATCGGACGACTATATCATATAGATCACATTGGAACAATTTTAAAAAGTATTTTGATTTTGTTCTTTGGGATTTAGTAATATAGCTCCCATAAGAAAATCGAAGAATTGAAAAAAAAAACAAGAAAGGAAAGCTAACTTCGGGCGGAGCCGAAGTTAATATACCCTTGCAGAATACTCTGTAAATTATATTCTCCAAAATTATTCATATGATGCATTCTTAATACTTATAAAAAATCCCAACTTCCTAACTTTAAAAACACCAAAGTTATGGCATTTCCAATCGTTCAGTTATATGGCATCTACAGGATATAGCCGGCCGATCCATATGAAATTTGGTAGGATTAATTGGCCAAAAATAAAACCCATAGGAAATCCCAGCTTCCTAACTTTACAATCACCAAAGTTATGGCATTTCCGATCAATCAGTTATATGGCAGCTATAGGATATAGTCGGCCGATCCCGGCCGTTCCGACATACATATATACTGCGTGCAAAGGAAAGAAGGGTGTGTGCAAAGTTTCAATTTGATATCTTTAAAACTGAGAGACTAGTTTGCGTAGAAACAGACAGACGGACAGACGGACAGACAGACGGACAGACAGACGGACAGACGGACATGGCTATATCAACTCAGGAGGTGATCCTGATCAAGAATATATATACTTTATAGGGTCGGAGATGTCTTCTTCACTGCGTTGCACACTTTTGACCAAAATTATAATACCCTCTGCAAGGGTATAAATATGGGAAAAAATTTATTTTGCTGTTTTTTATTTATTAAAAAATTTCCTTGAGATATAGTAATTATTTTCTATATCAGAACTAGTTTTGTTAAAATCGGAAAACAATATCATATAGCTGCCATAGAAACGATTGCAAAATGCAGCGCCAAATCGACATAGCTTCATTGTTTTTAGGAATAATGGTATAGAAATGTTGTAGTCGTTTTGTAATAACTGCAAAGGCTTTGTGAAATTTACTTCCTTTTTTCTTATTTATTAATTATTATTTAAATTTTTCTTGATTGATAATTCATTTTATTTTCTTATTTATGAAAGAAGTTCTTTGTATTTATTTTGAGTTTTACTTTTAATAAATATGTTTTTTTTGTGAATATAATTTAGATTTTTTCAAAGGCACTTATTGTGCAATTTATATAATCTTAAAAATAATTTTGCGCATTGAAAGACAATGATTATAGCAGTTTTTATATCTATTTGTTGTTATTCTACTGTATTGATGACATTTACCGTAGAATCGACAGTTTTTGTGTCGATAAGACCCATGTTGGGTATATTTTCCAATTTTTGTATTTTTATTTGTATTCCAATTATGTATGTATGACTTGTTGCTATTTATTATATCAGTTTCACTTATGCTGTTCTTAATGATTCATTCTGAAAATTTAGATTTTCGCGTATGTGAAAATTTATGATTTTTTTTATGGAGTTCTACTGAGTTTACAATGGAGCCTCTCGTCAGCATCAGCTGGGCGTCGCCCAATCTTGGCACGCTGATGATCCTTCGAAGGCGCAGGTGGCGGGCCTTTTAGGCTCATTCGCAGAATACCATTACAAGGGGTTCGGCTGGGCACATTTTCCGAATTTTAGGTATTTGCCTTGGAGATAATATTGTTTTAATTTAATCTGAGAGAGTTGCGGGTCTCTTCTGCTGTCCAAATTGTTTAGTTGTTGAGTCTTTTAAATAACTAGGCTTTAGATTTTTTCCTCGAAGTCCTTACAGTTCGGTTTCACATTCTCACTGATTCCCTTCGATTAATCTGTAGATTCACATTTAATCGTAACCAGCATGAATTCTTTATTTAATGTTCAAAAATTGACTAACCTAAAACCTAGTGGCTGCCCAACACGCTTACGCCGGCAGCGTCTGAGCAGCGGCCATGCACATAGGAATGACAGTGCTCATACATAAGGCTAGTCACAGCGAGAAAGATTGTATATGCATGCATCGGCTGTTTGTGCGATCCGGCCATAGGAATATGCTTGCTTGCAATTTCCATATGTTGGGCTCTGAGGCGGATTTTGGGTGATCGTATTTCTGTCGGCCACTTGAGTTTAATGGCCGGGACTCTATTGTTACCTATGTACACTGTAACTGTCCCCATTGGTACAGTGGGTACTCGCTCCAAAGATATATGCATTCCTTACTACGTTTTGGCTCTATTCCTTGTCTGACGAGGCGAGTATCCCGTGAATTCTGCCACGCTCGTCCTCACGGCCAACTACAACTCCGGCCACTTTTCATTCCATGTCCCCTGCACTAAGTTCCACCCGATCGCCAAGCCAACTTAATCGCAAGCTCCCGAAGTTCAGTCTGGGCTTCGTCAGCAAGGTGTATCGCTTATTAGGTAGAACTAGTTGTCCCTCATCACCCAGCCACCTTTATCGCCAGACTCCGCTCAAGGACCACTTAAGTTTGGTTTTGACTTATGTTATTGACAATTGGGTTTGGGTTTTACGTCACTTACATGTAAAGCTCATATACACCGACAAAGATATAACTCACTGCTCCATTGAATTAGAATATGAAATATATTTTGAAATAAAGGAGTATAAGTCTCAATCGAGAGCTAATACTAGTCGGTTTTTCCACATTTCTGTATGTCCAACCTTTTCCAAAACAACTTATTAGTTCTTCAATCGTTATTCCTGCCAATATACAGTCAATAAATAGTATATTGGAAATCAGGAGCCTCTTTTTTATTTATGATTAGGCTTAACAAAAAATTACAGAGAACACTCGTTAATTCTATAATCTGCCACGCATAGAGGTAAATTACAATCCCTCTCGAGTAAACAGAAGAGCGCTAACCAATAAACTAAGCAATTGTGGCATGTAATCTAAAATTATTAAAAGCATGTATTAGAAAATAAAACAACTGTTTGGTGGGAAAATGATGGGAGTCAAACAACAATGCATTATGAACCCACTACTATTTTCCTCATTGTTAGGAGTCTTAAAACTCCCCAAAGACATCTATGTCTAAGGGGAAACATACAGACCTTGAACCCTCGAAAAGCGAAGGTACCGTAAATCAACGGTACCTTAGACCCTCATACATCAAGGGCAATAAGGTTAAACGTTTTACAAACGGGCTCCGAAATTCGTAATTATTTAATTTAATAGTGTTTTTCATGAAATCAATTTTTTCTAATGATATTTTTTTAATTTGTCTTCTTTTTTTGTCATAATGTTTTGAAAAGTTTTTTATGAAAAATGTTTGTTTACATGAAATTAATTTTGGAAATCGTCTTTGACTTTCAAAGTGAACGGTCGTGTTTTTTTCCTGCGCTCCAAATTTGTATTGTGTTTTCGTTTAATCCCATCGGTGGGTTTTATTAAAGCAATTTTCATGTTCATTTAGATTTTTATATTTACATTTAAATTCCGTTTGCCTCGCGAGTGAACTTTGAATCTTTGTGCACATAATAATAATCAAAAACTGTTTTAATTTCGTAATTCTGTTCTGTGTTTTCTTTTCTTGTAACCACGTCGTTTCTCTTTAGTGCGTTGTTCGTCGTAAGACGTAGTGCTGTTTTTAGTGTTGCTTTTAAATGCACTTGAACTAAATTACGCTCCCGCTTTCTCGCTCTCTTTGTTTTGAAAGTTTTAAGCGTGCAGTCTCTGCGTTCTTGCGGTACTAACAACTGCTCGCTTATAAATTTCAATTCTTTTTCTTGGTACAGTGGTTTCAATAAGTCAAATGAGTATCAATAATTTAGTCTGCTTCTGCAAAAAAAGCAGCCTCGTAATCAGGGCTGACCAATCTAATATGACTTGCTGGTTGTGTGAAAACAGGGTGCACACGAAGTGTGCCGTTTTTACTGGCGGGACAAGTGATGACTTTTCAAAAGGGCCCAATTTGCAGTTCTGTTGTGATGCTTGTGTTGAGGTTGCGAACGAGATGAAATCGTTCATGCGCCAAGCTAAAGGCGGCCTGATGGGGTTGATTAGCTGTTTCGGAGTTGCTAGAGATAGTTTTCGCCGAGTTGATACTCTCCACTCTGCGCTGGATTCGCAATTTAATAGTCGTAAGCTATTAGAAGAGTCCCCTAAGCGCAGAAAAGCCGCTGGTGGTAAGCAGCAAAAGGGAAACACCCTGCAAACGAAATCAGAAGAACAACAGCGCATTCTGGCGGATCAGACGCTGACTGCAGCAAATCCTCAAATGTTGCTAAGATCAGCAGCTAAAAAAGATTCGGTATCCGAACAATCCGTAACAGAATGCATGCAACCAGGGACTTCTAAGAATTCCAATTTGTCCGTAGTGGTTTCACGATTAGTGGATCCACCTATCTCTTAAAATGTAGCTTCATTACCACAAGGGACTACTGAGTCCGGACAATCGGCTCAAGTTGGTTTTGCAGAAACTATTTCTGCTTCACCAAAATTCCTTTCAGTGGTTCCACTAAAGAAACAAATTTTCGTTTCTCGGCTTTCCCCTGATCAAACATCTTCTGATGTATTGTCTTATATACAAGACAAAACTAAAGACGATTGTAATAGGGTAAAGGTGGAAATGTTTAAGTTTTCTTATGCTAGAGTAATTTCATTTTTCAAGATAACTGTTCCTAACGAGCTCTTTGCAGCCATATGCTAGGGCGACTTTTGGCCGGATAATATGGTTGTAAAAGAGTTCGAGGCTAAGATAAAGAAGAAGGGTGGTAGTCAAACTTCCTAGTCGAGGCCAACTAACCTCTAACCTCCTTCTTTCCTATCAGAATTGTGTTTACAGAAAGACTTTCTGAGGGTAAATAATTTTATTTCTGGCTTTAATTGGTCTGATCTTTACTTATGCAATAATATGTCCGATGCACTTAATGCTTTTTACACTGCAATAAACTCATTTTTGAATTCCCAATAAATCACCGTGGTTTTGCAAAGAGTTGACACACTTCAGAAATGTAAAGTTCTCAATCTGTTTTAACTAGATATTTAAGTGCTCGGTCAAAATTTACCGTGCTTAATGCTCAGTGTTTTAATAGTTACTTATACCGTTCTAAAGTCCAGTTCTCTCATGACCCGAAACAGTTTTATAACTTTGTTAACACCAAGCGTAAATCTAATTCATATCCTTCCTCGCTGTCGTTCGATAACATGACGGCAACCACAGATCAGGCAATAGCCGATTTATTTGCCCAATTTTTTCAAACGACATACTCTACTTTAGAGAATTCATCACAGCCTTATTCTTACACCATACCCAAGTCAAACCTCATATTCTGTCCCACTTTAACAGAAAGTTCTCTTCTTATGGATCTTCTTCGTATTAAGCCTGTTTATTTGCCAGGGCCCGATGGTATTCCTGGGTGCGTGCTTAGGTATTGCGCTAAGGCTCTGTGCAGACCTCTTCACAAGTTGTTTACCTTATCTCTAGAAACTTCCCGATTCCCAAATATTTGGAAGGAATCTTTTGTCATTCCTCTTTTCAAAAAAGGTAACCAGTTAGAAGCCAGTAACTACAGAGTTATTTCTAAGTTATCAGCTATTTCTAAGCTTTTTGAAAAAATCATTACTCCTCATTTGCAGCACCTTTGTAGATCAATCATTTCTCCGTGTTAACACGGATTTATTAAACGTAGATCCACAATCACAAACCTTCTAGAGCTACATACAGACAGAGCTTTCATACAGACGTCATTTTCACTGACTTTAGTAAAGCATTTGACTCTGTAAATCAGTTACTTCTAGTTCAAAAACTTGACCTGTTAGGTTTTCCAGTTGATCTTCTTAGATGGATCTCAAGTTATCTGAATGGCAGGTCACAAAGGGTCCTTTTTAAAAATGCAATTTCTAAAATTCTCCGTGTTACCTTTGATGTCCCGCAAGGGAGCCATCTGGGTCCGTTAATTTTTAATTATTTATTAACGAGCTTCCATCAATTTAAGTCATTCTCGCGACATATGTACGCAGATGATGTTAAGCTATGCCTGCAGTATAAGGATATTACCTGCCATTTGGACTTACAATCCGATCTAGATCATTTTCAAAACTGGTGCCGAGATAATTTACTAAATTTAAATGGTTCCAAGTGCAAGCTGATCATTATTATTTACACCATCATTAGTATTTACACGTTAAGTGGCAGCACTTTGGATAGAATAACTCTTGTTAACGACGTTCTCTTGGACCCTAAACTAAAATTTTCTAATCACATTTCGTCCATGGTTAATAAAGTCAGAGGAGTGCTTGGATTTATTAAAATGTGGTCAAAAGAATTCGATGATCCTTATTTAACTAAAACTTTATTTATTTCGCTAGTTCGTCCGATTCTGGAGTATGAGTCTCCCATCTGGAGTCCACAATACGGAATACATATTGGTCGTATTGAATCTGTACAAAAAAAATGTCTTCTTTTTGGTTTACGGCGCCTAAACTGGGATGCAAATCTTAACTTACCTTCTTATTCTAGTAGACTTCTGTTGATTAATTTACCCAAGCCAACCGTAGAACGATGCTTGGTACTATCTTTATTTATAACCTTATACATGGTGATATTTACTGCCC
Organism: Drosophila prolongata; assembly: GCA_036346975.1. Taxonomy (NCBI): domain Eukaryota; kingdom Metazoa; phylum Arthropoda; class Insecta; order Diptera; family Drosophilidae; genus Drosophila; species Drosophila prolongata. Next base: position 4,384,730 of record JAYMZC010000320.1, read on the forward strand.
CGACTTGGTAAGTAGGCTAACTTTTCTGTGCCAAGTAGATTAACTAGAAATTATATTCCCCTAATTTTAAATCATTGTAGATCTAACTATGCCTTGCATGAGCCTTTTAGAGTATTTTGTTCTGACTGTAATATACTTTTCCTGTAATCTCAAACAGGGACTGAAACCGATTGGAATACCGGTTCCGATTCCGGTTTCGGTTCCTATAAAAATCTGTTAGCGGTTCCGGTTCCAATTTCGGTTCCTAAGAAAAATCGCAAAACGATTCCGGTTTCGGTTCCGGTTCCTAAAAAATATTACAAATCGGTTCCGGTTCCAGTATCGGTTCCATTTTTTTAATGTATAATCGTGTAGAAAAGTAATTGCTACAACATATGTATATATCAGGGACTGAAACCGATTGGAATACCGGTTCCGATTCCGGTTTCGGTTCCTATAAAAATCTGTTAGCGGTTCCGGTTCCAATTTCGGTTCCATCGAAAATTAAAATTTCGGTTTCGTTCCGATTCCTGTTCCGTAAAAAGAAAACGGTTCCGGTTCCGGTTTCGGTACCGGTACCGGTTCTCTTCAGTCCCGGATCTCAAATCTTGACTCTCTGCCGCTCCTAAAACGAGTAATACTAGCTTCATTAGCACAAAATTGATCTTAATATTACTTTTTTCCCCGGACTTTTACCTATTTTCTTATCTCTTGTCTATCTTCTCGCGAATCGTGCCGTACGATACACGGCTGCGCCCCTCGGTTGGTTGGGCTGGTAAGTAAGCCGTGGGACTCCGCGCGAAAAAAAAAAACTCGATATATTTATTCAATGTTACAGATTCTCCTATTGTTTGAATCTTAGTATAATTATTTTTAATTGTGTATTTAAAGAAGTTTTCGTTAATTAATTTTTGCTTGATCCCGTATTAAAAGGTGTCCATTGGTTCAGACTTGCGTTGATGATCTGATTCTGAAACTCGGGGACGTTTTTGGGGAATATTGGTACTCAGAATACTTTGGCTACCCTGTCCTTGATTGTTTTTAAAAGTTTTATGATTATTTCCTGAATTATTACAATTATAACTGTTGTTGTTACCCCCAATTTCTATTAGAGTCGAACTTATTCTGTCTCTGTTAGTTGTTATTATATCTAGTTTGATAGTTATTATTTCGAAATCTACCCTTTGGTTATTATCTGTATTTGTATTTGAGTACGATTTCGATGGTAAATATGACATATTCGAACGATTATTTGTTAATTTAACTTCAAAGATTCCTACAGCCTGTTTTAATTTAAGGGGACTCGAAATATCATATTTACTCAACGTAATAAATGTTTTGACTGGTTATTTTTCGCGAATCACTTCACTTTATGTCCTTGAAATTAGAACTGTGTTTAATGGATTATTGTGTAAGCTCATTTTTCAACAAATTCTACTTGTCTCTAATTCTTCAATAAATTTACCCTTGCAGAGGGTATGTTAATTTCAGACAAGAGCTTGCAACGTAGTGAAGAAGACATTTCCGACCCTTTAAAGTGTATATATTATTGATCAGCATCACCAGGAGAGTCGATCTAACCATGTCTGTCCTCCGTCCGTCCGTCCGTCTTTACGCAAAGTATTCCCTCAGTTGCAAAGTTTATCTGTTTGAAACTTTCCCAACAGTTGTCTTTCTATTGCAGGTTATGACATAAGTCAGAACGAGCCGGATCGGGCGACTATATCATATAGCTCCCAGAGGAACAATCGGAAAACAAATTTTTAAAAGTATAACTTTGTTGGCTTTAATTTTTGTTTGCTTGTTTTTTTGGGATTTGGTAATATTTAAATACTATGGAGTTACGATTTTAATTAAATTTAAATCGGACATCTTCATCATATAGCTCCCATAGGAAAATCAAAAAGTAAAATAAAATAAAAAAAAAAATTTTATTTTGCTGTTTTTTTATTTATCAAAATATTCTATTGAATATATTACCTTTTTAGTTTTGTCAAAATCGGACAACAATATCATATAGCTGCCATAGAAACGATGTCAAAATTCAGCGCAAAATCGACATAGCTTCATTGTTTTTACTAGGAATGAAACAATTTTTTTTTCTCAAATGTTTTTTTATTTTATTCAATGTAGTCCCCTTTTTGCTCGATACACTTATTCCAGCGATTTTCCAACTTCTTGATCCCATCCGAAAAGTCATTTTTCGGAAGGTCTGCAAAATACTCCTCCGCGGCGTCAATGACTTCCTCGCGTGAGCTGAATTTTTATTAATGAGTTATCTTTTCAGGTTCGGGATGCCGAAGCAATTGGAGCCCTAAGTCACTTATTTTAGCCGTGGTGGCTACGCTCTTGTGCGCCGGTGCATTGTCTTGCAAAAACAAAATTTTTTTCGCTTCATGTGAAGCCGTTTTGCAGCGATTTCGGCCTTCAATCGCTCCAACAATGCACAGTAATACTCGCTGTTGATAGTTTTTTCCTTTTTCGAGGTAGTCCACGAAGAGTATGCCATGACAATCCCAAAAAACTGACGCCATAACCTTTCCGACCCATCAAGCCTCCCTCGGCCGCTTCGGAGCACTCGTGCCAGCTTTGGTCCATTGCCGGGCACTCATTCTGTTCTCTGGTGTGTAATAGTGGATCCAGGTTTCATCAACAGTTACCAATCGACGCCAACAGTCCGCTGGGTTTCGCATCAGTAAGTCCAAACCACTCTTTCGAACTGCTCTCGCGTTCGAGTTTTTGGTCTGGAGTGAGCATGCGCGGCAGGATAACTTTTTCATATGCAGAATCTCGCTCAAAATATGGCGTGTGCGCTCAGTACTGATCTTTGTGGCATCTGCTAACTCGCGCACTTTCACTTTGCGATCAGCCAATAATTTCATGTATTTTTTTGATATTGTCCTCTGTAACCGCATCGGAATGCCTGCCGCTGTGGACTTCATCGGTAGTGGAGTTGCGGACACCACGAAACTCTCGAAACCAATATTTCACGGTGTAATCTGACGGAGCATTTGCCCCATAATATTTATCCAATTTTTCTTTTGTTTCCTTCGCCGTTTTGCCTCTCAAAAAATAATGTTTTATGAAAGAATGAAAATCGTTTTTGTCCATATTCAACATTATGCCAAACACGTCAATAACAATTAGCTGCCAAAACAAAACTAAGGGCAGTATCGCACTGATATTTGGTATGCTTGCCTAAATATGAACGCACCGTAAGGAACCATAACCTTCTTTGCAGTAGTAGCGCATTCTGGCGATCAAAGAGGTTACTTTTCACCTCACCTTGTAGTATAATAGGCATAGAAATCGAAATGTCGTTTTTTAATAACTGCAAGGGTATATAAACTTCTGATTGCCTTTCTTATTATATTATATTATATTTGGTCTACCCTAATTCCGATATCATTCGATGTGGAAGCGTTGCGCTGTCAAACTGTCCTGCGGTATATTTTTCATCAAGAGTGACAAGGTTCCTGATAACTGTCTGTATAATTTGATTTTGACCTTCTGATGTTGTAGGGTAATGTTAGACTAATTCGTCGACTTCCTTTATAAAGAGAACCAGGGGTCTCCATTGAATTTATTTATCTGCCTTACTTGCAGAAGAAAATGATTCATGGATACATCTGCTGCTGATGTTAATTACAGTTTTTTGATGGCCTAAATTAAATTTTTTATTTAGGCCAAATAATTTTATTAATCAGATTATTATCGCTGGTATGACACTAGAAATCCAAATTCGTAATTTAACTAATATTATTTGTTTTTTAGTTAAGTTCGTATTGCGGATATAAGTAATATTTTAATTTCGCGAAGTGATTTTTTAAATCCTTTCTAGGTATTCACTCGCGAGGAATTATGTTTTTCGCTTCGGGATATATAAAAAAGTATAAAAAAGTAAAAGACTTTACAAAATTCATTATTCTGTGGACTTTGATTAGTGAATTTGGATTGGTCAAAACTGTGACCTGATAAAATGGTTTTGGATTGGTCAAAGCCTTCATGCTAACGAATGGGTTCTCAGGCTGGACCCTTTGTTTAAAAGTTTGAATATTGTTTATGTCTGCAGTCGTCGATAAAGGCGTGTGAAATGTTTATAATTAGGGTGCCACCGATCAAAGGCGTGAGAAAGCTTTATGTCTAAGGGGCTCTATATTTTTGCCGGATTGATTGGCTCTGGACTTATGTTATTGACAATTGGAATAATGGGTTGTGAATTGGGTTTGATGTCCAGGGTATTTGCCTAGACGTCACTTGCATATAGTTCTCCCGAAAAACATTACAGAAATGTTTTAAGTATCATTAATATTAGCGTATTCTACAAAAATCTTAAAAATAAGTTTTCATCTTTCCATGGCGATTTTAGCTTTTTGAAAGTAAAGAAATAATTTATCAGTTTTTAAAATTAACTTAGAATATAATTAATTATTACTCCCATACATATGCAGCGCAAGTTATGAGTACAACTTTGACAAACAAAAGGTTTATTTTGATTACCATCTCTGTATCGTTTGTTCCTGTACTATGGGCATACCTATGGAGTCACAATTACATTTACAGCATTAGCTGGGCAGGACTAACACACTTTTGTATTATTTTTTGGTTGGAGCATTTTAGAATGCGAACGTTCGCTCGAATATATATATTTTTCTCTCCTGTTTCATTCCTTTTACCTCTTCTGGTTTAATCAGATATTTGCCTTACGTTTAGGAGGAAACTTCATATTCGATCGCATAACTAAGAATCAAAATCTATTAGTTTTCTCAGCTCGTTATTTGGCACACTTTGGCCTTAATTTTCTTGTTAGTGGGACATAGCGATCGATTCCGGCTTGAATTAACACTTCGTTAATATTTTTCGTTCTTTTTAGTTGGGAGAGCTAGCCAGAAAGAACCGACGATACTCGACGCTGAGTAACTGCAGTTGATCTGATTGTGGTCGTTTTTAGGGTCGAAGTCAAAGTTTTTAAACGTGCTAGTCGTTCTTGTAACTCGGGGAACGTGCATTGGTTACCCCATAACTTATTTTTTAGTGGGCCGCTTCAACTCAATAATGCAGTGATGCAGTTATTGTAGGTAATCGCCCGCAGTCATGGAGAAGAATGATTTGTTTCTGATTTACGAGAGCCGACGTTCTTCTTTTTGATTTTGCCGAGCTTTCCTCATTATTGTTATTTGATTTCAGAGCTTTCGGTCTTACACATTGTCTTTCGATTTTTATTTTATCATTTGAATTATTATTTAAACCTCTATTCAATGACTTTCATGAGCGTCTATTGATGAATTATATTTCGGTTTTGGCGGATCGAAATAGGAACATGTCTGATGTCGTTGAAATTATGAAATTATACTAATACTAATTACACTAGTTATAATAATAATCAAGATTAAAAAAATAGGTACTATATTTAAGTTTTGTTTTTTGTGTTTTTTTCTTTCACTTTTTAAGACTACATTTCATCTGCTGTGCTGCTACTTAAACTATGTGCAAAGATATTTCATATTCCAAAATTTGCGAATACCTAACGTGTTTAAACTTAAGTTATAACCCTTACCAGAATGTGAAAACTTTTGATTGAACTATATAAATCCTGCTTAAATATTTTAGTTCCCAAAGGATCAAAAATAAAGAAATGGATTTCGCAGGAAATAAACGGATTTATATTTATTTGGTATCACGCTGAGCCAACTGAAATACCATGGGAACTCTCTATACCTATGAACGTTTTTAAAGAACGCTTTATTTACCACGGACATAATGAGTTTTATATCAATTGTCATATTCAAGAAATCCCGGAAAATGGTGCTGATATTGCACACTTTAATGCTGTTCATAACACGAGCTTTATTGAAGGTAGTTGGCTTCAAACAAAGAGTTCATCTGACGGATATGGATATCATCATTGGATAGCCAGGTAATTCTAATATCTATAAAAGTTACTTTATTTGAAACTACGAATTGATTTCAGAAATCTGGGTCTGAATGTTACAAAAGAGAATTCCATGCACCGACACCACTAACATAAGTTCAGGTGCTACAAATTCCCTACAGATAAACTTATTCTGATGAGATCCCTATTACGCACTATCGAATTTTGTGCTATTGTGCACTATAGAAAAAAGTGTACTCACATGCCATTTAAGTTACTGTTTTTTCATTGATAGTTAATCGAAAAAATGTATCAAAAAACGAGTCAGGTGGTAACAAAACAATCTAGAAAAAAATAGGAGCAAGCCGAATATACCTAATCTTTCAATATCTATATACACAATACATTTTTTAACCATTTCTAAATAACTTCTAAGTATTTAGAAATACTACCGTCAGAAAGGATATATAAAAGAAATTCAGTTTTAAAGTCAAGATCAGTTACTTCAGCATCAATTGTATCTATGGAAGCTATTTTCATAGCAATGACTGTTTTTTTAAAATTCAAAATCCACAACTAAAACCGTATAAAATTACAATATTTGTAGTGACGACTATATGCGAAAATGTTTTCTGATAACTATATGACATCTTTTTCTGATTTTTATAAAATTTAAACTGGATGTCTATAATTGAAAAAAAAAATGTAACTCGGAAAAATTTCAATTATGTATATAATAACAAATTCGGGATTTAACACTTTGAAAAAAATATAAATTTTTATTGATCAAAATAGTGTAAACGCGAACTGGGATAGATAGGTCTGGTCCTTACAAGATTTAACTTAAAACTCAAACTTATAAACTACGCTGACGCTTATCAAACCTTCGATTCGGAGAAAGAATTCGATTGATATATTGATAGTGTCCAAAATATTGAGCGGCAAAATTGGAACAAGAGAAAAAACACCGTGTGTATGCTGCGGAATTTTATTTGCGACTGAAGCTTGATAAGTGAAGAAGAAACAAATTGATATACATATTTGGCTTTCACCTAATTCGTTAGAGCGAGAGGAATATAGGAGCCCCGCGATCCGTACTGCATATACTGGCGTGCATTGCCTTATAAAGAAAATATACAGGGTCTTTATTTTCTACACCCTTCCTCAATGCAAGCATTCTACCAAAAAATATTCAGTACATATTTAACATCTCTGTAAATTCTACATGTTTCGTCTTCAAAAGGTTATTATTATTATTATTATTTATTTATCTTCCTAGCGCTAAAGTTAACAATTTAACTTAAAAATAAAGCACTAGTCACAAAACAAAGTTTACAATCTTACAGAAAGTTTTACAGAATTACTTAAATATATTTGCAAGTTTTGATTATTAGCCGTAGTACAATTTTGAATTCTTCTCTATAGTTAGTTCTTGGATTTATAATTAGTTGTGTGTGGTTGTGGGTGTGGGTTAGTTATTTTTTAACATTAATAATAATTCTTTCCGAAACTGTCTAGCACTTCTTGTATTCTTTAAACTGTGTGGTAAATTATTCCAAAGCTTAACAGCCCATGCAAAGAAGTGATTTTCACTTGAGGAATAGTTGATTCTTGTGGGAATTATATTATTCGTTCTGGCTGATTGTGCAAAGTTGAGAAACGAAAACAAGTAATTTGGTTCCTTGGTCGTGACTATTTTGTGAAGGAGAATCAGTGTCCTAAATTCAACTAATGTGGAAAAGTCTAGTCCAAAGATTTGTTTAGCATATACCTTGAGCCTTTGCAATGGTGCGTTTATTTCTTTTTTAAAAATTATCAAACATTTGGATTTTCTGGATTTATTTGAAGACCGTTATTCATTGCCCAATTGCTAACTAGTTTAAGTTCACTATTACTGACATCAATACTTTCAGATATACAGCTATATGGACGACTCACATACATTTGCATATCGTCAGCATACATCTGGACCAGGGACTGAAACCGATTGGAATACCGGTTCCGATTCCGGTTTCGGTTCCCATAAAAATCTGTTAGCGGTTCCGGTTCCAATTTCGGTTCCTAAAAAAAATCGCAAAACGATTCCGGTTTCGGTTCCGGTTCCTAAAAAATATTACAAATCGGTTCCGGTTCCAGTATCGGTTCCATTTTTTTAATGTATAATCGTGTAGAAAAGTAATTGCGACAACATATGTATGTATATATCAGGGACAGAAACCAATTGGAATACCGGTTCCGATTCCGGTTTCGGTTCCTATAAAAATCTGTTAGCGGTTCCGGTTCCAATTTCGGTTCCATCGAAAATTATAATTTCGGTTTCGTTCCGATTCCGGTTCCGTAAAAAGGAAACGGTTCCGGTTCTGGTTTCGGTACCGGTACCGGTTCTCTTCAGTCCCTGATCTGGACTTCACAATTAGACAAGACATTTGGAAGATCGTTCACATATATCGAAAACAGTAATGGTCCAAGGACCGACCCTTGGGGGACACCACGCTTAGTAAATAAAAAGTCTGAGGTCTCAGACTCCGTTACAACACATTGAGATCGGCCGATTAGGTATGTTCTTACCAAGCTTGTAGCTTGGTTTGAAAAATTATATAGTTTTTCTAACTTAGTACACAGAATAAAATGATCGACAGTGTCGAAAGCCTTGCTATAGTCTAGCAGTGTTAGAAATGTAACTTGCCTGTCATCCGTTTTCATGCGAATATCCTCTGAAATTTTTAAAATTGCTGTCATACAACTACGCGTTTTCCGAAAGCCATGTTGTCGTGTATTCAACAGTGAATTATCGTGAAGATACAAATTAATTTGTGTGGAGACTAGGCGTTCAAATGCTTTGGATAGAAAGGAAAGTATGCTTATCGGTCTATATTCACCCTTTATTTTTGGTATAGGAAGTACTTTGGCTGTCTTCCAGCATGTTGGAAATGTAGAAGATGTTATTGCTGTATTAAAAATGTGTGTTATATATGGAAGTAGTTTGGGGACAAGGATTAGTACAAATTTTGGATGTATATTATCGAGACCCATAGAACTTGATTTTATATTTAACATGGACTGTAGGACATCACACTGACTCACACAAACAAAACTAAAGCTAGTATCACAGTTGTTGTTTGGCAATGTGTTCAGGTACGGGTTGTTAGTTTGATCAGGTACTAAAGGTTGAGATTTCACAAATATATTATTTAATTCATTAGCATTAATATGGCAAGCTGTCTCTTGTCGTTGTTTTCCTACTCCAATACTTTTTATGTTTTTCCAGAATTATTTACCAGATGACACATTATTGAATTTCTGTTGATAGAATTTCCTTTTAGCTAACCAGCATGACTTATTGACCTTTATTCTCAAGGAACTGTACTGCTTGTGTAAGTAATCTGTTTTATAGCGTTTCCACTTTCTATAGGCCCTATCACACGCATTAATTGTATTTTTGATTTCCATGCTAATCCATGGGTTCTCATTTGGCCTAATTTTTTTTGTTTTGACTGGTACATATTTGTTGTATAGAAGCTCGATATTGTTGTTAAAGAACTCTAACTGTAAATCAACATTGGGAATTGTATACAATGCTTGCCAGTTGTAAGAGTTACACTCTGAGTCCAGTAGCGTATAGTTTATATCTTTTAAGGCCCGATAGGTTATGGAGTATTCCTCAGCGAGAAAACTGGTACAGATACCTGGTCATATAAAAGGATTTTACTTGCGTCATCTACGAAAAATACATCTAGTAGGGTTTGTGAGGATTTTGTGAAATGGGTAGGGTGTGTGACATTTGCTGGCTGAAGTCCGAGAGATAATAGTTCTGCGCAGAGACTAGTATCAGTTAAAAGGTCACTGTTAAAATCACCGGTTAATACAACATTTTTGTATGTCAGATTGATGTCAGTCAGATTGGCAAGTAGATCTGAGTAGCAAGTAGTACGATGTGGTCTATAGGCACAGCCAATAAGAATGTTTTGAGAATTTGTTCCTCGTACTTCTACAAATAAGTATTCTATTGCACTCTCTAGCTCTTGCTGACGTATAACTTTACATTTAAATTGTTTACGGACAAAAATAGCAACACCGCCGGCATGATTTACTCTATCAGAACGAAACAGATTGTAATCAGCACAACGAAGATATGAACTACTGATATCGGACGTGAACCAAGTTTCGGAAACACAGATGACATCGACTTTTGAATTTTCGAATAGGTACCTGAACTCATCGATTTTATTAGTCAGACTTTGCGCATTTATGTGACATATTTTCAGACCAGTAGTTTGTTTACAAAGAATTCTGATCAATGCATGGCTGTTAAAGTTTTGATTAGGCTCGATTGCAGACATAAGTAAAAGAAGTATAAGTATTTTGAAGTGCTAAGACCTGGAACACACACACAGTACCACACATAATATAATAAAAGTACAAATTGCAATTGAAAGTAAATATAAATAGAACTAATAATACCTTAAAATGAACATATAGAACATTTAGATGAACTGCATTAACGAAATAAATTAGGTGTCGCTCCATCCTTCCTAGAGTCAGTTTCAGCAGGTGTCTCATGCCGATCAGAATTAATGTCGGTAAGGGCCTTCATGTTCTCAATGCATAGGACCTGATCACTGCCCGTCTTCTTTACGTGGACCATTGCTCGACGAGTGAAGACAGCCGATAGAACCTTCTGACGCTTCATGTGCATGGCTGCTTTAAAAATCTCATAGTTGGTTTTAGTCAGCTGTTCGTTCAGATAGATTGGAGTGGGCGAATCTATGCCAACATAACTTAGAGAAAGCTGGCTTTTCGTTTCACGCCGTAGTGCACCCACGGTACGCATTAGGTTAGCCTTGTCCTCAAGTCTATCGAACTTGATCATTATAATTGGGTCAACTATAGAACGACCGTTTCTAGGGGGTTTCATCCGGAATATATCTCGAATTCTTGGGGTGGGGGTAACCTTAAGGTTAAAGCAAAGAGTGTGAAACAATGCCCTCACATCTTCGCCTTGATTAAATGGTACCCCATGAAGGCGGAGATCACAAGCTACCCTTTCATTTTGCTGCAGCTCAGATGCAGACTTTAGGCGATTGACTTGGTCTCGCAAGGCCCGGATTTCCGCAACCTCACTCTCCAAACGCTCAACTCTCTTCATGATTTCCGACATATCTCTGTTAATAGCGTCCAGCGTAACAGTAATTTTGGTCGTAATGCGATTCTCCAGTTCAGCCATATGGTTTTTAAAGAAATCAGTTTGCTCAGCAAACTTCTGGCTTATTTTATCCCAAAGCCCATCTGTTGGAGAACTTAACTCAGTGGAAGTTTTTTCCCTGGTTCTCTTTGCTGGCGGTTGTGGCATGTTTAGGCAGTTAGAATTTAAAAAATGGTTTGGCGAAAAATAAGCTAGCTGCTACAACACGAACTCTTTTAACAGTCACACTTCTGCGGTGGTGTGATCGTACCGTGTGAATGGTGAAAACAGCTGACCTGGTCCACCTCTAGTTTTTGGCTTACTTTTGACACGCTTTCTGGCTCAAGAGAGTTTTCCGCCTTTTTTGCCGTTTTTTCACCGTGTTTGCGACGATTTGAGTGGTCTTCGGGGATATGAGTGGCTTTTGCGACGCGAAGAATTTAGTTTTATTTTACCAAAATCAGCAACGATACGGGAAAAACATCAGCATGTGCAGACGACTTAGGCTCCGGGTCGATTTGTTGAAGCTTATTGTTCTTAGTCAAAATATCTGCTATCATTTCAGTTGTACATTTATATTTTGACAAAACTTGACCTTTCTTAACAATCTCTCTAACAAAATGATAACGTATGTCAATATGCTTTGTTCCGAAATGGTACACAGGATTCTTGATTAACGCCTGTGCGCTCAGGTTATCTCCATAGACGACGATCGGTGTGTTGACGGCTCCGCAGCCGATTTCTAAAATCAGCCTACGCATTAATATCGCCTCCTTGAACGCCGCCGATAATGCCATGTACTCCGCTTGAGTAGTGCTTAGCGCCACGCTTCGCTGCTTCTCCGAACGCCAAGAAATTGGACCACCAGCCAACATAAAGATGTATCCAGTGTAGGACTTCCTGTCTAGCCAGTCGCCTGCCTAATCCGCATCCACATATCCACAGAACGGATGCTAATCACGGGCCACGATACATACAAAGCCGTACCAGAGTCCTCCACAGAAATATTTATATACTTGCGGGGACAGACAGGACGGGTGGCCGGTTGTCGGGCTCGTTTGACCAAACTAAGGTGTTTTGGGGCCCAGGTTCGACGGCTAGGTCACCCGTGAGCCGCCGGCCTGGCTCCGTGGGAATCCCGAGGTGGATAGCGGTCCCGTCAGCCGGGAGCCGTATACAGATCGGTAGGATGTGGGAGTGGCCTCCATGGCCGCAGCGTTCACGACCCCGAAAACCCGGGTGCCGCTCGCGCCCTGGTCACTGGGCCAGGTGAGGATCTCGAGGCAATGGTCTTCACGGCCGCGGCGCTTGCGACCCCGAAAACCCGGGTGCCGCTCCCGCCTTGGCTGCCGAGCCACGTGAGGCCCTCGAGGAGATGGGAGGAGTGGTCTTCACGGCCGCGGCGTCTGCGACCCCGAAATCCCGGGTGCCGCTCCTGCCTGGGCTGCCGAGCCACGGGGGAGGGGAGGTGATCTCCACAGCCGCAGCGTTTGCGACCCCGAAAACCCGGGTGCCGCTCGCGCCTTGGTTGCCGAGCCACGTGAGGGACTTGGAGAGGGAGAGGGAGGAAACCTCGCCAGAAAAGTGCCGAAATAAATGTTTAGTTGGCGTTCTCGCCTTCGGCGGGCACGAGAGCTTCGTGTCGGCGTCTGGCTTCGGCCCGTTGTCTGCACGTCGAAGCTGTTGCTAAGGGCGCCCTTTGGGTGTTGATCGCCGATGCTGTTCGGCTCGGTTGATACTCGTCCGTTCTGCCCGTCGCTCTGCCGGGTGTGGGTGTCTGCCGATGCTGGCGCTGCCGCTGTGTGGCTCTGCCGGCATTGGCTCTGCCGCTGTGTGGCTCTGCCGCTGTGTGGCTCTGCCGCTGTGTGGCTCTGCCGAGGTTAACTCTGCCGGTGTGTGGCTCTGCCGCTGTGTGGCTCTGCCGGTATTGACACTGCCGGTATTGGCTCAGCCGCTATGTGGCTCTGCCGAGGTTGGCTCTGGCGGTGTTGGCGCTGGCGGGGCGCTAGCCTGCCTGGCCGTGTACATGTCGATCTGGTGGTGTAGCCCTTATGCTACTATTTACACTGCCCTTCATGGGACTTTCTACTTCGGCTCTTATAATCTATTTTGACCCTACATTAACTTATCATCTACAAACTTATTATCCTAGCTTTAATCCTACTCTTAACCTATAAAATATATACATTTGTGAGGGCTGGTAATTCAGCTCCTCGCACTCCATCCCTACCTCGGAGGTGGATGCGGACGTAGGTTCCTTGTCGGGTTACCTGTATACGGTAACGGCCCCCTCCGATTTCGGCCAAAAAAAACGCTGATTGCGTCAGTTTGCGCCGCGGATACGCTTCTGTATTTGGTCATGAAGCTCGACCGGAATTCACCTGTCCGGGACACACCACTCCTCAGGTGCCCGCATGAGGGGCTCTGGTTCTTCGGGCTCTGAACCCGTCCCTGAGTCTTCGTCGGTGGGCGCCTCCTCGATAGGCCACGGTGCATCACGGCGGCGATTGGCATATGCCAAAATTCCCGGAGGCTCGCGTTCGTGGTTGGCTGCTGGGCGTTGCTCAGCCCGGCGAAACCTCCACCGCCAAGCGTCCGTGGCGGGTAGCGGGGCTACGCGCTGGATGGGCCGGTTAATAATCGTGCGCCCTAACACGATATCAAAACTCCCTAGCGGCGACGGAGCTCGGGCTGGCGGAGAGCGGGTGGCTGCGACCGCGATAGCAGCCTTGGCAGCGGCGCGTCTCCTGGCGGCTGCCGATGTTGTTGGGCCGCCAGGGGAGGCCAGGACCTGTTGTATCCGTCTTTCGGTCATCGCAGAGGGCCGTTGTGGTGGGTAGCGGGGCGTCTCTCTGGCGTGACGCGTGTGTAGAGCGGCTGGTGCCAATGCTAGCACCGGTGTGCAGTCGGCGGCCGGCCTCCCACGGGAGGGGCCTCCCACGGGAGCTGGTCGATGAGCTCCTCCAGGCTGGGCGAGGCTGCCGGCACCGGGCTGAAGCGCTCCTCCGTGGAGTCGCTCAAACCGCCTCCCTGCTGGCTGCTCGTAGGGCCGACCTTTCCGATCTCATCGTCCGAGATCACTATGTATGCCGCGCCGAGCGGAGCAGTCGGGGCCCGCGTAAGCGCCACCAGAGCTTGCAAGTCGATGTCCGGGTGTGGGGGTGTCGCCGTGAGGTGGGGATGCCCGAGTGGCAGACCCCTGTGCTCCTCTTAGTCCACAATGGCAGACACCATCTCCTGCAAGGATAACCATTCGCACCAGGAGGGGCTGATGGGTGGAGAAGGCTCGCGGAGCTGGTGTTGGCCAAGGGCAGTGGCGATGCTAAGTTGTTGGTGGCGAGCGTACGCGGGTTCCGCCGGGGCGGGGCGCGTATCGCAACCAACGGTGGTGGTGATTCGTTTTTCTTCGGTTTTCCCATTTTTTCCTGTTCTTGGTAAGATGTGAACTCGTCGAAGTTTAAGAGGTGTAACGACCCTGTTTTGGGAGGCGGTATAGCTCGCCGTGGTCAGGGTTCGTGACAGATTTTTATATTTATTCCTCTATAGATCGGTTTACCTCCCTTTCCCCAATAATGACACAGATGGGTAAAACTAGAGACGTGTATTTCGAAGTAATCGTATAATCGTGTAGTTGTGTGTAGATGCGTCGGGACTGCTTGCTCTGTCGATTCGGCGCTTCGGAAGGGCCGAGTGATGAACTGCTTGCTGTCGTGATCCGGTGTGCGAGCTTCGGCGCTGCGAAAGGGGCCGAGTGATGAACTGCTTGCTGCGAGTGTCGGCGCTGCGGATGGGCCGAGTGATGAACTGCTTGCTGTGAGTGTCGGCGCTGCGGAAGGTCGAAGTGTTCTGGTTCGTTGGGAGAGATCTACTTGGTTTCTAGTGGGATTCGGGAATGTAGGGCATCGTTAGTTTCGGTCTGCCGGGCATCGCTAGGTTCGAACTGCCGTTTCTACATCCGTTTCGTTTCCGGGTCGGGAGCCGGAAACGTGACTTCTGGGGGAACTCACTGAGGTGGGCCTGTATTATGAAAACCGGGCCGCCTCAGTGATCACGACTGGGTCTGGGCTGATTTCTAGGAAACCACACCGGGACGTCAGTGATCCTGTCCAGGTCGTAGAACCGATTTATAAGCCGCGTTCTTACGGATCCACTACTACTACCAAGACTATCTACTAGAACACTTACCTTGTTGCTGATGTTTCCTCGAAGATCGTCGGAACGCAAGTGACTCATCTGGGGTCTTCCCTCTGCTTATATAGGCCCCGTTGAGTGTGCCCAGAGTGGTCGATGACGAGAATCCCGATCTCGATAACTCGTTATCGGGTCACGAAATAAAGCGATAGTAGTCGACTATCGATATATTAGTGTGACCAGTTTATTGTTTTTGGGCGCGCGTTTTGCAAGTGCGCGATTATTTGTGACACTGGGTCGTCACAGAGGCTTGTGTGTCCTGCCCTTTGAAACGCACTTTGTCGATGGCGGGATCGGGTCAATCGATGACGATGGATATCGATTAATCGGGATCGATCGATGACGATGGATATCGATTAATCGGGCTCGATCAATGGATATCGATTAATCGCGTTCGATCGATTTTACGTAATCTGGCAAGTCTGGGACGGCCGATAAGTCTTTGAAAACTTGATGGCGTCGTTACTGCTAGGCTGTGGCGTCGTAGACAACATGGTCGTCCTTGAGGCTGGTAATATGTGCCTGACCTGTCTGCTCCAGATCATTGCCACTGTCTTGGTGGTATGGTTTCAAATTGTTGATACTTGCTGTACGGCGTCGGCGAGTCGTGGGCTCCTGCAGCCGCACTATGTTTGGGAACAAAAACTTTATGACCTTGTAAGGCCCGTCGAACTTTGCAGATAGCTTAGCGGCAAATCCCTCTGTGGCGTTGGATAGCACATGCCGGCGCACGAGAACGAGAGCGCCCAAAGCTGGCCTCCATTCTCCTCGTCGCAAATTATAGTGCCGACCCTGCTCGGCGGTGGCACGCTCAGCATTACCACGGGCAACTTTGAAGTTGCCCGTCCTGACGTCACCTCGTCGTAGAGTGTGTTGGGTAGGCGTGGTTCCCGGCCTTGGACAAGAAAGGCGGGGCTGAAACCAGTGGTATCCGATACTCTGCTGTTGACCGCGAGAGATATCTCCGGGAGTAGCTGATCCCAGATATTCTGCGGCTCGTCGCCAAGTTATTGCTCTATCATGGTCTTTACGATGAGGTTAGCCCTCTCTGTAGGGTTCTGTCGCGGCGTCTATGAGGCGGTATGCTGTAATTCCATTCCCAGGGACTTACAGAGTATTCGGGATTCCGAATCGGCTGAGGATCCGTTCTCGGAATGCTCGCTCCAAGTAAGGCACTGTGGCCCGTCGTAAGGGGATTAGTTCGACCCACTTGCTGCTGGAGTCCAGGAATACAAGAAGAACCGTATTTCCTTGTTTTGATCGCTGGAGTGGGCCCACGAAGTCGGCACAGAGGATCTGGAAAGGTTCGTCGACCTACCGCGTGAACATTTGTCCAGCTGCCTTCTCCTGGCTAACCTTGAAGCGTTGGCTTCTCGGAACAGTCCGGGCCAGTAATATTTTTGGGGCACCCGCGTACATGTTTTCCGTACGCCCAGGTGCCCGGCGGTTGGATGATCGTGGCACTCCTGCAATACCCTCCTGCAGGAACTAGTGCCCACACACAGCTTCCAGGGGGTGTAATCCTCCTCTTCCGGACGCAAGCCTATACGTCGCTATAGCTCTCCGTTCTCCTCGCGGTAGTCGGGATAATTTGCGGGTTCCTGCTGAATCCGGAGAAGCATCTTATTGAGCCATTTGCAGGTGTTGTCCTGCGCTTGCTGGATGGTTGCGAGCGGTTGTGTCCCACGTCGATATCTGATATCGTACTGGAACTGCTGTAGTTCCAACGCCCACTGAGCTATCCGTCCCGTGGTGTTGTCGATGGAGTTTAACCACTTTAGTGAGTGGTGGTTGGTGAGTACCTCGAATCTGTATCCCTCGAGGTAGCATCGCATCTTGCGGATTGCCCACACTATCGCGAGGTACTCTTTCTCCATTAGGGAGTTATTTTGCTCGGCGACTGGCATAAGCGATGACCCGTTCTTGCTGCTCTATGGTTTGGGTCAGCACGGCTCCAATACCATAGTGGCTGGCGTCGGTTTGGAGAACGAACTTCTCCGCGAAATGGGGACTTTTAGATGGCTCGAACCTACCGCCGCGGAGCAGCTCGTCGTGATTGTCGATGACGGCCCTCATCGCAGGATTCCTCGAGTGGTACCTCTACTTGATCGGTTTGTCATTCCGCATAATGATACTGATGTCGTGTACCATTGTGTCCTGAGTTGAGGAGGCGGTTGGAGCGTGAGTCCAAGTTCACCACACTGGAGCGTGGCTGCTCCGTAACACAGGAAATCCATCCCAAGTAGGAGCTCGTCCAGCACATCCGCCATAATGAGGATGGAGATGCTGACCCGTGCTTCTCCTAGCTGAATGGTGACCCTGAGGGTTTGGGTTACCTCACGGCCGGTCCCAACGGCTAGCTTGACGTGGGAGCGTACGGAGATTACTTCCATCGTCGAGTTTTCTGGCAAGGCGCTCATTCATGAAGCTGTGTGAGGCCCCTGTATCCAAGGTGGCGTTAAGGGATCGTCCCTCGACCGAAACCCTTGCGCGGATACGGTTGTGATCCTGATGGATCGTGGTTCTCAGTGCCTCTGGGTGTTCGAAGGGGTCCTCGGGTAGCTCCCGGATACTCGAGGCCCTTGCCCGTTTCCCGGCGACTGGTTCCTGCAGCAGTCGACGGTTCGAATGTCCAATCCCAGCAGAACATGATTCTGGGATTTCGACACCCTGTCGCGCTGTGTCCTTCCTGACCGCAGTTTCGGCAGGCCTTGCTTGCGTTGATACGTCCTGGGGACTGGGGTCCCTGAAGATGCGTGGATGGCGGCTACCTACGTGTGATGTCGGTTCTTGCATTTGCCGGCCGTAGTTTCTGTGTCGAATGGACTGCTGAATATCCAATGTTTGTCCAGTTCCTTGGAGTCGAAGTGTTGTGTGGGTGTTCAGCGTCGGGTCGGCCGGTTGTGTAACCTCGGAGTGCTCGGCCTCCGCATCTGCATGCGACTTCAAAGTTAACGGCGAGCTGCGTTAACTCGGCCAGCTTATTGAATTCCTGTCGCCGAGTGAACATCGCTCCAGTTCTTGTTCTTCTGAGATCCCTGCGCGTCTCATTTGTAGTTTGAGGTCGACGAGGTATTCCTTGAAAGGCTCGTTTGCCCTCTGGTATCGAGTGCGTATCTCGTCTTCCAGACGTTGGTAGTAGCGCGGCGGCAAAAAGAACTCAAGGAACTCTCGTCGTACCTCGGTCCATGTTTTTCCTTGTAGACCGCTACGTATCCACCCGTTCCTCCAGATGCTCGATGAAGCTGAGCGGATCTGTGGTGCCGTTAAAAGTGAGTCCCCACTTAGTTACATTGTCCATCAAGAGGGAACAAGTGTTTGAATCGAGTGTTGCGGTGGCTGTACGTGTCGTATTTTCCGACTTCCGAGTTGAAGGTGAGACGCTGCGTGGAATCGGAAGTGTGTGGGTACCACTGGGTTTCTCCACATCGTGTGATAGTGGCTAGAACTGCGTCAGTGTGCTCTGAGTGTCGTGCGAAAGCGTACAGCCGAGCTCGTTGCTCCTCGACTGTACCGCTGTGTTCCAGTCCTAGCTCCAGAAGAATGGCTTCGAGCTCATGCTTCCTTCGGTACGAGATCCATGTGACTCCCATGGTCAAACAGAGCAGGGTAGGATTTGATATCCTAGCTGGGTGGTGCTGGTTGACTCTAAGTGTAGTCCTTCGTTGCTGGCGACTGTGTGTAGTCCTTCGTTGCTGGCGACTGTGTCTAGTCCTTCGTTGATTGTTGACTGTATGGTCCTTTGAGGATCCTTGGAGATGGTTGTCCTTTTGGTAAATCGCTTAGGGATTGACTGACTCCGGGTTGGTTAACTCAGGTTGACTGGTTCTAGTTGACTGACTCAGGTTGACAGGTTCTAGTTGACTGACTCTGGTTGACTGATTCTGGTTGACTGATACGCCGGCTTTATATACTGGCACGGCTGACCTTGGGTGTCCTCCTCGGAGAGAACTTCGGGCGTACGAGCGAGATCGGATTCTATGCTTCCTACTTCGAGTGACGTCGGCTGCGACGTCGTCGCTAACTTCTTCGTTTGTTTTCGGGGCGCGTTCGTCTGTCTTCGTCCGTTTGTAAGCTTCGTGCCTATGTTTCGCGTCGTGTGCGCCGACGTAGTGTTTGTGCCTATGTTTCGCGTCGTGTGCGCCGACGTTTGTTCGTGCCTATGTTTCGCGTCGTGTGTGCCGACGTTTGTTCGTGCCCATGTTTCGCGTCGTGTGCGCCGACGTTTGTTCGTGCCTATATTTCGCGTCGTGTGCGTGACGTAGTGTTCGGGGATCTGGTGCCCCGAACTATGACTTTTTTGTTTGTCGTTGCGTTTGTGTGTACGTGTGTATGTATGTATGTATGTCCGTGTGTACGTATGTACGTCTGCTTCCCGAAAAATATGGTCATGGCACCCGCGTGCTCCCTGACACAAAATTCCCCTTACCTCACTAAACTTCCTCCTATGCTGTCCAAACTATGCGGCTTTAATCCACGGTGGATGTCGATGTCCTTGACGTACTGCATGTCCTGTCTAGTCACTGTTCGGGTGACATCCTGTAACGATGCTAATCACGGGCCAGGATACATACAAAGCCGTACCAGGGTCCTCCACAGAAATATATATATATTTGCGGGGACAGACAGGACGGGTGGCCAAATGGCCGGAGTTGTTGGGCATGGGGAGATTAGGAGGTGGAAGAAGGGTGCAGTTGAGCTGGTCCCGTGAGTCCGGGTGCCGACCGTTACGAAGCCCTACCGGGATGTTGCCGGAACGGGCCCGATCCCGTGCGAATTGTGTCGGGCTCGTTTGACCAAACGAAGGTTTTTTGGGGCCCAGGTTCGACGGCTACGTCACCCGTGAGCCACCGGCCTGGGTCCGTGGGAATCCCGAGGTGGATAGCGGTCCCGTCAGCCGGGAGCCGTATACAGATCGGAAGGATATGGGAGTG
The DNA here is from genome assembly GCA_036346975.1 of Drosophila prolongata. Classification (NCBI taxonomy): domain Eukaryota; kingdom Metazoa; phylum Arthropoda; class Insecta; order Diptera; family Drosophilidae; genus Drosophila; species Drosophila prolongata. The sequence continues at coordinate 4,404,888 of JAYMZC010000320.1, forward strand.
GCCTCCATGGCCGCAGCGTTCACGACCCCGAAAACCCGAATGCCGCTCACGCCTTGATCACTGAGCCATGTCAGGATATCGAGGTCTTCACGGCCGCGGCGTTTGCGTCCCCGAAAACCCGCCTTGGCTGCCGAGCCACGTGAGGCCCTCGCGGAGATGGGAGGAGTGGTCTTCACGGCTGCGGCGTCTGCGAGCCACGTGAGGGACTTGGGGAGGGAGAGGGAGGAAACCTTGCCAGAAAAGCGGCGAAATAAAATGTTTCGTTTAGTATTTTATTTCCCCTTTAACATAAATGGTTCCGATCTCTATCTCCTATCTGTCTCACCGCCACGAGAGTTGCTTCCCGTAGGGTTCGGCCCGAGGCCAGTCTCACCAGCTCCTCCTGTTTCTCCATCGTCATGGAGTCCCGCCTATCCACGAGGGCGGGGCCCCATGGGTCTCTTGGTCCTGTGTGGCCGGTAGTGGTGCCGCCCGGTTGGGCTCCGCTAAGTCCCGGACACGTGGTGCCCGCGTTATCACCTTCCACTCCGAGATGCACGTCCGATCGCCACTGATGTCAAAAACCAACTCCCTGATCGGCGAGCAGAGGGGCGTTCGTGAGCCGTCCTCGGCTGCCGATCCCTTTGCTGTTCGTTGGCGTTCTCGGCTTCGGCGGGCACGAGAGCTTCGTGTCGGCGTCTGGCTTCGGCCCGTTGTCTGCACGTCGATGCTGTTGCTAAGGGCGCCCTTTGGGTGTTGATCGCCGATGCTGTTCGGCTCGGTTGATACTCGTCTGTTCTGCCCGTCGCTCTGCCGGGTGTGGGTGTCTGCCGATGCTGGCGCTGCCGCAGTGTGGCTCTGTCCCTGTGTGGCTCTGCCGCTGTGTGGCTCTGCCGCTGTGTGGCTCTGCCGAGGTTTACTCTGCCGGTGTGTGGCTCTGGCGGTATTGGCTCTGCCGCTGTGTGGCTTTGCCGCTATATGGCTCTGCCGAGGTTGGCTCTGGCGATGTTGGCGCTGGCGGCGCGCTTGCCTGCCTGGCCGTGTACATGTCGATCTGGTGGTGCAGCCCTTATGCTACTATTTACACTGCCCTTCATGGGACTTTCTACTTCGGCTCTTATAATCTATTTTGACGCTACACTAACTCAGCGTTGCTCAGCCCGGCGAAACCTCCACCGCCAAGCGTCCGTGCTGGGTAGCGGGGCTACGCGCTGGATGGGCCGGTTTATAATCGTGCACCCTAACACGATATCAAATCTCCCTCACGGAGACGGAGCTTGGGCTGGCGGCGCGCGGGTGGCTGCGGCCGCGATAGCAGCCCTGGCAGCGGCGCGTCTCCTGGCGGCTGCCGATGTTGTTGGGCCGCCAGGGGAGGCCAGGACCTGTTGTATCCGTCTTTCGTTCATCGCAGAGGGGCGTGGTGGTGGGTAGCGGGGCGTCTCTCTGGCGTGACGCGTGTGTAGAGCGGCTGGTGCCAATGCTAGCAATGCTAGTTTATTCAACTACTCTGCGTTCTACGAGTGATCATAGCTGTGTCTTTGGCCCTCATACGTATGATCCCTCCGAGTTAAACCAATTTAAGTAAAATAAAACTACAAACATTTTGATCACGTCGGGGTCACCAAAATGTTTGTAGTTTTATTTTTATTATTTATAGGAATGGTTGCCCCTAGAACATACTCTAGTGACGATAGGTTGCTAAGCCAACACTTAAATTGGTTTATCACGTCGGGGTCATCAAAATGTTTGTAGTTTTATTTTTATTATTTATAGGAATGGTTGCCCCTATAACATACTCTAGTGACGATAGGTTGCTAAACCAATAGTTAAATTGGTTTGACTCGGAGGGATCATGCGTATGAGGGCCAAAGACACAGCGATGCTCACTCGTAGAACGCAGAGTAGTTGAATACACAAGTTTTGCTTGTACTGATTTTATTAGGGCAAAAGGTCGGGCTTATATACACGTTTTCAGAGTCAAGGGGGGCACCATAGCAAAGAATTGGTATGGGGTTGTTAGTTAAAAATACATTGCATTGCTTATGTTCTATGATATACAAAGGTACAGAGTCATCATAACTGTCTCCCACACAAGGAGTTTATACGCTAGGGTTAGTAAAAATAGAAAAGGTAGCTCAGGCAGAGCTGGCGCTGTCCGTGGGCATCAAGTGGTTAAGCGACTCAAGTGGTACGATAACAGTTATAATATGTCCAAGGAATTCTGTTTTCTTTTTCATAAACTCGCATTTGTCGAGTTGAAGCTTGAGATTAGCTTCTCGTAATTTTTCAAATACCGTTCGTAAAGATAATACATGTTCCTCCAATGAAGTGGAGTACACGATAATATCCTCCATGTACACCAAACTTGTAGATCAAACCTTCTAAGAGATTGTTCATGCACCTTTGAAAGGTAGCAGGGGCATTTTTCAATCCAAAGGGCATTCATTATGAATAGACCATTTTTGGTGAAAAAAGCTGTCTTTGGAAAAGAGTTTTCATCCATTTGTATTTGGTGAAAACATTTTGCGAGGTCAATAGTGCTAAAATATTGACATCTACCAAGTTTGTCCAATTTTTCATCCATGACCGGGATAGGGTATTTGACATCTACTGTAATTTCGTTTAAATTACGATAGTCGATTACGATACGGAACTTTTTTGTCCCTGATGCATCACCTTTCTTAGGCACTATCCAAATGGGTGAGCAATAAGGGGAATTTGACTTTCGAATTATTCCCTGTTTTATCATATCTCTCATTTGCGAATCGACTTCTTGGTCGTAAGCTTGAGGATATTTGTATGGTTTTTTGTAAACCGGTTGCTCATTTTTTGTATGAATGACATGCCTGATAGTACTAGTGAAAGTCAAATTGTCACTTTCTTTGTACTGTATGTCGCTGCAATCGCATCAATCAATTTATGCTTCTCCTCGTTTATATTCGAAGTCGTTATAATTATATCTCATTCCGAATTGATAACTGTTTAAATTAACTGTTTTTGATTTATAATTAATAATTGCGTTATTAATTATCGAGATATTCTCTTCCTATGAGCATATCATATTTATCGGAAAAATTATGGACCCAAAATGTTTGTTTGGTCGGACAAAGCTTACTTGCATGGTAGGACACAGATTTATTTAACTGAACATTACCATTTATGGTATGAACTTTAAGAGGTGTATTTTTGGTTGGAAAATGAAAGTAATTTTCTTTAATTAAATTAAGAGAAGAGCCTGTGTCTACAACACATCGGAACTCTTGGTTATTCATGATGATTCGTATGTAAGGGTTTCTATTTCCTGTTCGGTGTCCGAGGCTTGTTGATGAAAATTTTCTGTATCCATTTTCATATGGCCAATCGTACTTTCGGGATTTCTTTTTATTGGTCGATTGGGATCATTAGCCCCATTTTGTTGTGATTGATAATTTATAGGATTCCAACCTGATTATAATTTAATTTTTGTTAGAATTCTTGTTTTGTTGCTTGATATAATGGGTGGTTTTTATAAAAAGTTTCGCTGTTATTTTTATTATAATTTGGCTTATGTTGCCCGTGAGATGTACTAGCCTACTGCTTATATTTATTTGGGGAATAATTATTTTGCTGTCTGTATTGGTTTTGGGAATTGTAGTTTTGTTGTTTATAGGTATTATTAGTATTTTGGGATTGATAATTTCTCTTATCTTGGTTTTGACTTTGTGTATTCTTTGTTCGATCTGAGTAAAATGTTTTATAACAACCTTCTTGTTGCGCTACACATTTTAGTTTACTAGCATTAGTAATATCATACCTAGCCAATGTCATAAAAAGTGTGTCAGGCAATTTTTTCATAACGAACTTACGTATACACCCAGGAAAGGGGGTGTTTTACAGACGTCTTAGTAGTTATACGCAGAGCGTCTGGTTTTTGTACTCGTTGATGAGGGCGTTCCTTAAGTCCCTCCAGCATCTGGCTGTTGATAGTTGAGATATCCTCTGGGCATCCCCGTGAAGCTGCATTTCGATCGCTCTGAAGAATACGCGCGCCTGGCGTATACATGTTGTGGGGTACAGGTCCAGGATGAAATCTATCCTCCTGATGAACGGGCTGAGTTCGAGCGTGTTGCCTCCAAATTGCGGCACTTGCCTGATTTGGTTCAGGGCTTGATTTAGATGGTTTTCTGATAATAATATCACTGGTTCTGCCATTTTGGTTTTTATTTAGTTTTGTAAATTTTTCACAATTTTAAAAGTTTTGTATTATGAATTTGATTTAAAATTGTTATACCTTGTCTCTTACCTGGTGGGGGAGAACTAAAGTGTTTTATTTTTTAGTAACCCTTGTGTTACGAACAAAGGCACTAACTTTTACAATGAAACGGGTTTTTTCAAAATTTTTATTTTTTTAGTTACTTGACAGTCACACGGGTCAAGATTTATTTTTTTTGTTAAAAAAAAACCTCGCAACCTGAGCTTCGATAGCGTATTGCAAAAATTGAGGTTTCCGTTCGTATATTAGCGACACAAACCGACACTGCGATAGCTGGTTTAGAATTGCACTGGGACGAACGATGTTTGGGTTCTTTAAGGATATAACCGTATAAAAAGGTATATCCTACCGGCTGCGCCAATAACAAATTCGGGATTTTACACTTTGAAAAAAATATAAATTTTTATTGATCAAAATAGTGTAAACGCGAACTGGGAGAGATAGGTCTGGTCCTTACAAGATTCAACTTAAAACTCAAACTTATAAACTACGCTGACGCTTATCAAACCTTCGATTGGGAGCAAGAACTCGATTGATAAATTGAGAGTGTCCAAGAGCGTGCCGGCAAGAACGTGTTGGCCAGGATTTTAACACGGAATTGGAGGCTGACGTAGACGGCCAGGCGGATTCCAATTGAGTTCAGACTCGTAAAGGCAGCGGTTCAATTGCAGAATAGTAGCGTAGTAGACTGGGCAGTTAAGAAGCAGCGAGTGCGGCTGGAGAAAGCAAAAGGTAGACAAGCAGAAAAGCAGACGAGAGGTGCAGAGCGGAAGCAGCAGAGCTTCGTCGGTGCTAGCGAGCAAAACCTTGTTGGCCAGAGCTGAGGCACGTGGCAAAGCTAATTCCAATCGGAGGCAAAGCAGTGTCGGTGCGTGTGAAGAAAAGAGAAGAAGAGGAAGGACGCTACAGAGAGCAGTGAACGCGAAAAGCAGCGAGACAGCAAAAGACGAAACAGGGTCGTCGTCGGTTTTATAACAGTCTGAAGACTTGTTAGTTTTAGTATCAAAAGGAATTAAAGTTAAAACACAATTTTTTCATCATATTAACTGTAATTTTAAGCATGTTACTTATGTAAAATGGAGATAGGCGAGATTTTGGCATTCCGAGTGGAAGGGTTGCGATGGAAGTTGTCAGAACTGCAGTTGAGTACAACCGTACTAAAGTCTCAATTACAACAACTTTTTGTGTTGATGGATGAGGGTGAGTCAGAGACTGAGGGTGCGATTTAGGACTACATCGTCCACACCGGCCGTTCCCCATAGCAGAGAAGAAAGACTACTGTGGAGCCCGCTGCAGCAGTTTGTTTATGCAAAGCAATTACTTGGTGGAGCAGCAAAAATGTTTGTGCGTAGCCAGAGAGACATTAAGGACTGGGAAAGTTTGAAGTCAGCCTTGTCACTGGAGTTCAGAGTGCAGGTATCTACAGCAGGGAAACCTTCGTCAAAGGGTGAATCATTAAAGGAGTTCCGTCAGTTTTCCAACACCCCCGTCTACGGGTTGTCGTTTGCCACTAGTGGACACCGAAGTTTTCGCTGGTGATTATCTTCGTTGGCCCACCTTCAGAGATCTTTTCACCGCGATATACATCCACAACTCGCGTCTTACACCGGTGGAGAAGTGGTTCCACCTATTGTCCAAAACAAGTGGCGATGCGCACGCCATTGTTTCCAAAGCCCCGCTGACCAATGAAGGGTTTATCTCCGCGCGGCGAAGCCTCACCGACGACTTCGAAAATCGGAGGTTATTAGTCAATAGCCAGTTGAAAATCCTCTTCAACATTCAGGCAGTACCCCAAGAGTCCGAAGCCGCTCTGAAAGAGCTACAAGGCACAATCCAAAGTTGCCTGACAGCCTTAGAGATGTCCACCATTCAAGTCGAGACTTGGGATTGTCTCCTGGTGTATATGGTTTTTTTAAAGCTTCCCAAAATCACGCTTTCGATGTGGGAGCAATCCATTCAGAACAAGGCTGAAATTTCAACATGGAATTTGACAGAGCGTCATTGTACTCTGGAGGCTATCGATGCCATCCGCCAAGGTCGACACCTGCGAGTGCCCCCGCGCCCAGTCTCACTTCCTACGAGGCCAGAGTGGCTCCAGCCCCAAGTACGATCTCTGCTCCAGGGAGAATCATCCCGTTCGCTTATGTCCGCGCTTCCATGCAGCTTTGCCTGCAACGGGATTGCACTAGCGCCCATAGCTGCTTCACATGGCACAGCCGTCATCAAACCCTCCTGGACCAGGTCTCGACCCGCGCCTACTCCAAGAGGCACGGGCGCCTCAGAGTATCACTCTGATGTGCAAGTGTGCTTCGCTTCCGGCTCAAGAGCCGACCTACTGGGCACAGCCCTCATTAGCATTTGCCATCTAGGGTGCAATTTCCAGGCGCGAGCCTTGATAGACTCTGCTTCCGAGGCCACCTTTATTAGGGAAAGGCATCCAGACCTGGGCTGCAAACTACAGCTTACGTTCTTCCTCAGCTGACCGGGAATCTGCCTTCCAGTCCAGTTCCTCGAGATCTTCTTAAGGGAATTCCTGACATCCCTCCTTTGGACCCCAAGTTCTTCGAGAGCTCCCAAATCGATGTCTTGATAGGAGCCGACATTCTTCCGTCTATCCTCCTCGGCAGCTGGATAGTCCCCAAATCTGATTCTGTCTGTGAACACAATTTTGTTCAAACTACAATAGGGACAATTGTGGCAAATACGTTGTGACGCTCCCTTTGCGCGATCCCGAGCATAGTGGTTCCGAGCTCGCATCTTCACGATCCTTTGCTCTAGCTCAGTTCCTGCGTAACGAGCAGCGCCTGAAAGGGATCCTTCCCTGAAGGCCCGATATGACGCTGTGATCCAAGAAAGCCTCGACTTCTCTCAAGCACGAGAGCACAACCACTAAAGTGCGGGTGGTTTTCAACGCCACTAGCCCTTCCGCAAATCGGGACAAGTCTGAATGACATACTTTACGCGGGCCCAGTCTTATAGTCCGCCCTCACGATTCGTTTTCAACGCCGACATTGAGAAGATGTATTGGCAAATTTGGGTAGACCCCAAGCATACTCCCTGCCAGCGTATTCTGTTCCGCAATTCCGATGGGGAAATCCGCGACTACGAGTTGAAGACTGTCACCATCGGAGTCAATTGTGCCCCGCTCCTAGCGATCCGTGTCCTGCAACAGCTCGCCGATGACGAAGAGTCGAGGTATCCGCAGGCGAGTTAGATTATCCGACAGTACATGTACGTCGACGACGTACTCGCGAGGGCAGACTCAAAAACCGAAGCGCAAGCGGCTATCCGCGAGCTCCAGGGGCCCTGGGTCCGGCAGGATTCCCTCTTAGAAAATGGACATCCAATAGCAAGGCGATTTTGGCCGACATCTAGAGCGACCTGATTTCCTTGAAATCGACGCAGAGAGCACGGCTTAAACTCTCGGCGACGTTGGATGAGTTTTTCTTCATTCGAATTGACCTTGCGTTCATCGTTCACGAAGCGTCAAGTCCTATCACAAACTGCCAAACTATTTGATCCAGCGGGCTGGTTTGCCCCCTTCATAGTCCGGGCAAAGATGTTCATGCAGGAAATTTGCCTCCAGAATCTAGGATGGGACGATGCCCTCCCTCGAGATTTTTGCCAAAGATGGGTTGACTTCCTGAAAAATTACTCCGCTCTCGACCAGATCCACATTCGCCGATGGGTCGCTTTCCGACCGCATTTGACAATTGAGCATCATGGGTTCTGCGACGACTCGCAGAAGGCATACGGCGCCGACATTTACGCCCGTGTTGAGGCAGGGTCCGCGGTAGTGGTCCCAGTAAAAACGGTTCCAATAAAAACGCGGCTCGAGTTGTGCGGACCCTTGTTATTGTCCGAAATGGCCAACGCCGTTCTTCCGAAGATGCCCGGGCGACCGTCCTGGACTGTTGGACGGACTCGACGATTGTTCTCGCCTGGTTGCATTAGCCGACGTTCCACTGGACAATAAAGTGACCAAGATCACCCAGTTCACCGAGGTGGAGAAATGGGCACACGTCCGCTCCGAGCATAACCCGGCAGCGGGGGGGTAGCGCTTCAAGACCTCGCGGACAGCCAGCTGTGGTGGCATGGTCCTGCCTGGCTGCAGAGGCCTCGCTGCGAGTGACCCATTCAAGGCTATGAGCCCCCTGTGACTGAACTCGAGAAGCGAGTTGTCAAAGTCCATGTTGCGAAGGCTCCCCTGAAGACATTCTTGAGCGTTTTTCCGCACTTGACAAGGCGTTGCGAGTCCTCGCTTACGCTTGTCGGTTCATCCAGCTCTCGCGAAACCTCATGTCTCCGTTTGAGGATCTCTTGACGGCTCCTGAAATTGCGTCGGCCGAGCGTCTCCTGATTTCCGTCACGCAACGCAGGCACATTGTCCTTAAGATTAGCTGCTTAAGCCAAAAACGGCCAGTGCCAGCATCCAGCCTTGTCCAAAACCTGAACCCGTTCCTTGATTCCCAAGGCTCATGAGAGCATGCGGCCGGGTTACGGCCTCCGAACTCCTCCAGTATGATGAACGGCATCCTGTCATCCTTCCATACGACTGCCATCTGTCTCGACTCCTCGTTCATTTTACGCATCGCATAAAGCTGCACGGTGGCAATCAGCATATGATCCTTCTGATCCGTTCCAATTTGGTCAAGTCCGTCATATATTCGTGCAAGGCCTGCGTCATCCACAAAAAGAAGTTGCAAACGCAACTCATGGGAGACTTACCCAAAGAACGAACGTCCTTCTGGCGCCCTTTCACATATACTGGCGTGGACTATGCCGGTCCCTTCGACATCATAAACTACACGGGACGAGCCTGTCTCATTACAAAAGGGTATGTGTTGGTGTTCGTGTGCTTCGCCACTAAGGCCATCCATTTAGAGCCTACTTTCTTACTACTGAGAAGTCTCTCGCCTCCTTCGCTCGTTTCGTGTCCCGGAGGGGATGCCCCTATTAAGTTCAGTCGGACAATGGGAAGACCTTTGTGGGTGTGGCTGCCCTACTCTCCCGTGAGTTTCTTTAAGCTCTCAAAGAAGCTGTGACAGGTGCCTATAGTCACCAGCAGCTGCTCTGGCAATTCATTCCTCCGGGAGCACCCCACATGGGAGGCTTGTGGGAAGCAGGTGTTAAGAGCTTCAAGACCCTATTTTACAAGTCTACGGCGACGCGAAAATATACGTTCGAAGAGCTGTCCACACTTCTGGGTAGGATCGAAGCATGCCTGAATTCGCGTCCGCTCGCGCCGATGTCCTAAGACCCCACTGACCTGTTGGCACTTACGCCTGGGCACTTTCTTGTTGGAGGGCCCCTCCTCGCCATGGCTGAACCCGAGATAAAGGGCCACACCACCTCTATTATAAACCGCTCGCAACACCTGAAGGCTCTTTATCAACAATTTCGTCTGCGATGGAAGGAGGAGTACCTTAAGGAACTCCATAAGCAGAATAAGTGGAGAACTCCTACAAGAAATCTCCGTACCGGGGACATGGTGGTAGTCAAGGAAGACAACCTTCCGTCCAATGATTGGCTATTAGGCAGAATTCACGAGGCGTTTCCATGATCCGATAGCCATGTTCGTGTGGTTGATATCCGCACTGCGCTGGATTCATTCAGCGTCCCATAGCGAAGGTCGTCCTTCTTCCGAAGGAAACGTCTGCCGGCCCGCAATAATCAGTCGCCCCTTCACTACGGTGTTCCAATTCGTCACTCCGATTCGTAGCTTCAATTAATAGTTTCAACCCGTAGTTCCAATTCGTAGTTCTTATCAGTACTGATATAAATTTTTAATTTGTCCTATTCCGCCAATCAGATCTCACACGATGCCGGGCTTCCTGAAAATTCAGGATGGACTACCAGTAGCACAGAGCACCATGTTTGGGTGGGTCGTGTCCGGAGCCTGCCACCAGCCGTGAGAAGAGCAACCAGGCAATGTTGCAACCCGAGTAGTTGCAAGGGTGGGCGGAATGTTTAGGTCAGTGGCCCACTGCATCGCCGCTGCTCACTAAGCTCTCCGCTCGCTTCTCGCAACGTCCGCGGTCCGGAGCGCGAGCCACCGGTTTCGGATCCGAACTCATCGGTCGGCCGCTGCCGATCTCCCGCTCTCGCTTCAGCGGAGTAAAGCGGCGGGAGCGCGGCTTTAGGTTTAAGTTCAGTCTTATGTATGCAGCCGAATAAAGACCACTAACTGAAGTACCACGACGCCTTCGACTTGTTCATTTTTATCCACCTTTGCGTTTGTGCCGTGGGAATTTTTTTGTGCCTTCAAGGAGTCTTTTTTGTGGCAGGATCGCCCCCCTACAACAACAGTTAAAACGTCAAACTCCAATTCACTTACAATTTCAAACGTATCAATAACATTAATAAGTTCGTCTTCTTTTAAACAAACTATCTTTTTCCAATAAAAATTTATTTTATATATTCTGATTGCAAAAGTTGTATTTTTCCATTATCTATAGCTACCAATGTTTATTTAAATAATTTTTTTATTGTTCTATGTAATTGGAAAATTTGCAGGCAGTTCTTGGCTCTGCTCTGAGTTTGAAGCCTTTGGACCCGTCTCGTATGATACATCCATATCGGCACCAGAATATGGTGATTTTGCTTCTGCCCAGAACATTAAGATTCCTGTCCTTGCTGCTCTTCAAAACCTAAGCCCATTTTATTTTGACTATTCTATTTATCCTGAATTTTTCGACATATTTCCATCATAGCTGCATAATGGTTTTTCCTAAAATAGTCGTGATCTACTACACCAATTTTTAAGAGCACATCATTATTATTTATGCATTTCGCTGTCAACAAACTAAATTCTTTTACTTGCTCACTACTGCAAATTTTACATTTTTATAATTCCATGATTATTTTAGTAATTTCTACTTGCCTTTTTATTAAGGATATTGTCTCGTTGGACATAATTTAAATGTTTTAATTTTTACTTCTAAACGGGCAGGGAGGGTTCCGCTCAATTTTAACAATTTCTCTTATTAATTATAATAGTATTATGTAATATATATAGATAAAAATTGATGTCTCCTTTTTGACCCTCCTCACCAGAATCAGGTAGTCGTCGCCGGTTTGTAGCACGCAGATGCTCCTTCGATGGCGTAGGTAGCAGCCTCCCACGCTTGTTGATCTGCTGCTGATGTTCGTCATCGCACAGGTATAGTTGCAGTACACGCTTTCCAACGGTTGATTGAAGTTGTGTCACAGCAATTTGTTGTTCCAATGATTGCTTTTTGTTGTTAGCTGTTTTCTTCCTGTCACTGATAATTTTTATTTTATTTTATTTATTTGTTTTGTGTTTTTGTTGACGAACGACGAAGACAAATTTTTTTTGATAATTTGTTTTGTTTTTATATATTATATTTTGTGACTTAGATTTGTAGGTTTTTGTTTTGTTTTGACGATTTTGCTGATGTTTTCTTCTTATTTATTCACTTTTGTTTGATGATGTTCTTTGAAACTGTAACTTTTTCGACGTAAGCCTCGAATACGCTAATTTGAATTTGTCGGTTTCTCGACCACCTCACAAATTTATTTGATGTTTCGGCCTCCAATACGCCACTTTAACACCATATGCACGGTGGCAATTTTATTTTTTAAAATTTATTTGTTTGTTTAAATGTCGATTTCTTGACCACAATATCACAAAAAATATTATTAACTTTTTGTCACACACAAACAGAAAAGACTCTTTTGTATCTTTTTGTTTTTATTTTGTAATTTGTTATACTCTGCATCTTACCAACAGGGGAGAATACAGAGTAACCTATTTTGCAGCCTGTAGCTGTAAGTGACATGCACTTTACAGAACCTTTAAGGCGCTGGTTTGTTCTTTGAGAAGCATTACCATAGAGGGTGCAACTGCAAAGACGTCGAACGACCAAAATGTAAATGCCTTGACTAAACCAAGATGAAAAGACATCCACATTTGTTGAGTTCTAGATTAAAACTGATTTTATTTTTCTAAGTCTTTGTTTAGGTAAATAACATAATATTCATATAATACACTTATCTATGATCTACGCAGAGACCACATCTGTTTGCCTGAGCGGGAGCCTTATCAACGGTATCCCGCAAGGCGCCCTTTTGTGCAGTGTGAGAACTATATTTATGGTCAGGCTCAAGTGGCCTGTACTTAAGATTACAATTGTTCGGCACTGCACCCTTGAAGGTTTTAAGTTACAGATCGTTATTAAGGGCTCTAGATAGATATATGTACAGAATCAGAGCTCGTAAAATTTTATATTTATGATAATTAGAGTTCTTCTTGAACATTCTGCCAAGGGCCGGCAAGCTGAGGTGTACAGGTTATTAATAAATCAATTTCGTTAACAATGGAAACATACAATTAGTGGACTGTATTTTTTTTGATTCGATATATTTATTTATTTGATTTTAACTTATTATAAGACACCTTGCAACGGTCCGGCGAAAGTAATGGCTTGCAATCGTTGCTTTGTAGCACATTTTCTTATGACATATATTACCATGATTATTGTTATTACTAATCCGATTTCTAAAGAAGCATGTCCGGAAATATGATGAAAATGCAAATCTTTGAATTTAATATGATTTTCTTTTAAATATTTAATTTCTTTATTTAGGCGTGCAATATCAACAGTATGATTAATAGAATCCAATTTTAATGGATCCCAAACAACCTTTGGGATTTGACTAATATCTCCTACATACGATGATAATAAAACTTCTGTATTTTTCCCTGGAAGAACTAATTTTGAATTTTGGATATCTCATTTTGCAATTGATTTGGCTTATGTTTAATCTACCATGATTAGTGTCAATTAACAGACTTATGAGCGCTGCCTGCACCCTTTCACCTTCTTTAATCAATGCGTTAAGTTGTTTAGTTATCATAAAGAAATTAATCGACTCCTTATAAACATAATAACTTTCTTTAAAAACTTCAGAATAAAGTTATTTTTAAAGTTAGTTAATAGATTTCTCATATTTTCTTCTTGTCGCTACCTATCATTTTCATCCATTATTCCATATAAAATGTTATATAATGAACCCATGAATTCGAAGGTAGTCAGTTCACCCTCGACAGCCTAAGCGTTCTTCCGCGAGACATACATATACGTAACGTAACATCTATGCAGTCCCGCAAGTCTGGATATCATATGTATATTTATTTATTTTGTCTATGTATGTAATTTATGATTAAAAAAAAAAAAAAAAACATCTAAGCACAAACCAAATGGAAAGATACAGACCTCTTATCTACGTTTCGAGCACTGCAACAACAAATTCGGCAACTTTAAGCAATCTTATAGTTTGTTGATCAAACTACGCCGGCAACAGAATATACCCAATCTTCCAACAAGGAAGTCCAGGCAATCAAGAGTCTACAAAAAGTGGATACCAAGTCAGCTTGGCCAATATACAATAAACGGCACCACGACGGCTCACTATACTCCTCAACAGCTAAATCCAACACACAAACGCCAAACAAACACAACCATCAACAATCAGGACGAATTCGACCTACCCATCGCAACTGACCCTACCCAAGACGAACCCATGTCATCCGGATAAGAAACACCCAGCACCTCCACATCAAAAAAACCTTCCCCACATATTGTAGCCCTTCAAGTAATACATATATCAAACCATTCCTCACTTCCCACCCCAACCAACTTCACACTCTACACTAGCGTCAACAACAGCAATAGTTTTGGCGGCACAGCCCTCCTATTCCACAACTCCATCTCTCAAAACCACATCACTCTTAGCACAGACTTCGACGCTGTTGGAGTTACCATTCACTCCAAAGCTAAATTCAATATAATCTCTGCTTACATCTCACCTTCCAAAACATTTAATACAACCAACCTAGAAAACGTCCTTGATTCGCCAAGTGACCACACACTAGTGGTGGGCGACTTTATCAGCTGGCACCCCTTCTGGGGCTCACCAAACCAAAACAGAAGAGTTAAAATAATAGCCGAATACCTAGACCACTCTGACTACGTACTTCTCAATGACAAGTCACCCACTCATTTCTCCACCCATAAGACCTTCACACACATAGACCTATCCTTTGCCTCAGCCTACATAGCACCAGAGATCCACTGGGAAGTGTTGTGTGACCTCCACGGTAGTGACCATTTCCCTATATAAAAAAGATAATAATCCAAAGTGCTCACTTTTCTATAACCCAAAAAACCACCTATCTCCTTCACCGCACTGTTCCCTGGTGAAACAAAGAACTGTCTCTTCTTAAAAAGAACACAAACAATAAATGGAACAAACTAAAAATAGAAATTAATACCTTCAGCACCATCGAGTATAAAAAAGCTTACGCCAAACTAAAAAGAGCTGTTAGGGAAGCAAAAAAAGCTTCTATACAAAAATTTACAGAAAACATTAATCAGTTTACAAACCATACGAAAACGTGGGACAACATAAAACGACTGTGCGGCCTTTATCCGCAAAAACATATCCACTGCATATGCATCCCCACTGAAATAACAAACCAAACTGAAAATTCTTTTGGCCAAACTTGGTCTGAACATTAACAAACAACTACTGAAACCAAACCCAACAAACCACCCCTCAAACACAGCACTAGAAATAGAAAAAAATATCTCCTTAATTGAATTTTCGTCTGCTCTGAACTCCTTAAGAGGCAACACACCAGGCTTAGATCGAATCTCCTACTCCATGATCAAAAATCTTCCCATCCCTGTTAAACATAGAATAGTTAACCACTTTAACAACATACTCTTTTCCCACATCCCCCAATCGTTTAAACTTAGTCTTGTATTACCCATAATTAAACCGCACAAACCAAAAACATAAATAAAATCATATAGACCTATCGCTTTAAACCCATTTCTAGCCAAAGTACTAGACAAAATTATAGCTAAAAGGTTGTGGTGGTTCGTTATAAACAACGATCACATCCACAGCTGCCAATTCGGCTTTAAATGAGGCAAATCTGTTCTAGATAGTATGCTCTACGTAGAAAAACACCTGTCAATAATATCACTGGACTTTACAAAAGCTTTCGATAGAATAGGAATCCACACAATCATTCATCAACTGCACAATTGGAAAGTAGGTCCCATAATTATCAACTAAATTACAAATTTTATGACAAACAGGAAAATTATAGCCAAATTTGGAAAATGCCTTTCCAATACTTTCCCTTTAAACAACAGTATCCCACAAGGTTCACCTATATCAGCAATACTTTTTGTTTTTGCCTACAATTCCCTCTCCAACACCCTATCACTCTCAAATGAGATTATATTTTGCGCTTATGCCGACGACTCCCACCGCCTCATCCAACACAATGAGAGAAAAAACCCCACATCCAGCCTAACAAACATTTTTAATCACATAGACGAATGGTGCTCACAATCGGGTTCAGTCCTTTCAGCCGAAAAATGCCAGATCTAACATATTTTCCGCAAACACAATTGCAAAGCCAAAATAATGTCAGGTGATACAAATATACCAAACACCACCACTCTAAAAATCCTAGGACTTACAAAGATACAATTGGAACTCCCATATAAAGAAACTAAAATCCGACCTCGCCAAGCCCTAGGTAAAGTTAAACCCTACCCTCTTTCAAATACAGCACAAATACCACAACCCTAGTCCAAATAATCAAATCAATTATAATTCCTAAAATAGACTTCTGACTTTCCCGCCTTAAAACCACTCTTAACTCAGCAATACGATCAGCACTGGGAGCATACCGCTCCACACCCATCAACAACCTACTAGCAGAATCCGGCATTAATACAATAGAAAACAGAAGAGACTTCCTTACGGGAAAACTCTCCAGGAACCTCATCCAAGCCAAAGACACCCCCTTAAGAACCCTCACCAAACCCACGAACAGAACCCATAGATACCCCAGCACAATAGACCAAATTGTTAAAATCTGCAACTCCCATTCAATCCCATTTTCCCCAATAAAGAAAAAAAACTGTGAAAAATTTAACATGTCTAACATTATTAAAGCCACTAACACCTCCCTCTCAAAATACAACAGAAACACAACTCCTATAATTTTCCAACAACTCTTCCATTCCCTGAAATCCTGCTGCCCTAATCACAACTTCATATATACAGATGGCTCCAAAGCCAACGGAATAACTACATTTTGCATAATAAACGATTGCGAAACGATAAAAACAGAACTCCTTCCTACCTACTCCTCGGTACTGTCCAGTGAAATTATCGCAATCCAGCAAGCAATTGAAACCCCAACTACATTAGAAACATTATCACCCAACACTTCCCAAAAATAAAACTAATCTGGATCCCTAGCCACATAGGAATAACTAGCAATGAAAACGCCGACAATGCAGCCAAACTTGCCGCAAAATTTCCACTAACCTACACCCCGAACCAAAACCCAAAAGACATAGCCCATCTCTTAAAATCAATTCAAATTGAAAAACAAAACCAACTACGCACCTCCAGTTGGTACCAAGAGATTCGTAAGTTATCAACGACCAACCTCGACTTGAAAAACTCTTCCCTAAACAGAAGAGAACAAACTATTATCACTCGTCTCAGACTTGGCCACACATACCTAACAAACGCCCACTACCAAGACAGGACGAAAAGCAATGTGTGCCCATTGTGCAACAATGCGCAAGTAGATATCCAGCATATAATGTGTATTTGCCCCGCCTTTACCTTGCAACGATCTCTATTTCTTCAAAACCCCAACCATATAACCATGATAGCAAATCCCACAGATTAGCTCTTAGTTTAACACTAATAGTTAGCTTTAGATAAATAAATAAATAAATAATAAAAAAAAAAATAAATAAATAAATAAATAATTAAACAAATAAATAAATAAATAAATAAATTCGAAAGGAGTACGTTTGCTTCTTGATCTCTTTTGCATTATGAATAGATTATTATTTTCCAAGTTCCATTAATTGATTTTGCATATTATCAAAATCGAAATTGCATTGATCCTTGAAGCTATGCAGCTTCGAGCAAACAATTTGCATTTTTTGTATTAGCACATTACTTTTCTTAATTATGTGAAAATAGGCATCCCTATTATATTAAATCACCAGGGTCCATGATGCGCCTTTAATTTCTATATCTTCTAGTGGATTTAAGTATATGGCAGCCGTGTTATTTATATTTTGAATGCTAAATGATTTATTCTCGTCTTTTATTGTTGCTGCTTGTGACACTTGATAGAACAATGTAAGCAATAGCATTACCATGACAGTGCCTAATTTAGAAAACTAGGTGAAACCCTTTTTTTGTTTTCAACTGCCTTTCCCATAACATCCTCTGCTTGTTTTACACCAATTACACCGATTTTTGTTATTGGTCTTTTACATGAAGCTTCTTGGGTCTTAACTTTAACAACTTTACCTTCTTCTTCCAATTCCCAAAATCTATCCAAGTCCTTGCACTCTATCGTGGTTGCAACTACCGTGTTACTTCCTTTTGATTTGGTGCATCCAGACACTATCAACCAAAGTCTTGTTCCGTACACGTAGTCACTTGTTCTCTATTAGTGTTAATGTGAAGAAGCGTGTGGTACGGTTTCTTGCAATTCAAGCAAAGAATTTCATTAGCCCACTTTTTGATGCTTGAATGCTTCAGACACTTTAAACAAATGTGTGTTTTCTTTGCACAGTCATTTCTTTCTGCTGGTTCCATTCCCTTAAATTTATAGCACTGTGTTTTATTATGTGTTGGTAAATTATAACGAGAACAATTTTCTCTGCTGCTTTTGCTTTGAAACTCTTTTCTCAAAGGATTATTTACCTGTGGAAAAGAGGAAGTGGAGCTGAGTCTTTCCACATCAAAAAGTGCATAAATTTCCTTTGTCCTTTTAAGAGGCCTCTCATATACATTTAGAGAATCCTTGTTAAATTTCCGAAGTATTATGTGGGCAAAAACTGCATCCACATCTTCAGATAATTGTGCCTTTAATTTTATAATATTATATAAATCGACTCATTAATTGTGTCAATAAATGTTTTCCAATAGATTCCAAATTTAGATTAGGTAAATCCATAAGGCTATTTATGTGATCAGAGAAAATTTTTCTTCTGTTCTCATACCGCTTTGTTAGCAACTCCCAAGCAGCTTTAAAGTTATCCCAGTGCCTAGCAGTAAATGCGAAACCACGTTCTTGGCTTCTACTTTTAACTCTGACTTGAGATAATTAAATTTAAGAGCAGTGCTTAGGTAGGTCCTCTCTTGTATGAGTCATAAACAACTCATTAAATAGATCCCATTCTTTGGAATCTCCAAAGAAAGTGGGTATCTTAATTTTTGGCAGCTTAGGTAATTCCTCTGCCTTTACAGTTATAGATTCCTTATCTTAATTTTTTTCATCGTTAAGTCTTTCATCTATAACTTCTAAAATGCTACCGACGTCGAATTCTAATTCGGTTATCTTGTTATCAAATTCCGAGCTTTCCACACACTTTTATACCTCATCTTATAAACCAAAAGTTTTGGTTTTCAAAAATTGAAGTTTCTTTTTTCTAATTTTAAGGGAAAGTTGATCGCAGCTTAAATTATTAAAGGTTTCCTCGAGATACTTCTTTAAATGTCCCACATTGTCGTCAAAATCTTTCATCAATTTAGCATCCCCGGAGCGGGTTTAATCTCGCCTATTTGTGACCTAATTTGCCCGCTATTTCCCGGCCTACTCAAGTCCTTTTCAATTTTTTTTCTTATTTTAGAAAATATCATCATCATCGCATCATAATGTTTTGATGTAAAATATTCGTGCTCAACTGCACCGATCTTTACCAAAACACTATGATTAAATATAAAAACCTTTTCTAGTTCTACAGATATTTGAAACTCCTGTTGAGTTAAGTGCACTTTTGCCTATAAAAGCCTGATCTGTTGAGTTAACTAGGACAACATTTTCTTAATATATGTATATATATATTTAATTATGTACGTTAAGAAAATAAGGAATAATTTTTTGTTTCTTAATTCTTGATGTCAATGTCGTTGGTGGTTCTTGATGCAGGCTGCTTGAAGTCGATGATGTTGATGATGCTTGAAGTCGTCTTTTTTGGGGTTGCTGGTCTTCTTTTTATACCCTTGCAGAGGGTATTATAATTTTGGTCAGAAGTTTGTAACGCAGTGAAGGAGACGTTTCCGACCCCATAAAGTATATATATTCTTGATCAGGATCAATAGGGAAGTCGATATAGCCATGTCCGTCTCTCCGTCAGTTTCAATACCGTTTGCGAGCTCAGTTTAAAAGCTAGCGATCTGAAACTTTCACAGCCGTCCTAAAACAAGTGCACGCAGATTAAGTTTGAAAACCGCCCCGATCGGATGTCTATATTCTATAGCTCCCATAGGAACAATCGGATATAACTTGCAAGAATGGAAGATATTTCGCACAGTGTAAAAGCTATTGACAAATCTTATTCTTTTATGCGTACCTTGATCAGGGTAAAAGCGCGTGACGATCGGACGTCTATATCCTATAGCTCCCATAGGAACAAAAGGGTAAAATCGGTTAAAATTTAATGATTAATGATTATACAAACTATTGACATGAATCTTTCCAAATCGTATTTTTTTTTGCATACATTGATCAAGGTGAAAGCGCGTGCCGATCGGACGTCTATATCCTATAGCTCCCATAGGAACAATAGTGTGAATTCGGTCCAAATTTGATGATTATCAGAATATTTCTGGCAGTGTGTAAGCTACTAACATAAATTTTTCCAATTCTTATTTATTCACGCATATCTTGATTAGGGTAAAAGCGCTTGCCGCTCGGAAGTCTATATCTTAAAGGAGATAGGAAAAATTGTTAAAGGCTGCGAAAGTATCCCTTTTTTTCTATTTGTATATCACATTTTTGCAGTATAAAAGCATTTGACTTGAAACGATGCAAATCTAGTTTACTTATGTATACCTTATTCCTTTCGCTACTTTTTCACTTTTAGCAATTTCGGCAAAGTCTGCAAGGGTATTAAAACTTCGGCTTGCCGAAGTTAGCTTCCGTCCTCGTTATGTTTTATTTTTCCGATGTTATGGCCTCGGAAACGCTCAATGGGTAGCGACCTTTAGCTGTTTAAAAAAAAACAGAATCTTTAAGGTCCTTTAAAAAACAAAAAAGACTCTTTATTTATCTTTATGCTTTTTTTTTTGTTCAACACTTTTGTCTCTTACCACTGGTGGGGGAAAACAATCGTGTAAATCTATTTGCAACCTTCAGCTGCACTTGTCTAGCACTTAAAAGAATCTTTAAGGTGCACAATTTCTCTGAGTTTCTTACCACTGGTGGGGGAAAACTGCAATGTAGTCTGGCCAATTGTTCCGCAAGGAAAAAAAGTCTCCAATGAACAAAATGTAAGGCATTCCTGTAATAAGGAAAACAACCTTCACGTTTGAGTTCTGTATAAAAACTGATTTTATTTTACTAAGTCTTCGCTTACATAACTAACATGAAATTCTTATAATATACTTATCTATAGTCTACACAGAGACTACATCTGTAAGCCTGAGCGGGAGCCTTATCAACGGTCTCCCGCAAGGCTACCTTTTGTGCAGTGGGAGAACTATATTTATGGTCAGGCTCAAGTGGCCTGTTCGGCACTGCACCCCTGTAAGTTTTAAGTTACAGATCGTTATTAACGGCTCTTGATAGATATATGTACAGAACCAGAGCTCGTAAGATCTTATATTTATGATAATTAGTGTTCTTCTTGAACAGAATGTGAGCTTTTACATGTATCAACCTAAGCGAAGAAAGGAGTAAAAAGAAAAATGGAGGTGAGATGAGTTGTAAAATGTACTATTCATGTGGATTGGGAGGGTGATTCGTCGATTTCGTTAGGTGAATTTGTTTGACCAATGCTATTTACCAAGTTACTACGATTTTTACTAATCTGCTTATTTTTGCATTGTGAAGTTTCTGACCATTAGTTGTTATAAAGGTTGTGTATTTATTTATTTAAAAATTACTTTGCTTTGTAAATCTTGTAGTTATTTTGTTTCTTCTGTTTTCTTTTCGGCTCGTCTCTGTCCTGGTTTTCCCTTTCTATTCTGGCTTGTGTTGTTTTATTTAATATTTGTTATATTTGTGGGTAGAGTTTTTGCTGGTATTCGTACAGTTTCTGTAAATAATCGTGATTATCGTTATAATTAATTGTTTTATTGAAAATGTGTGTCTATCCTGTAAATAATTCGAATGGAGTAAGATTGGTCGTTGAGTGAATCACGTTGTTATATGTTATAATGGTTTCTGTAATAATTGTTCGAGTGTTAATTGTTGTGCTTTCTTTGTTATTATTATTCGAAAAATTTCTGTCAGGGTGGAATGAAGTCGTTCAACAGGGGAATTACTTGATGACTGTTGAAACGAAATAACATGGGGAGTAATATTGTATTGAGTAAGGATATCTTGAAACATGCCCCCTGAAAATTCTGCGCCTTGATCAAAAACGATTTTTGAGGGGATACCGAATTGACAAAGAAATGTTTTCAAGTCTTTAATTACGCATACAGTATTTTTATTTGTTAACACGCGAATTTCGAGAGCTTATCTATTATAGTGAGATGCAAATTATGGTTGATGGTGAAGATATCGATATGGAGTATGTCTAAGGGTGTTTCTGACATTTGAAGTGCTACCTTAGGCGGATTCCTTTCGTACTTCAATGTCATGCAGATATCGCATTCTCTTATGACTCGCGACACTTTATTCTTGAGTTGAGGGAAGTATATTTCTCTTTTTAGGTGTTTATAGGTTTCTTCGCTACCTTTTTCACGTTGTCTGTAGTTAGTCTGATACAGAAAAGATTAACAGAGCAGCTTTGTTTAGGTTCAAAGGCTTTCGGGATCGGACGACACTCAAACAAATTTCGTCGTATATTCTTCCTTGTTTCCATTTCACTCTTCGAATGAGTCGTCCGTGTTGGTGAGGGACACAAGCTGGTCCCTAACTCGGGCTATTCCGAAGTACAATTGCCCTACCAAGGAGTTTGGTGGGAATGTTTATATGTTACTTATTAACATCGCTACTGTCTTTTAGGGAACACAGATGTTACGAAGATTAGCTTTTATATAGTCCCATTCTAGTCTAGTCCTGGCTAATGTTAAGGCTTCGTAAGCCTTCCCTTTAATTTTATTCCTGATGGCCCTCATGAGTAGTACCCCATAAGGTGTCTAATGAGCATGATGATCTCTTCAACGCTGTCTATAAATTGGTCTAGGTTACTCGGTGGTCCTTCTTAAGTGGGTAATTGATTGATAAAAGCGAGGAGATCCGTTGGTTTGAGGTTTGTCGAAATAGTCGCTAGGGTACTGACAGTTGGGGTTACGGTTTGGGGTTTGGGGTCTGGATGAAGTGGGTTGTGTTTCCATATTGTTTGCTTTCGCTGACGTCTACATCTGAAATTACTTCTTCTATGGATGTTAAACTACCAACACTACTAAATCCGAATCTAGTTCTAACTTTACTTGTAGTATTCTTCAAATTCATTTATTTATAAGTAGTGTATTTTTTATGGTTAATGTCTCTTATATGCTATTTTTGTGTGTATTCTTATTATGTAATATTTGTAAGTGGTATATGGCAAATGTTTAAGTATTGGTTTTTTTTTTAATGTGGTACTTATGTGCTGGTGTATATACGAATTTGAAATATTATTTATGAAGGCATAATGGTAAAATCACGTTGTTATATGTTATAATGGTTTCTGTAATAATTATTTTATGTTCGAGTGTTAATTGTTGTTCTTTCATTGTTGTTATTATTCGAATAATATTCCGTCAAGGTGGAAGTCGTTCAACAGGGGAATTACTTGATGACTGTTGAAACGAAATAACATGGGGAGTAATATTGTATTAAGTAAGGAAATCTTGAAACATGCCCCCTGCATATTCTGCGCCTTGATCAAAAACGATTTTTGAGGGGGTGCCGAATTGACAAAGAAATGTTTTCAAGGCTTTAACACGTAGGCTTGCGCGAATTTCGAGAGCTTATTTATTATAGTGAGATACAAATTATGGTTGATGGTGAAGATATCGATATGGAGTATGTCTAAGGGTCTTTGAGGTGTTTCTGACAGTTGAACTGCTACCTTAGGCGGATCCCTTTCGTACTTCAATGTCATGCAAATATCGCATTCTCTTATGACTTGCGACACTTTATTCTTGAGTTGAGGGAAGTATATTTCTCTTTTAAGGTGTTTATAGGTTTCTTCGCTACCTCTGTGATTATTATTGATGTGGTTTTCCGAAATTCTGGAAATTTTATCGTTTTGATTTGGGATGTCTTCTATTAGTCTTAAGCATCGAATGAGTTTGTAAAGATTGTTCTCTGAAAAATGTGTGATAAAGGCCTATTAGATAACGTTGAAGATTTCGTCTGTAGCAAATACTGCGTAAGTCTTGTTAGGTTTTAGGATTGTTGCTAATAATCTACAAACGATTTCTAGATAAAAATTTGGTTAGATGTCTCTAGCCGCTGTTATCCGTCGGCCAAACAAAGTAAATGTTTGCGAATGTTGGCAATTTTTTATTCGATTTATGCTTTCGAGCAGTGGAGTTGAGTTCTACGTACATATGTATTTTGTAGCTTCCCGTGATCCGTATGTATTTAATCTTCGATAGATGATCACATACATTGGATTTGCAATGGGATTGGGTTTTATGTATGAGTATATTTTGTATATATGTTTTTTGTTTTAGCAGATTGCAGATTCCGTTGCCGTCTGTATGTACTTTATCTTCGGTAGATGATCACATACATTGGATTTGCGGTGGAATGCCTTATATATATGTATGTACATGTCGGATTTGGAATTTTCCGTTGCCATCCGTATGCACTTTATCTTCGGTAGATGATCACTTACATTGGATTTGCAATGGGATATTCCGTACATATGCACAAGCATTGGATTACCGATTAGTTATGTTTTAGATATATATTTAAAATAAAATTTTTTTTTATACTGCACATAGATGTTGAACGTTGAAAGAACTTGAGTACGTTTATATGTATTACAATTTTTTTTCAAATAATTATTCACTGTGATTGTGTGCACTTTACGTTTAACTATATAACATTTTATTTTATTTTTCTTTGGTGGCTATTTTTATTTGTTTTCTATTTCCCGCCCTTAGTCATTTATATTTATTCAGTTGGTTACCCAATATGTTGTGAAATTTTATATATATGACATTATAACTTATGGAATAACCGCAGATGAATGCTTGGAAAAGCTTAAGCTTGTATTGGAAGTACATACGCCGATTTTTTTTTGGTAATAAAGTGAAAAAATTGACTTCCTTTGTTCAGACGAACACTAATAAAAATAAAATATAATACTTTATGAGCTCTGTGCATGTCATGTGACAATTGTAAATCGACTCAGAGCCATAAACTATGATCTGTAATTTTAGACCCTACAAGGGAGCGGTGTTAGCACTTGTAATCTGTAAGTGCAGGCCACTTGAGCCTAACCGAAGATAATCACTTGAGATGTTTCTCACACTGCACCAAGGGTTCCTGTGCGGGGGTCAAATGATAACTCTCCCGCTCAGGCAGACGCGGCCTCTGCGTAGGCCACATATAAGACCAGAATAAGAATTTCATGTTAGTTTCCTAAGCAGGGACTTAAAAAATAAAATTCAGTTTTAATACAGAACTCAACTGAAAAGGTTGTTTTATTTAATTCATCCCTTTCATTTTGGTCCTTCGACAACTCTGCAGTTTTCCCCCACCAGTGGTAAGAGACTCAGAACTTAGGCCAGCACCTAAAAAATAAAAATCTGTAACACTTGCAGTTTTTGTTTAAGGTGTTAATGAATAGTTGACTCTTGTTTTCCCCCACCAGTGGTAAGAAACAGAGTAAAAAATTTTTTAAATCAAAAAGATATAAAAGAATCTTTTCTGATTTAATACAAAATTTATTCAACTATAGTATTGCAACAAAAAAGTCAAAATTTGTTGTAAAATCGACAAATTAATAATAAAAATAATTCTTGCCATCGAGCAAATATATTTTTTGGCGTTTTCGAGGCCTTTTAAACATCGAAAAAGTGATTTAATAAAATCAGGCGTATTCGAGGCCGACATCGAAAAAGTGTTCAAGTTATCACAGTGAAATAAATTAAAGTGACTTCCGATTTTGGCAACAAAATTTATTCCCGAATTGAATAACAAATAATTAAATAAAAATAAATATATTCAAAAGAAATACAAATAATAAAATAAAGTGACTCCCAAAAAACAAAAAGTTCAAAAAAAAAAACAACCTAAATCATCTGTAAATCATCTGTAAAACATCTTAAATCATCAAAACTGCAATAAGGACTCCAGGACTTCAAGGACTTCAGCACGTCTACGACTACTACAACTACAAGAGCGAGGACAGCATCGGAACAAATAACATCGAAGATTTAACAGCGACAACAACAGCGGCAACAAATATAGGATAAGATAAGTCCTATATATAAAATTAAAATTTTTTTTTAATTACAAATATTATATAAAAATATTATTTAAGTTGTCGATAATTAAATTCAAGTTTTAATAATTACAAATAATGTAAAAAATATATAAAAAAAATGTTGTCCGAGCAAACAATCGCACTAATAAAAAGGCAGGTGGAGATTACCAACGCCAGTAAGGCGCTGGAAGATCTCCCAAGCTTATCATTTGAATACTTAAAGAAATTTGATGAGCTAAAGGCCGAGTGCATCGAAAATCACAAAGCTCTGATGCATATTGGAGTAGTCGCGCATGACTACTTCATTAAGAGTCATTACGAGCAAATGCTCTCGATTTTTAATAGGATTAAAGTAAGAATAGATAAAGTGTTAGCTGAATCCGATAAGTCCGATGGTAAATTAATGGTAAAAGAGCAGAATACAGAAATAAGTGTAAACTTTTGAAATTAGGATAGGGAAGCTTAATTTTTATTGGGATAAGATAGTTGCCATGAAGCAGGGAAACACGACGGACGTCACGATTAAAAGGAATAATGATTATTGGAATATCGATATTTCCATGGTTACCAAAGACATGAGAAAAAAACTCGAGGAAATTGTGCCAAAAAAGGTAGAAGTTGCAAATCATAAAATTGAAGATTTGCCAACGCTGCCTAAAATTCAGGTACCCACATTTTTTGGAGATTCCAAAGATTGGGACCTATTTTATGAGTTATTTAATGAACTCATACATTTAAGGGAGGATCTCAGTCCTACCTTGAAATTTAACTACCTCAAAATCTCACTTAAGGGAGAAGCCAGGAATGTGGTTTCTCACTTATTGTTGGGATCAGGGGAAAATTATGAGGCCGATTGGGAATTGTTAACCAAGCGGTATGAAAATAAAAGGAAAATTTTTTCCGATCAGATAAATCGCCTTCTTGATCTCCAAAATCTAAATGTGGAATCAGTTCGGCAATTAAGAATGTTTATTGACACAATTAATGAGTCAATTCACATGATAAAATTAAAGGCACAAATTTCAGACGAGGTTGATATAGTTTTTGCACACATAATAATAAGAAAATTTAACAAAGAAGCTCTGCAACTATATGAGAGCCATGTTAAAAAAATATAAAGAAAGGACAAATTGTCTTGTTGAAGGATGAAAACAGTCATCCAGCCAGGTGGCCAATGGGAAAGGTGGAAAAAGTCCATAAGGGTAAAGACGAAAAGGTTAGAGTGATAAAAGTGAAATTACAAGATGGATTTATCACCAGACCAATAAGCAAGATTTGTCCCTTAGACGGAATAAAGTCTGTCGATAAAATGGAATCTGATCCCGAAGAGACAAAACCGTCAAAGATCTCAAAACTTGGTTTTGTAATGGCTATGTTATTATTTATATTCTGCCAATTTGCTAACGCATCAGCTAAAGTTGATCAGCCAAGGCATGCAATAGAGAAGATAAATAAGACCTCGGCAATATATTTAGACCCAATGGGGGACGTTGAAATTGTAGCCTCCTCTTGGAATTTAATAATATTTTATAATATGGACGTTAACTTCGAAATGCTTAAAAAAGGTAAATAATTAATACCAAAAATGAGGGTCATTTGCGAACGGCTTCATAGTTTTGAGGATCAATGTCTTTTAGTTCTGAGTAACACAGAAAGGCAGATCTCAGACATAGAAGAAAATAATAAACTTTTTATGGCTCAGGGAAAATCAAGAAGTAAACATGCTCCATTTGGTTTTATGGGACCGCTTTATCACATTCTGTTTGGAATAATGGATGAAGACGACAGGATACAAATGGAGGATAATATGAAAAACTTATTAAGCAATCAGCATAGCCTGAACGAGTTAAGTAGGAAACAGACTTCCTTAGTCGATTCTACGACTAACATTTTAAAGAAAACGACTGATGAAGTTAACTCAAATTTCAAAGGAATGAACGAAAGAATCAAGAACATGACGGCGGTATTGCAAGAATCTTATTATGTGTACAAAGAGTCAATCAATTTTTTTATGATAACCAAACAGCTAAGTAACATTATAGATGAATGCGACAAAATTCAATATGGTATCATAAGCCTATTAATAGACATAAATCATGGCCGACTTAATACAAACATATTAAGACCTAGTCAGCTAAAATGTGAAATTTCCAAAATAAAAGACAGTTTGTCTGAAAATCTAGTCTTGCCAGGGAAAAGAACAGACACAGAATTAAAGGAGGTTTACACCTTATTGACGGCTAGAGGTTTATTTGTAGATAAAAAATTAATAATTAATGCCAAAATACCTTTGTTTGGTAGACATGCTTCAGTACTTTATAAGGTTATCCCAGTTCCGGTTAAATTGGACGACCGCATGATTACAGTGCATGTAGAATCTCAGTATTTAATTTATAAGAATCTACTATTAATAAATGTCAAAGGTGGCAGTCGAATAAAAGAGTTTGTGAGGGAAGTTGGCCTTGGAGTAGTGCTAACGACAATAGTTGTGAGATTAAACCTCTCAAACCAAATAAGGCATCGAACTGCAGGTATAAATCGATTATTGAGAGTATTGGGTTGAGTTGGAAAGGAAAAGTAGTTGGCTTTTTAAGGTTCAAAACAATTCTAAGGCTAGAATTCAGTGTAGCAACTCAAAAATAGAGATAGTAGATTTACCTGAACAAGGAATAATGACTTTGAGGTCAGATTGTACTGCTCGAACTGATGATAAAATATTAGTTGCTCAACACAGTATTCAGTTAGAAGATCAGGGAACATTAGCTTTGTCTTACATTGGAGAAGTTAACGAAATACCAAAGATTATTTGGAACCCGCTCGACATGCCATTAATTAACCATACGGACGAAATCAATCGTTTATCAAAGCAAATTCAATATTTAAAAACTCACAAGCTAGAATTGAGGGAATTAGACTTTCACCTTTTAACTGTACATGTATCCCTCATTTTAGCAATTGTAATAATAATTATATTAACTGTATATTTTATAAGAAAAATAAAAATACGAAGGCAGTTACAAGCCATAGCATTACCCAGCGGTATGCTTAATATTTAAATTTGTAGATACAATAAATCTATGATATAAAAATGTTTTATGTTAAAAAATAAATAAATTCACTAAAATGTTAAAACACAATAATTGCAAGCCGTGGAAAGGTGTCAAAATTATTATGCAAAATAAAATATATCGAATTAATACAGTCCACTAATTTTGTATTGCAATGTTTTTGAGAATAAATGAAATAAATGTTCAGACGAACACTAATAAAAATAAAATATAATACTTTATGAGCTCTGTGCATGTCATGTGACAATTGTAAATCGACTCAGAGCCATAAACTATGATCTGTAATTGTAGACCCTACAAGGGAGCGGTGTTAGCACTTGTAATCTGTAAGTGCAGGCCACTTGAGCCTAACCGAAGATAATCACTTGAGATGTTTCTCACACTGCACCAAGGGTTCCTGTGCGGGGGTCAAATGATAACTCTCCCGCTCAGGCAGACGCGGCCTCTGCGTAGGCCACAGATAAGACCAGAATAAGAATTTCATGTTAGTTTCCTAAGCAGGGACTTAGAAAATAAAATTCAATTTTAATACAGAACTCAACTGAAAAGGTTGTTTTATTTAATTCATCCCTTTTATCCTTGGAAACGGACTCATTCGTAAAACACTTTGTTATCCCGACGAACAATATCATCTCCTAATGAATATTGAAAAATACATTCTTTTAACTATTGAAAAGACTTCTGACAATGTGGTGTTCATTCAAACATAATAAATTTATACACAACTGAGGTTTACGCCTAGTATAATTGGAGAAATTTTTAATAAGCCTTTTTTAGTAATTGCAAAATGCTACAAAGCATATAGCAATATCTGTATCTGTTGGAGCTGTTGGGAAAAACGACTTTTCAGTATAGTTATGATCTCAAAAAATTTATGCGTGCATGAAAAATTAAATTTTTTAATTTTAAATAAAAGTTTCAGCAGAAATCTAATATATTTTTAAAATTTTGTATCATGTGTGTTTCGTAATATCCTATAACAACTAAATAATCCATGTTGATAAGTATTCGAGAGTCTTAATAACCGTGAAGTCATCATGCTTTAAAAATATTCTATTCATATGAAAAAAAGACTCGTAAAGCGATAATAATTAAGTTATATCCCTTGAGTTTTTATCTAGTTTTATGAAAAGGAATTTTTTTCTTCCTAGAAGATTCTTGACATTGAGAATTGATTAGCCAATTGTTATTATTTATTTGGCGATTACAATTCGTCATGTATTTTGTACTAATTAATCTTTTACTAATTTATCAACTTGTTTAATAATTTCTTGGTTCTGCTGTTCGAAATTTTGTAATTATTTATATATTATGGTTGGCTAATGTTTAGCCTTTGTTGTTGGTTATACAAAATTTATGCAATTATGGCTTCTGATTCTAGTCCAAATATATCGAAGTGAGTTTCAAACTTTTGAAAGTCTTCAACGGGTTTTATTTATAGATTGTTAGCAAACACTATTATATATTTGTTAGTGCAATTTAAAATTCGAACGAAATTTGTTTTTCAACTCACTTGCTATTAATACCTTTGTGTTATTTATGTTTATGTTCTGGTTATACCAGTCATTTTAATTGCTCTTACATTAGAAATTGAATTTCATTTTCTATTATTTTTATTTTATAATTAATTAATTATTAATTAAATTTTATAATTATTTCCAATACCTTCTTTTGTACTCAACTTTTCGGAATGTTTAGGTGACAATTTTTAATTATTGTCGATCAGTTTACGAAGGTTTTTTAATTCTGTATTGAAATATGCCGCTTTTTAACCCTTTGCATGTATAATTAACAAAATGGCAGAGCTGGCAGAGTCAATAGTTTTCGATGCGTATCTGTAGACTCCAGTTAGGTATTTTAACCATATCGGCATTTGCTGAAATGCAATTTTGGAAACACCGATTTTTTAACAAGTGGAGAGACGTATTTACGGTGTGGTCCTTTAGTCGCCAAGGAGAGGATTAGCTGATTTTGTTCGAACTGTACAACTTTTGCAATTCATGGAAAACGGCATTTCGTCGCAGTGTTGGGAAAGGCGCCAATGCGTACTGCTGATGTTGGGCGACGCGCACCATTCATATCCCTTACGCTTTTTTTGGGATTTTGAATTTGGAGGCTTTGTGCAAAGCGCTACATATCGGTATCGGGCAATGCTATATTTCGATTGAAAGGTCTTGAGATAACCTACAAAACGACGCTATTCATAAGAAGTTTGGTTATAAATGTGTAAAAATGGAGTTCGCAAACGCCGAAATTCGCGCTGATTTAAAGTTTTCCTTCGTAAAAGGTAAATCCAGAACTGACGGCAAGGAAAGTTTTGCTCTGGGTTTGGTGGGATTGGAAGGGAATCATACACTATGAGCTGCTCCCATGTGGCTAAGCGCTTAATTCTACCATCATCTGCGAACAACTGGACCGCTTGAAGCTGGCGACCGACTAGAATTGGCCAACAGGAAGCGTGTAGTGTTTCACCAGGACAACGCCAGACCCCACATTTCTTTGATGACTCGTCAGAAGCTACGGGAGCTCGGATGGGAGATTTTATCGCATCCACCAAATAGCCCATGGCGAATGCCCTTACTGGTGTAAAGTTGGGCTCAAAAGAGGGTTGTGAAAAGTGGCTGACAGAGTTTTCCGCAAATAAGGAGTGAAGTTTCTACGAGGGGGTATCATGAAGTTGCCGTCTAAATGGGAACACATTATCGAACACAGTATCGAACATTATCCCAAGTGAACCATGTTAAGAACTCCTTAGGACGTTTACTGGACTTGTGTTTTGTTTCAAATTCAGAAGGCGTTTGCCTATCAAGAACGTCACCACTTACACAACCGGAAGATCCTTATCATCCAACTCTAGAGCTGACTGTAGACGCAAGAACAGAGCTGAATAAAAAATCCGAAAAGTCGGTTAAACGAATCCGCTGCTTCCGTAAGGCAAACTTTCATCTTTTAAATACTTTTATATCCGGCTATGACTGGTCCGAATTTTATTCATGCACTAACGTGGCTAAGGCCGTTAATATCTTTTATAATGCATTGAATTCCTTCTTTTATCTGTGTGTTCCGTTATACTATCCGTCAATTTCAAAAAAAACCTCCGTGGTTTAATAAAGAGTTGTCCCACCTAAAAAATATTAAGTCCAGACTTTTCAATAAATTTAAAATGTGCGGTTCACAATCTGCCTTCTCTCGGTACCTAAGGGCTCGGTCAAATTTTATCGTGCTTAACGCCCGGTGTTATAAAAGCTATTTGACTCGTTGTAGAGTCCAATTTTCACAGGATCCAAAACAGTTTTATAATTTTGTTAACACTAAGCGTAAATCAGCCTGTTACCCTGCATCACTATCATTTGAAAACTCTACGGCAAATTCTGATCAGGCAATTGCCGATCTATTTGCCCAGTTTTTCCAGACAACATATTCTATTTCATCCCGTCCAAATCCGTCTTATTCAAATGCCATACCCAAGTCGAACTTGATTTTTTGTCCGAAGTTAAGCGAAAGCTGCCTTCTTTTGGATCTCCATAAAGTTAAGCCTGTCTATTCACCGGGTCCGGACGGAGTTCCAGGCTGCGTGCTGAGGTACTGTGCTGAAACTCTGTGTAGACCTCTGTACAAATTGTTTACCTTGTCTTTAAAAACATCTCATTTCCCTCTTATTTGGAAGGAGTCATTTGTCATTCCCCTTCATAAGAAAGGAAATAAATGCAATACAAGTAATTACAGAGGCATATCCAAATTATCCGCCATCCCAAAGCTTTTCGAAAACACTATTACACCCCATTTGCAACATCTTTGTAGATCGATTATATCTCCATGTCAACATGGATTTATAAGGCGAAGATCTACGACGACAAACCTCTTGGAGCTAACGTCTTTTGTAATAAATGGCTTTAGAAAGAACATGCAGACTGACGTAGTTTACACTGATTTTAGTAAAGCGTTTGATTCAGTAAATCACTCGCTTCTTGTATTAAAGCTAGACTTATTAGGGTTTCCATATGATCTTCTAACATGGATCTCAAGTTATCTGAGTGGTAGGACTCAACGAGTCCTCTTTAAAAACTCGATCTCTGATTTGATCCGAGTTACTTCTGGCGTCCCACAAGGAAGCCACCTTGGCCCACTTCTTTTTACTTTATATATAAACGATCTCCCTCTAGTCTTGACAAAGTCGCGTGTCCTTATGTACGCAGATGACTTTAAGTTATGCCTGCAATATAACGAAATTTCTATCATTTCAGACTTACAATCTGACCTAAACGCTTTTCAAACATGGTGTTGTGAAAATCTTTTGGATTTAAATAGCGCTAAGTGCAAAGTAATGACATTTTTTCGGGTGAACCCACAATATGCAACGTATACGCTGGGTGGTTGCGCGTTGTCTAGAATTACGCATGTTGATGACCTTGGCGTCCTCCTTGACCCTAAACTTAAGTTTTGTGACCATATTACTTCTATGGTGAATAAAGCCAGGGGAGTACTTGGATTTATTAAAAGGTGGTCAAAGGAATTCGATGATCCCTATGTTACAAAGACTCTGTTTATTTCACTAGTCCGTCCAATCCTGTTCTCCAGTTTGGAGTCCTCAGTATGGTGTACATATAGACCGGATAGAGTCTGTGCAAAAGAACTTTTTATTATTTGCTCTACGTGGCCTTAACTGGAATGCAAGCCTTATTTTACCATCCTACTCTAGTAGACTTCTCCTAATTAATCTACCATCCTTAGTAAACCGTAGAACTATGCTTGGCACAACTTTTATCTATAAACTTATTCACGGGGATGTGGAGAGTCCCGAGTTACTGGGTCGCATAAGCTTCTCCGTGCCTAATAGAATTACCAGGAACTATATTCCACTTACATTAAATATTTGTAGATCTAACTTTGATATGCATGAACCGTTTAGAGTACTGTGTAACGACTACAATAGACTATACCACATTATTTCTACTACCGACTCTTTGCCAAGCCTAAAATCATTAATTTTATGTTACTTAGCACAAAATTAGTATTAGTATTAGTCTCGTACGTATTTCTAACTTAGTCTGTCCGCTTCTGCATTGTACTTTTAACTTCTCGCGATCTCGTTTTTACGCCTATTAGGCTCCGCGCGTAACAAGCACTGCTTGGTGTCGTAAGGGCCACTTGTTTGCGCTGATCATAGTGCATCAACGTCCGAAAGTAAAAAAACGGCGCATATTTTAGATAAATCCGTTCACTGTATCCATTTTTATAAAGCATTGAATAAAGAGCAAATAAATCTGGATGGCGTTTGTTGAGGCTATCTCTAGGAATAATACAGTTCTTTCTTTAAGATGTGTATTCTATTGTTATTTATTTACAGTCAAACTTAGATGTTTACAACCATATACAAGAATATATTTTTATAGTTGCTGAAGATAATAGCATTATCGGAGTAAGCTAAGGGTTGTATTTTTTGTGCTTCATGAACAGAACCACAGAGAGTGGTTGTGGAATGCCGTTGTGTAATAAATCGTTACATAATTTTAGATTTAAAGGGCATCGAACGCGCACTGATGAATTTGTAATACGGAACCAATGGTACTATGCTGTTGCTTGAATGCAGTTTAGTTGGCTCTAATAAGATTACTTTTGTCATATACCACATAATCATTCTAGCAGCAGTTTTATTAATGTTTTGCACAAGCCGGAGAATAGGAATTAAAGATCCCTTCGGCTCCGCCCGAAGTTATCTTTTCATTCTTGTTTTGTAGTTCAGTAGATGTGATTTGGGTGTCAAGAAACTTAGCATCCGACGATATATAGTTGTACCAGAGAACCCGATTTTATTTCTTCTTCTTTAGGAGACTTGGGCCAAAGCGAAAGGTTTAGTTTTTATTTGTTTTAGTTTGGAATGCCTACATTAATGTGCATTAAAAAAAAAAGGTGGGAATTTTTGCTGGCTCAATATGTGTCAAAAGTTTGGTAAGTTTTGGCCAATTGACAATTTACCATATGGTACCAGTGCAGCAGAAGCTATACTATGGTCAATGTTGGTAAACTAGTTATTATACCCGTTACTCGTAGAGTAAAAGGGTATATTGTATTCGTGCAAAAGTATGTAACAGCTAGAAGGAAGCGTTTCCGACCCTATAAAGTATATATATTCTTGATCAGGATCACTAGCCGAGTCGATCTAGCCATGTCCGTCTGTCTGTCCGTCTGTCTGTCTGTCCGTATGAACGCTGAGATCTCGGAAACTATAAAAGCTAGAAGATTGGCATTTTGCATGCAGATTCTAGGAGTTCCTACGCAGCGCAAGTTTGTTTCAAAAATGTGCCACGCCCCCTTTTACGCCCACAATCGCTAATATACAATTTTAAAAATTTAAATATTTCGGAAAAGTAAAAATGCAGTTTTATTGTGTTTATCAATTTTTCAAATCGGACCATTCGTTAAAAAGTTATGCGTGATCAAAGTTTCTATCTCCATCTCCCTCGCACTCCCTTTACCTGAGTAACGGGTATCTGATAGTCGGGGCACCCGACTATAGCGTTCTCTCTTGTTAGTAGAATAGCTTGTGGCAAAGCTAATAGCTTAGTTTGTTCTGAATACAAGATCTTTAACTTGATAACCTTTGGAATTGCATGAGCAGAACCCCCAAATCGAACTGCAAGCGTTGTTTTGACTGTAAGAAATTCAACTTGATTGAACCCCCAAATCGTACCCCAAGCGTTAATGTCCCGTACATATCCTAGGTTAATAATGATCTACAATATTTATTTAATGAGTAGCTAATAGTCTTCGGTTGGGGGGAATGTAAAAGTTAAATATTATTATATTCAGATGGGTTAAAAGATCAATGGCCATGGAGAAAAGGATGAGTTTAGATTGATAGATTTATGTTGCATATTTTGCCGTATAAGTATATGTTTAAAAAATAACCAATAAATGGTTTGGGAGTTGCGACTTTTGTATTATTAAGTTTGAAATTGGTCTCTTGTGGGCATATAATATCCGGATCGCTTTATTTAGTTAATAAGATTAGTTCAATGTTGATCTAAGTGTGATTGTTCGGAAAAGATGAAGTGGATATTATGTGCAATAGAAAATGTTTAATTATATTTATATATCAGAATCTATTGTTTTAAATATTTTCAAAAATATTTATACCCGTTACTCGTAGAGTAAAAGGGTATATTGTATTCGTGCAAAAGTATGTAACAGGTAGAAGGAAGCGTTTCCGACCCTTAAAGTATATGTATTCTTGTTCAGGATCACTAGCCGAGTCGATCTAGCCATGTCCGTCTGTCCGTCTGTCTGTCCGTATGAACGCTGAGATCTCGGAAACTATTAAAGCTTGAAGATTGGCATTTTGCATGTAGATTTTAGGGGTTCCTACGCAGCGCAAGTTTGTTTCAAAATGGTGCCACGCCCCCTCTGACGCCCACAAGCCACAAGCTGTGGCCACAGTTTTGATGCTATTATGAGAATTTTAATTGATATGAATTTGTTTCGTCAATACCGATCGATTTGCCTAATAAAAGTTTGCCACGCCAATCTAACGCCCAAAAACCTATTAAACGCTTAAGCCTGACTAGCGCCTACATTTCCGCCTTTCATGGCCCGTGATAGCGCCATCTAACATATGACTTTGGAACAGCTGGCCAAGGTGCTCAACAGAGTCAACGTTAATTCTCGACAAGGATTTCTATTAAAGGAAATTGCGATGGTTTTCATTTGTCAATACCGAACTATATCCCAAGAACTATGCAAATCAAATCAAGTTAGCCAAATTGGAGGTCTGAGTCAAACAATGGCGTATGTGTGTATATATGTAAGCATATACATATGTATGAATTTACATTGTACACAGTTGCAATTGCCCGGCAAAGATAACTCCTTTCAAAGAAAGCTATTCGCTATACCCGTTACTCGTGTTGTGGAAACATTTAGACTTTAATATAATTAAATGTTTGCACTATAAGTTTTACATAAAAAAAAAAACTTTATTTAATTTTTTATTTATCAACTAGTACAATGGTTATTTGGAAGAACACCGTCCTAACTGTTTTAAGACTCAAACTGAACTCGTTCTCTAACTCCTACTTCTTCTACGATCAAACCTCGGTTCTGAGCTTTGGAGCTTTCTAATGAGTGGCTTTAGTGTTTATTGAGTGACATTCATAATTGTACTTTGGACCGTTCTTTGTTCTCATCTTGTTTATGACTTCGGTCCCGAAATCTGAGTATCCTGAGTCGTGGGAAAGGGCCGATAGTCAGATCAGCGACTCATTTAAATTGTTTAGTCTATTGGTCTGGAGTTTTTAATAACATGGAAATTTTCCATGGTTTGTTGACAATTAGGTTTCGATTTCTCTGAGGGTGTCTTAAAGTAATGTGTGGGTGTGTATGTATGCGTGGGTGTGTAGACATGTACATAGAGGTTTGTGGTGCTATGGATATGTCACTCCCCCAACCTTTGAATTTGGCCTGTCCTCAGGACGATAAATTTGGATATAATGAAATATTTTCTTCTATGTTTACAGTAGGTTGATCGACATTTTCTAGGTTTTTCGGTGTTTCTTCCTTTGGTTTTACATATTTTACAATTAATTTTCTTGGTATATTTTTGAATTTATAGAATAGATACAATAAAATGCTTATAATTGTAATTACAAATGTGGTTGCAGTTATTATTTGGAATACATTATTATATTTTGTGTGTGTTTCTATAATTTCTTTTGTTTGAATATATGATAGCGGTTCTAATTTAGTTACATTGTTGCTTACATAAATGCTCTGTGTATATTCTAGCATAGTATTTGAAAGTATGAATTCATCTAGTTGTACTGAACAATTAAGAATTTTAATAAAATTATTACCAGAGATAGAAATTTCTTTATTAATACAATTTTGATTTAAAAGTGTTTTAGGGATATTCCACGTCAATAATATATTTGGTTCAACGTAATTAATTTGGAAATTTTTATGTGTTTTAGTATATTTGCAACTTGTGGGTTCTTGTTTTATTATGCCATTTATACATTCGTCAAATACTACTTTTCCTGTTTCTTTATTAAATACCTTTTCTTCGTGAAGGTAATATTTTTCAAATATGTTTTCTGTCAGAATGGTATTAGTATCATCTGGATACGGAATTATTTCAAAAATTGGTGCTTTAATGACATCTGTAGGAATGTGGGAAATTATTAAAATTTCATTTGTGTCTGTTTTAAGCCAAGTGGAAGTTTTAATTTTCAACAATTTCTCAGAACTTATTTTAGTTAAATCATCATGTTTTAATAATTTCGGATTAAATATACCAAGTCGTGTCAACTGCATTCCTAGCTCAATATCTTCTATGTATTCTGTAAAGTGTTGTAGATTAAATATTACGACACTAGCTTGTTCTTCTCTTTCGTCATCTTCTTTTAACTTATTAATTATTTCGATACCATTATTTATTACATCAATAATCATATTTAAATCTGTATTTTGTATACTATTTTCTGATATTTTTGTTCTAATTCTTCCCTATCATCTTGATCTAATGTTCCAAATAAATATTTGTAAGTTTTGCCAATAATGTTAAATAATCCTCGTTTATTACGTTTGGCCAATTTAATGCCATTTATTTCTCTTTTGAGTTTCTCAGCTAAATAGCGAATTTGTATAATGTTATTAAATTCGTTGGCTTCTTTTATAAGACTTTCAAATATTTGTTCCGTTTTTGTTACGTTTATGCTTAAATAATGATATTCGAAATTTTTTTGGAATATCAATAGATCCGGTTTTGAATACAAGGTATCCATTTTGGGCCTTAATTGGGTTTATTTCGATGCTTTGTCCCACTGCCATTTTAGTTATGGTTATTAGTATAATTGCGAAAATGATGATTTTAAATAGATTGTTGATTCCGTTCAGCTTCCCTGGAATTGTCATATTTGCTTTTATTATTTTTCTTCTTCTTCTTAAATTTAGATTTATAATGAGTTATTTTCCTGCCTCTATTTGTTTCCTCAAAATGTTTTTCATCTATCTGTCTCAAATTCCCTGTTTTCTTAAATGGGTTTGTAGTTTTTGATTTTACTAGTGGTGATTGTTTAAATCGTGTGTCTATTTCAAAATCATGTCGTTTCTCATTTAGTCTATCGATCTTCTTCGCTTTTCTTTCTTGTGTGTTATACTCGGGACTTCCTGCATACATAAATATGTCAGCTGGTATTCTATTTGTTGTATTATGTTTAGTTTTATGGTTATACGTATAAAGAATTAATTCAAATTTAGTATACCTATTTTCGATGTCTGTGTCGCTTCCTATTATTCTTAATTTTTCGTTAACTGTCTTGTGAAATCTTTCTATATCTGATATACCGTTTTTACTTGTAGTAACTTGAATTTGGACGCCTTCTGAGTTTAACCAATTATGTAGAGCTACACACATAAATGCCGAATCTTTATCTGCTTTAATTTCTTGTGGTTTTCCCATTTCATTGAATACTTTTATTATGGCCCTTTTAGCTTCTAACCAATCTTTACTTGTAACTTCGACAAGAGTGGCGAACTTTGAGTATATATCAATGCATGACAAGAATTGTTGGTTTCCTACCATATAAAAATCTATGACAAATTTTTCTCTTATATTTTGTATTTCTGGGGTAGTTTCGAAAGATAAATTCGTGTTCCTATGTTCCGTTTTGGCGATGTTACAGATTTCACATTCGTTAAAAATATTTTGTATTAGTTTCTGATAGTCTGGGAAATAATATTCTTCTCTAAACCAATTAATAGTTTTCTCGATTCCTGGATGTAGCAATTCTTTGTGTTTCTTTAATATTTTTTCTTTGAAGTTTGCATACGTGAGGATGTCTTCTAGTCTTTTGGTGCATCTCACTACCTTTGTTAAATGATTCGGACTTATTATTTCTAGATAAGCTTGTTGGAATATAAGAAAATCTGAGTCATCATGAAAATATACTGCGCTCTTTTTTGTACACAAATATTCTTTGATGATATCTTTCGCAAAAGTATTTGTCATATCTGTATAAGTAATTTTGATTTTTAATTTATGAAAATAGTGTTGTACGTCTCTGATTTCTTCATTTCCTTTGATAAATTCTATTTGTCGGGAATAATAATTGATTGACCGTTCTGTTATTGAAATATAGTTCTGATTGTCTTCATTTGCGCTATGCACTGTTGCATCTATACTATTGGCATTTTCTCCTAATAAATTTTCTTCAGGGATGTCTTCGAACATGTTTTCTTCTATTTTAACCCGCGATAGTGCGTCGGCAACATAATTTTCTTTTCCTGGTAAATATTTTATTTGATAGTCAAATTCATTTAATTTAATTTTCCATCTTTGTAGTTTCATATTTGGTTCTTTGATATTGTTTAGCCAAACTAAAGGTTTATGATCACTTAAGATCTCAAAAGGTCTGCCGTAGAGATATGATCTGAAATATTTCGTCGCCCATACAATTGCTAAAAGTTCTTTTTCTATTGTTGAATAATTAATTTCATGTTCATTTAATGTTCGGCTAGCATAGCATATTGGTTTATGGTTTTGTGATAGGATTGCTCCTATAGCTATGTTGCTAGCATCTGTGGTTAAAGAGAATGTTTTATCAAAATCAGGATAAACTAATATAGGGTCGGAAGTAATTAAGACTTTCATTTTTTCAAATGCATCAATGTATGATTTTTCTTTAATGTTTATCGTGGCGCCTTTTTTCAATTTCATGGTCATAGGTTTAACTACATTTGCAAAGTTTGGTATAAATTTCCTATAAAATCCACATAGTCCTAAAAATGATTTTATCTCCTTCGGAGTTTTTGGTATCGGAAAATTTATAATGGCACTAATCTTTTTTGGGTTTGGTTTTATACCTGTGGTGGTTACTACATGACCTAGAAATTCTGTTTCTTTTTTCATGAATTCGCATTTATCTAATTGTAATTTTAAATTTGCGTCTCGTAGCTTTCCAAATACTTTTCTCAATGATAAAATATGTTCTTCTAATGAAGTGGAAAAAATTATTATATCATCTAAGTAAACTAAACAATCTGTATAAATTAATTCTTCTAGTAAATTGTTCATACATCTTTGGAAAGTAGCGGGGGCGTTTTTAAGTCCGAATGGCATACGTGTGTATTCATAATGACCATTCTTTGTAGAAAATGCTGTTTTGGCAATAGATTTAGGGTCCATTTGAATTTGATGGAATCCTTTAGCTAAATCAATTGTCGTGAAATATTGACATCTTCCCAATTTGTCTAATATTTCATCCATTCTGGGTATTGGAAATTTGTCATTGATGGTTATTTCATTCAAACTTCTGTAGTCTATTACTACCCTGAACTTTGGTTTTCCCGAAGCGTCAGCTTTTTTGGGAACCATCCAGATAGGTGAACAGTAAGGAGATTTCGATTTACGAATTATTCCCTGTTCTATCATTTCGTTCATTTGTTTGTTGACTTCCTCATCAAATGATTGAGGGTATTTATAAGGCTTCTTATAAATAGGGTCCTCATGTTTGGTTTGGATAGAATGTTTGATAGTACTTGTGAAAGTCAAATTTTCGCCTTCTTTGTACTGAATATCTTTGTATTCAAATAAAACCTTTTTCAAGCATTCCTTTTCCTCTTCGTTTAAATGTTCTAATCTGAATTCGTTGCATTCACGAATTTCATTTTCAACAGCGAAGTTAAAAGATTGATCCTCAGATGAGGGTGGATTGAGGCATTTTATTGCGGTCTCATCCTCTTCAATCTTTTTCTTTGGTGATTTGGGATTAAGGCTTTTTACGGCGGTCTTATCCTTTTCACTTTCTTTCTTTGGTGATTTGGGATTAAGGCTTTTTACAGCGGTCTTATCCTTTTCACCTTTCTTCTCTGATGATATAGGATTAAGGCATTTTACTGCGGTCTTATCCTTTTTATCATCATCACCATACATAATTATCAGTTTATCTTCACCTAAAGTTACCGTTCCATCTTCAAAATTAATTTTAGCTTTGCAATTTTTAAGATAATCTCTTCCCATTAGAAATAAAATTTTTGTTCTATTGGGCAAATTTTACTTGGTTTTATCATTACGCTTTTATTTAATTTTATCGATCCATTTATAGTATAAACTTTTAAATTTTCGTCATTGACTTCAAAGTTCCCAAAATTTTCTTTCATTATATTAATAGATGAACCCGTGTCAACCATGGCTTTAAGAAGTTTACCTTTAATGATTACTCTGATATATGGGTAGAATTTTCTGGCTCCGAGGCTATTTGCTGAAAATTTACGTCCATCCTATTCTGTGTGCTCTCACTTTCTCTTTGTCTTTTTACAGGAGCATTTGGGGAATTATTTGATGTTGACGCTTGGTAATTTAATGGATTTTGAGATCTGCCTTGAGCTAGAGAATTTCTAAATTCTTGATAATAGCGATTTTGATTCGCTGAGGACTGAGGAATTGTTGAATTATTTAAATTTGGATTTGGATTTGAATGCGAATTTGAATTTGAATGACTGTTAAAGTTATTACTGTGTCTCGGGTAATAATTTGAATTATTCTTTTGATGATAATAATTTTGGTGGGTATTTCCCGAATTCCTGCGGTTATCGTAACGCGCCGATCTATAGTTCTCAAAGGGATCCGCATCCCAGTGTCCTAACACCATTGCTGTTTCTTTTAAATTGTTAATTGTGGAAATATCTCTTTTTGATAAAGCATTATATAATCTATCAGGAAGATTTTTTTTTATGCATTTCGTAATGGTTTTGTTTAATGATGCTGTATAAATGGTTTTTTCTGTTTGGTCAATTTCTAAATCTAACTTATTAATAATATTTGATGATTTCTTCCTTAGTTCATCTACAAACTTACTGATGCTTCCTCTATAATTTGTCCTGTAGATGAGTGCTATAAGGTCCTCGTATGGTCTGTGGTCCTTGAATGCTCGGATTAGGGCTGCTTTTGTAGATGGCCAATTCATAGTTTTTTCTTCTGAAATTACGGCTTTGGCGCCGTCTACGATGGTCCTTTCGATGGCTCCATAGATGATATGTATTTGTCGGGCATCTTGGGTCGGGTATAATTGTAACAGGTATTCGAAACGCCCGATGTAACCACCTAAGTCGGCGGGATTGCCATCAAAATAGGGCAACTCTTTTACTTGACCAATTAATTGATTCAAATGAAGTTCCG
Organism: Drosophila prolongata; assembly: GCA_036346975.1. Lineage (NCBI taxonomy): Eukaryota > Metazoa > Arthropoda > Insecta > Diptera > Drosophilidae > Drosophila > Drosophila prolongata. Next base: position 4,447,830 of record JAYMZC010000320.1, read on the forward strand.
ATAATTGGATTGGGGTTGCCATTTTTGGTTTTGTCAAAGTTTCAATATTTCACTTTTAAATTATTTAATTTTTTCGTGGGATTGACCGAATTGGATTTTTTATGTTTTATGTGTCTCTCAATATTTCACTTTAAATTATTTAATTTTTAGTGGTATTGACCGAATTGGATTTTTCACTGGTCTACGCACGACGATTCGCACATAAGTTCTTTGGCGGATTTCACTTGTGTGTTCGACGATTTATTTTCTTACTAGTCAGGATATACTAGTTGTATAGTACAATCCCTAAGACCAGTTTAAAACCGACGTTTTTAACTTTCACTTGAAATCCTACCGGCTGCGCCAATTAAATGTTTGCACTATAAGTTTTACATAAAAAAAAAACTTTATTTAATTTTTTATTTATCAACTAGTACAATGGTTATTTGGAAGAACACCGTCCTAACTGTTTTAAGACTCAAACTGAACTCGTTCTCTAACTCCTACTTCTTCTACGATCAAACCTCGGTTCTGAGCTTTGGAGCTTTCTAATGAGTGGCTTTAGTGTTTATTGAGTGACATTCATAATTGTACTTTGGACCGTTCTTTGTTCTCATCTTGTTTATGACTTCGGTCCCGAAATCTGAGTATCCTGAGTCGTGGGAAAGGGCCGATAGTCAGATCAGCGACTCATTTAAATTGTTTAGTCTATTGGTCTGGAGTTTTTAATAACATGGAAATTTTCCATGGTTTGTTGACAATTAGGTTTCGATTTCTCTGAGGGTGTCTTAAAGTAATGTGTGGGTGTGTATGTATGCGTGGGTGTGTAGACATGTACATAGAGGTTTGTGGTGCTATGGATATGTCACTATATACATAATACTATTTAAGAATGTATGTGTTTAGCCAATATAAGTATGTATATTTAATTTTTCTAGTCAATTTATTGCACTCAAAATCATAAACATAAACACAGCTGCTGGTGCAGGTCAAAAGCTGCCTGCGCTAAAGCAGCGCTGGTGCTGATGCTCGTGCTGTAAAGCTGCCAGCACTAAGAGATCGCCGAATTCAAATTGATAATTTGAACTTTTTTAGCTGAGTAACGGGTATCTAATAGTCGAGGCACTCGACTATAGTGTTCTCTCTTGTTTTTTTTTATTTAGGTTGTTGTGAGGTGGAGTATAGAGGAGGCGCTGGATTATGTTTTTGATCAGTAAATGCCTTAGCTTAGTTTTTATTGGTATTTGATCAATATATTACAATCATTATTTTTGCTTTACGGATCAAAAACTGAGATGCTTCTTATTCAAGTACGAGGATGGTCCAATAAGTACTTAGCCTCCAAAATAAAAACGAAAATTTTAGAAAAGTGGCGATTTATTTCTCAACATAATCTCTTTTTAGCTCGATACACTTGACCCAGCGATGCTCAAACTTCTTTAACAAGTCTGAAAAATACGTTTTCTCGAGGTCTGCAAAGTAGGACTCTGTAGCGGCGACGACCTCCTCATTCGACGCAAATTTCTGTCCAGCGAGTGACTCCTTCAAGTTTGGAAACAAAAAGAAGTCTCAAGGCCAAATATGGAGAATATGGGGTAGCAGTTCGTAGAACGATGGAACTGTCTTCATTTATAACCTGATTCATTGTGAAATTGATATCACACACTTGGTCGTCATAACTTTTCTGTGCCAAGTAGATTGACCAAAAAAAATATTCCCTAATATACAATTATTGACTTGCATGAGCCTTTCAGGGTATAATCTTCTGACTATAATATACTTTACTTATAGTCTCAAATAATGCCTCTCCGTCGCTCCTAAAACGATCACTACTTACTTTATAAGCAATAAACTTATCTTATTTTTTTCCCTACTTTTACGTCTGATTCAGAACTCACGATTTTCTTGTCACGGTTGTTCTTGTACAGGGCGTGGGATCTGAATAAGTTGTCTGATCAGTGAGTGTTTGCCGTAGAATTTGCAAATAATAGCGATGCTGGGTAAGAAAGTGCTTTGAGCTTTGTGTTTACAAATTAAGAAAACTGTTTCGGATCTTGTTAAAACTGGACTGGTTAGGCATTTTAAAATTTGACCGAGCCCTTAGGTATTGGGAAAAGACAGATGGTACTCCGACCATTCTTAAGGTGTGACAACTCTTTATCAAACAATGGAGGTTTATGGGAAATTGACGGGCAGTAAAACGGAACACACTTGGAAAAGAAGAGTTTAATGTATTAAAATGTACTAATACTAACGGATTCAGCCATGTTAGTGCCAGATAAAGTTCGGACCAGTCAAAGCCGATTATAAACATATTTAAGCGGTGGAAGTTTGCCTGACGTAAGCAGCGAATTACTACAACAGTTTTTCGATTTTTCAACGAATTCTAGAGCTCTAGAACTAGAGTTGGGTGATAGGGGTCCTCAAGTTTCTTAGGTGTTAACGCTTTTAATAGACAAATTATTTTTGGGTTTGAAACAAAACACTAATGCATTAAACGTCCTTAAGAATGGCTTACTTAGAATACCGCAATGTTAATAAAGCCGTTAATAAAGTCATCGTTAAATGAAGTAAAATAATCGCCTAATATTACTAACTGATCTTTATCTGACAGTTTATAAGAACTGGATTGGATAACGGAATGGTTATTCGTATAAATTGGAAACTCATACGAAGAATGAAAGGTTGAGGCTAGTTTTTTACGGCAGAAGAGGATGTGGAGGGCACTGGGGATGGTTCTTTAATGGTAATTTCCATTTGTTTTTCTCTTAGCTTCAAGCTAAGTCTTCTAAGCTACCATTTTCCCTCATAATCTGGTCATTGTACATAACACCGATTAACTTCAATATTAGGCACCTCTAAACAGGATAGACAGATAAGATCGGAAGCGTAACACCGTTTTGATAACTCAGCAAGTGTTTTCTACTCCTCTGAGAAACTTTCAGATAGGAGAAAAAAAAAATTTTCCGTTTGACGAAGAGAAAGTAACTTAAAATGGAGGCAAAGAAAATACAATAACAAAAAATCAGCACTGAAATAAATGTTCAAAATGATTTTATTTTTCTAAGCACAAATTAATCATGGATGCACCTTCGAAGCTAATGTAAAGTTATAAAAAACACTTATGGTAATAGTTTTAAAAGATTGTAAGTAACCCCAGTGGTATTCAACAAGAAATTGTAAGAATTGTAAGCGCAAATCAAAAACACGGCCGTTAACAATTGAGAAAAAGGGAAATAAAATAATAAGTTTTAGGTATAACAAGAAAGGAAAGCTAACTTCGGGCGGAGCCGAAGTTGATATACCCTTGCAGAATACTCTGTAAATTATATTCTCCAAAATTATTCATATGATGCATTCTTAATACTCATAAAAAATCCCAACTTCCTAACTTTAAAAACACTAAAGTTATGGCATTTCCAATCGTTCAGTTATATGGCAGCTATAGGATATAGTCGGCCGATCCTTATGAAATTTGATAGATTGATTGATTGATTGGCCAAAAATAAAACCCATAGAAAATCCCAACTTCCTAACTTAACAAACACCAAAGTTACGGCTTTTCCGATTAATCAGTTATATGGCGGCTAAAGGATATAGTCCTCCGATCCTTATGAAATTTGGTAGGTCGGATTGATTGGCCAAATATAAAACCCATAGAAAATCCCAACTTTCTAACTTTACAAACACCAAAGTTATGCCATTCCTGATGAATCAGTTATATGGCAGCTATAGGATATAGTCGGCCGATCCCGGCCGTTCCGACATATATACTGCGTGCAAAGGAAAGAAGGGTGTGTGCAAAGTTTCAATTCGATAGCTTTAAAACTGAGAGACTAGTTTGCGTAGAAACAGACAGACGGACAGACGGACATGGCTATATCAACTCAGGAGGTGATCCTGATCAAGAATATATATACTTTATAGGGTCGGAGATGTCTCCTTCACTGCGCTGCACACTTTTGACCAAAACTATAATACCCTCTGCAAGGGTATAAAAACGAACAGTCGATTTCTAATTAAATTTCTATATTAATAACATATATATAACAAGAAAGGAAAGCTAACTTCGGACGAAGCCGAAGTTGATATACCCTTGCAGAATATTCTGTAAATTATATTCTTCAAAATTATTCATATGATGTATTCTTAATACTCATAAAAAGTCCCAACTTCCTAACTTTACAAACACCAAAGTTATGGCATTTCCGATCAATCAGTTATATGGCGGCTATAGGATATAGTCGTCTGATCCTTATAAAATTCGGTAGGTCGGATTAATTGGCCAAAAATAAAACTTATAGAACTTATGGGAACTTCCTAACTTTAAAAACACCAACGTTATGACTTTTCCGATCGTTCAGTTATATGGCAGCTATATGATATAGTCGCCCGATCCGGCTCGTTCCGACTTATATACTACCTGCAATAGAAAGACAACTTTTGGGAAAGTTTCAAGCAGATAGCTTTAAAACTGAGGGACTAGTTTGCATAGAAACGGACGGACAGACGGACGGACAGAGGGACATGGCTAGATCGACTCTCCTGGTGATGCTGATCAAGAATATATATACTTTATAGGGTCGGAAATGTCTCCTTCACTGCGTTGCAAACTTTTGACTGAAATTATAATACCCTCTGCAAGGGTATAAAAAACGGGTTTGTTTATTTTAAAGTCGAAAGATTATATCATATAGCTGTCATAGAAAAGATCGGCAAATATATATGAACCTAACATGCCAATTAACCGAACTTCGTTGTTTTCAAACATTTACGAAAATATCTGAGACAAAGTTTTTTTTACCATTATAGCCATACATATTAAATTTTATAAAAATCATAGAAAATATCGGAACATAATAGTAACATCGTCATAGCTTTTTTGTTTTTCAATGTATTTGGATACGGTTATATACGGTTTCAGTAATTCAAAATTTTACAAAAGTCATTCATCAATTTTAAATAGGTTCTCGCCTCTCGAAATATATGTGAATGTAACCGAAATTATTAATGACAAAATAAAACCGAACTTTGGGTTCCGAACGGCTTTATTTATCCAGCTCTAAGCTGTCTTTACTAACTGGTGGGTATTTACCTAAAATATTGGGAGATATATGTTGGCAAAGAAAGGAAAACAAGGAGTGTTCATGCTTACAACAGTTCTTCATAAACATATTAGACATTTATTTTAGTTTATTTACGTTAACATTATCTTCACATTTATTTAAATCTGTTGAAGGGGGGGTATGGTTTATTCAGCCAAAAAAGGCCTATTTTCATGAATTATTTCACTCGATACGGTTATTGTCAGATCAATTATTTTATAAGCATACTAGCAAGGTGCCCGCAGCTTTGCTTGCGGTGGATAATTTTGAATGTAGATATGTCTGTATATTTTGCGGATAGCTCTCCACATCTTAATATTCCTTATTCGCATTTATCTTAAAGCTGGAGTTCTTATTTAAAAGTAATAGAGTATTAACTATATAATTTAATGTTATTGAGGTTTTCTTTCTTTACACTTTCAGTTTTTAACTGAAACTAAAATGAATCCCCATTTCCACACCACGCTCGTTTTTATTTAAGGTGGTTTCCCCAAATAGGCCTAGTCCACAATTAAAACATTTTTAATATATTCTTATTTTAAAACCTCTCTGTAAACAACATTCTTTGTTTGACCATCATGAGACAGGATCAGAAGGCTCTTTGCCGAGCTGACTCTTGAACAGACCACATAAAATTGGCCGTGGGAGAAACACTCGTCCCAAAGGTCTAATCTAGCTACTTTCAAAGTCTGTCCTTGTGATTTATTTATTGTTATCGCAAAACAAACCTTTACAGGAAACTGTAGGCTTTTAAATTCAAAAGGTAAGTTTGATGACGTTAAGGGAATTCTTGGTATGAATACTGTCTCTCCCTTGGCGCAGCCAGTAAAAATAACGGCTTCAATACCAAATATGTGAAGAGTTTTAACTTGCAATCTTGTACCATTGCATAATTTTGGCGGTTTTAAGTTTCTTAATAACATAATTGGTGTTTCGACCTTAAGCGAAAGAATATGCAATGGGAGTCCAGCTGGATTCTGCTTGTTAAGAAATTCTACAGGATAATGTACAGCATTTTCTGGCTCAGTAACAGAGTCTATTGATTTGTATGTAACTTCCTCTCCATTAAATGATTTTATTAGCTGATCATTAATTGAAGCAGCTCTGTCATTTCTTGAAGTTAAAATGGCTCGTTCTGATAACCAGTAATGACTTAGGTAAGATTTCTGAAATATCAGGAAAAATTTTAGAAGTAAGCCTTTCCAAAGTGCTTACTACAGTACCCAAGCTTGATGACAATTTTATTTTGCCCTCAAGCTAATGTAAATTTTTCTTAGAATTTACCTAGAGCTTCAGTAAAACCACCATATGAAAAATTTTCATATTGCTAATTGACTTAGATCAGTGTTTTTTTGCCGTTAGGAAAAAATGAGGAAGATTCTTAGATTTTCAAAAATCGATAAAAAAAAGGACTATATTTTGGCCAAAAATCGCATCGATTGATTAACGCGTTTAGCGTATTTTATAGAAATTGGGGGTTTTTTGCCACTGGAAGAAAATGGGGGCATGTTTGTGGCCAAAATAAATCTTAGCAAATCAGTTTAGTGTTATAAGAATTGAATGGTAAAAAATAGGGTCATTTAATTAGTTTAGGCTGTGCGTTGATTCTTAGTTTTCAATGAACAGGTTTATGTATATAAATAAATAAATGACTGCCCCCCTGCCCTTTTTCCAAAGCCCAGCGGCTTGAACGCTTTGACGGGGTTTATTCGTGTGTGTTGCTGGTATAATTTAATTTTAATTTATTGTTAATTTATTGTTAAGTTTAATTTAGTTTTAAGTTTTTAATTTTAAGTTTTAAAAAGAAATCAAGATCAGCCGCCGCACACTTATTATACTACACAGAGTCAGAGAGAGAGAGAGAGAGACAGTGCGAGAGAATGCATTCGGTGTTCAATGCTTGTGTATAATTTGTTGGAATTATTATTCCTACTTTAGGTTAATGTAACTTTTTTTAGAATTGACCTAGAGCTTCAGTAAAACCACCATATGAATCCTTAAAGTATCAGGATTCCCTTTGGTAACACTTTAAAGTCAAAAACGTTATTATAAAATGCAAAATAATAAGAAAAAAAAAAAAACGATGTCAGTACCTGTGGATTTAGGTACCGAAATTGTGTGCAAAAAACGATTCGCTTAGTAGATTTTGCAGGATCGTGTTCACCGGCTTTGAAATTGCTACTTTTCAGGAGAGCGTTTTAAAATTTTGGACACTGAAAAATCGCATACAAAACGAGCTGACTCACCTACGTTCAACTGCCCATAACTTCGGAACCTTTAATCGGATGCAATTTTTACGCAATATTCTTCAAATTTTGTACATTCAGAAAAAAAAATTTTAAAAAAGGGGTAAAAAAAATGTAAATACCATAAAAAGCTTTTAGTTTATTTGTTAAGGCCAAAAACGTAATACGTGCCTTCAGGCAGGCTTAGGTCTTAGAGGGTTAATGTGAACTTATCACTTCCAAATCTGTCGATATTAAAATATCGATATTGCACGAAAAGAATTGTGCCACAAAACCTTACATTTTTGCGTTTCGAATAAAAGACACTTTATTTGGAGTTGTAATTAAACCAATCACCGGTGATCCTACTTATATATGAGTACACTCGATATACCCCTAATTTCGGCATTATAAATTCACTTATTATTTTCTGTCATAATTTCTCATAAGTTAACTTGTAGATAATGTATGACAAATTATTATTAGTAGCTGTGTTGGGATCTGAGGAAATTGCAAGTTCAGCGAATGTTAAAAAATAGCGGAAAGGGCGAGTAGTACCTCGCCAAAAGAGCCCAAATAAGGATAACAGGGAGTATCTCTATTCGCTAATGGAAATAGGAAAGCTTGTCAAATTGGATGATGCCAGTCTAATAGAGTACTTCATCAAAGGTATACCCGACTCGAGTACCACCAAAAGCCACTTCTATCAGGGCAGGACTCTGCACGAACTTAAGGAGCAAATTATATATACCTTTATATGACAAAATTCGTAGCAGTCGCCCTCAAGTGCTTAATACGGCAAAATCTTATTTTACCAACGAAGACAAAAAACCAGATGTAACCAAACAAATCCTACGGGTGCAAACAGCCTGGCCATAAGGCATCGAATTGTCCAGGTACTACTACAGCTAAAAAGAAGGAAGGAAAAAGTGCCATCTCAATGACGAACCATATCAGCAGCAGTCACAAATGTATTTTTAAAGAAATTGCATGTAATGGCGTTCGTATTTCCGCTTTGATCTATACAGGCTGTGAAATCTGCCTTATCCGTGACGACGTGGTTGGGATGTTTGGAAATATCGTGCTTGTTGATGAAAAGCACTGTCTGGTCGGCATTTGTATTAGTGAGCTACCAAATTTTGGTACACAACATTTATTTGGACTTAAACTTTCACGTAGCTAGCAGATATGATATTCAGTACTCAGCAGTCATCGGAAATAGCATACTGAAGCTAGTAGACTTGATATTCTCAGAGAAGTCGGTAAAATTTCAACCAAAAATGAAACTGAATATCCAGGAATCGTTTACCACTGAGGAAGAGGTAGAGTCAGAGTTAAAGATTGACATCGCTGATCTGGACAGAACAATTGCTGAAACTCTGAAAGATTTAATCATCAACTACAACTCAATGAAAAACAAGAAAGGAAAGCTAACTTCGGACGGAGCCGAAGTTGATATACCCTTGCATAATATTCATATGATGCATTCTTAATACTCATAAAAAGTCCCAACTCCCTAACTTAAAAAACACCAAAGTTATGACATTTCCAATCGTTCCGTTATATGGCAGCCATAAGATATGGTCGGCCGATACTTATGAAATTTGGTAGGTCGGATTGATTGGCCAAAAATAAAACCCATAGAAAATCCCAACTTCCTAACTTTACAAACACCAAAGCTATGGCATTTCCGATCGTTCAGTTATATGGCAGCTCTATGATATAGTCGCCCGATCCGGCTCGCTCCTACTTATATACTACCTGCAATAGAAAGACAAGTTTTGGGAAAGTTTCAAGCAGATAGCTTTAAAACTGAGGGACTAGTAGAAACGGACGGACGGACGGACAGACGGACTTGGCTAGATCGACTCTCCTGGTGATGCTGATCAAGAATATATATACTTTATAGGGTCGGAAATGTCTCCTTCACTGCGTTGCAAACTTCTGAATGAAATTATAATATCCTCTGCAAGGGTATAAAAAACGACAGTCCCATTCAAATGAAGATTTTGCTAAATGACGAATACCCAGTTTATGAACGCCCTCGACGCACTTCACATGCAGACAAGTCAATTGTAGACAACAAAGTTGAGAAATGGCTAGCAGAAAAGATTATTCAGCCAAGTTCATCTGAGTATGCCTCACCAGTTGTCTTGGCACCTAAGAAGGACGGCAGCAAGCGGCTTTGTTGCGACTACAGACGCCTAAACGCGAGGATTTCCAAAGATCATGTTCCGATGCCACTTATAGATGATGTCATTGAAAAACCGCGAGGAAACAGCTTCATTACAACATTTGATTTAGCGAATAGATTTTTCCATGTACCAGTTGACCAGAATTCGATGGTACAGTTGTAACATACATGGATGATTTCATTATTCCCTCTAAGGATGTAAATAAAGGAATCCAAAAGCTAGAGCGTGTCTTAAACCGAGCTTCAGAGTTTAATTTAAAAATTAAGTAGAGGAAGCGTCAGTTTCTCACGAGAAGGTTGACTTTTTGGGTTATATCGTCAAAGGGGGACTATAAGACCATCGGGTGCCAAAACGCAAGCAGTGAAGAACTTTTCGATTCCACATGATCGAAAGATAATTTCTGATTACGCGTTGCTGACTTGGTTCGTAAGGAAGTTCCCTTCCGATTCGCTGAAAACCAACGCCTAGCATTTGAGCAACTAAAGGTAGCGTTGATATCTGCACCGGTGTTACGATTATACAATCCAAACGCTCAAGCGGAGATACACACAGACGCTTCTATGCACGGCTACGGAGGAGATCCGGACGATCAACAGTGGCGCCCTATTCAATATCTAAGCCGAAAAACGAAGCCAGCTGAAGAGAAATACCACTCTTACGAGCTCGAAATGTTGGCTTTAGTCGAAGCTTTGAAAAAATGGCGTTTATTGGGTATAAAGTTTAAATTTATTACAGACTGCAACCCCTTTGCTTTAACAATGAAAAAGCGCGGCAAAATTCCTTAAAGTTGAGTTGAACGTGGTGCCGACTCTGAAGGAAGAGGAAATCATTCGAATGGTCCATAAGAAAGAACAATACTTAGTAAAAAGTAGTCAAGAAGCTGTTAAGAAGACATTTTACAAGCCGAACTTATCAAATAAAATAAGTAGAGTGATAAAAAGCTGCCTTGAATGCATTATTTCTGAGGGCAAGGCAGGCAGAAATGAAAGGTTCTTAACACCCATTAACAAAGACAATAAGGCGTTGGAAACATATAATGTTGACCATGTAGGATCAATAGACCAGACCAGCAAGAACTATCCCGAGGAAATGGTCAAGTGGAGCGGATCCATAAGACCGTGATTCCGATGTTAGCCAAGTGGTTTCAGGAAAAATCGTGTAGCTGGCATAAGCATTTAGAAGTTGTACAGCAAGTAATGAAAAGCACACCCTCAAGAAGCACGATATTCTTACCTTTTAAGATACTGACAGGCGTTGAAATAAGAACTAACAAAGTATCAGAGCTGAACATGTTCCTTGAAGACGCCGCTATCGAAGAGTGAGACCAGGAAAGATAAACTGTTCGTATGGAAGCGCAGGATACACAAATTCAGCAGGAGAATCGTAGATCCTTCAACAAGAGTCGTAAGAAGGAGTTAAATTACAAAATAAACGAGCTCGTTGCTAAAAAACGCACGCAGTACGGAACCGTTCCTGAACATATGAAGAAATCAAATCCTCAATCTGAATCTGCAGAAGAACCCTCATTCGAGCCGAATGATAATTCAGGATGGCCGATTATGGGAAAAGAATAGAAAACAACTCCTTGGTCATGTCTACAATAGTTCTGCATAAACATATTAGACATTTATTTTAGTTTATTTACGTTATTTATTTACGTTATTTACGTTATTTATTTATTTAGGTAGCGGTAATGTTGAGCAATAGCAACGAGGGCCTTCAGCTCGGTTTTTTACAATGACTACATGAGTACAATTTTATATATACATTTTGGCTAAATAATAATTATTTTAAATGAGGTGATATAAGTTTGTGTTCTTTAGAAATAGTATTATTTGTAATATGTTTGGTAATGTGGGGTTTGAGATGGATTCTAGTGGATTGGTGTTTTTAAATAGTAGTTGTCTTTGGCAGTTTAATGACTTGCAGTTAGTCAGTAAATGATTAATTGATAAGGCATCGTTGGTATCATTGCAGAACGGACAGGTCCTGGTTTCAGTTGGGTACATATAGTGTATATGTGTAATTTTTGTGTGTCCAAGCCTGAGCCTTGGTATTATTATCTGGTTTCTACGTGAGACCGATGAGTGAATTTTTTTGTTAATTTGGTGACAGTTGAGTTGGAGATGTTTAATTGCTTGGTACCAGCGTGAAGTTTTGGATATGTTTGATTGCATTTTCGAGAGATATGTATTTTTAATATATTTTAATATGTCTTGTGTGTTTAAGTTTTCGATGGTTGTAAGTGGTTGTCTTGTAGCGTTTTTTGCTAGGGCGTCTGCAAGTTCGTTTCCAGGTATACCTACGTGACCGGGGATCCAAAGTAATTTAAATTTATTATTGTTTTTTTGTAGAAGATTACGGGTCTTTGAGATATAGTGTTCGCTGTTGTCAGTGTTTTTTATTGCGTCGATGGCAGAGAGTGAGTCTGAACATATGCAAAATTGGCCTCTTTTAGTTGTATTTATTTGCAGTGCTTCTACTATTGCAAGTAGCTCTGCGGAGAACACTGAAGAGTAATGTGGTAGGTGATAGAGTTTGATGAATTCAGTTTCGCTTGTGATTGCCATACTAGTGATGCCGTTTGCTTGAGATCAGTCGGTGTAAATGTATGTGTATTTGTGTTCGTCTTTTGTCTTAATTTCTGTAAATTGTAATCTGAAAATTTCAGGAGGGTTACTTTTTTGTCGAATTTATGGCAGATGGTGGACTTGTGAGTATTCTATAATACGATCTGTTGTTGAATTGTATTGTGGACGTTTTGGCGGGCGATATGCTTCTAAAATTTTAATTATTGGTGAGGTTTTGGCGTTAACTAGGGACTTAATGATTTTTGACATAAGGAACTCTCGTCTGTCTTCTAAGGCGTCTGCATTTGCTTCGTAAAGTATGTTTTTTGTTAAGGTGGTTCTGAAGGCTCCGAGGGCAGTTCTAAAGGCTGTGTTGATTGTTGACTTTACTTTGCGCAGTATTGTGTGCGGGCAGTAGACGTAGATTGGAAGACCGTAGTCTGCTTGTGAGATGATGGTTGCTTTTGTTACGTTTAGGAGTGTAGATGTGTTGCAGTTAAACTTTGCGCTTGAGAGACATTTTATTACGTTATAATACTGTTTGAGTTTGTTGTTTAGTAGTTCCGTGTGAGTATTCCATCTGTATTTGTTATTGAAGTGTAGACCAAGGATTTTTAATGATGTTACTGCTTGTATTTGCGTGTTTCCTGTTGTTATGGTGCAGTTACAATTATGTTTTCTGCAAACATGGAGGTGTTTGCATTTTGTGGTAGATAACATGGCTCCTGAGTATTCTGCCCAGTCTGTAATAGTGGATATTATCGGATTAAGGTTTAATCTTATGTTTTTTAGTTTTAGGATGATGTTGAAGTCATCTGCTTATGCGCTTAGGCTGATGTTCGGGTGAAGTGTGAGCTTTTCTGTTAGTGAGTTATATGCAATCACAAACAGGACCACGGATAGTGGGGAGCCTTGAGGAATGACGTTTTCCATTGGTTGAAAGGAGGAAATGACAGAGTCAACGCGCACGAGTAGTTTTCTATTTGTCATGTAGTTTCGTACGTAGTTAATAATTTTTGGGCCAGTTTTCCAGGTTACGAGTTGGTCAAGTATAGAGTGGATGCCAATTCTATCGAAGGCCTTTGAGAAGTCTAGGGATATGATAGATGCGTGGTTTCTTCTTGAGAGAGCTGAGTAGTAGACTGTCTATAGCCGATTTCCCCTTTCTGAAGCCAGTTTGACTGTTATGGATTAGTTTGTAGTTTATTACAAACCACCACTATTGCTATTATTTTGTCAAGTAGTTTTGCTAGACATGAGTTTAGTGAGATCGGGCGGTATGAGTTAAGCAAGGTTTTGTCTGTGTTTGGTTTTAGGATTGGTATTATCACTAACCATACAACATATACAGTGGATCGCAGCTTATTTCGTGCAGTTACCTAAAAAAAGTTCAAGTCGTTATTCCTGCTAAACTAAGAAAGATAACAGAAAAATTTAAATGCAGTATTTTAAAAGGGAATATTAACTTGTTTATTAAATTAAAACGATTTCCTTAATCGTAATTAATTCATTCTTCTTAACTTATTATTTGTAATTTAAAAGCTAATGTTTGGTATGTCCTCCTTTCTGGTTCAGGACAGCTTTGAGATGAAACTAACTTTTTAGTGGTTTCCACTGGAATTTTTGGCCATTCTTCTATAAGAACACTTTACATGTCGTTTTTGTTCGAAATCTTCCTCTTCCTTATAGCGATGTCCAATATTTCCCATAAATTTTTGATCACATTTAAATCTGGAGACTGTGCTGGCGTTATGATGGCATGAGGGCAGTTCCAGACAAGATAAACCTCCACAATTCCTGCTGAATGCTTCGGATCGTTGTCCTGGTAAAATCGAAATCGATCGCGTATGCCCAGTTTTTCAGCAGTTTGGAGCAAGTTTTCCTTATGAATCTGTAGGTACATCTTTGCCATCCATGATAACTTCAAAAAAAACGAGGTTGCCCCGCCAGAAGCTGCCATACAGGCCCAAACCATAACATGACCCCCGCCATGCTTGACCGTAGCTTATAGGTGTTTGCTTTCCAGCTCTGTATTAGGTCGCCACCAAACATATTAAACCAAAAAGGTTACATTTTGACTCGTCTGCAAATAACACTTCATTCCAAATCGAAATCGGAAGAAGAATATGCTCCCTTGTCTTTGGAAATCCTCGCGTTTAGGCGTCTGTAGTCGCAACAAAGCCGCTTGCTGCCGTCCTTCTTAGGTGCCAAGACAACTGGTGAGGCATACTCAGATGAACTTGGCTGAATAATCTTTTCTGCTAGCCATTTCTCAACCTTGTTGTCTACAATTGACTTGTCTGCATGTGAAGTGCGTCGAGGGCGTTCATAGACTGGGTATTCGTCATTTAGCAAAATCTTCATTTGAATGGGACTGTCGTTTTTTATACCCTTGCAGAGGGTATTATAATTTCAGTCAAAAGTTTGCAACGCAGTGAAGGAGACATTTCCGACCCTATAAAGTATATATATTCTTGATCAGCATCACCAGGAGAGTCGATCTAGCCAAGTCCGTCTGTCCGTCCGTCCGTCCGTTTCTACTAGTCCCTCAGTTTTAAAGCTATCTGCTTGAAACTTTCCCAAAACTTGTCTTTCTATTGCAGGTAGTATATAAGTAGGAGCGAGCCGGATCGGGCGACTATATCATAGAGCTGCCATATAACTGAACGATCGGAAATGCCATAGCTTTGGTGTTTGTAAAGTTAGGAAGTTGGGATTTTCTATGGGTTTTATTTTTGGCCAATCAATCCGACCTACCAAATTTCATAAGTATCGGCCGACCATATCTTATGGCTGCCATATAACGGAACGATTGGAAATGTCATAACTTTGGTGTTTTTTAAGTTAGGGAGTTGGGACTTTTTATGAGTATTAAGAATGCATCATATGAATATTATGCAAGGGTATATCAACTTCGGCTCCGTCCGAAGTTAGCTTTCCTTTCTTGTTTTTCATTGAGTTGTAGTTGATGATTAAATCTTTCAGAGTTTCAGCAATTGTTCTGTCCAGATCAGCGATGTCAATCTTTAACTCTGACTCTACCTCTTCCTCAGTGGTAAACGATTCCTGGATATTCAGTTTCATTTTTGGTTGAAATTTTACCGACTTCTCTGAGAATATCAAGTCTACTAGCTTCAGTATGCTATTTCCGATGACTGCTGAGTACTGAATATCATATCTGCTAGCTACGTGAAAGTTTAAGTCCAAATAAATGTTGTGTACCAAAATTTGGTAGCTCACTAATACAAATGCCGACCAGACAGTGCTTTTCATCAACAAGCTCCACCCCTAAAATTCAATCGTCGGTAGGGTATGCAGGCACCATCCGCTCGCAGAACAACAACCAAAGCTGATTTGGTTTGAAGTTTTCTGAACCCTGTTCCTATCTCATTAGATTGATTTATATTATTGGGAATACATACATATATGCAAAACATTTTTCTGCTACCACTGATTTGAATTTGTAAACCAAGATGAAATATATGCTGAAATATTAAAAAATATACTATAACATATAATATTCTTATTTTTATCATTAACCCAATAGTGAATACACCAAGTCTGAAAAGTAGCAAAAGACAAAATATTCTTGCTGCATCGAAATGAAATGATCGCACACATGCACCCCTGTATGAGAATGCATGAACACGCATACATACAAAGCCCAATTCAAGCGCAGGGCAACCGTCTTCAAAATGCGCGTCTCTGCGACTGAACGACCGAACTCGATTAATGAGCACGCGAGCGTCAAAATAAGAATTAGAACGAGAGCGAAAAAAACCCGAAGGCACACGAAGTGTCCGGGGCCTGCTGCTATCAGCACTGGGGCCTACCATATGTTGTATGGTTAGTGGTATTATTAAGCTATTTTTGTATGTTTGTGGAATGTAGTTGTTTAGTATGGCGTTTTGGAGGTTAATAATTCTGTTTTTTGTAGTTTTATCCAGGTTTTTTATCATTGTGTAGTTGATTCTGTCAAGTCCTGGTGTGTTTCCTTTTAATGTGGTTAATGCTGCTGAATATTCTATTGCAGTTATGGGTTTTTCTATTTCGGTTGCTCTTTTGCTAGGAATATGTGAGAGATGAATAGTATTGCTGAGTGACGTTTGTTTGTGATTAATAAAGGTGCTTGAAAAATTCCTGTCGGAGGAGGTTTCCGAGAAATTTTGGCAGAAGAGCTGAGCAATTTCAAATTTGTTATTAGTGTTTTGTTTTGTAGATGGGTTTAATATACAGTGTATGTGTTTTTGAGGGTTTATGCCGCAAAAGCCTCGGATGTTGCTCCAGATCGTTTTGGGTTGGCTGTCCGGTGAGATTTGGGTTGTGAATTTGTTAATGCTTGCTTTTTTAGTTTGTTTGAGTGTTAGTTTAAATAGGGCATTTGCCCTTTTGTACTGTACAATGTTTTTCGTAGATATGTCTCTTTTAAGCTCGTTTCATTTTTTCATTTTATCGTCTCGTAATTTTGAGATATTGTTGTTCCACCATGGTACATTATGAGGCTTACCCGTTGGGTGTGTTTGTGGTATTGCCTTGTGTGCGCTTGAAAGGATAATTTTTTGTATTGTTGCAGCTTCTTTGTTTATGTTTGTGCTTGGTGGTCGTTGCGCAGAGAAGTTTTCTGTTAGCTTGGCAAATTTATGCCAGTTTGCCTTATCCATAATGAAAGTGGGTTTGCGTGTGGTTGATTGTAAGCTAGCAGTATTTTCCAAAAAGGTGATCTTCTGTGCGCCAGGTACTGTCAATTTTAAGGAGTGGGCTGCCGAAAGTCAGATCAACGTTTGTTAGTGAGTTTTGTGTGCTGAAATGTGTTGGAGACATATCGTTTAGAAGAATGTAGTTAGATTGTGTTATGTATATCTCTAGTATTTTCCCTCTAGGATTGTTTTGTTTTGAGCCCCAGTTTTTGTGCCAGCCGTTGAAGTCACCAGTGACAATTGTGGGTGTGGGAGAGTTGTCTAATACGTTAATATTATCTTCACATGTATTTATATCTGTTAATGTGAACTAAAGGGCTGCACGGCCGCTTTCAAAACGGCTTATGAGACATTCATCTGCCAATGAGTTGAATGAATTCGGCTGAGAATTGCAATGAATGTGAATGAATGTGTGCGCCGCCGCTGTACTCAACTCATCGAACTCACACATAGAGAGAGCAAATTGAAAGCCGAAAGAACCGGGTAAAATTAGTGAGTGCGATGATTGACGCATTCTTTCCTTTTACGTGAGCTGTATTTACTAGTGCGAAATTAAATAAGAGACAATAATACAATGTTTATTTTCATTTAATGTATGCATATTTTGATTAAAAACTAATTATGAATTGTTCCTTGTTAAATATTATTTATATTAGAATGTAGAAACATAATTTAATTATGCTTTCTTGATTGGTATACAAAAAATCTTACAACTAGTCTTAAATAAAAGGGGCAACATTTTTTTATGGTCGGTCCACCAACTAAGGCAATCAAAACTATCTGAAAAAATTACACTTGTGTTACAATAACCGTTTATTTCCTTGTCGATTTGATTTATTAAGGTTGTAGCTTTTTGGACTTCGATGAAATCAATAAATGCATCATCATGACAGAGCGGCGCACAAATTGTATACTGAGTATTCAGTCAACTCTATGCTTCATTCATTCATTCATTCCGTTTTGCACACACATTCATTCAATGCCATTTCATATGAATACTCACCATCCGTTTTTCCGTTTCGAATAAAAGTCATATCTACGTGGAACGCTAACGGCGTCTCACAGCATAAACTTGAGTTAGCTCAATTCCTACTCGACAATCATATCGACGTAATGCTGCTTTCAAAAACATACCTTACAAACAAATACAATTTTCAACTACGAGGTTATTCATTCTACAGAACAAATCATCCAGATGGTAAAGCACATGGTGGGACTGGAATTCTAATCAGAAGCCGTATTAAGCACCACTATCATAACAAATTTGCTAAAAATTACCTACAGTCCACATCTATAAATATACAAATAAATACTGGCAACCAACTTACACTAGCAGCCGTATACTGCCCCCCTCGCTTCACTATAGATGAAGATGAGTTTATGCAGTTTTTCAACTCACTAGGAGATGCTAAGCACACACACTGGGGATCACGTCTCGTGACTCCAAAAGGAAAACAGCTCTATAATGCAGTTATAATAGCCAAGAACAAGCTGGACTATGTTTCTCCTGGCTGACCAACATACTGGCCGGCAGACCCAAGGAAACTACCCGATTTAATAGACTTTGCAATTACTAAAAACATTCCTAAAAATCTGATAAGCGCCGAATGCCTCTCGGATCTTTCATCTGATCACTCGCCTGTCCTGTTTATTCTACTCCGACATCCAGGCGCATTGGCGCAATCGTTTAAATTGACATCACAGAAAACCAATTGGGTTAAGTACAAGAAATACATTAGCTCACACATTGAGCTAAGTCCTCATCTCAACGATGAAGCCAACGTAGACAGATTTGTTAATACACTGGAGTCTGTACTCGTCTCTGCAGCTCGAGTTTTAACACCCCAAACTACAAGTACGCAAAGCAACCAAAAGAAGACAAATCTACAAATAGAAGAGCTCGTCCTCGAAAAGCGACGCTTACGTCGAGAGTGGCAACTCCACGGATCGCCATCTGCTAGGCAACGCTTAAAGTTTTACAGCAAGAAGAAGCACATGTCCACCGACGCTACATAGGGCAATTGTCAACATCCAGTACAATCGTTCAGTTATATGAAATTTGGTAGGTCGGATTGATTGGCCAAATATAAAACCCATAGAAAATCCCAACTTCCTAAATTTACAAACACCAAAGTTATGGCATTTCCAATCAATCAGTTATATGGCAGCTATAGGATATAGTCGGCCGATCCTTATGAACTTTGGTAGGTCGGATTGACTGGCCAAATATAAAACCCATAGAAAATCCCAGCTTAACTTAACAAACACCAAAGTTATGGCATTTCCGATCAATCAGTTATATGGCCGCTATAGGATATAGTCGGCAGATCCCGGCCGTTCCGACTTATATACTGCGTGCAAAGGAAAGAAGGGTGTGTGCAAAGTTTCAATTCGATAGCTTTAAAACTGAGAGACTAGTTTTCGTAGAAACAGACGGACATGGCTATATCAACTCAGGAGGTGATCCTGATCAAGAATATATATACTTTATAGGGTCGGAGATGTCTCCTTCACTGCGTTGCAGACTTTCGACCAAAATTATAATACCCTCTTCAAGGGTATAAACAAAATTTTTTTTTTCTGATGATCTAGTAACGAGTTATGCTGTTCACCGCAAAACCTTTTTTCTTGGCTGCTCAAGGCTCATTTATATTTTTTCGATGTAAAATTTGTGAAAACATAACATAAATGTTGTACTTTGATGCTTAAAATAATTGATCTGATATTAACCGTTTCGTGTGAAAAAATTCATGAAAATATTCACCTCTTTGGACTAATTAACCATACCCCCGTTAATGTAATTGAAAATGTGTGGTCTATTTAAGATTCCAATATACGCAAACGACAGATTTCCAACAAAAACGAGCTCAAAGCTTTTTTAATGGAGCCCAAATATCTCCAAAAAACATTAAGAATGTGTGCGAAAACGCATTAAGTAAATCGGTCATGGACCGATGGTTTTCCGAGTCGGCCGTTCCGACTTATATATATACTGCGTGCAAAGGAAACAAGGGTATGTACAAAGCTTCAATTCGATTTCTTTAAAACTGAGAGACTAGGTCGCGTAGAAACAGAGAGACGGACAGACAGACGGACAGACAGACGGACAGACGGACAGACAGACGGACAGACAGACAGACGGACAGACAGACGGACAGACAGACGGACAGACAGACGGACAGACAGACGGACAGACAGACGGACAGACAGACGGACAGACAGACGGCCATGCTTATATCAACTCAGGACGCACTGCTGATCAAGAATATATATACTTTATATATATATGAAGGAGATGTCTCCTTCACTGCGTTGCTCACTTTTGACCAAAGTTATAATATATGGTGGGTCAAATAAGCCGTGAGCCACTGTACATATATATGTACACTTGATGTATACATATTAGTATTTAACTTAGTATTTTTATTCTATAAATTAAATTATAAAAAAATCCAACAAAAGGTCTAAGGTTATATATATATTTTTAGTGGTGTGTGATTTTATTGCCTTTGTTTTTCCTTCTATTTTTTAATTTATTTATGAAAATTAAAATTAACTTCTAAAATTATATTTTTGTCAAGGTGGTCTCCATCTCCTGGAAAATTAAAGCATTTAGCTGAAGTTAACCTTACTCACACATTGAAACTTTTTGGAAAGTTTGACTTTTTTCGGATGGATGTCTCTGGCACACAGGTTCATTATTTTTCTTTATTTCTTAACAAGCTTATACAAACTAATATTTCAAGATCGGACCCTCATGTGTATGTCTCGAAATTAATTCAATTACATTTGGAAAACTTAAAATTATACAAGTTATTACACCAATTGAGCCCTTATTGCAAAAAGTAGTTCATCGATTTTATGGACCTCGTTGGGTGGCGCCTCTTATGAAAATCTTCATCTGTGGGGAGAGTCTTATGGTAACTAAAAATTTAATAAATAATTTTTAATTTTTGTACTTAATATATTTTTCTTAATTTTAGTTTCAACGCGATATAAATATATGGAATCATAAAGTATTAAATCGGAATCCCATTTTAGCTAAAGAAGATTCGTCAATAAAGCAGTTCAGGTTATGGTTTTCACAATTTTATACAGCTAACAGCAAGTCATATTCAGAAGCAGTAAATGTTGCCTGGTAGTTATTGATATTTAAGTAACATAGTTAATAATAAGTAATTAATATGATGTACTCTACTACAAACTGTCATTACTTGGTAAAGAAAAATATATTATAACAATAAATTTAGAATAAAACAGTTTTGTACAATTTTTCCTTTTTTTTTTGGTTTTTTAATACTTGTGTATAGTATATCACCCAAGCCATGAAGATGATTGAAATTCCCAATTACCAACTACCCAGCCATCTCAGCGTGGATGTTCGGAACCTGTGCTTAGTATACGTCTCCCTCCCAAGTGCCACAACGTCTGCCGAAACCAAACGAAAAATACTGGCGTTCTTAGGCTTTGAGCCCATATTTTGCAGTATAATCGCTTTGCTCTCCTATGCGAGAGCTCCAAATCAAAAGATAAAATACCTTATCAAAAACATACGGAAAAGTTCCCTGAACCTCCAACTCCAGCTCAAAAAAATACAAAGCTTATAATAGTAAAAGACCCTCAAAACCCAATCTTACACTACTCTTGCCTTGCTGTAAGCAAGGCAATACAAACCATTAGCAGGGAATTTATTTTTATTTTTACGCTATGAGATGGGAGTCTATTGATGCTTGTTACCACCAAACTGGTGGCCGAAAAATTCCTCCGCGCCACTTATGTACTTACCTAGTTCATGTGACGTCGAATTCAATTACCACGAATCCCTTAACTATGTGAATGGAACAATATATTCGCCATGCCTACACAATATCCCTGTAGAAAAATGTTTCCCTGCTTGCCCATCATATCAACAAATGCAGCATTCAAGAAGCAAGGATTATTCAAAAACAACAACAACAACCAATCATCAATCAATCGGCTTTCCTTGGCGTTAGCATATTTCCACATTTTCATGTTGTCAGAGCTAGTTGACGTAAAGTTTGGCCCCTCAACTAGAGCATCTTTTTTGATGTCATGACGTCCATTTCTCTTAACTTTGGATACTACATACGGTCCAAGGTAAGTACTCGCAAGTTTCTAAATCGCCTTTTTTGTAGATGCTTTCGTTTTTTCGCTTTTTCATTCGGACGTTGATGCACTATGATCAGCGCAAACAAGTGGCCCTTACGACACCAAGCAGTGCTTGTTACCTAATAGGCCTAATAGGCGTAAAAACGAGATCGCGAGAAGTTAAAAAGCAGAATGTAGAAGCGGACAGACTAAGATTAGAAATACGTACGAGACTAATACTAATACTAATTTTGTGCTAAGTAAGATAAAATTAATGCTTTTAGGCTTGGCAAAGAGTCGGTAGTAGAAATAATATGGTATAGTCTATTATAGTCGTTACACAGAACTTTAAACGGTTAAAGTAAGAGGAAAATAGTTCCTGGTAATTCTATTAGGCACGGAGAAGCTTATGCGACCCAGTAACTCGGGACTTTCCACATCCCCGTGAATAAGTTTATAGATAAAATTTGTGCCAAGCATCGTTCTACGGTTTACTAAGGATGGTAGATTAATTAAGAGAAGTCTACTAGAGTACGATGGTAAAATAAGGCTTGCATTCCAGTTAAGGCCCTGTAGAGCAAATAATAAAAAGTTCTTTTGCACAGACTCTATCCGGTCTATATGTACACCATACTGAGGACTCCAAACTGCTGAACAGTACTCCAGGATTGCACGGACTAGTGAAATGAACAGAGTCTTTGTAACACAAGGATCATCGAATTCCTTTGACAACCTTTTAATAAATCCAAGTACTCCCCTGGCTTTATTCACCATAGAAGTAATATGGTCACAAAACTTAAGTTTTGGGTCAATAAGGACGCCAAGGTCATCAACATGCGTAATTCTAGACAACGCGCAACCACCCAGCGTATACGTTGCATATTGTAGGTTCACCTGAAAAAATGTCATTACTTTGCACTTAGCGCTATTT
Source organism: Drosophila prolongata (assembly GCA_036346975.1). NCBI lineage: Eukaryota > Metazoa > Arthropoda > Insecta > Diptera > Drosophilidae > Drosophila > Drosophila prolongata. Next base: position 4,470,641 of record JAYMZC010000320.1, read on the forward strand.
AAATCCAAAAGATTTTCACAACACCATTTTTGAAAAGCGTTTAGGTCAGATTGTAAGTCTGAACTGCTGGAAATTTCGTTATATTGCAGGCATAACTTAACGTCATCTGCGAACATAAGGACACGCGACGATCGTTTATAAATAAAGTAAAAAAAAGTGGGCCAAGGTGGCTTCCTTGTGGGACGCCTGAAGTAACTCGGATCAAATCAGAGATCGAGTTTTTAAAGAGGACTCGTTGAGTCCTACCACTCAGATAACTTGAGATCCATGTTAGAAGATCACATGGAAACCCTAATAAGTCTAGCTTTAATACAAGAAGCGAGTCAGTCTGCATGTTCTTTCTATAGCCATTTATTACAAAAGACGTTAGCTCCAAGAGGTTTGTCGTCGTAGATCTTCGCCTTATAAATCCATGTTGACATGGAGATATAATCGATCTACAAAGATGTTGCAAATGGGGTGTAATAGTGTTTTCGAAAAGCTTTGGGATGGCGGATAATTTGGATCTACCTCTGTAATTACTTGTATTGCATTAATTTTCTTTCTTATGAAGGGGAATGACAAATGACTCCTTCCAAATAAGTGGGAAATGAGATGTTTTTAAAGACAAGGTAAACAATTTGTACAGAGGTCTACACAGAGTTTCAGCACAGTATTTAAGCACGCAGCCTGGAACTCCGTCCGGACCCGGTGAATAGACTGGCTTAACTTTATGAAGATCCAAAAGAAGGGAGCTTTCGCTTAACCTCGGACAAAAAATCAAGTTCGACTTGCGTATGGCATTTGAATAAGGCGGATTTGGACGGGATGAAACAGAATATGTTGTCTGGAAAAACTGGGCAAATAGATCGGCAATTGCCTGATTAGAATTTCCCGTAGAGTTTTCGAATGATAGCGATGCAGGGTAACAGGCTGATTTACGCTTAGTGTGAACAAAATTATAAAAAAAAAAAAAATTGGACACTACAACACTATCTGACGCTTTTATAACACCTGGCGTTAAGCACGGTAAAATTTGACCGAGCCCTTAGGTACCGAGAGAAGGCAGATTGTGAACCGCACATTTTAAATTTATTGAAAAGTCTGGACTTAATATATTTTAGGTGTGACAACTCTTTATTAAAACACGGAGGTTTATTTGAAATTGACGGATAGTATAACGGAACACACAGATAAAAGAAGGAATAAAATGCATTATAAAAGATATTAACGGCCTTAGCCGCGTTAGTGCATGAATAAAATTCGGACCAGTCATAGCCGATGAAAGTTAGATACATGAAAGTTTGCCTTACGAAAGCAGTGGATTCGACTTTTCGGATTTTTTATTCAGTTCTGTTCTTGCGTCTACAGTCAGCTTTAGAGTTGGATGATAAGTATCTTCCGGTTGTGTAAGTGGTGATGTTCTTGATAGGCAAACGCCTTCTGAATTTGATACAAAACACAAGTCCAGTAAACGTCCTAAGGAGTTCTTAACATGGTTCACTTGGGATAGAGCAAGCAAGCCGTCAATAAAGTCATACTGCGATGGAAGGATGTAAAATGTTAGAGTTTTCGTCAGGGGACCATGTCGCACTAGGTATATTAAAATCACCCAATACTATTAACTGATCTTGATCTGACAGTTTTTTGGAAATGGACTGAATAACGGAAAGGTGACTTGCGTAAAGAGCGAGCTCAGATGATGGTGGGATATATGAACAAGTAATATATACAAAACTACCGGGAAACGATAATTTTATACCTAGGAATTCGATGTGATAAAATTCTTCGAAAGTTAGTAATTCAGACGAAAAGGTGGAGTCGACAGCATTCAGGACTCCACCTCCCCGTCTGGACTAACGATCAAGGCTATAAATTGTGTACTTACCCAGGAGAATTTCGGAGCTAAGAATATCCGGGCTTCACCAGGTCTCTGTACATACCATAATATTATATGGGAATGAAAAACTATCCGAATACAATTTAGTCAGCTTACTAAGTAAGCCTCTTGTATTCTGATAGCAAAGAAGAAAAGAGTAGGCTAGTTTTTTGGGACAGAAAAAGATGTGGAGGGCGCTGGTGACGGTTCTTTAATGGTATTTTCCATTTTCCCTGAACTATTCTTTTTTCTCTTAGCTTCGTACTCTTTTACAAATATGCCCTCGGGCCAGAAACTGATGGACCACACAGATGCAAAAAGAGCACAAGGAATACCAATTTTAAATGATGATACTTTCCTAGCATAAGAAAATTTAAATTGTTCGACTTTCAAATCATAAACTTGGATTGTGTTACGGATATAAGCCGTAATATCCAGTGATGAGAGGTCTGGGGCGAGCCGTGAAACAAATACATGTTTTAGCTGGGGCACCCGAACACAAGTAACCGTTTTTGGTACAACACATGCAACCCTTTTTGGTACTACAGAATTTGTATCTGTACTACCAGTATCGGTCGGTAATCCAGACGTTAAGTCTACATGAGGTGTTGGGGCCACTACATTATTTTGATCAGACAGAGCGGAAGTACCTAACGGCGCCACATCGGTTCCAGCAACTTCGGGTACCGAATCACTTTTTGCCCCCGATCTGAGCTGAAATCGAATCGCGGGCAGCAGGTTGCACGGCACCTGCCACAGAATGCCCACCGACCGCGACTTTTTTGTCCTTTAGGGAATCGGGCTCAGCTAGCATGCGACTAGAGAGCTGCGATTCAAGCGCCACGAGCAGGTCCGTATTTTTACGGCAGTTCCGGATTAATTCCGTAACACTGCTTTTTGTGAGCCGCCTAATAGATATTGCCTGGTTCTCGTATACGATGCATTCATCGCAGTAGTAGCGTAGGCCACTCCTCCTGTATGGCAGGGAATACTTTATTTCCTTCAAGAATGCACTATTTATAAATACAAATGTGATTATAAAATATGTATATGTTGCAGACACTTAAATACCATTTGGAGTTGTAAACCTGTATTAAAAAGTTAGTATAATTAATTACAAGTAGGCCTTTAGTACCTTGAATTCAAATATGTGTATTTTACAGGGATTTCATTCCTTTCAATTTTGGTTAAGATAAGCCAAATTTATGTTATTATTCACAAACATTTACAAAACAATTGTTAAATACATCTGAAAATATATACAAATGTATATCTTTTTTTTGGCAAAAAAGTGGATGTTTATTAACTTATTATACCCGTTACTCGTAAAAGGAAGCGTTTCCGACCCTATAAAGTATATATATTCTTGTTCAGGATCACTAGCCGAGTCGATCTAGCCATGTCCGTCTGTCCGTCTGTCTGTCCGTCCGTATGAACTCTGAGATCTCGGAAACTATAAAAGCTAGAAGATTGGCATTTTGCATGTGGATTTTAGGAGCTCCTACGCAGCGCATGTTTGTTTCAAAATGGTGCCACGCCCCCTCTGACGCCCACAAGCCACAAGCTGTGGCCACAGTTTTGATGCTATTATGAAAATTTTAATTGATATGTACATATTTGTTTCGTCAATACCTATCGATTGGCCTAATAAAAGTTTGCCACGCCCACTCTAACGCTCAAAACCCCATTAAACGCTTAAGCCTGGTTAGCGCCTACATTTCCGCCTTTCATGGCGCCATCTAACGGATGACTTTGGAACAGCTGGCCAAGGTGCTCAACAGAGTCAACGTTAATTCTCGATAAGGATTTCTATTAAAGGAAATTGCGATGGTTTTCATTTGTCAATACCGAACTATATCCCAAGAACTATGCAAATCAAATCTAGTTAGCCAAATTGGAGGTCTGAGTCAAACAATGGCGTATGTGTGTATGCATATACATATGTATGTATTTACATTGTACACAGTTGCAATTGCCCGGCAAAGATAACTCCTTTCAAAGAAAGCTATTCGCTATACCCGTTACTCGTGTTGTGCAAACATTTAGACTTTAATATACATAATACTATTTAAAAATGTATGTGTTTAGCCAATATAAGTATGTATGTTTAATATTTCTAGTCAATTTATTGCACTCAAAAACATTAACATAAACACAGCTGCTGGTGCAGGACAAAAGCTGCCTGCGCTAAAGCAGCGCTGGTGCTGATGCTCGCGCTGTAAAGCTGCCAGCACTAAAAGATCGCCGAATTCAAATTGATAATTTGAACTTTTTGTCCTTTTTTCCTGTGGTCACTATAATTCACATTATGTGAAAAAAAACACAAGAAGGCATATTTATATTAAGTTTTTTAGCTGAGTAACGGGTCGAGGCACTCGACTATAGCGTTCTCTCTTGTTTTTCTATACGTTTCTAGCATCGAAGTTGTTGTGCTTGCAGTGATTTGGTTTGATCAATTTTTTTAAGGTTTTGCTTCACCTGCAGCTGGAATCATGCTAACGTGAGGTTGGCGATTTTATGCACCTAAACGTGATTTTCACAACTAAAAACTAGGAAAAAATAAATGTTACAAAGATTAATTATTAAGAAACCAAGACTCTTTGAAAACTAAATAATAGGTACATAGAAAGCTTTTATAACCGAATACAACCCACTGCGCTTTAATGCCTAGCGCACAGTCTTCAGCTTCCAGCGCATGAATAGGTACGCAGAGATGCGCAGCACCACGAAGATCACGATAAGGGCCACAATGTCCAAGGCAAAGTTGGCATTAACCATGTCCAGTTCTTCCAGCGTCGTAGTGGGTGATTTAAAGTGGCAGTAGGTCTGAAAGCACCTCAGCTTTTCCCGCCCATACCCATAGGTCGCCAGAGCAGTGCCCTCGAATCCGTATCGGATGTACGAAAGATATGTGATCCACCTTAAATATACTGGTATGGCGTCGAATGAGACAAAGAAGCCGGAGAACAGCAGGAAGGGCACGGACATGACCGGGGCCAAGAAGACACCGTTCTGCACATTCATAGCGGCGCCAACCACCAGCCCCACGGACTGAGCCACGAACGAGATAAGCAGGCAAGCCGACAAGAACATGGAGAAGCGGAAGAGCTCCCAGGGCTGCGACGTGAAGTAATATACAATGGACACGTATATGACGCAGAAAATTGCTTGAAATGGTAAATCCGCCACTGATATAGCCAGATAGTAGGACTTTAACGAATACCAACGATTAAAGTTTTCCTTCAACAAAACCGGCATCTCGAGCGGGAACGACAGGATCGTAATGGTCATAGACGTGTACATAAGGAACAGCATGTTAAAGAACAGGAATCCCAGGTTGCTCAGAACTTTAGCTCCATCATTGCCGATGTCATAGTAGAGGGCGCCAATCAGGAATCCAACCAAGAGATGGGCAAATAATCGCAGATACATAAGTGTCCAATCGCGGTAGCTGAAAAGCAGAGTTCGCTTAAGAACCACCCAGAACTGGTGGAACTGTGACGTCGGGTAGCGCTCCGGCGATGAGATCTCCACCGTGAGCAGAGCGGTTGTGCAGTTGACGGACTTCTCTACGTCGATAAGGGCATCTCCCTTTTCGTTGGTGGAAGCCAGAGCGCTGCTCGCATTGCCCTCTTTCACAATATCGTTGACCATACCGTTGAGCAAGCCCTTGTTTAGGGTGAGGTTATCCTCGTACTTGCTGCCGCTAACGTTCGAAGCGTCGTTCTTGTCTAAAATGGCCTTCAAGTTCTGAACCTTAACCAGATCGTTCCGAGCCTTCAGCCCGGCATAATCAGCCGACGAGCGGATGTCCCGCTTGCCGTTGTCGATGGCGTCGACCAGTTTGCGCGTGTGGTCGCTGTACAATTTTTTAAAGAACAGAAAGCCATTATCACTGACCACGGACCACTGTGCTCTATAGCGGACAAAAAAATAGAAAGCGCTCAAGAACTTTTTAATGAGAGAGCAAGGAGAGCGACAGAGCGGGAGCGAAACACCGAATAACTTTGATGTTAAGCACCACGAAACGAGATATAAACGAAAAGAGAGAGACAGCGGGATTATTAACCGATTAACTCCGGTATAAAACACCTCTGAGAGATATTACCGTTGGAGTGCGTGCCGTTCCAACAGCGCTCAACGACGAAGAGAAAGACTGAAGAGCACCGAATTAATTTATGATAAAAACTTTTTGTTTACTAAACACAAGTTAATCACGATGCACTCGCGAAGCGAACGGAAAGTTGTTAGAAGACACTTAAAGGTGTAGAAACGTTAAACAGATTTAAGTAAGCCCCGGTGGTTTCAATAAGAAAAATGAAAATTCTTTTTGAATCTCGATTTTGGCCTCCTCGCGTTCTTTGGTCCTCTTTGTATCGAATTCATACAGCAACTCTTGTTCTAGCAAGGCGAGAAGATTATCGTGGGCATTTTTACACCAAACATAAGTAGGAACGTCGTCTTCTTTGTCGAACAATTGACGTGGGAGTTTATTGCTCTTTGAACCTGTGGAACAAATTTATACCATTTGGAGGTATCTTCAGCCGACAACTTGGAAATGATTGAAAGAATGGATCGGTTCACCCCTTATATTTGCCCGTTACCTGGAGGTACACCAGTAGTTGTCCAGACATTATCAATTCCATTTTCACTTACGAAGTCCATGAAAACATTGGATGTGAAGGCTCCTCTGTCGCTGACGATGCGTTATGGGTATACAAAAACAGCTGAACAATCTTAAGGGGGTCTTTTAGTCTAGAGGCTTGAATTTCGAGCTTTTTTTTAACAATTAATAAAAAACTATCCGTTTTTTTTATCATTTGTTTATGAAACTTAATGGAGTACATAAAATAGATTTAAAAAAAAAATTTGTTTTCATTAAGTTATTCGTTCTTGAAGAAGAGGGGAAAAAAAGAGGCCGTGTCCTCGTCGCCATGATTTCTATGCTTGTCGTTATTTAAAAAATAAAACAATGATAGATTCTTAATGAGTACAAATGTCGCTATGTCATAAAGCAACAAAAAAAAAAATTCAAGAAATGGCGGCTACTCAAAGAAAAAAGTCGATTTTTCACTAATTTTTCAATTTTGTCGATTTTTAAAAATATTATAAATTTAAAACCCATCAAAAAAAGTAGTTTCGAGAAAAACGCGTTTAAAGTTTTAGGTTAAGTTTCGGACTTCCAGCCATTTATTGTTCCAGTCGTTCCCTCAACCGGTCTAGTGGCCACGTCACTAAAACGGATATAACTTTGAAAATAATTTGATTTTTGAAAAATCCTTTTAGGGAGATATTTTTGAATATCAAAACTATCGAATTATGAACAAATTTCGATTTTCTCAAATTTCTAGACTAGAAGACCCCCTTAAGGCTTCTGAGAACTTCAGTGCTGTTTGTAGTCTTCGTTTTAAACAGCCAGACAAATTTGCTAAAAGCATCAACTACTGCGAAAATATATTTGTACTGCTTGCTCCTTGCATCCATAGGTCCCAAGTGATCTATGTGGAGTGTGTGGAGTGTGTGTAGTGGACAGTCCCCTTTTTCTATGCAATAAAGCTGACCTTCCTACTTTCCCAATTTTTGGTTGCATATAATGCACTTAATGCAAGATTTTATAACTTGAGCGACCTTGTTCTCCATATGTGAGATCCAAAATTGTTGTCGCAGCGAATGCAACGTTTTTTGCATTGAGAAGTGTCCCATATTATGCGCAGTGGAAATAATTTCATGTTCCAAAGTTTTTGGCACTACTAACAGGTCGTTCCCATCAACGTGCTTAAACAAAACACCTCCCTTAAGTTTGAAGTCTTTATAGGGACGAGATTTTAGAATTTCCAAAACCGTGCTAATGAATTCATCCTTCTGCTCGGCGACCTTGATGCGAGCGGAAATTTCCGAAGTGATCGTGTAAACATCCTGAGGATAGCGGCTGAGTCCGTCAACGTGTTTCATCCCATCTGCTCAGCGATGTTCGACTTGAAAATTAAAGTCCTGTAAATACAGTATCCATTGCGCTACTTCGCGTGGAACATCTTTTTTCTTGACTGTCATCGTAAATGCAGCACAATCTGTGTCCAGTTTAAATGGCGTTCCCAGGAGGTAGTGACGAAATTTATTAACAGCGTGATATGTGGCTTTTACCACCAGTATGTAGCTGTGGCGTTTCTCATCTGCTTCTGAAGATTTTTTGCTCCAATACGCGACTGGATGAAGTTCTTCCTCAATACGTTGTATGAGCATAGCCATAAAGCCATCTTTTGAAGCATCTGTGTGAAGTTCTGTAGCTGCCTCTCTGCAGTACAAACGTAAGACTAGCTCCGTAGATAAAATGTCTTTGAGCTGATTAATTGCTGTTTTTTCACGAGTCTCAAACTTGAACACAGCTCCTTTTCTTAACAGCTCCGTTAAAGGTCGAGCGATATGGGCATATCCTTTAATAAATTTTCTGAAGAACCATGTGAGTCCCAAGAACGATTGAACACCCGTAATGTTCTTTGGGTAGGCGAAACTCTTAACTGCGTGTGTCTTCTCTTGGCCGGGCCAAATTTGATCGTTCTGAACTGTGTGTCCCAAGAAATGTATCTTGCTCTGAAGAAAGTGACACTTCTCCAAATATTCTTCAAATCGTACTCGGCAGTTTCGTGTAGCACTGCCTTCAGCTTGGTAATGCATTCATCGTTGGCTTGCGCATATTTAATTTTGTAGTCGACATACATCTGCATGACATCATCAGTGATCAAATCTTGGAACATGTTGTTAACGAAGCGGTTGAATACGGCCGGAGACCATAAGACGCTCTGCAAAAGAAAAAAGCTCTGCAAAAATGGAAGAAAGCTGTTCTCCAAGTCCATTACAATGAATACTTTGGCCGCTTGCAGTTTTTCCATGACGTTGTCGATCAGTGGGACCGGGAAACAGTCTTTAAGTACCATGCTGTTTAACTGGCGGAAGTCCACGCAGATTCTGTATGAACCATTTTTCTTCTTTACCAACACAACCCTACTGGCAAAATTGGAGGATGACTTTCGGATGACTCCCTCTGATAGCCACTTGTCAATCTGATCTTTGATCGCGTCGCATTCTGGAGGAGAGTAACGGCTTTTCCGATGGCAAAACGACTTCATCTGTTCATCAGGAGTTATCTTCATCTGAACTGGACTGATGGAGAGCGGAGTAAATGGTTTGTAATCCTCAATCATTGACTCGACAAGCGGCTTAAACTGTAGGGGAACATCAATATCAGGTTTTGCGTCAACTATATTGTAGATACTAAGCTCGTCTTTTTTAACGGTGTATGGCCGCGCTGACGCCTTCTGGAATGTGAATCTTAGTCCACATCCCCGTGAATAAGTTTATAGATAAAAGTTGTGCCAAGCATCGTTCTACGGTTTACTAAGGATGGTAGCTTAATTAAGAGAAGTCTACTAGAGTACGATGGTAAAATAAGGCTTACATTCCAGTTAAGGCCCTGTAGAGCAAATAATAAAAAGTTCTTTTGCACAGACTCTATCCGGTCTATATGTACACCATACTGAGGACTCCAAATTGCTGAACAGTACTCCAGGATTGCACGGACTAGTGAAATGAACAGAGTCTTTGTAACACAACGATCATCGAATTCCTTTGACAACCTTTTAATAAATCCAAGTACTCCCCTGGCTTTATTCACCATAGAAGTAATATGGTCACAAAACTTAAGTTTTGGGTCAATAAGGACGCCAAGGTCATCAACATGCGTAATTCTAGACAACGCGCAACCACCCAGCGTATACGTTGCATATTGTAGGTTCACCCGAAAAAATGTCATTACTTTGCACTTAGCGCTATTTAAATCCAAAAGATTTTCACAACACCATTTTTGAAAAGCGTTTAGGTCAGATTGTAAGTCTGAACTGCTGGAAATTTCGTTATATTGCAGGCATAACTTAACGTCATCTGCGAACATAAGGACACGCGACGATCGTTTATAAATAAAGTAAAAAGAAGTGGGCCAGGGTGGCTTCCTTGTGGGACGCCTGAAGTAACTCGGATCAAATCAGAGATCGAGTTTTTAAAGAGGACTCGTTGAGTACTACCACTCAGATAACTTGAGATCCATGTTAGAAGATCACATGGAAACCCTAATAAGTCTAGCTTTAATACAAGAAGCGAGTCAGTCTGCATGTTCTTTCTAAAGCCATTTATTACAAAAGACGTTAGCTCCAAGAGGTTTGTCGTCGTAGATCTTCGCCTTATAAATCCATGTTGACATGGAGATATAATCGATCTACAAAGATGTTGCAAATGGGGTGTAATAGTGTTTTCGAAAAGCTTTGGGATGGCGGATAATTTGGATCTACCTCTGTAATTACTTGTATTGCATTAATTTTCTTTCTTATGAAGGGGAATGACAAATGACTCCTTCCAAATAAGTGGGAAATGAGATGTTTTTAAAGACAAGGTAAACAATTTGTACAGAGGTCTACACAGAGTTTCAGCACAGTATTTAAGCACGCAGCCTGGAACTCCGTCCGGACCCGGTGAATAGACTGGCTTAACTTTATGAAGATCCAAAAGAAGGGAGCTTTCGCTTAACCTCGGACAAAAAATCAAGTTCGACTTGCGTATGGCATTTGAATAAGGCGGATTTGGACGGGATGAAACAGAATATGTTGTCTGGAAAAACTGGGCAAATAGATCGGCAATTGCCTGATTAGAATTTCCCGTAGAGTTTTCGAATGATAGCGATGCAGGGTAACAGGCTGATTTACGCTTAGTGTGAACAAAATTATAAAAAAAAAAAAAATTGGACACTACAACGAGTCAGATAGCTTTTATAACACCTGGCGTTAAGCACGGTAAAATTTGACCGAGCCCTTAGGTACCGAGAGAAGGCAGATTGTGAACCGCACATTTTAAATTTATTGAAAAGTCTGGACTTAATATATTTTAGGTGTGACAACTCTTTATTAAAACACGGAGGTTTATTTGAAATTGACGGATAGTATAACGGAACACACAGATAAAAGAAGGAATAAAATGCATTATAAAAGATATTAACGGCCTTAGCCGCGTTAGTGCATGAATAAAATTCGGACCAGTCATAGCCGATGAAAGTTAGATACATGAAAGTTTGCCTTACGAAAGCAGTGGATTCGACTTTTCGGATTTTTTATTCAGTTCTAGTATCTTCCGGTTGTGTAAGTGGTGATGTTCTTGATAGGCAAACGCCTTCTGAATTTGAAACAAAACACAAGTCCAGTAAACGTCCTAAGGAGTTCTTAACATGGTTCACTTGGGATAGAGCAAGCAAGCCGTCAATAAAGTCATACTGCGATGGAAGGATGTAAAATGTTAGAGTTTTCGTCAGGGGACCATGTCGCACTAGGTATATTAAAATCACCCAATACTATTAACTGATCTTGATCTGACAGTTTTTTGGAAATGGACTGAATAACGGAAAGGTGACTTGCGTAAAGAGCGAGCTCAGATGATGGTGGGATATATGAACAAGTAATATATACAAAACTACCGGGAAACGATAATTTTATACCTAGGAATTCGATGTGATAAAATTCTTCGAAAGTTAGTAATTCAGACGAAAAGGTGGAGCCGACAGCAATCAGGACTCCACCTCCCCGTCTGGACTAACGATCAAGGCTATAAATTGTGTACTTACCCAGGAGAATTTCGGAGCTAAGAATATCCGGGCTTCACCAGGTCTCTGTACATACCATAATATTATATGGGAATGAAAAACTATACGAATACAATTTAGTCAGCTTACTAAGTAAGCCTCTTGTATTCTGATAGCAAAGAAGAAAAGAGTAGGCTAGTTTTTTGGGACAGAAAAAGATATGGAGGGCGCTGGTGACGGTTCTTTAATGGTATTTTCCATTTCCCCTGAACTATTCTTTTTTCTCTTAGCTTCGTACTCTTTTACAAATATGCCCTCGGGCCAGAAACTGATGGACCACACAGATGCAAAAAGAGCACAAGGAATACCAATTTTAAATGATGATACTTTCCTAGCATAAGAAAATTTAAATTGTTCGACTTTCAAATCATCAACTTGGATTTTGTTACGGATATAAGCCGTAATATCCAGTGATGAGAGGTCTGGGGCGAGCCGTGAAACAAATACATGTTTTAGCTGGGGCACCCGAACACAAGTAACCGTTTTTGGTACAACACATGCAACCCTTTTTGGTACTACAGAATTTGTATCTGTACTACCAGTATCGGTCGGTAATCCAGACGTTAAGTCTACATGAGGTGTTGGGGCCACTACATTATTTTGATCAGACAGAGCGGAAGTACCTAACGGCGCCACATCGGTTCCAGCAACTTCGGGTACCGAATCACTTTTTGCCCCCGATCTGAGCTGAAATCGAATCGCGGGCAGCAGGTTGCACGGCACCTGCCACAGAATGCCCACCGACCGCGACTTTTTTGTCCTTTAGGGAATCGGGCTCAGCTAGCATGCGACTAGAGAGCTGCGATTCAAGCGCCACGAGCAGGTCCGTATTTTTACGGCAGTTCCGGATTAATTCCGTAACACTGCTTTTTGTGAGCCGCCTAATAGATATTGCCTGGTTCTCGTATACGATGCATTCATCGCAGTAGTAGCGTAGGCCACTCCTCCTATATGGCAGGGATTACTTTATTTCCTTCAAGAATGCACTATTTATAAATACAAATGTGATTATAAAATATGTATATGTTGCAGACACTTAAATACCATTTGGAGTTGTAAACCTGTATTAAAAAGTTAGTATAATTAATTACAAGTAGGCCTTTAGTACCTTGAATTCAAATATGTGTATTTTACAGGGATTTCATTCCTTTCATTCAAAGTGAACGGTCGTGTTTTTTTTCTGCTCATCGAATTTTGCATTTTGTTTTCGTTTATTCCCATCGGTGGGTTTTATCAAAACAATTTTAATTCTCTTCGGGTTTATTAAAACATAAATTTAAACTCCGTTCGCTTCGCGAGTGCACTTTGTATTTAATACTAATAAATTGTTTTAGTTTTTCGTTATTCTTATCTGTGTTTTCTTTTCTTATATCCCCGCCGTTTCTCTTTTGTGCATGCACTTTAACTTATTTACGCTCCCGCTCTCTTGCTCTCTTTGCTTTGAAAGTTCTAAGCGTGCAGTTTCTGCGTCTCTTGCGGTACTTATAACTGCTCGCTTATAAATTTCAATTCGCTTTTTTTTTGGTACAGTGGTAAATAAATAAAATGAATAATAAAAATTTAGTCTGCTTCTGCAAAAAATGCAGCCTCGTAATCAGGGCTGACCAGTCTAATATGACTTGCTGGCTGTGTGAAAATATGGTGCACACCAAGTGCGCCGGTTTTACTGGCCGGACAAGTGATGACCTTTCAAAGGGGCCCAATTTGCAGTTTTGTTGTGACGCTTGTGTCGAGGTTGCGAACGAGATGAAATCGTTCATGCGCCAAACTAAAGGTGGCCTAATGGGGCTGATTAGCTGTTTCGGAGTGGCTAGAGATAGTTTTCGCCGAGCTGATGATCTCCTCTCTGCGCTGGACTCGCAGTTTAATAGTCGTAAGCTATTAGAAGAGTCCCCTAAGCGCAAAAAGGCCGCTGGTGGTAAGGAGCAAAAGGGGAACACCCCGCAACCGAAATCAAAAGATCAACAGAGCATTCCGGCGGATCAGCAGTTGATTTCAGCTAACCCTCAAATGTTGCTAAGATCAGCAGCTAAAAAAGATTCGGTATCCGAACAATCCGTTACGGAATGCATGCAACCAGGGACTTCTAAGAATTCCGATTTGTCCGTAGTGGTTTCACAATTAGTGGATCCACCTATCTCTGAGAATGTAGCATCTCCACCACAAGGGACTACTGAGTCCGGACAACCGGCTCAAGTTGGTTTTGCAGAAACAATGTCTGCTCCACCAAAATCCCTTTTAGTGGTTCCACTAAAGAAACAAATTTTCGTTTCTCGGCTTTCCCCTGATCAAACATCTTTTGATGTATTGTCTTATATACAAGACAAAACTAAAGCCGATTGTAATAGTGTAAAGGTGGAAAAGTTTAAGTTTTCTTATGCTAGAGACATTTCATCTTTCAAGATAACTGTCCCTAACGAGCTTTTTGAAGCCATATGCTCGGGCGACTTTTGGCCGGATAATATGGTTGTAAAAGAGTTCGAGGCTAAGATAAAGAAGAAGGGTCCCGTGGGAGTAAAACTTCCTAGTCGAGGCCAAACCAGTGTACCAATTTCAAAAAACTAACTTCTAACCTCCTTCTTTCCTATCAGAATGCAAGAGGTTTGCGTAGCAAACTCACTAAATTGTTTTCTGATAGCCTTTCCTTTGCATCTCATATTATTGTGTTCACAGAAACCTGGTTAAAGCCGGAGATCTTTAGCTCCGAAGTTTTTCCAGGTAAGTACACAATATATAGGTATGACCGTCCCTCTAGACGGGGAGGTGGAGTCTTAATTGGAGTTGATTCAAACTTCCCGTCTGAGGAGTTATTTTTTGATGAATTCAATACCATTGAATTTATTTGTGTAAAGTTATCGCTTCCTGGTAACTTTATATACATAACTTGCTCATATATTCCGCCGTTGTCTGAACTTCCTGATTATTTAAATCACTTATCCGTTATTAAGTCCGTTGCAAATAAGCTTTCCGATAGGGATCAGATGATAGTTCTAGGTGATTTTAATATACCTGGAGTTACTTGGTCAACTGAGGACGGATCGAATGTCTTACTACCTATAGCACAGCATGATTTTATTGATGGCCTGCTTGACATATCTCTATCTCAAGTAAACCATGTTCGTAATTCATTAGGTCGCCTACTTGATTTGTGTTTTGTATCAAATCCTGAAGGTGTGTTTCTGTCCAGAGTAGCACCACTCACGCAACCTGAAGATCCATATCACCCAACAATCGAACTTTCATTTGATACGGGCAGAGTTATAGAAGAAAAATCAGAAAAATCCAAACGAATGCATTGTTTTCGTAAGGCAGACTTTCTGAGGCTAAAAAATTTTATTTCTGGCTTTAATTGGTCTGATCTTTACTTATGCATTAATATGTCCGATGCAGTTAAGGTTTTTTACACTGCAATAAACTCATTTTTTAATTCCTGTGTTCCTTGGTACTATCCGTCAACTTCCAATAAATCACCTTGGTTTAGCAAAGAGTTGACACACTTAAGAAATGTAAAGTCCAGACTTTTTAGGAAATATAAAAATACCGGTTCTCAATCTGTTTTTACTAGATATTTAAGTGCTCGGTCAAGATTTACCGTGCTTAATGCTCAGTGTTATAATAGTTACTTAAACCGTTGTAAGGTCCAGTTCTCCCAGGACCCGAAACAGTTTTATAATTTTGTTAACACTAAGCGTAAATCTAATTCTTTTCCTTCCTCGCTGTCGTTCGAAAACATGACGGCAACCACAGATCAGGCAATAGCCGATTTATTTGCCCAATTTTTTCAAACGACTTACTCTACTTTAGATTATTCATCACAGCCTTATTCTTACACCATGTCCAAGTCAAACCTCATATTCTGTCCCACTTTAACAGAAAGCTCTCTTCTTTCGGATCTTGTTCGTATTAAGCCTGTTTATTCGCCAGGGCCCGATGGTATTCCTGGGTGCGTGCTTAGGTATTGCGCTAAGGCCCTGTGCAAACCTCTTCACAAGTTGTTTACCTTATCTCTAGAAACTTCCCAATTCCCAAATATTTGGAAGGAATCATTTGTTATTCCTCTTTTCAAGAAAGGTAACAAGTTAGAAGCCTGTAACTACAGAGGTATTTCTAAGTTATCAGCTATTCCTAAGCTTTTTGAAAAAATTATTACTCCTCATTTGCAGCACCTTTGCAGATCAATCATTTCTCCGTGTCAACACGGATTTATAAAACGTAGATCCACAATCACAAACCTTCTAGAGCTCACTTCATTTGTGATAAAAGGCTTCAATAGTAGTTTTCAAACAGACGTCATTTACACTGACTTTAGTAAAGCATTTGACTCTGTAAATCACTTACTTCTCATTCAAAAACTTGACCTTTTAGGTTTTCCAGTTGATCTGCTTAAATGGATTTCAAGTTATCTAAATGGCAGGTCACAAAGGGTCCTTTTTAAAAATTCAATTTCTGAAATTCTCCGTGTTACCTCCGGTGTCCCACAAGGGAGCCATCTGGGTCCGTTACTTTTTACATTATTTATTAACGATCTTCCCTCAATTATAAGTCATTCTCGCGTACTTATGTACGCAGATGATGTTAAGTTGTGCCTGCAGTATAAGGACATTTCCTGCCATTTAAACTTGCAATCCGATCTAGATAATTTTCAAAACTGGTGCCGAGATAATTTACTAAATTTAAACGGTTCCAAGTGCAAGCTGATGACTTTTTATCGGGCCAATCCGATATACGCGACTTACACGTTAAGTGGCAGCTCTTTGGATAGAATAACTCTTGTAAACGATCTTGGCGTTCTCTTGGACCCTAAACTAAAATTTTCTAATCACATTTCGTCCATGGTTAATAAAGCCAAAGGAGTGCTTGGATTTATTAAAAGGTGGTCAAAAGAATTCGATGATCCTTATTTGACTAAAACTTTATTTATTTCGCTAGTCCGTCCGATTCTGGAGTATGGGTCTCCCGTCTGGAGTCCACAATACAGAATACATATTGGTCGTATTGAATCTGTACAAAAAAACTTCCTTCTTTTTGCTTTACGGCGCCTAAACTGGGATGCAAATCTTATCTTACCTTCTTATTCTAGTAGACTTCTTTTGATTAATTTACCATCCCTAGCCAACCGTAGAACGATGCTTGGTACTATCTTTATTTATAACCTTATACATGGTGATATTGACTGCCCCGACTTGTTAAGTCGGCTAAACTTTTCTGTGCCAAGTAGATTAACTAGAAATTATTTTCCCCTAATTTTAAATCATTGTAGATCTAACTATGCCTTGCATGAGCCTTTCAGAGTATTATGTTCTGACTATAATAGACTTTTTCCTGTAATATCAAATCTTGACTCTCTGCCGCTCCTAAAACGATTGATACTTGCTTCATTGGCACAAGATTGATCTAACTATTACTTTTTTCCCCGGACCTTTACCTTTATTTTCCTATCTCGCGTCTATCTTATCGCGAATCGTGCCGTACGATACACGGCTGCGCCCCTCGGTCGGTTGGGCGGGTAAGTGGGCCGTGGGACTCCGCGCAAAAAAAAAAAAAAAAAAAAAAAAAAAAAAAAATTTTGGTGAAGATAAGCCAAATTTATGTTATTATTCACAAACATTTACAAAACAATTGTTAAATACATCTGAAAATATATACAAATGTATATCTTTTTTTTGGCAAAAAAGTGGATGTTTATTAACTTATTATACCCGTTACTCGTAGAAGGAAGCGTTTCCGACCCTATAAAGTATATATATTCTTGTTCAGGATCACTAGCCGAGTCGATCTAGCCATGTCCGTCTGTCCGTCTGTCTGTCCGTCCGTATGAACGCTGAGATCTCGGAAAAAATAAAACCTAGAAGATTGGCATTTTGCATGTGGATTTTAGGAGTTCCTACGCAGCGCCAGTTTGTTTCAAAATGGTGCCACGCCCCCTCTGACGCCCACAAGCCACAAGCTGTGGCCACAGTTTTGATGCTATTATGAAAATTTTAATTGATATGCATTTGTTTCGTCAATACCTATCGATTGGCCTAATAAAAGTTTGCCACGCCCACTCTAACGCTCAAAACCCCATTAAACGCTTAAGCCTGGTTAGCGCCTACATTTCCGCCCTTCATGGCGCCATCTAACGGATGACTTTGGAACAGCTGGCCAAGGTGCTCAACAGAGTCAACGTTAATTCTCGATAAGGATTTCTATTAAAGGAAATTGCGATGGTTTTCATTTGTCAATACCGAACTATATCCCAAGAACTAAGCAAATCAAATCTAGTTAGCCAAATGGGAGGTCTGAGTCAAACAATGGCGTATGTGTGTATGCATATACATATGTATGTATTTACATTGTACACAGTTGCAATTGCCCGGCAAAGATAACTCCTTTCAAAGAAAGCTATTCGCTATACCCGTTACTCGTGTTGTGCAAACATTTAGACTTTAATATACATAATACTATTTAAAAATATATGTGTTTAGCCAATATAAGTATGTATGTTTAATATTTCTAGTCAATTTATTGCACTCAAAAACATTAACATAAACACAGCTGCTGGTGCAGGACAAAAGCTGCCTGCGCTAAAGCAGCGCTGGTGCTGATGCTCGCGCTGTAAAGCTGCCAGCACTAAAAGATCGCCGAATTCAAATTGATAATTTGAACTTTTTGTCCTTTTTTCCTGTGATCACTATAATTCACATTATGTGAAAAAAAACACAAGAAGGCATATTTATATTAAGTTTTTTAGCTGAGTAACGGGTATCTAATAGTCGAGGCACTCGACTATAGCGTTCTCTCTTGTTTTTCTATACGTTTCTAGCATCGAAGTTGTTGTGCTTGCAGTGATTTGGTTTGATCAATTTTTTTAAGGTTTTGCTTCACCTGCAGCTGGAATCATGCTAACGTGAGGTTGGCGTTTTTATGCACCTAAACGTGATTTTCACAACTAAAAACTAGGAAAAAATAAATGTTACAAAGATTAATTATTAAGAAACCAAGACTCTTTGAAAACTAAATAATAGGTACATAGAAAGCTTTTATAACCGAATACAACCCACTGCGCTTTAATGCCTAGCGCACAGTCTTCAGCTTCCAGCGCATGAATAGGTACGCAGAGATGCGCAGCACCACGAAGATCACGATAAGGGCCACAATGTCCAAGGCAAAGTTGGCATTAACCATGTCCAGTTCTTCCAGCGTCGTAGTGGGTGATTTAAAGTGGCAGTAGGTCTGAAAGCACCTCAGCTTTTCCCGCCCATACCCATAGGTCGCCAGAGCAGTGCCCTCGAATCCGTATCGGATGTACGAAAGATATGTGATCCACCTTAAATATACTGGTATGGCGTCGAATGAGACAAAGAAGCCGGAGAACAGCAGGAAGGGCACGGACATGACCGGGGCCAAGAAGACACCGTTCTGCACATTCATAGCGGCGCCAACCACCAGCCCCACGGACTGAGCCACGAACGAGATAAGCAGGCAAGCCGACAAGAACATGGAGAAGCGGAAGAGCTCCCAGGGCTGCGACGTGAAGTAATATACGATGGACACGTATATGACGCAGAAAATTGCTTGAAATGGTAAATCCGCCACTGATATAGCCAGATAGTAGGACTTTAACGAATACCAACGATTAAAGTTTTCCTTCAACAAAACCGGCATCTCGAGCGGGAACGACAGGATCGTAATGGTCATAGACGTGTACATAAGGAACAGCATGTTAAAGAACAGGAATCCCAGGTTGCTCAGAACTTTAGCTCCATCATTGCCGATGTCATAGTAGAGGGCGCCAATCAGGAATCCAACCAAGAGATGGGCAAATAATCGCAGATACATAAGTGTCCAATCGCGGTAGCTGAAAAGCAGAGTTCGCTTAAGAACCACCCAGAACTGGTGGAACTGTGACGTCGGGTAGCGCTCCGGCGATGAGATCTCCACCGTGAGCAGAGCGGTTGTGCAGTTGACGGACTTCTCTACGTCGATAAGGGCATCTCCCTTTTCGTTGGTGGAAGCCAGAGCGCTGCTCGCATTGCCCTCTTTCACAATATCGTTGACCATGCCGTTGAGCAAGCCGTTATTTAGGGTGAGGTTATCCTCGTACTTGCTGCCGCTAACGTTCGAAGCGTCGTTCTTGTCTAAAATGGCCTTCAAGTTCTGAACCTTAACCAGATCGTTCCGAGCCTTCAGCCCGGCATAATCAGCCGACGAGCGGATGTCCCGCTTGCCGTTGTCGATGGCGTCGACCAGTTTGCGCGTGTGGTCGCTGTACAATTTTTTAAAGAACAGAAAGCCATTATCACTGACCACGGACCACTGTGCTCTATAGCGGACAAAAAAATCGAAAGCGCTCAAGAACTTTTTAATGAGAGAGCAAGGAGAGCGACAGAGCGGGAGCGAAACACCGAATAACTTTGATGTTAAGCACCACGAAACGAGATATAAACGAAAAGAGAGAGAGAGCGGGATTATTAACCGATTAACTCCGGTATAAAACACCTCTGAGAGATATTACCGTTGGAGTGCGTGCCGTTCCAACAGCGCTCAACGACGAAGAGAAAGACTGAAGAGCACCGAATTAATTTATGATAAAAACTTTTTGTTTACTAAACACAAGTTAATCACGATGCACTCGCGAAGCGAACGGAAAGTTGTTAGAAGACACTTAAAGGTGTAGAAACGTTAAACAGATTTAAGTAAGCCCCGGTGGTTTCAATAAGAAAAATGAAAATTCGGAGCGCAATACAAAAACACGACCGTTCACTGTGAAGAACGCCTGTGCTTTTTGAATCTCGATTTTGGCCTCCTCGCGTTCTTTGGTCCTCTTTGTATCGAATTCGTACAGCAACTCTTGTTCTAGCAAGGCGAGAAGATTATCGTGGGCATTTTTACACCAAACATAAGTAGGAACGTCGTCTTCTTTGTCGAACAATTGACGTGGGAGTTTATTGCTCTTTGAACCTGTGGAACAAATTTATACCATTTGGAGGTATCTTCAGCCGACAACTTGGAAATGATTGAAAGAAAGGATCGGTTCACCCCTTATATTTGTCCGTTACCTGGAGGTACACCAGTAGTTGTCCAGACATTATCAATTCCATTTTCCCTTACGAAGTCCATGAAAACATTGGATGTGAAGGCTCCTCTGTCGCTGACGATGCGTGATGGGTATACAAAAACAGCTGAACAATCATAAGGGGGTCTTTTAGTCTAGAGGCTTGAATTTCGAGCTTTTTTTTAACAATTAATAAAAAACTATCCGTTTTTTTTTATCATTTGTTTATGAAACTTAATGGAGTACATAAAATAGATTTAAAAAAAAAAATTGTTTTCATTAAGTTATTCGTTCTTGAAGAAGAGGGGAAAAAAGAGGCCGTGTCCTCATCGCCATGATTTCTATGCTTGTCGTTATTTGAAAAATAAAACAATGATAGATTCTTAATGAGTACAAATGTCGCTATGTCATAAAGCAACAAAAAAAAAAATTCAAGAAATGGCGGCTACTCAAAGAAAAAAGTCGATTTTTCACTAATTTTTCAATTTTGTCGATTTTTAAAAATATTATAAATTTAAAACCCATCAAAAAAAGTAGTTTCGAGAAAAACGCGTTTAAAGTTTTAGGTTAAGTTTCGGACTTCCAGCCATTTATTGTTCCAGTCGTTCCCTCAACCGGTCTAGTGGCCACGTCACTAAAACGGATATAACTTTGAAAATAATTTGATTTTTGAAAAATCCTTTTAGGGAGATATTTTTGAATATCAAAACTATCGAATTATGAACAAATTTCGATTTTCTCAAATTTCTAGACTAGAAGACCCCCTTAAGGCTTCTGAGAACTTCAGTGCTGTTTGTAGTCTTCGTTTTAAACAGCCAGACAAATTTGCTAAAAGCATGTACTGCTTGCTCCTTGCATCCATAGGTCCCAAGTGATCTATGTGGAGTGTGTGTAGTGGACAGTCCCCTTTTTCTATGCAATAAAGCTGACCTTCCTACTTTCCCAATTTTTGGTTGCATATAATGCACTTAATGCAAGATTTTATAACTTGAGCGACCTTGTTCTCCATATGTGAGATCCAAAATTGTTGTCGCAGCGAATGCAACGTTTTTTGCATTGAGAAGTGTCCCATATTATGCGCAGTGGAAATAATTTCATGTTCCAAAGTTTTTGGCACTACTAACAGGTCGTTCCCATCAACGTGCTTAAACAAAACACCTCCCTTAAGTTTGAAGTCTTTATAGGGACGAGATTTTAGAATTTCCAAAACCGTGCTAATGAATTCATCCTTCTGCTCGGCGACCTTGATGCGAGCGGAAATTTCCGAAGTGATCGTGTAAACATCCTGAGGATAGCGGCTGAGTCCGTCAACGTGTTTCATCCCATCTGCTCAGCGATGTTCGACTTGAAAATTAAAGTCCTGTAAATACAGTATCCATTGCGCTACTTCGCGTGGAACATCTTTTTTCTTGACTGTCATCGTAAATGCAGCACAATCTGTGTCCAGTTTAAATGGCGTTCCCAGGAGGTAGTGACGAAATTTATTAACAGCGTGATATGTGGCTTTTACCACCAGTATGTAGCTGTGGCGTTTCTCATCTGCTTCTGAAGATTTTTTGCTCCAATACGCGACTGGATGAAGTTCTTCCTCAATACGTTGTATGAGCATAGCCATAAAGCCATCTTTTGAAGCATCTGTGTGAAGTTCTGTAGCTGCCTCTCTGCAGTACAAACGTAAGACTAGCTCCGTAGATAAAATGTCTTTGAGCTGATTAATTGCTGTTTTTTCACGAGTCTCAAACTTGAACACAGCTCCTTTTCTTAACAGCTCCGTTAAAGGTCGAGCGATATGGGCATATCCTTTAATAAATTTTCTGAAGAACCATGTGAGTCCCAAGAACGATTGAACACCCGTAATGTTCTTTGGGTAGGCGAAACTCTTAACTGCGTGTGTCTTCTCTTGGCCGGGCCAAATTTGATCGTTCTGAACTGTGTGTCCCAAGAAATGTATCTTGCTCTGAAGAAAGTGACACTTCTCCAAATATTCTTCAAATCGTACTCGGCAGTTTCGTGTAGCACTGCCTTCAGCTTGGTAATGCATTCATCGTTGGCTTGCGCATATTTAATTTTGTAGTCGACATACATCTGCATGACATCATCAGTGATCAAATCTTGGAACATGTTGTTAACGAAGCGGTTGAATACGGCCGGAGACCATAAGACGCTCTGCAAAAGAAAAAAGCTCTGCAAAAATGGAAGAAAGCTGTTCTCCAAGTCCATTACAATGAATACTTTGGCCGCTTGCAGTTTTTCCATGACGTTGTCGATCAGTGGGACCGGGAAACAGTCTTTAAGTACCATGCTGTTTAACTGGCGGAAGTCCACGCAGATTCTGTATGAACCATTTTTCTTCTTTACCAACACAACCCTACTGGCAAAATTGGAGGATGACTTTCGGATGACTCCCTCTGATAGCCACTTGTCAATCTGATCTTTGATCGCGTCGCATTCTGGAGGAGAGTAACGGCTTTTCCGATGGCAAAACGACTTCATCTGTTCATCAGGAGTTATCTTCATCTGAACTGGACTGATGGAGAGCGGAGTAAATGGTTTGTAATCCTCAATCATTGACTCGACAAGCGGCTTAAACTGTAGGGGAACATAAATATCAGGTTTTGCGTCAACTATATTGTAGATACTAAGCTCGTCTTTTTCAACGGTGTATGGCCGCGCTGACGCCTTCTGGAATGTGAATCTTCGTTCAGAGACACGCTAAATTGTGACGCGAAATCGAACCCAAGTAAAACATAGTTTTCCATGTTGCTTCGTTTCCATCGGCGTATACAGTCGCTATAAATGCGCCCAGAGATTCTACTCTGCGATTTCCAACACCTCGAAGCACAGAGTTGGAGTTTTGGAGATTCACATTTTTCAGTCTATTAAACACCGACAGACAAACGAGCGATGCATCGGAGCCAGTATCAACGAGTCCGGAAACTCTGAGACCGTTGAGCGTTTTTTCTTTGCAGCGCTGCGTATTCTTGATGACGTTCACTTTTCTTACGGCCTGTGGACAGTTGGTAGAAATATGTCCGACACCATCACATTTAAAGCATTTTGTCTCTGTGTTGCAATCTTTTCTCATGTGTTCGGTTGAGCCGCAATTAAAGCAACGAGAAATTTTTTTCTCACCGTACTTTTTTCTCACGATGTTTGGACCTTTATTGTAGTGTCGTTCCTCTCTCTCATTTCCACACTTGCTTTCATACACGTCAAATTTTTCTTTCAATTTTTAATACGATCGACAATAGTACATATTGAACTTATATTCCTGTTTGATGTCCAATCCGTCCACTATATATCCGATCACAGATTGCTCATCTACTTGTCCCATTACTGCGATCTTCATGTTAAGAACATATTCATGAATGCTCGCATCTCTTTTTTTCTTTCTCTCCGGCAACTTTGCATGAATATCGGAGCTCCGAAGCACGCGTTTAAATTCCGCCCTTAGAACACTTTTGAACTGATCATAAGTGCTAACCAAAACTGATTCCAGGAAAAGTTTTGCCATTTTGCAAATATTTCTGCTTCTCACTTAATTCATTTGTAGCTGCATTTTATTCAAAGTTTGTGTACCACTGCTCCACTGTTATTGTTTCTCCGTCAAAGCTTGGAACTATTTGCGATAAATTTTATGCTGTAATTTTAGGTTCATTTGGTTTATTTCATCAGCTTCAATTTTAAGGGTGAGCAACTGTATAATTTGTTGCAAGCTTCTGTAGTTCATTTCGGCCATTGCGTTGGCGTCTTCCAGAGTAGAGTTGTGTATTGAATTACTTTCTCCTTGTACACCGCTTTTTATGTATTCAGTTTCGTTCTCTATGCCTCCTCTCTCCAGCATAAATAGCTGCTGGTTTCTGGCTTGTGTTCGTGTCTGTACACCAGGTTGTTGTCTCTTTTTTTCCTCCTCTTCACTCATGCTCTCGTATTAACTGGATGATGAAATCGTTGAAATTTGGCAACACCACAATTTTTCTCAATTTTTTAGTTTTGTTGAGCCTCCAAATGTAATGAAATTTTTATGTTTATATTTTATATCGGTTAAATATGATTTGACAAAATTAGTACAACTTAATTCTCCGCGACATATAACGACTTTTCGAATATTCCGGACTTGATTCAGGACAACTTGGGTCTGCTCACTTTTGCTACTTCTCTTCTGACACTTCTCTTTTGTAGGGCTGCCAACCTGCAGCAACTGATCTGTTCCTTACATAAATATTACCCAATCAAATATAAATGGAATTAAAAGCCATTACAGCCAACCTCTTTACTCATTCAAGAAAATTCGCCCAATATCATATGCCTACAGGAAACCTATATGCCTAACAATTCGAAAAGCTTTATTGACGTAACCAGAGCATTAATACTCTCAAAAATAGATAATGGGCTCTCGATATTCGGCAAGATTGAAGCCTCTTATATCAAGAAAATTCTACCACCATAACATGCAGCTCTACGCAGATCTATCTTTGCCTTTCCGACATCTCCACTCAAGTGCATACTAGCGGAGTCTGGACTACCCAGCATCACCAATAAAATAAGAGAAACTACATCCCGACTTATACCAAAACTACACACCTCTCAAAATCAGCTACTAGCTGACGACTTCCATAACATATTCAAGAAGATAAGGATATTCAAATGTCCTTCTACTCTCCGGATATGCGCTAGCTTCAGTAAAGAATCGGACTTACGGCCACCGAACCAAATTAAATCAAACCAACCAGACATCTACACCAATGTGCGTATCACAGCAAAAAATCAGACTCCTAGCTCAGTACATCGCACGCGATTTCAACCCTCCTTTAAAACTCTATATTCGTGGCAGAATCTACGGCTATATTACTAGCCTGCGTTTTGCCACCAGTAAAAATGGCGAATTTGTCAGTCGTCACTTCTGGCAATAAATAACCCAGAATATCGGATCAGGCAGCCGATCAGACATTCTTCTTCACTCCTATAAACAACAATGACATACACAAGCTAATAGATCGACACCTCGAGAACCAAAATATGGATGAATAAGCCACATTCACCCATAGATACTGCATATTTAATCCCGCAAGAACAAAAGCCGCAATTGGGAGATACCAGTGTAGTACCTTCATACTTCTTCGAATAGGTATTAAAAAGAAACAACAATTCGATCTGCAGAGTTGTGGAGTCTTTTTATTCCCTTGCAGAGGGTATTATAATTTTGGTCAAAAGTGTGTAACGCAGTGAAGGAGACATCTCCGACCCTATAAAGTATATATATTCTTGATCAGGATCACCTCCTGAGTTGATATAGCCATGTCCGTCTGTCCGTCTGTCTGTCCGTCTGTCCGTCTGTCCGTCTGTCTGTTTCTACGCAAACTAGTCTCTCAGTTTTAAAGCTATCGAATTGAAACTTTGCACACACCCTTCTTTCCTGTGCACGCAGGAACGGCCGGGATCGGTCGACTATATCCTATAGCTGCCATATAACTGATTGATCGGAAATGCCATAACTTTGTTGTTTGTTAAGTTAGGAAGCTGGAATTTTCTATGGGTTTTATATTTGGCCAATCAATCCGACCTACCAAATTTCATAAGGATCGGCCGACTATATCCTATTGCCGCCATATAACTGATTGATAGGAAATGCCATAACTTTGGTGTTTGTAAAGTTAGGAAGTTGGGATTTTCTATGGGTTTTATTTTTAGCCAATTAATCCGACCTACCAAACTTCATAAGGATCGGCCGACTATATCCTATAGCTGCCATATAACTGAACGATTGGAAATGCCATAACTTTGGTCATTTTAAAGTTAGGAAGTTGGGATTTTTTATGAGTATTAAGTTGCATCATATGAATAATTTTGGAGAATATAATTTACAGAGTATTCTGCAAGGGTATATCAACTTCGGCTCCGCCCGAAGTTAGCTTTCCTTTCTTGTTTTTTATTTTTTTTTTATTAAAAGTATATTTTTGTGTGGGTGGAATCTTTTCAGTCTTCTTTTTGTTGGTCTACGAGTAAGTCTTCTGGCCAGGGAGTTAGGATGAGAGCCAAGTCGTCTGATGTAATTTTCCGCGTGTGTCCTACATACATCGCCTATCCTTGGAATTTTAAAATCTCTTTCGATGTCTCTAGTTCTCATGTACCAGGGGGCATTGCAAAGTAATCTAACGATTTTTCTTTGTGCAACTCGAATTTTTTTGAGGTTCGATTTAGCCGTTATACCGTAGACTTGTAGCTCATACATCCAGATTGGGAGAGTTGTGGAGTCATGACCAGTTATTAGACAATTGCTCTGGACTGGCTAGTATTATAACATACCTTATCGGGACACAGCTTCCTTTATAAACAAATCAAAGCTAGCAATATAAAAATAAACTAAACTAAATAAAACAAGGGAGAACGCTATAGTCGAGTGCCTCCACTATTAGATACCCGTTACTCAGCTAAACAACTTAATATAAATATGCCTTCTTGTATGTTTTTCGCCGCTCGAATTAGCACCTTGGCCAGCTGTTCCAAAGTCATCCGTTAGATGGCGCTATTGAAAGGCGGAAATGTGGGCGCAAGCCAGGCTTAAGCGTTTAATGGATTTTGGGCGTTAGAGTGGGCGTGGCAAACTTTTATTAGGTCAATCGATAGGTATTGACGAAACAAATACATATCAATTAAAATTTTCATAATAGCATCAAAACTGTGGCCACAGCTTGTGGCTTGTGAGCGTCAGAGGGGGCGTGGCACCATTTTGAAATAAACTTGCGCTGCGTAGGAACTCCTAAAATCTACATGCAAAATGCCAATCCTCTAGCTTTTATAGTTTCCGAGATCTCAGCGTTCATACGGACAGACAGACGGACAGACAGACAGACGGACAGACGGACATGGCTAGATCGACTCGGCTAGTGATTCTGAACAAGAATATATATACTTTATAGGGTCGGAAACGCTTCCTTCTACCTGTTACATACTTTTGCACGAATACAATATACCCTTTTACTCTACGAGTAACGGGTATAACGAGGACGGAAGCTAACTTCGGCAAGCCGAAGTTTTAATACCCTTGCAGACTTTGCCGAAATTGCTAAAACTGAAAAAGTATCGAAAGGAATAAGGTATACATAAATAAACTAGATTTGCATCGTTTAATGTCCATTGCTTTTATACTGCAAAAATGTCATATAAAAATAGAAAAAAAGGGATAGTTTCGCAGCCTTTAACTATTTTTCCTACGGAAGCTATAAGAAATAGCGCTTTTACCCAAATCAAGATATGCGTAAATAAATAAGACTTGGAAAAATTTATGTCAGTAGCTTACACACTACGCGAAAAAATTCAGAAAATCATCAAATTTGGACCGATTTCACCCTGTTGTTCCTATGGGAGCTGTAGGATATAGACGTCCGATCGTCACGTGCTTTTACCCTAATCAAGGTATGCATAAAAAAATACGATTTGGAAAGATTCATGTCAATTGCGTATATACTGTGCGAAATATCCTCAAAATCATTAAATTTTAACCAATTTCACCCTATTGTTCCAATGGGAGCTATAAGATATAGACGTCCGATCGCCAAGCGCTTTTACCCTGATCATGGTATGCATAAAAAAATAAGATTTGGAAAGATTTATGTTAATAGCTTTTACACTGCGCGAAATATCTTCCATTCTTGAAAGTTATATCCGATTGTTCCTATGGGAGCTATAGGATATAGACGTCCGATCAGCACGCGCTTTTACCTTGATGAAGGAATGCATAATAAAATACGATTTGAAAAAATTTATAGCAATAGCTTTTACACAGCGCGAAAAATTCTGAAAAACATAAAATTTGGACCGATTTTACCCTATTGTTCCTATGGGAGCTATAGGATATAGACGTCCGATCGCCACGCGCTTTTACCCTGATCAAGGTATGCATAAAAAAATACGATTTGGAAAGATTCATGTCAATAGCTTTTACACTGCGCGAAATATCATCAATTCTTGCTAGATATATCCGATTGTTCCTATGGAACACATAAGTCCATATTTAACAAGAGAGAACGCTATAGTCGGGTGCCCCGACTATCAGATACCCGTTACTCAGGTAAAGGGAGTGCGAGGGAGATGGAGATAGAAACTTTGATCACGCATAACTTTTTAACGAATGGTCCGATTTGAAAAATTTCTTCTACATTTCGATAGGTATTGATAAACACAATAAAACTGCATTTTTACTTTTCCGAAATATTTAAATTTTTAAAATAGTATATAAGCGATTGTGGGCGTTAAAGGGGGCGTGGCACCTTTTTGAAACAAACTTGCGCTGCGTAGGAACTCCTAGAATCTGCATGCAAAATGCCAATCTTCTAGCTTTTATAGTTTCCGAGATCTCAGCGTTCATACGGACGGACAGACAGACGGACAGACGGACATGGCTATATCGACTTGGCTAGTGACCCTGATCAAGAATATATATACTTTATAGGGTCGGAAACGCTTCCTTCTAGCTGTTACATACTTTTGCACGAATACAATATACCCTTTTACTCTACGAGTAACGGGTATAAATATAGCAGAATAATTACAGCCAGACTCGAAGGCCATACTATATAATTAGTTTAACATTGAATTTTTTTCCCAAGCGGCTCGCAATTCTGTTCTGCACCGCTCACAGTTTTACATCCCGCTGCGTATTTTTGTATGGTTATGTGAATGTCAATGTTAAGTCTGGTTAGTGTTTGCGCCCCACCTTCGAAAGGTCAAATCCAAATCCAAAGGTTCAATGTTCAAGATAGTGTTTAGGGCATTAGTGGGGGTGGTGCGAAGTGCACCTCTATTGTTTAGTTTTGCACAACGTTTTTCTCTCCCGTATAAAAGAAAAAGTCAGATCATTGCTGCATAAATCTAGTATGCAATTCGCAGACGAATAGTGCGGCTTTCACTGGAAAGAGTGGAATTTTTCCTTGATAAGGATAACTTCGTCATCGTACGCAACCTCCTTGTGCCTTCCCCTTCTAAACGTAGTAAAAGTTTGTTACCCACTATAACCCGTAGTACAGGGGAGAGTTCGCACCCGCTATCTTATCCATTCGGTTTTTGCCAAATCGTATTTAAAGACCTCCTGTTAACCATACCCGAATTAACCATACCCCCCTTAAGAGGGTCGATTTTTTTGCAAGGAAAGTAGATATTCCTCATTGGCTTAGACCTTTTAATTTACATGTACCATTTTTAACGTTGCCTTGCAAATAGAATGTTCCCAAGGAACTTTGTGATTTTTACTTATGTGCTCATAACGATATGAATAGAATGTTCCCAAGGAACTTTGTGATTTTTACTTATGTGCTCATATCGTTATTTGCAAGGCAACGTTAAAAATGGTATATGTAAAAGAAAAGGTCTAAGCCAATAAGGAATATCTACTTTCCTTGCAAAAAAATCGACCCTCTTAAGGGGGGTATGGTTAATTCGGCAAAAAAAATGGATATTTTCATGAATTGTTTTACACGATACGATTAATGTTAGATCAATTAATTTTATAAGTACATATATCAAAGTACAACATTTAAACTATGTTTTCACAAATTTTCATAGAAAAAAGAACAAATGAGCCTCTCGCAGCCAAGCTCCGTAGGCGCCTACAAGAAAAAGGTTTTGCGGTGAACAGCATAATTCGTTACTGGATCATCAGAAAAAAAAATGTTTATTAGTTAATATGTTTCTAAAGGTAACTACGTTGAGTTTTTTTTTAATTCCATTTTTGGATTTTTGGTAACACTTTAAAGTCAAAAACGTGATTTTTGGCAAAAATTTCGATACAGTTGTTATTGTAAATTGAAAAAAAATCAGTAAAAAAAAAAACTCGACGTCAGTACCTGCGGATTTAGGTACAGAAATTGTAAGCAACATTCCAAAACGATTTGTCCAGTAGATTTCGTAGGATCGTGTTCACCGACTTTATAATTGCAACTTTTCAGGAGATCGTTTTAAAGTTTTGAACACCCAAAAATCGCATACAAAACGAGCTAACTCACCTACGTTCAACTGCCCATAACTTCAGAAGTCTTACTCGGAACAATATAAAATTTTAATGCAATATTCTTCAAATTTTGTGCAATCACATCCTTAAGAGAGATAATATATCATACTTATTGCGTATAAAATCAATCTTAAATCGATTCAAAAAGTTTTCGAGGTATACTTGCATCTCAATTACCTCAATTATTTTTGAAAGTCTGTGAGGTTTTTCAGGAAAAATTAATGAAATTAATGCGACTACGTTTGGCGGCGTATCTGAGAAATTTCCACTTGAGACTGAGAAATAAACACAGCAATTCACTTTAAACATTTATTGCACTGGTACAGCCATCGGCTTCAAGCTATTAAGTACGACTGCTCTCACACGATCATCACCCAAAATTAGAATAATTACAAAGTCGTAAGCTTATCAGTAGCAGAATAAGTTACTCAGCTAAATGAAAAGCTTCAGTGCAAGTATAGTTACGAAGCTCGTATGTGAGAGGAATTATTTACATTTGGTTAGATAACATTTAATTTAATTTACTTTAAGCTTCATACATTTATAATTTTAATAATTTTAAATTAATTTACTGCCCCAAAATTTCGGCCCCGTTAAAGGCCTTCTTCGTAAATTGTGCTGCCAATTGGCAGCAACGCAAGTTTGTGGATTGCGACTTCAGACGTCCGAATTTCGACCACACCTACTCTGCCGTCGTCGCCGAGTGTTGTTGTAAGCGTAAGCTGGCCTATCAGTAGATGACCTGATGTAAGAGCCACTCCATCGTTGGGGTCCGGAGACGCGGTTGGTCGTTGCCGACCCCTCGATGCTTATCTGCCTTGACGGCTGCCTTCCATAGTCTCACGAAGTGGGATGAAGGACCACTCGACGCCTCTCTGAGCCGCGTACGTAATCAATTAATCTCGATTCCGGTAATACGCTTCTTGAAATTCTTTGAGGCCTTTGCCCCTTTGCGCTGTCGCTGTAGATCTTCTCCGGAAGACCTCTCCTTCCAACCAACCGTTTAAAAACAGATAAAAAAGTGTCAGTAGATAGATCGACAACAAGCTCAACAGCCCTTGACCAAAATCACATGAAAACGGCTACATAAGTTTTAATGGGGGGTTTCTACGGAGCTTCAACTAGTCATAAAATGGGCCGCATAAGTGCATTAAGCAATCTGCCTCCAGGATTTAGTCGTCGAAGACGTAGGGCTAAAGTTTCAGATTTCTCTAGCTTGGTGTATTCTAATCCCATTTGGCATACTTTAAATACTTGAACCAGCCTTAGGCTACCGAAATGACCTGTTCCCTTGAATAAACTATTCCTGAATGCCATGATCCGAAGTAGTTTAGGCGAGACTGATAAGGACATGCATGTTATCCAACCCATGAATATTCATAGCTTATGAGTTTCATAAACAAATTTCCAATCGTAGCAACCGCTGAAAAATCTAAGCTTCCCTAGCAAAATCTCCCCTCACTCAAACCGGCCACATTCGGGCTATTATAAACAAATGACCCTTTCCAATCTTAGCAACCGCTGGAAATTCTAGCTTCGTTAACAGAATCTCCCCTCACTCAAACCGAGCCCTGTGAGAACCACATCCGGCCTACTGTAAACCAATGACCCCAGTCACAAACAAAGCTTCAAAATTTTCCACTTAGGATCCGATCTTGTCCAAGCCAGTTGCTAACCAAATTTTTGTCAAATAATCAATTTATTGAGTTTCAATTACTTCTCAATTATTTCATCAGCCAATTGTCCTACTCTCTTAACTTTGCCTAATCTCTTTTAATCTCTTCTGAGCAAGATTCTCTTAAGCCGAGGTTTCATGATTAATATTTTATCAAACCAAGGGCAGTTCTTTTTTGGAGACGACTCGATCGGTCGCGAAAATCAAATTGTAAATCTAATTAAATGTTAAGTGACTTGTGAAAGTGAATTTATAAAATAAAAGGTGAACATCAAAATAAAAATAAAAAATTAATTTTTTTTAAAAATTATCAACTAATAAAATTAATTGGCGCCCAACGTGGGGCCGCGTCTTCAAAAGTTCCTACATTTTTTTTAATGAAAACAAATTAAAACAAGAGAGAACGCTATAGTCGAGTGCCTCGACTATTAGATACCCGTTACTCAGCTAAACAACTTTAGATTTTGCATTAACATAATGTGAATTAGAGTTACCACAGGAAAAAATGACACAAAGTTCAAATTATCAATTTGAATTAGGCGATCTCTTAGTGCTGGCAGCTTTACAGCACGAGCATCAGCACCAGCGCTGCTTTAGCGCAGGCAGCTTTTGTCCTGCACCAGCATACACACATACGCCATTGTTTGACTCAGACCTCCAATTTGGCTAACTTGATTTGATTTGCATAATTCTTGGGATATAGTTCGGTATTGACAAATGAAAACCATCGCAATTTCCTTTAATAGAAATCCTTATCGAGAATTAACGTTGACTCTGTTGAGCACCTTGGCCAGCTGTTCCAAAGTCATCCGTTAGATGGCGCTATTGTATTGCGCGGAAATGTAGGCGCTAGCCAGGCTTAAGCGTTTAATGAGTTTTTGGGCGTTAGTGTGGGCGTGGCAAACTTTTATTACGCCAATCGATAGGTATTCACGAAACAAATACATATCAATTAAAATTTTCATAATACCATCAAAACTGTGGCCACAGCTTGTGGCTTGTGGGCGTCAGAGGGGGCGTGGCACCATTTTGAAACAAACTGGCGCTGCGTAGGAACTCCTAAAATCCACATGCAAAATGCCAATCTTCTAGCTTTTATAGTTTCCGAGATCTCAGCGTTCATACGGACAGACAGACGGACAGACAGACGTACAGACAGACGGACAGACAGACGGACAGACGGACAGACGGACATGGCTAGATCGACTCGGCTAGTGATCCTAAACAAGAATATATATACTTTATAGGGTCGGAAACGCTTCCTTCTACCTGTTACATACTTTTGCACGAATACAATATACACTTTTACTCTACGAGTAACGGGTATAATGACAAAAAGTTCAAATTATCAATTTGAATTAGGCGATCTCTTAGTGCTGGCAGCTTTACAGCACGAGCATCAGCACCAGAGCTGCTTTAGCGCAGGCAGCTTTTGTCCTGCACCAGCATACACACATACGCCATTGTTTGACTCAGACCTCCAATTTGGCTAACTTGATTTGATTTGCATAATTCTTGGGATATAGTTCGGTATTGACAAATGAAAACCATCGCAATTTCCTTTAATAGAAATCCTTATCGAGAATTAACGTTGACTCTGTTGAGCACCTTGGCCAGCTGTTCCAAAGTCATCCGTTAGATGGCGCTATTGTATTGCGCGGAAATGTAGGCGCTAGCCAGGCTTAAGCGTTTAATGAGTTTTTGGGCGTTAGTGTGGGCGTGGCAAACTTTTATTACGCCAATCGATAGGTATTCACGAAACAAATACATATCAATTAAAATTTTCATAATACCATCAAAACTGTGGCCACAGCTTGTGGCTTGTGAGGCGTCAGAGGGGGCGTGGCACCATTTTGAAACAAAATTGCGCTGCGTATGAACTCCTAAAATCTACATGCAAAATTCCAATCTTCTAGCTTTTATAGTTTCCGAGATCTCAGCGTTCATACGGACAGACAGACGGACAGACAGACGGACAGACAGACGGACAGACGGACATGGCTAGATCGACTCGGCTAATGATCCTAAACAAGAATATATATACTTTATAGGGTCGGAAACGCTTCCTTCTACCTGTTACATACTTTTGCACGAATAGAATATACCCTTTTACTCTACGAGTAACGTGTATAAATACAACAAGAAAGGAAAGCTAACTTCGGGCGGAGCCGAAGTTGATATACCCTTGCAGAATACTCTGTAAATTATATTCTCCAAAATTATTCATGTGATGCATTCTTAGTACTCATAAAAAATCCCAACTTCCTAACTTTAAAAACACCAAAGTTATGGCATTTCCAATCGTTCAGTTATATGGCAGCTATAGGATATAGTCGGCCGATCCTTATGAAATTTGATAGGTCGGATTGATTGGCTAAAACTAAAACCCATAGAAAATCCTAACTTAACAAAAACCAAAGTTATGGCATTTCCGATCAATCAGTTATATGGCGGCTATAGGATATAGTCGGCCGATCCTTATGAAATTTGGTAGGTCAGAGTTATTTACAAAATATAAAACCCATAGAAAATCCCAACTTCCTAACTTTACAAACACCAAAGTTATGGCATTTCCGATCAATCAGTTATATGGCAGCTATAGGATATAGTCGGCCGATCTCGGCCGTTCCGACATATATACTGCGTGCAAAGGAAAGAAGGGTGTGTGCAAAGTTTCAGTTCGATATCTTTAAAACTGAGAGACTAGTTTGCGTAGAAAACAGACAGACGGACAGACGGACATGGCTATATCAACTCAGGAGGTGATCCTGATCAAGAATATATATACTTTATAGGGTCGGAGATGTCTCCTTCACTGCGTTGCACACTTTTGACCAAAATTATAATACCCTCTGCAAGGGTATAAAAAAACGGAACTCGCGCGGTCAAACAACTCGAATATTTTGTGGAAAAATCAAACCGTCCGCAACCGACCCAAACCCAAAGTGATTGTGATCGTTAAAACATTTAAGTGGAAAATAATAAATAAAAAATAATCCATTTAAAAAAATAAAAGTTGATAAAAAGGTGTACCGAAATTTAAATTCACTAAAAAGCAAGAACACAATAAATAAAATAAAGAACTCAAAAAAAGGAAAAACACAAGTAATAAAAACACATAAATTAAAATATATATAAAAATAAATAAACCAACACACAAAAAAACCCCAAAAGAAGGAAGGAAGGGCTGAGGACATTCACTCGCCTCAGAGCTACACTAAAAAAATCTATTCACTGACAGGAAGGAAGGGCTGAAGGGCAATCCCTCGCCACAAAGCTACACCGGAAAAGTTTTAATATTTTTACCTCAGGAGAAAACAACAATCAACCACGACCAACGGATCAAATCCTGACGACGATCAACAGGAAGCAGCAAATCGTGAGGAATTGAAAATTAATTTTTTGTTTTTTACATATATAACTATATCATATAAAGTTAGCCGATAGTAGATAATCTTGAATACTTATTGAACCTCTGTGAATCGAAAAACAATCTGGAAAATTTATTAAAAAACTTTGGAAATTTAAATTTGAATATGGCAACCGGTGGGACAGGTCAAAATCTTACCAGCAGTGGTCTGGGATCAAATCTAACAATGGAATTAATAAACCGAGTGGTAAATTTACAGTTGACAGGTTTAAATGAAAAAATTAATGAGCTTAGTAATAAGTTAAACTCAAATGCAAATGTAGTGGAAGACTATAAGCTTCAAATAATTGACCCCACAGTTAGATGCGAAACAACCCTAGAAGTAGTAAAAGCTGTGTCAAAATTTTATGGAGAACATTCCCAGTATGTCGGATGGAGGGAGGCCGCAGAAACATCTATGAGCCTATACAAAATTAATAGTGAACAGTATTTTATTGCCCTAACTATTTTACGGAACAAAATCATGGGAGCAGCGCACGACGCCTTAACTAACCATGGTACCGTATTACATTTCAAGGCCATACTTTCGAGACTGGATTTTATCTACAATGATAGAAGACCAATCCACGTCCTCGAGTCAGAATTAAGTATTTTGAGACAGGGTAAAATGACAATTACGGACTTTTATAACGAGGTAAACAAGAAAATGACAATGCTTATCAACAAAACCATAATGACCTATGGAAAAGAAAACGAAATTACCAGGGAGACTACAAGAACAATAAGAGGCAACGCCTTAAGAGTTTTCATTTCTGGACTGAATGGTTCAATCTCCGAAACTCTATTCTCTCTAAACCCACCAGACTTACCGAACGCTTTAGCGAAGGTACAAGAACTAGAGTCGAACAACTTCCGAGCTCAGTTCGCAAATAAATACTATGGATTTCAGCATGAGACCAAGAAACAGGGAAACAATTATCTAAGATTCAACCAGGTGCAGCCCAAGCAAAATTTCAACCCTAAAACGGGAAATAATTGGTATCAAAATAGAAATTATGATCAAAACAATTTTCACCAAAAACAAGTAATATAACGTAACATCGAACCAATGGAAGTTGATCCATCAAATCAAATTAAACCCTTTAAAAATTGGCAGGGACATAAAGACAGGGGAATTACAATTATTATAATTCCAACAAAAACTACAACCGACCGTATTCAAGCCGTCCGAACTATTACCAACAAAATAGTAACGAGCCAAAACAAACACATCCACCACTAAAACGCGAACCAACTAACACTATAAATCAGCCCCAAAATAAAACCATGCGAATTAACAACATCGAAGAGAATCATTTTTTAGACCAGGAACAAAAGTAGGGTTACCCTACTTGACGAGGCTAGATAGGCAATCAAAGCAAAAATTAAAAATATTGATTGACACAGGAGCAACATCCTGCTATATAAAAAAGGGAATCTATTCAAACAAAAGTGAACTCCCCATATATAAAAGAGTCTCCAAACAAATATTTTACGAAATTGAAGGGTTAGACGCCGATTTGTTAGTAGGATTTAACCTACTCAAAAAAATAGGTGCCATAATTGACACAAATATAGGCGTCATGAAATATCACGGAAAGGAAGAAAAATTAGTTTTTCATAATAAAGTGAGCGGAAATAAAGCATCCCCCACCGAGGAAAAAATTAATCTTCCCCTAAGTGAATTCATTATATAACAAGAAAGGAAAGCTAACTTCGGACGGAGCCGAAGTTGGTATACCCTTGCAGAATATTCTGTAAATTATATTCTTCAAAATTATTCATATGATGTATTCTTAATACTCATAAAAAGTCCCAACTTCCTAACTTTAAAAACACCAAAGTTATGGCATTTCCAATCGTTCAGTTATATGGCACCTATAGGATATAGTCGGCCGATCCTTATGAAATTTGGTAGGTCGGATTAATTGGCCAAAGATAAAACCCATAAGAAATTCCAACTTTCTAACTTTACAAACACCAAAGTTATGGCATTTCCGATCAATCAGTTGTAGGGCAGCTATAGGATATAGTCGGCCGATCCTTGTGAAATTTGGTAGGTCGGATTGATTGACCAAATATAAAACCCATAGGAAATCCCAGCTTCCTAACTTTACAAACACTAAAGTTATGGCATTTCCGATCAATCACTTATATGGCAGCTATAGGATATAGTCGGCCGACCCCGGCCGTTCCGACATATATACTGCGTGCAAAGTTTCAATTCGATATCTTTAAAACTGAGAGACTAGTTCGCGTAGAAACAGACAGACGGACAGACAGACGGACTGACAGACGGACAGACGGACATGGCTATATCAACTCAGGAGGTGATCCTGATCAAGAATATATATACTTTATAGGGTCGGAGATGTCTCCTTCACTGCGTTGCACACTTTTGACCAAAATTATAATACCCTCTGCAAGGGTATAAAAATACTTCAATGAATTAGCATTAAATAAAACCGATTCACTCTACGTTGAAAAAAGTAATTGCAGCTCGAAAACCGAGCGTTCCGATGTTGAATTATCCGTCAATAGTGAATTAAATAATATCCAGTTGGAATTTTCAAACCAAGTGGAAAGAATGAAAGAAAATATAATAAATCAAATCGAAACAAAACATTCTACGATCAATATCCAAATTCCATTTCGAACGGATATAAGAGGAGAAATTACTACAATTCATGACAGACCAGTTTACAGCAAACAGTATCCCTACGCTCTGTCTGTCTCAGATTTTGTTAATAGGGAAATAAGCCGAATGCTATCGGAACAAATAATAAGGCCAAGTAGAAGCCCATACAACTCACCCGTCTTAGTGGTCCCGAAAAAGGGACAAAATGAAGACGGAAGCCCTAAGTTAAGTTAGTAATTGACTATAAAAAACTAAACGAGAATACCGTTCCAGATAGATATCCGATGCAGGATCCATCAGTGATCTTAGCAAATTTAGGGAAGGCAAAAGTATTTTCAACAATCGACTTAGAGTCCGGTTTTCATCAAATCTTGATGAAAGACTCCGACATTGAAAAAACGTCATTTTCCATAAATAATGGGAAGTACGAATTTTTAAGGATGCCATTTGGTCTAACGAACGCTCCTCGAATT
Source organism: Drosophila prolongata (assembly GCA_036346975.1). Lineage (NCBI taxonomy): Eukaryota > Metazoa > Arthropoda > Insecta > Diptera > Drosophilidae > Drosophila > Drosophila prolongata. The sequence continues at coordinate 4,509,413 of JAYMZC010000320.1, forward strand.
TTTCAGAGAGCTATGGACGACATATTAAGGGAACAAGTCGGGAAAATTTGTCACGTCTATATGGACGATATAATTATATTCTCCGACTCAATTCAACAGCATTACCAAGACTTGCTAAAAATAATAAATATTTTATTCAAAGCAAACATGAAAGTTTCTCTAGAAAAATCCAAATTCTTCATGAAAGAAACCAGTTTCTTAGGCTACGTAGTATCCTACAATATCATTAAAACAGACCCCGAAAAAATTTCAACAATACTTAAATATCCGCAACCCAAAAATATTAAAGAACTCAGAAGCTTCCTTGGATTAACAGGTTATTATAGAAAGTTTGTAAAGAACTACGCACTAATAGCGAAACCTCTTACCAAATATTTAGGAGGGGACAATGGTAAAATATCCAAAACAATGTCTAAAAAAACTTTCATACAGCTGGATGAACCTGCTGTAAAAGCTTTTAACGAGCTAAAACAAAATCTAGTAGCTCAAATAGAATTAACTCAACCAGATAATAACAAGAAATTCACATTGACTACAGACGCTTCAGATTTTGCTATTGGCGCAGTCCTTTCACAGGAAGGCAAACCAATAACTTTTATTTCAAAAACGTTATCGAAAACGGAGCAAGTTTACGCAACAAACAAGAAGGAATTATTAGCCATAGTCTGGGCATTAAAAAACCTTCGAAATTATCTCTACGGGGTAGTTGGAATAGAAATCCATACTGACCACCAGTCATTATCCTTCACGGTCTCAGACAAAAACCCTAACATAGAAATGAAGCGATGGTACTCATTTATTGAAAGTTACTGTCCAAAAATTATTTACAAACCAGGAACTACTAATGTAGTCGCTGATGCATTGTCAAGAATCCAAATTAACCACCTCTCAGATGAAAATCCAAGTTTAGACAATTCAGAATCAACAGATTCAGAACAAAATACCATCCACTCGGCAGAAAGCAGTTTCGAGAATATTATCGAGGAAACAAACAAACCTTTGAATCAGTTTAAAATTCAACTACTAATTACAACGGGCAGGGTCACCGTTCATGAGTCATTGAAAATATTCGACAATACCAGACACATAATCCAGTACGATACACCCGAGAATTTAGTATCAATTCTTAGAGAATATATTCAACCAAACATAACCGTTGGACTTCACTGTACCCTTGAAGACCTTTACGTAATTCAAAAACCTCTTAGGGAAAATTTTATAAATAAGTTTTTATTTACAAGAACATTCGTTCTAGACATAGAAAAAGATGAAGATAAAGCAATCATTATTGAGGAAATTCATTGCCGTGCCCATAGAGGACTGGACGAAAACTATAAACAAATAACGAGACTTTACTACTGGCCAAAATTATTTTTAAAACTTAAAGAATACATTAAGAACTGTACAATTTGCAACGAAAATAAATACTGTAGACATCCTGCAGAAATTCCGATTGGGGAAGCCCCTATACCATCAAAGGAGGGAGAAAATCTACACTTAGACATTTTTTACGCTGATAAAAAAATATTTTTAACTTGCATTGACGCATACTCCACATTTTTAAAAGTAAAAGAAATTGAGAATAAATTAAATATTGAAAACAAGGTCTTAGAAATTTTACAACAATACCCACTGGCCAAAACACTTATGACGGACAACGTCACAAGTTTCACTTCGGAACAATTTAGAGCATTTATAAATAGATGCGAACTTACAATACATTACGCTGACCCTAGACATAGTTCTTCGAACGGACAAATCGAAAGAGCACATTCCACACTGACAGAAATTGCTAGATGTATTAAAGACGAATTTAATCTTACTGACCACTCAGAAATAATTATTAGATCTGCCCAAAGGTATATCCAAAGCATTCATTCTGTAACAAATGAAAAACCAATAGACATTCTATACAATAAAATAAAACATGAAAAAGTCCCTGAAATACTTAAGGTAGCGCAATCAAAAATGCTTAAATCACATAACCAAAACAAAAAAGCAAAAGAATATCATGTAGGACAAGTAATATATGAAAAAAAGTACGGGAAACGAAATAAATTAAAACCAAGATACAAAAAACAGGTAGTTAAAGAAAACAAAGCTAATAAAGTAATAATAAATAATAGAAATAGAATTATCCACAAAGATAATATTAAATATTAAAATATTTTTAACTTACAGATAATGAATACCATAATATATATACTTTTGATACTCGCATCAACTAATTCTGAGATAATCGACTATTCAAACCACGACTTTTTCATCTACAAAGACAACAAGGACATCCTGACTTATGATTCATACGCATAACTTTTTCATATCACTAATATAAGCTTTTACAAAGAAATTATTAAGGAAGAATCAGAAAGCTTAGAAGAATTCAGAAATGATCAGTTCCATTGGGAGTTGACTTACAACCTAAAAACCATCGACTTAACTTTATCACAATTAACTCCATCAAGAAATAAAAGAAGCATTAATGAATTAGGCACCATTTTAAAATGGATAACTGGAACACCGGATCATGATGATTTTACAACAACTCAAGAAAAAATTAACGATTTAATTGAAAATAATAATAAACAACAGATAATAAATTCCAAATTGTTTGACGAAGTTAAGAAATTATCTACCACATTAGATTCAGTTTTCACCCACCAAGAAATACCTTTAAGAAAACACCGCTTACGCCTAATAACTTTTGATTTACAAAACTTAATTGACACCATTACTTTAGCGAAAATTGATGTTTTTAACACAAAAATACTAAACCATGACGATCTTCAAGAAATTTATAAGCATGAAGAAAAACCTGTCATGATCACAGATCTAATGGATATTTCCGAATTTTAAATTGCACTACACAAAGAAATATTTGTAATTTATATTCGGTATCCAGTCATTCAAAATCGATGCGATACATATTTCGCCAGGGCTATCTCTCAAAATGATGGCAAATTAATTTTACGCAACCAAGTTGCAAAATGCAACAACACATTTTACGAAATTTATAATTTTAAGAAGGAATTATTCAACAACTATTGTACTCTAAATAAAAACCAATCATGTTTTACTCGTTTATTGAATGCAGAAAAATCCTACTGCATTAAAATAAAAGAAAAAATAAACAAATAGATGTTATACAAGACGGTGCAGTGCTGATAAGCGGAAATAATGTTGTAAACGATACCTATTTAAAAGGAACATATTTAATTATATTTAATGGCACTACCGTAATAAACAATATATCCTACACAAACATAGATAATAAGATGCTCGAATTTATTACAGCCCACAATTACATTAATTTTGAAATATCCGAATATATATTATCCAATAATTCGGAACTATCCTTCGACAATATCAAAATTCTAAACCCATTTGTTCAAATCAGAAAAACAAAAATACCCCTAACACTTATTGTAATATCAATAGTTTTAGTATATATAATTTTATTGTCAATCTTTAAAATCAAAAAATATCTGTTAATCATCAAACCACGGCTAAAAAATATTATAAAAAATAACAATATTCAAAATAATTCCCAAGAAGAAAATGTTGTAGCAGATTTAGCAGCTCAACTAAACGCCATCTCACCAACGTCATTTGAATCGGGACGCTTCAATTTAGAAGGGGGAGTGTTATCCAACCCATGAATATTCATAGCTTATGAGTTTCATAAACAAATTTCCAATCGTAGCAACCGCTGAAAAATCTTAGCTTCGCCAGCAAAATCTCCCCTCACTCAAACCGGCCACATTCGGGCTATTATAAACAAATGACCCTTTCCAATCTTAGCAACCGCTGGAAATTCTAGCTTCGTTAACAGAATCTCCCCTCACTCAAACCGAGCCCTGTGAGAACCACATCCGGCCTACTGTAAACCAATGACCCCAGTCACAAACAAAGCTTCAAAATTTTCCACTTAGGATCCGATCTTGTCCAAGCCAGTTGCTAACCAAATTTTTGTCAAATAATCAATTTATTGAGTTTCAATTACTTCTCAATTATTTCATCAGCCAATTGTCCTACTCTCTTAACTTTGCCTAATCTCTTTTAATCTCTTCTGAGCAAGATTCTCTTAAGCCGAGGTTTCATGATTAATATTTTATCAAACCAAGGGCAGTTCTTTTTTGGAGGCTTCCCAGCTTCCTAACTTTACAAACACTAAAGTTATGGCATTTCCGATCAATCACTTATATGGCAGCTATAGGATATAGTCGGCCGATCCCGGCCGTTCCGACATATATACTGCGTGCAAAGTTTCAATTCGATATCTTTAAAACTGAGAGACTAGTTCGCGTAGAAACAGACAGACGGACAGACAGACGGACAGACAGACGGACTGACAGACGGACAGACGGACATGGCTATATCAACTCAGGAGGTGATCCTGATCAAGAATATATATACTTTATAGGGTCGGAGATGTCTCCTTCACTGCGTTGCACACTTTTGACCAAAATTATAATACCCTCTGCAAGGGTATAAAAATACTTCAATGAATTAGCATTAAATAAAACCGATTCACTCTACGTTGAAAAAAGTAATTGCAGCTCGAAAACCGAGCGTTCCGATGTTGAATTATCCGTCAATAGTGAATTAAATAATATCCAGTTGGAATTTTCAAACCAAGTGGAAAGAATGAAAGAAAATATAATAAATCAAATCGAAACAAAACATTCTACGATCAATATCCAAATTCCATTTCGAACGGATATAAGAGGAGAAATTACTACAATTCATGACAGACCAGTTTACAGCAAACAGTATCCCTACGCTCTGTCTGTCTCAGATTTTGTTAATAGGGAAATAAGCCGAATGCTATCGGAACAAATAATAAGGCCAAGTAGAAGCCCATACAACTCACCCGTCTTAGTGGTCCCGAAAAAGGGACAAAATGAAGACGGAAGCGCTAAGTTAAGTTAGTAATTGACTATAAAAAACTTAACGAGAATACCGTTCCAGATAGATATCCGATGCAGGATCCATCAGTGATCTTAGCAAATTTAGGGAAGGCAAAAGTATTTTCAACAATCGACTTAGAGTCCGGTTTTCATCAAATCTTGATGAAAGACTCCGACATTGAAAAAACGTCATTTTCCATAAATAATGGGAAGTACGAATTTTTAAGGATGCCATTTGGTCTAACGAACGCTCCTCGAATTTTTCAGAGAGCTATGGACGACATATTAAGGGAACAAGTCGGGAAAATTTGTCACGTCTATATGGACGATATAATTATATTCTCCGACTCAATTCAACAGCATTACCAAGACTTGCTAAAAATAATAAATATTTTATTCAAAGCAAACATGAAAGTTTCTCTAGAAAAATCCAAATTCTTCATGAAAGAAACCAGTTTCTTAGGCTACGTAGTATCCTACAATATCATTAAAACAGACCCCGAAAAAATTTCAACAATACTTAAATATCCGCAACCCAAAAATATTAAAGAACTCAGAAGCTTCCTTGGATTAACAGGTTATTATAGAAAGTTTGTAAAGAACTACGCACTAATAGCGAAACCTCTTACCAAATATTTAGGAGGGGACAATGGTAAAATATCCAAAACAATGTCTAAAAAAACTTTCATACAGCTGGATGAACCTGCTGTAAAAGCTTTTAACGAGCTAAAACAAAATCTAGTAGCTCAAATAGAATTAACTCAACCAGATAATAACAAGAAATTCACATTGACTACAGACGCTTCAGATTTTGCTATTGGCGCAGTCCTTTCACAGGAAGGCAAACCAATAACTTTTATTTCAAAAACGTTATCGAAAACGGAGCAAGTTTACGCAACAAACAAGAAGGAATTATTAGCCATAGTCTGGGCATTAAAAAACCTTCGAAATTATCTCTACGGGGTAGGTGGAATAGAAATCCATACTGACCACCAGTCATTATCCTTCACGGTCTCAGACAAAAACCCTAACATAGAAATGAAGCGATGGTACTCATTTATTGAAAGTTACTGTCCAAAAATTATTTACAAACCAGGAACTACTAATGTAGTCGCTGATGCATTGTCAAGAATCCAAATTAACCACCTCTCAGATGAAAATCCAAGTTTAGACAATTCAGAATCAACAGATTCAGAACAAAATACCATCCACTCGGCAGAAAGCAGTTTCGAGAATATTATCGAGGAAACAAACAAACCTTTGAATCAGTTTAAAATTCAACTACTAATTACAACGGGCAGGGTCACCGTTCATGAGTCATTGAAAATATTCGACAATACCAGACACATAATCCAGTACGATACACCCGAGAATTTAGTATCAATTCTTAGAGAATATATTCAACCAAACATAACCGTTGGACTTCACTGTACCCTTGAAGACCTTTACGTAATTCAAAAACCTCTTAGGGAAAATTTTATAAATAAGTTTTTATTTACAAGAACATTCGTTCTAGACATAGAAAAAGATGAAGATAAAGCAATCATTATTGAGGAAATTCATTGCCGTGCCCATAGAGGACTGGACGAAAACTATAAACAAATAACGAGACTTTACTACTGGCCAAAATTATTTTTAAAACTTAAAGAATACATTAAGAACTGTACAATTTGCAACGAAAATAAATACTGTAGACATCCTGCAGAAATTCCGATTGGGGAAGCCCCTATACCATCAAAGGAGGGAGAAAATCTACACTTAGACATTTTTTACGCTGATAAAAAAATATTTTTAACTTGCATTGACGCATACTCCACATTTTTAAAAGTAAAAGAAATTGAGAATAAATTAAATATTGAAAACAAGGTCTTAGAAATTTTACAACAATACCCACTGGCCAAAACACTTATGACGGACAACGTCACAAGTTTCACTTCGGAACAATTTAGAGCATTTATAAATAGATGCGAACTTACAATACATTACGCTGACCCTAGACATAGTTCTTCGAACGGACAAATCGAAAGAGCACATTCCACACTGACAGAAATTGCTAGATGTATTAAAGACGAATTTAATCTTACTGACCACTCAGAAATAATTATTAGATCTGCCCAAAGGTATATCCAAAGCATTCATTCTGTAACAAATGAAAAACCAATAGACATTCTATACAATAAAATAAAACATGAAAAAGTCCCTGAAATACTTAAGGTAGCGCAATCAAAAATGCTTAAATCACATAACCAAAACAAAAAAGCAAAAGAATATCATGTAGGACAAGTAATATATGAAAAAAAGTACGGGAAACGAAATAAATTAAAACCAAGATACAAAAAACAGGTAGTTAAAGAAAACAAAGCTAATAAAGTAATAATAAATAATAGAAATAGAATTATCCACAAAGATAATATTAAATATTAAAATATTTTTAACTTACAGATAATGAATACCATAATATATATACTTTTGATACTCGCATCAACTAATTCTGAGATAATCGACTATTCAAACCACGACTTTTTCATCTACAAAGACAACAAGGACATCCTGACTTATGATTCATACGCATAACTTTTTCATATCACTAATATAAGCTTTTACAAAGAAATTATTAAGGAAGAATCAGAAAGCTTAGAAGAATTCAGAAATGATCAGTTCCATTGGGAGTTGACTTACAACCTAAAAACCATCGACTTAACTTTATCACAATTAACTCCATCAAGAAATAAAAGAAGCATTAATGAATTAGGCACCATTTTAAAATGGATAACTGGAACACCGGATCATGATGATTTTACAACAACTCAAGAAAAAATTAACGATTTAATTGAAAATAATAATAAACAACAGATAATAAATTCCAAATTGTTTGACGAAGTTAAGAAATTATCTACCACATTAGATTCAGTTTTCACCCACCAAGAAATACCTTTAAGAAAACACCGCTTACGCCTAATAACTTTTGATTTACAAAACTTAATTGACACCATTACTTTAGCGAAAATTGATGTTTTTAACACAAAAATACTAAACCATGACGATCTTCAAGAAATTTATAAGCATGAAGAAAAACCTGTCATGATCACAGATCTAATGGATATTTCCGAATTTTAAATTGCACTACACAAAGAAATATTTGTAATTTATATTCGGTATCCAGTCATTCAAAATCGATGCGATACATATTTCGCCAGGGCTATCTCTCAAAATGATGGCAAATTAATTTTACGCAACCAAGTTGCAAAATGCAACAACACATTTTACGAAATTTATAATTTTAAGAAGGAATTATTCAACAACTATTGTACTCTAAATAAAAACCAATCATGTTTTACTCGTTTATTGAATGCAGAAAAATCCTACTGCATTAAAATAAAAGAAAAAATAAACAAATAGATGTTATACAAGACGGTGCAGTGCTGATAAGCGGAAATAATGTTGTAAACGATACCTATTTAAAAGGAACATATTTAATTATATTTAATGGCACTACCGTAATAAACAATATATCCTACACAAACATAGATAATAAGATGCTCGAATTTATTACAGCCCACAATTACATTAATTTTGAAATATCCGAATATATATTATCCAATAATTCGGAACTATCCTTCGACAATATCAAAATTCTAAACCCATTTGTTCAAATCAGAAAAACAAAAATACCCCTAACACTTATTGTAATATCAATAGTTTTAGTATATATAATTTTATTGTCAATCTTTAAAATCAAAAAATATCTGTTAATCATCAAACCACGGCTAAAAAATATTATAAAAAATAACAATATTCAAAATAATTCCCAAGAAGAAAATGTTGTAGCAGATTTAGCAGCTCAACTAAACGCCATCTCACCAACGTCATTTGAATCGGGACGCTTCAATTTAGAAGGGGGAGTGTTATCCAACCCATGAATATTCATAGCTTATGAGTTTCATAAACAAATTTCCAATCGTAGCAACCGCTGAAAAATCTTAGCTTCGCTAGCAAAATCTCCCCTCACTCAAACCGGCCACATTCGGGCTATTATAAACAAATGACCCTTTCCAATCTTAGCAACCGCTGGAAATTCTAGCTTCGTTAACAGAATCTCCCCTCACTCAAACCGAGCCCTGTGAGAACCACATCCGGCCTACTGTAAACAAATGACCCCAGTCACAAACAAAGCTTCCAAATTTTCCACTTAGGATCCGATCTTGTCCAAGCCAGTTGCTAACCAAATTTTTGTCAAATAATCAATTTATTGAGTTTCAATTACTTCTCAATTATTTCATCAGCCAATTGTCCTACTCTCTTAACTTTGCCTAATCTCTTTTAATCTCTTCTGAGCAAGATTCTCTTAAGCCGAGGTTTCATGATTAATATTTTATCAAACCAAGGGCAGTTCTTTTTTGGAGGCGACTCGATCGGTCGCGAAAATCAAATTGTAAATCTAATTAAATGTTAAGTGACTTGTGAAAGTGAATTTATAAAATAAAAGGTGAATATCAAAATAAAAATAAAAAATTAATTTTTTTTAAAAATTATCAACTAATAAATTTAATTTGCATGCATGCTTTACATTGCATTTGTTTATGATTAAAGTTGTTGTGTTCCACAAGCCACGCTCAGTCGATATAAGATTTATTCTCTCGTGCTCTCTTTATACGATTTAATTCGTTATCTCGCGCTCTTACTTTTTTCGTGTTTTGTCCCCTTGTGGTTTTTGGATTTGATCCCAGTGCCAAATTTACTTTGAGGTATTTTTCATATTCTTATTATATCCTTGCAGAGGGTATTATAATTTTGGTCAACGCAGTGAAGGAGACATCTCCGACCATATAAAGTATATATATTCTTGATCAGGATCACCTCCTGAGTTGATATAGCCATGTCCGTCTGTCCGTCTGTCCGTCCGTCTGTCCGTCTGTCTGTTTCTACGCAAACTAGTCTCTCAGTTTTAAAGATATCGAACTGAAACTTTGCACACACCCTTCTTTCCTTTGCACGCAGTATATATGTCGGAACGGCCGAGATCGGCCGACTATATCCTATAGCTGCCATATAACTGATTGATCGGAAATGCCATAACTTTGGTGTTTGTAAAGTTAGGAAGTTGGGATTTTCTATGGGTTTTATATTTGGTAAATAACTCCGACCTACCAAATTTCATAAGGATCGGCCGACTATATCCTATAGCCGCCATATAACTGATTGATCGGAAATGCCATAACTTTGGTTTTTGTTAAGTTAGGATTTTCTATGGGTTTTAGTTTTAGCCAATCAATCCGACCTATCAAATTTCATATGGATCGGCCGACTATATCCTATAGCTGCCATATAACTGAACGATTGGAAATCCCATAACTTTTGTGTTTTTAAAGTTAGGAAGTTGGGATTTTTTATGAGTATTAAGAAGGCATCATATGAATAATTTTGGAGAATATATTTTACAGAGTATTGTGCAAGGGTATATCAACTTCGGCTCCGCCCGAAGTTAGCTGTTTTCTTGTTTTTTTATTTGCATTAAACTTACAATGGCTCTTGTCTGTTCTAAGAAAAATTGTACTCTTGCGTCTTCAACTAAAGACCCTTTTATTTTTTGCTGGCTCTGCGATTCGATGATGCACGTTAAATGTGCAGGATTTACTGGCTGAGTCAAAGATTTCATTGATCTTAATTCTGGTCTCATGTGGTCATGTGGGTCCTGCAAGGAAATGGTAGTTAAGATGAGCGGCTTTATGAAGCAGACTCGAGACAGCCTATTGAATATCTCAGGAGCTTTTAAACAACTCAATGAGGTGTTCAATTCCGTCTGTGCCCAGTTTAATAATAAAAAATTATTAGAACCATTTGTTAACCGATTCTTAAACTTTTTAATTTGTCTATTTCATCATCCGTTTTTCCTACTATCTGGAAGGACTCTTTTATTATTCCACTTCATAAAAAGGGTGCGAGGGCTGATGCCAAGAATTATAGAGGTATTTCCAAATTGTCGGTAATTCCTAAAGCATTTGAACGTATTATCACTTCTCATTTGCAACATTTATGTTCCTCGCTTATATCACCGTGTCAGCATGGTTTTGTTAAGTGAAGATCGACCACCACCAACCTTCTTGAATTGTCATCTCATGTAATAAATGGATTTCAGAAAAAAATCCAGACTGACGTTATATATACAGATTTTAGTAATGCCTTTGACTCCGTTGACCACTCTGTTAGAGCGTTCTAATAAAAGACGTCTAGATTTGCTGAGTTATAATTTCAAACTGTTTTTATTTCATCAAGTTTCTTAACAAGTAACATTGGTGTGATTCGTATTCTATTCTTATCTATGGCCTACGCAGAGACCGCATCTGTTTTGCCCTGGGCGGGGGAGCTATATTTTGACCCCCGCACAAGTCCTTTGTGTAGTGTAGGAAACATTTTTAAGTGATTATATTTGGAGGCTCAAGTGGTCTGCACTTACAGATTACAAGTGCAAACAACTGTTCCCTCGCATGGTTTAGGTAACAGATCGTAAATTCTGGCTCTGGATAGATTTACAATGTGACATGCACGAGCTCATAAAATCTTATAATTGGGATTATTATCTTATTTCTAATAACCCATGGAGTGTCTTGTTTACCCCTAAATTGGGAAAACATTCTTAAGTGCGATAAGGGAGATCACAACTACCCTGATAGAACTTATGTGTACTCAAAGACATTTTGTGACCGTTCCGCAGGAGGTCATTTTACATGTTATGTGTGTATATCTTGTTTTATACAAGTGCCTGCTATACTTATATTTAGACGTGTTCATGTTTGAACATTCTGCCAAGGGCCAGGAAGAACTATGGCTTGCATGCGCCTTGCTACATTAATTCGTCTTATCATATACAGGACTAAAACTAGCATGATTATTAATCCTATGATCAAGGCAGCGTGGCCTGAAATATGATGAAAATTCAGTCCTTTTATTTCATAATGATTTTCTCTTATTTCTTTTAATTCATTTCTTTATTTATTTATTTCTTCATTATGGTTGATGACAGGTGATGCTAATGGATTCCAAACAATACTTGGAGTCTTACTTATGTTACTTACATAAGACACTGCTATTGGCTCATAATTTTCTGACTTAATACTGCAGCCAGATACTATAGTAAGAATTCCTTGCTCCGGAAGATCTATTAATTCTTGTGGAAAATTATTACATTGTATCCTAGCCTTTGTTGGTTCTGAAACGTTAAATATCCAACTACCTTTCTTTTGTAACTCGACCCAGTAAGAACTTTCTTGAGTCATTTTTTTATAAACACAATTAGAATGACTATTTGGTTTAAAGGGGGTTATTTCCCACGTATTGTCATTTACGCTACTCCAAGGCCAGTTACCTTTACATATAACATTATTAGTTTTCCATTTTTGACACTTATTTAAGGTAGCTTCTGTCATTAAGTGATAGGAATCAATTTCAAAATTGTAAACTAAATATTTTGAATTTAAATCTGGAATAATTATACCATTTTCGGTTTTTACTGGTCTTGGAATTACCCTAAACAAATGGGAAGGGTGTCGACCAAATAAAGGAATTTTTACATTCAAAATTAGTTTATTATCTAAAAAAATTCCCTTAGCCGTTAATAAAGTATAAATTTCCTTTATTTCCGTTCCAGTTCTTTTACCTGGTAGTACTAGAGTCTCAATTAATGCATCCTTTACCCGAGCTATTTCGGATTTCAGTTGCATAGGCTTCAATATATTTGGATTTAATCTACCATGGTTTATATCTATAAGTAGGTTAATAACTCCAGCTTGAATCTTTTCGCATTCCTCAATTAAAGAACCTAACTGCTTAGCTACCATAAAGAAATTAATTGACTCTTTATAAACATAATCACTTTCTTTTAAAACCTGTGTTATATTTTCTATTCTCGTATCCATGCTTCTAAAATTTGAGTTGACTTCATCCGTTGTTCTTTTAAGGATATTTAATGTCGACTCTACAACAGAAGTTTGCCTTTTTACTGAATCTGACGTATTTTCTTGATTCTCTAAGAGGTTTTTCATCTTGCTCTCTAGGTTTTCCCTATCTTCAGCGTCCATTACACCAAACAATATGTGATAGAGAGAGCCCATAAACTCAAATGGAGCTCGCTTAAATCTCTTTCTATCTTGGGTCATAAAAAGTTTAATATTTTCTTCCAAATCTGTAATCTGTCGTTGAGTGTTATCAAGGACAGTATTACATTGATCTTCAAATCCATGAAGTTTACCACATACCACTCTCATTTTTATACCCGTTACTCGTAGAGTAAAAGGGTATATTGTATTCGTGCAAAAGTATGTAACAGGTAGAAGGAAGCGTTTCCGACCCTATAAAGTATATATATTCTTGTTCAGGATCACTAGCCGAGTCGATCTAGCCATGTCCGTCTGTCCGTCCGTCCGTCTGTCCGTCTGTCCGTCTGTCTGTCCGTATGAACGCTGAGATCTCGAAAACTATAAAAGCTAGAAGATTGGCATTTGGCATGTAGATTTTAGGAGATCCTACGCAGCGCAAGTTTGTATCAAAATGGTGCCACGCCCCCTCTGACGCCCACAAGCCACAAGCTGTAGCCACAGTTTTGATGCTATTATGAAAATTTTAATTGATATGTATTTGTTTCGTCAATACCTATCGATTGGCCTAATAAAAGTTTGCCACGCCCACTCTAACGCCCAAAAACCCATTAAACGCTTAAGCCTGGCTAGCGCCTACATTTCCGCCTTTCATGGCGCCATCTAACGGATGACTTTGGAACAGCTGGCCAAGGTGCTCAACAGAGTCAACGTTAATTCTCGATAAGGATTTCTATTAAAGGAAATTGCGATGGTTTTCATTTGCCAATACCGAACTATATCCCAAGAACTATGCAAATCAAATCAAGTTAGCCAAATTGGAGATCTTAGTCAAACAATGGCGTATGTGTGTATGTATGTAAGCATATACATACATATGTATGTATTTACATTGTACACAGTTGCAATTGCCCGGCAAAGATAACTCCTTTCAAAGAAAGCTATTCGCTATTACCGTTACTCGTGTTGTGCAAACATTTAGACTTTAATATACATAATACTATTTAATACTTAATCTTATTTTAAGTTGTTTAGCTGAGTAACGGTTATCTAATAGTTGAGGCACTCGACTATAGCGTTCTCTCTTGTTTCATTTAAAATCTTTCCCCTTTTTATCATATTAAAATACGGCTCCATGTTATAATACACAATTAGATCCCAAGATGATGCTATGACTTCGACGTTTCCCATCGGATCTAAATAGATTGATGTAGTGTTTTTGAATTTTTCAATTGACCACTTTTGTTGCCCTTGTGCAGGTAAACTTGCATTAGACACTTCGCAAACTAACATTAGGAGTAACATTATTGTCATTACTCCAAGTTGATGGATTCTAGGGCTATTTCGAGTCCCCTTTGTCTGTTTCACTTTCTTCGGCCTCTATTCCAGTTAAAGGGCAAACTTTCGTAATCGGTTTTAAAATTGAACCATCTTGAAGTTTTATTTTCACTACTCTGACTCGGTCGTCTTTTCCTTTATGTACCTCTTCTACTTTTCCCAAGAGCCATCTAGCGGGGTGATAATTTTCATCTTTTAATAACACAATTTGACCTTTGTTAATATTTTGCAATCCTATTTTCCATTTATTTTTCTGTTGAAGAGTGTTTAAATAGTCATTCTTCCATTTATTCCAAAATTCCGGTTTCATTTTTTGAATCAACTTCCATCTATCCAAATTTCCAAGTTTTTCCTCGGAAATCGCTTGAATAGGTCCTATAGTGGGCCTTCCTATCAAGAAATGACCTGGTGTTAAGACTTCTAAATCGTCAATGTCAGCATTGGCTGTATACAAAGGTCTAGAATTTAATATAGCTTCAATTTGGCATAAGAGAGTTTGCCATCTCTTCATAAGTTATATTATTATCCCCTATTATTCTTTTAAGGTGATATTTTACCGATTTTAATCCGGCCTCCCATATACCTCCAAAATGAGGTCCTGCCGGGGGTATAAAATGCCATTCAATTTGTTCATTTTCTAAAACGGGAATAATTTTAGTATTTTCATTGAGTACTTTCTGTAAATCTTCATTCAATTTCCTGAACGCACCCACAAAATTTGTTCCATTATCAGATAAAATGTTTGCACATTTTCCTCTTCTGGAAAAGAATCTCCTCAGCGCAGCTAAAAAGGCATCTGAAGTCAAATCGCTAACAACTTCTAAATGGATAGCCTTCGTTGCCATGCAAACAAACATAGCAATATAACCTTTATAGGATTTTTGACCTCGATTCTTTGAGCATCTTATCTGTATTTAAAAACGGGTGGGCCATAGTAACTCTATGCTTTGGTAAATTTCCCATAATTTGTTCTGCCGTAAGTTGTCTATATCTTGCACATTTGACACACTGCCTCAAGTATTGCTTCAAGCTGTTCCTTAATCCGAATATCCAAAATTTTCTTTGAATATAATTTCGCATCAAATTAATTCCGCCGTGTAATGTTTCTCTATGTGAATTTTTGATAATTAGTGAAGTTAAATGACATTTATCTAGAATTATCGGATGTTTTGTATGAAATTCGGCGCTGGAGTTCTGTAATCTACCTCCTACTCTTAATAGTCCGTCTTTATCCAAAAATGGATTCAATCCTAAAATTTTGTTTTTAATTTGAATATCTTTTTTAAGCTTTAAGCAAATTATCTCCGAACTAAACTGAATTTCTTGTTGTTTTTTAATTATTAATACGCTTGCTAACTTTATTTCATTTACTGTTAGATATGCGGGAAATGATTTATTTTTTAATTTCATTTCAATAAATCTTAGGGTATATGCAATAACTCTTTCCAGTTTACGCATACAGGAGTATTTTTTTATTAGTGATAGTATAAAGTTGGTTTCTTTATTAAGGTAGTGCTGACAATAATACTATCTGCTTCATCTTCCATTGGCCAGTATTTTTCCGACTTGGCTAACCATTGAGGTCCGTTCCACCAAATTTCACATTCTAATAATTTTTCCGGTGTTATTCCCCTTGATGCTACGTCTGCTGGGTTGTCTTCTGATCGAACATGTCTCCACTCGATCTCCTTAATTTTCCTTATTTCGTCGGTTCGCCGTCGAATACATTTGTCTTTATTATTCCCATTTTAATTCCATGCAAGTGTGATTGTTGAATCACTCCAACCATATGCCTTCGTTTGACTTCCAATTGCTGTCCTTACTCTATCTATTAATTTCGACAGGAGATGTGCAGCACAAAGTTCTAGTTTAGGAATAGTTTTTCGATTTTTCTTCGGATTAACTTTGCTTTTGCTAGCTATAATCATCGAAAAGGTTCCCACCTTAGCATATACAACAGCTGCGTATGCTTTATCGGACGCATCAGAAAATCCATGAATTTGAACTGGCATTTTATCTTGGGATTTCACCCACCTTGGAATTCTTATACTTTCAAGAAGTGTTAAATTTTCTATAAAGTTTTTCCATTTCCTTTAATCTGAATCTGACAAGTTCTGATCCCATTTTTGCTCTGTTAACCAAATCTGTTGCATAAATAATTTTCCTATTACTGTCACTGGAGATAACCAGCCTAAAGGGTCATACATTTTTGCAAGTGTTGAAAACACTACTCGCTTATTAATTTTAGTACAGGGTTCACTGTTAAAATTGAATTTAAATTCATCTTTAACAGGTTCCCATTGAAGACCCTGTGTTTTTATAGATTCATTTTCTTGAATCTGTAATATTTTATTTTCTTCTTTGCTTTCCAGTGTCTCAACTATTTCTGAGACATTGGAAATCCATTTTCTAAGATTGAAGCCTACCTTTTCTAATTCAAAGGTTATATTTTCTACGTGTTCTTTGGCTTCCTGTATGGAATTAGCACCTGTCATATCATCTTTTATTGACGATTTTACGGATTTATTTGAAATTTCAGCAAGCACTCTTGTAGCTAAATAGGGTGCTGATGCTGTACCGTAAGTAACCGTTGTTAGTTTGTAATTTTTTAGTTTTTTGTTTGGAGAGTCTCTCCAAATAATGTGCAAATAATCTTGATCTTCTTTGTCCATGTTTATTTGCCGGTACATTTTTTCAATGTCCGCTGATAATACAAATGGCCATTTACGCCATTTGACGATGATATCAAAGATATCTTTTTGGACCCTTGGTCCAACCCACATAATGTCATTTAGACTTTTATTGTTTGTAGTTTTCACTGAGGCATCGAAAACTACCCTTAATTTTGTTGTAAGGCTAGATTTCCTTACAACACCTTGATGGGGTAAATAATATTTTCCTTCTTTCTTGGTCTTTATCATGTGTCCCAAGTCAATATATTCATGCATGAATTTTATGTAATTTTCTTTAAGATTTATATTTTTATTTAGTTTTCTTTCTAAGTTATAAAATCGCGCTATGGCTTGCGCTTTGGAGTCTCCTAATTCTTTTTCATTTTTAAATGGAATTTTGACCACATATCTCCCATTTTTATCTATTTTAGTGGTCTCTAAGAAATGTCTTTCGCAAATTTCTTCCTCAATGTCATTATCATCATTTTCCATTTCCCAAAAACTTTCTAAATCTCCTACTTCCATAGTAGTAGCCACAATTAATTTTGTACCTTTAGATTTTGTACAACCAGATATAATCCATCCGAATTCAGTGTTCTGACCTAGTAGTCCGTCTATTTTAACTACTCCATCTTTTACTATATAGCGATATAAATCAACTCCTATTATAATATCTACCCTACTTGGTTTATTAAAGTGAGGGTCCGCCAACGTATATTTCGTCCACTTTGACTTGTCAACATCTAAAGTTTTGATCGGTAAAGCCATCATTAGTTTTGGAAGAATGATAGCTTCAATATTCAGGGGATTTTTTGTATCGTCGCGCATCTTTATACTTAAATTAACTTTGTGCTTTAAAGTACAAGTGTCTGAACAGGACACTCCACTAACTTCGGTGATAGTTTGTTTACGAGATAAATTTAATATTTGCGCAGCTTCTTCTGAAATAATGGTGCACTGCGATCCACTATCAATTAATGCCCTTAGGTTTTCATAGCCACCTTTATTTGATTTTACCTTAATCAATGCGGTAGCTAGAAATGCTTGTTCCTTAGTAACACAGGTGTTTACTTTTTCTCTTTTTTCAGTCGAAATATGGAGCATGGTGTGATGCGGTTTTTTGCAAATTGAGCATAAATATTCCGAGTTACACTTCTTGAAAACAGAATGCTTAAAGCATCTGTTGCACAAGCGCTGTTTTCTGATAAACTCCCCTCTTTCTATCGGACTCATTCCCCTAAACTTATAACAATTTGTTACAAAGTGTCCCACCATTTTACAAAGTAGACCACTTTCCTTAACAGTGGTATTTACCACTTTTTTAAAAACTTTCTTTTCCTCATTTATTGTTGAGCTAAGAGAACTCACACGTTGCTCTAAAAATTCCATTACATCGCTTAGTAATTGAATTTCCTTAGTTTTTTTATATGCGTTTCGTATAATTCAAGCGTTTCCCTGTTGAATTTGCGGATGATAATGTGTGCAAAAATCACATCAACATCCTCACTTAAATTCGCTTTTGTTCTGATTAAATGAATTGATTCATTTATTGAATCAATAAACCATTTAATCTGCTTTGCTGAATCGTTGTCTACAATGGGCAACTCGATCAAACGATTCAGTGATCTGAGAATATTTTTCTATTATTTTCATACCGCTTGGTTAATAGTTCCCAAGGGCAGTATAATTTTCGGCAGAACCTGTCAGCAAGTGGGCAACCATACTCCTTGCCTCGCCTTCAAGAGCGGTTTTTAAATAATTAAATTTTAGAGATGAGCTCAGATCATCTCTATTATGAATTATTTCTTTAAATAATTCAGAAAAATAAGTCCCACTTTTTTCCTTCTCCAGAAAATGTGGGAACTTGTATTTTTGGTAACAGGGGAAGGTCATCAACTCTATCCCTTACCAATACCCCATTATTACTTCCTATGCTCACATCGGAAGATTTTATCCTTTCGTCTAGGATGTCTAACACGTTTTTAACGTCAAATTCTAACTCTTCGACGGTTTCGTCGAATGATATGTTGTGTTCATATCTTTTGCAGAACATCTTTATTTTACTGCTTGTTCTATTCCATAAAAATTATATTTTATTAGCTCTTACCTATTAGCTCTGCTACCTTTACCATTTTGGTTTCAGAACCAACTTTTAAATTTGCAAATTTATTTTTTAGGCTTTCAACAACCCTACAAATCTCCTCAAACTCTTTTTTGTTAAAATAGTCATGATCGACTACTCCATATTTTAATAATGATGCATGATTTGCAACAAATCTAGCTTTGAGGCTATCTAATTTTGAAATGCTTTCACTTGTTAATTGACCTGCTTCAATTACTCTAATTTCTCTTGTTAAGCTTGCCTGTGCTTCAAGGAGCTTTATAATGGTTTCGGACAACATTTTTATACCCGTTACTCGTAGAGTAAAAGGGTATATTGTATTCGTGCAAAAGTATGTAACAGGTAGAAGGAAGCGTTTCCGACCCTATAAAGTATATATATTCTTGTTCAGGATTACTAGCCGAGTCGATCTAGCCATGTCCGTCTGTCCGCCTGTCTGTCCGTCCGTATGAACGCTGAGATCTCGGAAACTATAAAAGCTAGAAGATTGGCATTTTGCATGTAGATTTAAGGAGTTCCTACGCAGCGCAAGTTTGTTTCAAAATGGTGCCACGCCCCTCTGACGCCCACAAGCCACAAACTGTGGCCACAGTTTTGATGCTGTTATGAACATTTTAATTGATATGTATTTGTTTCGTCAATACCTATCGATTTGTCTAATAAAAGTTTGCTACGCCCACTCTAACGCCCAAAAACCCATTAAACGCTTAAGCCTGGCTAGCGCCTACATTTCCGCCTTTCATGGCCCGTGGTAGCGCCATCTAATGGATGACTTTGGAACAGCTGGCCAAGGTGCTCAACAGAGTCAACGTTAATTCTCGATAAGGATTTCTATTAAAGGAAATTGCGATGGTTTTCATTTGTCAATACCGAACTATATCCCAAGAACTATGCAAATCAAATTAAGTTAGCCAAATTGGATGTCTGAGTCAAACAATGGCGTATGTGTGTATGTATGTAAGCATATACATATGTATGTATTTACATTGTACACAGTTGCAATTGCCCGGCAAAGATAACTCCTTTAAAAGAAAGCTATTCGCTATACCCGTTACTCGTGTTGTGCAAACATTTAGACTTTAATATACATAATAATATTTAAGAATGTATGTGTTTAGCCAATATAAGTATGTATGTTTAATATTTCTAGTCAATTTATTGCACTCAAAAACATAAACATAAACACAGCTGCTGGTGCAGGACAAAAGCTGATGCTCGTGCTGTAAAGCTGCCAGCACTAAGAGATCGACGAATTCAAATTGATAATTTGAACTTTTTTAGCTGAGTAACGGGTATCTAATAGTCGAGGCACTCGACTATAGCGTTCTCTCTTGTTTTTTTTTTTAATATTTAAATATGCTATTTAGGTCTTTTTTTTTTACTGATATTCTTATAATCTATTTCTTATATGTTTTGTTACGAAAAAATATTTTTAAAAGTTAACTTATCTGCTGCTTCGATGACGTCTGCGATGTGGCTTCGATGTGGTTGTTGTTGAGACTGGGTTGTTGCTGCTACGATGTCCTTTATTTGGTTGTTACTTGTCGGCGAGATTTGGTTTTTACTTCGATGTCGTTGTTGTTGAGACTTGGTTGTTGTGGTTGTTTATTTATTAATTTTGATTGTAACCACTTTAGGTTCGAGCTATTGAGTTCGTCCTTTTAAAACACTGTTCCCGTTTAACCGAACACCTTTCTTTTTCTTTTTAACAATTAACCAATGTTCCTGGCCTTGGTAACGCCCACGTCGCGTAACACACCCGTGTAATTTCGCAGAATTTTTTGTGTCCGTTTGGCTTATTAACTTATATATAAGTTAACTAAGTTAACCGGACAATAAGTCCGCGACCATGCATCGGATTCTTTGCTGACCCAGTATTGGACTGTTTGCATCCGCACAGACGGCCAACTCAGCATATTTGCGTAGCCGCTGTGAGAAAACCTTTTGTTAGCTTTAAGTTTATATTCCTGTATTCAGTTATGATTTGATGAAGCGAGCGAGCGGTTCCTCCTCGCAATAAATATAAATAAACTTAACTCAACTTTGTTTCTCTGTGGCAGCTCCGCTCCACATAACAATTATTAAATATCCAAATATATGGAAATATCTTAATTGGCGCTCAACTAATGGTTCTTTTCCAGTTCCAAAACAAAAAAAAGAAAGCGGATTTTGTTAAAACATAAAATCCAAATCGAACCGAAACAAATAAAAGTGAAAACAAAAGTGTCTTATCTCTGCGAGCGTTATATTAAAAACAAATGAAATTGTGTTGCTCGCAATAGAGAAAATCTCGAAACACAGTGACACAAAATAACAATTACAACAAAATACTTTTCCAAAACAAAAAATATTATAAAATCCTACAACGACATACAAAATTTAAACTTCGGAAAGGAGAACAGTGGTGAACCAACGGCGAAAATTTTAGTCACCAGGAAATTTTTAAGGAAGGAAAAATTGCAAAAATAATGTGAGTGGAATCTTAAAGTTACATTGATTTTATATCTGCAGTGGTCAAAAATAAAAAACAAATTACAGTTAGTCGAGTTAATTTAATTACTTCATTAATATTTTGCATTAGGACAACTTGTTTCCTTAACACTTACAAATAATTATTGAACCAATTTCTCATTGTGATTTTTTACGCCACTTCAGAGGGAAATACGTATTTTTTTCTTTTGGAAAGACTGTCAGAAATCGAAATAAAGAACATCCAACTCAAATAATTTCAGCTATAAAAGTGCAAGTAAAAATTAATTTAATCATTAAATGCAACGTAAACATTTTTTTGGTTTTGTTATTTCCTTCTTTGGTTGTTATTTCGCTGCCTCCGTGCGGTAATACGAAACCTGCAACAGGTTCGTTTTATCTTAGTTTATTTTTGTTCCCTTTTATAGGGTCTGCCCATGCAAACTGTTGCTCGTATGTGTCAGTCTGACTGTCTGACTACTCATGAATGACGCATTCAATTGCTATAGAAGCGGAAAACATTATTCTAGCGATTCGGAATCTCGAAGTGAAGGAGATATTTTAGCTTCGCTTGCAAATTTAGCAATCGTAGAACGTCCCAAGGCCACAGCCATGGACTCAGAACAGCTTAAAGCCATCATAGAAACTGCCGTCGGCAGAGCACTAGCAGAGCAGGCCGCCCAGAACGAGCGTAAGGAACAAGAGCTACGGTAAATAATTGATGTGCTCGCCGCTCGAGTAGAAGCGGTGCGCGTCGCACCGACCTCAGCTCCGGCCCCAGAAATAAGGGTTTATGAAACCATAAAGATTATGGATGAGGTTCGTTGTGATGAGCCTCTAGATGCCGTCAAATGTCTCCCGGAATTCTCGGGAGCACAAGAAGCATACGTCTCTTGGAGACAAGCGGCCGTCGCTGCTTATGAAATATTCAGACGGCACAATGGCAGTTCTCGCCATTATCAGGCTGTAATAATTATAAGAAGCAAAATCAGGGGCCCCGCCGAAGCGGTCCTTTCATCATTCGGCACTGTACTGAATTTTGATGCGATAATAAGTCGCCTTGATTTCACTTACAGTGACAAACGTCCGATGCACGTCATCGAACAAGAATTGGGCATCCTAAGACAAGGGGGCTTAAACTTGTTGCAGTATTATGACGAGGTCGAGAAGAAGCTCACCTGGCTGACCAATAAGGTTAATATGTCCTATGATACAGATATGGCAAAAATCCTGTGTGAAAAATTCCGTGACGATGCGTTGAGGGTCTTCATATCGGGTCTCAGACGAAACCTAACAGACGTACTTTTCGCAGCAAAGCCAAAAGATTTACCGCCGGCCCTGGCTTTGGCACAAGAAGTCGAATCTAATAATGAGAGATATAAGAGGATAAGGACCGTAGGCCGGTTGAAAAAGGGCAAAAGGGCCAGCAGGGAAGGGCACCTCAGGAAACAGACGCCCAGGTTTTCAGCGGCAAAAATCCGCATTATAGTAAACAACAATATAAGGCACAGGTCCACTCAGACCAAAACGCCTATAAGCACCGCAATAGTAACGTCTTTAAGACGGAACCTATGGAGGTTGATTTCTCCCTTTCGAAAATAATTCCACCCACTCACGCGCAGGCCTCCCAAAATAGAAGACCTGCTACATCCGAGCGGTCAGGTGGCCCGAAGAGGCAGCAGACGCTTCATCATACCACGCAAAGTGTGGAAAGTGGCCCACAGTCCTATGACCGCACTGCCGCCAGCGCGGCGCGAGCGATCGACGATGACGTCAGTTGCGATTACGATTCCGACGCCATCAATTATTTAGGGGAAAATCCCTGCTACGTTTCATCAGACGAAGAGTAGCAGGGATAGAGATGAAGTTCCTCATCGACACCGGGGCGTCCAAAAACTTTATTCGGCCCCACAAGGTGTTAAGAGGTGTCCGCCCAGTGGAAACACCGTTTTCAATCCACTCAATTCATGGCGGGACTATGATAACAGAAAAATGCTTCGTCTCACTATTTAATATAAAGGCCACGTTCTTTATACTACCAGACTTGTCGTCCTTTGATGGGATAATCGGCCACGACCTGTTAAAACAGGCAGGGGCATCTCTTTGCTTAGCTTCTGGTCAGCTCAAATAAGGCACAGAGGTTGAAAGTATTTCGTTCCAAAAATGCCCTGATGTCAACTTCACTAACGTGGATTGCTCAGATGTATTATAACTTTTACTTATTTAGTTATTTAGGCCAGTAAATAAACGATATTTCTCTGAACTCAAACTCGTGTTTATTTACTCTCTTCGACAGCTTTTTGGTTATATGTTTATGTTTTCATATCGATACAATCGATATGATATTTAAAGCGCCCTCTGACTTGGCGGGTAATTTTGAATTTGAAACATTTATCTTCAACAAGATGCACCGCCTTTGGTAAAAAATGCGTTCTTGGAAATGCTCAAAAGTAGGAGTAACGCTTTCGCAGACCCTGACGAAGCTTTACCCTACAACACTTCGGTGGTAGCCACCATCAGAACAGAGAGCGAAGATCCAATTTATGCTAAGTTATACCCGTACCCAATGGGAGCAGCGGACTTCGTCAATAGGGAGATCCGAGACCTGCTAAAAAATGGTATAATCCAAAAGTCGGCCTCTCCTTACAAAAACCAGATATGGGTCGTAGATAAGAAGGGTATTGATGAGGCGGGCAATAGAAATTTGCGACTGGTCATAGACTTTCGCAAGCTAAACGAGAGGACAATTGCCGACAGGTACCCCATGCCGAATATCTCGATGATACTTGGTAACCTTGGCAAAGTCAAGTACTTTTCGACGCTGGATCTAAAATCCGGCTTTCATCAAATTATTCTCGTAGAGAAAGACCGCGAGAAAACTTCCTTTTCCATGGAAACGGGGGAAAATACGAATTTCGAAGGCTCCCATTTGGCCTGAAAAATGCCGCCAGTATTTTTCAAAGAACTATTGACGATATTCTGCGAGAGCAAATCGGCAAGTTATGCTACGTCTACGTAGACGATGTCATCATTTTTTCGGAGGATGAAAACTCTCATCTTAGGCATGTGGATTGGGTTCTTAAGAGCCTATACGATGCAAACATGAGAGTATCCACCAAAAAATCACGCTTTTTTAAGAAAAGCGTAAATTTCCTTGGGTTCATCGTCACCAGTAGTGGCACCACAAAGGCTATAAAGGAGTTCGCCGAGCCAAAGAATGTATTTGAGGTAAGGTCATTCCTAGGTCTTGCAAGTTACTACAGGTGCTTTATAAAAGACTTCGCAACGATTGCCAGACCTATCTCAGAAATCCTGAAAGGAGAGAATGGAAGTGTATCCAGGTACAGATCCAGAAATATTCCAGTGCAGTTTTCTGAAGCACAGCAGCAGGCTTTTTATAAATTGCGCAACATATTAGCGTCTGAAGATGTCATGCTTAGATATCCGGACTACAAAAAGGCATTCGATCTAACGACGGATGCCTCAGCCTATGGAATTGGTGCGGTGCTCTCTCAAGAGGGTCGACCTATCACAATGATTTCGAGAACATTGAAGGATAGGGAGGTAAACTACGCCACCAATGAAAGGGAACTTTTGGCCATTGTTTGGGCACTTGGAAAATTACGGCATTACCTATATGCAGTAAAGGACATAAATATCTACACCGACCACCAGCCGTTAACGTTCTCGGTATCGGAATCAAATCCCAATTCCAAAATCAAAAGGTGGAAGGCGCGCATAGACGAAGCCGGCGCAAAAGTTTTTTACAAACCCGGCAAAGAGAATTTAGTTGCTGATGCGCTATCAAGACAGCAACTGAACGCCATGGAAACGCAAGATGCTGAGTCTTGCGTGGCGACAATTCACAGTGAGATATCACTAACTCACGCTATAGAAACAACCGACAAGCCGCTTAACTGCTTCCAGAACCAAATTGTTCTAGAAGAGGCGCGCTTCTTGCTAAAACGCAGTTTCGTACTCTTTGGAAACAAGAGACGACACGTAATTAGCTTTCCTCACGAGCAGACATTACTCGATGAACTCGCAGGCTCAATAGTCCCCAAAGGTGTGAATGCAATACATTGCGATCTACACACACTTGCATTGATTCAAGACGATCTAATCCGGGCATTCCTAGCCACCAAGTTTTGGCACTGCAAGAATAGGGTCACGGACATTTTTGCGGCCGATGAAAGAAGAGAAATCCTTACGGCTGAACATAATAGGGCCCATAGAGCAGCCCAAGAAAATGTGAAGCAGGTGCTCACTGAGTACTACTTCCCAAAAATGACTAAGTTAGCTAACGAAATTGTCGCTAACTGCAAAACGTGCGCTAAGGCTAAATATGACAGGCACCCGAGGAAGCAAGAGTTTGGCGAAACACCGATCCCTTCTCATGTGGGAGAAATGTTACACATAGACATTTTTTCCACGGATAAAAAATACTTTCTCACCTGCATAGACAAGTTCTCAAAGTTTGCCGTGGTACAACCGGTTGCTTCCAGAACAATCGAGGATTAAAAAACAGCCTTACTACAGCTCATGAATTTCTTCCCGAATGCGAGGACAATTTACTGTGACAATGAACCATCACTAAATTCGCATACGATTTCGACTATGCTAAGTGATCACCATTGCAAATGCACCACCTCTGCACAGCGTCTCAAATGGTCAAGTGGAGCGCTTTCACAGCACTCTTCTTGAGCTGGCAAGATGTCTGAAAATCGATAAAGGCATAAGTGACACCGTGGAGGTGATCCTGTTAGCCACCACAAAGTATAACAAATCAATCCACTCGGTCATCAATAAGAGGCCAGCTGACGTTATACAGGGTGAGGATGAAGACATGCAGCGAGATGTTTGTGACAAAATTAAAAGCGCCCAAAACGTGCTTAGGACCAGGGAAAACGCTTCGCGACAGAACAGGGTTTTCGAAGTTGGCGACAAAGTTCTTGTGAAGCCCAACAGGAGACTTGGCAACAAGCTAACGCCACTATGTGAAGAAAAAATCGTTGAAGCGGACCTGGGGACCACGGTCCTCATTAAGGGGAGGGTGGTCCACAAGGACAACCTAAAGTAACATCTTCAGGCAACTCCCGTAATTTTTATTAATTTTTCATTATTAAGCAAAAATAGCCACTTGGCATTAGTTATAAGACCCATCTTCGAGCCTAAGATTTATCATTTAAGACATTCCTTTTGGTGGTGGGAAGCCTTTGCATGAATAAAACAGAAAGTAAAAAGTACTCATTCCATTTCGCAGGTTCAGTCTTGCCATCCCCCTTTCCCTATCCTTGGCGTCGGCGCACATTACCGACTTTTCTCAAGCCAAGTACATTCCAGTTGTGGAGGGCCGCATTCTAGTATGGGAGGAATACGCACGAGTCACCCACTCTTCTAATCTTTCGGAATTCAGACGAGTTGTGGAAGAGACCGCCGGCATGAGCGACTTGTTTCCACGGTCGCACATGAAGATGCTTCTGAATGCGGACATCGATCACCTTCGGGACCTACTGGACTCATTAGGAGTGCACCACAGAGTGGCAAGAAGTCTAGACTTCTTAGGGTCTATACTTAAGGTTGTAGCGGGAACTCCAGATGCTAATGATTTGGAAAGAATTAAATTTACGGAATCTCATTTAGTAAATTCGAATAACAGACAGATAGAAATCAATAACAAAGTCCAAAATCAAATTAATCAACTAACAGTTACAGTTAACCAAATTCTGAATGTGGCAAAAAAATCAGAAATTAACACCGAACATTTATATGAAACTCTTCTTGCTCGTAATAGAATGTTAATGATGGAATTGCAAAATTTAATGCTCGCCATTGCATTGGCTAAAGTCGATATTGTCAGCCCTAACATATTAGACCATGCAGATTTAGAATCAGTTTGGCTGGAAGACCCCACCAAAACCCCCATTTTGTCCGTTGCGTCCGTAAAAATACTTCAATCTACCAATGTCTTGTACTTTATAATAAAATTTCCTGTAATAAAGTTTGTATGTAGAAAGGTCATCATTTTCCCAGTCGCCCACCATGATGTGATCGTACGGATGAAGAACAACGTCGTTGCGGAATGTGATGGAAGAGTCCATCAAGTTGAAAACTGCACCGCCACACCTGGTGCCACATTCTGCCAGCTATCTGTGAGTGGCTCATGCGCCAGAGATCTTTACGCAGGAGGTGTTGCGCATTGCGATACCCAACCGAGCGACTTGCACCCGGTCACTCAAGTGGATAAAGGCACTATCATAATTAATGACTGTTTAGCGCAGGTTCAAGTTGACAATGGCCCGGATGTTTCCTTACGTGGCACGTATCTCATAACATTCAACGATCGTGTTGTGACTAACTGAACCATGTTCATCAACCATGACAACATCCGGATAAGGAATCCGGGAGTGGCAAGCTGCCCTTTGTTGAACATAACCGGCATCCACGAAATTTTGAGCCTCCCTTACCTTCATCGCCTCAATGAACGTAACTTGAGGTTCATCCAGAAAGTGGGAGAAGAGGTCAACAACACCCAAACGTATCAGGTAGCGCTACTCGTAGTAGCGGTATGCTGTGCTCTGATCTGTATTTTGCTCACCTGCCAGCGAGTCATTAACGCAAAGAAATCAGCAGCCCAATTGGGGGAGGTTATCGCTGAGATAGGGTCGGCCGAGGGCGGCCTAAATCTTGAAGGGGGGTAGTTAACTAAGTTAACCGGACAATAAGTCCGCGACCATGCATCGGATTCTTTCCTGACCCAGTATTGGACTGTTTGCATCCGCACAGACGGCCAACTCAGCATATTTGCGTAGCCGCTGTGAGAAAACCTTTTGTTAGCTTTAAGTTTATATTCCTGTATTCAGTTATGATTTGATGAAGCGAGCGAGCGGTTCCTCCTCGCAATAAATATAAATAAACTTAACTCAACTTAGTTTCTCTGTGGCAGCTCCGCTCCACATAACAATTATTAAATATCCAAATATATGGAAATATCTTAATTTATATATTTTTTTTTTTTTAACAAGATTCAAACTTGTGAATTTTTAAATTCTCGGTCTCTTACCACTGATGGGGGAAAACACAAGTATTATTTGTTTTGCAACCTTTAGCTGACCGTGCACTCGCAACAAATCAGACTCTAAGGTGCTGGTTTCAAAAACTCTGAGTCTCTTACCACTGGTGGGGGAAAACTACAGAGTGCCTCGAAGGACCAAAATGTTAGAGCGTTCTAATAAAAGACGTCTACATTTGCTGAGTTATAATTTCAAACTGTTTTTATTTCATGAAGTTTCTTAACAAGTAACATTGGTGTGATTCGTATTCTATTCTTATCTATGGCCTACGCAGAGACCGCATCTGTTTTGCCCTGGGCGGGGGAGCTATATTTTGAGCCCCGCACAAGTCCTTTGTGTAGTGTAGGAAACATTTTTAAGTGATTATATTTGGAGGCTCAAGTGGTCTGCACTTACAGATTACAAGTGCAAACAACTGTTCCCTCGCATGGTTTAGGTAACAGATCGTAAATTCTGGCTCTGGATAGATTTACAATGTGACATGCACGAGCTCATAAAATCTTATAATTGGGATTATTATCTTATTTCTAATAACCCACGGAGTGTCTTGTTTACCCCTAAATTGGGAAAACATTCTTAAGTGCGATAAGGGAGATCACAACTACCCTGATAGAACTTATGTGTACTCAAAGACATTTTGTGACCGTTCCGCAGGAGGTCATTTTACATGTTATGTGTGTATATCTTGTTTTATACATGTTTGAACACACTCTCTTCTTTTATTCAAATTAGATCTGCTTGGGTTTCCTGGTAACTTGGATTTCAAGTTACTTGAATGGTAGGACTCAGAGGGTTATTTTCAAGAATTCTATTTCAAAATTGATCTACGTGACATCTGGAGTCCCACAGGGAAGTCATCTGGGCCCTTTGCTGTTTACTTTGTTTATCAACGATCTTCCCTCTATCATTACACTTTCTCGTGTACTAATGTATGCTGATGATGTTAAGCTTTGTTTATTATAAAATGATATAGCGTCGGAATTTAACTTACAGTCAGATATTGATTGTTTTCATGGATGGTGTGAGTACAACCTTTTAAAGTTGAACTACCTTAAATGCAAAGTTATGACTTTTTATAGGGGTACTCCTACGTTTATCAGTTACTTTCTTGAAAATACTCCACTCGACCGTATATATTCAGTTAACGATTTAGGTGTTCTTCTGGACCCTAAACTTAAATTTGACTGCCACATAATGTCCACTGTTAACAAAGCCATGAGTGTTCTTGGGTTTATAAAACGTTGGTCAAAAGAATTTGATGACCCTTATACGACCAAATTATTATTTACCTCCCTTGTCCGTCCTATTTTGGAATATTGTTCGTCGGTTTGGAGTCCACAATATCAAGTGCACATTGACCGTATTGAGTCGGTACAAAAAAAATTTCTTCTATTTGCTCTTCGTAGTTTGAACTGGGATCAAAACGTAAGGCTACCTTCCTACCAGAGTAGATTACTGTTGCTTTATGTACCTACACTTGTAAATCGTAGAACAATGCTTGGTACTATTTTTATGCAAAATCTTATAAGAGGTGATATTGATTCTGCAGAACTTGTAAACCGCCTAACTTTCAATGTTCCTGTTAGACTAACATGAAATTATATCCCTCTAAATTTGCCACGATGTTCATAAAATTTTTGTCTGCACGAGCCATTTCGCGTTCTATGTAATAATTATAACAACCTTTTTCATCTAATTTGCATTTCAACTTCTATCCCTTTATAAAAAACTAATATTTTAACTCATTTGCTTTACTCTTAATTGTCCATTTTATTTTCACTTGTGTCTTGTCTCTATTTAATTTATGTATTTTGTGCCCAAATTGATAATAGGGCCGCGCGCAACAAGCACGTGCTTGGTGTCGTTGGGCCACTTGATTGTACTGCTCGTAGTGCATCATCGTCCATCAGAATTTAAAAAAAAAATAAGCTTAAGCGCGAGGGTATATGCACTTACATAAGTTCGGTTGCGCGGTCCGCGCATGTGACAGTATGCTGACACTTGCACTTTCTGTGAACGGGCCGAGGCATACCGATCGGTTCATATTACGCCCACTTGGGCTTGTGACCGGAGCTTTGATTATGTAAACACAGCAACAAAGTGTTACAGTGTGTACCCTTTAAGTACTCTTGGTACAGTGGGTATTCAATATATGTGCATACTACATCTCCCTCCTTTTGAAAAATAACGTAATAATATGAAGTTATTTTGATTATAAATTTGTTTATGTTTTTAAGTAATATATATAAATAAAAATATATATATTTTGTATACCCGTTACTCGTAGAGTAATGTATATGTATATGTATGTATTTACATTGTACACAGTTGCAATTGCCCGGCAAAGATAACTCCTTTCAAAGAAAGCTATTCGCTATACCCGTTACTCGTGTTGTGCAAACATTTAGACTTTAATATACATAATAATATTTAAGAATGTATGTGTTTAGCCAATATAAGTATGTATGTTTAATATTTCTAGTCAATTTATTGCACTCAAAAACATAAACATAAACACAGCTTCTGGTGCAGGACAAAAGCTGCCTGCGCTAAAGCAGCGCTGGTGCTGATGCTCGTGCTGTAAAGCTGCCAGCACTAAGAGATCGCCGAATTCAAATTGATAATTTGAACTTTGTGTCATTTTTTCCTGTGGTCACTATAATTCACATTATGTTAAAACCAAAAAAAAAAAAAACAAACAAGAAGGCATATTTATATTAAGTTGTTTAGCTGAGTAACGGGTATCTAATAGTCGAGGCACTCGACTATAGCGTTCTATCTTGTTTTAATCTGCAAGGTCACTACTTTAGTCCTTCGTCATTGTTGATGACTTCGTATACGTTGGGCTTTGAAGCTTTTTCAATAGTTTGCTTAGGCAATTCTATTTCTTTATTTTCCGCGCGGAATTTTTGTCTACTTTGATATCTAGTAGTGACTTTCATTATATGTCCTGTAATATTTTGTAGCTCTTTGATGGTTATTCTTGATAATGCATCAGCTACATAATTGTCTTTTGAAATTCATCAGTCCGTTGAAAAGGAACATTCTTTTTACATAATCTTGTTATGTGCCGTGAATAGTCGGCGAAGTTTTTTATAAAACGTCTATAATAGTTACAAAATGCTACGAAACGTCTAGCGCTGTCCGCGTCGTGCGGTACTGGGTAGTTCATAATTACATCATATTTCTTGTCGTCTGGAAATATTCCTTTATCAGTGCATTTATGAGATTGAAAAGTCAGCTCATGCATAAAAAATGAACATTTTTCTGGATGTAACTGCAGGCTGTATTTCCTACATTTCTCAAGAACATCTGTTAAGTTTTTAAGCATATGTTTTTCGGAACAACCGATTACTATTAAGTCATCAATATAAAGGAATGCTTGAGAAGGTTCCAGTCCAGAGAATGCTATAGTAATCATTCCCTGAAATGAGTTAGGAGCTATTTTTAATCCAAAAGGTAATCGCGTGAAGCGATACGAGCCGTTACTTTTTTTCTAGCTTTTTATACCCTTGCAGAGGGTGTTATAATTTTGGTCAAAAGTGTGCAACGCAGTGAAGGAGACATCTCCGACCCTATAAAGTATATATATTCTTGATCAGGATCACCTCCTGAGTTGATATAGCCATGTCCGTCTGTCCGTCTGTCTGTCTGTCCGCCTGTCTGTCCGTTTGTCTGTTTCTACGCGAACTAGTCTCTCAGTTTTAAAGATATCGAATTGAAACTTTGCACACACCCTTGTTTCCTTTGCACGCAGTATATATGTCGGAACGGGATCGGCCGTATATATCCCATAGCTGCCATATAGCTGATTGATCGGAAATGCCATAACTTTGATGTTTGTTAAGTTAGGAAGGTGGGATTTCCTATGGGTTTTATATTTGGCCAATCAATCTGACCTACCAAATTTCATAAGGATCGGCCGACTATATTCTATAGCCGCCATATAGCTGATTGATCGGAAATGCCATAACTTTGATGTTTGTTAAGTTAGGAAGGTGGGATTTCCTATGGGTTTTATATTTGGCCAATCAATCTGACCTACCAAATTTCATAAGGATCGGCCGACTATATTCTATAGCCGCCATATAACTGATTGATCGGAAATGCCATAACTTTGGTGTTTGTAAAGTTAGAAAGTTGGGATTTCCTATGGGTTTTATTTTTGGCCAATTAATCCGAACTACCAAATTTCATATGGATCGGCCGACTATATCCTATAGCTGCCATATAACCGATTGGAAATGCCATAACTTTGGTGTTTTTAAAGTTAGGAAGTTGGGATTTTTTATGAGTATTAAGAATGCATCATATGAATAATTTTGGAGAATATAATTTACAGAGTTTTCTGCAAGGGTATATCAACTTCGGCTCCGCCCGAAGTTAGCTTTCCTTTCTTGTTTTTAGTTCAATTTGATGAAATCCCGACATTAAGTCAAGACATGAAAAGTATTTTGCTCGACCTAGTTGATCCAAAATATCATCAATTCTAGGGAGTGGGAATTTATCAGATAGTACTTTTTTATTAATTTGGCGATAGTCAATCACTAATCGCCATTTCTTTACTTCTGACCCGGGAGATGGTTTCTTAGGGACAAGTAACAATGGGCTATTGTATTCGGATACCGATGGTTCAACAATTCCATCGGAGATCAATTTTCCTACTTGCTTTTGTATTTCATTTACCTGACTATGTGGGCTTCGATCATTTTTTATGTATACTGGTTCATCATCTTTTAACCTTAGTTTTTGCCTATAGAAATTATTTTTATTATTTTATACATCGCTATATTGGGTGCAAAGGCTTGAAAGCTGTGTTTTGAACTGTGGAGGAAAGTTTTGTGAAAGTTGAGATAATACAGACTTTTCTCTATTTTAAAGATTGGTTTTGACTACATCATAGTTCGAAAGCGATTCATATGTTAGATTATCTGTACTGACTAATTGGGTCTAATTATATGCCAATCTTCAGATGGCTTGAAGTCTAATTGACAGTTGTATTTTTTAATAAAATCTATTCCTAAAATTCCATCACATGGAATAGGAAATTGAAGATTCACGATATGAAAATCGTGTGGGATTATTAAATATATATCTCAATAGAGATATATAGAAATATATAGAAACTAGACCTTTGGACTTGGTTATTTCTTGACTTATTCCTTTTATGTCTATAATATAATTGTTTTGGATGTCGTGAAAGATATCAGAAGTTTCTTTGATATGTCTGCACTTGTGTCTATTAGAAAGACAAGTTCTTTTCCAGTAGCCACATTGATGAAGGATACGAATAAATTTTGACTGAGATTAATAGTGTGAACTCTAGCTTCTTCTACTGCTGAATATTTAAAGGGTCTTGGGAGTTTCCCGATGTATTTTGGGCTACTCTACATTATTTTGATTGTTTTTGTTGTTGTGGCCTTGATTCGAGTTACCACGGCCCTTATACTTTCCTCTATAATGGCCTTGTCCTTCATTGTTAGTCTGGTAGTTGTTGTAGTTATTATGATAACCACGAAAGTTGCCTCTATAATTTCCGCGTCCGCGATTTCCGCCACGCTGTGGATAATTCCTGTAGTATAGGACAGTTGCTTCTGTGCAACTATTTACAAATTTGGATATGGCTTCATTCATTGTATTAAAGGTACCAGCTTGCATGATAAGTTTTACCTTATCGATTGCGCAGTTTTTAGTGATTGCTTTAACTGCATGCTGAGTTGAATAACTTCTGGCTAACTCTAGGTTTAAACCATCAGTTATATACGCACCTTCTAAAGCTTTTGTCATTTGCTCAACCTCTACAGCATATTGGTTAGCAGTTTTATTGCGTTGCTGTAGGTTCATCAGTTTTGCTGACAATACTTCTACAGTTTCGCCTTCGACATTGCTTTTTAATCGGGAAATAACTTCGGTTACTGTAGTTTCATTTCCTATTAGATTTCTGGCAACACCTTTTTGCTTTGTTTTTATTATTGAAACAGCTAATTGTTCGTGTTCGCCTTTTAATAATTTTATTATTTCTAATGCTTCTATAAAACATGTTAAATTTTCAGCTTTACCATCGAAGACGGGTATAAGCTTGGATGCAGTATTATTGAAATCAATATTAGTTTGTGCCATTGTGTTACTCAATTTTTCCTCTATTACATTTTCCTCTTAATTTACTATCAGAATCAGTGCTGACATTAAAACAGCTGGGATGGTTAGATTTTGTACGTCTTGCACTTCTATTTCTGGCTGTATTGAGTCAGATTCTATTGATTTAAGGTCATCACCAAGTACCAAATGAGTGTTTAGTATAGTTGGAACTGAAATATCCAAACTGTACTTTTGTTGTATTGTAATTAAATTAGATCGTAGTCTAAGTAAAAATTTTGATTCTTGGGACCAATGGTCTTTATTTAGTTGTTGTCTTTGGCCATGTATTAGTATACGTGCTTCTTTAAAGCATGTTACTAATATTTCTGTATGTTTTTTTATTGTTTTTTTTTGAATTGGCCTTATTTAATTATTTGTTTAATTCATTCCATTCCATTAAATTATGGATATGAATTATTTTTTAAAGACCATCATCAATAATGTTCTGCCTAATGTCTGATTTTCGACGACAGATCTCACTTGCACACTTGGAATGGTAGTTAATACAATTGCCTTTTGTGTTTGTGTGCAATGTATTAAAGGAGAAAATTCTAAATTAAATGTTTCCATATAAAGTCATTCTAACTGATAGATGTTTATAGGGGACGTTGAGACAAATTGTTGTATTCTTTCTTTAAAATATGCATCCCTATCATGGACTGCTCTAATTGCATTTAACGTGGCCATTTATTATTTGTTTTTTTTTTTATCATATATTTTGAGTTTTAATTTTAAACAATCTTTGTTTCTGCTTAGTATAACTTCATTTAAAATTTTATCCAGATCATTTGCCTTGCTCTGATAACGTTTTTTAATACATTTATTGTGCATTTTATACAATTTATATAGTACTTGCCCTACGATTATTAATAAAATAATAACAATAAGTATTGTCACTAATTTTAGATCGGTGTCTTTGATTTCGACTTTGTTTATTATATTATATTTGCTGTCAAATCTACCGATTTTACATCTACCAAACCCATTTTGTCAATATGTTTGATTATTTCTTCAGATATAATTTCTTCTGTTTTACTTATTTTATTTGTCTCTATTGACATATGCTTATAATAATTTTTTAATTTTTTCAAAATGTTATTAAAAATTTTTTTTTTACACTTTTTCCTGCCTAGTGTTTGTGTGGCTTTACAGGCCGCACTCTAATTGGGCAGAAATGGTTCCGCTTTTACAATTTGTATTATTAATATTAAAATTTTTGCATCGCAGTGCATTAAAAAAAAATGTTGTTTCGGTGGGCGCTCTTAGAAGCGCTGTCGGTTCCTTTTCCTTGGCCTGGCTTGATGCGTTGGGCGGTGCCGGTGCTGGCTGCACAGGTCAATTTTTCCGATGTCATGTGTATCTGCAGGTGACGCTCTCCAGCGGTCCGGGGCAATCGTTTGGGCAGTTGTCCGGTCTTCCTGGTAATGGCTTGGGAGATGGAGGCGGATATTATTTTTTCTTTTATTATTTGTATTTTAACTGAGTGAGCTGCCTGCAACTTTAGTGCAGATGACCAAGCGGGAGGCGGCGTTTTGGTAAACAATAGCCACTTAATGTGTGCTTTTTTTATACCCTTGCAGAGGGTATTATAATTTTGGTCAAAAGTGTGCAACGCAGTGAAGGAGACATCTCCGACCCTATAAAGTATATATATTCTTGATCAGGATCACCTCCTGAGTTGATATAGCCATGTCCGTCTGTCCGCCTGACCGTCTGTCCGTCTGTCTGTCGGTCTGTCTGTTTCTACGCGAACTAGTCTCTCAGTTTTAAAGATATCGAATTGAAACTTTGCACACACCCTTCTTTCCTTTGCACGCAGTATATATGTCGGAACGGGATCGGCCAACTATATCCTATAGCTGCCATATAACTGATTGATCGGAAATGCCATAACTTTGGTGTTTGTAAAGTTAGGAAGCTGGGATTTCCTATGGGTTTTATATTTGGCCAATCACTCCGACCTACCAAATTTCATAAGGATCGGCCGACTATATCCTATAGCTGCCATATAACAGAACGATTGGAAACGCCATAACTTTGGTGTTTTTAAAGTTAGGAAGTTGGGATTTTTTATGAGTATTAAGAATGCATCATATGAATAATTTTGGAGAATATAATTTACAGAGTATTGTGCAAGGGTATATCAACTTCGGCTCCGCCCGAAGTTAGCTTTCCTTTCTTGTTTTTGTTTAATTTGCACTTTACGCCTCCGCGCTTTCCCATTCCGCACTCTACTCACTCAGATTTTTATACCCGTTACTCGTAGAGTGAAAGGTTATATTGTATTCGTGCAAAAGTATGTAACAGGTAGAAGGAAGCGTTTCCGACCCTATAAAGTATATATATTCTTGTTCAGGATCACTAGCCGAGTCGATCTAGCCATGTCCGTCTGTCCGTTTGTCCGTCTCTTCATCTGTCTGTCCGTCCGTATGAACGCTGAGATCTCGAAAACTATAAAAGCTAGAAGATTGGCATTTTGCATGTAGATTTTAAGAGTTCCTACGCAGCGCAAGTTTGTTTCAAAATGGTGCCACGCCCCCTCTGACGCCCACAAGCCACAAGCTGTGGCCACAGTTTTGATGCTGTTATGAAAATTTTAATTGATATGTATTTGTTTCGTCAATACCTATCGATTAGCCTAATAAAACTTTGCCACGCCCACTCAAACGCCCAAAAACCCATTAAACGCTTAAGCCTGGCTAGCGCCTACATTTCCGCCTTTCATGGCGCCATCTAACGGATGACTTTGGAACAGCTGGCCGAGGTGCTCAACAGAGTCAACGTTAATTCTCGATATAGATTTCTATTAAAGGAAATTGAGATGGTTTTCATTTATCAATACCGAACTATATCCCAAGAACTATGCAAATCAAATCAAGTTAGCCAAATTGGAAGTCTGAGTCAA
This sequence comes from Drosophila prolongata, assembly GCA_036346975.1. NCBI lineage: Eukaryota > Metazoa > Arthropoda > Insecta > Diptera > Drosophilidae > Drosophila > Drosophila prolongata. The sequence goes on from JAYMZC010000320.1 coordinate 4,547,130, forward strand.
ACAATGGCGTATGTGTGTATGCTGGTGCAGGACAAAAGCTGCATGCGCTAAAGCAGCGCTGGTGCTGATGCTCGTGCTGTAAAGCTGCCAGCTCTAAGAGATCGCCGAATTCAAATTGATAATTTAAACACATTATGTTAATGCAAAATCTAAAGTTGTTTAGCTGAGTAACGGGTATCTAATAGTCGAGGCACTCGACTATAGCGTTCTCTCTTGTTTTTTATTTTGTTCCTTCTCAAGTCCGTGTAATCCATATCAGTTTCTTTAAAAATGTTTAAGTTTTCTCCATTAGTCCTGCAATCTTTGGATCCTGGTCCTTGGTCCTGTCACGGTCGCCATGAATTGATATTAATTTAGAATCCACAAGTTGTATTGGTATTCAGTATCTTTATTTGGCGGAGCAGGCCATGGTGCCGCTTCCGATGTTTAAATCAATCTGTTGTTTTTCATTCTTTATAAGGTCTGGATAAGGCTAAGTCTCATAGCCGCGCTGCCCACAATTCGGCAGCAAAGAGGCGGCTATGTATATATTATTTATATGGCTATGCTCTCTTAAGCTTGAGCGCGAGGGTATATGTACTTACATAAGTTCGGTTGCGAGGTCCGCGCATTTGATAGTATGCTGACACTTGCACTTTCTGTGAACGGGCCGAGGCATACCGATCGGTTCATATTACGGCCACTTGGCCGCAGTTTTGATTATGTAAACACTGCAACAAAGTGTTACAGTGTGTACCCTTTAAGTACTCTTGGATGGGTATTCAATATATGTGCATACTACAGCTAAGATCAGCAGCTAAAAATGATTCGGTATTCGAATAATCTGTAACAGAATGCATGCAACCAGGGACTTCTAAGAATTCCGATTTGTCCGTAGTGGTTTCACAATTATTTCTCAGAATGTAGCATCACCACCACAAGGGACTACTGAGTCCGGACAACCGGCTCAAGTTGGTTTTGCAGAAACAATGTCTGCTTCACCAAAATCCCTTTCAGTGGTTCCACTAAAGAAACAAATTTTCGTTTCTCGGCTTTCCCCTGATCAAATATCTTCTGATGTATTGTCTTATATACAAGACAAAACTAAAGCCGATTGTAATAGTGTAAAAGTGGAAAAGTTTAAGTTTTCTTATGCTAGAGACATTTCATCTTTCAAGATAACTGTCCCTAACGAGCTTTTTGAAGCCGTATGCTCGGGCGACTTTTGGCCGGATAATATGGTTGTAAAAGAGTTCGAGGCTAAGATAAAGAAGAAGGACCCGTGGGAGTAAAACTTCCTAGTCGAGGCCAAACCAGTGTACCAATTTCAAAAAACTAACTTCTAACCTCCTTCTTTCCTATCAGAATGCAAGAGGTTTGCGTAGCAAACTCACTAAATTGTATTCCGATAGCCTTTCCTTTGCATCTCATATTATTGTGTTCACAGAAACCTGGTTAAAGCCGGAGATCTTTAGCTCCGAAGTTTTTCCAGGTAAGTACACAATATATAGGTATTACCGTCCCTCTAGACGGGGAGGTGGAGTCTTAATTGGAGTTGATTCAAACCTCCCGTCTGAGGAGTTTAATTTATTTTATTTAATTTATTTGTGTAAAGTTATCGCTTCCTGGTGGCTCTATTTACAAAACTTGCTCATATATTCCGCCGTTGTCGGAACTTCCTGATTATTTAAATCACCTTTCCGTTATTAAATCCGTTGCAAATAAACTTTAGGGATCAGTTGGTAGTTCTAGATTTACCGTGTTTAATGCTCAGTGTTATAATAGCTACTTAAACCGTTGAAAGCTCCAGTTCTCTCAGGACCCGAAACAGTTTTATAATTTCGTTAACACCAATCGTAAATCTAATTCTTTTCCTTCCTCGCTGTCGTTCGAAAACATGACGGCAACCACAGATCAGGCAATAGCCGATTTATTTGCCCAATTTTTTCAAACGACTTACTCTACTTTAGATTATTCATCACAGCCTTATTCTTACACCATATCCAAGTCAAACCTCATATTCTGTCCCATTTTAACAGAAAGCTCTCTTCTTGTGGATCTTCTTCGTATTAAGCCTGTTTATTCGCCAGGGCACGGTGGTATTCCAGGGCGCGTGCTTAGGTATTGCGTTAAGGCCCTGTGCAAACCTCTTCACAAGTTGTTTACCTTATCTCTAGAAACTTCCCAAATATTTGGAATTTGTTATTCCTCTTTTCAAAAAAGGTAACAAGTTAGAAGCCAGTAACTACAGAGGTATTTCTAAGTTGTCAGCTATTCCTAAGCTTGTTGAAAAAATTATTACTCCTCATTTGCAGCACCTTTGCAGATCAATCATTTCTCCGTGTCAACACGGATTTATTAAACGTAGATCCACAATCACAAGCCTTCTAGAGCTCACTTCATTTGTGATAAAAGGCTTCAATAGTAGTTTTCAAACAGACGTCATTTACTCTGACTTTAGTAAAGCATTTGACTCTGTAAATCACTTACTTCTTATTCAAAAACTTGACCTGTTAGGTTTTCCAGTTGATCTGCTTAAATAGATTTCAAGTTATCTGAATGGCAGGTCACAAAGGGTCCTTTTTAAAAAATCAATTTCTGAAATTCTCCGTGTTACCTCCGGTGTCCCAGAAGGGAGCCATGTGGGGCGTTACTTTTTACATTATTTATTAACGATCTTCCCTCAATTATAAGTCATTCTCGCGTGCTTATGTACGCAGATGATGTTAAGTTGTGCCTGCAGTATAAGGACATTTCCGGCATTTGGACTTGCAATCCTATCTAGATAATTTTCAAAACTGGTGCCGAGATAATTTACTAAGCTTAAACGGTTCCAAGTGCAAGCTGATGACTTTTTATCGGGCCAATTCGATATACGCGATTTACACGTTAAGTGGCAGCTCTTTGGATAGAATAACTCTTGTAAACGATCTTGGCGTTCTCTTGGACCCTAAACTAAAATTTTCTAATCACATTTCATCCATGGTTAATAAAGCCAGAAAAGTGCTTGGATTTATTAAAAGGTGGTCAAAAGAATTCGATGATCTTTATTTGACTAAAACTTTATTTATTTCGCTAGTCCGTCCGATTCTGGAGTATGGGTCTCCCGTCTGGAGTCCACAATACGGAATACATATTGGTCGTATTGAATCTGTACAAAAAAACTTTCTTCTTTTTGCTTTACGGCGCCTAAACTGGGATACAAATCTTAACTTACCTTCTTATTCTAGTAGACTTCTTTTGATTAATTTACCATCCCTAGCCAACCGTAGAACGATGCTTGGTACTATATTTATTTATAACCTTATACATGGTGATATTGACTGCCCCGACTTGTTAAGTCGGCTAAACTTTTCTGTGCCAAGTAGATTAACTAGAAATTATATTCCCCTAATTTTAAATCATTGTAGATCTAACTATGCCTTGCATGAGCCTTTCAGAGTATTATGTTCTGACTATAATAGACTTTTTCCTGTAATATCAAATCTTGACTCTCTGCCGCTCTTAAAACGATTAATACTAGCTTCATTGGCACAAAATTGATCTTACTATTACTTTTTTCCCCGGACTTTTACCTTTATTTCCTTATCTCGCGTCTATCTTCTCGCGAATCGTGCCGTTTTCTTCCGACTGATTCAGGTTACCGATGACCGGTGATCCAATTGGGAGCGGTAAAATTATTTACACCACATATATATGTAAGACTGTGCAGGAGAAATAGATAATAATAACAGCAGAACAGCAGAATAACAGCAGGAACAGCAGTAGTAGCTGTAACAGCAGGAACAGCAGTAGTAGCAGAATAACAGCAGGAACAGCAGTAGTAGCAGTAATAGCAGGAACAGCAGTAGTAGCAGTAACAGCAGAAACAGTAGTAGTAACAGTAACAGCAGAACAGCAGATTAACTGGATCATAGCAGCAGAAAGAGAGCGATACGACAGGAGGCATTCAGCGGAGACGACAGCAGCAGAACGGAAGCAGAAAAACGACGCAGAATAGAGCTGAAAACTACGCAGTAATCTTGTATTCTTCCACCTTATACTTATAATCTATACTTAATATTAATAATAAAACCGAGGTGACTTAATAACCCACCTTACATATATATATACTATCACGATTTTCTCACCTTCATCCACTAACCTACCTACGCAGTGACGCGAAAGATCCCCTCACTCTCCTATCCCAAAGTGTTAAAGATGCCCACACTGCACCACCAAAACGCACAAAATTGTTAAATATTATTCGACAAATAAATTGTCCCAAAACTATTTATATGGATCCCAAAGGAATCAATATGCCCACACCCCACCGCCGAAATGCACAAAATAATTTAATATTATTATAGAAATAAATTGTCCCACACTATTTATGAGGATACCAATTGGTGCCCACATAGTAGAGATGCAGAAAACATCGCTTCTCGATGCAAACATCGATGTTTGCCTGTTAAAACATCGGAAAGGCGATGTTTTCTGCATCTCTACCACATAGCACCCCCAAAATGGATACAATATTCAATTTATTCGGGCAACAGCTGTGCATATGGGCTGTATAAAGGTTAAAACTCATCGCTCTTCACAGTGAACAGTGTGTTTAGAAAATAAAAAGTTTTTACATTACTTCGGTGCTGGTTTGTTGTTATTGTTTCTATTGCCTCCATTTTCAGTCTTTCTCTTCGGCGTTGGCCGCTGTTGGAACGGCACGCACTCCAACGGTAATATCTCTTTAAGGTTCTTATACCGGAGTCACTCGGTTAATAATCCCGCTCTCTCTCTCTCTTTTCGAACATATCTCGTTTCGTGGTGTCTAACATCAAAGTTAATCGGTGTTTCGCTCCCGCTCTGTCGCTCTCCTTGCTCTCTCATTAAAAAGTTCTTAAGCGCTTTCGATTTTTTTGTCCGCTATAGTGCACAGTGGTCCGTGATAATGGCTTTCTGTTCATTGAAAAATTGTAAGAAAGTTACTCGGCTGGAAAGCAAAGTATTTCCTGCCATACATGTGATAAAATTTATCACGCAAGTGTCTTGCCTATTCTGGCCTGGTTCGCCGTGCCATCGATAAGAGGAGTGGCCTATGCTACTACTGCGATGAATGCATCGTATATGAGAACCAGGCAATATCTATTAGGCGGCTCACAAAAAGCAGCCGGAATTATTCCGAACCTGCCGTAAAAATACGGACCTGCTCGTGGCGCTTGAATCGCAGCTCTCTAGTCGCATGCTAGCTGAGCCCGATTCCCTAAAGGACAAAAAAGTCGCAGTCGGTGGGCATTCTGTGGCAGGTGCCGTGCAACCTGCTGCCCGCGATTCCATTTCAGCTCAGCTGCCAATCTTAGGCGCCACATAAATGGTGTTAAGATCGGGGGCAATAAGTGATTCGGTACACGAAGTTGCTGGAACCGATGTGGCGCCGCTAGGTACTTCCGCTCTATCCGATCCGGACTTTAAGTCTGTCCGGATTACCGGCCGATACTGGTAGTACAGATACAAATTCTGTAGTACCAAAAAGGGTTGCATGTGTTGTACCAAAAAGGGTTACTTGTGTTCGGGTGCCCCAGCTAAAACATGTATTTGTTTCACGGCTCGCCCCAGACCTCTCATCACTGGATATTACGGCTTATATCCGTAACAAAATCCAAGTTGATGATTTGAAAGTCGAACAATTTAAATTTTCTTATGCTAGGAAAGTATCATCATTTAAAATTGGTATTCCTTGTGCTCTTTTTGCATCTGTGTGGTCCATCAGTTTCTGGCCCGAGGGCATATTTGTAAAAGAGTACGAAGCTAAGAGAAAAAAGAATAGTTCAGGGGAAATGGAAAATACCATTAAAAAACAGTTACCAGCGCCCTCCACATTTTTTTCTGTCCCAAAAAACTAGCCTCCTCTTTTCTTCGTTGCTATCAGAATACAAGAGGCTTACTTAGTAAGCTGACTAAATTGTATTCGGATAGTTTTTCATTCCCATATAATATTATGGTATGTACAGAGACCTGGTGAAGGCCGGATATTCTTAGCTCCGAAATTCTCCTGGGTAAGTACACAATTTATAGCCTTGATCGTTAGTCCAGACGGGGAGGTTGAGTCCTGATTGCTGTCGACTCCACCTTTTCGTCTGAATTACTAACTTTCGAAGAATTTTATGACATCGAATTCCTAGGTATAAAATATCGTTTCCCGGTAGTTTTGTATATATTACTTGTTCATATATCCCACCATCATCTGAGTTCGCTCTTTACGCAAGTCACCTTTCCGTTATTCAGTCCATTTCCAAAAAACTGTCAGATCGAGATCAGTTAATTGTATTGGGTGATATTAATATACCTAGTGCGACATGGTCCCCAGACGAAAACTCTAATATTGTACTTCCTTTAGGGCAGCAGGACTTTATTGACAGCTTGCTTGACATTGCGCTATCCCAAGTAAATCATGTTAAAAGCTCCTTAGGACGTTTACTGGACTTGTGTTTTGTTTCAGTTTTGAAGGCGTTTGTCTATTAAGAACATCACCACTTACATTACAAGATGCAAGAACAGAGCTGAATAAAAAATCTGAAAAATCGGTTAAACGAATCCGCTGCTTTCGTAAATACTTTTATATCCGGCTATGACTGGTCCGAATTTTATTCATGGACTAACATGGCTGAGGCCGTTAATATCTTTTATAATGCATTGAACTCCTTCTTTTATCTGTGTGTTCCGTTATACTATCCGTCAATTTTAAATAAACCTACATGGTTTACTAAGAAGTTGACACACCTAAAAAATGTTAAGTCCAGACTTTTCAATAAATTTAAAATCTCTTTGTAGGGTCCAGTTTTCACAAGATCCAAAACAGTTTTATAATTTTGTTAACACTAACCGTAAATCAGCCTTCAAGCCGAAGTTTTAATACCCTTGCAGACATTGCCGAATTTTGATAAAATTGAAAAAGTAGCGAAAAGAATAAAGTATACATAAATAAATTAGAATTGCATAGTTTCATGTCAATAGCTTTTCTACTGCAAAAACGTCATATAAAAATAGAAAAAAAGGGACATTTTCGCCGCCTTTAACAATTTTTACTACGGAAGCTATAAGATATAGACGTCCGATCGGTAAGCGCTTTTTTCCTGATCAAGGTATTCGTAAATAAATAAGGCTTGGAAAAATTCATGTCAATAGCTTTTACACTGCGCGAAATATCATCAATTCTTGCAAGGTATATCCGATTGTTCCTATGGAAGCTATAGGATAAAGACGTCCGATCGACACGCGCTTTTACCTTGATCAAGGAATGCATAAAAAAATACGATTTGGAAAGATTAATGTCAATAGCTTATATACTGTGCGAAATATCCAAAAAATCATTAAATTTTAACCGATTTCACCCTATTGTTCCTATGGGAGTTATAGGGTATAGACGTCCGATCGGCACGCGCTTTTACCCTGATTAAGGTATGCATAAAAAAATAAGATTTGGAAAGATTCATGTCAATAGCTTTTATACTGCGCGAAATTCTTGCAAGGTTTTTCCGATTGTTCCTACGGGAGCTATAGGATATAGACGTTCGATCGGGGCGATTGATATGCGTACACATGTTTTAGGACGACTGTGAAAGTTTCAGATCGATAGCTTTTAAACTGAGCTCGCAAACGGTATTGAAACAGACGGACAGACGGACGGACGGACGGACGGACGGACGGACGGACGGACGGACGGACGGACGGACGGACGGACGGACGGACAGCCGGACAGACGGACAGACGGACATTTTATGTGGAGGAGAAGTTGAATCGTGTAAAAAAATACGACCGGGTTTTGTGCTCGTTTAAACCAAAAACTACTTGCAAGCAATAAAATTACTTAAAATAAAAAACATGACAGACATTGAAATAAAAGCTACAGAACACAAGAACATAAAAACACAAAAAGTCTCCGAAGTACGAAAAATCCACACGAAAAAAACTGGACCTATTATTATTACTTTTCCTGACTTGATCTCCCAGAATCTCTAAGCATAGGATACGAAAAGAACTTGCCAGCAAAAAAAAACCCGAGATGTAAAATCTTAAAAAAAAAACACAAAAACGTAAGCGAAAACAAGCCCAATAATAATAGCAATTCCGATAGCATCTAATTATAAAATTACTTATTAGTTCTTAAAACAGATATGCAATTAACTAACTCAACAAGCAACAAAAATCTTTTAAAATTAACATAAAGGGATATCTAAACCACTTCTGCGAACTACAATCAATCTCACATAATTTCTCTACAAGAAACTCATATAAAGTACATTAATTATTTACCCTTTGATGCAGTCTGCACAGAAGTCAACTCCAAGATCAAATTTAGAATTATCTCAACGGTTGGCACAATAAACAAGAGTTCTAGAGGCAAAACAATACAGAAATTCATCACTCATCCTTTAAAACGACATGTCACCAACACACTTCGGCAGTTTTACAAACATCGACCTAATTTTTGGCAGCCTATTACTACATGTTGACAGCACATGGCAACCATTTTTAAAAGCAAATGCGATTTTTAGACTAACACTAATACAAGCAAAAAAAATCATGCGTCGAAAATTTCACCACCTAAATATCTCCCGACACCCCTTCAAAAACAATCAGGAGTTAGATCCAACATTTTTGCGGTCTGTGTATCGTACATGCACATACACAGCATCCTCAAACCAAACACAAACACCACCAATAAACTAGAAATAGCAGAGATATTTTGCAAAAACTTTTCAGAAGCATCACTTGATACAAACATCTCCAACACCTTTATAAACCATAAACAAACATTACTTAATATCATCTTACTTAATATCATCAAAGAGAAATGGAAATCGAAAAACCAAAATATATTCAAAGTTTGCAGCAGCTCTAAATCAATCAAAAGCAAAGAATCCTGGACACAAAAACAGAGATAGAATTATAAACCTTCAAAACGAAATACGCAATAGCTACATCCCTCAAACCTACAAAATTAGGCAACAATACCAATTGTCAAGCCCAACACATATAAAACCATGCTAAATTCTTACCGGCCTATTTAACTGAACTCATGTTTATCCAAAATGTTGGATATAATTATAGAAAACGACTGTGGTAGTTTGTTTTAAACAACTAACTCATCCACAAAAGTCAAACTGGTTTTAAGAAAGGGAAATCCGCTATAGACTATCTACTGGTCGCAGACCACCTATTAGCAAGAGCTATCTCTAGAAAAAACAATACATTTTTTGTTCGGACGTTGTTGCTCTATGATCACCACAAACAAGCGGCCCTATTCCAAAATGGGCGTAAAAACGAGATCACGAGGAGTGAAAAAGGACAATATGGAAACGGACAGACAAAGTTAGAATACATTCGGAACAAAATACTAATACTATTTTTTTGGTAAATAAGATAAAATTAATGCTTTTAAGATTGGCAATGAGTCGGTAGTGGATATAACATTTTTTAGTCATTACACAGTACTAGTTAGATCTACAATAATTTAAAGTAAGAGGAACATAGTTCCTGGTAATTCTATTATGCACAGACTACTTTAGGCGACCCTATAACTCGGGACTCTCCACATCGCCGTGTTTAGTTTATGATTAAAAGTAGTGCTCTCCATCGTTCTAATTTCTCTAGTGAAATTAACAGAGTCTGTAACGTAGGGATCATCGAATTCATTTGACCACCTTTTAATAAATCCAACCAATCCCCCGGCTTTATTCACCATGGATGTCTATGGTCACAAAGCTTAAGGTTTGGGGTCAAGAAGGACGACAACGTCATCAACATGCGTGATTCTAGACAACGCACAACCACCCAGCGTATACGATGTACATTGTTGCTCCACCCGAAATATTGTCATTACTTTACACTTCGTGCTAAAGCATTTAGGTCCGATTGGAAGTTTAAACTGTAGGAAATTTTGCTATATTGCTTAACTCAACGTAATGTGCGTACATAAGGACACGCGAATTTGACAAGACTAGAGGGCGATCGTTAATAAATTCCTTATGGCACGCCTAGAGATAGATCTTTTTTAAAAAGTCTAGATTGAACATTTTTTTTAGGTTGACAACTTCTTTTGGAGATTTATTGACGGATATTATAACGGAACACAAAGCTAAAATAAGGAAAAGATATTAATGGCCTCAGCCGTTGTTTGTGCACTTGTCGCGTTGATTTAAATTTTCTAGTTGTAAGGCGAGGGCGGTAGCCAATAAAGCCATTACGGTAAGATTTTTCTTTGTACTTCTCTCGGCACTTAGCTCCCCTCAACTGCGTGCGTTTGGCATATTACTCGTTAGTCGTTTTATATATTATTTAACAAATACATAATATTAATAAAAATATATATTTAAAACCTCTTCGATTCCAAAAATAAATAAATAAAGAAAACAAGAAAGGAAAGCTAACTTCATATGATGCATTCTTAATACTCATAAAAAATCCCAATTTCCTAACTTTAAAAACACTAAAGTTATGAAATTTCCGATCGTTCAGTTATATGGCAGCTATAGGATATAGTCGGCCGTACCTTATGAAATTTGGTAGGTCGGATTGATTGGCCAAAATTAAATCCCATAGAAAATCCCAACTTCCTAACTTTACAAATACCATTATTTAAGTTCAGATAAAACACGTGCTTTTTCTAATGTTAATAATATGGTGCATAATCATCCGACCCAGTGTCACGAAATAGCAAAACTCGGTGCGGTATCAGAAATTTATCAAAAATGCCAAGACACTAAAAATTTGGACATAAAACAAGTTTTTAACGTCATGAACCTATTCGGTATGACCAAAGGAAATTCTCCAAAACGTTTTTTCAAAAAAGTACACGTATCAAGCTAATGTGCGTCCTGTATTTTTTCTTCGGACAAGATAATTGGCTTAATTGAAAAAAATATTGAAGATCAAAATCGTAATTACCTCATTGATGCCACTTTTAAAGTATGTCCTTTTATAGATTTTAAGCAACTTTTAATAATTTACATTAAACATATGCAGAAGGTAAATTATATGATGCATTCATAAAAAACCCCAACTTCCTAACTTTAAAAACACCAAAGTTATGGCATTTCCGATCAATCAGTTAAATGGCGGCTAAAGGATATAGTCAGACGATCCTAATAAAATTGGTAGGTCGGATTGATTGGCCAAATATAAAACCCATAAAAAATCCCAACTTCCCAACTTTAAAAACACTAAAGTTATGGAATTATCGATCTTTCTGCTATTTGGCAACCATAGGATACAGTCGGCCGATCCTTATGAAATTTGGTAGGTCGGATTGATTGTCCAAATATAAAACCCATAAAAAATTCCAACTTCCTTACAAATACCAAAGTTATGGCATTACCGATCAATCAGTTATATGGCGGCTATAGGATTTGTTAGGTCGGACTGATTGGCCAAAAATAAATCCTATAGAAAATCCCAACTTCCTAACTTTACAAATACCAGACTATATTTAAGTTTAGATAAAACACGTGCTTTTTCTAATGTTAAAAATATGGTGCATAATCATCCGTCCCAGTGGCGCGAAATAGCAAAACTCGGTGCGGCATCAGAAATTAAACAAAAATGCCAAGACAATCCAAATTTGGACATAAACAAGTTTTTAATGCTGAGTGACTAGACAAACATAATAATTTTTTTAAGCCAAATTTCCTCATTTTTTTACTACTTCTGAATGAAATTAAAGTAAACAAGAGAGAACGCTATAGTCGAGTGCCTCGATTATTAGATACCCGTTACTCAACTAAACAACTTAATATAAATATGCCTTCTTGTATGTTTTCGCCGCTCGAATTATCACCTTGGCCAGCTGTTCCAAAGTCATCCGTTAGATGGCGCTATTGTATAAAATCTACATGGAAAATGCCAATCTTCTAGCTTTTATAGTTTCCGAGATCTCAGCGTTCATACGGACAGACAGACAGTCGGACAGACGGACATGGCTAGATCGACTCGGCTAGTGATCCTGAACAAGAATATATATACTTTATAGGGTCGGAAACGCTTCCTTCTACCTGTTACATACTTTTGCACGAATACAATATACCCTTTTACCCTACGAGTAACGGGTATAACTAGAGCTGCACCGACTCTACGGAAACTCCGCCCGGATCTGCAGATGTACATTTGTCGCCACGAATTTAAGACCATTGGGGACTTGACCAAATTGGCCACGGAACTGGAGACGGTTAAGCAACGCAGTTTAAGCCGAGCGAACCAACGAGAGGCCGAACCAAGGAATCTCAATCTCTCTCTACGGACTGTTGAGCCTAATCGCCCGACTCAGGTCGGAAACCAAGGCGCCCGTAACAACCCGAGGGAACCAACGCAGGACGCCCTCGACCGGAGCATCGGGCCAGGACCGATCATAGCCACTCGGAACGCCTGCCGTAACTGCGGCGAGTCGGGACATTTCAGCCGCGAGTGTCGGAATAATCGACAATACTTTTGTTGGGATTGTGGACGGCGCGGAATACGCACGGTGGAGTGCTGTCGACGGAACCAGTCGGGAAACGGTTCGAGTCCCCACGACACGCGGCTGCCTGTGGGGACGAGCACCACAAACAACCTACAGTAACCGCACCTCTCAGAGTATTGGAGGGCCGGATGGTGGCCGAAGTGAAGATTTTCGGACAAAGGAGACTGGCAACCGTCGACACCGAGGCGTCCCGCAGTTTTATTAGTCGATAATGCGCCATGGCAGTGGGTAAACCTAACCAATTCAGGGAAGTCCGTACGGAAATCAACCTCGCCGATGCGTCCAAAGTTGAAGTTTCCCAGCTGTTGGTGGCCGACATAAGTGCAGGTCCCCTTATTGGTAATGCCATCCATGCTCGAACCCATCATCGTAGGGTTAGACTTCTTCTGCAAGATGGGGAGGACCGTACGATGTGGCTCAGCAAGCCTAGTACTTACCGCCAGATTTAGACCGGATCAACCCACTAACCACTAACCACCAGCCGCAGACGCACCACGACCGGGACAGAAGGCCACCATCAGGGACAGAAGGCCGAGGCTCGAGGAGACGGCCAGTAACGCAGAACTAGAAGCAGAATACCCCGACGCGCACGAGCAAACACCCGAAGAGGAGGACATGACCAGGAGAAAGGACAAGTACACGAAGGACATAGGAGGAGTCGAGCACGGGGATTTAATGGACACCAACAGCGAGCTAAGAGACGACGAGGAGAATTCATCGCTGAGAGGCAAGGGAACATCAGGCAACCATCAGGGAACCATTAACCACACACCAAGAGGCGGATATTCAGGAGTTCCTGAAAGAACAGCTGGCAACATTTGCAGGGTTGACGGGGGTCTCAAATATCGCCCAGCATAGTATTACGATGCGGGACAACAGACCAATAAAGCAGCGGTACTCCCCGAGAAATCCAGCGATGCAACAGATAATTAAACAACAGGTGGACGAGCTGCTCGCACAGGGTTGCATCGAACCATCACGAAGCCCACATAGTGCCCGGTGGTTATCGTGCGAATGATCAATCACTGCTCAGGATCAATCACATCCTGGAAAGGCTCCGAAAGGCGAAGTTTATATCCACCCTGGATCTACGAAACGGCTACTGGCAGATACCCATGGCAGCCGAGAGCCGGGAGTACACGGCATTCACAGTCCCGGGACGCGGACTCTTCCAATGGAAGGTCATGCCGTTCGGCCTGCACTCAGCACCGGCGACCTTTCAACACGCCCTGGACAGCGTAATCGGCCCGGACATGGAGCCACATGCATTCGCATATTTGGACGACATCATCGTCATTGGCGCCAGCTTGAAGGAGCATAAGGAGAACCTGCGAAGGGTCTTCGAGCGGTTAAAGAGAGCTAACCTACGGCTCAACGAGGAAAAATGCTCGTTCTTCCGGAAAAGGCTTGCATATCTGGGCCACGTTATTAGCGACCCCGATAAGGTTGGTGCGGTGCGGAAACTAAGAACCCAAGCTAACTTCCGAGAACTCCGACGTTGTTAGGGATGGCCTCGTGGTATCGTAGATTCGTGCCTAATTTCGCATCGATCGTCCAACCAGTGACAAATCTGCTCCGGAAGAACCGGAAGTGGAACTGGGGAGAAGAAGAACAGACCGCATTTAACCTATTAAAGGAGAAATTGACCGCCGCACCGATCTTGGCATGCCCCGATTTTTCGGTGAAAATGACACTGCAGACGCCAGCAATTACGGGTTGGGGGAAGTACTAACCCAAACGATTAATGGCCAAGAGCGGGTAATCGCATATGTAAGCCGAAAACTGGAGGTAAACTATTCGCCAATGGAAAAGGAATGCCTAGCCATAATCTGGGGAATCCGGAAACTAAAGGGCTACATCGAAGGGTATAGGTTCGACGTGGTCACAGATCATCTGGCACTTAAATGACTGGATAGTATCGAAAACCCCACCGGGCGAGTAGGAAGGTGGGCATTGGAATTACAAGAATACCAATACGACGTCCACTACCGCCGGGGAAAATACAATGTAGTCGCGGACGCGCTATCCCGACAACCACAAAAGGTCGTACAATGAATGGCACTGGAAGAAAACACGTGCAAATGGATGAAACGGAAAATGGACGAAGTGCATAGTGACCCCCAAAAGCACACGGATTATATCATCGAGAACGGCGCTCTTTATCGACACCTGGGACACCGGCCGCACGACCAGGACCAGCAGCCTTGGAAACTCTGCGTCCCCACCGACCACCGTTCACAAATCTTGAAAGAATGTCACGACGGCCCCACCGCCGGCCACTTGGGAATTCAGAAGACGATCCTTCGCATCAGCCAAAGGTACTACTCTCCCGGGATGTTCCGCGACGTAGGTACATATGTCCGGAGATGCCTTTCTTGCCAGAAATTCAAATCTTCGCACCAGAAACAGGCGGGAAGGATGCTTACTCGGCAGGTAGAAGAACCCTTCGCAGTCCTCTGTGCCGATTTCGTGGGACCGTTACCACGGTCTAAGTAAGGAAACACCATGCTGCTTGTTTTCTTCGACGTTTTCTCAAAGTGGGTGGAACTGATACCCCTGCGAAAAGCCACCACCTCAACGCTGATAAGGGCTTTCCGCGAACACATCCTAAGTCGGTTCGGGGTACCAAAAAAAATGGTATGTGATAATGGCACACAGTTTACCAGTAAAGCATTCGGACTTTTATGGCCGAAGCAGTGGTGGAGCTCCAATACACAGCACCGTATTGCCCTCGAGAGAATCCGACCGAACCGGCGAACCGTACCATCAAAACCATGGTATCGCAGTATGTCAACGATCAACAGAATACGTGTAATGCGCTGCTGCCTGAGATAACGTTGGCTATATATTCCAGTGTTTCGGACTCCATCGGATACAGCCCAGCTTTCGTTCTTCATGGTCGCGAACCTAGGTTGCCAGGGGCATGGTACGATCAGGTTACACCAGGGACAGGCACGAACCACCTCACGCGTTCCCGTCGCGTAACATAACCCGAATACGTCTCCCGGGGAATCGGAAGAGCCGCCTTGCCAATGTCGCCGATCTCAAAGCTTTTCATTCTTCCACAGCTACTAGCGAAGACGAAGACGACCCGCAAGAGAAGCCTTGCAAAAGCCAGGCAACTACTACGCCAGAAGATGTCCGAGACGACGATGAGTTCAACGAGGGGTGATTATAAGTACCTATGAAAATAATGCCTGTACACAAGAACTATTCGAACTTGTTAGACATTAAGTAGATAACGCCGTTAGGAGATTGTAGAAAAATACTGCCCGTTATCCATCCGTTTTAGAGCTTAAGCTAGATAAGTCATAGTCTTAACCCTTCCACAGAATTCATCATGGAAGAACCCATCGTCATCAGCGACAGCGACAGCGTCACACCACCCGCTCCTTGAAGCCGTGACCCAAAACTGCGACCCGGCAGCCGTTATCGGCCCACCGACTCGTCCCCTATGGACTTACGAGTCGAGCCGAACCCCAACCATACCCATGGTCTCGACGAAGCCCCCTCCTCACCAGAAGCCGAAGGGAGCTATAGTCCCCGACACCAAGCCACGGTATGCCCCTCCACAAGACAGTCCCGAACACCCTTCCTGGGAAAATGGGAGAGTGGAGGATGCCGACGAACCCAGTGACGAAGTGATGAGGGAGGGCAGAGCAGAAGGACAGGAGCACCCTAGCGAAGACGAAGACTACGGACCGGAATGGGAAAACGCGTCCGACGACATGGAGGGCGCTGCTCATTACGTGTATGAGTTTGAGGACCGGTATGGATTTCGGCAGAACCAATACTACCAGCTGATGCGCATCCGTACCACTACCTACATAATCGAAGCGCCATTCATGCCCACCCCCGATCCAATCGTGGAGTTTCCACTGTCCCCGACTAGGGCGGCAATTGGACCGCCGGAGGAGATGGTCGTCGAACACGAACCAGCGGCGCCGACGGATGTGGAGGAGACTCATCCAGACTCATCCGCCTCCAGCGAGTCTGAGGCCAATGACGACGAAGCTCCCCGCTTCAGACGCCGGATGAGGGCAAGCCGAGAATCAAGTCACACCCCCACGACACCGGTTGCCAGACCAATGGACCTGGGACCTGGAATCACCAGGGACCCTCCACCATGTCCTCAACGAAGCACCAGCCAACTTCGACGAGTTCGTCCTGCGATGTTTCGCCCCGCTGCCCCAAGTGGATGAATCCCCGCCTGGCACGACCCCGCCGTGGACACCCTGGACAACACCTTATACCAACCGAGCCCTCGCCGAGCACGACAACGGAACACGCTCCGCCAACCGAGCCATCGTCGAGCACGACCACTCAGCTCATACCACCATCGCGCTCGACTCCAACGACCGCCCCGCCGACTGCGTCACCCACAGCAAGCCGTACCCCCATCGCCGAGAATGGCGAACGCGTGGCCCCCGCTCACGGCCGCGTACCAGCTCCCCTTCGCTGGAGCGTCAACACCCCGGACGGAATGCTCACTCAGGGAGTTCTCGAGCAAATAACGGCCCGCAGAGCGGAACGCGTTACCAGGCGAACCCGGCTGCGGATCTGCACGGAGGACGGTGTCTACTCCGCCACCCTAAAGCCGGATGACACGGTCACCATCGTTTTTCACCCCCCGCCGAAATAATAGGGGGATGTGACGCCTCATTTTTGGAGTTCAAGGCGCTCAATTAATCTCTACTATATAAATAAAGTTTTGTTATTAGATTTAAGTCCACTGGAGGTAACGGGCAGTATTAGGGACCGAGAAGACCCGCGATATCTAACCAAGCTTAATAAACTAACCAAGTGTACTAAATCTAAAGTGAATTTCTCCCGTCTTTGTATTTATTTCCCCGACCCCGCAGTTAGTACCAGTGGTTACTCCCTGGCCGTAACCTATAAAATAACTAACCGTAGTTTCGCATTATCAGTGGGTATTCCCTGGTAAATAACTAACCGTAGTTTTGCATTTCCAGTGGGTATTCCCTGGTAAATAGCTAACGTAGTTTCGCATTACCGATGGTTATTCCCTGGTAAATCACTAACCGTAGTTTTGCATTACCAGTGGGTATTCCCTGGTAAATAACTAACCGTAGTTTCGCATTATCAGTGGTAAATAACTAACCGTAGTTTCGCATTATCAGTGGTATTCCCTGGTAAATAACTAACCGTAGTTTCGCATTATCAGTGGTTATTCCCTGGTAAATAACTAACCGTAGTTTCGCATTATCAGTGGTTATTCCCTGGTAAATAACTAACCGTAGTTTCGCATTATCAGTGGTTATTCCCTGGTAAATAACTAACCGTAGTTTTGCATTACCAGTGGGTATTCCCTGGTAAATAACTAACCGTAGTTTCGCATTATCAGTGGTTATTCCCTGGTAAATAACTAACCGTAGTTTCCCATTATCAGTGGTTATTCCCTGGTAAATAACTAACCGTAGTTTCGCATTATCAGTGGTTATTCTCTGGTAAATAACTAACCGTAGTTTCGCAAGTGGCCATTCCCTGGTAAGTGATTAACCGTAGTTTACACTGTCAGTGGTATTCCCTGGCCAGTCGCTAATTTTATCGCGTACTGCCGGTGGCCATCCCTGGGTAGTGCTCACCTTGTTCACGCTACCGGAGGCCATTCCCCGGTAGACAGTAACCCAAGGTCCTTGCCGACCAATTTCGTGAGTCATTTCCTTCCACTATAATCCAGCCACAGGTTGCCCTACCTTTTCATACAAATTTCTTGTAAGGTTCTCTGGCCCCGGCTGAATGCAACCCTGGCCTAAGAACTTCGTTAAGATATAGACGTCCGATCGGCAAGCGCTTTTACCCTGAGCAAGGTATGCGTAAATAAATAAGACTATGGATATAGTCTAATAGGCTATAGGATATGGACGTTCGATCGGGGCGATTGATATGCGTACACATGTTTTAGGACGACAGTGAAAGTTTCAGATCGCTAGCTTTTAAACTGAGCTCGCAAACGGTATTGAAACAGACGGACAGACGGACAGACAGACGGACGGACGGACGGACGGACGGACGGACGGACGGACAGCCGGACAGACGGACATTGGACATTTTATGTGGAGTAGAAGTTAAATCGTGTAAAAAAATACGACCGGGTTTTGTGCTCGTTTAAACCAAAAACTACTTGCAAGCAATAAAATTACTTAAAATAAAAAACACGCCTAGAGATAGATCTTTTTGAAAAGTCTAGATTTAACACTTTTTTTTAGGTTGACAACTTCTTATGGAGATTTATTGACGGATATTATAACGGAACACACAACTAATATAAGGAGTTCAATGCAATATAAAAGATATTAATGGCCTCAGCCGTTGTTTGCGCACTGATTTAAATTTTCTAGTTGTAAGGGGATAACGACATATCTCCGCCGTCATATCTCGCCCAGTGTATTTTGTCGGCGGAGATATATTGTGATTTATTTGGGGGAATTATGTCTTTTAAACACGACATA
The DNA here is from genome assembly GCA_036346975.1 of Drosophila prolongata. NCBI lineage: Eukaryota > Metazoa > Arthropoda > Insecta > Diptera > Drosophilidae > Drosophila > Drosophila prolongata. The sequence goes on from JAYMZC010000320.1 coordinate 4,566,075, forward strand.
TCTCCGTCCTTCTACAACCGACATATTTCCGCGGGAGATTCAGATATACAAATGTACATATTCATATTCGTGCCTGTAAAATCAGGCCAAATTATAGAGCTCAACATTTTTTTTTCACATACTTAAACGTACATACATACATATATGTATATATATTTTGTCACATTCCCTTTTGAATTTGAAACAGTGGAAAAAAGGCAAATTAAAAATTATTATTTAATTAAACACAAGTTCAAACACAAATATTTTGAATATTATGAAAAAAACATAAATATATTATAATAAATTTAAAAGTTACTATAAAATACAAAAATTAATATAAATATATTTCCCATTTTTGGGAATCTAAATGTTTTGTACCACTTTACTATGAGAAGTCAGAAGTTATGTGGCACGCATTGCATTTTACCGATCTTTATTATATGTTATTTTATTAAGTGCTGCGTACGTACAAGAAGAAGTCATTTGACTTCGTAAGTTCACAACGAGCAGTTGACCTAATAATGGACCCAAGTCCAATGGAAGCCGTAAGGGCTCACAACTTTTGGTTTCGATGTGTGATGAGCATTTATTTGCGAAAAACAAAATATTGAACATCGGTGATATAGCATTCGTCATAATTGCGAAATAGCAAAACTCGGTGCTGTATCAGAAATTAAACAAAAATGCCAGACAGTACAAATTTGGACATAAAACAAGTTTTTAATGCTTAGTGAGTAAACATAATAAGTAAACATAATACATAATAATTTTTTTAAGACAAAATTTCCTCATTTTTTTTAATACTTCTGAATGAAAAAAATTAAAGTTAAACGTATTTTGACAGTTTCTGAAAGTACAAATCTTTTGTAGAAATAACAAATTTAAAAAGCTAATATTAAATAAACACTTATTATACCCGTTACTCGTAGAGTAAAAGGGTATATTGTATTCGTGCAAAAGTATGTAACAGCTAGAAGGAAGCGTTTCCGACCCTATACCCCTATCAATACCTATCGAAATGTAAAAGAAATTTTTCAAATCGGACCATTCGTTAAAAAGTTATGCGTGATCAAAGTTTCTATCTCCATCTCCCTTGCACTCCCTTTACCTGAGTAACGGGTATCTTATAGTCGGGGCACCCGACTATAGCGTTTTCTCTTGTTTTTTAATATAACGATTTGTTTAGTGATTTTAAAACATTTTTAAATTTGCTTGTATTACATTTTGTATTTACAGATTACGATGTAGATTACATATTTGTGTATGTTCTATGTAGATAAAGTTGGTTGCACAATATAAATGTATAAAATGTATATGTAATGTATTACATATTTTTATATTTTTGTATTTTTAGTAAAATTCGATATTAAAATTTAATTATTACTTTTCTTAAATTTTCTGTTTGAAAAAGAATAACCAATGAAGAAATTGAGGTCAACTGCGACACTGTCAAACGAACTCAACAAAGAATAAGGCAGCCATTCTTGCCAAAGTCTCCAACAACCCCAGAGAGCGTTCGTTTAATGTTTGAAGATGAAAACGTCATGAACCTATTTGGTATGACCAAAGGAAATTCTCCAAAACGTTTTTTTCAAAAAAGTACACGTATCAAGCTCATTTGCGTACTGTATTTTTTCTTCGGACAAGATAATTGCCTTAATTGAAAATAATATTGACGAGCAAAATCGTAATTACCTCATTAATGCCACTTTTAAAGTATGTCCTTTTGGAGATTTTGAGCAACTTTTAATAATTGACATTACACGTATGCAGAAGGTAAATTATATTATGCATTCTTATTACTCATAAAAAATCTCAACGTACTAACTTTAAAAACACCAAACTTATGGCATTTCCGATCAATCAGTTATATGGCAGATATAGGATATAGTCGGCCGATCCCGATTTGATATGTTTAAAACTGAGAGACTAGTTCGCGTAGAAACAGACAGACGGACATATCAACTGATGACGCGATCCTGATAAAGAGTATATATACTTTATACGGTCGGAGATGTCTCCTTCACTGCGTTGCACAGTTTTGACCAAAATTATAATACCCTCTGCAAGGGTTTACAAATATATCAGAAAATTTTAGTTATATACCTATATATCAGTAAATTAAAAAACAAGATATATAACACAAATATATTTATAAATATTTAAAACAAAAATAATTCACTACAAATGCCTAATGCAAAGAAAATTCAAAAGAAAACAAGCTGGATCCCAGCGGTTGTCCCAATTTGGTTAAAACAAGAGAGAACGCTATAGTCGGGTGCCCCGACTATCAGATACCCGTTACTCAGGTAAAGGGAGTGCGAGGGAGATGGAGATAGAAACTTTGATCACGCATAACTTGTTAACGAATGGTCCGATTTGAAAAATTTCTTCTACATTTCGATAGGTATTGATAAACACAATAAAACTGCATTTTTACTTTTCCGAAATATTAAAATTTTTAAAATCGTATCTAAGCGAATGTGGGCGTTAAAGGGAGCGTGGCACCTTTTTGAAACAAACTTGCGCTGCGTAGGAACTCCTAGAATCTGCATGCAAAATGCCAATCTTCTAGCTTTTATAGTTTCCGAGATCTCAGCGTTCATACGGACAGACAGACAGACAGACGGACAGACAGACGGACAGACGGACAGACGGACATGGCTATATCGACTCGGCTAGTGACCCTGATCAAGAATATATATACTTTATAGGGTCGGAAACGCTTCCTTCTAGCTGTTACATACTTTTGCACGAATACAATATACCCTTTTACTCTACGAGTAACGGGTATAAAAAAGAGAGGAGGTCAAAAAGAAAACTACCTAAATCTTAAAATAAAGGAAAGGCAATTGTACGCTGAAAAAACAACCCCAGTACCCTGGGAAGAAAATGTAAAAACGAAGAAAGAGAAAATACGTACAGAGAGTTGGATGCGTATAAAAATAAGAAAGACATGAATAAGCACGAAAACCAAAGTGCCCTACAGATTGTTAAGGGCCTTTTGAGAACACTGAGTGCGAATATACATGTCACCCGAAAAAAATAAATATGTAAAAAAAAATAATATAAATGAACATTTATATTTTAATTAACGCGATATCTAAATACAATACAGAAATAACTCCCAAAATGGGTTTAATTGACACCAAAACTGGGGACTCCACTGATAATGTCATTAATAAAATGGAATCAAAAAATATTGATACCGACTTAACAAATATATTATTATCAATAATTGTTTTCATTATCAGTGCATACATTTTGTATAAAGCCTATGTGTACCACAATAAGTGTGTATCAAAGAGGGCGATAAACAAAAGACAGGCTAACGATCTGGATAAAATGTAAATTAATAAAGTGAAAACAATTATTATAAAAAAAATATGTTTCAAAATGAAAATAAAATACAAAAAACAACCCCAGTACCCTGGGAAGAAAATGTAAAAACGAAGAAAGAGAAAATACGTACAGAGAGTTGGATGCGTATAAAAATAAGAAAGACATGAAGAAGCACGAAAACCAAAGTGCCCTACAGATTGTTAAGGGCCTTTTGAGAACACTGAGTGCGAATATACATGTCACCCGAAAAAAATAAATATTTAAAAAAAATAATATGAATGAACATTTATATTTTAATTATTGGCTAGGGCCTCCACAAATTATTTATAAATTTACAGTGGACGATGTGGGTTAATCGAGTGAGTTTTAGGCGTGGGCTTTATAATTAGGAGAAGAAACCGCACCGTACGTGACTGGACCTAAGACTGGTTACTGAGCTCGGGCAGGATTCGACCGCAGCTCTGCCGGCGTCTCTGCCGACATAGCCGGCCGATCTTAGCTTTATGCAAACATGTAATAGAATTAAGAAATCAGAATTGCAAATAAAAAGCTTGGGAGCGTACCTCTGAGTCGCTCCCTATTCAACAAAAACTATTTTAAAAAAGTTTTATAAAGAAAATCCACACATCACACGTCGATTCATTCTCGAGTAAATTCTCATAGTTTCGCAAGCGATCTTTGGGTTTTAAATTCGATTTTAACTTATCAACCCGATCATGAAGTCAATTTTGCGCAATGCAGCATTCCAGCAAACATTGAGTTGGCGGACCCTCGATTTTACAAGCCCGCAAAAGTGGACTTATTAATCGGCGCAGAATCCTTTTTCGAACTGAGCTTAGGCCAAATAAAGTTGGGATCCGAACATCCATCAATTCAAAAAACTTTGTTAGGATGGGTTGTTTCGGGGAAGTATACTCAACAGGGATCATCAGAGCTCAGGTGTGCAGCATCACTGTCCATGAAGATATCGGTTCTCTCGGCTCTCTGGTTGAACGTTTCTGGGAATTGGAACAAGTCCAAATAACTCAAAGATTTGAGTTCGGATCAGATACAACAAATTAGAGAAATCGGAAAGCTTGGCCCCAAATCTTCAACGTCTAAACCCTTTTATACACACCAGCGAAGTAGATGGTGTGACGTTTCGCTTGATTCGGGTTGGAGGCAGATTGTTGAATGCGCCAATCCCGTATGAAGCCAAATTTCCGTTACTGCTATCTCAAAAATCCCAATTCGTAACATTGTTTCTTCGCAACTTACATAGGACCCATTATCATGCAGGTGTCAAGGTGATGGTGTCACTTTTGAGGCAGCAGATTTGGCTGATCAATGCGCGAGAGGCTTGTACAAGGGTCGTCCGTGGTTGCGTCCACTGTTTTCGTTACAAGCCTGTGCTACTGGGTCAGATAATGGGTAACTTGCCCGCAGATCGGGTCAGAAGAGTTCGCCCTTTTTCGGTTTGTGGAGTAAACTTCTGCGGTCCATTTTATGTTTCGCTTAAGTTTCGTGAAAAACCCCCGTTACGCGGATGTCTTTGTTTGTTTTTCGTCAAAGGTTGTTCACCTTGAACTCGTTGTCGATCTATCTACTGACAGTTTTTTATCTGTTTTCAAAAGGTTCGTCGGTCGGAGGGGTCTTCCGGAGAAGATGTACAGCGACAACGCCACCAATTTCGTAGCAGCGAGCAAAATCCTCGAAGAGCTGAACGCAGCGTTTCACCGCAATCAGGAGCATTACTCATAAAAAATCTCAACGTACTAACTTTAAAAACACCAAACTTATGGCATTTCCGATCAATCATTTATATGGCAGATATAGGATATAGTCGGCCGATCCCGATTTGATATGTTTAAAACTGAGAGACTAGTTCGCGTAGAAACAGACAGACGGACATATCAACTGATGACGCGATCCTGATAAAGAGTATATATACTTTATACGGTCGGAGATGTCTCCTTCACTGCGTTGCACAGTTTTGACCAAAATTATAATACCCTCTGCAAGGGTTTACAAATATATCAGAAAATTTTAGTTATATACCTATATATCAGTAAATTAAAAAACAAGATATATAACACAAATATATTTATAAATATTTAAAACAAAAATAATTCACTACAAATGCCTAATGCAGAGAAAATTCAAAAGAAAAAAAAAGAGAGGAGGTCAAAAAGAAAACTACCTAAATCTTAAAATAAAGGAAAGGCAATTGTACGCTGAAAAAACAACCCCAGTACCCTGGGAAGAAAATGTAAAAACGAAGAAAGAGAAAATACGTACAGAGAGTTGGATGCGTATAAAAATAAGAAAGACATGAAGAAGCACGAAAACCAAAGTGCCCTACAGATTGTTAAGGGCCTTTTGAGAACACTGAGTGCGAATATACATGTCACCCGAAAAAAATAAATATGTAAAAAAAAATAATATAAATGAACATTTATATTTTAATTAACGCGATATCTAAATACAATACAGAAATAACTCCCAAAATGGGTTTAATTGACACCAAAACTGGGGACTCCACTGATAATGTCATTAATAAAATGGAATCAAAAAATATTGATACCGACTTAACAAATATATTATTATCAATAATTGTTTTCATTATCAGTGCATACATTTTGTATAAAGCCTATGTGTACCACAATAAGTGTGTATCAAAGAGGGCGATAAACAAAAGACAGGCTAACGATCTGGATAAAATGTAAATTAATAAAGTGAAAACAATTATTATAAAAAAAATATGTTTCAAAATGAAAATAAAATACAAAATTTGTATATGTATGCAGTGACATACTAAAAAAAAAATTAAAATTTTGAAAGGAATTAAAAGATTCTTTTAATACGGCAAGAACTCTAGTACATGAAAATAGGGAAGCAATAAATAGAACGAATTGGTCAAAATTATCTAAATTATTGATCAAGTTACGAATAAATTTAATAACTGTCAAAGATAGGTATAATTTAAATATAGAGATACCGACAATTTTAAATACCCCTTTGACAATAGATTAAGAAATACCCCTATCGGTTCTTGCGAAGGAATTGAATTAGATCTACATGATCTAACCATTCTTGCATTTATAACAGTAACAGAAGCAGAACAAGAAGATATTGACTCAGATATAAGTGCGCCAGACATAAGAGAAAACATAATGTCAGATCCAGCAGCCCAAAGGGCATGTATAAAAGATATCTCGAATGCCATTCCGGAATTTAACGCACAAAAGATACACCTTCAAAGATTCGTATAAGCTTTGAACTGGACTAAAGGCACATTCAAAGATTTGGCTGTAGAAGTCATTAAATAAAAAATTTTAGGATCTACACTATGCAAGGTACAGAATGAATTAACAATAAATTCAATCATAAAAAAATTGCAAGACACTAAAGTCGGTAACACATCCGACGTAGTCAATGCAAAAATGGCGAAAACAAGCCAGAAAGGCAAAACAGCCGAGAAATTTCTACTGAAATAGACAATTAACGAAAGCTCCTCGAAGCTTCGTACATTGACGAAGGCCTACAAGCCAAACATGCTGACAAATTCATCACAAAGGAAGCCATCGCCACAATGATTAAAAATTGTGATCTTGGCCTCCTAGAAACAATTTTAGAGGCAAGCAACTTCTCAACTATGAATGAAACCGTCACTAAGTGCATACAATGCAGGACTGAAATGACGGGCACTGCCAACTCAATATTGACATACAAAGAGGAAACAACTATCGTGGTAAAAATTTCAGAAATAATTACCGCTATAGAGGTAATATCCGAGGTAATTATCAGAATATGGGATAATAACAAAATTATGGCTATAACTGCTATAACCGAAACTATAATAATCAGACCAACAACTAATATAGAGCTAATTTTAGAGGAAGTAACCGTGGTGGAAACACCAATGATAACAGAAAGAATAACAACAATAACAATACAAATACAAACAGTTAAAACAATAATAACGTGCGAGAGGTACAAACCACTTCGGAAAACCAATAAATACCCTTAAGATAAAAAACCCAGTAAAGAATACGGTTCAAACTATCAACCTAAACTTCAATCTTTTTGTTTCACTTAAAAATGAACACACTGTAAGGATGTTTTCCCAGCCAGGATATGCTCAGGGGTTGGCTAGGGCCTCCACAACTTATTTATACATTTACAGTGGACGATGTGGGTTAATCGAGTGAGTTTTAGGCGTGGGCTTTATAATTAGGAGAAGAAACCGCACCGTACGTGACTGGACCTAAGACTGGTTACTGAGCTCGGGCAGGATTCGATCGCAGCTCTGCCGGCGTCTCTGCCGACATAGCCGGCCGATCTTAGCTTTATGCAAACATGTAATAGAATTAAGAAATCAGAATTGCAAATAAAAAGCTTGGGAGCGTACCTCTGAGTCGCTCCCTATTCAACAAAAACTATTTTAAAAAAGTTTTATAAAGAAAATCCACACATCACACGTCGATTCATTCTCGAGTAAATTCTCAAAGTTTCGCAAGCGATCTTTGGGTTTTAAATTCGATTTTAACTTATCAACCCGATCATGAAGTCAATTTTGCGCAATGCACCATTCCAGCAAACATTGAGTTGGCGGACCCTCGATTTTACAAGCCCGCAAAAATGGACTTATTAATCGGCGCAGAATCCTTTTTCGAACTGACCTTAGGCCAAATAAAGTTGGGATCCGAACATCCATCAATTCAAAAAACTTTGTTAGGATGGGTTGTTTCGAGGAAGTATACTCAACAGGGATCATCAGAGCTCAGGTGTGCAGCATCACTGTCCATGAAGATATCGGTTCTCTCGGCTCTCTGGTTGAACGTTTCTGGGAATTGGAACAAGTCCAAATAACTCAAAGATTTGAGTTCGGATCAGATACAACAAATTAGAGAAATCGGAAAGCTTGGCCCCAAATCTTCAACGTCTAAACCCTTTCATACACACCAGCGAAGTAGATGGTGTGACGTTTCGCTTGATTCGGGTTGGAGGCAGATTGTTGAATGCGCCAATCCCGTATGAAGCCAAATTTCCGTTACTGCTATCTCAAAAATCCCAATTCGTAACATTGTTTCTTCGCAACTTACATAGGACCCATTATCATGCAGGTGTCAAGGTGATGGTGTCACTTTTGAGGCAGCAGATTTGGCTGATCAATGCGCGAGAGGCTTGTACAAAGGTCGTCCGTGGTTGCGTCCACTGTTTTAGTTACAAGCCTGTGCTACTGGGTCAGATAATGGGTAACTTGCCCGCAGATCGGGTCAGAAGAGTTCGCCCTTTTTCGGTTTGTGGAGTAAACTTCTGCGGTCCATTTTATGTTTCGCTTAAGATTCGTGAAAACCCCCCGTTACGCGGCCGTCTTTGTTTGTTTTTCGTCAAAGGTTGTTCACCTTGAACTCGTTGTCGATCTATCTACTGACAGTTTTTTATCTGTTTTCAAAAGGTTCGTCGGTCGGAGGGGTCTTCCGGAGAAGATGTACAGCGACAACGCCACCAATTTCGTAGCAGCGAGCAAAATCCTCGAAGAGCTGAACGCAGCGTTTCACCGCAATCAGGAGCAGATCAGAGGGTACGCAGCTCAACGAGACGTCGAGTGGTCTTTCATACCGCCGAGGTCACCACACTTCGGAGGACTGTGGGAGGCGGCGGCCTCGGTTGCTGCGAGGGGTCGGCAACACCAAGCTCACAGCAGACGAGTTGAGCACCCACCTGGTCGAAATTGAGGCCCTGCTCAATTCTCGTCCCATCGGGTCGCCAGGCAACGACCCCAACGATGGAGAAGCGCTGACCCCCGGACATCTTCTGATCGACCAGCCTCTTCTTACGCTGCCGCCAGAATCCGTCACAAACGAAATCTCCAGCAAGATCGGCTACGCGTACTTGAAGCGGTGGCGAATGCTGTCCGCTCTCAAGCAACAGTTTTGGCAGAGTTGGTCCAAGGATCACCTGGCCAGCCTGCAGCACCGCAACAAGTGGAGCATCGAGGGCCCCGATCTAGACATTGGACGCTTAGTTCTCGTTCAGGGGAACAACCTGCCGCCTCAGCGGTGGCTCACGGGACGCGTGGTTGCAACAACATTCGGCGAGGACGGTAGAGTGCGTGTGGCCGAAGTTCGGACGGCTGGAGGCGTCATCCTCAACCGCGCTATTCACAAATTGGCGTTGCTGCCTGTTGACAGCACAATCGAGGAGGTTAAAGCGCCGGAGGGCTTCAACGGGGCCGGAATGTTAGAGCAGTAGAATGTTAGAGCAGTAATACGTAGAATATAAATAAAAATGAAGTTGAATGTAAACATGAAATTATAGATAAGAAAAATGTAAAAAATCAAGATTTAACACAAGCTTAGCTTAGAGTGCGCTTCAGCTTCAGCAGTAGAATAAATACGTAGAATATAAATAAAATGAAGTTGAATGTAAACATGAAGTTATAGATAAGAAAAATATAAACAAGAAAGGAAAGCTAACTTCTGGCGGAGCCGAAGTTGATATACCCTTGCAGAATACTCTGTAAATTATATTCTCCAAAATTATTCATATGATGCATTCTTAATACTCATAAAAAGTCCCAACTTCCTAACTTTAAAAACACCCAAGTTATGGCATTTCCAATCGTTCAGTTATGTGGCAGCTATAGGATATAGTCAGCCGATCCATATGAAATTTGGTAGGTCGGATTAATTGGCCAAAAATAAAACCCATAGGAAATCTCAACTTTCTAACTTTACAAACACCAGAGTTATGGCATTTCCGATCAATCAGTTATATGGCAGCTATAGAATATAGTTGGCCGATCCTTATGAAATTTGGTAGGTCGGATTGATTGGCCAAATATAAAACGCATAGGAAATCTCAACTTTCTAACTGTACAAACACCAAAGTTATGGCATTTCCGATCAATCAGTTATATGGCAGCTATAGGATATAGGAAATCTCAACTTTCTAACTTTACAAACACCAAAGTTATGGCATTTCCGATCAATCAGTTATATGGCAGCTATAGGATATAGTCGGCCGATCCCGGCCGTTCCGACATATATACTGCGTGCAATGGAAATAAGCGTGTGTGCAAAGTTTCAATTCGATATCTTTAAAACTGAGACTAGTTCGCGTAGAAACAGACAGACGGACAGACAGACAGACGGACAGACAGACGGACAGACAGACGGACAGACAGACGGAGAGACAGACGGACAGACAGACGGACAGACGGACATGGCTATATCAACTCAGGAGGTGATCCTGATCAAGAATATATATACTTTATATAGTCGGAGATGTCTCCTTCACTGCGTTGCACACTTTTGACCAAAATTATAATACCCTCTGCAAGGGTATAAAAATCAAGATGTAACACAAGCTTAGCTTTGAGTGCGCTTCAGCTTTCCATATAGCTGAGCGGGGAACTCTTATACTGATAAGCTTTTTTGTAACTTCGTGATGGCACTGCTCGTGTGAGTCAGTCGCTCATTATCGCTGAGAATCGTTGGCTGCGCCAGCGCATTAAATATTGGAATCGACTGCTGCGTCTTTTTCTATCGCTGTGGAAAATCCCTAACCAGGTCGCCAGTTGTAGTCGCCTTTTTTGTTTTAAATTGTCCGGGAAAACTCTTCCGGATTTTCAATTATTATTATTACTAGTGTTATAACCTGCATTTTTGTGGTTATTTTCTCCATTGTTTCCTCTATTATTTCCCCTATTATTGTTATTGTAATAGTAATTATTATTGTTTTGTCCATTATTGCAATTTTAAAAATTATTTTAATATTCGCGACCTTTGCGATAATTAAATCTGTTGTTGTAACTACCACGTTAAGCTTAGTGCAAAATTTATCAGCATGTCGGCTTGTAGGCTGTGAGGAGTCTTAAACTCTACAAATCCCGATGCAGGAGACCGGCTTAGCAACAGCGAAGGAGGGGAGAATGCCGGAATGCCACTTGATCCTCTGCTGGGACCATCGCTGCCAAAACCTGGGATTGACCGATAAGACACGTCGCCATCGCCGCCGGCAGGACAGGTTGACTTGGTCCGGGAGTTCTTTCGACGGTGGGGGCCGCCGATTAGTAGATGTCGGGAGTCAGGGCTTCGACGTCGTTTGGGTCGCTGCTGAGGGTTCCTAGAGGCCTGGAGTTCAGCACGGCCTCCACGCTGGTGAGGAGAGTTCTGAGCTCCTCCGAGGTCAAGGTGCTTTGCTTCCCAAAGTCCGCCGATGTGGGGTGTTCTGGGCGGTACAAACGCAAACTCGCATTCTTTTTTGATGCGTATGACGAAATTGATGGCGTTGTCGCACCACACCTTCTCCGGAATCCCGCGACGACTCACGAACCTTTGAAAAGCCAACAGAAAATTATCGCTGGTTAGGTCAGACACTAGCTCCAAGTGGACCGCTTTGGACGCAAAACATACGAACAAGGCCACGTACGACTTGTATATTAGCTTACCACGTTGTGCTAAAGGGGCCACAAAAATCAACGCCACAGATGTTAAACGGGTGGAAAGCTCGAAGTCTTCCCCATGATTTGCGTCAAGATTTACGGCTGACAGCAAAAGCAGCACATGCACGAGCGAACTGTTCGTCGGCAGACTTCTTGAGCATTGACTAGCCATACTTTCTCGCGCAGACGACTTACAAGAGCTCGAGTGACAGCGTGACAATTCGTAATGTGCAGGCATGACACATAGGATCTAATGAATTGTGAGCTTTTAGACCGTAACAACGGGAACTAGACTTCGAGCGGGATAGAAGCATTCGATAATCAACCCCCAACTTGTACTAATGTCAATTTAATTTATTCTCCTGAATAAAGGGATTTAGCTTTTGAATATTCGTTTCTACCAGTTTATTTTTCCGAATTTTACTGAACTCGTCACTGAATTCGTGAAATTGGATAGCTTCAACAAAAGTTAAGTGGAATACATCGTTGTGTTATAGAAGAAATTAAAATATAACCAACGTATGACCTCGATTAATTCAAAAACACTTCAACAATTTTCTCAAAAGCGAAATACACTTGCACACTTTTGACCAAAATTATAATACCCTCTGCAAGGTTATGAAAATAAGGAAATCAACACCCGCTTCAGGCTAGCATGGGCTTTGGGATAATTCTCCGCAGTGACATGAAATGGTTTCAAAATGGCATATAAAATGGTTAAGTTAGGAATATTTTCCGCTAAATGTTGGAAGCGCGACGCTCGGTAGGCGGTAGTGATTACGTTCGATTTACACTTGTGAGGAACCGTAAGACGGCCCTCACAATTTATTTTGTATATTTTTGTAGCAATGTAGGATTTTTGTAGCCATGTAGGAATATTTTGTAGCCATGTAATATTAGTATTTGTTTAGCTTTTTAATAGCCAACGTACTCAACATCTAAACCATCGAACGCCTGAGCGCAACCAACACGCTCTCGCTCTCTCCTACACACACTTCGAACATCAGCAGCTGCACACATTTGAACCATCGAACGCCTGAGCGCAACCAACACGCTCTTGCTCTCTTCTACACACACTTCGAACATCAGCAGCTGCACACATTTCAACCATCAAACGCCGGAGCGCAACTAACACGCTCTCGCTCTCTTCTACACACACTTCGAATATCAGCAGCTGCACACATTTGAACCATCGAACGCCTTAGCACAACCAATACGCTCTCGCCCTCTTCAAACAGTTTGAACACCTGCACAAAGCTAACACACACACAAGCTTTTCGTCGCACGATCGAACCAAATTGCAACCAACCCGACCGATGTTTTCGAGCAAGGGGAAAATAATTTCGCACGATCGAACCAAATTGCAACCAACCCGACCGATGTTTTCGAGCAAGGGGAAAATAATTTCGCACGATCGAACCAAATTGCAACCAACCCGACCGATGTTTTCGAGCAAGAGGAAAATAATTTTGCCTGAAAAATGCCGAAGCGCCGGCGCACGGCAGCGACGCCGACGCAATGCATGGGGTGCGTGCGCCGATATCAAAGAGGAGAAAAGGAAATTACTCTTGCCAGGCTTCGCGCGTGCCAGATTCAAATCGTGAGACAAAAACCCGGGAAACCGCCCCGCCGTGAAAATTTGACAAGTGCGTGAAAAACGTGTGATACAATGTCAACCGACAATGGCGAAGTTGATGGAGTGTACGACCCTGTTCCCGCTGCGGAGGCATGGGGAATCAACTGGCTGGATTTGCTGTGGTCAGAAACGTAAGCCTCCACTATATATTTTCTCGAGATATTTTTTGAAACGACTAGACTGGAGTGGCGTGACAAGGAAGCTTTGTACACCCCTCGAACAAAACTTATATAAAGAAAACCAAGTATTTGAAAACCCAAAAGCTATTCGCCTGCCGTGTTTTGTGTGTGAGTGAACGTAGGAGGGGAATGGGAACTATTTTCTCTTGCCTCCATCTAGGAAAAACCCCCCTTCTCTACCGATCGTGGTCGGACCGCGTGGTGGCCAAGGATTACGACGGAGTCTTGCACCCGCTTGTCAGATCCGAAGCAATTGCCGGTCCCGGAGCGCGTAGTTGCCGTGGATTACGACGGAGCTAGGCTCGTTTGTCGGGTCCAGGGTCAGTGCGGGTTCCGGAGCGTGCGGCTGAGAGAGATTTCGACGGAGTCTTGTACTCGATTGTCGAATCTAAATCCGCTGCAGGTTTCGGCCCATGGTCGGCATCTCTGGGTGACAGTACCCATAAAACCCCCCTTCCTTTTCCTTTTTTTTTTGCTGTTTGCGTGGTGGCCAAGGATTACGACGGAGTCTTGCACTCGCTTGTCGGATCCGACCCTATTGCCGGTCCCGGAGCGCGTAGTGGACGTGGATTACGACGGAGCTAGGCTCGTTTGTCGGGTCCAGGGTCAGTGAGGGTTCCAGAGCGTGCGGCTGAGAGAGATTTCGACGGAGTCTTGTACTCGATTGTCGGATCTAAATCCACTGCAGGCTTCGGCCCATGGTCGGCATCTCTGGGTGACAGTGCCCACAAAACCGCCTTCCTTTTTCTTTTTGTTGCTGTTTCTGTCGATCGTGGTCGAACCGCTTGGTGGCCAAAGATTACGACGGAGCTAGCCTCGTTTGTCGGATCCAAGGAACATTGCGGGTTCCGATGAGCGTTGCGGGTAGAGATTACGACGGAGCTCTACTCGATTGTCGGATCCAAACCCGCTGTGAGTTCCGGCCACGGAGTCTGAATAGGGTCATTTTTATCTCGCCCCTCCCTTGAGTCCTCGAACTTAAAAAAATTATTGACCCTGGGAGCCCTGAGCACAATATCCCAGCCCAAAAACTTCCTTACAAGCTGTTCGATTTCGAGGTTAGTTTTGTGTTGGTGTGTGTGCCCATCCCACCCTTGCGGTGTTGAGACTTTGGCTGCTGCGACGAGTACAGACTCCAGTGCATCGGCATAGCAGTCGATGTCCTCCTTGATGTTGAGCTGTGGAGTTAGTTTAATGTGGTAACTTACGTACTTTTTGAACTTCAGCCAGTTGGTTCTATGCGACGTCAGCCTGCGAGGGTGCTCCATTAATTCCGGGCTTTGAAGAAGAGTTATTAGCACAGGTGAGTGGTCCGATGATAGATCCAAAAGCGATTTTGCTGATATTAGATTGCGAGAAATGTTTTTTGTCACAGCAAAATCAATTAAATCAGGTAGTTTTCTAGGATCTGTAGGCCAGTATGTAGGGCTGTCTGGTGAAACGTAGTCCAGTTTGTTGCATGTTTTAATGAGTGCATTATATAATTGCCTTCTTTTGGGGGTCACAAGGCGGGATCCCCAGTGCGTGTGTTTGGCGTTGTAATCTCCTGCTGCTATGAATCGCTCACCAAGTGAATTGTAGAAGTCCATGAATTGGTCTTCGGAGACTGTAAAGCGGGGTGGGCAGTAGACAGCGGCAATGGCAAGGTTGCAGTTGCCCAACTGTAATTTTATCGAAGTAGCTTGCAGATGATTTTTTGCAAACCGTTGTTGAAAGTGGTGTTTGACGCGGTCTCTTATTAAGATGCCAGTTCCGCCATGCGCTTTACCATCTAGATGATCGGTGCCGTAGAACGTGTATCCCCGTATTTGAAAGTTATATTTGCTGGTGAGATCCGTTTCTGCCAGCAACATAACGTCGATGTGGTTTTCGTTCAGAAATTGACTTATTTCAGGTTTATGCCGTGAAGCACCGTTGGCGTTCCACAGAGTTATTCGAAGGCTAGGCATGGTTTATTTGGACTGCTGAGCTGCAAGCATTTGCAACAAGATATTTTGGTTTTGCATAAGGGTTTGCATGGTGGTTTTGATGAATGACATAAGTTCCATCATATTTTGTTGCAAAGTAATCATCATAGATTCCATGTTACTTTGTGGCTGTCCCATGGCCTGCTGGATTTTATCAATTTTTGGCTCTATGTGAGCAGTGCCTGATCTTAAAGCACTGGCGTAAGACATTCCGTTGGTGTAATTGAAGGGCCAAATGATGATCTGGCTGCTTTTGCGAAGAAAACTTCCGGTGTCGTTTGTGATCTCATGTAAGTGTTTTGTGTGTTCAGAGAGCGTGCCGTTGTCGCTCGTTGCATCCGACTTTTCATCATCTTGTAGACTGGACAGCCTCTGTAGTTTGCGGTGTGGTTTCCTTGGCAGTTTACACACTTTTTAGTGAGAGAGTCTTCCTTGTTGGCAAGGCAGGGTTCGGAGCCGTGGCAGTTTCCACAAGCTACACATACTGACCTGAGGGTGCGGTAAGCCCTGGTATGACCGTATTCCTGGAAATGTGTGCATTGCACCGGTCCGTTTGTGCGGCTCTTCCACTGTGATCCTACGGTGCAGAAGGTACTGCAACTTGTAGATCGGGTACACTGCGTTTTTTTTCAAAGTTCTGCTGTCTGGCTCCAGCTCGACCTTGAAGAGTGGTTGCGGCTTCTTGTTTTTGTTCATAATGTTTATAACATTTTTTGCGTTTTTTTTTTAAGGCCTCTGTAATTTCGGAGGGGGTCACATCGGGTTCTATTCCGTTGAGCACAACTTGCAAACTTTTGCAACTTTTCAGCTGGTACGTGTAGTAATTCTTTTTGGCACCGTTTAAGTTCTTCGACACTGCTCGGAATCGTCTTCGGTATTGGTTTGGAGTTTAGTTTCGCTTATATTCCCTTTCATAAGCGGAATAACATGAAAGTTATCTTTTCCGACAAGCTCAACTATTTTGTTGACTAGGGTATTCGAGATCTTCTCCCGAATAAAAATAGGTGGGGGTTTTAGTTTCCTTGGGGCTAATTGTACCGACTCTGTTTCAGGCTCCGCCAGAATGGAAAATCTATTTTCATCTAATGGCCCGGGATTTTCAGGATCTTTTTTGGAACGATTTATTTTTGGCTTATTGCCGTCCGATTTTTTTGGGGGTGTTAGCTTGCGCTTGGAGATATTAATGTAGCGATCCATGCCTATCTGCATGGCCGAACCCGCTTGCAGAATTGTCACTTCTTCTACCGTAGCTTTGTTTTTGCCGTTTGCACTGATTTTTGCACTTGGTTGTGTTGTTGCTTTACCTGCAGCACAAGAAGAGGGTGGAGTCGTTATTGTATTGTTGGCGACAGAGACCGTTGTAGTAGTCGCAGTAGTTGCTGTTGTTGTTGAGCTAGGCGGCAGAAGCTCTGTTGGAGTCTTGCATTGCTCACTCTATGGCGTTTGAGCGGTGAAGAGCAAGGCGGGAGAGCAAGAGCTAGCACTCTGGTTTTCGGCGGTCAGTAAACTTGCACCTTCAAGCACTTTCGGTTCTAGAGAATTACTCGTCACCGTAAAATAAGTTTGTCTTGCTCTCTCTGAAATTTTTCACCGGCTTCGTCTTGTCGTTTTTGTCGTTGCGTGACGTTCTTACTCATTTGTTTATCGTTAGTGCGTAAAGATTAATTATTTAATTAACTAAAACTTTAGTTTACGATATGCGATTTGCATCGCGAAACGCAAAACCTCGCGTTTATTAAATTTTCCAACGTTTTCGACTGATTGACTAATTGTTTTTCCGGAGCGTTAATAAAACACGTCCGCACGGCCAATTATGGATACGATGACGAGGAAAAAGATAATCTTAAGAAAATTTTATATGAATTTAGCGACATACAGTACAAAGAAAGTGACAATTTGACTTTCACTAGTACTATCAAGCATGTCATTCATACAAAAAACGAGCAACCGGTTTACAAAAAACCATACAAATATCCTCAAGCTTACGACCAAGAAGTCGATTCGCAAATGAGGGATATGATAAAACAGGGAATAATTCGAAAGTCAAATTCCCCTTATAGCTCACCTATTTGGATAGTACCTAAGAAAGGTGATGCATCTGGAAAAAAAAGTTCAGTATCGTAATTGACTATCGTAATTTAAATGAAACAATATACCCTTTTACTCTACGAGTAACGGGTATAATTACGGTAGATGACAAATACCCCATCCCGGTCATTGATGAAATATTGGACAAACTTGGTAGATGCCAATATTTTACCACTATTGACCTCGCGAAACGTTTTCACTAAATACAAATGGATGAAAATTCTACCAAAGACAGCTTTTTCCACCAAAAATGGCCATTATGAATATACTCGAATGCCCTTTGGATTGAAAAATGCCCCTGCTACCTTTCAAAGGTGGATGAACAATGTCTTAGAAGATTTGATCTACAAGGATTGTTTGGTCTACATGGATGATGTTATCGTGTACTCCACTTCATTGGAGGAACATGTATTATCTAGGAAACATATTATAAAAGGAAACAGAATTCCTTGGACATATTATAACAACAACTGGTATAAAACCAAATCCTCTCAAAATAGAGGCAATACAAAATTTCCCTGTACCCAAATCCCCAAAACAAATAAAATCCTTTTTAGGTCTTTGTGGAAATTTATCCCAAACTTTGCTAAAATAGCAAAACCAATGGCAGCAAAGCTTAAAAAAGGCAAAACTTTAAATATAAAAGATAATGATTATGTACAAGCGTTTGAAAAACTTAAACTTTTAATAATGTCCGATCAAGTATTGGATATACCCAAATTTCGAAAAACCATTTTCATTAACAACAGATGCAAGTAATATTGCTATAGGAGCAGTATTATCGCAAAATCATAAACCAATCTGTTATGCCAGCAGAACTCTTAATGAACACGAAATTAATTATTCAGCAATAGAAAAATAACTTTTAGCTGGTGTCTGGGCCATAAAAAAATGCAGGTCCTTTCTTTTTGGCAGAAAATTTCTGATCCTAAGTGATCACAGACCTCTAGTATGGCTTAATAATATCAAAGAACCTAATATAAAATTACAGCGCTGAAAAATCAAACTAAATGAGTTTGATTATGAAATGAAATATTTGCGCGGCGTCTTTGCCGGCATAGCTGACGAACGTTACCCATATGCACCAAGGCAATAGAATCAAAGAACATTCAATTCGAAAGCCTCAGCAGCTATGGCTGTCATCCCTTCATGTAGCTTAATTTTTATAAGTAAGTAAGTACAAATAAATACATAAATAAATAAGATCAAATAAAACAAGTTAGGAGCGAGCGACAAAACGGAAGTCTTTTTAATGAACAACAACTAAAGTGGATACAAAATAAGATCTACCAAATGGCGATGGATATAATAAAATATAAACTTTAATAAAACAAAAGTGGATGAAGTTTATTCCCAAAACAAAAGTTGATAAAGATAAATACCTTTTAATTTACTTAAGTTTCCCATTTTTCGCCTATAATCAAGTATCGATGCCAATGAACAAATACATGTAAGTACTCATTGCACGTTTTTGAGGAGTGAGTGCCAGTAGTCAGTGAGTGTAGACGTGTTTTCAATTACCTCCTGAGTTTTTCCAATTAGAAAGCCTTAAACAGCCCTGAAAAGGTAAACAATGTGAACAGCGTGATCCCCATAGGAGGCGGTACGTACCAGGGTGGGTCTGTGCGTTGAGTACATCATATTTTAGTGATTAGATCAATTAAAACTGGTGCTTCACCGAGGGTAGAGGGGTCACCAAGACTTTGTTTTCTCCCGCTCTCTTCCCACTGGGAAAACAAAAACAAAGTTTTCCCGCGGGCGATTTCCCTTTTTGCGCGTTTCCCCTTTTTTGGCAACTGGACAAACAGCTGATCACTCCGATAGTGCTGGAAAGCGCTCAAACCACAGCCAGAATCGGAAACAGAAACCAGCCGCTACTATCAGCTAGAAAAAATTGAATAATTCTAGGCCGAGCTCAACCAGTAGAAGATATTCAACTCGTAGCAGTCAGCTTTTGAAAGGGTTGAAGCGTGGAGCTCAAAAGCCAAGGACGAACTTCTTCACTAGTCTAGAAAGGGGAATTAGGGGCAGCAAGTCAAGGATCCGAAAAATTCCAACCCCCCCGCTTAGGCGGTGCCTCAGCAAACGGGGCTCTGGGGACCGAAAAGGGGCGATATAACCCCCATCGTTAGAAAGTCTAGGAGAAATCTGAGGCCAGCGAGGGAACCCCTGTTGCGGACGTTGAAAGACCAATGGACCAGGCAAACCCCTTCGCAAAAAGCACAGCGATGACCAGATCGCCAACGCTGCAGGCTCAGCAAGAGGTAGAACAGCAGCCAAAACAAGCGGATGCAATCACGTCCCTGGAGGACGTTATTGCGAAAATAGGCCTTGCCGTGAATGGCCTCTCCCTTCTGTTTAAGGACCACAGGGTCGTCAAACAGCCGATGCGCGATCTCCTAACAGAGCTGGTAAAGCTGCATAAAACGGCAGTGGCCTCCATTAAGAAGGAGGAAGTCACAGGAAAGGAGTGCAAGGAAAGTGCCACGCAAACCACACCGAGAGCCGAACAGCGTTATAACTTATAGAAGCTGCAATAGGGACCCACATTGCCTACTCTGCGCACAGAAAAGAGATCTCCCAACGAACCACGCGTCTGGGAGCTTTAAATGCCCAGCGTATGTCGAGGCGGTAAAATCTCAACAAAGATGCTAAGGGTCAAGCAGCTAAACCTTAACCACTGCAGGGTGGCCCAGGACCTTCTCACCCAAACAATTTCCGAGCTCAAAATAGGCCTGGCAGTTCTGAGCGAACCCTACAAAGCAATTAGATCCAACACGTGGGTCACGGATCAATTGAGAAAAGCAGCAATCTGGACATGTGGGCAACCGGCCCAACATCTAGCAAGCGTAAAAGCATCAAAAGGCTACGTAATGGCGAAGCTGAAAGACCTTTGGGTTTTTTAGCTGCTACTTTCCACCCAGCTGGACTCTAGACGAGTTTAGCGAGACGATAGATAGCCTGGCAATCGACATAAGAGCACACTCGCCTGCGATTATTGCTGGGGACTTCAATGCGTGGTCAACGGAGTGGGAGTCAGCCTCAACAAACGCCATAGGAAGAGTGGTCACTGAGACGTTCGCATCGCTGGACGTTGTCCTACAAAACACGGGTTCCACCACTACATTTAGGAGAGCGGGAGCGCAGTCCATAATCGACCTCACCTACGTAAGCGCAAGCTTGGCGGCGACGGCGACCTGGGAAATTAGCAAGACCTACACGGCGAGCGACCATAGTGCAATTATAAGCACCATCCGCACGAGAAGAACCCCACACCGACAATTACTCGAGGACACTACAAAGAAAATACGCTCGACATATCAGCATTTAGAGCAGCCCTGGAAGGGATGGAATTAGCGGACAACGAAGGGGCATTGATGGAAAAGGTCAAGGAAGCCTGCGACGCCAGCATGCAGCGCAGTAAAGGGGCGCAAGCCAGTCTACTGGTGGAACCAAGCGATTGAGGAGGCACGCCGTGAATGCATAAGCGCTAGGAGAGCCTACCATAGGGCCCGCAGAACCGAAGCCTTCCATATACTCAGGGAAGTTTTCACCCAAAAGAGGAAGATCCTAAAGCGCAAAATAAAAAGCAGCAAAAAGCTGTGCTTCCTGCAACTCTGCGATGAAGCAGAAAACGACTTGTTGGGAAAGGCCTAGGTAAAAAAGGTAATGAAAAAAACCAACGCCGTTAAAAACGTGACCCCAACAGGCTCCGAGAAACTGGGAGAGATAATAAGGCACCTTTTCCCAGCGCAGGAAACGAGGCAAGCGGAAGCGTTCGGTGTCCCGGACCACCAGATACCGCCGGTGACCCTACAGGAGCTGGTCAACATAGCCCAGAAGGTACCAAACAACAAGGCACCAGGGCCAGATGGGATCCCAAATCGGGCACTCAAACTGGCCATCAGCATGTACCCGAGCACCCGGAGAAGAACGCCTAAGAGCTGAACAAATCCTGGGGACCCCGATCACAGTGGAGGGACTTGTACCTAGTATGCTGGAGAGTCAGGATAACTGGACAGCTGATGCAGTCTGGCTGCGGAAGTCACGACGGAACTGAGGGGGCTAGAATGCATAAGGAACGAGAGGCCCTAAACAGGCCAGCCAGCCTTGCGAAGCAATGCTTCACGGCAGTCCCGCAAGTCTGGATATCATATGTATATTTATTTTGCAAACCTCTCGGCTAAATTTCCTCTCACCAAGCGCGCTCTTAGCAATTTGAAAACTTATTTAATTACTTATCTCCCCTTCTTAATTTCTTTATTACTCAAGGACAGTTGCTTACATATGTTAATTTACAACAAACTGCAGTTTTTTTGTTATTTAGACAAATTAGTAACATTAATTATTGGGTGCACCTATCTCTCAAAATGTATCTACACCGCCATAAGGGACTACTGAGTCCGGACAACCGACTCAAGTTGGTTTTGCAGAAAAACAAAGAAAAAAATTTTCGTTTCTTGGCTTTGCCCTGATCAAACATCTTCTGATGTATTGTCATATATACAAGACAAAACTAAAACCGAGTTTAAGTTTTCTTATGTTAGAGACATTTCATCTTTCAAGATAGGTTTTTGAAGCCATATGCTCAGGCGATTTTTGGCAGGATAATATGCTTGTAAAAGAGTTCGAGGCTAGTATTAAAAAGATGGGACACGTGGGCGTAAAACTTCCTAGTCGAGGCCAAGCCAATATACCAACTTCAAAAAAGTAACTTCTAACCTCCTTCTTTCCTATCAGAATGCAAGAGGCTTGTGTAGCATGCTCACTAAATTGTATTTGGATAGCCTTTCCTTTGCATCTCATCTGATCGTGTTTAGATCTTTAGCTCCGAAGTTTTTCCAGGTAAGTACACAATAGATAGTTATGACCGTGCCTCTAGACGGGGAGGTGGAGTCTTAATTGGAGTTGATTCAAACCTCTCGTCAGAGGAGTTATTTTTTAGGGAATTCAATACTTTTGAATTTATTTGTGTAAAGTTATCGCATCCTGGTAACTCTATATAGTAACATACCCATACCCACATATCTACCACATAAAGTAACATACACACCCACATATCTACCACTTAAACATATTTACATTACGCATTTGTCACACCCAAAATCATCGGCTCCCAAGAGTCGCCAATTAATATAAACATCCTCTTGAGTTATAAACAAATGAAAGAACCCCAAATTCTCGGCTCCCACGACTGACCAATTAATGTAAACATCCTCTTGCATTATAAACAAATGTCCCCAAACTCCAAAAAGCTTTTATTCCCCAATACTGTAAAATTGCAGACGCAGCTCAAACCTAGATCGCTCTCTTGCTCAGTGCTCTCATTTTGGACACTCTCAATTTATCGATAAAGTTCTTTCTCCCAATCGAAGGTGTGATAAGCGCCAGCTTAGTTTATAAGTTTGAGTTTTAAGTTGAATCTTGTAAGGAGCAGACCTATCTCTCCCAGTTCGCGTTTACACTATTTTCATAAATAAAAATTATATTTTTCTCAAAGTGTTAACGTGCCGGTAGGATATAACTTTTTATACGGTTATATCCTTAAAGAACCCAAACGTCGTTCGTCCCAGTGCAATTATAAACCAACTATCGCAGTGTCGGTTTGTTTCGCTAATATACGAACGGAAACCTCAATTTTTTGCAACACGCTATCGAAGCTCAGGTTGCGAGGTTTTTCTTGACCCGTGTGACTGTCAAGTTACTAAAACAAAAAAAAAATAATAAAAACAAATTTTTTGCAAAAACCCGTTTTATTATAAAAGTTAGTGCCTTTGTTCGTAACACAAAGGTTACTAAAAAATAAAACACCTTAGTTCTCCCCCACCAGTGGTAAGAGACAAGGTATAACAATTTTAAATCAAATTCATAGAACAAAACTTTTAAAATTGTGAAAAATTTTAAAAATTAAATAAAAAACCAAAAATAGCAGAACCAGTGCTATTATTGTCAGAAAACCATCTAAATCAAGCCCTGACCCAAACCAGGCAAGTGCCGTAATTTGGAGGCAATGCAGTTTCACGGAGATGCCCAGAGGATATCTCAACTATCAACAGCCAGATGCTGAAGGGATTTTAGGAACGCCCTCATCAACGAATATAAAACCCAGACGCCCTGCGAAGAACTACTAAGACGTCTGTATAACACCCCCTTTCCTGGGTGTATACGTAAGTTTGTTGAGGACATTAAGTCCAAATCTTTTGTAATATTAAATAAATTAGCCTTAGAAAATAACGCTTCAAATGCAATTTTATACACAAATGCTCTTAATAATTCAGTTAAAGATGTTATTATGAAAAAATTGCCAGACAGACTTTTTATGACATTGGCTAGGTATGATATTACTAATGCTAATAAACTAAAATGTGTAGCACAACAAGAAGGTTGTTATGAAACATTTTATTCAGATCGAACAAAGAATTCACAAAGTCAAAACCAAGATAAGAGAAATTATCAACCCCAACAAAATACTAATAAACAACAAAACTATAATCCCCAAAACCAATACAGACAGCAGAATAATATTTCCCCAAATCAATATAAGCAACAGGCTAGTACATCTCAAGGCCAACATAAGCCTAATTATAATAAAAATAACAACGAAACTTTTTATGAAAACCACCCATTATATCAAGCAACAAAACAAGAATTCCAACAAAAATTAAATTATAATAAGGTTAGGAATCCTATAAATTATCAATCACAACAAAATGGGGCTAATGCTCCTAATCGACCAATAAAAAGAAATCGCGAAAGTACGAGTGGCCATATGAAATTTATTACTTGAATGCCCTTTGGATTGAAAAATTCCCCTGCTACCTTTCAAAGATGCATGAACAATCTCTTAGAAGATTTGATCTACAAGGATTGTTTGGTCTACATGGACGATATTATCGTGTACTCCACTTCATTGGAGGAACATGTATTATCTTTGCGAAAGGTATTTGAAAAATTACGAGAAGCTAATCTCAAGCTTCAACTCGACAAATGCGAGTTTATGAAAAAGGAAACAGAATTCCTTGGACATAATATAACAACAACTGGTATAAAACCAAATCCTCTCAAAATAGAGGCAATACAAAATTTCCCTATACCCAAATCCCCAAAACAAATAAAATCCTTTTTAGGTCTTTGTGGATTTTATAGGAAATTTATCCCAAACTTTGCTAAAATAGCAAAACCAATGACAGCAAAGCTTAAAAAAGGCGTAACTTTAAATATAAAAGATAATGATTATGTACAAGCGTTTGAAAAACTTAAACTTTTAATAATGTCCGATCAAGTATTGGATATACCCAAATTTCGAAAAACCATTTTCATTAACAACAGATGCAAGTAATATTGCTATAGGAGCAGTATTATCGCAAAATCATAAACCAATCTGTTATGCCAGCAGAACTCTTAATGAACACGAAATTAATTATTCGGCAATAGAAAAAGAACTTTTAGCTATTGTCTGGGCCACCAAATATTTCAGGTCCTATCTTTTTGGCAGAACATTTCTGATCCTAAGTGATCACAGGCCTCTAGTATGGCTCAATAATATTAAAGAACCTAATATGAAATTACAACGCTGGAAAATCAAACTAAATGAGTTTGATTATGAAATAAAATATTTGCCCGGTAAAGAAAACCATGTGGCAGACGCCTTATCTAGAATAAGAATAGAGGAAGCCTATTTAGGAGAGACTTCCAGTAATTCAAATACAATAACAACAGTAGCTACAGTGCATAGTGCACCAGAAGATAACCAAAACCACATTTCAATAACAGAAAGACCACTGAATTATTATAACAGACCACTAGAATTTAAAAGAGGAGACTTAAATGAAGTCGAAGTAATAAATTATTTTCATAAAACAAAAATTATAATAACATGTAAAGAGATGACAATAGAATACGCAAAACAATTAATAATTGAATACTTTTCTAATAAGAAAAGCGTAATATACTTTCCGATTGAAACAGACTTTTTAATTTTTCAAAAGGCATACGTTGAAATTATTACCCCAGATAACTTAACTAAAACAATGAAAACTAATAGTAAATTAATAGATATTAGCACTTACGCAGAATTTAAAGAAATTATTATTAAAACACACAGAGAACTATTACATCCAGCAATAAAAAAACAAACAGCACTTTTTAAAGAAAAATATTATTTTCCCGATCACCAAAAATTAATTCAAAATTTTATTAATGAATGCGAAGTATGCAACATCGCAAAAACAGAACACAGAAACACTAAATTATAATTCGAAATAATCCCAGAAATTTTTAATCCAAGAGAAAAATATGTCATTGATTTTTATATGATGATTATATAGACATTTATTCAAAATTTGCCACCTTAATAGAAGTCAGCAGTCGAGATTGGTTAGAAGCAAAAAGAGCATTAACTAAAGTTTTCAATGAAATGGGTAAACCAAACCAAATTAAAGCAGACAAAGATTCAGCTTTCATGTGCGCAGCATTGCAACTTTGGTTAAAATCTGAAGATGTTGTTATTGATATAACAACAAGCAAAAATGGAATTTCTGACGTTGAGAGATTTCATAAAACGGTAAACGAAAAGTTAAGAATCATAAACAGTGAAACAGACATAGAAAATAAGCTAACAAAATTTGAAACTATTCTTTATGTCTATAATCATAAAACAAAACATAACACGACAGGCAGAACTCCTGCAGATATTTTTATTTTCGCTGGAACTCCAAAATATAATACACAGTCAAATAAAATCAATAAAATAGAAAAACTAAATGAATCACGAAATAAATTTGAATTTGATACTAGATATCGACAAGCTCCACTAGTAAAATCAAAAACCACTAATCCGTTTAAAAAGACAGGAAAAATCACAAAATTAGATGATAATCATTACGAAGAAGTTAACAGAGGAAGAAAAATAATACATTATAAGTCTAAATATAAGAAAACAAAAAAAATTAACGAAAATAAATACGATAATTCCAGATGCACGCCACATGAAAACCAAACCTAACTTGTTGATCAACACTATCAACATCTTATTAATTTTAATACATTTTACAAAATTTACCAATGGCCAAAATTTGGAAATCAATCCCGTTCAAGCAAAAAACGGTTATTTAATATTTAAAACAGGAACCTTGGACTTACCAACTAATTACGAATATCATTGCTTAACCGTCAACTTAACCAAAACTGAACTAACGTATACTAATTTAATTAAACAATCAGAAGAATTTTCAGGTTTAAAACAAATTATATACTTAACAGAGAAATTAAACAGAGAAAT
This sequence comes from Drosophila prolongata, assembly GCA_036346975.1. Taxonomy (NCBI): domain Eukaryota; kingdom Metazoa; phylum Arthropoda; class Insecta; order Diptera; family Drosophilidae; genus Drosophila; species Drosophila prolongata. The sequence continues at coordinate 4,592,980 of JAYMZC010000320.1, forward strand.
GAATGGAATTAGAATTGCAAAACGTATCAAACGAGGTCTTGTAAATTGTATAGGCACAACATACAAATATCTATTTGGAACATTAGATGAACAAGATAAAGAAGAATTAATAAATAAAATTGAAAATTTAGAACAAAACACAATTCAAGTTAATGAACTTAATAAAGTAATAGATGCGGTAAACAAAGGTATTGAAACAATAAATCATTTAAGCTTGGTCAATGATGTAGACGAAAGGCTAGCATTACTTATTTTTAATCTACAAGAATTTACTGAATATATAGAGGACATAGAACTAGGAATGCAACTTACTAGACCAGCCATTTTTACCCCTAAATTACTTAAGCATTTTACTTTAACACATGTTAATTCAGAAAAATTATTAATAATAAAAACCTCTACTTGGTTACAAACCAATACTAATCAAATATTGATAATTTCTCATATCCCAAAAGACATTGTAAAAACTTCAATATTCAAAATTTTGCCTTACCCAAATGAATTTAATGACATATTAACAGAACCTTTAGAAGACGAATACTATTTTCAAAATAATCAAATATTTTAGATATCGACAAGCTCCACTAGTAAAATCAAAAACCACTAATCCGTTTAAAAAGACAGGAAAAATCACAAAATTAGATGATAATCATTACGAAGAAGTTAACAGAGGAAGAAAAATAATACATTATAAGTCTAAATATAAGAAAACAAAAAAAATTAACGAAAATAAATACGATAATTCCAGATGCACGCCAAATGAAAACCAAACCTAACTTGTTGATCAACACTATCAACATCTTATTAATTTTAATACATTTTACAAAATTTACCAATGGCCAAAATTTGGAAATCAATCCCGTTCAAGCAAAAAACGGTTATTTAATATTTAAAACAGGAACCTTGGACTTACCAACTAATTACGAATATCATTGCTTAACCGTCTACTTAACCAAAACTGAACTAACGTATACTAATTTAATTAAACAATCAGAAGAATTTTCAGGTTTAAAACAAATTATATACTTAACAGAGAAATTAAACAGAGAAATGAATGGAATTAGAATTGCAAAACGTATCAAACGAGGTCTTGTAAATTGTATAGGCACAACATACAAATATCTATTTGGAACATTAGATGAACAAGATAAAGAAGAATTAATAAATAAAATTGAAAATTTAGAACAAAACACAATTCAAGTTAATGAACTTAATAAAGTAATAGATGCGGTAAACAAAGGTATTGAAACAATAAATCATTTAAGCTTGGTCAATGATGTAGACGAAAGGCTAGCATTACTTATTTTTAATCTACAAGAATTTACTGAATATATAGAGGACATAGAACTAGGAATGCAACTTACTAGACCAGCCATTTTTACCCCTAAATTACTTAAGCATTTTACTTTAACACATGTTAATTCAGAAAAATTATTAATAATAAAAACCTCTACTTGGTTACAAACCAATACTAATCAAATATTGATAATTTCTCATATCCCAAAAGACATTGTAAAAACTTCAATATTCAAAATTTTGCCTTACCCAAATGAATTTAATGACATATTAACAGAACCTTTAGAAGACGAATACTATTTTCAAAATAATCAAATATTTTCATTTAACAACATCTTTGTAGATCGATTATATCTCCATGTCAACATGGATTTATAAGGCGAAGATCTACGACGACAAACCTCTTGGAGCTAACGTCTTTTGTAATAAATGGCTTTAGAAAGAACATGAAGACTGACGTAGTTTACACTGATTTTAGTAAAGCGTTTGATTCAGTAAATCACTCGCTTCTTGTATTAAAGCTAGACTTATTAGGGTTTCCATGTGATCTTCTAACATGGATCTCAAGTTATCTGAGTGGTAGGACTCAACGAGTCCTCTTTAAAAACTCGATCTCTGATTTGATCCGAGTTACTTCAGGCGTCCCACAAGGAAGCCCACTTCTTTTTACTTTATTTATAAACGATCTCCCTCTAGTCTTGACAAAGTCGCGTGTCCTTATGTACGCAGATGACGTTAAGTTATGCCTGCAATATAACGAAATTTCTAGCAGTTCAGACTTACAATCTGACCTAAACGCTTTTCAAACATGGTGTTGTGAATATTTAAATAGCGCTAAATGCAAAGTAATGACATTTTTTCGGGTGATTGCGCGTTGTCTAGAATTACGCATGTTGATGACCTTGGCGTCCTCCTTGACCCTAAACTTAAGTTTTGTGACCGTATTACTTCTATGGTGAATAAAGCCAGGGGAGTACTTGGATTTATTAAAAGGTGGTCAAAGGAATTCGATGATCCCTATGTTACAAAGACTCTGTTTATTTCACTAGTCCGTCCAATCCTGGAGTACTGTTCTGCAGTTTGGAGTCCTCAGTATGGTGTACATATAGACCGGATAGAGTCTGTGCAAAATAACTTTTTATTATTTGCTCTACGGGGCCTTAACTGGAATGCAAGCCTTATTTTACCATCCTACTCTAGTAGACTTATCCTAATTAATCTACCATCCTTAGTAAACCGTAGAACGATGCTTGGCACAACTTTTATCTATAAACTTATTCACGGGGATGTGGAGAGTCCCGAGTTACTGGGTCGCATAAGCTTCTCCGTGCCTAATAGAATTACCAGGAACTATGTTCCTCTTACATTAAATATTTGTAGATCTAACTTTGATATGCATGAACCGTTTAGAGTACTGTGTAACGACTATAATAGACTATACAACATTATTTCTACTACCGACTCTTTGCCAAGCCTAAAATCATTAATTTTATCTTACTTAGCACAAAATTAGTATTAGTATTAGTCTCGTACGTATTTCTAACTTAGTCTGTCCGCTTCTACATTGTGCTTTTAACTTCTCGCGATCTCGTTTTTACGCCTATTAGGCTCCGCGCGTAACAAGCACTGCTTGGTGTCGTAAGGGCCACTTGTTTGCGCTGATCATAGTGCATCAACGTCCGAAAAAAAAACACAAAAGAAAGAGTTACAAATAAATGCATTATTGGAATATTAAACCAAGCCAATGCCGAATGTAAATATACAAAAATGTATAAAAAATATGAAACAAATTATATAGAGCCAAATATTGTAATTACTTGGAACTTACCGAAAACTATTTTAAACCAAACATGTATAAATCAAGCAATAGTTGTCGAAGGAAATAAAATCGTAAAAGCATTTAATTGTTCTGTACAAATCGAAGAAATCTTAATAACAAATACTATAATGGATTACACACAAACTATTTATGTTAACAATAATGTAACAATGATAGAACCACTGTCAATAATTGAAGCAAAAGATATAATAAGAATACATACAAGAAAAAATAACACACTTCAAATTATAATACTTACTATTTTAATTGTAATAATTATAATTTTAATTATTTACTTCATCTATAAATTTAAGAGTATTCCGAGAAACATTGTAATTAAATATAAAAACCAAAAAAAAAACAATACTAAGAATCCAGAAAATCTAACAGAATTAAACAATATTGATCCAAATGAAAATACCCTACAATTAAACGAAAATACTACACAAACTAATATACCCACTAATATATCCGCCTGAGGACAGGCTTTTTTCTAATGGATGGGGAAGTAACATACCCACACCCACATATCTACCACATAAAGTAACATACACACACTCACATATCTACCACGTAAACATATTTACATTACGCATTTGTCACACCCAAAATCATCGGCTCCCAAGAGTCGCCAATTAATATAAACATCCTCTTGAGTTATAAACAAATGAAAGAACCCCTAATTCTCGGCTCCCACGACTGACCAATTAATGTAAACATCCTCTTGCATTATAAACAAATGTCCCCAAACTCCAAAAAGCTTTTATCCCCCAATACTGTAAAATTGCAGACGCAGCTCAAACCTAGATCGCTCTCTTGCTCAGTGCTCTCATTTTGGACACTCTCAATCAGGATACAATAACATAAGGTAGTCTCGTCGGCTGTCTAACGTTCGGGTTTTGGTCAGTGCGTGTTCGTCTTTCGAAGGGAAGGGTTGTCTGCGGACGAATTTTTTCTGAAATTAACCCTTGAGCAACATGACATTTTGCAATGTGTGCCGCAAACATGTCGATGGCGTAAAGGCACCGAAATGTTTGGAAAAAAGAGCGCTGTGGGAGGAATCGCTGTGATACTTTTAAAATAACAAAGAATGTAATAATAATAACTTTTATAATCGCATCCGAAAGTTTTAGTATAAGTTTAGACATAAAAAAGTTTTATTTTAAGATTAGAATATATTTTAGAATTAAGAATCTTAACAAAAGATTCAGCATTCAGAGACAAAAACAACGCCTAATTTCAAATTCAAAATTATTAAAAATTAAATTATAAAAAAAAATTAAACTCCTTTTATTATGAAAGGCAAAAAAAAATCACCCTGAACCATCTAAGGGTTAATCCACACATTCTATTGTCGCTCTGCTCGCGCTTACTAAACAGTTCCCATCTCACTCGCACTCATTGTTATAATTGTAGGGTACCAAAATTTTGCCGACGAGACTACCTTATGTTATTGTATCATGCTCTCAATTTATCAATAAAGTTCTTTCTCCCAATCGAAGGTTTGATAAGCGCCAGCTTAGTTTATAAGTTTGAGTTTTAAGTTGAATCTTGTAAGGAGCAGATCTATCTCTCCCAGTTCGCGTTTACACTATTTTGATAAATATAAATTATATTTTTTTCAAAGTGTTAAATCCCGAATTTGTTATTATATACATAACTTGCTCTTATATTCCGCCGTTGTCTGAACTTCCTGATTATTTAAATCACCTTTCTGTTATTAAGTCTTTTGCGAATAAGCATTCCGATAGGCATCAGGGTAGTTCTAGGTGATTTAAATATACCTGGAGTTGGTCCACTGAGGATGGATCGAATGTCTTACTACCTATAGCACAGCATGATTTTATTGACGGCCTGCTTGACATATCCTTATCTCAAGTAAACAATGTTCGAAGTTCACCAGTCCGCCTACTTGATTTGTGTTTTGTATCAAATCCTGATAGTGTGTTTCTGTCCAGAGTAGCTCCACTCACTCAACCCTTACCCTTCAATCGAACTTACAATTGTCACGGGTACAGTTATAAAAGAAAAATCAGATAGTTTAATTTTATAGCTTTATTTCTTTATTAGCTTTAATTGGTCTGATCTGTACTTATTAATAATATGTCTGATGCAGTTAAACTCATGCAAGAAACTACTATCCGTCAATAAATTACCTTGGATTAGCAAAGAGTCGACACACTTTAGAAATGTAAAGTCCAGACTTTTTAGGAAATATAAAAATACCGGTTCTCAATCCGTATTTGCTAGATATTAAAGTGCTCGGTCAAGATTAACCGTGCTTATAATAGTTACTTAAACCGTTGTAGGGTCCAGTTCTCTCACGACCCGTAACAGTTTTATAACACCAAGCGTAAATATAATTCTTATCCTTCCTCGCTGACGTTCGAAAACATGACGGCGACCACAGATCATGCAATAGCCGATTTATTTACCCAATATTTTCAAGCGACTTACTCTACTTTAGATCATTCATCACAGCCTTATTCTTACACCAAATGTCAAAACGGATTAAACGTAGATCCACAAACACTAACCTTCAGGAGCTTACTAAATGTGTAATAAAGTAGTTTTTAAACAGACGTCATTTACACTGACTTCTTGTTCGGAAACTTGACCTGTTAGGTTTTCCAGTTGATCCTTATATGGATCTCAAGTGACCTGAATGGCAGGTCACAAGGGGTCCTTTTTAAAAATACAATTTTTAACCTCCGGTGTCCCATCTGGGTCCGCTAATTTTTACATTATTTATGAACTATCTTCCCTCAAATATAACTGATTTTCGCGTACCTATGTACGCAGATGATGTTAAGATATGCCTGCAGTATAAGGATATTTCCTGCCATTTTGTGTTACAATCAGATCTAGATAACTTTTAAAACTGGTGCTGAGATAATTTACTGCATTTAAACGGTTCTAAGTGCAAGCTTATGACTTTTTATCGGGTCAATCCGATATACGCGACTTACACGTTAAGTAGCAGCTCTTTGGATAGAATAACTCTTGTAAACGATCTTGGCGTTTTTTGTTTTTTTATTTTTCCTATGGGAGCTATATGATATCGTCGCCTGATCCGGATCGTTCCGACTTATGTACTACCTGTAATAGAAAGACAAATTTTGTGAAAGTTTCAAGCAGATAGCTTAAAAACTGAGGAACTAGTTTGGGTAGAAACGGACAGACGGAAGGACAGGCGGACATGGCTAGATCGACTCTCCTGGTGATGCTGAACAAGAATATATATAGTGAACTAGAGCACCCTGCGAACTTTGTCTCGCCCCAATTTCACGACTCCATATAACCCCGAGTAATAATAAAACACTGGTAATTCAAATTACATAAAAATTTATTTGACTCGAAAACAGTGGAGAGCGATGTGATAAACAATATTTTTTGTTTTGTTACCCGGTGCAAAAATAAATAATGATGACTGCTTTCCCACACGCGAACAGGCTACCTATAACTGCTCATGTGAAAAACATTGATATTCCAGATTAATCCCCCAGACATCCAACGATTGGCCTTGCGATTTATTGATTATCATCGCAAATGCCAATCGAACTGGGAACTGAATCCTCTTGAATTGGAATGGAAGATCTGTTGGAATAATCGGAATTCGTGGGATAAGAACTTTCTCTCCTTTAAATTTGCCCTTAATAATCGTCGCATGAATCACGTTGTTCATCAGTTTTTTAACGAATAACCGCGTACTGTTGCATAATCTCGGATGATTTAGATTCCGCAGCATTATAATAATTGATCCCACTTTCAGTTGCAAATTATGCGGCGGAGTTCCTGGCACATCCAGTGATTCTGTCGGATAGTTGGTCGCTTCATCCTCGTCGGTCACGCTGTCAACGGATCTGTATGAATGCAGTTCTCCAGCGATTTGACTTTGAATAACGAAATTCAAACTATCTACGTCCTTATTCTTCCAATCGAGATTTTTATAATTTTGTGCAATGTCGGGAAACACTTTTGTGATGAGTTCCTCTTTCGACGATGTGAACTCGCAAAAATTTGCTGGGAACGATATTAGTCCAGTCGAAACATCAACAGGAATTTCGCCATTGCCAAGCGCCAGCAGTTGTCTCGAGAATTCAGCAGCGGAGGGGTCATTCTGCAATGCGACTGTCATATTCGTGGACAATTTAAACTTCTTGACATATCGCCACAAAGAGGACGATTTTAGGCATGCATTAACTTCATCGGCAGCCGTAGATTTCGGGATGACGGGAAGCGTTTGACGAAAATCTCCGGACAGCAATATCAAAGCCCCACCAAATAGTTTCGAATCACCTCGTAAATCCTTCATCGTTCGGTCAACTGCCTCCAAAGCTCGTTTATGCGCCATCGTGCCATCATCCCAAATGATTATTTTGCATTCTCGCATCAATTTCGCTGTGACCGAATTCTTGCTCATCGTGCACGTTGGCTGGTCAACCGTCAGAAGATTCATGGATAGCGAATGTGCAGTTCGACCGCCTTCCAACAATGTGCTACATTGGCAATGCCAGATGATACAACAGCCATCGCAATTTGAGATCTTGACCGAATCGTGGCCAGAATCAATGAAATGACGAATGTCTTGCCTGTCCCACCAGGAGCAATGGGGAAGTATAAGCCTCCCGTTTCATCGTCAACAATTTTCATTATCGAATTGTACACGTTCTTCTGCTCCGCATTCAATGGCGGGACATTTGTGCGGACTCTTTTGGCCAGGTTAGTTTGATCAAAGTGGTGCGCCCGTTGAAATTCGCGATTGAAAGCATCGTGCCTTGAACGATTTGGCGCTGGCATTCCCAATGTCGCTGTAGACTGCCGCACATGAGCATGCAAATGCTTCGTTGCGCATTTCTTCGGTAATGGTAAAATTATCAGTTGTCCTGCGAATCATGTGGTCCTTATAGTTGTCCCACAGTGCGGTCGGGTTCGACGGATGACATGTGGCTATGATTATTGCAAATAATGATTGGATTTGATTCGTTGACGCAGAAACGGCATCGGCGAGCGTTGAATCGCAATGAGCATCGTTTTCGAGCAAGTTAAAACGTTGGCAAGCCTCCCGAAAACTGGCGCACAGCACACCATCCACAGTACGCAGGGACTCGAAGGATGTAGGGCCTCTAATATTCACCAAAAGCAAGCGAAGATAGAAGCATTCGTCTTGGCGTGGATGAACTGTGTATATTCGTCCGAGCGCATCAGTCGAATAGACACCAGCAAAGCCAGCAACAGCGTCACCTTTCTTCCGGCATAGAAACTTCTTCGATGCAGCGTTCCATGTATAATAACGTGGCATCTCTGAATAGAGTAAAGTCCTTGCGAACGGCTCGCTTTCGCATGTCGAAAAGAAATTTGTCAACATTTTCATTTGCGGCTGGTCTTCTTCTACTCATATATGAAAAATATGAGAGTTATTTTGATAATAAAGAGACGCCATTACCTTATAACTCGGATTGTAGCCTGGTTAATGAACAACCTCGGCTCCAAATGACGTAATTTTAAAGCATCCGTTATATTTTTGTGCAAGCTTTAGGAAACTGTTTGATTGGGCTGAATTTCCATATAGTAGCGAATATAATGGCTCTGGTGGATGAGCCAAAACGGGCAATTTAATTTTGCCACATGCACAGCATAAGCCGGGGGTTTCCAATCGAAACTTCAGTGCATTGCAATGCTGACATACGATAAAAAAATGAACCAATAACAACGCAGCTATGATCTTTGTAGGGTGTTTCGGAATTGTATGCAAATGCAGCGCGATTCAAGTTTTCATTTGCGGCTGGTCTTCTTCTACTCACATTTTGTCGGGCTTGAGGTAGTCTTTGTGTAGTGCGAAGCTGTGCAATTCGGGCACTTGCCGATGCATTTACCTGCACGTACCTCTTGCGTTCGATTATTACGGACATTCTGAGAATGTATCGCATTTCGTGAACGCCGTCCAAGTCTTGTTCTCAAAGCAGGCATTATTTCCAATTAAAACTTTGGTAGTGTTTCGTTAACTCGATTTTTTACAGTTCTATGTACAACAATGAAGGCATTATTTCCAAAGACTGCTGTTTTAACAGTTTTATGTACATCAATGAATACATCTCTTGAGCCGATAGCGACTTTTCCGGCAGGTTTGCCCAAAATTTTCTTATGTATTAACCTTCTTCTGGCAATTACAAACAACGGCCCAGCCGTTCTCTTGTTTTGCGATGGCGTACATTTTTTGCACCATTTTTATACCCGTTACTCGTAGAGTAAAAGGGTATATTGTATTCGTGCAAAAGTATGTAACAGGTCGAAGGAAGCGTTTCCGACCCTATAAAGTATATATATTCTTGTTCAGGATCACTAGCCGAGTCGATCTAGCCATGTCCGTCTGTCGGTCTGTCTGTCCGTCTGTCTGTCTGTCCGTATGAACGCTGAGATCTCGGAAACTATAAAAGCTAGAAGATTGGCATTTTGTATGTAGATTTTAGGAGTTCCTACGCAGCGCAAGTTTATTTCAAAATGGTGCCACGCCCCCTCTGACGCCCACAAGCTGTGGCCACAGTTTTGATGATATTATGAAAATTTTAATTGATATGTATTTCTTTCGTCAATAAATATCGATTGGCCTAATAAAAGTTTGCCACGCCCACTCTAACGCCCAAAAACCAATTAAACGCTTAAGCCTGGCTAGTGCCTACATTTCCGCCTTTCATGGCGCCATCTAACGGATGACTTTGGAACAGCTGGCCAAGGTGCTCAACAGAGTCAACGTTAATTCTCGATAAGGATTTCTATTAAAGGAAATTGCCAATACCGAACTATATCCCAAGAACTATGCAAATCAAATCTAGTTAGCCAAATTGGAGGTCTGAGTCAAACAATGGCGTATGTGTACATATATGCATATACATATGTATGTATTTACATTGTATACAGTTGCAATTGCCCGGCAAAGATAACTCCTTTCAAAGAAAGCTATTCGCTATACCCTATACTGAACCGATTTTCTTAAATTTTTTTTTAAATGTTCGTAATGAATTTTATTATTTCGACGAAATAGATAGTTTTATAAGAATTTTAGCGTCAAAAAACGTCATATTTTGCATAAAACGTTCCCGTATGCACAAAAAAAATTTTTTTTTAAACGTTCCTTCAAGTACAGGATACTACTTTAAACTAATGAAATATTTTTTCGGTATCAGTTGACCCGTTCGTCCTGTGTAATTATCACCGCAAGGTTCTTTACAAAAAAGGAGTTTAAGGGAAACAGCCACACCTTAAAAACTATTAAATATTTTTTCAAAATTTTTTGCCTAAACATTGTCAACAATTTAAGCTTTCAATAAATATAATCATTCATTTAATAAAAACAATAGTTACATACATAAAAAACTTTCCTATTTTTTCGACAAAAAAAGGTATATACCCCCTTAAGAACCTGATAGTCAATCAACGTGTAAAACTTTCCTATTTTTTTCGACAAAAAAAGGTATATACCCCCTTAAGAACCTGATAGTCAATCAACGTGTAAAAGGCATTGACGTAAATAACATTCCGGTTGAAATAATTGCCACACCTGCAACAAATCCAAGATTTGTGTTTTGCCATTCCCTAAAAAGGGTGATGCGCGAGCAAATAACATTTTGGAACTAGTTCATACGGACGTGTGCGGACCGATAAATGTGAAATAAGTGGCGCAAAGTACTTTATAACATTTATAGATGATTTTTCAAAGCGAGTGTTTGTTTACTTTATGCAAACCAAGGATCAGGCATTTGAAAAGTTACAAATGTTCAAACAGCTTGTGGAAAATCAAACACAAAAGCGAATTAAAGCGATTCGCAGTGACAATGTCAGGGAGTATATAAAACACAAGATCGACGAATATCTGCGTAAGTGTGAAATTAAAAGACAATTAACCGTGCCATACACCCCGAAACAAAACTGTGTGGCCGAAAGAGCTAATAGTATGATGCTGCACAAAAACATTGAGGAGCCATTGTGGGCAGAATCTGTTGCAACTGCAAGCTACTTACGAAATAGATCTCCATCGCAGGCGCTCGACGTGATCACCCCTATGGAAAAGTGGAGCGGCAAGAAGCCTTCGGTCGCGCATCTACGGATTTTTGGTTCACCCGTATATGCTCTGAATAAGATGCATCACCACAAGTTTCGTGCTAAGGGCAAGGAGTACACGTTCGTCGGCTACTCGCTCACCGCCAAGGCTTATCGACTATTCGACAAAGAGGCTCGACAAATCGTGGAAAAGCGAGACGTCAAATTTGTTGAAGGCGAAGAAGTATCGGTTAGTCATCAGGCAAGCACTAACGATTTTACTTCGTTTATCTTAGAGTTTCCACAAAAAGCTGATTGGGTTAGCGCAGGAAGCTATCAAGCCGCAACCGATTCAGAAGAAGTCGGTGCAGCAGAGGGCGAAGTTGGAGAAGAAGCAGCTTCAGAAGAAGTCGCTGCAGCAGAGGGCGAAATAGCACAAGCAGCTCCAGAAGAAGTCAACGCGGAGAACTCAGTTCCAGAGGGCGTGTATCCAGACTCTGATGACGACGAGTTCGAGAGTTTTGAAGAAGATAATGCCAGTCCGCCAAGCAGCCCCGTTGATGGTGTACGTGCTCACCGTGGTCCAGGTAGGCCCAAGATTATACGCACTGGCCAGCGAGGTAGGCCAAGAAAAGAGTACAATATGGTCTGTTACGGAATTTATGCGTTCAAGATCATTCGACCCAATAGAATATGACGTGAGGAGAAGCCTCTTCCGATAAAAGGACATCAATTTACATTTCGAGTTATTTAAAAACAGCAAATTCTGGATGCACCAAGAAGGTTGTTCAGATCGGCTTGCAAGAGATCATGGGAATTGGGATTCGATAATGGCAAACAAAGTTTTACGTCGTCAGCATACATCATAACATAAGAAGGGATAACTACTTGAGGCAAGTCATTTATGAAAATTCCAAACAGTAGGGGTCCTAGGTGGCTCCCTTGCGGAACACCAGAATTCACGTGAGCAGAGTTGAGCAGATTGTGCTTTTAAAAGCTTCTCTCTGAGTCCGGTTCGAAAGGTATGTTGAAATCCACTTAGTCAACATGATCGGGAATCCTAGTAATGTTAGTTTTTTTAATAATAACTGATCGTTCACGGAATCAAAAGCCTTACTGAAGTCCGCAAAATAACATCAGTTTGAATGTTATTTTTAAAAGAGCTTCTGATGACTGAGGTAAATTCCAGAAGATTTGTAGTCGTTGACCTACGTTTCATAAAACCATGCTGAGTTGGGGACATTACTGAGCTGCATTGGTGCTGCAGCTGAGCGGTAATAAGCTGTTCAAAAAACTTGGGGATCGCACTCAGTTTTGCAATACCGCGGTAGTTTTTAATGTCCGATTTGCTTCCTTTTTTATGAAGTGGAATGATAAACGATTCCTTCCAAACTTCAGGGAAAAACGAATGAAGGAGGGATATCTGAAAAAGATTAGATAAAGGTTTGCACAAAGCTTCGGCATAGTCTGGCAGGGCCTGGAATAGCACACTGGATGACACTTTAAAAAAATTGGGTTTTGAGGCTACTAAAAGCGAGCCGTGTCTGTATAAGAAAAAAAGTCAGAATTCGTACAATTTGATGGCCATATACGTCGATGACATTCGAAAAAGAGTGATCTGGATAATATCAAAAAGAAGTTGCACGAAAGTTTTGATATTCATGACAATGGTCCATTGCATCACTTTCTTGGAATGAAAATACAGCGACAGGGTGAGCGTGGTACAATTTCGGTGTGTCAGAAGCAGTACATTAAATGTCTACTTGAGAAGTACAACATGAATCAATGCCGATCTGTTTAAACGCCGTTAAACCCTGGATTTCAAATTCGCTGCGATAGTGACAACTGTGCCGAAGTAGATACAACTGACTATCAGTCACTGATCGGATCTATAATGTACTTGGCTATTTCAACGCGTCGTGACATCATCCACTCTATAAGCAAGTTAGCACAGCGAAACTCCAACCCATGTGTCGAGCATGAGTCTGGCGCAAAACACATTTTGCGCTATCTGTCGAAGACGATCGACTTAAGCTACACTATCGCAAGACTGGTCAACGATTGCATGCGTTTGTCGATAGTCTGGATAGAAAATCGTACTCTGGGTACTGTTTTTACCTTTCTCCTGGGAATCCAAAAAGCAAGGATGATTTTGTGGTTAATAGGGATATGTGAAATAAGTAGTAATTCGTTATTTTTGTGGATGTTTAACGGCATTTGTTATAGGGTATATTGTATTCGTGCAAAAGTATGTAACAGGTAGAAGGAAGCGTTTCCGACCCTATAAAGTATATATATTCTTGTTAAGGATCACTAGCCGAGTCGATCTAGTCATGTCCGTCTGTCCGTCTGTCTGTCCGTCCGTATGAACGCTGAGATCTCGGAAACTATAAAAGCTAGAAGATTGGCATTTTGCATGTAGATTTTAGGAGTTCCTACGCAGCGCAAGTGCCACGCCCCCTCTGGCGCCCACAAGCCACAAGCTGTGGCCACAGTTTGATGCTATTATGAAAATTTTAATTGATATGTATTTGTTTTGTCAATACCTATCGATTGGCCTAATAAAAGTTTGCCACGCCGACTCTAAAGCCCAAAAACTCATTAAACGCTTAAGCCTTGCTAGCGCCTACATTTCCGCCTTTCATGGCCCGGGTAGATGGCGAAATACAATAGCGCCATCTAACGGATGATTTTGGAACAGCTGGCCAAGGTGCTCAACAGAGTCAACGTTAATTCTCGATAAGGATTTCTATTAAAGGAAATTGCGATGATTTTCATTTGTCAATATCCCAAGAACTATGCAAATCAAATCAAGTTAGCCAAATTGGAGGTCTGAGTCAAACAATGGCGTATGTGTGTATGCTGGTGCAGGACAAAAGCTGCCTGCGCTAAAGCAGCGCTGGTGCTGATGCTCGTGCTGTAAAGTTGCCAGCGCTAAGAGAACGCCTAATTCAAATTGATAATTTGAACTTTTTGTCCTTTTTTCCTGTGGTCACTCTAATTCACATTATGTTAATGCAAAATCTAAAGTTGTTTAGCTGAGTAACGGGTATCTAATAGTCGAGGCACTCGACTATAGCGTTCTCTCTTGTTTGTTTCTTAAATTGTGTTTTGTAGTATTGGGTTTCCCTATTTCGATTAGTTATTTTGTAATGGTCTTCGTCTATTTGTTCTACATTTTTATTAGCTTTGAATGGATTTTCTAATTTTCCCTTTTGAAGTGGACCTTTTCTGGTGTCAATGTTAAATTCCTATCGATCTTCATGTATTTTATCTATTTTTTTTCTTTAATATTTTGAGTGTCTAATATAGGATGCCCAGCGTATAAGAATATTTGAGCTGGTATTTGCCCAGTGGTGTCATGTTTTTTTTATAGTTGTATGTGTAAAGGATTTTTTCAATTTTGCTTAATTTTACTTCTTCATCATCGGATGAATTGATTGTACGGATTTTTTAATTTTTTGTTTTATGTAGTCTTCCGACATCTGCTACACCGTTTTTTGCTGTATTTAGTTGTAATTCAATTCCTTCTGCTTCAAGCCATCGCTTTAGAGCCAAGTTGGAGAAAGCTCCGTCTCTGTCTGCTTTTAGTAATTTGGATTTCCCTAACTGAATTCTATCCAGTCCTTAGTTTTAATTTGCTCAAGTGTAGCGATTTTAGAATAAATGTCAATGCAACTGATGTAATGTTTTCCCTCAGATGAATAAATATTAATTGATAAAAAAAAATTAAATAATTTGTCTCGACAATGTTCAGGGTTGGGTGTGAATTTAAAAGGTATTTTGGTGTTTCTGTGTTCTGTTTTAGCTAAATTAATAGTTGGCTATTTGAAAACAAGTTATTTTCTTTGAATAATTTAGTCATTTTCTGTATACCTGGATGTAAAAGTTTTTCATGTGATTGAAGTATTATTTATTTATTTAAGTAGGAACAAACATTCTTAAATAGGTAGAGTCTGCGAATTACTTTAGTGTGGTATTAATAATTTCTTTGTATGCTCTTTGAATAATTTCAAAATCTACATCGCTCTCAATATAAATTGTAATGTTTCTATGAATAAAATGATCAAGTAAAATTTTTGTGGCCTTTTTAGGTGTTATTTCATTATATTGAATTGTGGTAATGGAGTTACCGAATATTGTTGAATGCTATACTTTATTTATATGGACTTAATGAAAATTATTTGTTTTTTGAAATAGTTTATTGGTTTTTATGTTAAATGAATAAGGTTGCAATTGTCTTCTTCTGTACTATGTTGAGTAACTTCATTATGATGATTTTCTTCAATTTTAATTCTTGATAATGCATGGGAAACTGAATTTTCCTTTCCTTTAATATAATCGATTTTAAATTGGTATTCATTTAATTTGGCTCTCCATCTTTGTAACTTGTCATTCGGTTTTTTTAAAGTATGCAGCCATCTAAGAGGTTGATGGTCACTAGCAATGAGAAAATGTCCTCCTAGTAATTTAATTCGTGTTCACTAAGTGTTCTGCTAATAAAGGACATAGGATGACAATTTTGAGAAAGTACGGCCCCTATGGCTAAATTACTGGCATTTGTGGTTAAAGTGAATTTCTTTTCAAAATCGGGTAATTGGAGAATTATTAAACCTTTAAGTTTTTTTAATAATGTAGTAGAGATTTTGTGTATCTATCTTTGCTCTTTTTTTTAACATTTGGTCATTGGTTTTGCTATGTCTGCGTAGTTTAGAATAAATTTGCGATAACAACCGGTTAATCCAAGAAAAGTTCTGATCTCTTTTACTTTTGCTGGAATTGGATATGAAACTATGGCTTTAACATTAAGGGGGTTTGGTTTTATACCATTTGTCTAACTGCAATTTTAAATTGGCTTCCGCAAGTTTGGAAAAAACTAGTTGTAATGAATTTAAATGTTCGGTAAGGAATGTGGAAAAAATTATAATATCATCTAAATACACTAAACAGTGTTTGTTAAGCAACGGTCGAAGGATATTATTCATGTACCTTTGAAAAGTAGCGGGTGCATTTTTAAGCCCAAATGACACTCGAAGGTATTCGTAATGACCGCTTTTGGTGGAAAATGCTGTTTTAGATATTCTGGGTCCATTTCTATTTGATGGAATCCCTTTGCTAAATCGCTAGTTGTAAAATATTGACATTTTCCTAGCTTACCAAGGATTTTGTCCATGTTTGGTTTTGGATATCTGTCGGGGATAGTTATACCCGTTACTCGTAGAGTAAAAGGGTATATTGTATTCGTGCAAAAGTATGTAACAGGTAGAAGGAAGCGTTTCCGACCCTTTAAAGTATATATATTCTTGTTAAGGATCACTAGCCGAGTCGATCTAGCCATGTCCGTCTGTCTGTCCGTCTGTCTGTCCGTCTGTCTGTCCGTCTGTCTGTCCGTCTGTCTGTCCGTCCGTGTGAACGCTGAGATCTCGGAAACTATAAAAGCTAGAAGATTGGCATTTTGCATGTAGATTTTAGGAGTTCCTACGCAGCGCAAGTTTATTTCAAAATGGTGCCACGCCCCCTCTGACGCCCACAAGCCACAAGCTGTGGCCACAGTTTTGATGATATTATGAAAATTTTAATTGACATGTATTTGTTTCGTCAATAAATATCGATTGTCCTAATAAAAGTTTGCCACGCCCACTCTAACGCCCAAAAACCCATTAAACGCTTAAGCCTGGCTAGCGCCTACATTTCCGCCTTTCATGGCCCGTGATAGCGCCATCTAACGGATGACTTTGGAACAGCTGGCCAAGGTGCTCAACAGAGTCAACGTTAATTCTCGATAAGGATTTCTATTAAAGGAAATTGCGATGGTTTTCATTTGTCAATACCGAACTATATCCCAAGAACTATGCAAATCAAATTAAGTTAGAAAAATTGGAGGTCTGAGTCAAACAATGGCGTATGTGTGTATGTATGTAAGCATATACATTTGTATGTATTTACATTGTACACAGTTGCAATTGCCCGGCAAAGATAACTCCTTTCAAAGAAAGCTATTCGCTATACCCGTTACTCGTGTTGTGCAAACATTTAGACTTTAATATACATAATTCTATTTAAGAATGTATGTGTTTAGCCAATATAAGTATGTATGCTTAATATTTCTAGTCAATTTATTGCACTCAAAAACATAAACATAAACACAGCTGCTGCTGCAGGGCAAAAGCTGCCGAATTCAAATTGATAATTTTAACTTTTTGTCCTTTTTTCCTGTGGTTACTATAATTCACATTATGTAAAAAAAAAAAAACAAAAAAAAACACAAGAAGGCATATTTATATTAAGTTGTTTAGCTGAGTAACGGGTATCTAATAGTCTAGGCACTCGATTATAGCGTTCTCTCTTGTTTTTTTTATTAAGTTTCCCATAATCTATTACTACTCTGTACTTAATTTTACCAGAAGCATCCTTTTTGTTGGGTACTACCCAGGTAGGACTATTGTATGGTGAATTACTTTCCCTAATTAATCCCTGGTTAAGCATTTCCTGCACTTGGTTTTCGACATCAGTTTCGTGCGCTTGACCAAGTGGGTATGCTTTTGAATAAAATGGGGAGTTTGTGTTGTATTTAGTACGTGCTTAATAGTATTTGTACATGTTAGATTGTCTCCTTTTTCATATTGATGTTTTCTGAATTTATTTAATAAAACTTTTAACCCTAAAGATTCCTTCGGATTCAGGTGATCTAATCGAAACAATTAAAAATCTAATTTTTTGATTGATTCCTGAGCTGAATATTTAAATGTTTCTGGTGGTTCTTATACCCTTGCAGAGCGTATTATAATTTCAGTCAAAAGTTTGCAACGCAGTGAAGGAGACATTTACGACCCTATAAAGTATATATATTCTTGATCAGCATCACCAGGAGAGTCGATCTAGCCATGTCCGTCTGTCCGTCCGTCTGTCCGTTTCTACGCAAAACTAGTCCCTCAGTTTTAAAGATATCTGGTTGAAACTTTCCGAAAAGTTGTCTTTCTATTGTAGGTAGTATATAAGTGGGAACGAGCCCGATCGGCCGACTATATCCTATAGCTGCCATATAACTGAACGATCGGAAAGGCCATAACTTTGGTATTTTTAAAGTTAGGAAGTTGGATGGGTTTATATTTGGCCAATCAATCCGACCTTCCAAGTTTCATAAGGATCGGCGGACTATATCCTATAGCTGCCATATAACTGAACTATTGGAAATGCCATTAATTTGGTGTTTTTAACGTTAGGAAGTTGTGATTTTTTATGAGTATTAAGATTGCATCATATGAATAATTTTGGAGAATAGGTTAGGTTAGGTTAAGACGGCTGCCAGACTGTAGTCTGGTACACTTAGACCTCTGTGGGTCCATTGTGATACCGTATGATCTCTATTTTTGGGTCCCCTATCCGTTAAGAGTCAGCCTGTAGCTGGTCGATCAGCAAGTCCCCCATCCGGAGGATTTAATAAAAGAGCTTAGACTCTTCAGGTTAGTCTGCGATATTTCGGTCAGGTCATTTATGAAAGGATATCCTAAGTGTTTCAGTCTAAGCCTGCATAGGGCTGGGCATGAACAGAGTAGGTGTTCCACCGTTTCCTCTTCTTCCTCATCCCTGCAGCTTCTACAAAAATCATTTTTTGGGGCTTTTAGCCTGCCCGCGTGTGCGCCAACGAGCCAGTGGCCTGTGAGTACTCGAATTAGCATGCCGCACTCAGTGCGGCTGAAATTGAGTAGTTCTGATGTTTTCTTATTGTTTATTGCAGGCCATGTCTGGTGAGAAATTCGGCATTGCGGTGTGTTTTGCCAATAAGTGTTGGCTAAATTGCTGAAATGGTTTTTAATAATTAGCTTGCAAGTAGCCATAGGCATGCCAACATTCTCCTTTCCTGGAAGGAGAGGTATGGTGGTGCCTTGCCTGGCTAGCTCGTCTGCTATACAGTTGCCTACGATATCCCGGTGACCCGGAACCCATATAAGGCTGACAGTAAACTGACTAGCCATCTCGTGGAGAGATTTGCGACAGTCTGCTATTGTTCGGGAGTTTGTATTTGTCGAGTAGATTGATTTAATAGCCGCTTGGCTATCACTATATATGTTTATGTGTCTGTTCTGGGTATTTAAGTCCCTTAAACAGACAAGTGCTTCCATTATAGCATACACTTCCGCTTGGAAAACACTGCAGTGGTCAGGAAGTCTGAAAGACCGCCTGATTTCTAATTGATCGGAGTATATGCCTCCACCTACGTGTCCGTCTAGTTTGGAGCCGTCTGTATATAAACAGATTGCGTCTATTGAGCCCGGTCGGCCACGATCCCATACTTCCCTTCCTGGGATCAGAGCTTCGAAGGGCGTGTGATTGTATTCACGGGTTTTACATAGATCCGTTTTTGGCGGGATCAATTTGTCATGCTGAAGAATCTTAGCGTGACCATACAGTTGGGCTTTCCATTGCCCTGTATCCCTTAGTCGAATGGCTGCCGATTTCGCCCTTTCCATTCCTGCTAAGTCCAGGCTGGGGTAGTTCGAAGGGCTCCACTAATGCACAAAGCCGCCATGCGCTGTACTTTGTTAAGGGGAGTTAAGATACATTGTTTGTGTAAAGCGGTCCACCACAGAGCCACTCCATATAGTAGGATTGGCTTGACTACCGCTGTGTATATCCAATTGACGATTTTAGGGGACATACCCCATCTTAGCCCGATTGCTTTTTTACAAGAGTAAAGTGCAATGGTCGCTTTTTTGGTTCTCTCTTGGTTGTTTAAGCCCCATTTAAGACGCTTATCTAATACTAACCCCAAGTATCTTGCGTGTTCGCTAAAAGAGAGATTGCAGTTGTTTAAAGTGGGTGGGTTAAGTTTTGGGATTTTGTATCTATTTGTAAAAAGGACTAGTTCCGTTTTTGAGGGATTTACCCCAAGTCCGTTCTTTGTAGTCCATTCCGACAGTGTTTTTAGTTTTGAGGTCATAAGATCGCATAACGTTTGTGGATACTTACCATTAAAGATGATAGCGACATCGTCTGCGTATGCCACTATTTTACAGCCTCCTCCTTCAAGAATCCGCAGTAGTTTATTTACCGCAATATTCCATAAGAGGGGTGATAGTACACCTTCTTGCGGAGTGCCTCTGTTCACTAATTTAGTCTGGGTCGAGGTCCCTAGTGTGGCCATGACCAGTCTGCTTATCAGCAATTTGTGGATCAGCCCCACCATCCCCAGCTGCAACCTCCACCACAGTAACGTCGGCCTCCGAATCGCTCAGGTCCACTTCATCTATTGCCGGTCCCATCGCTCGCATCTCTCTGCTCAGCGACGAGTCGGTTGAGTAGCCGTCCTCCGGCACACCAGGGGCCTCCACTTCCTCCGCAAGCACCTGCTCAGCTGCTTTGCCGGCAGGACTTCCCGAGGAATTAGAGTCCCCTTTGTAGATCTTGATGTATATGGCACTGAACCCGTAGTTGAGCGTTCCCCGAGCAGCCTCTATGGGAGCGACCGACTCCTTATTTAGTACCACGATCGCTTGGTAACGACTTTCCAGTCTTTTGTGAGGAGATGTGGGTTGCATTCTTGCAACATATAGAGGATGTCCTCCGGCGATGCGATTGCTGCTGGGAGCCAAATTCTGGCTCGCGGTCTACTGGGGACGTCGCACCAATCTAGTGCGACTATGATCCCCCCACGTAGACTGCTCCGAGCTGAGCTACCGCCTGTTTGTATAGGTCAGCTGATCGCTGATTGTCGCAGGCCACCACTTTTACACTGCCCTGGTACCAGCCCGCGTCCATACAGCAAGGCGCTGAACCGGGCTTCTCGCGTACCATACGCAGGCAAATGAGGGACAGCTTGGACTCAACCGCCTTCCATTTATTTCTGGGGATCCTGTTCTCCGGATTTCCCCGATCTAAAAGTCCAAGTAGGACCCGATCTTTGGTGATCTCGGCAAAGGAGACCGACGGCTGGATCTTCGATCTCTTCGCCGACGGACCGGGCAGCTCTATGGAGCGTTGCCTCTTCGCCTGAGCACCTTCTTGCTGGGGCTTCTCTTGCCCATAGTTGGGAAACACCGTCCTTGCCCACTCTACCTTCTTTAGCCATTCGGGCGAAGGCGTGGCGACTTTGCTTCTGGCATGCGAGCGCAGGGTTTGGGCGGCAGTCCGTCTCTCTGCGTATGTAAACTTCTTTGCACCAGCGGGTGACCCGATCGACTTTGCTGCGCCTACCGCTGGTTTTGGCGCAGATGCGCACATAGCGGAGGCGTTAGCGACAGTCTTTCTGTCCCCCGACATCCCCAGTTTGGGATGGGGCTCTTTCTGAGCACTACTGGTGCTTGCAGTGGAACCATCGTTCATCTTTGCAGCGCCGGGTTTTTGTGGAGTTCCCGTCTCCGTTTTTTTGTTTGTGTTTTTATTTGTTGCTTCCATAGTTAGTCCCACGAGCTGCGGAGAAGGGGAAAGGTCCGCCCGGGCAGAGATCCGCGGTACCCGGGTAAGGCGATAGATAGAACAGGGGGTCGCCATCTCCCTGAGCCCACCGTTTGAGACTGAGCTAGTTGTTGATCCGGGCCCCCAGCCAGGCTGACTATTGGCACGGTCCGAATTACACCTTAGTCCGGCCCGGAGTGAGATGTTGTTTGGGAGAGGAAGTGGGTAGGTGGTGTGTGGGGGATATTGGGTTTGTGTAAAGCAACTGTTTAGATGCGGCTGAACAAATCGCATCGTCGGTACTGCCTCGTTGCAAGATACCCGCTGGTTGTCCGGGACTGCTTATTTGCTGGGGATTCCGTCCACGATTCCGTGTTTGACTTCCACCGCCAGCTTATTCGCAGTTGGCCTCGAGTGAGGTCGTCCGCTATCCGCAACCTGCGACCCGCTCGTTCGCCCCAGCTAGGCGGCTTCAGAAACATCTCACAAGTTCCTCAGACCAAGTGTTTTTGGAGAATATAATTTACAGAATATTCTCCAAGGGTTAGTTAGCTTTCCTTTCTTGTTAGATATAAAAAATTTGGTTTTTTACTGATTTTTAGAAATTAATTTGTATGTTTTATCAAGAAGGGTAACTGGGCTATTTATACCCGTTACTCGTAGAGTAAAAGGGTATATTGTATTCGTGCAAAAGTATGTAACAGCTAGAAGGAAACGTTTCCGACCCTATAAAGTATATATATTCTTGATCAGGGTCACTAGCCGAGTCGATATAGCCATGTCCTTCTGTCCGTCTGTCTGTCCGTCCGTATGAACGCTGAGATCTCGGAAACTATAAAAGCTAGAAGATTGGCATTTTGCATGCAGATTCTAGGAGTTCCTACGCAGCGCAAGTTTGTTTCAAAAAGGTGCCACGCCCCCTTTAACGCCCACAATCGCTAATATACGATTTTAAAAATTTAAATATTTCGGAAAAGTAAAAATTCAGTTTTATTGTGTTTATCAGTACCTATCGAAATGTAGAAGAAGTTTTTCAAATCGGACCATTCGTTAAAAAGTTATGCGTGATCAAAGTTTCTATCTCCATCTCCCTCGCACTCCCTTTACCTGAGTAACGGGTATCTGATAGTCGGGGCACCCGACTATAGCGTTCTCTCTTGTTTTGTAATTTGTAATTGATTGTGCATTTTTCAAAAATTTTTTGCCAATTAGTATATCGTAATCATTAGAAAAACTTTGTACATAAAATGGTTCAGTTGTATTAAAAATACTATTGTTGGGTAACATAATTAATTTGTTCAATGTAATAGGACCATTTGATGTCAAAACTTCACATTGGATATTTTGAATGGGAAGACAAAATATATTTTTATTAATCATATTTATTGTGGATCCTGTGTCGATAAGGCATTTGTATGTTCAACCTTTGTGTGCTATTTCTGTTAACCGAAAATTTTCGTTTGGTTCTGAGCTATTTAGATTTTGTTAATTTATATTTTGGGTGGATTGTATCTGTTGTTGCCCTACCTTAATCAACCCATGGTATTGATTGTGGTCATAATATTGTTGTTCATAATAATTAGGTTGTAAATCTTCGTATTCGTGTGCGTCTTGAAATCTTAATTCGTCAATAGACATGTTAGTTTGCTCATAGTCCGATGGTCTTAGGTGATTTGTAACCGGGAAGCTAATATTTTTATATGTGGAGGTTTTTTGCAATTGAGGGTATGTATTTCCTTTAAAATAATCTATTGGAATATTGTGGGAAACGATATTTGTGAGTAATTGGTCGTGTATTCATGTATTGGTTGGGTGCGAAATGATTTGTTACGTGCCACATTGTTTGGTTGTTAGGTATCTGCTGTGTTGGGTCTAAATGATTGCGTGTATGGATTAAAATTAGGTTCTAATGGTTGAGAATATTGTGGATAACTTGGTTGATATTGGGTTTCGGTAGTTGTATTGAATTTATTTGATTTAAAATTCTGATTAGTGTTTGTGTTTTTGTTAAGGCTTTCTGGATTTTTATTCAATTCAAAATTAATATGTTCTTCATATATTCCCTCATTTTGTGCAATAGTAATTAACGATCTTAGGTTTGGAATATCATGATGAACTAAAATAGTAAATAATTGTATAGGTAATTTTCTGATCAGTATTTTAATGGAATCTTTAATCGCCTGAACATAAATAAGAAAATCTGATTAGTTACCTTCCAGATGCAATTTCGAAATCAGCAGTTGACGTCGTCTTCTTCTTCGCAGAATGCTCTCAGATTTCTTTTATAAGGTGTCTCCCTGAAGTTCTCCAGAAGTTTGTAGTTTGGTGTTTGGGGTTTAAATTCTGCAACTAGGTTCGATCTAAGAGTAGGCCAGTCTTCGATGTTCGGAAGGCCCAATGATCGTGTTACGTGTCCGTCTAAGTTTGTTTCGAAAAACAAACCATAGGTAAAGAGAGAAAGTCGCAAATCCTAGAGCTCCTCGGAATTTCGGCTTAAAACTCAAGAAATACGCATAATAAACCATCAAATTTTTAACAACAACCGCGTAAGCCTGCGATTCAATGCACATAAAACAATTGTACTTCAAATAAACAAATTAACATACATTTTCTAGAGGCAAAAAAGTGCAGTGAAATAAATTGCAACACTCATTCAAACGAACCACTTACAAACAGAAGAAATAACCGTAATACAGTCAAACGCAATAGAAACAGAATAAAACCACTCAGAAACAAACAAAAAATCACTCAACTCTCACGAAATAAACACATAACAAAATAAAAACCACAACATGTCGGCGAATAAGCGGGTTGCAACAAGCCCTGATCAGAGGGCGACCCGCTTGTCTGATGCAACATCCGTCAAGATGCTCCAACTGATGGATGCCAGATTTGATGAGCAGAAGAAAATCTTGGGCCAGGACTTTCGAGAGAGTGAGGCACGTTTCCTCAGCTCTCTCCAGGAGAAGTTCCAGGCGATGACCGAAGAGATCCATACTCTCACTCAACGTGTGAGCCAGCTGGAGAATGAGGTAAAGGTGGTAGCTGAGCTGAAGCAGCAGGTCTACGACTTGACCGGCAAATTGGCGGCACCAAACACCTCTGGAGGTTTTGTTGATCAGCTGAAGCAACAGGTTGGAGACTTGGATGCCAGACTGGCAGCCAAATGTGTAGCAGAGGAAGACGCAGCGGTCTCATGTACCTTGCGCTGGCATGGGGTACCGCAAGCGGCGGGAGAAAATCTTAAAACGCTTTTTAACCGGCTCTGTTTTTCACTCCATTTAACTCCGCCTCCACTGGTGAGATCTATCTACAGAGTGCGGCCCCGACAAACTGGGCAAACACTTGTAGACACGATTATCCATATAAAGATGGATCACGTGCGTGAAAAAGCGGCGTTACTACGAGCAATAGGGGCATATCGGCGAACTACAAAAACACAACTGAGCTTACAGCTAATTGGTCTGGAGTCTCCAGCACTGATCTACATAAATGAACAGCTGACAAAGCATAATTACGAGGTCTTCAAGAGAGCAATGCATCTCAAAAAGCACAAGCGCCTCACAGCTGTCTTTACTCGCCGTGGAGATGTCTTTGTAAAGATGATCGACGGAGTGGAAGCTCACTACGTGCGGAGCTTGCACGAGCTTTCTGAGCTGACCAACAATTTGGGAGGCCCGTCGAGAAATAGTTCATTTCGAGATTAGTTTTAAACGCAGATCCATAGTTTTAGTATTTGTTAGATTAAAAATTATTGTAGGTCGCTTTGTTTACTTAATGTTCTCCGTGATGTTTTATCAATTCAATTTTTCATACCTAGTGCGTGAGCAGCTAATAATTTTATTTAAATTTTGGAAATGGAAGACCTAAATGAAGGAAATAGCCATACCCTATTGCGCATACTCACAAAGCAGAGAGTTGGGCTTAAAGTTTGTCACATTAATGCTCAAAGTTTGACGAGAAAAGTCGATGAGTTTAAATATTTATTTGTAAATTCTGGTCTAGATATTATATGTGTCTCTGAAACATGGCTTGGCATTAATGTTTGTGATGATATAATTTCGTGTGATGGCTATAATGTCTACCGAGCGGACCGTGTCAGTCATGGAGGTGGTGTAGCAATTTATGTTAGTACAAAATTAGTGTCCAAGTTTATATGTAAACATCCCGATAGCAGCCCAATAGAATACTTATTCCTTGAAATTAAAAATCAGTCCTCACAAAAAAAAATGCTGCTGGGTTGCATATACCGCCCACGTAGTAGCATTAACTATGACGATATTTTAAATAAGCTATCAGACATCACAATAAATTAGGAAGATATACTTTTAGCGGGTGATCTCAACAGCAACATACTTCGGGAAGAGCACCTTAAAATTAACATGGAATCACTAGGCTTGAATCTTGTAAACTCCACTTACCCGACTCATTTCGGCAGAACATGCAGCTCACTGTTAGATGTTTTTTTTTGTTAGTGATGTTGAAAAAATATGTTTGTATGACCAACTCATTGTGCCGTCGTTTTCAAAACATGACCTTATATACTTGACCTATAATTTTGACCTTCAGTATAATGACGAAAAAATAGTATTTAGGGATTTTAATAATATAGACTATTACCTTCTTAATACCGAACTCGAAAAATGCAATTGGAATGACATTTACTGTCTTCCAGATGTAGACGAACAACTCAGTTTGCTTTAACGTAATATTAGTTACTTGTACAATTGTTTCGTTCCAATCAAAAGTAAACACATTAAACATTTTATTAAACCGTGGTTTAATAATGAAATTAAGTCAGCAATACAAAAGCGAAACTTTGCATTTCAAAAGTGGAAAAGGTATAAGACTCCGCCACATTATGCTCAATTTAAATCATTGAGACACACAGTCACTAAACTTATTAACACCGCAAAGTCAAAATTCTATTTTCGAAAATTCAAAAACTCAACATCGTCTAGACAAACCTGGAAAGAAATCAAGTCACTAGGGATAGGAAAACAAAAATCAACGCCGGGACAGGATGTTAATGTCGAAGACCTAAACCAACAACTCTCAGAATGCAATGTACCTGAAATCGACTATAACAATTTGTACCTGAATTCAGTACCTGAACATTTCTGTGATAATAGTTTTAGATTTGTTTGTGTTAATCAGTATGAAGTTCTCGTCAATATTCTTAAAATTAAATCAGACGCAATCGGACTAGACGAAATAAATCCTAAATTCTTACATACATTACTCACATTTTTAACACTGCATTTACAACATCCGCATTTCCTGACTGTTGGAAAATCGCAAAAATTATCCCAATTATGAAAGCCAACAAGGTTATAGACCTATATCAATTCTACCGTTCTTATCTAAAGCCTTTGAGAACATTATGGCAGCCCAAATAAACTCTTATATAGGTGATAATGCTCTACTTAACAACAACCAATCGGGATTCAGAATAAAACGTAGCTGCACCTCGGCAATCCTAAAAATCTCGGACGATATACGTAAACATGCAGACAAATCCAACGTGACGCTTCTAGTACTTCTTGACTTTGACTCTGTTAATCATGAAGTTCTGTGTTCAAAATTGAAAACTCAGTTCAATTTTCCAACAACTTCTGTCAAACTTATGACCTCGTACCTAAAAAATCGTCGGCAGTCTGTAGTAATATCAAATGTTTCGTCTTCTCTTGTAGTCCTTAAACGAGGTGTGCAGGGCTGCCAGTTTAGCTATTTAGTTGCTAGATCTAGCAACTTTTGAATAAATTTGCAACTTTTTTTTTTCGATTTGCTATTAGCAACAAATCTAGCAACTTTTCATTTTTTTTTTTGCAATTTTAGCAACTTTATTACAAAACTAAACATTTTGTTATTTTTCTTCATTATTTTGAACTTTTTTATACCTATTCCAATTTACTGAACCAATTACGATCGAAAATGGTTCACAAAGATATCGGAATTATTTTTTAACTCAGTGGTTCAATCATATGAACACTTTTGATCACTTTTGTGCTGTGTAGTGTCGATAAGATGCCAAAAATTTACAAACAACATTTTCGGGATGCCTGGCTGCGCAACGACGAGTTTAAGGAGTGGAAACGCAAGACACTAACAGGGCCTATTGTGCGTATTGCAAATCCACAAAAGGCGCGAAACTTTTCGAGATCCGACACCACGCCGCATCAAAAAAACACGTGGCTGCGATTGGCGCTGTTACACAAAAAAATAAGTTGCCCTTCTTTCAAAAAACCACGAAAACGGAGGAACAAGAAGCGGCACTATGCTTATACATTACAAAACATACGGCGATGGCGACAAGCGATCATTTATATGCATAATTAGTTTAAAAGTTAAATTTAACTGATCTAGCATTTTTATACCCTTGCAGAGGGTATTATAATTTTGGTCAAAAGTGTGCAACGCAGTGAAGTATATATATTCTTGATCAGGATCACCTCCTGAGTTGATATAGCCATGTCCGTCTGTCTGTCCGTCTGTCTGTCCGTCTGTCTGTCCGTCTGTCTGTCCGTCTGTCTGTTTCTACGCGAACTAGTCTCTCAGTTTTAAAGATATCGAATTGAAACTTTGCACACACCCTTCTTTCCTTTGCACGCAGTATATATGTCGGAACGGCCGGGATCGGCCGACTATATCCTATAGCTGCCATATAAGTGATTGATCGGAAATGCCATAACTTTAGTGTTTGTAAAGTTAGGAAGCTGGGATTTCCTATGGGTCAATCAATCCGACCTACCAAATTTCATAAGGATCGGCCGACTATATCCTATAGCTGCCATATAACTGATTGATCGGAAATGCCATAACTTTGGTGTTTGTAAAGTAAGGAAGCTGGGATTTCCTATGGGTTTTATATTTGGCCAATCAATCCGACCTACCAAATTTCATAAGGATTGGCCGACTAGATCCTATAGCTACCTTACAACTGATTGATCGGAAATGCCATAACTTTGGTGTTTGTAAAGTTAGAAAGTTGGAATTTTTTATGGGTTTTATTTTTGGCCAATTACTCCGACCTACCAAATTTCATAAGGATCGGCCGACTATATCCTATAGCTGCCATATAACTGAACGATTGGAAATGCCATAACTTTGGTGTTTTTAAAGTTAGGAAGTTGGGACTTTTTATGAGTATTAAGAATACATCATATGAATAATTTTGAAGAATATAATTTACAGAATATTCTGCAAGGGTATACCAACTTCGGCTCCGTCCGAAGTTAGTTTTCCTTTCTTGTTTTGGGCTATTTTCGACGAATTTTTAGCAATTTCTAGCAACTTTTTTTTCAAAATCTAGCAATTTCTGCTTGGGAGTTTCTGGCAGCACTGGAGCCACCCAGTACCAAGGCCAAGATCAGACCAGGGTGCGGTGTGCAGGCGAAGTCAGGAGGACCCGGACGCACAACCACGAAGTACGCAGGAAGGGTCGGACCCACGAGAAGGCAAGTACGGATGGCAGACGGTCGCTGCGAGGAAATAAGATCACAGCTGGAGACCAGAATTGGACTGGGAACGAAAACAATTTCAATGGAGCTGCTGATTTTACCAGGACTGATCGACGCCCTGGTGTTGGGATGGAATTTCTCCTCATCGGGGCCGAAGTCGAGTGCGCAGGACTCAGCGCGTCGATACAGGCAAAGAATAGACGAGGAGGATGGCTGGAGGAAAAACTGTCAGTGGCAATAGTTGAAACACCCAAAAGATTTGCGGAAAAGGATGTGGAGGGATTTTTAAAAGCCGAGTTGGACGAACTGGAAGGAATAAATGGTACATCCAACGTGGCCGTACATAGGATCACCATGAAGGACAAACAACCAGTCAAACAACGGTACTACCCTAAAAATCCAAAAATGCAGGGTGAGATAAATGCCAAGGTAGACGATCTGCTGGAAAAAGGATGTATCGAGCCGTCCAGGAGTCCCTACAGCTCACCAATAGTCATGGTG
Source organism: Drosophila prolongata (assembly GCA_036346975.1). NCBI lineage: Eukaryota > Metazoa > Arthropoda > Insecta > Diptera > Drosophilidae > Drosophila > Drosophila prolongata. Next base: position 4,622,488 of record JAYMZC010000320.1, read on the forward strand.
AGAAAGAAGACTGGAAAGTGGAGGCTGTGTGTGGATTTCCGGCAAATAAATGCGAGGTCCATAAAGGACGCATACCCGATGCCGATGATAAATTACATCCTGGACCAGCTGTGAGAGGCGAAGTACATCAGCAGTCTCGATCTGAAGGACGGTTACTGGCAGATCCCCTTGGAGGCAGACAGCAGGCAGTATACGGCGTTTACTGTACCAGGGAAGGGCCTGTTCCAATGGAAGGTGATGCCATTTGGCCTACACTCCGCGTCGGCAACATTCCAGCGGGCATTGGATCAAGTCATTGGACCAGAAATGATGCCGCATGCCTTCGCGTATCAGGACGACATTATCGTCATCGGACGAACGCTCGAAGAGCATATGGAAAACCTGAAGGAAGTGTTTAGGAGACTACGGGCTGCCAACCTGAAAGTAAATGCGGAAAAATGCAAATTTTTTAGAAAGGAACTGCAATACTTGGGGCATCGCATAACAGACCAAGGCATCGGAACAGACCCAGAAAAAGTGTCGGCAATTGCCTTAATAAAACCACCGGCCAACGTTAAGGAGTTACGACAATATTTGGGAGTGGCGTCGTGGTACAGGCGTTTTGTGCCAGATTTTGCAACGTTGGTGCATCCGTTGAATAGCCTGCTCCGGAAAAGCACAAAATGGGAATGGACAGATGACCATCAACAGGCGTTTGAAGCTGTCAAGGCCAGGCTAATCGCAGACCCAATCTTAGCATGCCCAGATTTCACAAAGACATTTGTGCTGCAGACCGACGCCAGCGATTACGGGCTCGGTGCTATTCTCACACAGAATTCCGACCAAGGCGAGAGGGTGATCTCGTATTCCAGTAGGTCCCTGAAAGGTTCGGAAAGAAATTACTCAGCGACTGAGAAGGAATGCCTGGCAATTGTGTGGGCCATACGCAAGTTAAGGCCATACTTGGAGGGCTACCACTTCAAAGTGATCACGGATCATATGGCACTGAAGTGGTTGAATAGCATCGAGAGCCCAACCGGAAGAATCGCACGATGGGCGCTGGAACTGCAGCAATATGACTTTGAGATCGCGTACAGAAAGGGCCAGCTGAATATAGTAGCAGACGCACTATCACGACAGCCACTGCCAGAAACGTGTCGACGGGTAAAAACACAGGAACAGCACAAGGAAACCGGCGAGTGTAACTGGGTAAGGGATATGCGGAGCAAGATTTCCCAAAATCCCCAAAAATATCCAGACTACATGACAGAAGCCGACCAGCTATATCGCCACATACCGCACAGAGCAGGCAACGAGGATGTCACATCATGGAAGCTGTGCGTGCCAACGGGGTCCAGGCAGCGGGTAATGTCGGAGAACCACAACTCACCGACAGCTGGCCACATGGGCAGTCGGAAAACAATTGCCAGAGTCGCAGCAAGATACCATTGGCCGGGAATGCACCGCGACATAAGGAAATATGTGCAAAACTGCGAGAGCTGCCTACGATATAAGCCAAGCCAACTACAGGCGGCCGGAAAAATGCTGACCCAAGTACCGGAAGAGCCGTGGGCCACTGTGTGCGCAGATTTCGTCGGACCACTGCCCCGCTCCAAACACGGGAATTCTATGCTACTAGTGCTGGTAGATAGGTTCTCCAAGTGGACCGAAATGGTGCCAATGCGCAGGGCAACGACGGAAACTCTGGAAAAGGCGATCCGCGAGCGGATCCTCGCAAGATACGGCGTGCCCAAGGTACTGATTACAGACAATGGCGTTCAGTTCACCAGCAGGGCGTTTAAAAAATTCCTGGGTGAATTAGGTGTCCGACACCAGTTCACGGCCCCATACACGCCCCAGGAAAACCCGACGGAGAGAGCCAACAGGACGGTGAAAACTATGATCGCCCAGTTCACAGGGGCAGACCAGAGGACTTGGGACGAAAAGTGGCCGGAACTGCAATTGGCCGTGAATACGAGCGTGGCTGAATCCACGGGATATTCGCCTGCTTTTATTACGCAAGGGAGAGAGCCTAGGTTACCCAGCGCACTGTACGACGAAGGAACAATCGGCACAGGAAGGGAAACGCAAACTCCGGCCGAGAACGCACAGAAGCTGAAAGAAATCTTCGAACTGGTGAGGCGAAATATGGAAAAGGCAGCGCAGGATCAGGCACGCCACTACAATCTGCGTAGACGCCCATGGAAACCGAACATCGGTGACACGGTCTGGGCTAAAGAACATCATCTGTCCAAGGCCGCAGAACGATTCGCCGCAAAATTGGCACCAAAATATGACGGGCCTTTTAAGATAATAAATTTTAATTCGCCTGTGATATGCAATTTGCGGCACGAAAAGACTGGCAAAGAAAAAACCGCCCACGTTAGCCAATTAAAAAAACAATTTATTGATGGCCAAAACAAAGGATCGAAGTCGGACTTAGCGGGGGCGCACTGTGAATCCGAAGAGAGGGAGAGGACGATACACAGATGCAATAGGAGCGCGAGAGCGGGAGGAGCGTTACCGGGTAACGCATACCAAAGCGGGGACCCGTCGGAGCCCGTAGCAAGGGAAAGTTGAAAGGCCGCCGCGGATAACGGAACCGGAAACATGGGCAACCGAGGTTTCGTCAGCGCGCGAGCGCCACAAGACGGGCCTATTTAAAATCAGGTCGCCAAGATGCCAGCACGCAGCAGCAGCAACGGTCAAGTCATGAGGGGAGAGGGGCGGGGAGGCAGCACCGGGCAACAGCCAGCGGCGAGATGGAGTCGGGACTCAGGTTCCGCACTCCAGCTGCTGGCGTCCCCCCTGGTGTCGCGGTCCCCGTCGCCGAACCCCGAATGGGAGGACGAGGAACGGATCTCAGATGAAGAGCTGGAGGAGGAGAGGAGGCCGGCGTCCGTCCGGCAGGGCAGGAGGCCGAGGTGACTATCGACCTGCAGGGCTGTCAGTTAAGCTATTTAGTTGCTAGATCTAGCAACTTTTAAATAAATTTGCAACTTTTTTTTTCGATTTGCTATTAAAAACAAATCTAGCAACTTTTAATTTTGCAATTTTAGCAACTTTATTACAAAACTAAACATTTTGTTATTTTTCTTCATTATTTTGAACTTTTTTATACCTATTCCAATTTACTGAACCAATTACGATCGAAAATGGTTCACAAAGATATCGGAATTATTTTTTAACTCAGTGGTTCAATCATATGAACACTTTTGATCACTTTTGTGCTGTGTAGTGTCGGTAAGATGCCAAAAATTTACAAACAACATTTTCGGGATGCCTGGCTGCGCGACGACGAGTTTAAGGAGTGGATTCGCAAGACACTAACAGGGCGCGAAACTTTTCGAGATCCGACACCACGCCGCATCAAAAAAACACGTGACTGCGATTGGCGCAGCGATCATTTATATGCAAATTAGTATTTTACTCCGTAGAGGTTCCCTCGCAGCCGTCTCCGTGAAGGTAGCCGGTTGGCTGTTGTCATCCGTCGATGAATTAGGAAGAATAGGGTGGAAGGGTGACTGCCCTTCTTTACTTGCTGGCCTAGAGACTCAGTCAGTGTGAAATAATAAGATCTTTAACGGCGGTAGCCGGAGTTAAATATTATCAGAGCTGGTGCTCTTTATTCAAGGCTTTTATATAAACTGAATTGAAAAGAAACTTAAAGCTAACAAAAGACTCACAGCGGCCACGCAAATATGCAGTGCTTGCCGTCTGTGCACGAGCATCCGGGCTAAAAGCTGGATCAGCAGTTTCGACCGAAGCTAAATAACAACAAAAGTCAGCGGCTAGTCCATTGACTTTTGCTGGTTTATGTTAACTTGTTAACTTGCATAATTAGTTTAAAAGTTACATTTAACTGATCTAGCATTTTTTTGGGCTATTTTCGACGAATTTTTAGCAATTTCTAGCAACTTTTTTTTCAAAATCTAGCAATTTCTGTTTGGGAGTTTCTGGCAGCACTGGTGGTGTGCCCCAAGGCTCAGTCCTTGGACCTTTACTGTTTACTCTGTATGTCAATGACCTTCCCTGTGTGTTGTCAAATAGTGATGTTCACATGTACGCAGATGATGTCCAGATGTATGTTAGCCCTCCCATTAGTAGAATTAACGAGTGTGTGAATATATGCAATCGAGAGCTTGGTAAAGTTAGCAGTTGGGCCCAAGACAATGGCCTTGGTCTAAACCCAACAAAATGTAAATGTCTCGTAGTATATAAAAAGAAAGTAAATATTGCTGACCTGCAGCCATTGATGATAAACAGCATGCCCATTAAATATGTTGAAAATGCTACAAGCTTGGGTATCATATTTAATAATAAACTTAGTTGGAATGACCATATAAATAAGGCTGTAGGCAAAACGTACGGTTTACTAAGATCTCTCTGTCCGGTTAAAAGTCTGTTACCCATAAATGTTCGTATGTTATTTGCCAAGACCTGTTTAATCCCTACACTTTTTTATGGGATAGAAATTTTTTCAAATTGCGATGCAGCCAGCCATCAAAAAATAAAAGTTGCATATAATAATATAGCAAGATTTATATTCAATCTACGTCGATTTGACCATGTTACAAGCTATGCATATAGAATATTTGAACTTAATTTGACCGATTGGATGAAACTAAGAGTTTTAATATATCTGCACAAAATAATTTACACTAGGGAACCAACTTATCTCTTTGAAGCATTAAGATTCACTTCCTCAAGAAGAGCAAATAACCTCATTCAAATAAGACACAGATCTCTACTTTCTGAAAGGCAGTTTTTCGTACACGCAATAAGGCTATGGAACCAGCTCCCTAACGCTTTAAAAAATATTAGTAGCGCCACGCAGTTTAACTCAAAACTCACATTACACCTACAAGATACTAGCACAATATAAAAAAAAAAAAAAACAACAAAGCGACCCTTTTCTTTTCTTTAACCTTTAATGTTTAAGCGTAATTTTAAGAACTCCATTTAAATTTCCAAAGAACTATGTCAAATCTGTATTAATAAGTAATTTGTCCTACGTGACTATCGCACTAATTATAAGTTATCAACTTGTAGCGTTAGGAAAGCATTTTAAAATAAATGGAAATTGAAATTGATGGCTCCAAGTAGAATCTTCTGTTGTCGCACATCATTAGTTTGGTAAAGTGAAATTAAATAATCCACTCTGCTGACAAAGGTGTACAGATTTTCTGGATCACCCTTAAAGGTATGATATCTTTTAGCTGCCGACGAGCTTCAGCAAGGTTGTTGTCGCTTAGCGCCACGATTTGGGTGCGACGATATTTGGTTGTGCCATCGTTATTGTAAAATTCAATTTTTTGTAAAAATTTCAGTAGAAATACTAATTTTGTTTTATTTTTATTTCACTTTTTTTATTTATTTATTAATTCTTCCACTTTTTGTTGGAGAACCGAATTGGAATTATAATCCAAGTTGAAGGGTTTTAAAATGGGTTGAGTAATTTTTTTTTATCGAGAACTGGATTATAAAATTTAATTTATTTTCCACTCGAGGTTCTTTTTTTCGGATACTTTTTGTATCCTACCGACTGCGCCAGTGAAATTATTTAGTTTGAGTCGGATAAATGATCCACCCTTTGGGTTAAGACCAACGCCGAACTTTGAATTAAAAACACAATGTGGCGCTGAGACTTTATTAATTGAAGATTGGCTTAAGACTAAATTCTTGGTACAAAAATCTTTCTTGTGTTGCGCTTTGTTTACATAAATTTGACAGCGATATTGATTGTATTCAATAATTTGATAGTGAGAGTGCCACTTAGGGCGCGGCACTTAGTCATTGGAATAATTGTTTATGTTATTGTAGAGCGGCATCGCCAGCTTCTTCTTCTTATTTCTTGGTATGAATATGTGAATATGTCACTATATACATATATAAAAATGCTCTTGAAGCAATTTTGACATAACATGTGTTGAGGTCCCAATTAGGTTGATATCTACTCAGCACTCGCCTAAGTTGCCAAGCACAAAAGAAAAGGGAAAAAAAACGAAAAAAAAAATATTAAAAAAAAACGATACAAGAATGGTATATGATAATGATGATTTATGATTACGAAAAAGAGTCTATTTGATTTTAGGAGTTAGGAAATGTAAAAAATATGAGAGATATAATAAAAGGTTAACACCTTATAAAAAGTTTGAGGAGAAAAAATGAGAACAACTTAGTTAAAAAATACTCTGCACCAATCTCTCATGATTTTCACATGTGTACAATGAAAACCATGAGAAATAATAAAAAACTATTTGAAATATATAATGAGCGATTATAATTTCATCCCTTCAAATAGTTTGAGCGCAAATCAAAGTATGCCACAAAAAAGATTAAATTTAAATCACCCAACGGAATTTTTGAACTTATATTAAAATTGAAGATGGGAGTGTCATTATCCTGTTGCGACTGCGACTGGAATTGTGTGGCTTAGATAAAATTTATGAACCGTTTGACATTGTGGCGGCGTTTTCTCAGTCTCCATAAAATATTTTTGAGTGATGGAGTAGAGCAGAAAAAGAATTAGATTTTTTTTTTTTTTTTTTAATATTTTATTTATTGAATCTTCTCTATATGATTATTTCAAATCTTAAGAATATAACTTTACTTTACTTCATGTAGACTGAATTTAGACTAAAGGGCCCTAATATTTATTGCTGGGCTGGTAGATCGTTACGATGCAGACGAGTTCTGTTCGAAACCCGTCTTAGGTTCCTTGCGAGATTATTTGGGTGCAGTGTAAGCTTGTTATGGCAGGCCGCTTTCCGCTTTGCTATTTCATTTTTGACCGGTGGTACCCCAGTGATTGTTCGCAGGATTTTTGATTGTGAGCGCTGTATGATGTCAACGTTGCTGTTGCTCGCGTTCCCCCAGAGCTGGGAGCCGTATGTCCAAATGGGCTTAAGGGTGGAGTTGTAGATAAGTCCAGACACAGGGGTGATCGAGAATTTATAATCCAGTGTAGGCTGCTAGCTTTAAGTCTGAGATGTACTTTCTTGCATTCAATGTACCTCCGCCAGGTTAGGCGTCTGTCTGGGGAATCTGCGTACTATTCAAAGTTAGCGGGGGGCACGATTGTTATTAAGGGTAAACGGTATATGCTTACACTTTTGTTCATTAATTTTGATTCGACAGTCTGATAGCCACTGCTCAACTACCACCAAATGGTCAGCCAGTTGAGCTGTTGCTCTAGTTGGGCATCTCGAGCGGTTCAGGATTGCGGTGTCGTCAGCAAATGTGGACGTAGTCAGCCTCTCGTTCGTAGGGATGTCTGCTGCGTATAGGACAAACAGGTTAGGGCCCAGTGCGCTCCCTTGTGGGACTCCGGCTTCAATGTTATACTCGTTGTATTGCATCTCACCTCAAAGACTCTGTGGTAGAGGTACGACTTAAGTAACTTATGAGTGTTTTCGGGCAGTAATGTTATGATTTTATGCATAAGGCCTTCAAGCCACACTCGGTCGAATGCCTGAGAGACGTCGAGGAATATCACACTACAATATTCCCGATGTTCGAAGGCTGTACGAATTTCTGAAGTTATCCGGTTGACTTGTTCTCTTAAATATGGTGTAATGCGCGTGAGCAGGCATTTTTCTAGTAATTTGGACAGTCACGATAGTAAGCTTATTGGCCTGTACGATGAGGGAATTGTGGGGTCTTTCCCAGGCTTCGGTATCATTATAACCACAGACTTTTTCCATTTTTTGGGGTAGTAGCCAAGTTTTGTGATCCCGTTAAATAGCTTGCATATAACATCCACTGCGCAGTTTGGAAGTTCAATTATCATTTTTGGGGTTATTAGGTCGCCCCCTGGAGCCTTTTTCGGTTTTATTTGCTTCCTAATGACATTAGGAATCAGGTGCTTGAAACAAAATCGGGTTAATTGCAATTTCAGAGTTAAGCGGCGGTAGTAGAAAAGAGTTTGTGGCGGCGTTCGGAGAAATACATTTCGTAGGTGTAAAGCAAATGTTTCGGCTCTGTCTTCGTCACTGCGGGCCCAAGTACCCGAGGAGTTTCTAATCGGAGTGACTGATTCTATCGGAGAGCTTAAATTTAGGTGAGCTCTCTACAAAGGATGCTTTGTACTGGTCGGCGACAGTTTCTCGATGTACCGGCGTTGCGCAAGCTCCTCTTCTTGCTTGAGGGTTTTGGTGAGTCTGCGGGTGGCATCATTATAGAGTTGCTTCAAATGGGGCGATCTGTAGGATTGCCAAGCGCGTCGTAGACGTCGTTTTTCCCGAACCAGTTGTTCGATTTGCAAATTAGTTTTGTATTGGTTGTCTCTTCTGGTGTTGAGATTTTGGCTGCTGCCACGAGTACTGACTCCAGGGCATCAGCACAGAAGTCGATGTCGTTCTCTATGTTTAACTGTGGTGTTAGTTCAATGTGGGAACTTACGTTCATTTTGTACTTTAGCCAGTTAGTTCTAGTCGAGGTCAGCCTGAAGGGGTGCTCGATTACATTCGGGCTTTGAAGGAGAGTTATTAGAACAGGCGAGTGGTCCGATGATAAGTCCGATAGCGATTTGGCGCTTACTAAATTTCTTGGGATGTTCTTGGTCACAGCGAAGTCAATTAAATCCGGGAGTTTTCTGGGTCAGCTGGCCAATATGTGGGGCTGCCAGGGGAGACATAGTCGAGTTTGTTGCTCAAATTTATAATTGCTTTATACAGTTGTCTTCCTTTGGGGTCACGAGTCTTGATCCCCAGTGCGTGTGCTTGGCGTTGTAGTCTCCTCCTGCTATAAAGCGATCTCCGAGTGAATTGTAGAAGTCCAAGAATTGCTCTTCAGTTATTGTGAAACGCGGTGGGCAATAGACAGCGGCTATAGTAATACTGCCGTTGATTAAGATTCCAGTTCCTCCGTGAGCCTTACCGTCCGGATGTTATGTGCAGTATGAAGTATAACCTCTTATTTGGAAGTTGTATTTACTTGTGAGATCCGTTTCTGCCAGCAGCATTACATCTATTTGGTTTTCATTGAGGAATTGAGTTATTTCAAGTTTGTGCCGTGAAATGCCATTGGCATTATACATGGATATTCGAAGACAAGTCATCGATTATTTAGATTGTTGGGATGTGAGCAAGTTTATTAAAATGTTTTGATTTTGCATAAGGTTTGTCATTGTTGTTTTCATGAAGGACATAAATTCCATCATTACGTGTTGTAAAGTCAGCATCATGGTTTCCATGCTGTTTGGTATTTGTCCTATTGCTTGCTGAGGTGTTATTATATTTTGCTCAGAGCATTGAGCTTGTGGGAACCCCGTCTGATTGGCAAGTCCTGATTTGAGGGCAGTAATTCATCTATGCAACAGGAATTGCAGTTTGTAGATCGGGTGCACTTCATTTTTCTTCAAGTCTCTGTTTCTGGCCTTAAAAAGTGGTTGCGACTTTTTATTTATGTTGATAATATAAATAATATTTTTTGGGAAAAATCCATTTTCTTTCAGTGCCTCTATTATTAAATTATATTATTATTGGTGGATACGTCGGGCTCTATGCAATTTAGCACTACTTGAAAGCCCTTGCTACTCTTGAGCTGGTACGTGTAGTAGGGTTTCCTAGTCTCGTCTTGGTATTTGCTTACAGCTCTGAATTGATCTTCAGATTTAGCTGGAAGCTTTGTTTCATGAATATTCCCTTCAACAAGAGGAGTAACATAAAAGTTGTCATTCCCGACCAGCCCAACAATTTTCTTTTCCTAGGGCATTTGGGTTCTGTTCCCTTATGTAAATTGGTGGGGGCTTTGGTTTCTTTTCCAGCTTCGGATTGATTATTTTCAGTTTCCGACAATAGGGCGAATCGTTTGTTACGTTTGATTTGGATGTAACGATCCATGCTAGACTGTATAGCCGGACCCACTTGTTGTTGTTTGATATTGCCGATATTGGCACTCGTACTTACAATTGGCTTTGTAGTTTTATTCGAGGCTGCGGAAGTTGCAAACGCATTCGAAATCGCGTTGTTGGTAACGGCGACCGTTGATGTTGTTGTTGCTGCGGTTGCAGAAATTAACGAGGTCGCAGTGCTCGTGGCTGGTGAGCTGTGAGTCGAAGCTAGGAGTTGTGAGGAGTCTTAAACTCCCCACAAATCCCGATGCAGGAGGTCGGCCTAGCAACAGCGGAGGAGGCGAGAAAGCCGGAGAAATGAAGGGCATCCAGGTCAAACGGGAAACATTCGGACCTTGGACCCTCATATGGCAAGGGCAACGAGGTCATACGGTGAATTGGCGGACTTCGGACCCGCCTAAAGAGGACACACCGTGAATTAACGGTACCTCGATGGACCTTGGACCCGCTCCCGGCAAGGGCAACGGGGTCATACGGTAAATTGGCGGACTTCGGACCCGCCCAAAGAGGAGACACCGTGAATTAACGGTACCTCAGTGGACCTTGGACCCGAGGGAAATAACGGCACCTACAGCGCCTATAAAAAGGACGGCGCAAGCGCAGCTCGGGACAGTACGAGTGCGAGAATCAGAGCGAGTGCGTGAACGCGGAATAAGTAAACATCGAAACCGAAGTGCCCAAGGATCAAGATCGCAAAGTCGAGACGCCGAACGACGGAAAGTCTACAAGGCTGAGGCTACAACGCTGAGATCCAACGGTGCTAGGTCGTGGTAAAGTCAAGCTTAGGGAGTCCTTGCGCGGTGTCAGGCGATAAAGGTGGCTAGGCGATAAGGGAGAACTTTGTTCTACCTGCTAGGCGATACACCTTGCCGACAAAGTCCAAGCTGAACTCCGGAAGCCAGGCGATAAAGGTGGCTAGGCGATAAGGCGTAACTTCGGTTCACCTGCTAGGCGATACACCTTGCCGGCCCCGGTAGGGAAGCTCGCATAACATCCAGGGTTTTGGTGGAGTCGTAACGATCTCAGTCACCCGGAGCAGCAAGCCGAAGCAACCCAGCGGTAAGCCAGGAGCGACGCAGCAGCACGCCAGGAGCAGAGCAGCAGCGAGCCAGGAGCAACGCAGCCGGAGACAGCGACAACGGGCAGCAGAATAATAGCAATAAGGCTATATTTTAGAGAGTCAATAAACCAGCACCAACCTAATCATTTCTGGCGTTATCCTTTGGTCACGGGCGGTCACTCAATATAAATTTGGTGGAACGAACTCACAACCTCTCTGAGCTAGCCGCACTTACATTTTTTGTGAAATGGTTTTCCTGTCCTAGTTTCCCTCTTAGGTCCGAATTTATGCGGGTGGGTTTTCCGCGAGCTGGGCGCCAATTAGTATTTTACTCCGTAGAGGTTCCCTCGCAGCCGTCTCCGTGAAGGTAGCCGGTTGGCTGTTGTCATCCGTCGATGAATTAGGAAGAATAGGGTGGAAGGGTGACTGCCCTTCTTTACTTGCTGGCCTAGAGACTCAGTCAGTGTGAAATAATAAGATCTTTAACGGCGGTAGCCGGAGTTAAATATTATCAGAGCTGGTGCTCTTTATTCAAGGCTTTGATATAAACTGAATTGAAAAGAAACTTAAAGCTAACAAAAGACTCACAGCGGCCACGCAAATATGCAGTGCTTGCCGTCTGTGCACGAGCATCCGGGCTAAAAGCTGGATCATCAGTTTCGACCGAAGCTAAATAACAACAAAAGTCAGCGTCTGGTCCATTGACTTTTGCTGGTTTATGTTAACTTGTTAACTTGCATAATTAGTTTAAAAGTTAAATTTAACTGATCTAGCATTTTTTTGGGCTATTTTCGACGAATTTTTAGCAATTTCTAGCAACTTTTTTTTCAAAATCTAGCAATTTCTGCTTGGGAGTTTCTGGCAGCACTGTCGACCTGTCGTCATCCGAGGAGGAAGAGGAAGAAAACAAGGAGGACACCGGGACGGAGACGGTGAGTCCAGAGGTCTCCTCGGACGAGGAGGACGAGCCACGTCGGGCGGCGAAGGCCCGGATGGCATTCCGCCGGATCAAGAGGGCCGCAGCCGGATTCGGGCGGATCCGGTTGGGCGACGCAGCGCCATCGGGCCGCCTGGAGGAGGCAATGCGTATATTCGCAACTCGGACAGAGGTGGTGCGGCGAGTGTTCGCGCAGCGGGCGGTGGCACGGGCAGCCGCAGCAGCCAGGGAGTGGCAAAAGCGGCTGGACGAGGCTGAGGCCGAAGAGGCAGCTATATGGGCACGGCCAGGCCCTCCGGAGCAGCCGCCGCTGCAAGCACCTCCACCGCCGTCGCCACCGCTGTCGCAGCCGCCGCCACCACCGTCGCAGCCCCGGGCAGCAGCACCGCCACCGCCACCACCGTCGCCGCCCCGGGCAGCAGCACCGCCACCGCCACCACCGTCACCGCCGCAGGCACCACGGCCATCCCAGGCACCACGGCACGGAGCGGAGACACCACCGCCTCCACCGCCGCCGTGGGTGCCAACGCCATCGCCGTTGCCAGCAAAACGGCTCGGTGGGGACCCGGAGGGTCTGGAGAAGGGACCCTGGGTGTGGCCGCCGCCAGGGGAGCCAGCCGCACGCCCGCCCAAAGTCGCCAGGCTGACGTCGTGCCCGGAGCCGCGGTCCCCACCAGCCAGGCCGTCAGTGTCCCGCCAACATTCGGCGGACAGCAGCCGCTGGCAGGAGATGGCCGAGGAAGAGTGGCCGCCCAGGGTGGCAGCCGAGGCCAACAGGCAGCAGAGGAGAGCCCGTAGCAGCCGCTGGGCCAAACTCCTCGTGGTAGACGGCGTCCGCTACCGCATCCGGGTATCCAACGGGGTTGTAAGAGTCCTGAGGGGCTAATAAAAGCCATTAATGGTTTTAAAAAATCACAATTGGTTTGTTTATTTACCTTTTGGAATAAGGGAGTTGCCGGACATAGGTAATAGGGACGGGGGCGCCGAGATAGGCGGTCGATCGATAGTTGCGATCGATGGGTTAACAAAATTGGTTATTTCTATGTTCAAGAATTCAAATGGCAACTTAAGACAACGAAAAGGCAACGACGATGGCAACACTGGAACCCACAATCAATAAACGCGATCGTGGTGAGATTCCAGGGAGTTGCCGGACCGAGGGAAAGCGAAATGGTGACTTTTAGTTTGGGGAAATGTCTGGGCGGGAAAATTCGAATTTCCCGCAGGGAACTGTCTGGGGAACTGGGAAATGGGAACTGTAAACTATCTGGGGAACTGTGAACTATCTGGGGAACTGTGAACTATCTGGGGAACTGGGAACGGTCTGGGAAATGGGAACTGTGAACTATCTGGGGAACAGGGAAACAGTCTGGGGAAATAATCTTTCAAGAAGCTGCTTGGAAAAGTCTTTTAGGGAAACAGTCGCGGGAAAGTTCAAGTCTTTCAAGGAGCTGTACGAGTGAAGTCGTTTAGGAGAGCAGTCTGGGGAAAGGTTAAGTCTTTCGGGGAACTGTCTGGGGAACATCTAACATGCAAGTCAGGCGGGGAATTCGAGTAGTATAAACATGAAGGGCGGGGAAAGTCACCACTTTCATTACATTTCCGAAGGAAGGGAAAAATGTGAGGAGTCTTAAACTCCCCACAAATCCCGATGCAGGAGATCGGGTAGCAACAGCGGAGGAGGCGAGAAAGCCGGAGAAATTAAGGGCATTCAGGTCAAACGGGAAACATTCGGACCTTGGACCCTCATATGGCAAGGGCAACGAGGTCATACGGTGAATTGGCGGACTTCGGACCCGCCTAAAGAGGACACACCGTGAATTAACGGTACCTCGATGGACCTTGGACCCGCGCCCGGCAAGGGCAACGGGGTCATACGGTAAATTGGCGGACTTCGGACCCGCCCAAAGAGGAGACACCGTGAATTAACGGTACCTCAGTGGACCTTGGACCCGAGGGAAATAACAGCACCTACAGCGCCTATAAAAAGGACGGCGCAAGCGCAGCTCGGGACAGTACGAGTGCGAGAATCAGAGCGAGTGCGTGAACGCGGAATAAGTAAACATCGAAACCGAAGTGCCCAAGGATCAAGATCGCAAAGTCGAGACGCCGAACGACGACAAGTCTACAAGGCTGAGGCTACAACGCTGAGATCCAACGGTGCTAGGTCGTGGCAAAGTCAAGCTTAGGGAGTCCTTGCGCGGTGTCAGGCGATAAAAGTGGCTAGGCGATTAGGGAGAACTTTGTTCTACCTGCTAGGCGATACACCTTGCCGACAAAGTCCAAGCTGAACTCCGGAAGCCAGGCGATAAAGGTGGCTAGGCGATAAGGCGTAACTTGGGTTCTCCTGCTAGGCGATACACCTTGCCGGCCCCGGTAGGGAAGCTCGCATAACATCCAGGGTTTTGGTGGAGTCATCCCGATCTCAGTCACCCGGAGCAGCAAGCCGAAGCAACGCAGTAGCAGGCCAGGAGCGACGCAGCGGAAAGCCAGGAGCGACGCAGCAGCACGCCAGGAGCAGAGCAGCAGCCAGCCAGGAGCAACGCAGCAGGAGACAGCGACAACGGGCAGCAGAATAATAGCAATAAGGCTATATTTTAGAGAGTCAATAAACCAGCACCAACCTAATCATTTCTGGCGTTATCCTTTGGTCACGGGCGGTCACTCAATATAAATTTGGTGGAACGAACTCACAACCTCTCTGAGCTAGCCGCACGTTTACGTAGCGAGCAGAAATAAAGAATCAGGTCGTTACAGAGTGGGGTTCTACACTGCAAGACCGTGCTGTCGCACTGTCAATGGTCAGTAGGGCTGAGTTGCTCTTTGAAGAAGTTCTTTCTACTTGTGTATCACGGGTTGAGAAATAAGAGATATATCTGTTTTTCTGGTCTACGGAGCTTCTAAGCTCATTTTTTGAATCGCCGCTCATTGAGCTACGAGTGCACGAGTGCACTTCTTAGTTTTTATAATAACTTTGCACTACTTTTATACATAGCACTAATTACTATATACTATTTTATTTTTTTTGTTTTTAGCAATAAGATTGCCTTTATTACACTACTCCAGTATTTTAATTATTTGTTTTTCACTTTTAAGCTATTTTTTCCGGAGCTCGCGGAAAACACGTCTGCACTCTCCGGGCGTTTGCACGTGGATTTGATGACTGGATTATAAAATGTAATTTATTTTCCACTCGAGGTTGTTTTTTTCGGATACTTTTTGTATCCTACCGATTGGCCCGTGAAATTATTTAGTTTGAGTCGAATAAATGATCCACCAGTTTCTGGCTCGGATAGTTTTTCATTCCCATATAATATAATATTATGGTATGTACAGAGACCTGGTTAAGGCCGGATATTCTTAGCTCCGAAATTTTCCCGGGTAAGTACACAATTTACAGGCTTGATCGTTTCAAATTTTGAAGGCGCTTGTCTATTAAAAACGTCACCATTTACACAACCGGAAAATCCTTATCATCCATCTCTAGAGCTGACTATAGATGCAAGAACAGAGCTAGAAAAAATTCGAATAGTCGGTTAAACGAATCCGCTGCTTTCGTAAGGAAAACTTTCATCTTTCAAATAAGTATATAAAAGTTATATCCGGCTATGACTGGTCCAAATTTGATTCATGCACTAACATGGCTGAGGCCGTTAATATCTTTTATACTGCATTGAACTCCTTCTTTGATCTGTGTGTTCCGTTATACTATCCGTCAATTGCAAATAAACCTCCGTAGCTTAATGAGGAGTTTTCACACCTAAAAAAATATTAAGTCCAGACTTTTCAATAAATTTAAAATGTGCGGTTC
Organism: Drosophila prolongata; assembly: GCA_036346975.1. NCBI lineage: Eukaryota > Metazoa > Arthropoda > Insecta > Diptera > Drosophilidae > Drosophila > Drosophila prolongata. The sequence continues at coordinate 4,638,131 of JAYMZC010000320.1, forward strand.
ACAATCTGCCTTCTCTCGGTACCTAAGGGCTCGATCAAATTTTTTTTATAAAAGCTATCTGAATCGATGTAGGGTCCAATTTTCACAAGATCCAAAACAGTTTTATAATTTTGTTAACACTAAGCGCAAATCAGCTTGTTAGCCTGCATCGCTATCATTCAAAAATTCTACGGCAAATACTGATCATGCAATTGCCGATCTATTTGCCCAGTTTTTCCAGAAAACATATTCTGTTTCATCCCGTCCAAATCCGTCTTATTCAAATGCCATATCCAAATCGAACTTGATTTTTGTCTGAGGTTAAGCGAAAGCTCCCTTCTCTTGGGTCTCCATAAAGTTAAACCAGTCTATTCACAGGGTCCGGAAGGAGTTCCAGGCTGCGTGCTTAAATACTGTGCTGAAACTCTGTGTAGACCTCTGCACAAATTGTTGTCTTTGAAAACGTCTCATTACCCACTTATTTGGAAGGAGTCATTTGTTATTACCCATCACAAGAAAGGAAATAAATCGAATTACAGAGGCATATCCAAATTATCCGCCATCCCAAAGCTTTTCGAAAACACTATTACACTCCACTTGCAAAGATGTTGCATCAATTATATCTCCATGTCAACATGGATTTATAAGGCCAAGATCTACAACGACAAACCTCTTTTAGCTAACGTCTTTTGTAATAAATGGCTTTAGAAAGAGCATGCAGACTGACGTAGTTTACACTGACTTTAGTAAAGCGTTTGATTCAGCAAATCACTCGCTTCTTGTATTAAAGCTAGACTTATTAAGTTATCTAAGTGGTAGGACTCAACGAGTCCTCTTTGAAAACTCGATCTCTATTTTGATCCAAGTTACTTCAGGCGTCCCACAAGGAAGCCACCTAGGCCCACTTCTTTTTACTTCATTTATAAACGATCTCCCTCTAATCTTGACGAGGTCGCGTGTCCTTACGTACGCAGATGACGTTAAGTTATGCCTGCAATATAACTTTCCAGCAGTTCCGACTTTTAATCGGACCTAAATGCTTTTCAAACATGGTGTTGTGAAAATCTTTTGGATTTAAATAGCGCTAAGTACAAAGTAATGACATTTTTTCGGGTGAACCCAGAATATGACACGTTTACGCTGGATATTTGTGCGTTGTCTAGAATTACGCATGTTGATGACCTTGGCGTCTTTCTTGACCCAAAACTTAAGTTTTGTGACCATATTACTTTTATGGTGAATGAAGCCAGAAGAGTACTTGGATTTATTAAAAAGTGGTCAAAGGAGTTCGATGATCCCTATGTTACAAAGACTCTGTTCATTTCACTAGTCCGTCCAATCCTGGAGTATTGTTCAGCAGTTTGGAGTCCTCAGTATGGTGTACATATAGACCGGATAGAGTCTGTGCAAAAGAACTTTTTATTATTTGCTCTATTGTGCCTTAACTGGAATGCAACCCTTATTTTACCATCCTACTCTAATAGACTTTTAATAATAAATCTACCATCCTTAGTAAACCGTAGAACGATGCTTGGCACAACTTTTATTTATAATCTTATTCACAGGGATGTGGAGAGTTCCGAGTTACTGGGTCGCATAGACTTCTCCGTGCCTAATAGAATTACCAGGAACTATGTTGCTCTTACTTTAAATATTTGTAGATCTAACTAAGATATGCATGAACCGTTAGAGTACTGAGTAACGACTACAATAGACTATACCATGTTATTTCTACTACAAACTCTTTGCCAAGCCTAAAAGCATTAATTTTATCTTACTTAGCACAAAATTAGTATTAGTATTAGTCTCGTACGTATTTCTAACTTAGTCTGTCCGCTTCTATATTGTCCTTTTTCACTTCTCGCGATCTCGTTATTACGCCCATTGGGTAATAAGGCTCCGCCCGTAACAAGCACTGCTTGGTGTCGTAAGGGACACTTGTTTGTGCTGATCATAGTGCATCAATGCCCGAAAATTAAAAATCTTTCTTGTGTTGCCCTTTGCTTATATAAATTTGGGAGCGAGATTGTCCGCTTGGGATATTGATTATATTAAATAATTTGAGAGTGAGAGTGCCACTTAGGGCGCGGCAGTTAGTCAATGCAATAATTGTTTATGTTATTGTAGAGCGGCATCGCCAGCTCCGGATGTGGATTGCTTACATTGAATATTCTTATTTCTTGGTATGAATATGTGAATATGTCACTATAATCTTTATAGGGTCGGAAATGTCTCCTTCACTGCGTTGCAAACTTTTGACTGAAATTATAATACCCTCAGCAAAGGTATACCAAAACGAAATACTTAACGAACTAAAAACAAAAAAGGTCACCGAAGAACGAAAAATCCTACAAAAACAAGGCACACAAACGACAAAAACTGGACCTTTATTATTACTTTTCTTCACTTGATCTCCCAGATACGAAAAGAACTTGCCAGCCAAAAAACCCGAGATGTCAAATTTAAAAAAAAAATACAAGAAACGTTAGCAAAAACAAGACCAATAATAATACCAATTCCGATGGCATATAATTATAACATTACTTAGCAGTTTTGAAAACAGATATGCAATCAACTGACAAACAAAAAAAATCTTTTAAAATGAACATAAAGGGAAATCTAAACCACTTCTGCGAACTACAATCAATTATTAAAATACACAAACCTCACATAATTTATCTACAAGAAACTTCTATAAGGTACATTAATACCCTTTGATACAGTCTGCACAGAAGTCAACTCCAAGATCAAATTTAGAATTATCTCAATTATCTCTAGAGGCAAAACAATACAGAAATTTATCACTCAATCTAACTACATCCTTTTAAACGACATGTCACTAACGCACTTCGGCACACATTACACTCTAACAAACTTCGACCTGATTTTCGGCAGCCTATTACTACATATTGACAGCACATGGCACACAGAAAGATAGAATATTCTAAAAATAGCCATTTCTACCGTAAATATAATACTTTATAAAAAGGCAAATGCCTTTTTTAAACTAACACTAATACAAGCAAAAAACAAGAAAGGAAAGCTAACTTCGGGCGGAGCCGAAGTTGATATACCCTTGCAGAATATTCTGTAAATTATATTCTCCAAAATTATTCTTATGATGCATTCTTAATACTCATAAAAAATCCCAACTTCCTAACTTCACAAACACCAAAGTTATGGCATTTCCTATCAATCAGTTATATGGCAGCTATAGGATATAGTCGGCCTTATGAAATTTGGTAGGTCGGATTGATTGGCCAAATATAAAACCCTAGAAAAATCCAACTTCCTAACTTTACAAACACCAAAGTTATGGCATTTCCGATCAATCAGTTATATGGCAGCTATAGGATATAGTCGGCCGATCCCGGCCGTTCATACATATATACTGCGTGCAAAGGAAAGAAGGGTGTGTGCAAAGTTTCAACTCGATAGCTTCAAAACTGAGAGACTAGTTTGCATAGAAACAGACAGACGGACATGGCTATATCAACTCAGGAGGTGATCCTGATCAAGAATATATATACTTTATAGGGTCGGAGATGTCTCCTTCACTGCGTTGCACACTTTTGACCAAAATTATAATACCCTCTGCAAGGGTATACCAATGCATCGAAAATTTCACCACCCAAATTTCTCCCGACACCCCTTCAAACAGCATTTTGCCAAAACTTTTCAGAAGCATCATTTGATAGAAACTTCTCTAACAACTTTTTAAACCATAAACAAACATTACTTAATATCATCTTATTTAATATCATCAAAGAGAAATAGAAATCGAAAAACCAAAATATATTTAAAGTTTACAGCAGCACTAAATCAATCAAAAGGAAAGAAGCCTGGACAAAAAAACCAAAGATAGAATTATAAACCTTCAAAACGAAATACGCAATAGCTACATCCCTCAAGCCTATAAAAATAGACTAATAATACCGATTGTAAAGCCAAACACATATAAAACCATGCTAAATTGTTAACGGCCTATTTAACTGAACTCATGTTTATCAAAAATGTTGGATATAGTTATAGAAAAACGTCTGTGGGGGTTCGCATTAAACAACAAACTCATCCACAAAAGTGAAACTCGTTTTAAGAAAGGGAAATCCGCTATAGACTATCTACTGGTCGCAGATCAGTAAAAAACAATACATTTTTTGTTCGTACGTTTTTGCACTATGATCACCACAAACAAGCGGCCCAATTCCAAAATGGGCGTGAAAAACGAGATCGCGAGGAGTGAAAAAGGACAATATGGAAAGGGACAGACTAAGTTAGAATACAAATTATGTAAATATTTTAAGTGCCGGCTGGCTATACGTCCGTGGCGGGGGTGAAGCCGGCTGACTATACGTCCGTGGCGGGGTGTCGGTAGACTGTGGTTTCAGCTAGTTGTCTTAACCGCAATGAATGTAGAAGGTGGCCGGTTGGCCCGTGGCATCAACTGTAGAAATATGTTGATAAGGTTGAGAGGGTAACTGCCCCCTTTTCACCCGCTGGCCTTGAGACTCAGACGGAGTATAGAATTAATAAATCGATAACGGCGATAGCCGGAGTTTCAGTTAGCGAGCTTTGGCTCTTTATTCATTGGGACTACAAAGTGAACTAAACTTAAGTTGACAAAAAGTAAAACGTATGACCGGACGCTCGTGGGATCTTCGCTGACCAAGCGCAAAATTGCTAAAATCGTATGATCGCTGGCCACCAATGGCACAAAGGCCCGGCCCATAGCGGCGCACTTTGCTGGCTCAGCTCTTGGACACCATAAGGTGGTAGAATATTAGGGTGGTCATATGTGATATATGTAATATATAAAGATTATTGAGTGATATATAAAAATGTAAAATGACATACAATAAAATGTAAAATTGCCCTGCCTAGCTTATGCTGGGAGCTGGTCGTTAACTACTTCCCCCTTAAGTTTGTTGCCGTCCTCTGCAACTTGAAAGATGTTCGCTTCCGACTCCAGCGTTGTTGCAATAGGATCAAGCCACACAATGTGAGGCTAACCGCGACTCCTACGGCGAACCAAATCTTCGGAGATCCCCCGGCCGACACGTCGTGTCTAAGCTCCTGCATAAGCCGCAGGTTGTGATCGTTCATCCGCTGCTGAAAACCTCTTCCGTTCTTCGTTGAAGATTATTACTCCGTCATCTACGACTATATGGGGTTCTAGGTTGGTAGGACGAGTGAGGCAGGCAGCAGCCCCGCCTACGTGCAATTGACGGGCGCAGGTATCGTGGGTGGCCCTCTTGCACAAAGTGGCCAAGTTGGTGGAGGAGCAATCGGAACCGCTAGGATTCCCTAGTCTCATTCCGCTACTGTGTTGTCCTCCAGTTGCAGTATGGTGTGGTAGTGTGCGACCGGGAAGAGCATGATCTTCTTACAAATAAGCTTAACCTTAGGATACTGTACTACAATATGAATGACAACGTTAGATTGGAAAATTTTAATTTTAGAATCATCCATGAGACTAACTATGGGGACCTCAGTAAGCTGCTCGTCAAAGATAGCCTTTGGGTCGCTATGATTGAATATAGTGGGATTAATAATGTTAGTTTTAGCGAGGGTAATGGTGAGCATGCAATTTGGATTTCTGAGATTAGCATCCTATTTCTGGTGAGGAGTGTTTCGAACAAATGACCTGAGTCAACAAGCCCGCCCTTTTTCTCCTTGAGATCCATAATATACTGGCATGTTCGATGTCAATTTCCAGCAGCTTCCTCATGTGGGATTGTGGTAACAGTTCGAGCATTCTGACAATGGAGTCAATTATGCTAGAAAACTCTGACAACTCTGTTCCCATACTAAATCAGTCCCGTCTAACACCGGGATATATTTCGCATGAGAGAAGTCGGTGATCCTCGCACTTGCGGTGGACAGCAGCACGACAAGCCTGAGGAAATTATAGCAAGTATTGAGTGTTGAGATAAGGGCGAAAGTGGGTGATAAAATGCCTATCTGATGTTGTCCTCATGGGCCACCCTCCCCCTAATGAGAACAGATTTTCCCAGATCTGCTTCCACACGCTCTTCCGGCGTCAACTTGTTTCCTAATCTCCTGTTGTTACGTAGGTGTACTTTTTCACCAACTTCGAAGTCTGTTATGCTTTCTCAATTTTGGCTTTAATTGCCAGTTTGATCTCGTCGCGGCATCTGGCGATTTCTGCCAGGGTACTGTGAAATCTTTCTACTTGGCGCTACTGTGTAACCGTGGCGCATTGACAGCATCGATGCTGTCTTGGTATTTCAGCAATGATGTGATTGTTTCGGAGTTGAAAGAGGCCTCGTTGTCGCAGTATATTAATTTAATATTTGGGTAGAAACTTACCAACTGGAAAATAGGAGCTCGTACGTCTATTATTGCCCTAGAAACTAAGGGGTGTACGATAGCGAATTTGGACAATTTGTCAATACAGGCTAAGAAGATTTTTTTGTCAGTTGAAAAAATGTCGATATGCAACATTTCTCCTACGTATGAAGGGATAGGTGTATTTTCTAATTCCTGCTTCTTAGGATGACGGTCGTACTTTGCTTTATTGCAGCTTTGCAATTTGCGACCACTTCGCTAGCTAGTCTTTCACCGGGAAGTAATAATCCCGGAGGATTTGTTTTGCGTTCTCCTACGCAGCCCGATGGGCGCGATTGTGCTCGGTGTTAGTGATCTCAAGCTGTTCATTGGCATTGGTAATGTCGCTAACGAAGGATTAACAATGACAAAACTTTGTTGCAGGGAACTCTTGTCTTAAGGCACGTTGAATGCAAGCCAGAGTATGGAAATCACAGTAAATCGCGTTCACAACGTTAGCGTTGATAATCTCTTTAACGGATTCAACAAGCAAGTCTTTGTTAAGACCTCTAAGTTTTTCAGGGGTTGCTGAGACAGCGCGTCAGCTACAAGGTTTTGTTTTCCGGGTGTGTAGAACACTTTCCCGTTGTTTTCATCAATAATCTTAGCGTTGGTATTTTTGTCGGATACCGCGTATGTAAGAGGCTGGTGGTCTGAGAAGATCCGTACCTCCTTAGTACAGTATATGTAATTCTGTAGCTTGCCTATTGCCCAGACAATCGTTGAAAGCGTAGTTTAGTTCGCAGTCTTTTAGTGTACGCGAAATCATGGTAATGGGTCTCTTATTTTGAGATAATACCGCACCTATTCCGCACGTTGAGGCGTCGGTGGTTAAGTCAAACGGTAACTTAAAATCGGGGTATGGTAATATAACATCTGATGCCAAGATATTACGAAAGTGGTCGAATGCGTTTCGCTGGGTTTCATCGAACCTGACAGCTACTTTTTTCGATATATTCTTGCTGACCGTTCCGTTTTCCCCTTTGAGAATTGCGGTGAGAGGTCTAGCAATAGCGGCAAAGTTTTTTACAAAACTTTTGTAAAAGCTTGCCAGGCCAAGGAACGACCTGAGGCTAAACAGATTTTTTGGTTCGGGGAACTCTTTTATTGCCCTAACTTTTTATGGATCTGTTTTGGTTCCTCCTCTAGTGAAAATGAATCTTAAAAATTCTACGCTCTCTTTAAAGAATTTCGTCTTTTCCCGCGCCACCCTCATGTTGGCATCGAGCAGGCTTTTAAGCACTATGTCAATGTGCTTAAAATGTTCAGTTTCACTTTCAGAAAAAATTATAAAGTCATCAACATAGACGTAACATATTTTGCCAATTTCTTCCCGCAGCACATCATCGATGGCTCTTTGGAAAATACTACCTGTGTTTCTTAGAACGAAAGGTAGTCAGCAAAATTCGTATTTCCCTCCATTAACTGAGAACGAGGTTTTTTCTCGGTCTTTTTCAGCCAGGTATATCTGGTGATACCCTGACTTCAAGTCTACGGTAGTAAACTATTTGGCTTTTCCCAAGTTCGGCAGAATCATGGGAATGCTTGGCAAAGGGTGGCGATCGGCAATTGTTTGCTCGTTTAGTTTCCTAAAAAGTCGATTACCAAACGCTTCTTCCTGATGCCATTATCGTCAGTCTCTTTTTTGTCAACTACCCAAGTAGGGCTGTTGTACGGGGATCTGGAAGGCCTGATTATGCCATTGCTCAGCAGTTCCTTGATTTCGTTGTTAACAAAGTCTGCTGCCCCCATGGGGTAGGGGTATAATCTGGAGTAGACGGATTCGTCACTCTTAGTTCGAATAGTGGCGATGACCGAGGTGTTGAAGGTTAGCGCCTCGTTAGAGGTTGAAAACACCTTTATTCTTTTCAGAATAACTTTTTTGAATTCGGCTTTCGCCGGATTTGGTACCACTATGTCATCGATTTTTGTAAAATTCACGTTTTCGCAGTTAAAGAATTTGAGTTTTTCCGTGGAGTTTGCGAATTTTATTACGCTATTGCCTAAGTCCAATGCGACCCCTACTCGCGTTAGCGATTCAAAGCCAATTATGGCATCGAACGTGCTTAGCGTATTTAAAAAAATGGGGCGTTTAGCCCAAAAATGCGCATCATGCATTTGTGCTTGACGCTACTGGAGCCGTGAATAGAGCTCTTAGTAAAGGGGTTCTCGACCGGCATTACGTTTTTTAGCTCCTTTATGGGTTTAACGTAATTTTTTGCCGCCCCCGTGTCGATAAGTATTTTTAATGTTCTATCACCCAACTGTCGTTCAATGAACGGCAGTCGGGAGCGCTCCCTAAAAAATATAGCAGGAAATGTAGGCGCTAGCCAGGCTTAAGCGTTTAATGGGTTTTTGGGCGTTAGAGTGGGCGTGGCAAACTTTTATTAGGCCAATCGATAGGTATTGACGAAACAAATACATATCAATTAAAATTTTCATAATAGCATCAAAACTGTGGCCACAGCTTGTGGCTTGTGGGCGTCAGAGGGGGCGTGGCACCATTTTGAAATAAACTTGTGCTGCGTAGGAACTCCTAAAATCTACATGGAAAATGCCAATCTTCTAGCTTTTATAGTTTCCGAGATCTCAGCGTTCATACGGACAGACAGACGGACTGACGGACATGGCTAGATCGACTCGGCTAGTGATCCTGAACAAGAATATATATACTTTACAGGGTCGGAAACGCTTCCTTCTACTTGTTACATACTTTTTCACGAATACAATATACCCTTTTACTCTACGAGTAACGGGTATAAAAACGGATATTAAAAATATCTATTGCTTTTTTTTATTAATTGTTAAAAAAAAACTCGAAATTCAAGCCTCTAGACTAGAAGACCACCTTAAGAGGTCTTTTAAGCCCGGCAATGAATACATGAAGGGCGTCCTTATTTCCGCTTGACCTCGTCTTAGTTACCGCAATTCTGATGTAGAACCCTTAGGGACGTTTTGTCCGCGTATGTGCAATCTAGCCTGGCTAGAATTGTATCGAAATTTAAAACGGTGTTGTGGGACGTGAGGAGTGACCGAGCGGAACCGCAAATTTTATTTTAAATAATAACAACGGCCAAAATATTAAATATTAAATATTTCATATGCATCTGATGCAGCCTGCCTTCACTACACGTATTCGTCGTGGCTTCCATTAAATGTTGGCAGAGATTTTACAATGTCTAATTTGACATCACATTTTATTTCGGTGTTCGGTATTGCCCTTTGATAACCTGAACCTGCGGCACTTGCACCGCAGCGCGCTTACCTGGGTTCTAACAGATTCTAACTCTGAGGCAAAGGCGCTTCTCAAACGCTCTTTCTGCGCGGCAAGAGCGCTGCCGACAGCATTTGCGACAATCGGTTGGACCATTTCCGCGTTCATCTCTGGTTGGTATATGCTTATTACCACGGGGCAGAATCCTACTTCTTCACTGTCGTCGCTATCAATTTCCTGCTTCTCTTCCCTATACTCCCAACTTATTGGCAGCTAAAGGGAGCTGAGTAAGTTAACGGTGGATATACTGGACAAATGCGAGGTATGGAACGATTGGGACACAAGAAAATTTGTTTTGATGGGGCCATTTTTCTTCAATATCAACAAAGGCAACGTGACCAAAACCGCAAAAATTAAAGAAAAAAGTAGAGGTTATTTCTTAGCGCCAATATTGAAGCATCACCTTAAACACAAGGATGTCGGATTAATTTATCCCAAGAACAAGTTACGGAACGATCAGTGAGCTAGACAACAAATATTGGTCAATTCGACTATCAACACAGATACACTGGATTAATTTTCAAAGAGGGACAAGGAAAAAAGCGTTTGGCAACCTTTGTATCTATTCATATAAAAAATTTATAGCTTTGGCACCAGTGTGCGTTATTGAAAAAAAAATTTTATTTAATCAAGCACCAGAAAAAATTGTAAATCGAAAATCAAATCAACACCAAGAATATGGAATATTTTGTCATTTAATTATTTGCATTATTTATTCACATAAAATTGCTGGTACAAGTGTACGTAACTTAAGTTACTTGACTTTATTTTTTGTCATGCACTCAAACAAATCAAAAATCAGAAATCAAAAATCGAGTCATATTTTATATTTGAATAAATTCCTATTGCTGGCCATGGGACATTGGATGCACTTTAGGCACTGGTGGTTGTGTGTTTTTTATACCCTTGCAGAGGGTATTATAATTTTGGTCAGAAGTTTGTAACGCAGTGAAGGAAACGTTTCCGACCCTATAAAGTATATATATTCTTGATCAGGATCAATAGGGGAGTCGATATAGCCATGTCCGTCTGTCCGTCTGTTTCAATACCGTTTGCGAGCTCAGTTTAAAATCTAGCGATCTGAAACTTTCACAGTCGTCCTAAAACACGTGTACGCAGATCAAGTTTGAAAACTGCGCCGATCGGATGTCTATATCCTATAGCTCCCATAGGAACAATCGGATAAAACTCGTGTAATAGCTATTGACATGAATCTTTTCAAATCTTATTTTTTTATGCATACCTTGATCAGGATAAGAGCGTGCCGATCGATTCTATAGCTCCCATAGGAACAATAGGGTGAAATCGGTTAAAATTTTATTATTTTCAGGATATTTCGCACAGTATATAAGCTATTGGCATGAATCTTTCCAAATCTTATTTATTTATGCATACCATGATCATGGTAAAAGCGCTTGCCGATCGGACGTCTATATATTATAGCTTCCGTAGTAAAAATTATTAAAGGCGGCGAAAATATCCCTTTTTTCTATTTTTATATAACGTTTTTTCAGAATAAATGCTATTGACATGAAACTATGCAAATCTTATTTATTTATGTATACCTCATTCTTTTCGCTACTTTTTCAATTTTAGCAATTTCGGCAAAGTCTGCCAGGGTATTAAAACTTCGGCTGCCGAAGTTAGCTTCCGTCCTCGTTTATATGTGTATTTAGCTATCGTTGGCGTTCAACTACTTAATTATTATATTATTACTTACATATTTTATAGTCATTATACAGTACTAGTTAGATCTACAATAATTTAAAGTAAGAGGAATATTGTTCCTGGTAATTCTATTAGGCACAGAGAATTTTAGGCGACCCGGGACTCTCCACATCGCCGTAAAAAAGTTTATGATTAAAAGCAGTGCTCTTCATCCTTCTACGGTTTGATAAAGATGGTATATTAATTAGAGGAAGTCTACTTCAGTAAAATGGTAAAATAAGGCTTGCATTCCAGTTAAGGCACCGTAGAGCAAATAATAAAACGTTATTTTGCACAGACTCTTTCCGGTCTATATGTACATCATACTAAGGACTCCAAACTGCTAAACAGTACTTCAGGATTGGACAGACTAGTGAAATAACAGAGCCTGTAACATAGAAATCATCGAATTCAGTTGACCACCTTTTTAATAAATCCAACCAGTCCCCCGGCTTTATTCACCATGGATGTATATGGTCACAAAGCTTAAGGTTTGGGGTTAAGAAGGACGACAACGTCATCAACATGCGTGATTCTAGACAACGCACAACCAACCAGCGTATACGTGGTAAATTGTTGCTCCACCCGAAATATTGCCATTACTTTACACTTCGTGCTAAAGCGAATTTGACAAGAGTAGAGGGTGATCGTTAATAAATAATGTAAAGAAAAGTGGGCCAAGGTGGCTTCCTTATGGCAAGCCTAAAGTAACTCGGGCAAATTAGAGATAGATCTTTTTTGAAAAGTCTAGATTTAACATTTTCTTTTAGGTTGACAACTTCTTATGGAGATTTATTGACGGATATTATGACGGAACACACTGCTAAAATAAGGAGTTCAATGCATTATAAAATATATTAATGGCCTCAGACGTTGTTCGCGCACTTGGCGCGTTGATTTAAATTTTCTAGTTGTAAGGCGAGGGCGGTAGTCAATAAAGCCTTTACGGTAATATTTATACCCGTTACTCGTAGAGTAAAAGGGTATATTGTATTTGTGCAAAAGTATGTAACAGCTAGAAGGAAGCGTTTCCGACCCTATAAAGTATATATATTCTTGATCAGGATCACTAGCCGAGTCGATCTAGCCATGTCCGTCTGTCCGTCTGTCTGTCCGTCTGTCTGTCTGTCTGTCTGTCCGTATGAACGCTGAGATCTCGGAAACTATAAAAGCTAGAAGATTGGCATTTTGCATGTAGATTTTAGAAGTTCCTACGCAGCGCAAGTTTGTTTCAAAATGGTGCCACGCCCCCTTTAACGCCCACAATCGCTTATATACGATTTTAAAAATTTAAATATTTCGGAAAAGTAAAAATGCAGTTTTATTGTGTTTATCAATACCTATCGAAATGTAGAAGAAATTTTTCAAATCGGACCATTCGTTAAAAAGTTATGCGTGATCAAAGTTTTTATCTCCATCTCCCTCGCACTCCCTTTACCTGAATAACGGGTATCTGATAGTCGGGGCACCCGACTATAGCGTTCTCTCTTGTTTTCTTTGTACTTCTCTCGGCAAGCGTTCGGCTATTACTCGTTAATAATAATAATATTATTAAACAAATACATAATATTAATAAAAATATTTATTTAACCCTCTAAGACGTAAGCCTGCCAGAAGGCGCGTATTACGCTTTTGGCCTTAACAAATAAACTAAAAGCTTTTCAATCGATTAAATAATTTTTGGCGGTTGATAAAAAGCACACAAAATTATGAGTCTCAGCCTTGAAAGCTCTCCGAAGATTCTAACGGGACTTATCTTTCAGTAAACACAAACCATATGTTGTTTAGGGCGTAAAATTTGATCTGCTGTATGTTGTGTTTTGCTGTTCAAATAATAGTAAGTATATAAAACCTATCCAGCTCATAATTTTTTTCTTTTTTTTTTTACTGATTGACGTTGATGCACTTCGAGCAGTACAAACAAGTGGCCCAACGACACCAAGCACGTGCTTGTTATGCGCGGGTCCCTATTTTCAATTTGGGCAAAAAATGCGAGTTCGCGAGGAAAATACATAAATTAAATAGAGACAAGACACAAATGAAAATAAAAGGCACAATTAAGAGTAAAGCAAATGAGTTAAAATATTAGTTTTTAATAACGGGGTAGAAGTTGAAATGCAAATTAAATGATAAAGTTTGTTATAATTATTACATAGAACGCGAAAAGTCTCGTGCAGACAAAAATTAGATGTACATCGTGGCAAATTTAGAGGAATATAATTTCGTGTTAGTCTAACAGGAACATTGAAAATTAGGCGGTTTACTAGTTCTGCAGAATCAATATCACCTCTTATAAGATTTTGCATAAAAATAGTACCAAGCATTGTTCTACCATTTACAAGTGTAGATAAATTAAGCAACAGTAATCTACTCTGGTAGGAAGGTAGCCTTACGTTTTGATCCCAGTTCCAACTACGAAGGGCAAATAGAAGAAATTTTTTTTGTACCGACTCAATACGGTCAATGTGCACTTGATATTGTGGACTCCAAACCGACGAGCAATATTCCAAAATAGGACGGACAAGGGAGGTAAATAATAATTTGGTCGTATAAGGGTCATCAAATTCTTTTGACCAACGTTTTATAAACCCAAGAACACTCATGGCTTTGTTAACAGTGAACATTATGTGGCAGTCAAATTTAAGTTTAGGGTCCAGAAGAACACCTAAATTGTTAACTGAATATATACGGTCGAGTGGCGTATTTTCAAGAAAGTAACTGATACCGTAGGACTACCCCTATAAAAAGTCATAACTTTGCATTTAAGGTAGTTCAACTTTAAAAGGTTGTACTCACACCATCCATGAAAACAATCAATATCTGACTGTAAGTTAAATTCCGACGCTATATCATTATATGATAAACAAAGCTTAACATCATCAGCATACATTAGTACACGAGAATGTGTTATGATAGAGAGAAGATCGTTGATAAACAAAGTAAACAGCAAAGATGACTTCCCTGAGGCACTCCAGATGTCAGGTAGATCAATTTTGAAACAGCATTCTTGAATATAACCCTCTGAGTCCTACCATTCAAGTAACTTGAAATCCAAGTTAATAGATTACCAGGAAACCCAAGCAGATCTAATTTGAATAAAAGAAGAGAGTGGTTGACGTAGTCAAAGGCCTTACGAAAATCTGTATATATAACGTGAGTCTGCATTTTTTTCTGAAATCCATTTATTACAATAGATGACAATTCAAGAAGGTTGGTGGTGGTCGATCTTCGCTTAACAAAACCATGCTGACACGGTGATATAAGAGAGGAACATAAATGTTGCATATGAGAAGTGATAATACAATCAAATGCTTTAGGAATTGCCGACAATTTGGAAATACCTCTGCATCAGCCTTCGCACTCTTTTTATGAAGTGGAATAATAAGGAAGGTCTCCAGATAGTAGGAAAAACTGATGATGAAATAGACAAATTAAAAAGTTTAAGAATCGGTTTACAAATGGTTGACGCACAAAACTTGAGCACACATTCAGGAAGTCCATCTGGACCGGGAGAATAAGTCGGCGTTGTTGTTGCTAAATCTATTAAGAGCGAGTTTTCAGTAATTAAAGGGGTAAAAATACAATTTGCCCTATTTAAGGGATTAGGGTAGTTAGAATTTGACCAAGCTGTCGAACATTAAGTAGTTTGAAAAAACTCAGCAAATAAATCAGCAATTTCAGAATCCGTCGATGCCTCCGTTGAGTTTAGACGTACCGATGAAGGCAATGCCGATGACTTACGCTTGGCATTAACAAAGTTGAGAAACTGTTTCGGTTTATTTGAAAATTCAAATTTACATCGATTTAGATACATAGAATAGCAATGACTGTTGAGAACATTAAAATCCGATCGAGCCACTACATATTTCGAAAAATCTGATGGCTTACCCGATTTTTTATACTTTTTATAAGTATTTGATTTAAGGTTTTTAAGTCTTTGAAGCGCATTGGTAAACCAAGGAGACCTGTTTAGGTTTGAAGTATTTAACGCTATATAGAATAGTTCAGTGGCACTTTCAATGTCTGTACTATTGTACAAGTCTGACCAATTATAATGAGAAATCATATCGTTAAGTTTATTATAATCACATTTACGAAAACATCTCATTTTAGTTGGCGACAATAAAGGAAAGAGGGTATCAGAGCAGGGGAGATAAATTGTCAATTCCATTGTTGGATGATATCGGTCTTCAGGTACAACAAGAGCGTCAATTCTACATACCGTGGCCTCAGACGGGTCTGAAACAAACACAAGATCTAATTGTCTATTTAAAGAATTTCGTATAAAGCTTACTTGCTGTAACGATAATTCTGAATGGCCATCTACAAAATTATGGGCGGATAAAGGTATAGCGACAAGTGAGTCAGTGGGAGGAGACCAAGAAATATCAGGTAGATTAAAGTCACCCAAAACAATCAAAAGGTCTCTGTTAGAAAGAAGGGATAGTACGAATTTTATTGCGGACAGATGGTGCTCTTAAATTACTACATCAGGGCCAGGTGGAATATAAGAACATGTAACGAAAATATATAATGATTGCAAGGAAACTTTCACACTTACAAATTAATTTTTTTTCTTGAAAGGTAAGTTTATTTACTATTAAAATTCAGTTGCAGATTTGCAAATATATAAAAGACATGCGTTGTGACAGCGAAATAGCAATTCTTGCCTGGAGGCACGTTTGGGGATCCAAGACAACTTTTGTTGCCAGCTGATAATTTCACAGTTGATTGCAATTTATGTGTTTGTTTCTGTTGATTTTACTTAATAGAATTAGAAATATTATAGAGAATGGCAAACCGGGTTCGGTATAAGCTGTCCGACCTGACAGATGAGCAGTTGCTCAAGATATTTGACTCAGTTCCGTCGGATGAAGAAATGTTAAGCTCAAGTGACGACGAGGACGACGACATTGATATAGTGGAGGCTCTTAATACTGCATTAGAGGATAGTGAGACTATATAATTTATTGAGAGTAATGTTGAAAATTTCCAAAACAATGCACAGAAAGCCAATCTTACCAATCTGTGAAGATTCGGCGTGCGCATCTCTGCCAACTTCTGGTGGGTTCAATGGAGCTGGTATGCCAAATTTAATTGCTATGTGTTATTTTAGTAAATAATTACTTTTATTTACACAGGTATTAAATCAATAACAAAAGATTCGAGTAAGATTCTGTGGCGAGAGAAATGTATGCAGTTGCATATTAACAATGTAGCATTTCGAGGCGATTTTTCGCTGCCAGCAGAAATAAAGGAACTCGAAACTCCTCTAGAGCTCTTTTGCTATTTCTTTAATGCGGAAATCATGAATATGATGGTCGACGAAACCATGTGCGCAGCTTTAAAGGATGATATTAACAATAAGTTCAAAATTAACACTGATGAGATGCACCATTACATAGGAATTTTGATGTTCATGTCCATTTATCGCTACCCAAATCTGAAGAGCTACTGGGGACGAAATGCGCTCGGACCTATACAAACCTGCATGACCCGAAGCAGATTCGAGGCAATCAAAAAGAACTTGTCGCTTGTGAGGAGTTAAATAACTCCTCACAAATAAATGAGAGTTTGGAGAGTACATCTGGTGAGAGTTTGGATAATACAGCTGGTGAGAGTTTGGAGAATTCAGCTGCAGAGAGTTTGGAGAGAAACAAGAAGAGAGTTTGGAGAATATGGCTGGAGAGAGTTTGGAGAGAATGTGTAACGGTAGAAGGCGGCGGACTTTGGACCGAGTATGGTGCCGTGCGCAAAACCGAAAAAGGAGAAGCCGAGAATTAACGGGATACTCCGGCCTATATAAGCGGGCCGAGCGCAGGAAGCGGGATCAGTCGATCACAAGGAGTCAATCCAGCCAGATCAGTAGACAAGCAGAAAATCAGTGAATAAAACAAGCCAAGTCAACATCAGGAGGAAGAAGAGCCGCGCCGAGTCAACAGGAGCAAGATCGCTACATCAAGACGTTCGGGACTTAGAGTTGAAGTCTCCGAGCTGAGAAACAGGTAGCTGAGGTCCTTGAGGCATCACGCGGCTAAGTCCAGGCCTTTCGTTCTAATTCTTGTCGCGATTTGAGCTTGGCGTATTGCTCGGCGAATCTGACAGAAGTGAATAAAAAGAGTCCTCCGACAAAGAACCGTGGGCTCGGAAGGGAAGTTGTCCAGAACCAGCTGCCGTGCGAAAACAATTGCCTTGTCGAATTCCGGCGTACGCCTGAACCGACAGGCGAGAATTGTGCAGGCTCTGGTGCGACTAGCCAAGAAGGACGCGCGTCCGAACCACGGGTGTCTCGAGAGGCGTATGCGTCGAGAGCACAGTAGTTCACCGCCAGAGTCCTAGACAGGACAGGAACCAGAGATTACTATTCTGCAGGGTGTGAGGCAAAGTTGGCATCAGGAGCGTAGAGTGCTGCCAGAAAGCGGGAAATGGGCAGAGAGGCGCACAGGTGTCGCAAAGTGCCTCCTCTCCAAACTAACTGGCAATTTGATCGAGGAAGAGCCGCAGTTATCCGCGTACGTTGAAATTGAAGGCGTCGCATACAAGGCCGCAGTTGACACGGGAGCTACGTCAAGTTTCATCAATGAGGAGCTAGCGGATAGACTGGCTGACAAAGGAAGGATCACAAGGACAAGACGGCAAGTTAGGTTGGCGGACGGCAGATGCAGCGGAATAAGCTCACAGCTCGAGATCACGGTGGAATTTGGAAACAAACAATTGGAGATGAATCTGCTAATACTTCCAGGAGTAGTGGATGAACTAGTGCTGGGATGGAATTTCCTCACGGGAGTTGGGGCGGAAATAAAATGTGCCGGGCATGAATTGCGAATACCGGCAAGAAAACGGCACAATGGATATCTGGAAGAAAGGCTGTCGGTGGCTGTTGATTCACACTTAAGTGAGGAAGAGGACATTAAGAAATTCCTCGACAAACAGTTAGCAGATTTCAGCACCATGTCAGGAACATCCACAGTGGCCGAGCACCAAATCACCATGAAAGACGACCAGCCAATCAAACTGAGGTATTATTCTAAGAATCCAAGAGTCCAAGGAGAGATCAACGCAAAAGTAGACGAGTTATTACAAATGGGCTTCATAGAACATTCAAGAAGTCCGTACAGCTCGCCCATCGTAATGGTGAAAAAGAAGACGGGCAAGTGGAGGCTATGCGTTGATTTCAGGCAAATAAACGCGAAGTCCATAAAAGATGCCTACCCGATGCCGCGGATTAATTATATCTTGGACCAACTCAGAGAGGCCAAATACATAAGCAGTCTAGACCTGAAAGACGGATATTGGCAAGTCCCTTTGGAGATAAATAGTCGACAATATACGGCGTTCACAGTACCCGGCAAAGGCTTATTCCAATGGAAAGTAATGCCTTTCGGACTACATTCAGCATCGGCCACGTTCCAAAGGGCTCTAGATCAGGTAATCGGCCCGGAGATGTCACCATACGCGTTTGCATACCAAGATGACATCATTGTGATCGGACACACGCTGAAAGAACACGTGGAGAATCTAAAAGAAGTGTTCAGGCGCCTCAAGGAAGCAAACTTAAGAATAAACGCCGATAAGTGCAAATTCTTCAAGCAAGAGTTGCTTTACCTAGGACACCGCGTTACTAGCGAAGGGATAGGCACAGATCCCGAGAAGGTAGCGGCCATAGCCGAACTAGAGCCACCATCGACACTACGCGAACTAAGGCAATACCTAGGCGTAGCTTCATGGTATCGACGATTTGTGCCAGATTTTGCGCGTATAGTAAAACCACTGAATGATCTTCTACGCAAAGGCACAAAATGCATATGGACGCCGGAACACCAACAGGCCTTCGAAGAGGTAAAGGCACGACTAGTAGCCGATCCAGTGCTGGCGTGCCCAGATTTCGAGAAAAAGTTCATCCTTCAGACGGACGCCAGCGACTACGGATTAGGTGCAATCCTAACGCAAGAGACAGAGGACGGCGAAAGGGTAATTTCATACTCAAGCCGGACACTAAACGGCGCGGAGAAAAATTACTCCACAACAGAAAAAGAGTGCTTGGCAATCGTGTGGGCAATCAGGAAGCTGAAGCCGTACTTGGAGGGCTACCATTTTAAAGTGGTTACAGACCACATGGCTTTAAAATGGTTAAACAGCATAGAAAGCCCTTCTGGAAGGATAGCAAGATGGGCCCTGGGGTTACAGCAGTACGACTTTGAGATAGCGTACAGGAAAGGACAGCTGAACGTGGTGGCAGACGCCCTATCCCGACAACCGTTGCCGGAGACTCTTAAGGCCATGAAACACGCATCGAAAAAACCAACCAATAGCTGCAGCTGGATCAAGAGTATGTGCGAGAAAATAAAGGCCCAACCACAAAAATATCCATACTATGTAATGGAAGGCGAGTCTCTCTATAGGCACATTCCTCACAGAGTGGGCAATGAAGATGTCGTGGCTTGGAAACTGTGCGTTCCGCATGGTCTAAGGCAATCCGTACTGGAAGAAAACCACGACTCCCCATCCGCTGGTCATGTTGGGAGCAGAAGAACAATGGCACGCCTGGCAGCCCGGTACTACTGGCCAGGAATGCACAGAGACGCCAGGACCCACGTACGCAAGTGTGAAGTTTGCCTAAAATACAAGCCCAATCAGCTGCAGACTGCAGGAAAAATGCTCACTCAGGTACCAGAGGAACCATGGGCAACAGTATGTGCGGATTTCGTCGGGCCATTGCCAAAATCAAAGCACGGAAACCAGATGATACTGGTGTTAATCGACCGGTTTTCCAAATGGACTGAAATTGTGCCGCTACGAACAGCGACAGCGGAGACCCTACAGAAGGCGTTCCGAGAACGCGTAATATCAAGATTCGGGGCTCCAAAGATAGTGATAACCGACAACGGAGTACAGTTCACCAGTCGATCTTTTACAAAATTTCTTAGCGAAATGGGAATAAAGCAGCAATTCACGGCGCCCTACACACCGCAGGAAAACCCAACAGAACGCGCTAACCGTACGGTAAAAACGATGATAGCTCAATTCGCAGGAAAGGACCAGAGAACCTGGGACGAGAATTGGCCAGAAATTATGCTAGCAGTGAACTCAAGCATATCTGAATCAACCGGGTACTCCCCAGCGTTTCTCACTCAAGGCCGGGAACCCCGTTTGCCAAACGCATTATATGACAGGGAAACGTTAGGCTCGGGGAAAAGCACGGAGACCCCAGACGAGAATGCAGCTAAATTACAGGAGATCTTCGAAATCGTACGCCGAAGTATGGAAAAAGCATCCCAGGACCAAGCCAGACATTACAATCTGAGGAGGAGGCAGTGGACACCAGTGGTGGGCAGCATAGTGTGGGCCAAAGAACACCACCTATCCAAAGCAGCCGAAGGGTTTGCTGCGAAACTAGCCCCGAGGTACGATGGTCCTTACCAGGTTGTAGATTTCGTCTCGCCGGTAATCTGCAAAATACGCCACACAGGTTCAAAGAAAGAGCGAAAAACAGCAACAAACACACGCTGCGAACGAGCAGACGATCACATCGGAGGACTAGATACAGACTACAATAAACCAGGCGGAAAGGACACCTTGAAGAACAGCACAAGGAACGGTTAACGTATAAGGAAACCAGTCCACAAGGCAACAGGATTCAGCGTCGGGCATTCGCCAGAGTCATCCATGATTACGCCAGGCGGAAAGGACACTCATGGGGAGAACACAAGGATATGGCTACCGCATAAGGGATCCAGACCACAAGGCAACAGGATTCAGCGTCGGGCTGTCGCCAGAGTCATCCATGATTACGCCAGGCGGAAAGGACACTCATGGGGAGAACACGAGGATATGGTTACCGCATAAGGGATCCAGACCGCAAGGCAACAGGATTCAGCGTCGGGCATTCGCCAGAGTCATCCATAATCATGCCAGGCGGAAAGGACACTTGCGGGTACAGCACAAGGAACCCAGACCGCAAGGCATCAGGATTCAACTTTGGGCAGTCGCCAAATCATCCGTGTTTACGCCAGGCGGAAGGACACTGAATACACAATGATACGGTTAACAGGAAAGAAACCCGGACTGCGAGGCATCAGGATTCAACTTTGGGCTTTCGCCAAATCATCCGTGATTACGCCAGGCGGACACTGAATGGGAAAACACAAGGATACGGTTAACTGACTACGACTCAACAACAGTAGGAACGGCAGGCATAATTCAAATCTTCCAGTATACCCCAAGGATCCCTTAAGGATAGTCCAAGGATACTACAAGGACACCACAAAGATACGCCAAAGGCACTCCAAAGGATACCCTAAGGATCCCCTAAGGATAACACAAGGATATTCCAAGGATACTACAAGGACGCCACAAGGATACCCCAAAGAATACCCTAAGGATCCCCTAATGATAACACAAGGATGGTCCAAGGACACCACAAGGATACCCCAAAGGCACCCCAAAGGATATCCTAAGGATCCCCTAGGGATAACACAAGGATAGTCCAAGGATACTACAAGGACACCACAAGGATACCCCAAAGGATACCCTAAGGATCCCATAAGGATAGCGCAAGGCTACCCCAAGGAAACCTCAAGGATATACCGAGGATCCCTTAAGGGTACCCCAAGGATACCTCTAGGATACACAAAAGATACCCAAGACATATCCCGAAGCTACCTGCACAATTTTCGTTTAGGCACGTTGAGAAGCAGCGAACCGCAGCATCCAAAGTGCCAGTTTGATCTGTCAAGCTGAAGCCTATGAGTTTTACGAAGAAAGGGGGAAAACGGCACAGCAAAGAGAGTTGTACCGTAAAAGAGCAAGCACCCTGGGTAAAGGATAACGGTGACAATCAAAGAGGAAAATGCAAAACCGAGGTTTCATGCGAGGAAAACCCTGCGACAGTCAGGCATTAGGAAAATATCAGTCAACATGAGCAGCATGGTTACTCGAGCCGAAGCACGCAGGAGGATGGCGGCCCAGCAGGGACCCAACCCGGGGCAAGGATGGTCGGCAGCCCGGCCTACCCGAACTCCGTGGCGGTCCTCGCCGGAGCCCGTCATCAGCTCGGACAGCGATGTCGAGATGGTGGATGATCCCCTCGCGGAACAGAGGGAATGGCGGCTCCGGAAGGCGACGAGGGATGGCCGCATCCCACCCGGGTCGTCGGCTATTAGTGGCCAAACCCCCAAGACCCGTGACACGGAGGCAACTCCGACAAGTGGCCCATCGAGGAGGTCGGCCGGGCCATGGTACAGAATCTGGCGAAGCCTGGGGTCCGAGACCCGACGGAGCAGGAGCCCCATCTCCGCCAAGATGGTTGCCGGAGGTGCCGCTGACGCCCCGGTACATACCGGAGTGGCATCGCGGCGAGGACCCGGTGAGCGAGGGAGAAGCGCCGATGGCCACGCCTCCATGGCGGCCGGAGGTGCCGCTGACGCCTCGGTGCGAACCAGAGTGGCATCGCGGCGAAAACCCGGCGAGCGAGGGAGAAGTACCGAGGGCTACGCTTCCATGGCGGCCAGCACGGCCACCTACCCCGCGTTACTACCAGCCGGAACCGAAGACGCCGGAGACTCCGCCCCCCGCAACCGGGGGGTCGACGACAGTGCGAACCGCCGTACCGGCGGCCCACGTCAGCCACAGCACCCGGGCATTCATAGCCGAGGGTGTGCGGTGGCGGCAGCAGTCGGTGGTGTGGACGTGGCCGGAGGGACTGGCGACGGAGGCGGCCGGGGATAACCCACAGATATGGGAGGAAGAGGCTCCCCAAATGAATCCGCGAGATCCCCGGAAGAGAGGCCGGCCGGACGCATGGGCCCCACCGACTCCGAGTACGGGCAATCCGACGCGAAGGGGGGAACGCACCCGGAGGAGCCGTTGGAGAAAGGACCTTGGGTGTGGCCCGAGCCCGAGGCCAACCACCGACCCCCTCTGCAGCGGCAACGGTCGGAGCCGGAGGTGGCGCACGCGCGGCCGCTATTCGAGCGGCAGGTGTCGGCTCCGGAGCCAGGCGGATGGAGCGAGGTCGCACGCGACGAGTGGCCGGAAGGAGTCGACGAGGCACCGGCGGTCGCGACGGCGCGAAGGAAGGGCGGAAGGAGGTGCGTTTTGATCACCCAAGGCGGACGGAAGTTCCGGGTGAGGGTGGGAGCAGCCGGCATCAGGGTGTACGCCCAATAAATTAAAAAAAAGCACAAACACACAAATAAACACAAACTTATTAATCTAATGTCGGGGAGGCGGCTGGAAAGATGAGGGGCATACATCGTCGGCACCAGCAAGCTAAAAAAAAAAAGGAAAATAGATAAATAAGTAAACGCAGGCGAGAAAAACGCGAAAAATGTATGGTACTTACCTGATGCCAGGGAGAATAACAATGCCAGCAATGAGTTTAGCTTCCTCTTTGCACTCTTCCTGTCAGGTCGCTATCTCAGCAAGAGAGAGGTTGAGCCTGGAAAGGGCATCTGAAGGGCAAAGGGAGAAAATAAAAAAAAGGAAAAGAAAAGAAAGCATAAAATACTCACCAAGTGCAAAGAATTGTGCTACATCACTTCAATAAAGGGATGGGGGCGCTTCGATTTATAAGCGGTCGATTGGCACTAGACGATAGTGTCGATCGATGGGCATAGAACACTGGAGATGACGGCACAGGAAGGGTCACACTAAAAAATATCGCCACCACCGAATGGCAACGCTGCACTAATTCAAGTTATCGAGATCGGCTGGAAACCCATCGGGAAGGCGGTAGTGTGACAAGACAACGAAAGAAAGGAGATGCTTAGAACGCGAAGTCTATGGGGGAAACATCTTGGGCGGGACATTCAAAGGAGTTACGAAGGAGAAGACGAGACGTCTATGGGGAAACATCTTGGGCGGGAAAAGGAATGGAGTATCGGCGCTGTGGAACTCAAGTACGAGCTGTGAGCGTCGAGGGAACCATTTGGAGGAGCAAGAAGACTCGAAGGCTACAAGTATTTACAAGAAAGACAGCCGGAGAGAAGAAAGTCAAGTCTATGGGGGAAACATCTTGGGCGGGAAAAGGAATGGAGCATCGGCGCTGTGGAACTCCGGTACGAGCTGTGAGCGTCGAGGGAACCATTTGAAAGAGCAAGAGGACTCGAAGGCTACAAGAATTTACAAGGAAGACAGCCGAAGAGGAAAATCAAGTCTATGGGGGAAACATCTTGGGACGGGAACTACATAGAACGAGAAGGAGCGACGTCGAGGGAAGGAGGACCAACATCAGCGATCCAGAACAGCGGATCCAAGGAGAACTCCAAGATAGCCGGAGAAGAGGTGCAAGTCTCATTTTGTTCCCGAAGAAAGGGAAGAATGTGAGGACTTAAATAACTCCTCACAAATAAATGAGAGTTTGGAGAGTACAGCTGGTGAGAGTTTGGAGAATACAGCTGGTGAGAGTTTGGAGAATTCAGCTGCAGAGAGTTTGGAGAGAAACAAGAAGAGAGTTTGGAGAATATGGCTGGAGAGAGTTTGGAGAGAATGTGTAACAGTAGAAGGCGGCGGACTTTGGACCGAGTATGGTGCCGTGCGCAAAACCGAAAAAGGAGAAGCCGAGAATTAACGGGATACGCCGGCCTATATAAGCGGGCCGAGCGCAGGAAGCGGGATCAGTCGATCACAAGGAGTCAATCCAGCCAGATCAGTAGACAAGCAGAAAATCAGTGAATAAAACAAGCCAAGTCAACATCAGGAGGAAGAAGAGCCGCGCCGAGTCAACAGGAGCAAGATCGATTCATCAAGACGTTCGGGACTTAGAGTTAAAGTCTCCGAGCTGAGAAACAGGTAGCTGAGGTCCTTGAGGCATCACGCGGCTAAGTCCAGGCCTTTCGTTCTAATTCTTGTCGCGATTTGAGCTTGGCGTATTGCTCGGCGAATCCGACAGAAGTGAATAAAAAGAGTCCTCCGACAAAGAACCGTGGGCTCGGAAGGGAAGTTGTCCAGAACCAGCTGCCGTGCGAAAACAATTGCCTTGTCGAATTCCGGCGGACGCCTGAACCGACAGGCGAGAATTGTGCAGGCCCTGGTGCGACTAGCCAAGAAGGACGCGCGTCCGAACCACGGGTGTCTCGAGAGGCGTATGCGTCGAGAGCACAGTAGTTCACCGCCAGAGTCCTAGACGGGCAGCTAACCGAATCCCGAGAGCCAAAGACCCGCTGCACCTAGTCTCACAAGAGCACGCGGACAACGGAGCCAGGATTCGCGCCGCAAGCAGAGCGAGGACATCGAGGACACGAGAAACGACGAGCAGTCATCGCAGGTCCAGCAACAACCAAGCTACACTCCGACGTATCCAGTCCACGGCTAAGAGGCGAAGGCGGAAGCGTTCGTCTTGAACCTAGCGTCCTGCCACAGGGATTGCATTGGCGGCCTTCCGGCGTATGCTTGAACCGTCAGGTAAAAACTGTGTAGGCGTCTGGTGTGACCGGCCGGGACAGATCCAGGGACAGGAGGCTGTGGCTGCGAAAGGCGTACGCTTTGAGAGCCCAGTGCCTGTTCACCCTAGTCTGGGAACGGTGACGCATCCCTAGACCCTCAAAAACCCCGAAGCCAAGGCAGCGGAGGCGTTACGGAGCAGCGAGCAGCGAACAGCGAGGCAGCAGAGAGCGACGGTGGAGCAACCACAATTCTTCAAGGAAGGCGTTGAGATACCCATCTGTCATCATTAGTCCCAGGCCGAGGGGCAAGTCGGCGAATAAAGATCCCTTTAAATATCCTAACCTTCTGTGCGTTCTCACTAGACAATCGGGCGGTCACATTTATATAAATTTGGTGGGACGAACAACACAAATCTTCTGAGCTAGCCGCACGATACTCGTAGCGAGCAGACCATAAAAATCAGTTCGTTACACGCTACGTGATGAGCTCGAACGGATCAAAAAGGGTGATTTAGGCTACGATCCTTTGTTCCGTACGCGAAAATTTGTAGACTGTCTCAACAAACGGTTTGACTCGGTGCCGAAGTATGCCCGCCTTTGTGTTGACGAGCAAATGTGCAGCACAAAAATGAAGCATCACTTGCGTCAGTACATGCCAAATAAGCCTCACAAGTGGGGAATTAAACTATTTGTATTGTGCGATTCATTTGGATACGCATACCTCTTTGAGATCTACAGCGGTGCAGGTGATAATGTGGTCTTAACTGGTCACCCAGATCTTGGTGCTTCGGCCAACATTGTAGTGCGCTTAACACAAACCGTAGAAAGATTTAAGAATCGCATCATTTACTTTGATAATTTTTATACATCTCTGCCTTTAATGGTTTATTTAAGAGCGATAGGGATTTATAGCCTTGGCACATCAACAAATTGCCAAGGGGTTATTCGACTGAGTACGTTGGGTCCTCATATGGTGTCGACATAACCAATGTACTCTGGAAATACAGCAAGCCTGTTCGCTTTTTGTGGGTGTACAGCCATTTGAGAAGACAAACACTCGTGAAGGATCTGCAAAGGCTGCTCCTTTTGACAGAAAAGCTAAGCGATGCATTTCAATAGATTGTCCCCAAATTGTGCATGGGCGGCGTTGATCTCATGGACGGCCTAAGGGGACTCGATCATATCAGAGCAAAAACTCGGGATGCCGCAACACGAATTTTTTATCACCTAATTGATATGGCAGCCACCAACGCCTATATTTTAGACAGAAGTATCCAAACAGAGAACGAAAGCAAACAAAAATTACCTCCCAGACTTTCACGAAACACTAGCTGCAGGGCTGGTGACATATAGAAACAACAACTTGCCGGGTCGTCCAATCAATACCAACAATGCATCTTCATCCTCTCAGTCAGGACGAACAATAAATTCCTCATTTTTGCAGACAGAACGGGCAAAGCAGTCTCCACTCTCTCATCGATGTTTTCAGCATGAGATCAAACATGGTCAAAAATCAAAACATCCAATATCGGACTTGCGGCTTGACTAGCTAAACCATTTCCCCCATTGGTTGGATCGAAACGGTGGATAAAGGTGTTGCAAGCACTGTAAAGCTTCACAAACGCAATGCATATGCACGAAATGCAATCTGCATTTATGCTGCACAGCAAATAAAAACTGTTTTGTAGAATACCATAAGAAAAAATAAAATAAATCTTCATTACTTGAAAATGATAATTTTTTACTCAAAGCCCCAAGCGTGCCTTCAGGCCCGTTTACCTTTTCTCTCAACTTAGGTGAACCGAAGGTTCTACGTTATTTCTAAGCACATATTTGAGCTTAGAAGCATTCATTCATTTACAAAAAATTATTTTAATACTTTTTTTCTATTATTTTGGAAAGTAGTCTTAGAGGGTTAATACCTATTCGATTCCATAAATAAAAAAAACAAGAAAGGAAAGCTAGCTTCGGGCGGAGCCGAAGTTGATATATCCCTGCAGAATATTCTTATAATGCATTCTTAATACTCATAAAAAATCCCAACTTCCTAATTTTAAAAACACCAAAGTTATGGTATTTCCAATCGTTCAGTTATATGGCAACTATAGGATATGGTTGGCCGATCCTTATGAAATTTGGCAGGTCGGATTGATTGGCCAAAAATAAAACCCATAGAAAATTCAAACTTCCTAACTTTACAAACACCACAGTTATGGCATTTCCGATCCATCAGTTATCCCGGCCGTTCCGATTTATATACTGCGTACAAAGAAACGAAGGGTGTCTGCAAAGTTTCAATTCGATATCTTCAAAACTGAGAGACTAGTTCAAGTAGAAACAGACAGACCGACAGATAGACGGACATGCTTATATCAACTCAGGACGCGATCCTGATCAAGAATATATATACTGTATAGGCTCGGAGATGTGTCATTCACTGCGTTGCACACTTTTGACCAAAATTATAATACCCTCTGCAAGGGTATGATAAATGCAATGGCAATCAAGAATATCGAAGAACTTAAACACAAACAAGATATTTGCATAAAATGTGTGTAAGGAAGTTCTTGGGCAGGGATATTGTGCTCAGGGCTCCCAGGGTCACTTACAATAATTTATTTAAGTTCAAGGACTCAAGGGAGGGGCGAGATAAAAATGACCCTATTCAGACTCCGTGGCCGGAACTCACAGCGGGTTTGGCTCCGACAATGGAGTAGAGCTCCGTCGTAATCTCCACCCGCCACGCGTATCGGAACCCGCAATGATCCTTGGATCCGACAAACGAGGCTAGCTCCGTCGAAATCTTTGGCCACCACGCGGTCCGACCACGATCGAAACAGCAACAAAAAGAAAAAGGAAGGGGGTTTTGTGGGCACTGTCACCCAGAGATGCCGACCATTCGGATCCGACAAGCGAGTGCAAGACTCCGACGTAATCCTTGGCCACCACGCAAACAGCAAAAAAAAAAGGAAAAGGAAGGGGGGTTTTGTGGGCACTGTCACCCAGAGATGCCGACCATGGGCCGAAACCTGCAGCGGATTTAGATTCGACAATCGAGTACAAGACTCCGTCGAAATCTCTCTCAGCCGCACGCTCCGGAACCCGCACTGACCCTGGACCCGACAAACGAGCCTAGCTCCGTCGTAATCCACGGCAACTACGCGCTCCGGGACCGGCAATTGCTTCGGATCTGACAAGCGGGTGCAAGACTCCGTCGTAATCCTTGGCCACCACGCGGTCCGACCACGATCGGTAGAGAAGGGGGGTTTTTCCTAGATGGAGGCAAGAGAAAATAGTTCCCATTCCCCTCCTACGTTCACTCACACACAAAACACGGCAGGCGAATAGCTTTTGGGTTTTCAAATACTTGGTTTTCTTTATATAAGTTTTGTTCGAGGGGTGTACAAAGCTTCCTTGTCACGCCACTCCAGTCTAGTCGTTTCAAAAAATGTCTCGAGAAAATAAATAGTGGAGGCTTACGTTTCCGTACACACCAAATCCAACCAGTTGATTCCCCATGCCTCCGCAGCGGGAACAGGGTCGTACACTCCATCAACTTCGCCACTGTCGGTTGACATTGTATCACACGTTTTTCACGCACTTGACAAATTTTCACGGCGGGGCGGTTTCCCGGGTTTTTGTCTCACGATTTTAATCTGGCACGCGCGAAGCCTCAAGAGTAATTGCCTTTTCTCCTATTTGATATCGGCGCACGCACCACCGGCATTGCGTCGGCGTCGCTGCCGCTGCGCCGGCGCTTCTGCAGTTTTCAGCAAAATTATTTCCCCTTGCTCGAAAACATCGGTCGGGTTGGATGCAATTTGGTTCGATCGTGCGAAATTATTTTCCCCTTGCTTGAAAACATCGGTCGGGTTGGTTGCAATTTGGTTCGATCGTGCGAAATTATTTTCCCCTTGCTCGAAAACATCGGTCGGGTTGGTAGCAATTTGGTTCGATCGTGCGACGAAAACTTGTGTGTGTGTTAGCTTTGTGCAGGTGTTCAAACTGTTCGAAGAGGGCGAGAGCGTGTTGGTTGTGCTCAGGCGTTCGATGGTTCAAATGTGTGCAGCTGCTGATGTTCGAAGTGTGTGTAGAAGAGAGCGAGAGCGTGTTGGTTGCGCTCCGGCGTTTGATGGTTCAAATGTGTGCAGCTGCTGATGTTCGAAGGGTGTGTAGGAGAGAGCGAGAGCGTGTTGGTTGCGCTCAGGCGTTCGATGGTTTAGATGTTGCGTACGTTGGCTATTAAAAAGCTAAACTAATACTAAAATATTCCTACATGGCTACAAAAATCCTACATTGCTTCAAAAATATACAAAATAAATTGTGAGGGCCGTCTTACGGTTCCTCACACCCCCCTTCCTTCGGGGTGCTGGAGCGAGACGTAGACGAACCGATTATTTGAAATCGCAACCCGGTAGGTTCGCCCCTTTACCTTCCGTAGGAAGCGTACGAAGACGATGAGCTCGTTGGGAAGCCTGCGTTGCTCGGTGTTCACGGCCCACTCTGCGGGGGATTTTGACCACTGATCCTCCTCCGGGGTGGCCGGAGGTAGCTGGTTGTCCTCCAATGCGTTCAGTAGCTCCCTTTCCTCTTCCAGGTCGAGGCAGAGTTACCAGGGCACTGGACACTCGTCCTGGACGTGGCTGCCACTGGGGACGTCGTCTGCCGGACGTTCTGGGCGTTCTTCGCTGGCGTTGTGGGACAGGGTTGCCATCGCTTCGTTCGCCACCTCGTCGATCCATGGTAGGGATAGCTCTTCGTCGCTGACGTCGCTGTAGCAGTCGTCGCGCCGAGGCGCCGCCATTTGAGGGCTGTGTGCGTCTCCGCGTGGATAGTCCTCGCCTTGGAGGCTGCTGTCGTCGGACTTGCTGGAACTGTCCTGGTCGTAGACGATTACCGGTTGACTGCTGCTGGAGCTCTGTTCCGTCGACAGCGCAGAGACTTGGTTCGAGTCCTCGCTCGAGCTATCGTCCGCAACGGGGATCTGGTCCGACGCTGCGTTGGCTGCAGCTAGGCGCATGGCCACTGGAGGAAGTACTGCGTGCTCGAACAGTCTCTCCGGCTCAGACGATGTCTCGGAGGTGTTCGCAGACTCGGACGAGCTTCCGTGGACGAGCTCGGAACCGCCAACCGAACCGGTGGCTACGCCCCGTATTTGGCTCTTGGAGGCTCTCTTCCAACATGGAGGGTCCGAAGGAGGCCAGTCCTACCTCGTCGATCCAGTGGCTGACGGCACGTATGGCTGGTTGAGTGGCTTCGTTCCCGGGCTCCAGGGCTTGAAGTTGTGCCAGTCGAGTCGCGGTGAGCAGGGTTGAGTCAGCCTGGCTGCAACTTGGGGTGTCATCCCCTGGATGTGGACCTAGTCCGGCTACGTCCATCCAGCTGCTTGCGGCCCGCGCGACCGGTTGGACCCCCTCGCTCGGGGGCTCCAGGACGTTGATGGTGGCCAGTCGAGACACGGAGCACCACAGTGGATCAGCCTGGCTGCAACTCGGGACGTCGTCTGCCGGAGGTGCGGATCCCTGGTGGTCGCTATGGCTGCTGAGTACCAACGAGTCGACGGGCGTGTTGGGCAGCGTACTGGCTGACTCGGGCCAGGACAGTGGCAACTTCCAAGTCCGGGGGCTCATGGGCGGTGTCCAAGGGGTCTCGGTGGGCGAAGACCAACGGCTGGACGGGATGAAGTACCCACTCTCATCGCTAGATAGGAGAGAAGAACGTGTTAGCGTGGAGAATCAGTGATGTTAGGGAACTTCTAGTCGTGTGTCGTCGTGTTTTCGTCGGTGACTATGGTGGTAACTAGGCGTGGCTACTTTGGCGTGGTGTACCCTAACGAGTTAGATCCAATGGGGGAGGGTTGTGGGGCGTTGTCGCTGGGGGTCCCAGGCTCAAGTGGCCTCACTGAATCTCCTTGTCGTAGCAAGGGTCCCGCGGCATATTTTAGTTTTTCCTTCCTTGATCACCCGTCAGTGGGGCACAGGTGTCTCGGGTTTGGTGAGATTCTAGTGGATTCGTGGATGCCTTCGGCGTCCTCTTCTGGGTCTTCGGCGGTCTGGTCCCCATGAAAGGGTTTCAAATCGGCTAGATTTGCGTTGCGACGCTTAGGTGTCCCTCGAAGTTGGACTCTGGCGATGTTTGGTGACAGAAATTTTATGATCTTATAAGGACCTTTGAACTTTGGAGCAAGTTTTGCATTGAACGCCTCCGCGGCGTTGGACAGGTGGTGAGTTCGGACCCAAACCCACATCCCAATGGTCGGTCTCCATTCCCGTCGGCGCAAGTTGTAATAGCGACTTTGTTCCGGGGCTGCTCTCTCCATGTTTTCCTTGGCTGTTTGAAAAATGTTCTTGAGATGCTCTGCCTTACTCTGGTGGTCTCTGGGCGCTTCGCTGGCCCCTGGTGTAATTTCGTTGAACCACCTTCCGGGTAATCGGGGCTCACGACCCTATACTAGGTACGCTGGGCTGAATCCGGTGCTGTCGGAGACACTCGTGTTGATGGCCAGGGTGATTTCCGGCAACAGGTGATCCCATGTTTGTTGGTCCTCTGTGGCGTACTGCGCGATCATCGTTTTGATGGTGCGGTTGGCTCGCTCTGTAGGGTTCTGTTGGGGGGAGTATGGAGCAGTATGTTGCACTTCTATTCCTGCTTTCTTGCAGAATGCTTTGAAGGCTCTACTGGTAAACTGGGTCCCATTGTCGAAGATAAAAGTTTTTGGGGCGCCGAACCTAGCCAGTATTCGCTCCCGGAAGGCTAATTCCAGACTGGTGGCGGTAGCTCGGCGTAGGGATATTAATTCCACCCATTTGGTTAAATGATCCAAAAACACCAGTAACATCGTGTGTCCTTTGCGGGACCTGGGCAGAGGCCCTACGAAATCTGTGCACAGGGTTGAGAATGGTTCCTCTGATTTCCTGGTTAGCATCTTCCCCGATTGTTTGCGTTGACTCACCTTAAATTGCTGACAGGCTGGGCATTGTCGGACGTAACGAGCGATGTCTCGAAACAAACCCGGCCAATAATATTGTTGGCATACTCCAGAGGTCGTTTTCCTGATCCCTAGGTGTCCTGCAGTGGGGTGGTCATGACATTCTTCCAGAACCCGACGCTGATGGCTGCTGGGTAAGCAAAGTCTCCATGCTCCATGGTCTTCCTTCCTAAACGCGTTGTCGAGGTGTCGGTAGAGTTGCCCGTTCTCTTGGATGTAGTCAGGAAATTTCTCCGGATTGGCTTCGATTTGCTTGATCTTTGCGGTGATCCACTTGCACTGTTCGTTGGTCTCATTCACCTGCTGGAGCGTTGCTAGCGGTTGCCTGGACAGAGCGTCCGCGACGACGTTCTGTTTTCCCCGTCGGTATGAGATGTCAAACTGGAATTGTTGGAGTTCGAGGGCCCATCGCGCGATTCGGCCTGTCGGGTTATCGATTGAGTTCAACCACTTCAGGGCGAGGTGGTCTGTTATAACGTCAAATCGGTATCCTTCGATGTAGCACCTCATCTTCCTGATTGCCCACACTATCGCAAGGCACTTCTTTTCC
Source organism: Drosophila prolongata (assembly GCA_036346975.1). NCBI lineage: Eukaryota > Metazoa > Arthropoda > Insecta > Diptera > Drosophilidae > Drosophila > Drosophila prolongata. Next base: position 4,671,361 of record JAYMZC010000320.1, read on the forward strand.
GTAGCAGAGTAGTTTTCTTCTGCTGCAAGCAACCTCCTGCTGGCATAGGCGATGACTCGTTCCGTGCCATCGACTTGCTGGGTTAAGACGGCTCCAAGGCCGAAGTCGCTTGCGTCGGTTTGTAGTTGAAATTTGAGGTTGAAGTCCGGGCAGGCCAGTACTGGTGCCTCGGTGAGCTTTCTTTTCAACTCCTCGAATGCCTGTTGCTGAGGGTCGCTCCAGGTCCATTTCCTTCCCTTCCTGAGCAGGGCGGACATTGGTGGGACGATTGTGGCGTAGTTCTCCACAAATCGCCGGTACCAGGATGCTATCCCCTGTAAGGAGGTTTTCTCGGCCGGGGTACAGATCTCAGTCGGATCCAAGAGTCCTTTACAAGAAATTTGTAAATCACCGAAACACCGGACTAGAGAGCTCCGTTCTACAGGTGAACGGATGATTTTGACGGGGAGTCTGCACCGATGGTTCTTATCCGTGTCGACGGAAACGTGGACGCGTGGAATCCTTGTCTTGTGTTTCGCGTCAAGGGCGAAAAATCCACCGGGCTGGACCTTCGGGCGAGGCCGAGCCGGGAGAATACTGGGTGGTCGTTGGAGTCCGCTACACCGTTCTGAGCGTATGAGAACGTATTTCGTACCAACCTCTTTAATTTCACCCGCGATTGACACCGTGGCGCTTGGCCAAATCAAACCGGCGGAACACTCGCGATGGGAGAACTGTGAAAGGTCGCGTTGGGCGTCACGTTTGACCTGCCTTGCGAATAAACTTGCGGACTACACGTGGAGCCTTGAAGTTTCGTAGAGTCGTCTCCCGATCACACGTCTGCCTCGTTCCGCGATCCCGAGAGAAGACCTCCTGTCCGGTTGTTGTGTGATCGCCTACCCTTTTCCTCCTTTTTCCTACTCGGGATTTCCCACTGCTGATATCTTAGCTCCTTTTCTAGTATTAAATGTGTCTTGGCTAAATATCGGATGGCGTTGCCACCCCGGGATTTTAACTTTTTTTTTTTATTTCGCGCGGAGTCCCACGGCCCACATACCCGCCCAACCGACCGAGGGGCGCAGCCGAGTATCGTACGGCACGATTCGCGATAAGATAGACGCGAGATAGGAAAATAAAGGTAAAGGTCCGGGGAAAAAAGTAATAGTTAGATCAATCTTGTGCCAATGAAGCAAGTATCAATCGTTTTAGGAGCGGCAGAGAGTCAAGATTTGATATTACAGGAAAAAGTCTATTATAGTCAGAACATAATACTCTGAATGGCTCATGCAAGGCATAGTTAGATCTACAATGATTTAAAATTAGGGAAAAATAATTTCTAGTTAATCTACTTGGCACAGAAAAGTTTAGCCGACTTAACAAGTCGGGGCAGTCAATATCACCACGTATAAGGTTATAAATAAAGATAGTACCAAGCATCGTTCTACGGTTGGCTAGGGATGGTAAATTAATCAAAAGAAGTCTACTAGAATAAGAAGGTAAGATAAGATTTGCATCCCAGTTTAGGCGCCGTAAAGCAAAAAGAAGGAAGTTTTTTTGTACAGATTCAATACGACCAATATGTATTCCGTATTGTGGACTACAGACGGGAGACCCATACTCCAGAATCGGACGGACTAGCGAAATAAATAAAGTTTTAGTCAAATAAGGATCATCGAATTCTTTTGACCACCTTTTAATAAATCCAAGCACTCCTTTGGCTTTATTAACCATGGACGAAATGTGATTAGAAAATTTTAGTTTAGGGTCCAAGAGAACGCCAAGATCGTTTACAAGAGTTATTCTATCCAAAGAGCTGCCACTTAACGTGTAAGTCGCGTATATCGGATTGGCCCGATAAAAAGTCATCAGCTTGCACTTGGAACCGTTTAAATTTAGTAAATTATCTCGGCACCAGTTTTGAAAATTATCTAGATCGGATTGCAAGTTTAAATGGCAGGAAATGTCCTTATACTGCAGGCACAACTTAACATCATCTGCGTACATAAGTAAGCGAGAATGACTTATAATATTAGATATAACTATGTCTTAATATTTATTAACTTTATGATATTTCTCTTAAAACTAATATAATGATAGAAGAAAACCATTGTGGCGAACACGCCTCCTAGGCGGGTCCGTCACACCCCCCCTTTCTTCCCGCGGCGCAATGTAGAGGCTACCGTCGTTTTTGATGGTGACAATAAACCTGTAAGCGCCTTCTCCGACGGCTATTCGTACCCGACGCCTACGACCGATCCGGGTTGCCACCTTCCGCTCTATCTGCACTATGATGTGCTGAGGCAGATAGCGTAGGTTGTTACCCCCGATCCAACCTTCGGGTAATGGGCGAAGGTCGTCCTCCGTTCCTGTCGATTGGTCCACCTCCATCGCAGCCACGAACGATGCGTTCGTTTCTGTCGCCATCTGCGTGCGCATGAGAACCGCGTCGACAACAGGCCCGGGGGAGCCAGCTCCTGATAGGTCTGTGAGGACTTGCTCCAGAATACGATCCTCCCATTCGGTGAGCCGCTCGCCTGGATAAGCGCAACTGGGGGACCGTTGGGGATTCCCCCCTTCCCGCGGCGTAGTCCAGAGGTCCCTCGCAACCCCATAGTGGGGGCGTTGGACGTCGACCCCGAGAGGTATGTCCTCGGCCATCTGGTCTTGTTGAGGCGACGCCACGAAGGATCGACGAAACAGGGGCCTTTCTTCTTCATCATCCTCGCTGTCCGTGACCAACTCGAAGCCGGCCAGGTACTCAGAACACGGGACAACTGGTGTAGAGCCCCCAGTGTCGCGTCGTGGACTAGCAGGCCTCTGGTCGTGGGGTACCTGCATCTCAGGCATCCGGGCCAAGCGGCGCGAGTCCAGCCAGTTGGGTGGCGAGGTTTGGGTTCCCCGATTCGACACCTCCTGCGTATTGGCCTTTCCGACCACTGGGGACGTCTGGACCCCTTGAGAGAGCGTACGGGCAGTCGTAACTCGTTGTGGTGGAGTTGTCGGGCGCTCGGGTTCCCTAGTGGCTTCTCCTTCCATTTGGGCTGTTCCCTCGTAAGGTGAACGGTCGGCCTCGAAGTCAACTCCCAGACCGGCTTCCAGCGTCGGGTACGGAGGTGAGAGTGGGGGTTCGTCCACATACGGCCCTTGTGCGGGTAGCCCAGGCACCTTAATGAACACCGAGCGGACGTCGATGCGCATGAGCGACATATGTCCGGCATATCTGCACCCCTGGTCCTCAGTCGTATGGTGGTAGAAATGGTCTGCGTCTGGGAATCGTGGTTCACGGTGCCTTGAGTACTTCGGATGGCCAGCTCGGGGATCGCGTCTTGTCCACGGGCAATCTCCCTCCGACTCGGATGGTCGCTTAGTACGGTTCACCTGGCCGTCGTCCCTGGGGATAACTGCCCGGCGAACTGTCTCGAGAGCGCGGCGGTCTGCTGAACTGGTCGGAGTCTTGGACGCTGTCGTTATCCTCGTCCTCGTCGAGGCGGTACGGGGCCGACTGGGGTGACGTCGGCTGACTCCACTGGTCTTCGTGGGGCTCAGTAAAACGCCAGTCGTTGGGATCCTGGGACTCATCGTCATCCGTTCTCATCGAACTACCAACGCCTTCCCCTTCGGAGGTGAGGACCTCCTCCTCCTCTTCTTCTCCGTGACTATCCCCGCCGTTTGCCCGTGGGTAGAAGGCCTCGGTGTCTTGGGAGTCATCGGACAGCATGATTACGTCGTCCATCTGAAACAGTAATCTAGACTACCTTTCGAACTCCCTACCTAACGGTGTAGCTAACAAAGGACTCGTTAATCTTAACCTATTACAAGTATGGATCTTAAAGTTATTTCGTAGTTCCAGACCGCTTACCGTGCCGGGTTATTTGGCCCGGTGATGTCGTCGTCGCTCGCGTCGAGGGCGTCCTCTGCATAGTAGGGTTTAAGTTGAGATATGTTGGCGATCCGCCGCCGACGGTCTCCTGGGCACTGCAAACGTACTAAGTTCGGAGATGTGAACTTCGCGACGGTATGGGGACCGTCATACTTAGGAGCGAGTTTGGCGGCGAATCCCTCGGTCGCTTTTGATAAGGGATGTTGTCGCAGCCATACTTGGCTTTCGAGTGTTGGTCGAGTAGGGAAACTACCCGAGAACGGATCCGGCGGGAGGGGTGTCCACGCTCAAATCCCAAACTTTGCTTGATCTTTGCGGTGATCCACTTGCACTGTTCGTTGGTCTCATTCACCTGCTGGAGCGTTGCCTGGACAGAGCGTCCGCGACGACGTTCTGTTTTCCCCGTCGGTATGAGATGTCAAACTGGAATTGTTGGAGTTCGAGGGCCCATCGCGCGATTCGGCCTGTCGGGTTATCGATTGAGTTCAACCACTTCAGGGCGAGGTGGTCTGTTATAACGTCAAATCGGTATCCTTCGATGTAGCACCTCATCTTCCTGATTGCCCACACTATCGCAAGGCACTTCTTTTCCGTAGCAGAGTAGTTTTCTTCTGCTGCAAGCAACCTCCTGCTGGCATAGGCGATGACTCGTTCCGTGCCATCGACTTGCTGGGTTAAGACGGCTCCAAGGCCGAAGTCGCTTGCGTCGGTTTGTAGTTGAAATTTGAGGTTGAAGTCCGGGCAGGCCAGTACTGGTGCCTCGGTGAGCTTCCTTTTCAACTCCTCGAATGCCTGTTGCTGAGGGTCGCTCCAGGTCCATTTCCTTCCCTTCCTGAGCAGGGCGGACATTGGTGGGACGATTGTGGCGTAGTTCTCCACAAATCGCCGGTACCAGGATGCTATCCCCTGTAAGGAGGTTTTCTCGGCCGGGAAACAGATCTCAGTCGGATCCAAGAGTCCTTTACAAGAAATTTGTAAATCACCGAAACACCGGACTAGAGAGTTCCGTTCTACAGGTGAACGGATGATTTTGACGGGGAGTTTGCACCGATGGTTCTTATCCGTGTCGACGGAAACGTGGACGCGTGGAATCCTTGTCTTGTGTTTCGCGTCAAGGGCGAAAAATCCACCGGGCTGGACCTTCGGGCGAGGCCGAATACTGGGTGGTTGTTGGAGTCCGCTACACCGTTCTGAGCGTATGAGAACGTATTTCGTACCAACCTCTTTAATTTCACCCGCGATTGACACCGTGGCGCTTGGCCAAATCAAACCGGCGGAACACTCGCGATGGGAGAACTGTGAAAGGTCGCGTTGGGCGTCACGTTTGACCTGCCTTGCGAATAAACTTGCGGACTACACGTGGAGCCTTGAAGTTTCGTTGAGTCGTCTCCCGATCACACGTCTGCCTCGTTCCGCGATCCCGAGAGAAGACCTCCTGTCCGGTTGTTGTGTGATCGCCTACCCTTTTCCTCCTTTTTCCTACTCGGGATTTCCCACTACTGATATCTTAGCTCCTTTTCTAGTATTAAATGTGTCTTGGCTAAATATCGGATGGCGTTGCCACCCCGGGATTTTAACTTTTTTTTTTATTTCGCGCGGAGTCCCACGGCCCACATACCCGCCCAACCGACCCACGGCACGATTCGCGATAAGATAGACGCGAGATAGGAAAATAAAGGTAAAGGTCCGGGGAAAAAAGTAATAGTTAGATCAATCTTGTGCCAATGAAGCAAGTATCAATCGTTTTAGGAGCGGCAGAGAGTCAAGATTTGATATTACAGGAAAAAGTCTATTATAGTCAGAACATAATACTCTGAAAGGCATAGTTAGATCTACAATGATTTAAAATTAGGGAAAAATAATTTCTAGTTAATCTACTTGGCACAGAAAAGTTTAGCCGACTTAACAAGTCGGGGCAGTCAATATCACCATGTATAAGGTTATAAATAAAGATAGTACCAAGGAAATGTCCTTATACTGCAGGCACAACTTAACATCATCTGCGTACATAAGTACGCGAGAATGACTTATAATATTAGATACAACTATGTCTTAATATGTATTAACTTTATGATATTTCTCTTAAAACTAATATAATGATAGAAGAGAACCATTGTGGCGAACACGCCTCCTAGGCGGGTCCGTCACACCCCCCCTTTCTTCCCGCGGCGCAATGTAGAGGCTACCGTCGTTTTTGATGGTGACAATAAACCTGTAAGCGCCTTCTCCGACGGCTATTCGTACCCGACGCCCACGACCGATCCGGGTTGCCACCTTCCGCTCTATCTGCACTATGATGTGCTGAGGCAGATAGCGTAGGTTGTTACCCCCGATCCAACCTTCGGGTAATGGGCGAAGGTCGTCCTCCGTTCCTGTCGATTGGTCCACCTCCATCGCAGCCACGAACGATGCATTCGTTTCTGTCGCCATCTGCGTGCGCATGAGAACCGCGTCGACAACAGGCCCGGGGGAGCCAGCTCCTGATAGGTCTGTGAGGACTTGCTCCAGAATACGATCCTCCCATTCGGTGAGCCGCTCGCCTGGATAAGCGCAACTGGGGGACCGTTGGGGATTCCCCCCTTCCCGCGGCGTTGTCCAGAGGTCCCTCGCAACCCCATAGTGGGGGCGTTGGACGTCGACCCCGAGAGGTATGACCTCGGCCATCTGGTCTTGTTGAGGCGACGCCACGAAGGATCGACGAAACAGGGGTCTTTCTTCTTCATCATCCTCGCTGTCCGTGACCAACTCGAAGCCGGCCAGGTACTCAGAACACGGGACAACTGGTGTAGAGCCCCCAGTGTCGCGTCGTGGACTAGCAGGCCTCTGGTCGTGAGGTACCTGCATCTCAGGCATCCGGGTCAAGCGGCGCGAGTCCAGCCAGTTGGGTGGCGAGGTTTGGGTTCCCCGATTCGACACCTCCTGCGTATTGGCCTTTCCGACCACTGGGGACGTCTGGACCCCTTGAGAGAGCGTACGGGCAGTCGTAACTCGTTGTGGTGGAGTTGTGGCGCTCGGGTTCCCTAGTGGCTTCTCCTTCCATTTGGGCTGTTCCCTCGTAAGGTGAACGGTCGGCCTCGAAGTCAACTCCCAGACCGGCTTCCTGCGTCGGGTACGGAGGTGAGAGTAGGGGTTCGTCCACATACGGCCCTTGTGCGGGTAGCCCAGGCACCTTAATGAACACCGAGCGGACGTCGATGCGCATGAGCGACATATGTCCGGCATATCTGCACCCCTGGTCCTCAGTCGTATGGTGGTAGAAATGGTCTGCGTCTGGGAATCGTGGTTCACGGTGCCTTGAGTACTTCGGATGGCCAGCTCGGGGATCGCGTCTTGTCCACGGGCAATCTCCCTCCGACTCGGATGGTCGCTTAGTACGGTTCACCTGGCCGTCGTCCCTGGGGATAACTGCCCGGCGAACTGTCTCGAGAGCGCGGCGGTCTGCTGAACTGATCGGAGTCTTGGACGCTGTCGTTATCCTCGTCCTCGTCGAGGCGGTACGGGGCCGACTGGGGTGACGTCGGCTGACTCCACTGGTCTTCGTGGGGCTCAGTAAAACGCCAGTCGTTGGGATCCTGGGACTCATCGTCATCCGTTCTCATCGAACTACCAACGCCTTCCCCTTCGGAGGTGAGGACCTCCTCCTCCTCTTCTTCTCCGTGACTATCCCCGCCGTTTGCCCGTGGGTAGAAGGCCTCGGTGTCTTGGGAGTCATCGGACAGCATGATTACGTCGTCCATCTGAAACAGTAATCTAGACTACCTTTCGAACTCCCTACCTAACGGTGTAGCTAACAAAGGACTCGTTAATCTTAACCTATTACAAGTATGGATCTTAAAGTTATTTCGTAGTTCCAGACCGCTTACCGTGCCGGGTTATTTAGCCCGGTGATGTCGTCGTCGCTCGCGTCGAGGGCGTCCTCTGCATAGTAGGGTTTAAGTTGAGATATGTTGGCGATCCGCCGCCGACGGTCTCCTGGGCGCTGCAAACGTACTAAGTTCGGAGATGTGAACTTCGCGACGGTATAGGGACCGTCATACTTAGGAGCGAGTTTGGCGGCGAATCCCTCAGTCGCTTTTGATAAGGGATGTTGTCGCAGCCATACTTGGCTCCCGAGTGTTGGTCGAGTAGGGAAACTACCCGAGAACGGATCCGGCGGGAGGGGTGTCCACGCTCAAATCCCAAACTAGGCAAGGGAGTGGGGAAACTACCGGGGAACGGATCCGGCCGGACGGGTGTCCACGCGCAAAATCCCAAATTACGCAAGGGAATGGGGAAAACTACCGGAGAACGGATCCGGCGGGACGGGTGGCCACGCGCAAATCCCAAGCTACGCAAGGGAGGTTGAAGGTTAGGTTACTTTGCTAACTACAAAATGAAATACACACGATCAAGAGATATGATTAAACAGTCGTAACACCTTATTGAGATTGTCCTCACCCGAGTCCGCTACACCGTTCTGTGCGTATGAGAACGTATTTCGTTCCAACCTCTTTAATTTCACCCGCGATTGACAGCGTGGCGCTTGGCCAAATCAAACCGGCGGAACACTCGCGATGGGAGAACTGCGAAAGGTCGCGTTGGGCGTCACGTTTGACCTGCCTTGCGAATAAACTTGCGGACTACACGTGGAGCCTCGAAGTTTCGTTGAGTCGTGTCCCAATCACACGTCTGCCTCGTTCCGCGATCCCGAGAGAAGACCTCCTGTCCGGTTGTTGTGTGATCGCCTACCCTTTTCCTCCTTTTTCCCACATTCGGGATTTCTAGTATTTTCCCACTACTGATATCTTAGCTCCTTTTCTAGTATTAAATGTGTCTTGGCTAAATATCGGATGGCGTTGCCACCCCGGGATTTGAACTTAGATATAACTATGTCTTAATATTTATTAACTTCATGATATTTCTCTTAAAACTAATATAATGATAGAAGAAAACCATTGTGGCGTACACGCCTCCTAGGCGGGTCCGTCACACCCCAGACATCGTCGAAGTTCCTTGCAGTTAGTGGGTGGCTGGAGTTTTCTTACAGTGGCTATCTTGCCTGGGTCGATGTGTACTCCATCTTCGCTGATGACGTGCCCTACGTAAGTTATGCTGCGCTGGAAAAACTTACACTTCGCTTTATTCAGCTTCAAGTTGGCCTGCCTAAGCCGTCGAAGTACTTCCCGTAGGTTGGTGAAGTGTTCGTCCAACGAGGACCCGATGACGATGATGTCATCTAGATAGGCGAATGCGTGAGGCTCCATGTCGGGTCCTATCACGCTGTCCAGTGCCCGCTGAAATGTAGCTGGAGCCGAGTGCAAGCAGAATGGCATTACTTTCCTGTTATAATAATGCCATCATATTTTTTATAAAAAAGAATAGTCACTTTATTTTACTTTGCCATGGGCAGATCTTTATTATTGAATCGTCAAATTGATAATGAATTACAGCTAGCTATTTGCGGCTGCGCTGCCTGCAAACATTGGCAGCGGCCGTCATATATATCGAAGTATATGCTCGCAATTGTATTTGTGCTGGTAGCACTGAGAGCGCGAGGGAAGTTGTACATGCATGCCTTGTATGTGTCTGCACTCAGGCCTTGGGAATATGCTGACACTAGAACTTCCCATAAGTTGGGCTCTGAGGCGCATTCATATTTCGGCTGGCCGCAAAAGTTTAGCGGCCGGCGCTTTTGTATTTAATTAAGTACACTGTAATACAATGTTGGTGTCGGTACAGTGGCTACTCGCTACAATGATACATGCATACTACATCTCCCTCCTTTTGAAAAATAACGTAATTCTATGAAGTTATTTTCTTACTATATGTATATAAAATACTAGCAAGGTGCCCGCAGCTTTGCTTGCGATGATTAATTTTGAATGTAGATATGTCTGTATATTTTGCGGATAGCTCTCCACATCTGTATATTCCTTATTCGCATTTATCATAAAGCTGGAGTTCTTATTTAAAAGTAATAGAGTATTAACTATATAATTTAATGTAATTGAGGTTTTTTACCATTCAATTCTTATAACACTAAACTGATTTGCTAAGATTATAAGAATTGAATGGTAAAAAATTTTAATAGGGTCATTTAATTAGTTTGGGCAGTGCGTTGATTCTTAGTTTTCAATGAACAGTTTCATATATATAGATGATGATGTATGTGTATAATTTGTTGGAATTATTATTCCTACTTTAGGCTAATGTAACTTTTAACTTTTTTAGAACTGACCTAGAGCTTCAGTAAAACCACCATATGAATCCTTAAAGTATCAGGATTCCCTCGATAAATTTTCATATTGCTAATTGACTTAGATCAGTGTTTTTTTGCCGTTAGAAAAAAAATTAGGAAGATTCTTAGATTTTCAAAAATCTGATCAAAAATAGCAAACATTAAGATATCCAATATTAAATTAAATAGAATTTTCATTATGTAGAGGACTAAATTTTGGCCAAAAATCGCATCGATTGATTAACGCGTTTAGCGTCTAGATTTATTTATAGAAATTGGGGGTTTTTTTGCCACTGGAAAAAAATGGGGGCATGTTTGTGACCAAAATAAATCTTAGCAAATCAGTTTAGTGTTATAAGAATTGAATGGTAAAAAATTTTAATAGGGTAATTTAATTAGTTTAGGCTGTGCGTTGATTCTTAGTTTTCAATGAACAGTTTTATATATATAGATAAATGAACATCTTGTTTTATATTTATTATTTTTTGTTTGTTGTGTTACTTATTTAATTTATTATTGTTTTTTTTTTCGAATCAGAAAGTATTATTTATTTTAGTATATATATATATTTTTTTTTTTTTTAATTTTGTCTTATATTTCCATTAAATTATAGTTCTTAATTTATGTATGGCCATACGTGATATATTATAAGAGAATTAAAGTGATTATGAAATACAAATTTTTAACCTATCCTTGTTTGTTTGTACTGTTTGTTTTTTATTTTTGTTATTTGAAATTACTATGTCATCGTTTTCTTCTATACTTTCAACCTTATAAGGTCCAGTATACTTAAAGTCTAGCTTATGCCCTGTTTCATTTTTCAATAAAACTTGATCTCCTATTTTTAAATCCAAATCTAAGGTATTTTTGTCATATCTAATTTTTTGTTTCTTTTATGAGATTCTAACATTAATCTAGCTCTCTTAAATGCTTGTTCTAGTCTAAACTTAGATTCTTTAGCGTAGTCATCTACATTATATAGAGGTTTTTTTATCTATGCTATCAAATTGTTTAGGTAAATTTGAAGTTTTACCAAAAACTAACTCATTTCGACAATAGTCATGTGCCATAGAGGGTGTTGTGTTGAAACAATATACGAAGTATTGCAACCATACATCCCAATCTGTTTTATCAACTGAGATGTATGAGCGGATGAACTCATTAAATGTTCTGTGGCTTCGCTCCACGGTTCCTACAGTCTGGTGATGATGTGCTGTTGAAGTTATGTTTTTGATATTTAAGTTTTTACATAAATCTTCAATTATCGAATTTTTGTATTCTGTTCCCATGTCCGTGATGAACGTCTTCATTGGACCGTACTTCAGAATAAAATCTTCGAATATAGCTTTGCTACTGTTTTTGCACTTTTGTTCTGGATTGGTATTGCTACAAGGTACTTAGTTAAATCGAAGATTAGGGTTACTGCATATTCATTTCCTTGTTCAGATTTAGGTAGTGGACCGATCGTATCCACAATTACCCTGTCAAAAGCCATTTGTGGCGTTTCAGTTATCGTCAATGGTGTTCTTGTATGTTTGGTTGTTTTGGATTTTTGGCATTTTGGGCATTTTCTTATATAATTTGTTATAAATCGGGTCATATTTTTCCAATAATAATGCCTTTTTATCTTTGCTAATGTTCTAGCTATGCCTGTATGACCTCCTTGTATTGGATCGTCATGGAATGTAAACAGTAATGCTTCTTTCTCCTTATCATTATTTGATAATAGGGTCGCCGGCTTGAGTAGCGCTACACTTAGAGATTGTAATATTTTATTGCCCATTATTTTAAAAGATTCTATTGATGTAGTGTCAAAGATCTTTTCGCTCGGTGCCACTTTGAGTTTGCTGATATTAAGTATACCGGCTTCTTTTTCAAGCCTTTGAAAGAACTGACCTAAGTCGAGAATTCCATTGGTGTACATATCGCTAACATCAATTCTTGCTATAACTTTTTTCCCATGCTTTAGTAAACATAGTGAATCTGTTATTCGCAAGGTCACTACTTTTCGTACCTCGTCATTTACAATGACTTCGTATACGTTGGGCTGAGAAGCTTTATTTAGAGTTTGCCTAGGCAAATCTATTTTTTCTTTTTCATTTCCTGCGCAGGAATTTTTCTGTTTACTTTGGTTTCTGGTAGTGACTGTCAGAATTTTATTATTCGTTTGAATATTCATTAAATCCATTATGGTTATTCTTGAAAGCGCATCGGCTATATGATTGTCTTTTCCCTTAAGATATTCCACAGTAAAATCATATTCTTCTAAGTCTAATCTCATTCGCGTTAGTTTTGAGCTCGGGTTTGTCATCGAAAATAAGTAAGTTAATGGCCTATGGTCTGTCTTGACTGTGAAATGTCTTCCATAAATATATGGTCGAAAGTGATTTATTGGAATATTAATCGGATTATAGAGGTTATCTGGTCTCAGTATGAGCCAATCGTTTTCTGGTTTTAAATCTATTTGACAATTGTATTTTTTCATAAAATCTATGCCTATGATTCCATCACATGGAATAGGAAAATTTAATGTTACTAAATGAAAAGTATGTGGTATAGCATAGTTGCTTGAAAGAAGTTCTATTGATACTAATACCTTTGAGTTGGTTGTTCCTTCACCAACACCTGATCTTTGGGTAATATTTTTATAATCAACATTGTTAAACGAGTCCGAAGTTTCTTTTATTAATGATATGTCTGCACCTGTATCAACTAGTAATGTATATAATTTATTTGTGCATTCATTATTGAGAGAAACGAAAAGATTGAAATTAAGATTGATAGTATGAACCGTATTCTTTACTGTGTTTTTTATCTTAAGGGTCTTTATTGGTTTTCCGACGTGGTTTGTTCCTGTCGGACATTATTATTATTCTGTCCGTTGGTGTTCGTATTTGCGATGTTGGTGTTTCCACCACGGTTGTTTCCTCTATAATAACCATGACCTCTATAATTGTTGTTGGTCTGATTATTATAGTTTCGGTTATAACCGTTATTTTGGTTATAGCCATTATATTGGTAATATCCGTTATTCTGATAATTACCTCGGTTATTGACCCTACCGCGGTAATTATTTCTGAAGTTGTTACCGCGATAGTTGTTTCCTCTTTGTGTGTACAGTATTGAATTTGCATTGCCTGTCATTTCAGTACTGCATTGTATGTACTTAGTGACGGCTTCATTCATAGTTGTGAAGTTGCCTGCCTCTAAAATTGTTTTTATGCGGCCATGCTCACAATTTTTAACCATTGTGGTAATGGCTTCATTTGTGCTGAATTTGTCAGCGTGTTCGGCTGGTAGGCCTTCGTCAATGTACGAGGCTTCAAGGAGCTTTCGTAAGCTGTCTATTTCTGATGTAAATTTCTCAGCTGTTTTGCCTTTCTGGCTTGTTTTCGCCATTTTTGCTTTGACTACATCGGATGTTTCACCGACTATAGTGTCTTGCAATTTCTTTATTATTGAATTTACTGTTGTTTCATTCTGTACTTTGTATAGTGTAGATCCTATTATTTTGGATTTAATGACTTCTACAGCCAAATCATCGAATGTGCCTTTAGTTAAGTTAACCAACTTCAAGGCTGTTATGAATCTTTGAAGATGTATCTTTTGCCCGTTAAATTCCGGGATTGCATTCGAGATATCTTATACCTATTCATATATATTTATATATTCGTCTTCAAAATCTGAAATTGATAGAGGCTCTCCTGAGTATGGCTAATACCCTATTCTCAAAATTTGGTTGATTGGATAGAGTAATTCTTATGCAATCTGTGATATTCATTTTGTGTGTTAATATATTTTATTTTTATTTCAAAATTTCAATTCTCTTATTTTGGTATGTCATTGCATACATTTACAAATTTTTGACTTTCATTTTTATTTTGAACATATTTTTATAATAATTGTTTGTGATTTATAAATTTAAATCTTATCCAGATCGTTGGCCTGGCTTCTATTTATAGCTCTTTTTGATACACACTTATTGTGGTACATATTGGCTTTATACAAAATGTATGCACTCATTATAAAAACAATTATTGATAACAATATGTTTGTTAAATCGGTATCAATAGTTTTTGATTCGATTTTATTAATTACATTGGCTGTGGAGTCCACTGTTTTAGTATCAATTAAACCCATTTTGGGTATTATTTCTGTAACGCTTTCAAAATCTGTTTTAGATATTGCGTTACTTGTCATAACAAAAATGTTCATTCAAATTTAAATATTTATACCCGTTACTCGTAGAGTAAAAGGGTATATTGTATTCGTGCAAAAGTATGTAACAGCTAGAAGGAAGCGTTTCCGACCCTATAAAGTATATATTCTTGATCAGGATCACTAGCCGAGTCGATCTAGCCATGTCCGTCTGTCCGTCTGTCTGTCCGTATGAACGCTGAGATCTCGGAAACTATAAAAGCTAGAAGATTGGCATTTTGCATGTAGATTTTAGAAGTTCCTACGCAGCGCAAGTTTGTTTCAAAATGGTGCCACGCCCCCTTTAACGCCCACAATCGCTTATATACGATTTTAAAAATTTAAATATTTCGGAAAAGTAAAAATGCAGTTTTATTATGTTCATCAATACCTATCGAAATGTAGAAGAAATTTTTTAAATCGGACCATTCGTTAAAAAGTTATGCGTGATCAAAGTTTCTATCTCCATCTCCCTCGCACTCCCTTTACCTGAGTAACGGGTATCTGATAGTCGGGGCACCCTACTATAGCGTTCTCTCTTGTTTCTTTTTATTTTGATATTTTTTAATTTTTCTTATGGCACGTATACTCGCAAGCTGTATTTTCTACTACGACTACCTTTCGAACTCCCTACCTAACGGTGTAGCTAACAAAGGACTCGTTAATCTTAACCTATTACAAGTATGGATCTTAAAGTTATTTCGTAGTTCTAGACCGCTTACCGTGCCGGGTTATTTGGCCCGGTGATGTCGTCGTCGCTCGCGTCGAGGGCGTCCTCTGCATAGTAGGGTTTAAGTTGAGATATGTTGGCGATCCGCCGCCGACGGTCTCCTGGGCGCTGCAAACGTACTAAGTTCGGAGATGTGAACTTCGCGACGGTATGGGGACCGTCATACTTAGGAGCGAGTTTGGCGGCGAATCCCTCGGTCGCTTTTGATAAGGGATGTTGTCGCAGCCATACTTGGCTCCCGAGTGTTGGTCGAGTAGGGAAACTACCCGAGAACGGATCCGGCGGGAGGGGTGTCCACGCTCAAATCCCAAACTTTGCTTGATCTTTGCGGTGATCCACTTGCACTGTTCGTTGGTCTCATTCACCTGCTGAAGCGTTGCCTGGACAGAGCGTCCGCGACGACGTTCTGTTTTCCCCGTCGGTATGAGATGTCAAACTGGAATTGTCGGAGTTCGAGGGCCTATCGCGCGATTCGGCCTGTCGGGTTATCGATTGAGTTCAACCACTTCAGGGCGAGGTGGTCTGTTATAACGTCAAATCGGTATCCTTCGATGTAGCACCTCATCTTCCTGATTGCCCACACTATCGCAAGGCACTTCTTTTCCGTAGCAGAGTAGTTTTCTTCTGCTGCAAGCAACCTCCTGCTGGCATAGGCGATGACTCGTTCCGTGCCATCGTGCTGGGTTAAGACGGCTCCAAGGCCGAAGTCGCTTGCGTCGGTTTGTAGTTGAAATTTGAGGTTGAAGTCCGGGCAGGCCTGGTGCCTCGGTGAGCTTCCTTTTCAACTCCTCGAATGCCTGTTGCTGAGGGTCGCTCCAGGTCCATTTCCTTCCCTTCCTGAGCAGGGCGGACATTGGTGGGACGATTGTGGCGTGGTTCTCCACAAATCGCCGGTACCAGGATGCTATCCCCTGTAAGGAGGTTTTCTCGGCCGGGGTACAGATCTCAGTCGGATCCAAGAGTCCTTTACAAGAAATTTGTAAATCACCGAAACACCGGACTAGAGAGTTCCGCTCTACAGGTGAACGGATGATTTTGACGGGGAGTCTGCACCGAAGGTTCTTATCCGTGTCGACGGAAACGTGGACGCGTGGAATCCTTGTCTTGTGTTTCGCGTCAAGGGCGAAAAATCCACCGGGCTGGACCTTCGGGCGAGGCCGAGCCGGGAGAATACTGGGCGGTCATTGGAGTCCGCTACACCGTTCTGAGCGTATGAGAACGTATTTCGTACCAACCTCTTTAATTTCACCCGCGATTGACAGCGTGGCGCTTGGTCAAATCAAACCGGCGGAACACTCGCGATGGGAGAACTGTGAAAGGTCGCGTCTGGCGTCACGTTTGACCTGCCTTGCGAATAAACTTGCGGACTACACGTGGAGCCTCGAAGTTTCGTTGAGTCGTCTCCCGATCACACGTCGGCCTCGTTCCGCGATCCCGAGAGAAGACCTCCTGTCCGGTTGTTGTGTGATCGCCTACCCTTTTCCTCCTTTTTCCTACTCGGGATTTCCCACTACTGATATCTTAGCTCCTTTTCTAGTATTAAATGTGTCTTGGCTAAATATCGGATGGCGTTGCCACCCCGGGATTTTAACTTTTTTTTTTTATTTCGCGCGGAATCCCACGGCCCACATACCCGCCCAACCGACCGAGGGGTGCAGCCGTGTATCGTACGGCACGATTCGCGATAAGATAGACGCGAGATAGGAAAATAAAGGTAAAGGTCCGGGGAAAAAAGTAATAGTTAGATCAATCTTGTGCCAATGAAGCAAGTATCAATCGTTTTAGGAGCGGCAGAGAGTCAAGATTTGATATTACAGGAAAAAGTCTATTATAGTCAGAACATAATACTCTGAAAGGCTCATGCAAGGCATAGTTAGATCTTCAATGATTTAAAATTAGAGAAAAATAATTTCTAGTTAATCTACTTGGCACAGAAAAGTTTAGCCGACTTAACAAGTCGGGGCAGCCAATATCACCATGTAAGAAGGTAAGATAAGATTTGCATCCCAGTTTAGGCGCCGTAAAACAAAAAGAAGGAAGTTTTTTTGTACAGATTCAATACGACCAATATGTATTCCGTATTGTGGACTCCAGACGGGAGACCCATACTCCAGAATCGGACGGACTAGCGAAATAAATAAAGATTTAGTCAAATAAGGATCATCGAATTCTTTTGACCACCTTTTAATAAATCCAAGCATTCCTTTGGCTTTATTAACCATGGACGAAATGTGATTAGAAAATTTTAGTTTAGGGTTCAAGAGAACGCCAAGATCGTTTACAAGAGTTATTCTATCCAAAGAGCTGCCACTTAACGTGTAAGTCGCGTATATCGGATTGGCCCGATAAAAAGTCATCAGCTTGCACTTGGAACCGTTTAAATTTAGTAAATTATCTCGGCACCAGTTTTGAAAATTATCTAGATCGGATTGCAAGTTTAAATGGCAGGAAATGTCCTTATACTGCAGGCACAACTTAACATCATCTGCGTACATAAGTACGCGAGAATGACTTATAATATTAGATACAACTATGTCTTAATATTTATTAACTTTATGATATTTCTCTTAAAACTAATATAATGATAGAAGAAAACCATTGTGGCGAACACGCCTCCTAGGCGGGTCCGTCACACCCCCCATTTCTTCCCGCGGCGCAATGTAGAGGCTACCGTCGTTTTTGATGGTGACAATAAACCTGTAAGCGCCTTCTCCGACGGCTATTCGTACCCGACGCCCACGACCGATCCGGGTTGCCACCTTCCGCTCTATCTGCACTATGATGTGCTGAGGCAGATAGCGTAGGTTGTTACCCCCGATCCAACCTTCGGGTAATGGGCGAAGGTCGTCCTCCCTTCCTGTCGATTGGTCCACCTCCATCGCAGCCACGAACGATGCGTTCGTTTCTGTCGCCATCTGCGTGCGCATGAGAGCCAGCTCCTGACAGGTCTGTGAGGACTTGCTCCAGAACACGATCCTCCCATTCGGTGAGCCGCTCGCCTGGATGAGCG
Source organism: Drosophila prolongata (assembly GCA_036346975.1). Classification (NCBI taxonomy): domain Eukaryota; kingdom Metazoa; phylum Arthropoda; class Insecta; order Diptera; family Drosophilidae; genus Drosophila; species Drosophila prolongata. Next base: position 4,689,374 of record JAYMZC010000320.1, read on the forward strand.
CAACTGGGGGACCGTTGGGGATTCCCCCCTTCCCGCGGCGTTGTCCAGAGGTCCCTCGCAACCCCATAGTGGGGGCGTTGGACGTCGACCCCGAGAGGTATGACCTCGGCCATCTGGTCTTGTTGAGGCGACGCCACGAAGGATCGACGAAACAGGGGTCTTTCTTCTTCATCATCCTCGCTGTCCGTGACCAACTCGAAGCCGGCCAGGTACTCAGAACACGGGACAACTGGTGTAGAGCCCCCAGTATCGCGTCGTGGACTAGCAGGCCTCTGGTCGTGAGGTACCTGCATCTCAGGCATCCGGGTCAAGCGGCGCGAGTCCAGCCAGTTGGGTGGCGAGGTTTGGGTTCCCCGATTCGACACCTCCTGCGTATTGGCCTTTCCGACCACTGGGGACGTCTGGACCCCTTGAGAGAGCGTACGGCCAGTCGTAACTCGTTGTGGTGGAGTTGTCGGGCGCTCGGGTTCCCTAGTGGGTTCTCCTTCCATTTGGGCTGTTCCCTCGTAAGGTGAACGGTCGGCCTCGAAGTCAACTCCCAGACCGGCTTCCAGCGTCGGGTACGGAGGTGAGAGTGGGGGTTCGTCCACATACGGCCCTTGTGCGGGTAGCCCAGGCACCTTTATGAACACCGAGCGGACGTCGATGCGCATGAGCGACATATGTCCGGCATATCTGCACCCCTGGTCCTCAGTCGTATGGTGGTAGAAATGGTCTGCGTCTGGGAATCGTGGTTCACGGTGCCTTGAGTACTTTGGATGGCCAGCTCGGGGATCGCGTCTTGTCCACGGGCAATCTCCCTCCGACTCGGATGGTCGCTTAGTACGGTTCACCTGGCCGTCGTCCCTGGGGATAACTGCCCGGCGAACTGTCTCGAGAGCGCGGCGGTCTGCTGAACTGGTCGGAGCCTTGGACGCTGTCCTTATCCTCGTCCTCGTCGAGGCGGTACGAGGCCGACTGGGGTGACGTCGGCTGACTCCACTGGTCTTCGTGGGGCTCAGTAAAACGCCAGTCGTTGGGATCCTGGGACTCATCGTCATCCGTTCTCATCGAACTACCAACGCCTTCCCCTTCGGAGGTGAGGACCTCCTCCTCCTCTTCTTCTCCGTGACTATCCCCGCCGTTTGCCCGTGGGTAGAAGGCCTCGGTGTCTTGGGAGTCATCGGACAGCATGATTACGTCGTCCATCTGAAACAGTAATCTAGACTACCTTTCGAACTCCCTACCTAACGGTGTAGCTAACAAAGGACTCGTTAATCTTAACCTATTACAAGTATGGATCTTAAAGTTATTTCGTAGTTCCAGACCGCTTACCGTGCCGGGTTATTTGGCCCGGTGATGTCGTCGTCGCTCGCGTCAAGGGCGTCCTCTGCATAGTAGGGTTTAAGTTGAGATATGTTGGCGATCCGCCGCCGACGGTCTCCTGGGCGCTGCAAACGTACTAAGTTCGGAGATGTGAACTTCGCGACGGTATAGGGACCGTCATACTTAGGAGCGAGTTTGGCGGCGAATCCCTCAGTCGCTTTTGATAAGGGATGTTGTCGCAGCCATACTTGGCTCCCGAGTGTTGGTCGAGTAGGGAAACTACCCGAGAACGGATCCGGCGGGAGGGGTGTCCACGCTCAAATCCCAAACTTTGCTTGATCTTTGCGGTGATCCACTTGCACTGTTCGTTGGTCTCATTCACCTGCTGAAGCGTTGCCTGGACAGAGCGTCCGCGACGACGTTCTGTTTTCCCCGTCGGTATGAGATGTCAAACTGGAATTGTCGGAGTTCGAGGGCCTATCGCGCGATTCGGCCTGTCGGGTTATCGATTGAGTTCAATCACTTCAGGGCGAGGTGGTCTGTTATAACGTCAAATCGGTATCCTTCGATGTAGCACCTCATCTTCCTGATTGCCCACACTATCGCAAGGCACTTCTTTTCCGTAGCAGAGTAGTTTTCTTCTGCTGCAAGCAACCTCCTGCTGGCATAGGCGATGACTCGTTCCGTGCCATCGTGCTGGGTTAAGACGGCTCCAAGGCCGAAGTCGCTTGCGTCGGTTTGTAGTTGAAATTTGAGGTTGAAGTCCGGGCAGGCCTGGTGCCTCGGTGAGCTTCCTTTTCAACTCCTCGAATGCCTGTTGCTGAGGGTCGCTCCAGGTCCATTTCCTTCCCTTCCTGAGCAGGGCGGACATTGGTGGGACGATTGTGGCGTGGTTCTCCACAAATCGCCGGTACCAGGATGCTATCCCCTGTAAGGAGGTTTTCTCGGCCGGGGTACAGATCTCAGTCGGATCCAAGAGTCCTTTACAAGAAATTTGTAAATCACCGAAACACCGGACTAGAGAGTTCCGCTCTACAGGTGAACGGATGATTTTGACGGGGAGTCTGCACCGAAGGTTCTTATCCGTGTCGACGGAAACGTGGACGCGTGGAATCCTTGTCTTGTGTTTCGCGTCAAGGGCGAAAAATCCACCGGGCTGGACCTTCGGGCGAGGCCGAGCCGGGAGAATACTGGGCGGTCATTGGAGTCCGCTACACTGTTCTGAGCGTATGAGAACGTATTTCGTACCAACCTCTTTAATTTCACCCGCGATTGACAGCGTGGCGCTTGGTCAAATCAAACCGGCGGAACACTCGCGATGGGAGAACTGTGAAAGGTCGCGTCTGGCGTCACGTTTGACCTGCCTTGCGAATAAACTTGCGGACTACACGTGGAGCCTCGAAGTTTCGTTGAGTCGTCTCCCGATCACACGTCGGCCTCGTTCCGCGATCCCGAGAGAAGACCTCCTGTCCGGTTGTTGTGTGATCGCCTACCCTTTTCCTCCTTTTTCCTACTCGGGATTTCCCACTACTGATATCTTAGCTCCTTTTCTAGTATTAAATGTGTCTTGGCTAAATATCGGATGGCGTTGCCACCCCGGGATTTTAACTTTTTTTTTTATTTCGCGCGGAATCCCACGGCCCACATACCCGCCCAACCGACCGAGGGGTGCAGCCGTGTATCGTACGGCACGATTCGCGATAAGATAGACGCGAGATAGGAAAATAAAGGTAAAGGTCCGGGGAAAAAAGTAATAGTTAGATCAATCTTGTGCCAATGAAGCAAGTATCAATCGTTTTAGGAGCGGCAGAGAGTCAAGATTTGATATTACAGGAAAAAGTCTATTATAGTCAGAACATAATACTCTGAAAGGCTCATGCAAGGCATAGTTAGATCTTCAATGATTTAAAATTAGAGAAAAATAATTTCTAGTTAATCTACTTGGCACAGAAAAGTTTAGCCGACTTAACAAGTCGGGGCAGCCAATATCACCATGTAAGAAGGTAAGATAAGATTTGCATCCCAGTTTAGGCGCCGTAAAACAAAAAGAAGGAAGTTTTTTTGTACAGATTCAATACGACCAATATGTATTCCGTATTGTGGACTCCAGACGGGAGACCCATACTCCAGAATCGGACGGTCTAGCGAAATAAATAAAGATTTAGTCAAATAAGGATCATCGAATTCTTTTGACCACCTTTTAATAAATCCAAGCATTCCTTTGGCTTTATTAACCATGGACGAAATGTGATTAGAAAATTTTAGTTTAGGGTTCAAGAGAACGCCAAGATCGTTTACAAGAGTTATTCTATCCAAAGAGCTGCCACTTAACGTGTAAGTCGCGTATATCGGATTGGCCCGATAAAAAGTCATCAGCTTGCACTTGGAACCGTTTAAATTTAGTAAATTATCTCGGCACCAGTTTTGAAAATTATCTAGATCGGATTGCAAGTTTAAATGGCAGGAAATGTCCTTATACTGCAGGCACAACTTAACATCATCTGCGTACATAAGTACGCGAGAATGACTTATAATATTAGATACAACTATGTCTTAATATTTATTAACTTTATGATATTTCTCTTAAAACTAATATAATGATAGAAGAAAACCATTGTGGCGAACACGCCTCCTAGGCGGGTCCGTCACACCCCCCATTTCTTCCCGCGGCGCAATGTAGAGGCTACCGTCGTTTTTGATGGTGACAATAAACCTGTAAGCGCCTTCTCCGACGGCTATTCGTACCCGACGCCCACGACCGATCCGGGTTGCCACCTTCCGCTCTATCTGCACTATGATGTGCTGAGGCAGATAGCGTAGGTTGTTACCCCCCGATCCAACCTTCGGGTAATGGGCGAAGGTCGTCCTCCCTTCCTGTCGATTGGTCCACCTCCATCGCAGCCACGAACGATGCGTTCGTTTCTGTCGCCATCTGCGTGCGCATGAGAACCGCGTCGACAACAGGCCCGGGGGAGCCAGCTCCTGACAGGTCTGTGAGGACTTGCTCCAGAACACGATCCTCCCATTCGGTGAGCCGCTCGCCTGGATGAGCGCAACTCGGGGACCGTTGGGGATTCCCCCCTTCCCGCGGCGTAGTCCAGAGGTCCCTCGCAACCCCATAGTGGGGGCGTTGGAAGTCGACCCCGAGAGGTATGACCTCGGCCATCTGGTCTTGTTGAGGCGACGTCACGAAGGATCGACGAATCAGGGGCCTTTCTTCTTCATCATCCTCGCTGTCCGTGACCAACTCGAAGCCGGCCAGGTACTCAGAACACGGGACAACTGGTGTAGAGCCCCCAGTGTCGCGTCGTGGACTAGCAGGCCTCTGGTCGTGGGGTACCTGCATCTCAGGCATCCGGGCCAAGCGGCGCGAGTCCAGCCAGTTGGGTGGCGAGGTTTGGGTTCCCCGATTCGACACATCCTGCGTATTGGCCTTTCCGACCACTGGGGACGTCTGGACCCCTTGAGAGAGCGTACGGGCAGTCGTAACTCGTTGTGGTGGAGTTGTCGGGCGATCGGGTTCCCTAGTGGCTTCTCCTTCCATTTGGGCTGTTCCCTCGTAAGGTGAACGGTCGGCCTCGAAGTCAACTCCCAGACCGGCTTCCAGCGTCGGGTACGGAGGTGAGAGTGGGGGTTCGTCCACATACGGCCCTTGTGCGGGTAGCCCAGGCACCTTAATGAACACCGAGCGGACGTCGATGCGCATGAGCGACATATGTCCGGCATATCTGCACCCCTGGTCCTCAGTCGTATGGTGGTAGAAATGGTCTGCGTCTGGGAATCGTGGTTCACGGTGCCTTGAGTACTTCGGATGGCCAGCTCGGGGATCGCGTCTTGTCCACGGGCAATCTCCCTCCGACTCGGATGGTCGCTTAGTACGGTTCACCTGGCCGTCGTCCCTGGGGATAACTGCCCGGCGAACTGTCTCGAGAGCGCGACGGTCTGCTGAACTGGTCGGAGTCTTGGACGCTGTCGTTATCCTCGTCCTCGTCGAGGCGGTACGGGGCCGACTGGGGTGACGTCGGCTGACTCCACTGGTCTTCGTGGGGCTCAGTAAAACGCCAGTCGTTGGGATCCTGGGACTCATCGTCATCCGTTCTCATCGAACTACCAACGCCTTCCCCTTCGGAGGTAAGGACCTCCTCCTCCTCTTCTTCTCCGTGACTATCCCCGCCGTTTGCCCGTGGGTAGAAGGCCTCGGTGTCTTGGGAGTCATCGGACAGCATGATTACGTCGTCCATCTGAAACAGTAATCTAGACTACCATTCGAACTCCCTACCTAACGGTGTAGCTAACAAAGGACTCGTTAATCTTAACCTATTACAAGTATGGATCTTAAAGTTATTTCGTAGTTCCAGACCGCTTACCGTGCCGGGTTATTTAGCCCGGTGATGTCGTCGTCGCTCGCGTCGAGGGCGTCCTCTGCATAGTAGGGTTTAAGTTGAGATATGTTGGCGATCCGCCGCCGACGGTCTCCTGGGCGCTGCAAACGTACTAAGTTCGGAGATGTGAACTTCGCGACGGTATAGGGACCGTCATACTTAGGAGCGAGTTTGGCGGCGAATCCCTCGGTCGCTTTTGATAAGGGATGTTGTCGCAGCCATACTTGGCTCCCGAGTGTTGGTCGAGTAGGGAAACTACCCGAGAACGGATCCGGCGGGAGGGGTGTCCACGCTCAAATCCCAAACTAGGCAAGGGAGTGGGGAAACTACCGGGGAACGGATCCGGCCGGACGGGTGTCCACGCGCAAAATCCCAAACTACGCAAGGGAATGGGGAAAACTACCGGAGAACGGATCCGGCGGGACGGGTGGCCACGCGCAAATCCCAAGCTACGCAAGGGAGGTTGAAGGCTAGGTTACTTTGCTAACTACAAAATGAAATACACACGATCGAGAGATATGATTAAACAGTCGTAACACTTTATTGAGATTGTCCTCACCCGAGTCCGCTACACCGTTCTGTGCGTATGAGAACGTATTTCGTACCAACCTCTTTAATTTCACCCGCGATTGACAGCGTGGCGCTTGGTCAAATCAAACCGGCGGAACACTCGCGATGGGAGAACTGCGAAAGGTCGCGATGGGCGTCACGTTTGACCTGCCTTGCGAATAAACTTGCGGACTACACGTGGAGCCTCGAAGATTCGTTGAGTCGTGTCCCGATCACACGTCTGCCTCGTTCCGCGATCCCGAGAGAAGACCTCCTGTCCGGTTGTTGTGTGATCGCCTACCCTTTTCCTCCTTTTTCCCACATTCGGGATTTCTAGTATTTTCCCACTACTGATATCTTAGCTCCTTTTCTAGTATTAAATGTGTCTTGGCTAAATATCGGATGGCGTTGCCACCCCGGGATTTGAACTTAGATATAACTATGTCTTAATATTTATTAACTTCATGATATTTCTCTTAAAACTAATATAATGATAGAAGAAAACCATTGTGGCGTACACGCCTTCTAGGCGGGTCCGTCACACCCCAGACATCGTCGAAGTTCCTTGCAGTTAGTGGGTGGCTGGAGTTTTCTTACAGTGGCTATCTTGTCTGGGTCGGTGTGTATTCCATCTTCGCTGATGACGTGCCCTACGTAAGTTATGCTGCGCTGGAAAAACTTACACTTCGCTTTATTCAGCTGCAAGTTGGCCTGCCTAAGCCGTCGAAGTACTTCCCGTAGGTTGGTGAAGTGTTCGTCCAACGAGGTCCCGATGACGATGATGTCATCTAGATAGGCGTATGCGTGAGGCTCCATGTCGGGTCCTATCACGCTGTCCAGTGCCCGCTGAAATGTAGCTGGAGCCGAGTGCAAGCAGAATGGCATTACTTTCCTGTTATAATAATGCCATCATATTTTTTATAAAAAAGAATAGTCACTTTATTTTACTTTGCCATGGGCAGATCTTTATTATTGAATCGTCAAATTGATAATGAATTACAGCTAGCTATTTGCGGCTGCGCTGCCTGCAAACATTGGCAGCGGCCGTCATATATATCGAAGTATATGCTCGCAATTGTATTTGTGCTGGTAGCACTGAGAGCGCGAGGGAAGTTGTACATGCATGCCTTGTATGTGTCTGCACTCAGGCCATGGGAATATGCTGACACTAGAACTTCCCATAAGTTGGGCTCTGAGGCGCATTCATATTTCGGCTGGCCGCAAAAGTTTAGCGGCCGGTGCTTTTGTATTTAATTAAGTACACTGTAATACAATGTTGGTGTCGGTACAGTGGGTACTCGCTACAATGATACATGCATACTACATCTCCCTCCTTTTGAAAAATAATGTAATTCTATGAAGTTATTTTCTTACTATATGTATATAAAATACTAGCAAGGTGCCCGCAGCTTTGCTTGCGATGATTAATTTTGAATGTAGATATGTCTGTATATTTTGCGGATAGCTCTCCACATCTGTATATTCCTTATTCGCATTTATCATAAAGCTGGAGTTCTTATTTAAAAGTAATAGAGTATTAACTATATAATTTAATGTAATTGAGGTTTTTTACCATTCAATTCTTATAACACTAAACTGATTTGCTAAGATTATAAGAATTGAATGGTAAAAAATTTTAATAGGGTCATTTAATTAGTTTGGGCAGTGCGTTGATTCTTAGTTTTCAATGAACAGTTTCATATATATAGATGATGATGTATGTGTATAATTTGTTGGAATTATTATTCCTACTTTAGGCTAATGTAACTTTTAACTTTTTTAGAACTGACCTAGAGCTTCAGTAAAACCACCATATGAATCCTTAAAGTATCAGGATTCCCTCGATAAATTTTCATATTGCTAATTGACTTAGATCAGTGTTTTTTTGCCGTTAGAAAAAAAATTAGGAAGATTCTTAGATTTTCAAAAATCTGATCAAAAATAGCAAACATTAAGATATCCAATATTAAATTAAATAGAATTTTCATTATGTAGAGGACTAAATTTTGGCCAAAAATCGCATCGTTTGATTAACGTGTTTAGCGTCCAGATTTATTTATAGAAATTGGGGGTTTTTTGCCACTGGAAAAAAATGGGGGCATGTTTGTGACCAAAATAAATCTTAGCAAATCAGTTTAGTGTTATAAGAATTGAATGGTAAAAAATTTTAATAGGGTAATTTAATTAGTTTAGGCTGTGCGTTGATTCTTAGTTTTCAATGAACAGTTTTATATATATAGTAAAATGTTTATGTTTTAATTGTTGAGTCGAATTAATGTCCCGTCGATAGACTTAGGACAACGCTTGAGTACAAACACACGAAGTTGAAGTTTACGTATTTATTTGATGGATCTCAGCTTAAGACTAAAAACTGGTGACAAAAATATTTCTTGTGCTGCCCTTTGTTTACATTAGTTTGGGAGCGAGAGCGCCCGTTTGGGATATTGGTTGTACATAAGTTTGAGAGCGAGAGCGCCCGTTTGGGATATTGGTTGTACATAAGTTTGAGAGCGAGAGTGCCACTCAGGGAGCGGGGCTTAGTCATTGCAATAATTGTTTATGTTATTGAGGAGCAGCATCGCCTGCTCCGGATGTGGATTGTTTACATTGATTCAGCGTGGGATCGCTTACACTGCATATTCTTATTTCTTGGTATGTGAATATGTGAATATGTCACTTCCCTCCCCTTAAAAAGGGTTGCTTATGCTTGGGCTGGCATTTCAGGGTACAATGCAGGCAACTCGTTTTGTGCCGGTTCTATTTTTTGTTGTGGTTCTTGATTATTTTTTGCTTGTTTTCTAATTTTTGTATATAAAAAGGTAAGTGGATTTAGTGTACAAAATTTTGATAGGAGAAGAAAAATAATAAGAACAATAACTACTAATGTTATAATTACGTAAAGTGTGGTATTATTTTCTGAAATTAGGTTTAAAACGTCATTATGTTCTACTATCTTTATCTTGGTTACATTAATCGGTGAATACAATGCTGTTAAATCAAATTCTGGACTTAACGAATTTTCGCTTAAAATAACATTTCCAATCTTAACTCTACATTGTTTTATTCTAATAATTTTGCTTCCATTTATTTTTATTTCGCCATTTAATTCTTGACAATTTTGTTCGATTGTAGTTTCAGGTAGATTCCATGTAAGTATAATATTTGGTTCAATGTATTGAATCATTTCTTTTGAAAGAGTTGGTATAAAATTACAAATTGGATTTTTGCGCTTAATTATATTTTTAATGCATTCATTATTAACTTCTTTATTGTCTTGATTATAAATTTTATTCTCATCTTCAAAATATGATTGTTGATCTGAATAGTCTAACTGATACCCATTATGGTCGGGATAAGGAATTATTTTAATGGTGTTAATGATTTTGTGGTTAATAGGGATATGTGAAATAAGTAGTAATTCGTTATTTTTGTGGTCAATCCAAGTTGATGTTTTGATTAAAAGTATATTTTGGTTGTTAATGCATTCTAGTTTGTCGTAATTGAGTAACTTTGGATTAAAAAGTCCAAGACGTGAAAGTTGCATGCCCATTTCTATGTCTTCAATGTACTCAATAAATTGCATGAGTTCATAAACAAGTGTGTCAATACTATTGCGGTTATTTTCGTAGTTAGTAAGTTTCTCCAGTCCTTCATTCACAAACTTTACGACATCATTTAATTTATGAAGTTGAATTGAATTTTCTGCAATTATATCTATTTTTTTGTTTATTTTTACCCTATCATTTTCATCAAGTGTGCCAAATAGAAATTTAAAAGATGAACCAATTATGTCAAATAGTCCCCGTTTCTGCCTATTTTGCTGATGAATATTTATACCATTTAATTCTTTCAATAGTTTGTTGTACAAATATTTCATTCTGGGCGAGTTTGTGATTTTTTTACCAAAAGATTCAGTGATAATATTGATTTCCGTTAAATTAATTCTTAAACAGTGATGTTCATACACTACCGGTATTTGAATTGGAATGCTTGAGAAAAGTAAATAGCCAAGGTCGGAATCTGGGTTGGTTATTTGAATTTGTTGAGTGTGGCCCGTGGTGAATAATAGAAACAACATCATTGTACAGAAGGTTCCTGTGGAAGTTTAACGGCATTAGTTTTCTTTTGTTTCTTAAATTGTGTTTTGTAGTATTGGGTTTCTCTATTTCGATTAGTAATTTTGTAATGGTCTTCGTCTATTTGTTCTACATTTTTATTTGCCTTAAATGGATTTTCTAATTTTCCCTTTTGAAGTGGACCTTTTCTGTATCTAGTGTCAATGTTAAATTCCTGTCGATCTTCATTTATTTTATCTATTTTCCTTTCTTTAATATTTTGAGTGTCTAATATTGGGTGCCCAGCGTATAAGAATATTTGAGCAGGTGTTTGTCCAGTGGTGTCATGTTTTATTTTATGGTTGTATGTGTAAAGAATTGTCTCTATCTTGCTTAATTTTATTTCTTCATCATCGGATGAGTTGATTATTCGGATTTTTTCATTTATTGTCTTATGTAGTCTTTCAACGTCTGCTACACCGTTTTTTGCCGTGTTGAGTTGTAATTCAATTCCTTCTGCTTCAAGCCATCGCTTTAAAGTCAGGCTGGTAAAAGCTCCGTCTTTGTCTGCCTTTAGTAATTTGGGTTTACCTAACTGATTAAAAATGCGCATTAGCGCGTTCCTGCATTCTATCCAATCCTTTGTTTTAATATGTTCAAGTGTTGCGAATTTAGAATAAATGTCAATGCAACTGATGTAATGTTTTCCCTCAGATGAATAAATATCTACCACAAATTTGTCTCGACAATGTTCAGGGTTGGGTGTGATTTTAAAAGGCATTTTGGTATTTCTGTGTTCTGTTTTAGCCAAATTGCATATGTTGCATTCATTTATTATATTTTGAATTAATAGTTGGCTATTTGGAAAGAAGTGATTTTCTTTGAATAATTTAGTCATTTTCTGTATACCTGGATGTAAAAGTTTTTCATGTGATTGAAGTATAATTTCTTTGAATTCGGCGTATGAACAAACATTCTTTAATAGGTAGAGGCTGCGAATTACTTTAGTGTAAGTGGTATTAATAATTTCTCTGTATGCTCTTTGAATGATTTCAAAATCTACATCGTTTTCGATATAAATGGTAATGTTTCTATGAATAAAATGATCAAGTAAAATCTGTTTGGCCTTTTCGAGTGTCATTACATTATATTGGATTGTGGTAATGGAGTTACCGAATATTGTTGAATGCTCTACTTTATTTGTATCGGATTTAATGAAAATTATTTGTTTTTTGAAATAGTTTATTGGTTTTTCTGTTAAATGAATTAGGTTACTATTATCTTCTTCTGCACTATGTTGAGTAACTTCACTGTGATGATTTTCTTCAATTTTAATTCTTGATAAAGCATCAGCAACTGAATTTTCTTTTCCTTTAATATAGTCGATTTTAAATTGGTATTCGTTTAACTTGGCTCTCCATCTTTGTAACTTGGCATTCGGTTCTTTTAAGGTATGCAGCCATCTAAGAGGTTGATGGTCACTAGCAATGAGAAAATGTCGTCCTAGTAAATAATGTCGAAATGTTTTTGTGGCCCAAACTATGGCGAGTAATTCTTTTTCGATAGCACTGTAATTTAATTCATGTTCATTAAGTGTTCTGCTAATAAAGGATATAGGATGACAGTTTTGAGAAAGTACGGCCCCAAGGGCTAAATTACTGGCATCTGTGGTTAAAGTGAATTTTTTTTCGAAATCGGGTAATTGGAGAATTGGTTCTCTAATTATTAAAGCTTTAAGTTTTTTGAATGCTTCTATGTAGTCGAGACTTTGTGTATCTATCTTTGCTCCTTTTTTTTTACATTTGGTCATTGGTTTTGCTATGTCTGCGTAGTTTGGGATAAATTTACGATAATAACCGGTTAATCCAAGGAAAGCTCTGATCTCTTTTACTTTTGTTGGAATTGGATATGAAACTATGGCTTTAACTTTAAGGGGGTTTGGTTTTATGCCATTAGGGGTTACGATGTGACCAAGAAAGCTAGCTTCTTTTTTTAAGAATTCACATTTGTCTAACTGCAATTTTAAATTGGCTTCTGCAAGTTTGGAAAAAACTAGTTGTAATGAATTTAAATGTTCGGTAAGGGATGTGGAAAAAATTATAATATCGTCTAAATACACTAAACAGTGTTTATTGAGCAACGGTCGAAGGATATTATTCATGCACCGTTGAAAAGTAGCGGGTGCATTTCTAAGGCCAAATGGCATTCGAAGGTATTCGTAATGACCGCTTTTAGTGGAAAATGCAGTTTTAGATATTGAATCTGGGTCCATTTCTATTTGATGAAATCCCTTTGCCAAATCGATAGTTGTAAAATATTGGCATTTTCCTAGTTTACCAAGGATTTCGTCCATGTTTGGTATAGGATATCTGTCGGGAATAGTTATTTCATTGAGCTTCCTATAGTCAATTACTACTCTATACTTAATTTTACCAGAAGCATCCGTTTTTTTTGGGTACTACCCAGGTAGGACTATTGTATGGTGAATTACTTTCCCTAATTAATCCTTGATTAAGCATTTCCTGCACTTGGTTATCGACTTCAATTTCATGCGCTTGAGCAAGTGGGTACTGTTTTGAATAAATTGGGGAGTTATGTGTTGTATTTAGTACGTGTTTAATGGTATTTGTAAATGTTAAATTGTCTCCTTCTTCATATTGAAGATTTTTGAATTTATTTAATAAACTTTTCAACCTTAAAGTTTCCTCCTGATTAAGGTGATCTAATCGAAACAATCCAAATTCTAATTTTTTTATTGATTCCTGTGGTGATTTTTTAATTGGTTCTAGTTCCTTTTGGATATAAAAATTTTGGTCTTTTTCTGATTTTGAAGTTATTAATTTGTATGTTTTATCAAAAAGAGTAACTGTGCTATTTTTGTAATTTATAATTGATTGTGCATTTTTTAACAATTTTCTGCCAATCAGTATATCATAATTATTAGAAAAACTGTGTACATAAAATGGTTCATTTGTTTTAAAAATACTATTGCTGGGTAACATAATTACGTTGTTCAATGTAATAGGACCATTTGATGTCAAAACTTCACATTTAGTATTTTGAATAGGAAGACAAAATATATTTTTATTGATCATATTTATTGTGGATCCTGTGTCTATAAGGCAATTGTATGTGCAACCTTTGTATGCTATTTCTATGTATTGGTGTTGTCCGGGGCTGTTAACCGAAAATTTTCATTTGTCTCTGAGCTATTTGGATTTTGTTCATCTTTATTTTGGGTGGATTGTACCTGTTGTTGCCCTTCATTAATCAACCCATGGTATTGATTTTGGTCATAATACTGTTGTTCATAATAATTAGGTTGTATTTCTTCGTATTCGTGCGCGTCTTGAAATCTCAATTCGTCAATAGACATTTTGGTTTGATCACTGTCCGATGGTCTTAGTCGTTTGGTAACCGGGAAGTTAGTATTTTTAGATGTGGAGGGTTGTTGATGTTGAGGGAATTTATTTCCTTTAAAATATGCTGTTTGAGGATTTTGAACTTTATTGGAAAATTGTGGGAAAGGATTTTTGTGAGTAAATGGTTGCGAGTTCATGTATTGGTTGGGTCCGATATAATTTGGTGCGTGCCACATAGCTTGGTTGTTAGGCATCTGCTGTGTATAGGTGGGTCTAAATGATGGCGTGTATTGATTAAAATTAGGTTGGAATGGCTGAGAATATTGTGGGTAACTTGGTCGATATTGGGTTTGGGTATTTGTATTGAATTTGAGTGGTTTAGAATTCTGATTAGGGTTTGAGTTTTTATTTCGGTTTTCTGGATTTTTATTTAATTCAAAATTAATATGTTCTTCATATATTCCCTCATTTTGTGCAATAGTAATTAACGATCTTAAGTCTGCAATATCATGATGAACCAAAATTGTGAATAATTGTATTGGTAATTTTCTGATCAATATTTTAATGGAATCTTTAATCGCCTGAACATAAATAAGAAAATCTGGTTGGTTACCTTCCAGATGCAATTTCGAAATCAGCACTTGACGTCGTCTTTCTGCTTCCTCGCAGAATGCTCTCAGATTTCCTTTGTAAGGTGTCTCCCTGAAGTTCTCCAGTAGTTTGTAGTTCGGTGTTTGGGGTTTAAATTCTGCAACTAGTCTCGATCTAAGGGTAGGCCAATCTTCAATGTTCGGAAGGCCCAATGATCGTGTTACGTGTCCGTCCAAGTTTCTTTCGATGGCTCCAAGAAGAATCCTCTGTTGTCGCACATCATTAGTTGGGTAGAGTGAAATTACATAGTCCACTCTGCTGACGAAGGTGTAGAGAGTTTCTGGATCACCCTTAAATGGCATGATGTCTTTTAGCTGTCGACGAGCTTCAGCAAGGTTGTTGTCGCTTAGCGTAACGATTTGGGGTGCGGCGATAATTGGTTGTGCCATTGTTAAAGTACAAAAATTTTTTTTTGTTATGGTAAAATTTTGTTTTTGTTTATTTGATTTCACTTATTAAAGTTTAAGTGTTTGTTTAATTTTAATTATTCTTAAAATTTATATGTTGTTATTAACTGTTAGGTGCCTTTGGACTTATTGGGTTTTTTGTTTTACTTTATTTTCGATTTCACTTATTAAGGTTTAAGTGTTTGTTTAATTTTAACTTTTCTTAAAATTTATTTTTTATTAACTGTTAGGTGCCTTTGGACTTATTGTGTTTTTTGTTGTATTTCTATTCTTCCACTTTTTGTTGGACAACCGAATTGGAATTATAATCCAAGTTGAAGGATTTTGAAATGGGTTGCGTAATTATTATTCGAGAACTGAATTATAAAATTTAATTTATTTTCCACTCGAGGTTCTTTTTTTCGGATACTTTTGTATCCTACCGACTGCGCCAGTAAAATGTTTATGTTTTAATTGTTGAGTCGAATTAATGTCCCGTCGATAGACTTAGGACAACGCTTGAGTACAAACACACGAAGTTGAAGTTTACGTATTTATTTGATGGATCTCAGCTTAAGACTAAAAACTGGTGACAAAAATATTTCTTGTGCTGCCCTTTGTTTACATTAGTTTGGGAGCGAGAGCGCCCGTTTGGGATATTGGTTGTACATAAGTTTGAGAGCGAGAGCGCCCGTTTGGGATATTGGTTGTACATAAGTTTGAGAGCGAGAGTGCCACTCAGGGAGCGGGGCTTAGTCATTGCAATAATTGTTTATGTTATTGAGGAGCAGCATCGCCTGCTCCGGATGTGGATTGTTTACATTGATTCAGCGTGGGATCGCTTACACTGCATATTCTTATTTCTTGGTATGTGAATATGTGAATATGTCACTATATAGATAAATGAACATCTTGTTTTATATTTATTATTTTTTGTTTGTTGTGTTACTTATTTAATTTATTATTGTTTTTTTTTTTTCGAATCAGAAAGTATTATTTATTTTAGTATATATATATTTTTTTTTTTTTAATTTTGTCATATTTCCATTAAATTATGGTTCTTAATTTATGTATGGCCATACGTGATATATTATAAGAGAATTAAAGTGATTATGAAATACAAATTTTTAACCTATCCTTATGTACTGTTTGTTTTTTATTTTTGTTATTTGAAATTACTATGTTATCGTTTTCTTCTATACTTTCAACCTTATAAGGTCTAGTATACTTAAAGTCTAGCTTATGCCCTGTTTCATTTTTCAATAAAACTTGATCTCCTATTTTTAAATCCAAATCTAAGGTAATTTTGTCATATCTAATTTTTTGTTTCTTTTATGAGATTCTAACATTTATCTAGCTCTCTTAAATGCTTGTTCTAGTCTAAACTTAGATTCTTTAGCGTAGTCATCTACATTATATAGAGGTTTTTTTATCTATGCTATCAAATTGTTGAGGTAAATTTGAAGTTTTACCAAAAACTAACTCATATGGACAATAGTCATGTGCCATAGAGGGTGTTGTGTTGAAACAATATACGAAGTATTGCAACCATACATCCCAATCTGTTTTATCAACTGAGATGTATGAGCGGATGAACTCATTAAATGTTCTGTGGCTTCGCTCCACGGTTCCTACAGTCTGGTGATGATGTGCTGTTGAAGTTATGTTTTTGATATTTAAGTTTTTACATAAATCTTCAATTATCGAATTTTTGTATTCTGTTCCCATGTCCGTGATGAACGTCTTCATTGGACCGTACTTCAGAATAAAATCTTCGAATATAGCTTTTGCTACTGTTTTTGCACTTTTGTTCTGGATTGGTATTGCTACAAGGTACTTAGTTAAATCGAAGATTAGGGTTACTGCATATTCATTTCCTTGTTCAGATTTAGGTAGTGGACCGATCGTATCCACAATTACCCTGTCAAAAGCCATTTGTGGCGTTTCAGTTATCGTCAATGGTGTTCTTGTATGTTTGGTTGTTTTGGATTTTTGGCATTTTGGGCATTTTCTTATATAATTTGTTATAAATCGGGTCATATTTTTCCAATAATAATGCCTTTTTATCTTTGCTAATGTTCTAGCTATGCCTGTATGACCTCCTTGTATTGGATCGTCATGGAATGTAAACAGTAATGCTTCTTTCTCCTTATCATTATTTGATAATAGGGTCGCCGGCTTGAGTAGCGCTACACTTAGAGATTGTAATATTTTATTGCCCATTATTTTAAAAGATTCTATTGATGTAGTGTCAAAGATCTTTTCGCTCGGTGCCACTTTGAGTTTGCTGATATTAAGTATACCGGCTTCTTTTTCAAGCCTTTGAAAGAACTGACCTAAGTCGAGAATTCCATTGGTGTACATATCGCTAACATCAATTCTTGCTATAACTTTTTTCCCATGCTTTAGTAAACATAGTGAATCTGTTATTCGCAAGGTCACTACTTTTCGTACCTCGTCATTTACAATGACTTCGTATACGTTGGGCTGAGAAGCTTTATTTATTTTTTTTTCTGTTTACTTTGGTTTCTGGTAGTGACTGTCAGAATTTTATTATTCGTTTGAATATTCATTAAATCCATTATGGTTATTCTTGAAAGCGCATCGGCTATATGATTGTCTTTTCCCTTAAGATATTCCACAGTAAAATCATATTCTTCTAAGTCTAATCTCATTCGCGTTAGTTTTGAGCTCGGGTTTGTCATCGAAAATAAGTAAGTTAATGGCCTATGGTCTGTCTTGACTGTGAAATGTCTTCCATAAATATATGGTCGAAAGTGATTTATTGGAATATTAATCGGATTATAGAGGTTATCTGGTCTCAGTATGAGCCAATCGTTTTCTGGTTTTAAATCTATTTGACAATTGTATTTTTTCATAAAATCTATGCCTATGATTCCATCACATGGAATAGGAAAATTTGATGTTACTAAATGAAAAGTATGTGGTACAGCATAGTTGCTTGAAAGAAGTTCTATTGATACTAATACCTTTGAGTTGGTTGTTCCTTCACCAACACCTGATATTTGGGTAATATTTTTATAATCAACATTGTTAAACGAGTCCGAAGTTTCTTTTATTAATGATATGTCTGCACCTGTATCAACTAGTAATGTATATAATTTATTTGTGCATTCATTTTTGAGAGAAACGAAAAGATTGAAATTAAGATTGATAGTATGAACCGTATTCTTTACTGTGTTTTTTATCTTAAGGGTCTTTATTGGTTTTCCGACGTGGTTTGTTCCTGTCGGACAGTATTATTATTCTGTCCGTTGGTGTTCGTATTTGCGATGTTGGTGTTTCCACCATGGTTGTTTCCTCTATAATAACCACGACCTCTATAATTGTTGTTGGTCTGATTATTATAGTTTCGGTTATAACCGTTATTTTGGTTATAGCCATTATATTGGTAATATCCGTTATTCTGATAATTACCTCGGTTATTGCCCCTACCGCGGTAATTATTTCTGAAGTTGTTACCGCGATAGTTGTTTCCTCTTTGTGTGTACAGTATTGAATTTGCATTGCCTGTCATTTCAGTACTGCATTGTATGTACTTAGTGACGGCTTCATTCATAGTTGTGAAGTTGCCTGCCTCTAAAATTGTTTTTATGCGGCCATGCTCACAATTTTTAACCATTGTGGTAATGGCTTCATTTGTGCTGAATTTGTCAGCGTGTTCGGCTGGTAGGCCTTCGTCAATGTACGAGGCTTCAAGGAGCTTTCGTAAGCTGTCTATTTCTGATGTAAATTTCTCAGCTGTTTTGCCTTTCTGGCTTGTTTTCGCCATTTTTTCTTTGACTACATCGGATGTTTCACCGACTATAGTGTCTTGCAATTTCTTTATTATTGAATTTACTGTTGTTTCATTCTGTACTTTGTATAGTGTAGATCCTATTATTTTGGATTTAATGACTTCTACAGCCAAATCATCGAATGTGCCTTTAGTTAAGTTAACCAACTTCAAGGCTGTTATGAATCTTTGAAGATGTATTTTTTGCCCGTTAAATTCCGGGATTGCATTCGAGATATCTTATACCTATTCATATATATTTATATATTCGTCTTCAAAGTCTGAAATTGATAGAGGCTCTCCTGAGTATGGCTAATACCCTATTCTCGAAATTTGGTTGATTGGATAGAGTAATTCTTATGCAATCTGTGGTATTCATTTTGTGAGTTAATATATTTTATTTTTATTTTTATTTCAAAATTTCAATTCTCTTATTTTGGTATGTCATTGCATACATTTACAAATTTTTTACTTTCATTTTTATTTTGAACATATTTTTATAATAATTGTTTGTGCTTTATAAATTTAAATCTTATCCAGATCGTTGGCCTGGCTTCTATTTATAGCTCTTTTTGATACACACTTATTGTGGTACATATAGGCTTTATACAAAATGTATGCACTCATTATAAAAACAATTATTGCTAATAATATGTTTGTTAAATCGGTATCAATAGTTTTTGATTCGATTTTATTACATTGGCTGTGTAGTCCACTGTTTTAGTATCAATTAAACCCATTTTGGGTATTATTTCAGTAACGCTTTCAAAATCTGTTTTAGATATTGCGTTACTTTTCATAACAAAAATGTTCATTCAAATTTAAATATTTATACCCGTTACTCGTAGAGTAAAAGGGTATATTGTATTCGTGCAAAAGTATGTAACAGCTAGAAGGAAGCGTTTCCGACCCTATAAAGTATATATATTCTTGATCAGGATCACTAGCCGAGTCGATCTAGCCATGTCCGTCTGTCTGTCTGTCCGTATGAACGCTGAGATCTCGGAAACTATAAAAGCTAGAAGATTGGCATTTTGCATGTAGATTTTAGAAGTTCCTACGCAGCGCAAGTTTGTTTCAAAATGGTGCCACGCCCCCTTTAACGCCCACAATCGCTTATATACGATTTTAAAAATTTAAATATTTCGGAAAAGTAAAAATGCAGTTTTATTATGTTCATCAATACCTATCGAAATGTAGAAGAAATTTTTTAAATCGGACCATTCGTTAAAAAGTTATGCGTGATCAAAGTTTCTATCTCCATCTCCCTCGCACTCCCTTTACCTGAGTAACGGGTATCTGATAGTCGGGGCACCCGACTATAGCGTTCTCTCTTGTTTCTTTTTATTTTGATATCTTTTAATTTTTCTTATGGCACGTATACTCGCAAGCTGTATTTTATACTACGACTACCTTTCGAACTCCCCACCTAACGGTGTAGCTAACAAAGGACTCGTTAATCTTAACCTATTACAAGTATGGATCTTAAAGTTATTTCGTAGTTCCAGACCGCTTACCGTGCCGGGTTATTTGGCCCGGTGATGTCGTCGTCGCTCGCGTCGAGGGCGTCCTCTGCATAGTAGGGTTTAAGTTGAGATATGTTGGCGATCCGCCGCCGACGGTCTCCTGGGCACTGCAAACGTACTAAGTTCGGAGATGTGAACTTCGCGACGGTATGGGGACCGTCATACTTAGGAGCGAGTTTGGCGGCGAATCCCTCGGTCGCTTTTGATAAGGGATGTTGTCGCAGCCATACTTGGCTTTCGAGTGTTGGTCGAGTAGGGAAACTACCCGAGAACGGATCCGGCGGGAGGGGTGTCCACGCTCAAATCCCAAACTTTGCTTGATCTTTGCGGTGATCCACTTGCACTGTTCGTTGGTCTCATTCACCTGCTGGAGCGTTTTCGAATCAGAAAGTATTATTTATTTTAGTATATATATATTTTTTTTTTTTTAATTTTGTCATATTTCCATTAAATTATGGTTCTTAATTTATGTATGGCCATACGTGATATATTATAAGAGAATTAAAGTGATTATGAAATACAAATTTTTAACCTATCCTTATGTACTGTTTGTTTTTTATTTTTGTTATTTGAAATTACTATGTTATCGTTTTCTTCTATACTTTCAACCTTATAAGGTCTAGTATACTTAAAGTCTAGCTTATGCCCTGTTTCATTTTTCAATAAAACTTGATCTCCTATTTTTAAATCCAAATCTAAGGTAATTTTGTCATATCTAATTTTTTGTTTCTTTTATGAGATTCTAACATTTATCTAGCTCTCTTAAATGCTTGTTCTAGTCTAAACTTAGATTCTTTAGCGTAGTCATCTACATTATATAGAGGTTTTTTTATCTATGCTATCAAATTGTTGAGGTAAATTTGAAGTTTTACCAAAAACTAACTCATATGGACAATAGTCATGTGCCATAGAGGGTGTTGTGTTGAAACAATATACGAAGTATTGCAACCATACATCCCAATCTGTTTTATCAACTGAGATGTATGAGCGGATGAACTCATTAAATGTTCTGTGGCTTCGCTCCACGGTTCCTACAGTCTGGTGATGATGTGCTGTTGAAGTTATGTTTTTGATATTTAAGTTTTTACATAAATCTTCAATTATCGAATTTTTGTATTCTGTTCCCATGTCCGTGATGAACGTCTTCATTGGACCGTACTTCAGAATAAAATCTTCGAATATAGCTTTTGCTACTGTTTTTGCACTTTTGTTCTGGATTGGTATTGCTACAAGGTACTTAGTTAAATCGAAGATTAGGGTTACTGCATATTCATTTCCTTGTTCAGATTTAGGTAGTGGACCGATCGTATCCACAATTACCCTGTCAAAAGCCATTTGTGGCGTTTCAGTTATCGTCAATGGTGTTCTTGTATGTTTGGTTGTTTTGGATTTTTGGCATTTTGGGCATTTTCTTATATAATTTGTTATAAATCGGGTCATATTTTTCCAATAATAATGCCTTTTTATCTTTGCTAATGTTCTAGCTATGCCTGTATGACCTCCTTGTATTGGATCGTCATGGAATGTAAACAGTAATGCTTCTTTCTCCTTATCATTATTTGATAATAGGGTCGCCGGCTTGAGTAGCGCTACACTTAGAGATTGTAATATTTTATTGCCCATTATTTTAAAAGATTCTATTGATGTAGTGTCAAAGATCTTTTCGCTCGGTGCCACTTTGAGTTTGCTGATATTAAGTATACCGGCTTCTTTTTCAAGCCTTTGAAAGAACTGACCTAAGTCGAGAATTCCATTGGTGTACATATCGCTAACATCAATTCTTGCTATAACTTTTTTCCCATGCTTTAGTAAACATAGTGAATCTGTTATTCGCAAGGTCACTACTTTTCGTACCTCGTCATTTACAATGACTTCGTATACGTTGGGCTGAGAAGCTTTATTTATTTTTTTTTCTGTTTACTTTGGTTTCTGGTAGTGACTGTCAGAATTTTATTATTCGTTTGAATATTCATTAAATCCATTATGGTTATTCTTGAAAGCGCATCGGCTATATGATTGTCTTTTCCCTTAAGATATTCCACAGTAAAATCATATTCTTCTAAGTCTAATCTCATTCGCGTTAGTTTTGAGCTCGGGTTTGTCATCGAAAATAAGTAAGTTAATGGCCTATGGTCTGTCTTGACTGTGAAATGTCTTCCATAAATATATGGTCGAAAGTGATTTATTGGAATATTAATCGGATTATAGAGGTTATCTGGTCTCAGTATGAGCCAATCGTTTTCTGGTTTTAAATCTATTTGACAATTGTATTTTTTCATAAAATCTATGCCTATGATTCCATCACATGGAATAGGAAAATTTGATGTTACTAAATGAAAAGTATGTGGTACAGCATAGTTGCTTGAAAGAAGTTCTATTGATACTAATACCTTTGAGTTGGTTGTTCCTTCACCAACACCTGATATTTGGGTAATATTTTTATAATCAACATTGTTAAACGAGTCCGAAGTTTCTTTTATTAATGATATGTCTGCACCTGTATCAACTAGTAATGTATATAATTTATTTGTGCATTCATTTTTGAGAGAAACGAAAAGATTGAAATTAAGATTGATAGTATGAACCGTATTCTTTACTGTGTTTTTTATCTTAAGGGTCTTTATTGGTTTTCCGACGTGGTTTGTTCCTGTCGGACAGTATTATTATTCTGTCCGTTGGTGTTCGTATTTGCGATGTTGGTGTTTCCACCATGGTTGTTTCCTCTATAATAACCACGACCTCTATAATTGTTGTTGGTCTGATTATTATAGTTTCGGTTATAACCGTTATTTTGGTTATAGCCATTATATTGGTAATATCCGTTATTCTGATAATTACCTCGGTTATTGCCCCTACCGCGGTAATTATTTCTGAAGTTGTTACCGCGATAGTTGTTTCCTCTTTGTGTGTACAGTATTGAATTTGCATTGCCTGTCATTTCAGTACTGCATTGTGAAGTTGTGAAGTTGCCTGCCTCTAAAATTGTTTTTATGCGGCCATGCTCACAATTTTTAACCATTGTGGTAATGGCTTCATTTGTGCTGAATTTGTCAGCGTGTTCGGCTGGTAGGCCTTCGTCAATGTACGAGGCTTCAAGGAGCTTTCGTAAGCTGTCTATTTCTGATGTAAATTTCTCAGCTGTTTTGCCTTTCTGGCTTGTTTTCGCCATTTTTGCTTTGACTACATCGGATGTTTCACCGACTATAGTGTCTTGCAATTTCTTTATTATTGAATTTACTGTTGTTTCATTCTGTACTTTGTATAGTGTAGATCCTATTATTTTGGATTTAATGACTTCTACAGCCAAATCATCGAATGTGCCTTTAGTTAAGTTAACCAACTTCAAGGCTGTTATGAATCTTTGAAGATGTATTTTTTGCCCGTTAAATTCCGGGATTGCATTCGAGATATCTTATACCTATTCATATATATTTATATATTCGTCTTCAAAGTCTGAAATTGATAGAGGCTCTCCTGAGTATGGCTAATACCCTATTCTCGAAATTTGGTTGATTGGATAGAGTAATTCTTATGCAATCTGTGGTATTCATTTTGTGAGTTAATATATTTTATTTTTATTTTTATTTCAAAATTTCAATTCTCTTATTTTGGTATGTCATTGCATACATTTACAAATTTTTTACTTTCATTTTTATTTTGAACATATTTTTATAATAATTGTTTGTGCTTTATAAATTTAAATCTTATCCAGATCGTTGGCCTGGCTTCTATTTATAGCTCTTTTTGATACACACTTATTGTGGTACATATAGGCTTTATACAAAATGTATGCACTCATTATAAAAACAATTATTGCTAATAATATGTTTGTTAAATCGGTATCAATAGTTTTTGATTCGATTTTATTACATTGGCTGTGTAGTCCACTGTTTTAGTATCAATTAAACCCATTTTGGGTATTATTTCAGTAACGCTTTCAAAATCTGTTTTAGATATTGCGTTACTTTTCATAACAAAAATGTTCATTCAAATTTAAATATTTATACCCGTTACTCGTAGAGTAAAAGGGTATATTGTATTCGTGCAAAAGTATGTAACAGCTAGAAGGAAGCGTTTCCGACCCTATAAAGTATATATATTCTTGATCAGGATCACTAGCCGAGTCGATCTAGCCATGTCCGTCTGTCTGTCTGTCCGTATGAACGCTGAGATCTCGGAAACTATAAAAGCTAGAAGATTGGCATTTTGCATGTAGATTTTAGAAGTTCCTACGCAGCGCAAGTTTGTTTCAAAATGGTGCCACGCCCCCTTTAACGCCCACAATCGCTTATATACGATTTTAAAAATTTAAATATTTCGGAAAAGTAAAAATGCAGTTTTATTATGTTCATCAATACCTATCGAAATGTAGAAGAAATTTTTTAAATCGGACCATTCGTTAAAAAGTTATGCGTGATCAAAGTTTCTATCTCCATCTCCCTCGCACTCCCTTTACCTGAGTAACGGGTATCTGATAGTCGGGGCACCCGACTATAGCGTTCTCTCTTGTTTCTTTTTATTTTGATATCTTTTAATTTTTCTTATGGCACGTATACTCGCAAGCTGTATTTTATACTACGACTACCTTTCGAACTCCCCACCTAACGGTGTAGCTAACAAAGGACTCGTTAATCTTAACCTATTACAAGTATGGATCTTAAAGTTATTTCGTAGTTCCAGACCGCTTACCGTGCCGGGTTATTTGGCCCGGTGATGTCGTCGTCGCTCGCGTCGAGGGCGTCCTCTGCATAGTAGGGTTTAAGTTGAGATATGTTGGCGATCCGCCGCCGACGGTCTCCTGGGCACTGCAAACGTACTAAGTTCGGAGATGTGAACTTCGCGACGGTATGGGGACCGTCATACTTAGGAGCGAGTTTGGCGGCGAATCCCTCGGTCGCTTTTGATAAGGGATGTTGTCGCAGCCATACTTGGCTTTCGAGTGTTGGTCGAGTAGGGAAACTACCCGAGAACGGATCCGGCGGGAGGGGTGTCCACGCTCAAATCCCAAACTTTGCTTGATCTTTGCGGTGATCCACTTGCACTGTTCGTTGGTCTCATTCACCTGCTGGAGCGTTGCCTGGACAGAGCGTCCGCGACGACGTTCTGTTTTCCCCGTCGGTATGAGATGTCAAACTGGAATTGTTGGAGTTCGAGGGCCCATCGCGCGATTCGGCCTGTCGGGTTATCGATTGAGTTCAACCACTTCAGGGCGAGGTGGTCTGTTATAACGTCAAATCGGTATCCTTCGATGTAGCACCTCATCTTCCTGATTGCCCACACTATCGCAAGGCACTTCTTTTCCGTAGCAGAGTAGTTTTCTTCTGCTGCAAGCAACCTCCTGCTGGCATAGGCGATGACTCGTTCCGTGCCATCGACTTGCTGGGTTAAGACGGCTCCAAGGCCGAAGTCGCTTGCGTCGGTTTGTAGTTGAAATTTGAGGTTGAAGTCCGGGCAGGCCAGTACTGGTGCCTCGGTGAGCTTCCTTTTCAACTCCTCGAATGCCTGTTGCTGAGGGTCGCTCCAGGTCCATTTCCTTCCCTTCCTGAGCAGGGCGGACATTGGTGGGACGATTGTGGCGTAGTTCTCCACAAATCGCCGGTACCAGGATGCTATCCCCTGTAAGGAGGTTTTCTCGGCCGGGGTACAGATCTCAGTCGGATCCAAGAGTCCTTTACAAGAAATTTGTAAATCACCGAAACACCGGACTAGAGAGTTCCGTTCTACAGGTGAACGGATGATTTTGACGCGGAGTCTGCACCGAAGGTTCTTATCCGTGTCGACGGAAACGTGGACGCGTGGAATCCTTGTCTTGTGTTTCGCGTCAAGGGCGAAAAATCCACCGGGCTTGACCTTCGGGCGAGGCCGAGCCGGGAGAATACTGGGCGGTCGTTGGAGTCCGCTACACCGTTCTGAGCGTATGAGAACGTATTTCGTACCAACCTCTTTAATTTCACCCGCGATTGACACCGTGACGCTTGGCCAAATCAAACCGGCGGAACACTCGCGATGGGAGAACTGTGAAAGGTCGCGTTGGGCGTCACGTTTGACCTGCCTTGCGAATAAACTTGCGGACTACACGTGGAGCCTTGATGTTTCGTTGAGTCGTCTCCCGATCACACGTCGGCCTCGTTCCGCGATCCCGAGAGAAGACCTCCTGTCCGGTTGTTGTGTGATCGCCTACCCTTTTCCTCCTTTTTCCTACTCGGGATTTCCCACTACTGATATCTTAGCTCCTTTTCTAGTATTAAATGTGTCTTGGCTAAATATCGGATGGCGTTGCCACCCCGGGATTTTAACTTTTTTTTTTTATTTCGCGCGGAGTCCCACGGCCCACATACCCGCCCAACCGACCGAGGGGCGCAGCCGCGTATCGTACGGCACGATTCGCGATAAGATAGACGCGAGATAGGAAAATAAAGGTAAAGGTCCGGGGAAAAAAGTAATAGTTAGATCAATCTTGTGCCAATGAAGCAAGTATCAATCGTTTTAGGAGCGGCAGAGAGTCAAGATTTGATATTACAGGAAAAAGTCTATTATAGTCAGAACATAATACTCTGTAAGGCTCATGCAAGGCATAGTTAGATCTACAATGATTTAAAATTAGGGAAAAATAATTTCTAGTTAATCTACTTGGCACAGAAAAGTTTAGCCGACTTAACAAATCGGGGCAGTCAATATCACCATGTATAAGGTTATAAATAAAGATAGTACCAAGCATCGTTCTACGGTTGGCTAGGGATGGTAAATTAATCTAATCTACTAGAATAAGAAGGTAAGATAAGATTTGCATCCCAGTTTAGGCGCCGTAAAGCAAAAAGAAGGAAGTTTTTTTGTACAGATTCAATACGACCAATATGTATTCCGTATTGTGGACTCCAGACGGGAGACCCATACTCCAGAATCGGACGGACTAGCGAAATAAATAAAGTTTTAGTCAAATAAGGATCATCGAATTCTTTTGACCACCTTTTAATAAATCCAAGCATTCCTTTGGCTTTATTAACCATGGACGAAATGTGATTAGAAAATTTTAGTT
Organism: Drosophila prolongata; assembly: GCA_036346975.1. Classification (NCBI taxonomy): domain Eukaryota; kingdom Metazoa; phylum Arthropoda; class Insecta; order Diptera; family Drosophilidae; genus Drosophila; species Drosophila prolongata. The sequence continues at coordinate 4,716,422 of JAYMZC010000320.1, forward strand.
TAGGGTTCAAGAGAACGCCAAGATCGTTTACAAGAGTTATTCTATCCAAAGAGCTGCCACTTAACGTGTAAGTCGCGTATATCGGATTGGCCCGATACAAAGTCATCAGCTTGCACTTGGAACCGTTTAAATTTAGTAAATTATCTCGGCACCAGTTTTGAAAATTATCTAGATCGGATTGCAAGTTTAAATGGCAGGAAATGTCCTTATACTGCAGGCACAACTTAACATCATCTGCGTACATAAGTACGCGACAATGACTTATAATATTAGATATAACTATGTCTTAATATTTATTAACTTTCTGATATTTCTCTTAAAACTAATATAATGATAGAAGAAAACCATTGTGGCGAACACGCCTCCTAGGCGGGTCCGTCACACCCCCCCTTTCTTCCCGCGGCGCAATGTAGAGGCTACCGTCGTTTTTGATGGTGACAATAAACCTGTAAGCGCCTTCTCCGACGGCTATTCGTACCCGACGCCCACGACCGATCCGGGTTGCCACCTTCCGCTCTATCTGCACTATGATGTGCTAAAGCAGATAGCGTAGGTTGTTACCCCCGATCCAACCTTCGGGTAATGGGCGAAGGTCGTCCTCCCTTCCTGTCGATTGGTCCACCTCCATCGCAGCCACGAACGATGCGTTCGTTTCTGTCGCCATCTGCGTGCGCATGAGAACCGCGTCGACAACAGGCCCGGGGGAGCCAGCTCCTGACAGGTCTGTGAGGACTTGCTCCAGAACACGATCCTCCCATTCGGTGAGCCGCTCGCCTGGATGAGCGCAACTCGGGGACCGTTGGGGATTCCCCCCTTCCCGCGGCGTAGTCCAGAGGTCCCTCGCAACCCCATAGTGGGGGCGTTGGAAGTCGACCCCGAGAGGTATGACCTCGGCCATCTGGTCTTGTTGAGGCGACGTCACGAAGGATCGACGAATCAGGGGCCTTTCTTCTTCATCATCCTCGCTGTCCGTGACCAACTCGAAGCCGGCCAGGTACTCAGAACACGGGACAACTGGTGTAGAGCCCCCAGTGTCGCGTCGTGGACTAGCAGGCCTCTGGTCGTGGGGTACCTGCATCTCAGGCATCCGGGCCAAGCGGCGCGAGTCCAGCCAGTTGGGTGGCGAGGTTTGGGTTCCCCGATTCGACACATCCTGCGTATTGGCCTTTCCGACCACTGGGGACGTCTGGACCCCTTGAGAGAGCGTACGGGCAGTCGTAACTCGTTGTGGTGGAGTTGTCGGGCGATCGGGTTCCCTAGTGGCTTCTCCTTCCATTTGGGCTGTTCCCTCGTAAGGTGAACGGTCGGCCTCGAAGTCAACTCCCAGACCGGCTTCCAGCGTCGGGTACGGAGGTGAGAGTGGGGGTTCGTCCACATACGGCCCTTGTGCGGGTAGCCCAGGCACCTTAATGAACACCGAGCGGACGTCGATGCGCATGAGCGACATATGTCCGGCATATCTGCACCCCTGGTCCTCAGTCGTATGGTGGTAGAAATGGTCTGCGTCTGGGAATCGTGGTTCACGGTGCCTTGAGTACTTCGGATGGCCAGCTCGGGGATCGCGTCTTGTCCACGGGCAATCTCCCTCCGACTCGGATGGTCGCTTAGTACGGTTCACCTGGCCGTCGTCCCTGGGGATAACTGCCCGGCGAACTGTCTCGAGAGCGCGACGGTCTGCTGAACTGGTCGGAGTCTTGGACGCTGTCGTTATCCTCGTCCTCGTCGAGGCGGTACGGGGCCGACTGGGGTGACGTCGGCTGACTCCACTGGTCTTCGTGGGGCTCAGTAAAACGCCAGTCGTTGGGATCCTGGGACTCATCGTCATCCGTTCTCATCGAACTACCAACGCCTTCCCCTTCGGAGGTAAGGACCTCCTCCTCCTCTTCTTCTCCGTGACTATCCCCGCCGTTTGCCCGTGGGTAGAAGGCCTCGGTGTCTTGGGAGTCATCGGACAGCATGATTACGTCGTCCATCTGAAACAGTAATCTAGACTACCATTCGAACTCCCTACCTAACGGTGTAGCTAACAAAGGACTCGTTAATCTTAACCTATTACAAGTATGGATCTTAAAGTTATTTCGTAGTTCCAGACCGCTTACCGTGCCGGGTTATTTAGCCCGGTGATGTCGTCGTCGCTCGCGTCGAGGGCGTCCTCTGCGTAGTAGGGTTTAAGTTGAGATATGTTGGCGATCCGCCGCCGACGGTCTCCTGGGCGCTGCAAACGTACTAAGTTCGGAGATGTGAACTTCGCGACGGTATAGGGACCGTCATACTTAGGAGCGAGTTTGGCGGCGAATCCCTCGGTCGCTTTTGATAAGGGATGTTGTCGCAGCCATACTTGGCTCCCGAGTGTTGGTCGAGTAGGGAAACTACCCGAGAACGGATCCGGCGGGAGGGGTGTCCACGCTCAAATCCCAAACTAGGCAAGGGAGTGGGGAAACTACCGGGGAACGGATCCGGCCGGACGGGTGTCCACGCGCAAAATCCCAAACTACGCAAGGGAATGGGGAAAACTACCGGAGAACGGATCCGGCGGGACGGGTGGCCACGCGCAAATCCCAAGCTACGCAAGGGAGGTTGAAGGCTAGGTTACTTTGCTAACTACAAAATGAAATACACACGATCGAGAGATATGATTAAACAATCGTAACACTTTATTGAGATTGTCCTCACCCGAGTCCGCTACACCGTTCTGTGCGTATGAGAACGTATTTCGTACCAACCTCTTTAATTTCACCCGCGATTGACAGCGTGGCGCTTGGCCAAATCAAACCGGCGGAACACTCGCGATGGGAGAACTGCGAAAGGTCGCGTTGGGCGTCACGTTTGACCTGCCTTGCGAATAAACTTGCGGACTACACGTGGAGCCTCGAAGATTCGTTGAGTCGTGTCCCGATCACACGTCTGCCTCGTTCCGCGATCCCGAGAGAAGACCTCCTGTCCGGTTGTTGTGTGATCGCCTACCCTTTTCCTCCTTTTTCCCACATTCGGGATTTCTAGTATTTTCCCACTACTGATATCTTAGCTCCTTTTCTAGTATTAAATGTGTCTTGGCTAAATATCGGATGGCGTTGCCACCCCGGGATTTGAACTTAGATATAACTATGTCTTAATATTTATTAACTTCATGATATTTCTCTTAAAACTAATATAATGATAGAAGAAAACCATTGTGGCGTACAAGCCTCCTAGGCGGGTCCGTCACACCCCAGACATCGTCGAAGTTCCTTGCAGCTAGTGGGTGGCTGGAGTTTTCTTACAGTGACTATCTTGTCTGGGTCGGTGTGTATTCCATCTTCGCTGATGACGTGCCCTACGTAAGTTATGCTGCGCTGGAAAAACTTACACTTCGCTTTATTCAGCTTCAAGTTGGCCTGCCTAAGCCGTCGAAGTACTTCCCGTAGGTTGGTGAAGTGTTCGTCCAACGAGGACCCGATGACGATGATGTCATCTAGATAGGCGAATGCGTGAGGCTCCATGTCGGGTCCTATCACACTGTCCAGTGCCCGCTGAAATGTAGCTGGAGCCGAGTGCAAGCAGAATGGCATTACTTTCCTGTTATAATAATGCCATCATATTTTTTATAAAAAAGAATAGTCACTTTATTTTACTTTGCCATGGGCAGATCTTTATTATTAATTCGTCAAATTGATAATGAATTACAGCTAGCTATTTGCGGCTGCGCTGCCTGCAAACATTGGCAGCGGCCGTCATATATATCGAAGTATATGCTCGCAATTGTATTTGTGCTGGTAGCACTGAGAGCGCGAGGGAAGTTGTACATGCATGCCTTGTATGTGTCTGCACTCAGGCCATGGGAATATGCTGACACTAGAACTTCCCATAAGTTGGGCTCTGAGGCGCATTCATATTTCGGCTGGCCGCAAAAGTTTAGCGGCCGGTGCTTTTGTATTTAATTAAGTACACTGTAATACAATGTTGGTGTCGGTACAGTGGGTACTCGCTACAATGATACATGCATACTACATCTCCCTCCTTTTGAAAAATAATGTAATTCTATGAAGTTATTTTCTTACTATATGTATATAAAATACTAGCAAGGTGCCCGCAGCTTTGCTTGCGATGATTAATTTTGAATGTAGATATGTCTGTATATTTTGCGGATAGCTCTCCACATCTGTATATTCCTTATTCGCATTTATCATAAAGCTGGAGTTCTTATTTAAAAGTAATAGAGTATTAACTATATAATTTAATGTAATTGAGGTTTTTTACCATTCAATTCTTATAACACTAAACTGTTTTGCTAAGATTATAAGAATTGAATGGTAGAAAATTTTAATAGGGTCATTTAATTAGTTTGGGCAGTGCGTTGATTCTTAGTTTTCAATGAACAGTTTCATATATATAGATGATGATGTATGTGTATAATTTGTTGGAATTATTATTCCTAATTTAGGCTAATGTAACTTTTTTTAGAATTGACCTAGAGCTTCAGTAAAACCACCATATGAATCCTTAAAGTATCAGGATTCCCTCGATAAATTTTCATATTGCTAATTGACTTAGATCAGTGTTTTTTTGCCGTTAGAAAAAAATTAGGGAGATTCTTAGATTTTCAAAAATCTGATCAAAAATAGCAAACATTAAGATATCCAATATTAAATTAAATAGAATTTTCATTATGTAGAGGACTAAATTTTGGCCAAAAATCGCATCGTTTGATTAACGTGTTTAGCGTCCAGATTTATTTATAGAAATTGGGGGTTTTTTGCCACTGGAAAAAAATGGGGGCATGTTTGTGACCAAAATAAATCTTAGCAAATCAGTTTAGTGTTATAAGAATTGAATGGTAAAAAATTTTAATAGGGTAATTTAATTAGTTTAGGCTGTGCGTTGATTCTTAGTTTTCAATGAACAGTTTTATATATATAGATAAATGAACATCTTGTTTTATATTTATTATTTTTTGTTTGTTGTGTTACTTATTTAATTTATTATTGTTTTTTTTTTCGAATCAGAAAGTATTATTTATTTTAGTATATATATATTTTTTTTTTTTTAATTTTGTCATATTTCCATTAAATTATGGTTCTTAATTTATGTATGGCCATACGTGATATATTATAAGAGAATTAAAGTGATTATGAAATACAAATTTTTAACCTATCCTTATGTACTGTTTGTTTTTCATTTTTGTTATTTGAAATTACTATGTTATCGTTTTCTTCTATACTTTCAACCTTATAAGGTCTAGTATACTTAAAGTCTAGCTTATGCCCTGTTTCATTTTTCAATAAAACTTGATCTCCTATTTTTAAATCCAAATCTAAGGTAATTTTGTCATATCTAATTTTTTGTTTCTTTTATGAGATTCTAACATTTATCTAGCTCTCTTAAATGCTTGTTCTAGTCTAAACTTAGATTCTTTAGCGTAGTCATCTACATTATATAGAGGTTTTTTTATCTATGCTATCAAATTGTTGAGGTAAATTTGAAGTTTTACCAAAAACTAACTCATATGGACAATAGTCATGTGCCATAGAGGGTGTTGTGTTGAAACAATATACGAAGTATTGCAACCATACATCCCAATCTGTTTTATCAACTGAGATGTATGAGCGGATGAACTCATTAAATGTTCTGTGGCTTCGCTCCACGGTTCCTACAGTCTGGTGATGATGTGCTGTTGAAGTTATGTTTTTGATATTTAAGTTTTTACATAAATCTTCAATTATCGAATTTTTGTATTCTGTTCCCATGTCCGTGATGAACGTCTTCATTGGACCGTACTTCAGAATAAAATCTTCGAATATAGCTTTTGCTACTGTTTTTGCACTTTTGTTCTGGATTGGTATTGCTACAAGGTACTTAGTTAAATCGAAGATTAGGGTTACTGCATATTCATTTCCTTGTTCAGATTTAGGTAGTGGACCGATCGTATCCACAATTACCCTGTCAAAAGCCATTTGTGGCGTTTCAGTTATCGTCAATGGTGTTCTTGTATGTTTGGTTGTTTTGGATTTTTGGCATTTTGGGCATTTTCTTATATAATTTGTTATAAATCGGGTCATATTTTTCCAATAATAATGCCTTTTTATCTTTGCTAATGTTCTAGCTATGCCTGTATGACCTCCTTGTATTGGATCGTCATGGAATGTAAACAGTAATGCTTCTTTCTCCTTATCATTATTTGATAATAGGGTCGCCGGCTTGAGTAGCGCTACACTTAGAGATTGTAATATTTTATTGCCCATTATTTTAAAAGATTCTATTGATGTAGTGTCAAAGATCTTTTCGCTCGGTGCCACTTTGAGTTTGCTGATATTAAGTATACCGGCTTCTTTTTCAAGCCTTTGAAAGAACTGACCTAAGTCGAGAATTCCATTGGTGTACATATCGCTAACATCAATTCTTGCTATAACTTTTTTCCCATGCTTTAGTAAACATAGTGAATCTGTTATTCGCAAGGTCACTACTTTTCGTACCTCGTCATTTACAATGACTTCGTATACGTTGGGCTGAGAAGCTTTATTTATTTTTTTTTCTGTTTACTTTGGTTTCTGGTAGTGACTGTCAGAATTTTATTATTCGTTTGAATATTCATTAAATCCATTATGGTTATTCTCGAAAGCGCATCGGCTATATGATTGTCTTTTCCCTTAAGATATTCCACAGTAAAATCATATTCTTCTAAGTCTAATCTCATTCGCGTTAGTTTTGAGCTCGGGTTTGTCATCGAAAATAAGTAAGTTAATGGCCTATGGTCTGTCTTGACTGTGAAATGTCTTCCATAAATATATGGTCGAAAGTGATTTATTGGAATATTAATCGGATTATAGAGGTTATCTGGTCTCAGTATGAGCCAATCGTTTTCTGGTTTTAAATCTATTTGACAATTGTATTTTTTCATAAAATCTATGCCTATGATTCCATCACATGGAATAGGAAAATTTGATGTTACTAAATGAAAAGTATGTGGTACAGCATAGTTGCTTGAAAGAAGTTCTATTGATACTAATACCTTTGAGTTGGTTGTTCCTTCTGATATTTGGGTAATATTTTTATAATCAACATTGTTAAACGAGTCCGAAGTTTCTTTTATTAATGATATGTCTGCACCTGTATCAACTAGTAATGTATATAATTTATTTGTGCATTCATTTTTGAGAGAAACGAAAAGATTGAAATTAAGATTGATAGTATGAACCGTATTCTTTACTGTGTTTTTTATCTTAAGGGTCTTTATTGGTTTTCCGACGTGGTTTGTTCCTGTCGGACAGTATTATTATTCTGTCCGTTGGTGTTCGTATTTGCGATGTTGGTGTTTCCACCACGGTTGTTTCCTCTATAATAACCACGACCTCTATAATTGTTGTTGGTCTGATTATTATAGTTTCGGTTATAACCGTTATTTTGGTTATAGCCATTATATTGGTAATATCCGTTATTCTGATAATTACCTCGGTTATTGCCCCTACCGCGGTAATTATTTCTGAAGTTGTTACCGCGATAGTTGTTTCCTCTTTGTGTGTACAGTATTGAATTTGCATTGCCTGTCATTTCAGTACTGCATTGTATGTACTTAGTGACGGCTTCATTCATAGTTGTGAAGTTGCCTGCCTCTAAAATTGTTTTTATGCGGCCATGCTCACAATTTTTAACCATTGTGGTAATGGCTTCATTTGTGCTGAATTTGTCAGCGTGTTCGGCTGGTAGGCCTTCGTCAATGTACGAGGCTTCAAGGAGATTTCGTAAGCTGTCTATTTCTGATGTAAATTTCTCAGCTGTTTTGCCTTTCTGGCTTGTTTTCGCCATTTTTGCTTTGACTACATCGGATGTTTCACCGACTATAGTGTCTTGCAATTTCTTTATTATTGAATTTACTGTTGTTTCATTCTGTACTTTGTATAGTGTAGATCCTATTATTTTGGATTTAATGACTTCTACAGCCAAATCATCGAATGTGCCTTTAGTTAAGTTAACCAACTTCAAGGCTGTTATGAATCTTTGAAGATGTATTTTTTGCCCGTTAAATTCCGGGATTGCATTCGAGATATCTTATACCTATTCATATATATTTATATATTCGTCTTCAAAGTCTGAAATTGATAGAGGCTCTCCTGAGTATGGCTAATACCCTATTCTCGAAATTTGGTTGATTGGATAGAGTAATTCTTATGCAATCTGTGGTATTCATTTTGTGAGTTAATATATTTTATTTTTATTTTTATTTCAAAATTTCAATTCTCTTATTTTGGTATGTCATTGCATACATTTACAAATTTTTTACTTTCATTTTTATTTTGAACATATTTTTATAATAATTGTTTGTGCTTTATAAATTTAAATCTTATCCAGATCGTTGGCCTGGCTTCTATTTATAGCTCTTTTTGATACACACTTATTGTGGTACATATAGGCTTTATACAAAATGTATGCACTCATTATAAAAACAATTATTGCTAATAATATGTTTGTTAAATCGGTATCAATAGTTTTTGATTCGATTTTATTACATTGGCTGTGTAGTCCACTGTTTTAGTATCAATTAAACCCATTTTGGGTATTATTTCTGTAACGCTTTCAAAATCTGTTTTAGATATTGCGTTACTTTTCATAACAAAAATGTTCATTCAAATTTAAATATTTATACCCGTTACTCGTAGAGTAAAAGGGTATATTGTATTCGTGCAAAAGTATGTAACAGCTAGAAGGAAGCGTTTCCGACCCTATAAAGTATATATATTCTTGATCAGGATCACTAGCCGAGTCGATCTAGCCATGTCCGTCTGTCTGTCTGTCCGTATGAACGCTGAGATCTCGGAAACTATAAAAGCTAGAAGATTGGCATTTTGCATGTAGATTTTAGAAGTTCCTACGCAGCGCAAGTTTGTTTCAAAATGGTGCCACGCCCCCTTTAACGCCCACAATCGCTTATATACGATTTTAAAAATTTAAATATTTCGGAAAAGTAAAAATGCAGTTTTATTATGTTCATCAATACCTATCGAAATGTAGAAGAAATTTTTTAAATCGGACCATTCGTTAAAAAGTTATGCGTGATCAAAGTTTCTATCTCCATCTCCCTCGCACTCCCTTTACCTGAGTAACGGGTATCTGATAGTCGGGGCACCCTACTATAGCGTTCTCTCTTGTTTCTTTTTATTTTGATATTTTTTAATTTTTCTTATGGCACGTATACTCGCAAGCTGTATTTTCTACTACGACTACCTTTCGAACTCCCTACCTAACGGTGTAGCTAACAAAGGACTCGTTAATCTTAACCTATTACAAGTATGGATCTTAAAGTTATTTCGTAGTTCTAGACCGCTTACCGTGCCGGGTTATTTGGCCCGGTGATGTCGTCGTCGCTCGCGTCGAGGGCGTCCTCTGCATAGTAGGGTTTAAGTTGAGATATGTTGGCGATCCGCCGCCGACGGTCTCCTGGGCGCTGCAAACGTACTAAGTTCGGAGATGTGAACTTCGCGACGGTATGGGGACCGTCATACTTAGGAGCGAGTTTGGCGGCGAATCCCTCGGTCGCTTTTGATAAGGGATGTTGTCGCAGCCATACTTGGCTCCCGAGTGTTGGTCGAGTAGGGAAACTACCCGAGAACGGATCCGGCGGGAGGGGTGTCCACGCTCAAATCCCAAACTTTGCTTGATCTTTGCGGTGATCCACTTGCACTGTTCGTTGGTCTCATTCACCTGCTGGAGCGTTGCCTGGACAGAGCGTCCGCGACGACGTTCTGTTTTCCCCGTCGGTATGAGATGTCAAACTGGAATTGTTGGAGTTCGAGGGCCCATCGCGCGATTCGGCCTGTCGGGTTATCGATTGAGTTCAACCACTTCAGGGCGAGGTGGTCTGTTATAACGTCAAATCGGTATCCTTCGAGGTAGCACCTCATTTTCCTGATTGCCCACACTATCGCAAGGCACTTCTTTTCCGTAGCAGAGTAGTTTTCTTCTGCTGCAAGCAACCTCCTGCTGGCATAGGCGATGACTCGTTCCGTGCCATCGTGCTGGGTTAAGACGGCTCCAAGGCCGAAGTCGCTTGCGTCGGTTTGTAGTTGAAATTTGAGGTTGAAGTCCGGGCAGGCCAGTACTGGTGCCTCGGTGAGCTTCCTTTTCAACTCCTCGAATGCCTGTTGCTGAGGGTCGCTCCAGGTCCATTTCCTTCCCTTCCTGAGCAGGGCGGACATTGGTGGGACGATTGTGGCGTAGTTCTCCACAAATCGCCGGTACCAGGATGCTATCCCCTGTAAGGAGGTTTTCTCGGCCGGGGTACAGATCTCAGTCGGATCCAAGAGTCCTTTACAAGAAATTTGTAAATCACCGAAACACCGGACTAGAGAGTTCCGTTCTACAGGTGAACGGATGATTTTGACGCGGAGTCTGCACCGAAGGTTCTAATCCGTGTCGACGGAAACGTGGACGCGTGGAATCCTTGTCTTGTGTTTCGCGTCAAGGGCGAAAAATCCACCGGGCTTGACCTTCGGGCGAGGCCGAGCCGGGAGAATACTGGGCGGTCGTTGGAGTCCGCTACACCGTTCTGAGCGTATGAGAACGTATTTCGTTCCAACCTCTTTAATTTCACCCGCGATTGACAGCGTGGCGCTTGGCCAAATCAAACCGGCGGAACACTCGCGATGGGAGAACTGTGAAAGGTCGCGTCTGGCGTCACGTTTGACCTGCCTTGCGAATAAACTTGCGGACTACACGTGGAGCCTCGAAGTTTCGTTGAGTCGTGTCCCGATCACACGTCTGCCTCGTTCCGCGATCCCGAGAGAAGACCTCCTGTCCGGTTGTTGTGTGATCGCCTACCCTTTTCCTCCTTTTTCCCACATTCGGGATTTCTAGTATTTTCCCACTACTGATATCTTAGCTCCTTTTCTAGTATTAAATGTGTCTTGGCTAAATATCGGATGGCGTTGCCACCCCGGGATTTGAACTTAGATATAACTATGTCTTAATATTTATTAACTTCATGATATTTCTCTTAAAACTAATATAATGATAGAAGCAAAACCATTGTGGCGTACAAGCCTCCTAGGCGGGTCCGTCACACCCCAGACATCGTCGAAGTTCCTTGCAGCTAGTGGGTGGCTGGAGTTTTCTTACAGTGGCTATCTTGTCTGGGTCGGTGTGTATTCCATCTTCGCTGATGACGTGCCCTACGTAAGTTATGCTGCGCTGGAAAAACTTACACTTCGCTTTATTCAGCTTCAAGTTGGCCTGCCTAAGCCGTCGCAGTACTTCCCGTAGGTTGGTGAAGTGTTCGTCCAACGAGGTCCCGATGACGATGATGTCATCTAGATAGGCGTATGCGTGAGGCTCCATGTCGGGTCCTATCACGCTGTCCAGTGCCCGCTGAAATGTAGCTGGAGCCGAGTGCAAGCAGAATGGCATTACTTTCCTGTTATAATAATGCCATCATATTTTTTATAAAAAAGAATAGTCACTTTATTTTACTTTGCCATGGGCAGATCTTTATTATTGAATCGTCAAATTGATAATGAATTACAGCTAGCTATTTGCGGCTGCGCTGCCTGCAAACATTGGCAGCGGCCGTCATATATATCGAAGTATATGCTCGCAATTGTATTTGTGCTGGTAGCACTGAGAGCGCGAGGGAAGTTGTACATGCATGCCTTGTATGTGTCTGCACTCAGGCCATGGGAATATGCTGACACTAGAACTTCCCATAAGTTGGGCTCTGAGGCGCATTCATATTTCGGCTGGCCGCAAAAGTTTAGCGGCCGGTGCTTTTGTATTTAATTAAGTACACTGTAATACAATGTTGGTGTCGGTACAGTGGGTACTCGCTACAATGATACATGCATACTACATCTCCCTCCTTTTGAAAAATAATGTAATTCTATGAAGTTATTTTCTTACTATATGTATATAAAATACTAGCAAGGTGCCCGCAGCTTTGCTTGCGATGATTAATTTTGAATGTAGATATGTCTGTATATTTTGCGGATAGCTCTCCACATCTGTATATTCCTTATTCGCATTTATCATAAAGCTGGAGTTCTTATTTAAAAGTAATAGAGTATTAACTATATAATTTAATGTAATTGAGGTTTTTTACCATTCAATTCTTATAACACTAAACTGATTTGCTAAGATTATAAGAATTGAATGGTAGAAAATTTTAATAGGGTCATTTAATTAGTTTGGGCAGTGCGTTGATTCTTAGTTTTCAATGAACAGTTTCATATATATAGATGATGATGTATGTGTATAATTTGTTGGAATTATTATTCCTAATTTAGGCTAATGTAACTTTTTTTAGAATTGACCTAGAGCTTCAGTAAAACCACCATATGAATCCTTAAAGTATCAGGATTCCCTCGATAAATTTTCATATTGCTAATTGACTTAGATCAGTGTTTTTTTGCCGTTAGAAAAAAATTAGGGAGATTCTTAGATTTTCAAAAATCTGATCAAAAATAGCAAACATTAAGATATCCAATATTAAATTAAATAGAATTTTCATTATGTAGAGGACTAAATTTTGGCCAAAAATCGCATCGTTTGATTAACGTGTTTAGCGTCCAGATTTATTTATAGAAATTGGGGGTTTTTTGCCACTGGAAAAAAATGGGGGCATGTTTGTGACCAAAATAAATCTTAGCAAATCAGTTTAGTGTTATAAGAATTGAATGGTAAAAAATTTTAATAGGGTAATTTAATTAGTTTAGGCTGTGCGTTGATTCTTAGTTTTCAATGAACAGTTTTATATATATAGATAAATGAACATCTTGTTTTATATTTATTATTTTTTTTTTGTTGTGTTACTTATTTAATTTATTATTGTTTTTTTTTTCGAATCAGAAAGTATTATTTATTTTAGTATATATATATATTTTTTTTTTATTTTTTTTAATTTTGTCATATTTCCATTAAATTATGGTTCTTAATTTATGTATGGCCATACGTGATATATTATAAGAGAATTAAAGTGATTATGAAATACAAATTTTTAACCTTTCCTTATGTACTGCTTGTTTTTTATTTTTTTTATTTGAAATTACTATGTTATCGTTTTCTTCTATACTTTCAACCTTATAAGGTCCAGTATACTTAAAGTCTAGCTTATGCCCTGTTTCATTTTTCAATAAAACTTGATCTCCTATTTTTAAATCCAAATCTAAGGTATTTTTGTCATATATAATTTTTTGTTTCTTTTATGAGATTCTAACATTAATCTAGCTCTCTTAAATGCTTGTTCTAGTCTAAACCTTAGATTCTTTAGCGTAGTCATCTACATTATATAGAGGTTTTTTTATCTATGCTATCAAATTGTTGAGGTAAATTTAAAGTTTTACCAAAAACTAACTCATTTCGACAATAGTCATGTGCCATAGAGGGTGTTGTGTTGAAACAATATACGAAGTATTGCAACCATACATTCCAATCTGTTTTATCAACTGAGATGTATGAGCGGATGAACTCATTAAATGTTCTGTGGCTTCGCTCCACGGTTCCTACAGTCTGGTGATGATGTGCTGTTGAAGTTATGTTTTTGATATTTAAGTTTTTACATAAATCTTCAATTATCGAATTTTTGTATTCTGTTCCCATGTCCGTGATGAACGTCTTCATTGGACCGTACTTCAATAAAATAAAATCTTCGAATATAGCTTTTGCTACTGTTTTTGCACTTTTGTTCTGGATTGGTATCGCTACAAGGTACTTAGTTAAATCGAAGATTAGGGTTACTGCATATTCATTTCCTTGTTCAGATTTAGGTAGTGGACCGATCGTATCCACAATTATCCTGTCAAAAGCCATTTGTCGCGTTTTAGTTATCGTCAATGGTGTTCTTGTATGTTTGGTTGTTTTGGATTTTTGGCATTTTGTGCATTTTCTTATATAATTTGTTATAAATCGGGTCATATTTTTCCAATAATAATGCCTTTTTATCTTTGCTAATGGTCTAGATATGCCTGTATGACCTCCTTGTATTGGATCGTCATGGAATGTAAACAGTAATGCTTCTTTCTCTTTATCATTATTTGATAATAGGGTCACCGGCTTGAGTAGCGCTACACTTAGAGATTGTAATATTTTATTGCCCATTATTTTAAAAGATTCTATTGATGTAGTGTCAAAGATCTTTTCGCTCGGTGCCACTTTGAGTTTGCTGATATTAAGTATACCGGCTTCTTTTTCAAGCCTTTGAAAGAACTGACCTAAGTCGAGAATTCCATTGGTGTACATATCGCTAACATCAATTCTTGCTATAACTTTTTTCCCATGCTTTAGTAAACATAGTGAATCTGTTATTCGCAAGGTCACTACTTTTCGTACCTCGTCATTTACAATGACTTCGTATACGTTGGGCTGAGAAGCTTTATTTAGAGTTTGCCTAGGCAAATCTATTTTTTCTTTTTCATTTCCTGCGCAGGAATTTTTCTGTTTACTTTGGTTTCTGGTAGTGACTGTCAGAATTTTATTATTCGTTTGAATATTCATTAAATCCATTATGGTTATTCTTGAAAGCGCATCGGCTATATGATTGACTTTTCCCTTAAGATATTCCACAGTTGTGAGGAACCGTAGAACGGCCCTCACAATTTACTTTGTAGCCATGTAGGAATTTGTAGCCATGTAGAATTTTTGTAGCCATGTAGGATTTTTGTAGCCATGTAGGATTTTGTAGCCATGTAGGAATATTTTTAGTTTAGCTTTTTAATAGCCAACGCAGCAGTTGCACACAGTTGAACCATCGAACGCCTGAGCGCGACCAACGCGCTCTCGCTCTCTTCTTCACACACTTCAAAACATCAGCGGCTGCACACAGTTGAACCATCGAACGCCTGAGCGCGACCAACGCGCTCTCGCTCTCTTCCTCACACACTTCAAAACACCAGCGGCTGCACACAATTGAACCATCGAACTCCTGGGCGCGACCAACACGCTCTCGCTCTCTTCTTCACACACCTCGAACGTCAGCAGCTACACACATTGGAACCATCGAACGCCTGAGCGCAACCAACACACTCTCGCCCGCTTCGAACAGTTTGAACACCTGCACAAAGCCAACACACACATAAGCTTTTCGTCGCACGATCGAACCAAATCGCAACCAACCCGACCGATGTTTTCGAGCAAGGGGAAAAGAATTTCGCACGATCGAACCAGATTGCAACCGACCCGACCGATGTTTTCGAGCAAGGGGAAAACAATTTCGCACGATCGAACCAGATTGCAACCGACCCGACCGATGTTTTCGAGCAAGGGGAAATAATTTTTGGCTGCAAACGGCCGAAGCGCAAGCGCAGCGGCAGCGACGCCGACGCAATGCATGGGGAAAGCGCGCCAATATCAAAAGAGGGGAAAGGCAATTACTCTTGAGGCTTCGTGCGTGCCAGACTAGAGATCGAGTCGTGACAAACCCGGAAAAACTACCCCGCTGTGAAAATTTTTCGGACAAGTGCGTAAAAACGTGCAATTAAATGGAAAACGAGTGCGGTGATGTGGATGGAGTGCGCGACGCTATTCCCGCTGCGGAGGCATGGGAAATCAACTGGCTGGACTTGCTGTGGACGGAAACGTAAGCGTCTAATATATATTTTCCGGATATTTTGTTTTGAAAACATGAACTGGACTGGAGTTTTGTGACAAGGAGGCTCTGTACACCCCCTTGCACAAAACTTAAATAAAGAAAACGAAATATTTGAAACCTAAAGAAAACTATTTGTCTGACCGTGTTTTGTGTGTGAGTGAACATAGGAGGGGAATGGGAACTGTTTTTCTCTTGCCTCCATCTGGCCAAGGATTACGACGGAGTCTTGCACTCGCTTGTCGGATCCGAGGCTGTTGCCGGTCCCGGAGCGCGTAGTGGCCGTGGATTACGACGGAGCTAGGCTCGTTTGTCGGGTCCAGGGTCAGTGCGGGTTCCGGAACGTGCGGCTGAGAGAGATTTCGACGGAGTCTTGTACTCGATTTTCGGATCTAACTCCACTGCAGGTTTCGGCCCATGGTCGGCATCTCTGGGTGACAATGCCCACAAACCCCTTCCATTTCTTTTGTTGTTGTCTCTGCCGATCGTGGTCGGACCGCGTGGTGGCCAAGGATTACGACGGAGTCTTGTACTCGCTTGTCGGATCCGAGGCCGTTGCCGGTCCCGGAGCGCGTAACGGCCGTGGATTACGACGGAGCTAGGCTCGTTTGTCGGGTCCAGGGTCAGTGCGGGTTCCGGAGCGTGTGGCTGAGGGAGATTTCGACGGAGCTTTGCACTCGATCGTCGGATCTAACTCCGTTGCCGATTTCGGCCCATGGTCGGCATCTCTGGGTGACAGTGCCCACAAGACCCCCTTTCTTTTTTTTTTGTTGCTGGTTCTGTCGATCGTGGCCGGACCGCGGGTTGGCCAAGGATTACGACGGAGCTTTGCTCGATTGTCGGATCCAAACCCGCTGTGAGTTCCGGCCACGAAGTCTGAATAGGGTCATTCTTATCTCGCCCCCCCCTTGAGTCATTGAACTGAAATAAATTATTGTAAGTGACCCTGGGAGCCCTGAGCACAATATCCCAGCCCAAGAACTTCCTTACATGGCGCCCGAACAGGGACTTCAAGGATTACGGGAAATTTTTAAATATTTTTTCCGCAAAAAAAAAAAAAAAAATATATATATATAATTTTTTCTCAAGAAAAAAAAAAAAATTTTTTTTTGGGGGTACATGGCGTAAAGACCCATGAGATAGACACCCAGACCCTAAGATCAGACCAATTTTTTTTTCTCTTACACACACACACACAGCATTTTCCTTACATTTTCCCTCTACGAAACCGCGTGGTGGCCCAGGATTACGACGGAGTCTCGCACTCGTTTGTCGGATCCGAAGCCATTGCCGGCCCCGGAGCACATAGCGGCCGCGGATTACGACGGAGCTAAGCTCGATTGTCGGGTCCCGGAGCACGCTGGAATTTTTTCTTCCTGGAGAAAACGGGAAGGGAACATTTAAATCGGTGTGGTTGAAAAAAAAATTTTTTTTTTCTCCTCTCTCGCTTCCCACGTTGTCCCGAACGCGGTGGACACGTGGCCGGCGACTATAAGAGGAGCACACCGGGCTACCAGAAGTCAGTCAAGCTCCGGCCCTCAAGCGGGGAACATCGTCGCGAACAACAGACTCCTGTGAACATTCGGCATCCTAGCCCGAATCCTAGTACCAGCGCGCACCAACCAGGAACCCCGAGTCCTGTGAACATTCGGCATCCTAGCCCGAATCCTAGTACCGCGCGCACCAACCAGGACCCCGAGTCCTGTGAACATTCGGCATCCTAGCCCGAATCCTATTACCGCGCGCACCAACCAGGACCCCGAGTCCTGTAAACATTCGGCATCCTAGCCCGAATCCTAGCACCGTGCGCAACCAAAGGACCCCGAGTCCTGTGAACATTCGGCATCCTAGCCCGAATCCTAGCACCGTGCCCAAAAAGGACCCCCGAGTCCTATAAATATTCGGTACCCTCGCCCCGGAAAATTTTTTTTCCGCATACACAATCAAACGGTACGAATTTTTTTTTAATTTTGCCCCCCTCCGCTCTCTGTCGCTTGGAAACCATGGGCTACGATGGATATCGTATCGCCGCAAGGAGGAACTCCAACTCCTCTTAGCCGAGTTCGGGTTACCCCAAGGGGGAACCGTCGAAGAACTGCGCAGTCGGCTAGCGACTTTTCTCACCCGGGAGGATCTAGAGCCGGAACTCTTGGACCGAGCCAGAGAATTGGCTAGTATGTTCCCAGAGGCAGCCACACCCAGGGATAAATCCCCGACCCCTCTGGGAGGACAAGAACCCCGGGAACAGAAGCTAAGCACAGCAGTCATCGATACCGGGAGCACCCCCCTAAGACTGGAAGTACCACCAGGCAACCGACCAACAAGGAACACAAACGCGGACCCACCTGCACGCGAGGAAATATCCTCCGCCACCTTGGCAGAAAAACTGCGGAGCTGGGGCATCTTATTCGACGGACAGTCCGACCCGCTCACATTTATCGAACGCCTGGAAGTACAAGCCGAAGCATACCGACTCAGGACCGCACGACTCCCCAGAGTAATCTCCGGATTGCTTACAGGAAAAGCGGAAAGTTGGTACCGCACATTCCAAATGCAGGACGTGTCGTGGGAAGTTTTCAGGAAAGAATTTCTTGAATTCTTCCTCCCACCACAATACTTCCAACGATTGGAAGACACGATCCGGACGAGATACCAGCAACCGGGCGAGAGCTGCAAGGAATATGTAGTGGAGCTCCGACTCCTGATGCAGCGGGCAAAATTTACTCCGGCGCAGGAACTGGAGCGACTCTACCAAAACCTTCGACCGGAATACCAGCTATTTGTGAGGCGCCAAGACTTTGAGGATCTGGCCACTCTGATCCAACGGGCCACGGCCTATGAGATCACACGCGACCGCGATCGAGCACTGCATACAAACTTTCTAGCAGCTATGCCACACAGACAACCCCGACGATTTCCAGCTCCCATACCATCCACAGGAAACGTTAGTCACCCCCTGGAACTTCCAGACACCCCAGCGACAAATCGAATGATGGCACAGGTACCCGAACATCGCATCGATGTCCGGAACGCTTGTTCCCGCTGCGGGGAGACGGGACACTTCCGCCAAGAGTGCCCCAATCCCCAGGTCTTGTTCTGCTGGCAGTGTGGAAGAAGGGGAGTGCGGACCAACGAGTGCTGTCGGGCCCGAAACCCGGGAAACGGACCGAGTCCTCGCCCATCCGGGGAACCAGCGAGGACCACACACCAAGGACCCCAGAACTAACCCCACCTTTACGGTTCGAAGGGGGGCGCATCGTGGCGACGGTCGGCATCGAGGGGAAGATATTTCACGCCACCCTGGACACCGGGGCGTCAAGGAGCTTCATCAGCGCGAAGGTAGCCGACGACATTGGGAATACCAATAATCGCCGGAATGTACGAACGAGGATTGCCCTAGTAGATGGATCCACCACCGACGTCACCCACGCCCTGACCACCACCGTAACCCTAGGACGGGATACGGCTAAGACCACACTGCTAGTGCTACCGTCCATCTTGGACGAGATCATTCTCGGAATCGACTTCCTCTGCGGGATCAAGACCACTATCCAGTGTGGGAAAGCCCAGTTGTCTCTCTCCTACTACACTCCGCCGCTAACAAGCAGAAGCAAACCACCCTTCGTCACCCCACGAGTAGTCGTCAGTCCAAGCGCCGTCGGACCAACACCATCACCACGCTGCACGGTACCACCCGTGGCAGCTCCTCGACGATCGGCGTCTCGAATATAAGTCAACGAGCCTACCGCAGCTCCACGACGATCACCGGCACTTCTACAAGTGGAGACCCACACCGTAACACCGCGACCTCGACCCACGCCGTCACCAGGGAATAACTCTTTTTATTTAAAACCTTTGGCCGACGCCGCCGCAGCACGGAGAAACAACCCCTTTCGAAAGTCACCAACGACTACCCACCCACCAGGACAAACCCAAGGGGTGACAGCCAGCCTAGCAACGGTCACCACTGAAGGACCCGAGGAAGCGCGGATCCAATCCTTTCTCGAAGCGGAACTCGCCCCATTTGAGCATATGACCGGTACCTCTCACATAGCCGAACATAGGATTGTCATGAAGGACGACAAGCCCATCAAGCAGAGGTACTTTCCAAAGAACCCTGCCATGCAGAAAATCATTAACGAACAGGTTGATGAACTGCTTCGCGACGGACGCATCGAGCTCTCCCGGAGTCCTCACAGCGCACCCATCGTCCTCGTCGGCAAGAAGACAGGAGATGTGCGCATGTGCGTGGACTATCGCCAGCTAAACGCTCACTCGGTGCCCGACGCCTACCCATTACCGCGGATAGGACACATCTTGGAACGACTTCGCAACGCTAAGTTTATCTCGACGCTGGATTTAAAAAGCGGTTACTGGCAGATCCCAGTGGCCCCAGACAGCCGCGCCTGTACCGCATTTACCGTGCCGGGCCGCGGACTCTTCCAGTGGAAAGTAATGCCATTCGGCTTGCACTCGGCTCCTGCTACATTTCAGCGGGCACTGGACAGCGTGATAGGACCCGACATGGAGCTCACGCATTCGCCTATCTAGATGACATCATCGTCATCGGGACCTCGTTGGACGAACACTTCACCAACCTACGGGAAGTACTCCGACGGCTTAGGCAGGCCAACTTGAAGCTGAATAAATCAAAGTGTAAGTTTTTCCAGCGCAGCATAACTTACCTAGGGCACGTCATCAGCGAAGACGGAATCCACACCGACCCAGACAAGATAGCCGCTGTAAGAGAACTCCAGCCCCCCACTAACTGCAAGGTACTTCGACGATGCCTGGGGGTAGCATCCTGGTACAGGCGATTTGTGGAGAACTTCGCCACAATCGTCCAACCAATGTCCGCCCTGCTCAGGAAAGGAAGGAAATGGACCTGGAGCGACCCTCAACAACAGGCATTCGAGGAGTTGAAAAGAAAACTCACCGAGGCACCAGTACTGGCCTGCCCG
Organism: Drosophila prolongata; assembly: GCA_036346975.1. Taxonomy (NCBI): domain Eukaryota; kingdom Metazoa; phylum Arthropoda; class Insecta; order Diptera; family Drosophilidae; genus Drosophila; species Drosophila prolongata. Next base: position 4,736,924 of record JAYMZC010000320.1, read on the forward strand.
GACTTCAACCTCAAATTCCAACTGGAAGCCGACGCAAGCGACTTCGGCCTTGGAGCCGTTTTAACCCAGCAAGTCGATGGAACCGAACGAGTCATCGCCTATGCCAGCAGGAGGTTGCTTGCAGCAGAGGAAAATTACTCGGCTACGGAAAAAGAGTGCCTTGCTATAGTGTGGGCAATCAGGAAAATGAGGTGCTACCTCGAAGGATACCGATTTGACGTTATAACAGACCACCTCGTCCTGAAGTGGTTGAACTCAATCGATAACCCGACAGGCCGAATCGCACGATGGGCCCTCGAACTCCAACAATTCCAATTTGACATCTCATACCGACGGGGAAAACAGAACGTCGTCGCGGACGCCCTGTCCAGGCAACCGCTAGCAACGCTCCAGCAGGTGAATGAGACCGACGAACCGTGCAAGTGGATCACCGCGAAGATCAGGCAAATCGAAGCCAACCCGGAGAAATTTCCTGACTACATCCAAGAGAACGGGCAACTCTACCGACACCTCGACAACGCGTTTAGGAAGGAAGACCGTGGAGCATGGAGACTTTGCGTACCCAACAGCCATCAGCGTCGGGTTCTGGAAGAATGCCATGACCACCCCACTGCAGGACACCTAGGGATCAGGAAAACGACCACTCGAGTCTGCCAACAATATTATCGGCCGGGTTTGTTTCGAGACATCGCTCGTTACGTTCGAAAATGCCCAGCCTGTCATCAATTTAAGGTGAGTCAACGCAAACAATCGGGGAAGATGCTAACCAGGAAATCAGAGGAACCATTCTCAACCCTGTGCACAGATTTCGTAGGGCCTCTGCCCAGGTCCCGCAAAGGACACACGATGTTACTGGTGTTTTTGGACCATTTGACCAAATGGGTGGAGTTAGTACCCTTACGCCGAGCTACCGCCACCAGTCTGGAATTAGCCTTCCGGGAGCTGATACTGGCTAGGTTCGGCGCTCCAAAAACTTTTATCTGCGACAATGGGACCCAGTTTACCAGTAGGGCCTTTAAAGCATTCTGCAAGAAAGCAGGAATAGAGGTCCAACATACTGCTCCATACTCCCCCCAACAGAACCCTACAGAGCGAGCCAACCGCACCATCAAAACGATGATAGCGCAGTACGCCACAGAGGACCAACGAACATGGGATCACCTGTTGCCGGAAATCACCCTGGCCATCAACACGAGTGTCTCCGACAGCACCGGATTCAGCCCAGCGTACCTAGTACAGGGTCGTGAGCCCCGATTACCAGGAAGCTGGTTCAACGAGGTTACACCAGGGGCCGGCGAAGCGTCCAGAGACCCACAGAGTAAGGCAGAGCATCTCAAGAACATTTTTCAAACAGCCAAGGAAAACATGGAGAGAGCAGCTGAGGAACAAAGTCGCTATTACAACTTGCGCCGACGGGAATGGAGACCGACCATCGGGATGTGGGTTTGGGTCCGAACCCACCACCTGTCCAACGCCGCGGAGGCGTTCAATGCAAAACTAGCACCAAAGTTCGAAGGTCCCTATAATATCATAAAATTTCTGTCACCAAACATCACCAGAGTCCAACTCCGAGGAACAGCAGTCAACCGGTAATCGGCTACGACTAGGGCAGTCCTAGCAGGTCCGACGACAGCAGCATCCAAGGCGAGGACGATCCACGTGGGGAAATTCACAGTCCTTAAATGGCGGCGCCCCGGCAAGACGACTGCTACAGCGACGTCAGTGAGGAAGAGCGACCTCTTCCATGGATCGCCGAGGTGGCGAACGAGGCGATGGCAGCCCTGCAGCCGGCAGACGACGTCCCCGGTGGCAGCCACGACGAGTGTCCAGTGCCCTGGGAACTCTGCCTCGACTTGGAAGAGGAAAGGGAGCTCTGGAACGCACTGGAAGACAACCAGCTATCTCCGGCCACCCCGGAGGAGGATCAGTGGACAGAAGCCCCCGCAGAGTGGGCAGTGGACACAGAGCGACGCAGACTCCCCAACGAGCTCATCGTCTTCATCCAACAACATGAGCGTCGAGGGGTACGCTTCCTACGGAAGGTGAAGGGACGAACGTACAGGGTTGCGATCAGCAATCATCGCTTCATCCGCGTCTCGCTCCAGCACCCCGAAGGAAGGGGGGGGGTGTAAGGAACCGTAGAACGGCCCTCACAATTTACTTTGTAGCCATGTAGGAATTTGTAGCCATGTAGAATTTTTGTAGCCATGTAGGATTTTTGCAGCCATGTAGGATTTTGTAGCCATGTAGCAATATTTTTAGTTTAGCTTTTTAATAGCCAACGCAGCAGTTGCACACAGTTGAATCATCGAACGCCTGAGCGCGACCAACGCGCTCTCGCTCTCTTCTTCACACACTTCAAAACATCAGCGGCTGCACACAGTTGAACCATCGAACGCCTGAGCGCGACCAACGCGCTCTCGCTCTCTTCCTCACACACTTCAAAACACCAGCGGCTGCACACAATTGAACCATCGAACGCCTGGGCGCGACCAACGCGCTCTCGCTCTCTTCTTCACACACCTCGAACGTCAGCAGCTACACACATTGGAACCATCGAACGCCTGAGCGCAACCAACACACTCTCGCCCGCTTCGAACAGTTTGAACACCTGCACAAAGCCAACACACACATAAGCTTTTCGTCGCACGATCGAACCAAATCGCAACCAACCCGACCGATGTTTTCGAGCAAGGGGAAAAGAATTTCGCACGATCGAACCAGATTGCAACCGACCCGACCGATGTTTTCGAGCAAGGGGAAAACAATTTCGCACGATCGAACCAGATTGCAACCGACCCGACCGATGTTTTCGAGCAAGGGGAAATAATTATACCCGTTACTCGTAGAGTAAAAGGGTATATTGTATTCGTGCAAAAGTATGTAACAGCTAGAAGAAAGCGTTTCCGACCCTATAAAGTATATATATTCTTGATCAGGGTCACTAGCCGAGTCGATATAGCCATGTCCGTCTGTCCGTCTGTCCTTCTGTCTGTCCGTCTGTCTGTCCGTCCGTATGAACGCTGAGATCTCGGAAACTATAAAAGCTAGAAGATTGGCATTTTGCATGCAGATTCTAGGAGTTCCTACGCAGCGCAAGTTTGTTTCAAAAAGGTGCCACGCCCCCTTTAACGCCCACAATCGCTTATATACGATTTTAAAAATTTAAATATTTCGGAAAAGTAAAAATGCAGTTTTATTGTGTTATCGAAATGTAGAAGAAATTTTTCAAATCGGACCATTCGTTAAAAAGTTATGCGTGATCAAAGTTTCTATCTCCATCTCCCTCGCACTCCCTTTACCTGAGTAACGGGTATCTGATAGTCGGGGCACCCGACTATAGCGTTCTCTCTTGTTTTTGCCTGCAAACGGCCGAAGCGCAAGCGCAGCGGCAGCGACGCCGACGCAATGCATGGGGAACGCGCGCCAATATCAAAAGAGGGGAAAGGCAATTACTCTTAAGGCTTCGTGCGTGCCAGACTAGAGATCGAGACGTGACAAACCCGGGAAAACTACCCCGCTGTGAAAATTTTTCGGACAAGTGCGTAAAAACGTGCAATTAAATGGAAAACGAGTGCGGTGATGTGGATGGAGTGCGCGACGCTATTCCCGCTGCGGAGGCATGGGAAATCAACTGGCTGGACTTGCTGTGGACGGAAACGTAAGCGTCTAATATATATTTTCCGGATATTTTGTTTTGAAAACATGAACTGGACTGGAGTTTTGTGACAAGGAGGCTCTGTACACCCCCTTGCACAAAACTTAAATAAAGAAAACGAAATATTTGAAACCTAAAGAAAACTATTTGTCTGACCGTGTTTTGTGTGTGAGTGAACATAGGAGGGGAATGGGAACTGTTTTTCTCTTGCCTCCATCTAGGAAAACCCATGTTTCTCTGCCGATCGTTGCCGGACCGCGTAGTGGCCAAGGATTACGACGGAGTCTTGCACTCGCTTGTCGGATCCGAGGCTGTTGCCGGTCCCGGAGCGCGTAGTGGCCGTGGATTACGACGGAGCTAGGCTCGTTTGTCGAGTCCAGGGTCAGTGCGGGTTCCGGAACGTGCGGATGAGAGAGATTTCGACGGAGTCTTGTACTCGATTTTCGGATCTAACTCCACTGCAGGTTTCGGCCCATGGTCGGCATCTCTGGGTGACAATGCCCACAAACCCCTTCCATTTCTTTTGTTGTTGTCTCTGCCGATCGTGGTCGGACCGCGTGGTGGCCAAGGATTACGACGGAGTCTTGTACTCGCTTGTCGGATCCGAGGCCGTTGCCGGTCCCGGAGCGCGTAACGGCCGTGGACTACGACGGAGCTAGGCTCGTTTGTCGGGTCCAGGGTCAGTGCTGGTTCCGGAGCGTGTGGCTGAGGGAGATTTCGACGGAGCTTTGCACTCGATCGTCGGATCTAACTCCGTTGCCGATTTCGGCCCATGGTCGGCATATCTGGGTGACAGTGCCCACAAGACCCCCTTCCTTTTTTTTTTGTTGCTGGTTCTGTCGATCGTGGCCGGACCGCGGGTTGGCCAAGGATTACGACGGAGCTCTGCTCGATTGTCGGATCCAAACCCCATTCTTATCTCGCCCCCCCCCTTGAGTCCTTGAAATGAAATAAATTATTGTAAGTGACCCTGGGAGCCCTGAGCACAATATCCCAGCCCAAGAACTTCCTTACACAGTAAAATCATATTCTTCTAAGTCTAATCTCATTCGCGTTAGTTTTGAGCTCGGGTTTGTTATCGAAAATAAGTAAGTTAATGGCCTATGGTCTGTCTTGACTGTGAAATGTCTTCCATAAATATATGGTCGAAAGTGATTTATTGGAATATTAATCGGATTATAGAGGTTATCTGGTCTCAGTATGAGCCAATCGTTTCTGGTTTTAAATCTATTTGACAATTGTATTTTTTCATAAAATCTATGCCAATGATTCCATCACATGGAATAGGAAAATTTGATGTTACTAAATGAAAAGTATGTGGTATAGAATAGTTGCTTGAAAGAAGTTCTATTGATACTAATACCTTTGAGTTGGTTGTTCCTTCACCAACACCTGATATTTGGGTAATATTTTATAATCAACATTGTTAAACGAGTCCGAAGTTTCTTTTATTAATGATATGTCTGCACCTGTATCAACTAGTAATGTATATAATTTATTTGTGCATTCATTTTGAGAGAAACGAAAAGATTGAAATTATGATTGATAGTATGAACCGTATTCTTTACTGTGTTTTTTATCTTAAGGGTCTTTATTGGTTCTCCGACGTGGTTTGTTCCTGTCGGACATTATTATTATTCTGTCCGTTGGTGTTCGTATTTGCGATGTTGGTGTTTCCACCACGGTTGTTTCCTCTATAATAACCACGACCTCTATAATTGTTGTTGGTCTGATTATTATAGTTTCGGTTATAACCGTTATTTTGGTTATAGCCATTATATTGGTAATATCCGTTATTCTGATAATTACCTCGGTTATTGCCCCTACCGCGGTAATTATTTCTGAAGTTGTTACCCGCGATAGTTGTTTCCTCTTTGTGTGTACAGTATTGAATTTGCATTGCCTGTCATTTCAGTACTGCATTGTATGTACTTAGTGACGGCTTCATTCATAGTTGTGAAGTTGCCTGCCTCTAAAATTGTTTTTATGCGGCCATGCTCACAATTTTTAACCATTGTGGTAATGGCTTCTTTTGTGCTGAATTTGTCAGCGTGTTCGGCTGGTAGGCCTTCGTCAATGTACGAGGCTTCAAGGAGCTTTCGTAAGCTGTCTATTTCTGATGTAAATTTCTCAGCTGTTTTGCCTTTCTGGCTTGTTTTCTCCATTTTTGCTTTGACTACATCGGATGTTTCACCGACTATAGTGTAACGACCTGATTCTTTATTTCTGCTCGCTACATAAACGTGCGGCTAGCTCAGAGAGGTTGTGAGTTCGTTCCACCAAATTTATATTGAGTGACACCGCCCGTGACCAAAGGATAACGCCAGAAATGATTAGGTTGGTGCTGGTTTATTGACTCTCTAAAATATAGCATTATTGCTATTATTCTGCTGCCCGTTGTCGCTGTCTCCGGCTGCGTTGCTCCTGGCTCGCTGCTGCTCTGCTCCTGGCGTGCTGCTGCGTCGCTCCTGGCTTACCGCTGGGTTGCTTCGGACTTGCTGCTCCGGGTGACTGAGATCGGTACGACTCCACCAAAACCCTGGATGTTATGCGAGCTTCCCTACCGGGGCCGGCAAGGTGTATCGCCTAGCAGGTGAACCGAAGTTACGCCTTATCGCCTAGCCACCTTTATCGCCTGGCTTCCGGAGTTCAGCCTGGACTTTGTCGGCAAGGTGTATCGCCTAGCAGGTAGAACAAAGTTCTCCCTTATCGCCTAGCCACCTTTATCGCCTGACACCGCGCAAGGACTCCCTAAGCTTGACTTTACCACGACCTAGCACCGTTGGATCTCAGCGTTGTAGCCTCAGCCTTGTAGACTTTCCGTCGTTCGGCGTCTCGACTTTGCGATCTTGATCCTTGGGCACTTCGGTTTCGATGTTTACTTATTCCGCGTTCACGCACTCGCTCTGATTCTCGCACTCGTACTGTCCCGAGCTGCGCTTGCGCCGTCCTTTTTTAGGCGCTGTAGGTGCCGTTATTTCCCTCGGGTCCAAGGTCCACTGAGGTACCGTTAATTCACGGTGTCTCCTCTTTGGGCGGGTCCGAAGTCCGCCAATTTACCGTATGACCCCGTTGCCCTTGCTGGGCTCGGGTCCAAGGTCCATCGAGGTACCGTTAATTCACGGTGTGTCCTCTTTAGGCGGGTCCGAAGTCCGCCAATTCACCGTTTGACCTCGTTGCCCTTGCCATATGAGGGTCCAAGGTCCGAATGTTTCCCGTTTGACCTGGATGCCCTTCATTTCTCCGGCTTTCATCGCCTCCTCCGCTGTTGCTAGGCCGATCTCCTGCATCGGGATTTGTGGGGAGTTTAAGACTCCTCACATTTCCCCCTTCCTTCGGAAATGTAATGAAAGTGGTGACTTTCCCCGCCCTTTATGTTTATACTACTCGAATTCCCCGCCTGACTTGCGTGTTAGATGTTCCCCAGACAGTTCCCCGAAAGACTTAACCTTTCCCCAGACTGCTCTCCTAAACGACTTCACTCGTACAGCTCCTTGAAAGACTTGAACTTTCCCGCGACTGTTTCCCTAAAAGCCTTTTCCATGCAGCTCCTTGAAAGATTATCTCCCCAGACTGTTTCCCTGTTCCCCAGATAGTTCACAGTTCCCATTTCCCAGACAGTTCCCAGTTCCCCAGATAGTTCACAGTTCCCTAGATAATTCACAGTTCCCCAGATAGTTCACAGTTCCCATTTCCCAGTTCCCCAGACAGTTCCCTGCGTGAAATTCGAATTTTCCCGCCCAGACATTTCCCCAAACTAAAAGTCACCATTTCGCTTTCCCTCGGTCCGGCAACTCCCTGGAATCTCACCACGATCGCGTTTATCGATTGTGGGTTCCAGTGTTGCCATCGTCGTTGCCTTTTCGTTGTCTTAAGTTGCCATTTGAATTTTTGAACATAGAAATAACCAAATTTTGTTAACCCATCGATCGCAACTATCGATCGACCGCCTATCTCGGCGCCCCCGTCCCTATTACCCTATGTCCGGCAACCCATTATTCCAAAAGGTAAATAAACAAACCAGTTTGTCATTTTAAAACCATTAATGGCTTTTATTAGCCCCTCAGGACTCTCACCACCCCGTTTGATACCCTGATGCGGTAGCGGACGCCGTCTACCACCAGGAGTTTGGCCCAGCGGCTGCTACGGGCTCTCTCCCGCTGCCTATTGGCCTCGGCTGCCACCCTGGGCGGCCACTCTTCCTCGGCCATCTCCTGCCAGTGGCTGCTGTCCGCCGAATGCTGGCGGCTCACTGGCGGCCTGGCTGGTGAGGACCGCGGCTCCGGGCACGACGTCAGCCTGGCGATTTTGGGCGGCCGCGCGGCTGGCCCTCCTGATGTCGGCCACACCCAGGGCCCCTTCTCCCAGCACTCCGGCTCCCCACCGAGCCGTTTTGCTGGCGACGGCGATGGCGTTGGCACCCACGGCGGCGGTGGAGGCGGAGGTGTCTCCGCTCCGTGCCGTGGTGCCTGGAATGGCCATGTTGCCTGCAGGTGGTGGCGGTGGTGGCGGTGTTGGTGCCTGGGGGGCGACGGTGGCGGCGGTGGCGGTGTTGCTGCCCGGGGCGGCGACGGTGGTGGCGGTGGTGGTGCTGCTGCCCGGGGCGGCGACGGTGGTGGCGGTGGTGGTGTTGCTGCCCGGGGCGGCGACGGTGGTGGCGGTGGCGGTGGACTCGCTTGCAGCGGCGGCTGCTCCGGGGGGCCTGGCCGGGCCCATAACGCTGCCTCTTCGGCCTCAGCCTCGTCCAGCCGCTTCTGCCACTCCCTGGCTGCTGCGGCTGTCCGTGCCACCGCCCGCTGCGCGAATACTCGCCGCACCACCTCTGTCCGGGTTGCGAGTATGCGCACTGCCTCCTCCGGGTGGCCCGAGGGCGCTGCGTCTCCCAACCGGATCCGCCCGAATCCGGCTGCGGCCCTCCTTATGCGGCGGAATGCCATCCGGGCCTTTGCCGCCCGACGGGGCTCGTCCTCCTCGTCCGACAAGACCTCCGGACTCACCGTCTCCGTCCCGGTGTCCTCCTTGTCTTCCTCTTCCTCCTCGTCGGATGACGACAGGTCGATGGTGGCCATCTCGGCCTCCTGCCCTGCCGGCCGGACGCCGTTCTCCTCCTCCTCCTCCAGCTCGATGTCGGTGATGCGCTCCTCATCCTCCGATTCGGGGTTCGGCGACGGGGACCGCGACACCAGGGGGGACGCCAGCAGCTGGAGTGCGGAACCTGAGTCCCGCCTCCATCTCGCCGCTGGCTGTTGCCCGGTGCTGCTTCCCCGCCCCTCTCCCACCACGATCTTACTGTTGCTGCTGCTGCGTGTCTTCATCTCGGCGACCTGATTTTAATAGACCCGTCTTGTGGCGCTCGCGCGCTGACGACACCTCGGTTTCCTATGTTTCCGGTTCCGTTATCCGCGGCGGCCTTTGGACTTTCCCTTGCTACGGGCTCCGACGGGTCCCTGCTTTGGTATGCGTTACCCGGTAACGGTATCCGCATCCTAAGACCCTCCCTCTCCCGCTCTCGCGCTCCTATTGCATCTGTGTGAGTTCGATACTGTGTATCGTCCTCTCCCTCTCTTCGGAGTCACAGTGCGCCCCTGCTAAGTCCGACTTCGATCCTTTGTTTTGGCCATCAATTACTTGTTTTTTTAATTGGCTAACGTGGGCGGTTTTTTCTTTGCCAGAATTTTCGTGCCGCAACTTGCATATCACCGGCGAATTAAAATTTATTATCTTAAACGGCCCATCATACTTTGGTGCCAATTTTGCGGCGAATCCTTCTGCAGCCTTGGACAGATGGTGTTCCTTAGCCCAGACTGTGTACCCGATGTTTGGCTTCCATGGGCGTCTACGGAGATTGTAATGGCGTGCCTGATCCTGCGCTGCCTTTTCCATATTTCTCCTCACCAGCTCGAAGATTTCTTTTAGCTTCTTGGCGTTCTCCGCCGGAGTTTGCGTTTCCCTTCCTGTGCCGATTGTTCCTTCATCGTACAGTGCGCTGGGTAACCTAGGCTCTCTCCCTTGCGTAATAAAAGCAGGCGAATATCCTGTGGATTCGGCCACGCTCGTATTCACGGCCAACTGCAGTTCCGGCCACTTTTCGTCCCAAGTCCTCTGGTCTGCCCCTGTGAACTGGGCGATCATAGTTTTCACCGTCCTGTTGGCTCTCTCCGTCGGGTTTTCCTGGGGCGTGTATAGGGCCATGAACTGGTGTCGGACGCCTAATTCACCCAGGAACTTTTTAAACGCCCTGCTGGTGAACTGAACGCCATTCTCTGTAATCAGTACCTTGGGCACGCCGTATCTTGCGAGGATCCGCTCGCGGATCGCCTTTTCCAGAGTTTCCGTCGTTGCCCTGCGCATTGACACCATTTCGGTCCACTTGGAGAACCTACCTATCTACCAGCACTAGTAGCATAGAATTCCCGTGTTTGGAGCGGGGCAGTGGTCCGACGAAATCTGCGCACACAGTGGCTCACGGCTCTTCCGGAACTTGGGTCAGCATTTTTCCGGCCGCCTGTAGTTGGCTTGGCTTATATCGTAGGCAGCTCTCGCAGTTTTGCACATATTTCCTTATGTCGCGGTGCATTCCAGGCCAATGGTATCTGGCGGCGACTCTGGCAATTGTTTTCCGACTGCCCATGTGGCCGGCTGTCGGTGAGTTGTGGTTCTCCGACATTACCCGCCGCCTGGACCCCGTTGGCACGCATAGCTTCCAAGATGTGACATCCTCGTTGCCTGCTCTGTGCGGTATGTGGCGATATAGCTGGTCGGCTTCTGTCATGTAGTCTGGATATTTTTGGGGATTTTGGGAAATCTTGCTCCGCATATCCCTTATCGAGTTACACTCGCCGGTTTCCTTGTGCTGTTCCTGTGTTTTTACCCGTCGACACGTTTCTGGCAGTGGCTGTCGTGATAGTGCGTCTGCGACTATATTCAGCTGGCCCTTTCTGTACGCGATTCCAGCGCCCATCGTGCGATTCTTCCGGTTGGGCTCTCGATGCTATTCAACCACTTCAGTGCCATATGATCCGTGATCACTTTAAAGTGGTAGCCCTCCAAGTATGGCCTTAACTTGCGTATGGCCCACACAATTGCCAGGCATTCCTTCTCAGTCGCTGAGAAATTTCTCTCAGAACCATTTAGGGACCTACTGGAATACGAGATCACCCTCTCGCCTTGGTCGGAATTCTGTGTGAGAATAGCACCGAGCCCGTAATCGCTGGCGTCGGTCTGCAGCACAAATGTCTTTGTGAAATCTGGGCATGCTAAGATGGGGTCTGCTATTAGCCTGGCCTTGACAGCTTCAAACGCCTGTTGATGGTCATCTGTCCATTCCCATTTTGTGCTTTTCCGGAGCAGGCTATTCAACGGATGCACCATCGTTGCAAAATCTGGCACAAAACGCCTGTACCACGACGCCACTCCAAAATATTGTCGTAACTCCTTAACGTTGGCCGGTGGATTTATTAAGGCAATTGCCGACACCTTTTCTGGGTCTGTTCCGATGCCTTGGTCTGTTATGCGATGCCCCAAGTATTGCAGTTCCTTTCTAAAAAATTTGCATTTTTCCGCAGTTACTTTCAGGTTGGCGGCCCTTAGTCTCCTAAACACTTCCTTCAGGTTTTCCATATGCTCTTCGAGCGTTCGTCCGATGACGATAATGTCGTCCTGATACGCGAAGGCATGCGGCATCATTTCTGGTCCAATGACTTGATCCAATGCCCGCTGGAATGTTGCCGACGCGGAGTGTAGGCCAAATGGCATCACCTTCCATTGGAACAGTAAACGCCGTATACTGCCTGCTGTCTGCCTCCAAGGGGATCTGCCAGTAACCGTCCTTTAGATCGAGACTGCTGATGTACTTCGCCTCTCGCAGCTGGTCCAGGATGTAATTTATCATCGGCATCGGGTATGCGTCCTTTATGGACCTCGCATTTATCTGCCGGAAATCCACACACAGCCTCCACTTTCCAGTCTTCTTTCTCACCATGACTATTGGTGAGCTGTAGGGACTCCTGGACGGCTCGATGCATCCTTTTTCCAGCAGCTCGTCTACCTTGGCATTTATCTCACCATGCATTTTTGGATTTTTAGGGTAGTACCGTTGTTTGACTGGTTGGTCGTCCTTCATGGTGATCCTATGTACGGCCACGTTGTATGTACCATTTATTCCTTCCAGTTCGTCCAACTCGGCTTTTAAAAATCCCTCCACATCCTTTTCCGCAAATCTTTTGGGTGTTTCAACTATTGCCACTGACAGTTTTTCCTCCAGCCATCCTCCTCGTCTATTCTTTGCCGGTATCGACGCGCTGTGTCCTGCGCACTCGACTTCGGCCCCGATTCTGGTGAGGAAATTCCATCCCAACACCAGGGCGTCGATCAGTCCTGGTAAAATCCGCAGCTCCATTGAAATTGTTTTCGTTCCCAGTCCAATTCTGGTCTCCAGCTGTGATCTTATTTCCCCGCAGCGACCGTCTGCCATCCGTACTTGCCTTCTCGTGGGTCCGACCCTTCCTGCTGCCTGCAGCCTGTCCGCCAGCTCTTCGCTGATGAAACTCGCCGTGGCGCCGGTATCCACCGTGGCCTTAATCTTACTTTCACCTATGAGCACCGTGGCGGACAGTTGCATTTCTTCCGCCTGCAGGTCGCCCATTAATTTCGAGAGGCAGCACCTTGCGATCCCTGGCCGCCCCTCGGAGGCTGGGGTCGCTGGGCGTTTCCCGACCCGGAACAGCATTGAACCGTCCGAACTCCTATTTTTCCGCATCGCCAGCAGAACGTAAGACGTTGGTTTCGGCATTCCTTCGCCCAGTGGTCTGGACCCCCGCATCTGCGGCAGGCCTGGGTAGGATTTGCCACGTATCCGCGCGATTGTTTGCCGGTTCGTGGCCGCGCGGCGTACTTCGTGGTTGTGCGTCCGGGTCCTCCTGGCACCGCCTGCACACCGCACCCTGGTCTGGTCTTGGTCTTGGCACTGGGTGGCTCTGCCCTTGCTGCTTGCGGGGATTGTTTTCCAGCTCGAATTTCTCCCGCTGCTGGTCGAGCTCCTCAAATTCGTCAGCCAGCGCCATCAATGTCTCCAAATTTCGACATTCGTATGGGCGAACGAACATTCTGAGTGCCGGCGTGCTGTTCTCTTTTATCCTCTCCAGCGTTTCCTTGGTCGACATATTCAGTGGGCGCATCAGGGTCTGCATATCCACCATAAAGTCTTTGAAGCTCTCCCCGTAGGCTTGCTTCCTCTGTCTGACCTGATCCGCCAGCTTCGCCATGTATCGTCGGGGCAGAAAGAAATTTTGGAAGCTGTAGATGAAGTCTCCCCAGGTTTCCCAGTGCTGATTGTTGGCGATGAACCACTTCAAGGCTCTGCCTTGGAGCAGCTCCGGCATTGCTCGTGGGATCTGATTTATGTCGAGACCGTAAGTCACGACTGACCACTCTACTTGCTCCAAGAATTCCAGCGGCTTGTCGTTTCCGTCGTAGCGGAAATTCCACTCCCGGACCTGCTTGGCCACCTTCGCGTAGTCCTGCATGTGCGTCCTGGAATTCTCCTTTCTTTCCCGGCTACTTTCCCGCTGCCGACTTGCGTGGCTTGCGATGCTCGACACATCCAAGCTCGCTATGAGGCCCTCGGCACTTGCGGTTGTGATTTTAAATTTTGGCGTGGGCATTTTCCGGAATTTCTTTTCCAGGCCCGTTACCAAATCGGCGATGTCTGGCTCCTCTGCCGTCTGGTCGACGAAGTCTCCCAGCGTCTTCCTCATCGAATCGACTGAGTCCTCCAGTTCTATTCCTAGAACTTGGCTCACCTCGTCGAAGTCTTCCTTCCTGAGATTATAAATCCAGGACTTCCCCATCTCGGAACTTTTGTTTCCTTGGTCAGGACAATCACTCTTGGGCGCCAGATGTAACGACCTGATTCTTTATTTCTGCTCGCTACGTAAACGTGCGGCTAGCTCAGAGAGGTTGTGAGTTCGTTCCACCAAATTTATATTGAGTGACCGCCCGTGACCAAAGGATAACGCCAGAAATGATTAGGTTGGTGCTGGTTTATTGACTCTCTAAAATATAGCCTTATTGCTATTATTCTGCTGCCCGTTGTCGCTGTCTCCGGCTGCGTTGCTCCTGGCTCGCTGCTGCTCTGCTCCTGGCGTGCTGCTGCGTCGCTCCTGGCTTACCGTTGGGTTGCTTCGGCTTGCTGCTCCGGGTGACTGAGATCGGTACGACTCCACCAAAACCCTGGATGTTATGCGAGCTTCCCTACCGGGGCCGGCAAGGTGTATCGCCTAGCAGGTGAACCGAAGTTACGCCTTATCGCCTAGCCACCTTTATCGCCTGGCTTCCGGAGTTCAGCCTGGACTTTGTCGGCAAGGTGTATCGCCTAGCAGGTAGAACAAAGTTCTCCCTTATCGCCTAGCCACCTTTATCGCCTGACACCGCGCAAGGACTCCCTAAGCTTGACTTTACCACGACCTAGCACCGTTGGATCTCAGCGTTGTAGCCTCAGCCTTGTAGACTTTCCGTCGTTCGGCGTCTCGACTTTGCGATCTTGATCCTTGGGCACTTCGGTTTCGATGTTCACTAATTCCGCGTTCACGCACTCGCTCTGATTCTCGCACTCGTACTGTCCCGAGCTGCGCTTGCGCCGTCAGGTCCACTGAGGTACCGTTAATTCACGGTGTCTCCTCTTTGGGCGGGTCCGAAGTCCGCCAATTTACCGTATGACCCCGTTGCTCTTGCCGGGCGCGGGTCCAAGGTCCATCGAGGTACCGTTAATTCACGGTGTGTCCTCTTTAGGCGGGTCCGAAGTCCGCCAATTCACCGTTTGACCTCGTTGCCCTTGCCATATGAGGGTCCAAGGTCCGAATGTTTCCCGTTTGACCTGGATGCCCTTCATTTCTCCGGCTTTCTCGCCTCCTCCGCTTTTGCTAGGCCGATCTCCTGCATCGGGATTTGTGAGGAGTTTAAGACTCCTCACAATTCTTCATCAGCATCACTAGGTGAGTTCAAATAGTCAGTTCCTCACTTTCTATACATTTCGGAGCACATGTTTACGCAGATCAGGTTTGAAAACGCCTCAAATAAGAAAAAAGAAAAGGGTTAAACATTTTTTAAATTACGTGAATTCGAATTAAAGATATCGAATTGAAACTTTGCACACACCCTTCTTTCCTTTGCACGCAGTATATAAGTCGGAACGGCCGGGATCGTCCGACTATATCCTATAGCTGCCATATAACTGATTGATCGGAAATGCCATAACTTTGGTGTTTTTAAAGTTAGGAAGTTGGGATTTTCTATGGGTTTTATTTTTGGCCAATCAATCCGACATATCAAATTTCCTAAGGATCGGCCGACTATATTCTATAGCTGCCATATAACTGAACGATCGGAAATGCCATATCACTGGTGTTTTTAAAGTTAGGAAATTGGGATTTTGTACCAAATTTCATAATGATCTTTGGTGTGTTTTTCAGATTTAACTTTAAACCTAATTTTTATACCCTTGCAGAGGGTATTATAATGTTGGTCAAAAGTGTGCAACGCAGTGAACGCAAACTAGTCCCTCAGTTTTAAAGCTATCTGCTTGAAACTTTTCCAAAAGTTGTCTTTCTATTGCAGGTAGTATTATATATAAGTCGGAACGAGCCGGATCGGACGAATATATCCTATAGCCACCATAAAACTGATTGATCGGAAATGCCATAGCTTTGGTGTTTGTAAAGTTAGGAAGTTGGGATTTTCTATGGGTTTTATTTTTGGCCAATCAATCCGACCTACCAAATTTCATAAGGATCGGCCGACTATATCTTATAGCTGCCATATAACTGAACGATTGGAAATGTCATAACTTTGGTGTTTTTAAAGTTAGGATGTTGGGACATTTTATGAGTATTAAAGAATGCATCATATGAATAATTTTGGAGAATATAATTTATAGAATATTATGCAAGGGTATATCAAATTGACAAATTTTATTGGATTCGGGATTAAATTCTTTTCTAGTTGAACCTAAAAAACCTTAAGTTATGATTACCCCACTTTTTAAATAATTTTTCTCTAAGCTCATCTACGATCTCTCCTTTCTGTTGAACACCAAAAAGCATTTTGCTCGGGATCTGTTTTATGCTTCTGTGTACAGTGTTATTAAGGGTATATTCTACTTGCTCAATTACTGTGTCCCAATGTGCACCTTTTTCTGGTTCTGTAAGTTTTGCAATCATAGGGCCAATGCTCCTGTTTATACGCTCCACTTGTCCGTTAGCTTGTGGAGACCCTGTTGCAATTTTCAAGTGCTTTACGTTCCTCTGAGACAAGAATTTTTCGAAATCATTAGAGGTAAAACAACTACCTCTGTCAGATACAATCGACTTTGGTGTGCTATAAGCCCTGAAGTAGTCGCTTAATGCTTTTAAAACTTCTTTTGTATTTGTCGTCTTAGTTGTGTACAGTCTTACGAACTTAGTAAACCCGTCTACAATTAGAAAGATGTGTTTATTTGCTCTTCCTTTATCCACTGGTCCGTAGTGATCGATATGCAGCAACTCGAATGGCTTATCCCCTTTTGGAATACTATGCAGAAAACCTTCTGATTTCTCCGTTTTTGGAGCAAATGCAACACATTTTAGGCAATTTTCAATGTGACTACTGCACTTTTCTTTCATTTTATCAAACCAATATGTTTTTAAAATAGCGTCTAACATTTTATCTCTACCAATGTGTCCAAGTTCATTGTGATATTTATGTAAAATATGACTCTCCATTTCTTCAGGGACATAAAATAACAATCTGTCGTCGTTCGATTTTCTGTACACGACCCCCGTTTCTCATTTCAAACATTTTAAGTTGATTTTTCTCTAGCTGGTCTCGAACTTGTAAAATTTTTGAATCTTTTGATTGAAAGATTAACAGATTATCTTCAAAACTATTGGCCTCAATCGTTAATATATGACACCTACTTAGAGCATCAATGTGCTGCATTTTATTTCCCGATCGGTGAACTACTTCGTAATCAAAATTTTGAAGTTCGAGTGCCCACCGGGCAATTTTAGGGTTTAGGTCAACCCTATTTAAAGTAAGGGTTAAAGAATTACAATCGGTTATTATCTTAAAATGCCTTCCGTGAAGGTAAATTCGAAATCTGCGAAGGGCGTATATGATAGCCAATGTTTTTTGCTCAAAGCTGTGGTACTTGGATTCAGTTTCTGTTGTTCGCTTTGAGAAATAGAACACGGGATGAAATTTTTCATCCCCTTTCTTTTGCATTAAAACTGCACCGAAACCTAAAGAACTTGCATAGCAATGTAACTCGACATCGTCTTTGTGATCATAAATAGCCAAGACAGGGGACTCGATTAGTTTTTTCTTAAGATTTAAAAAACAATTAAACTCTTTCTCTGTAAACGTGAAGTCCTTATCTTTTCTTAACATATCGTAAAGTGGCTTGGCTAAAATAGAAAAATCTTTTATAAAGCGTCTGAAATATGAGCATAAACCCAAAAAGCTTTGAACGTTGTGTAATTTTTCTGGGATCGGAAAGTTTTCAATAGCATCAAGACCTCTATCATCTGCTCTAATTCCTTCTTTAGTTATGAAGAATCCTAAATATTTTATGCTTGACTGCATAAACTCACACTTATCCAGCCGCAGCTCTAACCTATTATTAACTAAACGTATAAATACTTCCTTTAATGTACTTAAATGTTCCTCTATATCTGTGCTGGCTACCATTATGTCATCCATATATACAATAACTTTATTTTTTCTGATCAAATCGGAAAAAATCTTGTTTACGAAGCGTTGAAAAACGGCTGAAGCATTTTTTATTCCCATGGGCATCCTCAAAAATTCAAACTGTCCTAAAGGAGTCACAAAAGACGTATACTTTATCGAATCAATGCTCACGAATACGTGGAAATATCCATTTTTCAGATCGAGCTTTGAAAATACACTTTTATTGACTAGCTTATCCAAGAGGTCATCTATTAAAGGCAGAGGATAGTTGTCTTTTATTAGAACTTTATTAAGCTTTCGATAGTCTATGCACAATCTAAGATCACCAGTTTTCTTCTTTACCAACACGATTGGGGAAGCATATTCCGAGTCGCTATTTCTTATAATGCCTTTATCTAGGTATTCGTCTAACATTTTCTGAAGCTGATCCTTTTCATTATATGATAGCCGCCTAGGTTGATCTTCTTCAGAATCCTCGTTAACGGGCCGATCTTCTCCAGAATTTGGGTTGGCGTCTTCGCGTGGTGCCTGGCCGCGCTCCTCGGGAGGAACACGCCCAAGACGAGCCATCAATTCGGCCTTAAGGCCTTGAGTTGGCATACCCAACGCGGAAAGCCATCTTTTCAGTTGGACAACCGAGAAATTGTTGAAGTTTATATCGTCCATTGCGTAGATTTATCCCACTTCTGAATTTGTAAGAGGACCGGTATATTTAATACTTTAGCACTTTTTATTAAAACACGTCCGCTATATTCAATGCATATACCAAAAATGATTAACATTGGGCTTGCTTAAAGATTATGTTATACTTAATGTTAGTTTAACATTAACAATCGATAGTTTATCGGGCGTAAGGTGGCCTACTACAATAATAATACAAAACAAACAATTGTTTGGCAGAATAATACGATGGCGCCCGTCGTACTGTATTGAGGCTGTAATGCGACCACATGCTCCATGGCGCCCGTCGTACTGTATTGAGGCAATAATGTGACCACATGCTCCTTGTTGATCTATGAACGGGTAAAATGATAATTCATATCGGGCTTGACACTAATATGGTACGCTTATCGTTTAAGAATTAAAGCTTTTGAATATATTCCTCCAGCTGAGGGCTCTTTCAGCCTCTCGGATTTCCTTAGGCTAGACATCTGTCCCATCGGCAGTGCTCCTTGTTTAGTCCGGAGAAATGCTTAAGGGGTTATACCTTTTTTTCGAAAAAAAATAGGAAAGTTTGTATTTTTTTTTAGGTATGTAGACATTTTTTTTTTACGTGGGGAGTCTTACGGCTTCCTTACCCGCCTTCCTTTCCCGCCCAACCGACCGAGGGGCGCAGCCGTGTATCGTACGCACGATTCGCCAAAAGATAGAAGCGAGATAAGGAAATATAGGTAAAAGTCCGTGAAAAAAAGTAATAGTAAGATCAATTTTGTGCCAATCAAGTTAGTATGAATCATTTTATGAGCAGCAGAGAGTCAATATTTGAGATTATGGGAAAAAGTCTATTATGGTCAGAACATATTACTCTGAAAGGCTCATTCAATGCATAGTTAGATCTGCAATGATTTTATATTAGGGGAATATAATTTAAACTTGACAGGGTAAAGTAATCAACAGAAGTCTATTAGAATAAGAAGGTAAGTTAAGATTTGCATCCCAGTTTAGGTGCCGTAAAGCAAAAAGAAGAAAGTTTTTGTACTGATTCAATACCACCAATATGTATTCCATATTGTCGACTCCAGACGGGAGACGGACTAGCAAAATAAATAAAGTTTTAGTGACATAAGGGAAGATCGTTAATAAATAATGTAAAAAGTAGTGGACCCAGATGGCTCCCTTGTGGGACACCGAAGGTAACCCGGAGACTTAGAAATTGAATTTTTAAAAAGAACCATTTTTGACCTCCCATTCAGGTAACTTGAGATCCGTTTGAGGAGATCGACTGGAAAACCTAACAGGTCAAGTTTTTGAACGAGAAGTAAGTGATTTACAGAGTCAAATGCTTTAATAAAGTAAATGACGTCTGTTTGAAAACTACTATTGAAGCCCTTTATCACAAATGTAGTAAGCTCTAGACGGTTAGTGATTGTGGATCTACGTTTAATAAATCCGTGTTGACACGGATAAATGATTGATCTACAAAGGTTCTGCAAATGAGAAGTAATGATTTTTTTTCAAAAAGCTTTGGAATATCTGACAACTTAGAAATACCTCTATAGTTACTGGTTTCTAACTTGTTACCTTTTTTGAAAAGAGGAATAACAAATGATTCCTTCCAAATATTTGGAAATTGGGAAGTTTCTAGAGATAAGGTAAACTTGTGAAAAGGGTTGCACAGGCCCTCAGCGCATACCCATGAATACCATCGAGCCCTGGCGAATAAACAGGCTTAACACGAAGAAGATCCCAAAGAAGAGAGCTTTCTGTTAAAGTGGGACAGAATATGAGGTTTGACTTGGACATGGTGTAAGAATAAGGCTGTGATGAATAATCTAAAGTAGAGTAAGTCGTTTGAAAAAATTGGTCAAATAAATCGGCTATTGCCTGATCTGTGGTTGCCGTCATGTTTTCGAACGACAGCGAGGAAGGAAAAGAATTAGATTTACGCTTGGTGTTAACAAAATTATAAAACTGTTTCGGGTCCTGAGAGAACTGGACCTTACAACGGTTTAAGTAACTATTATAACACTGAGCATTAAGCACGGTAAATCTTGACCGAGCACTTAAATATCTAGTAAAAACAGATTGAGAACCGGTATTTTTATATTTCCTAAAAAATCTGGACTTTACATTTCTTAAGTGTGTCAACTGTTTGCTAAACCAAGGTGATTTATTGGAAGTTGACGGATAGTACCACGGAACACAGGAATTAAAAAATGATTTTATTGCAGTGTAAAAAACATTAACTGGATCGGACATATTATTGCATAAGTAAAGATCAGACCAATTAAAGAAATAAAATTATTTAGGCTCAAAAAGTCTTCCTTGCGAAAACAATGCATTCGTTTGGATTTTTCTGATTTTTCTTCTATAACTCTGCCCGTATCAAATGAAAGTTCGATTGTTGGGTGATATGGATCTTCAGGTTGCGTGAGTGGTGCTACTCTAGACAGAAACACACCTTCAGAATTTGATACAAAACACAAATCAAGTAGGCGACCTAGTGAATTTCGAACATGGTTTACTTGAGTTAAGGATATGTCAATCAGGCCGTCAATAAAATCAGTGGACCACAGAAAACTTCAATGGTATTGAATTCCTCAAAAAATAACTCCTCTGACGGGAGGTTAATTAATACTCCACCTCCCCGTCTAGAGTGACGGTGATACCTGATAAAACTTAGGAGCTAAAGATCTCCGGCTTTAACTAGGTTTCTGTAAAAACGATAATGTGCGATGCAAAGAAAAGGCTATTAGAATACAATTTAGTGAGCTTGCTACGCAATTCTCTTGCATTCTGATAGGAAAGAGAAAGAAGTTAGTTTTTTGGCCTAGGAAGTTTTTCTCCCACTTGCCACTTCATTTTTATCTTAGCCTCGAACTCTTTTATAATCATATTATCCGGCCAAAAGTCGCCCGATATGGCTTCGAAAAGCTCGTTAGGGACAGTTACCTTGAAAGATGAAATGTCTCACTCGGGAGGCGAACGGAATTTAAATGTATATTTAAATACCTGACTGTTTTGATACAACCCACCCATGGGATTAAACGAAACAAAATTCAAAATCGGAGCGCAGAAAAAAAACCCGACCGCTCACTTTGAAAGTCAAAGACGAATTTTTATTAAATGAATGATTCTATTTTCTGAATGTTTAGTTTGTTGACAATGTTTGTGCAAAAATTTGTGAAAAAATTTTGAATAGTTTTTTAGGGGTGGCTGTTTCCCCCAAACACCTCTTTTTGGAAAAGCCTTGCGGTGATAATTTCCCATGTCGAACAGGTCAACTGAACCCGTTAAAATACAACAAATTCATTATTTTAAAGTAATTCCGTGTATCTTATTTCGTGCAGTTCAATCTTCTTAACTTATTATTTTTAATTTAAAAGCTAATATTTTGTATGTCCTCCTTTCTGGTTCAGGACAGCTTTGAGACGATTTCCCAAGGAAGAAATTAACTTTTTAGTGGTTTCCACTGGAATTTTTGGCCATTATGGAAGCATAAGAAGAACACTTTTCATGTCGTTTTTGTTCGAAATCTTCCTCTTCCTTATAGCGATGTCCAATATTTCCCATAAATTTTCGATCACATTTAAATCTGGAGACTTTGCTGGCGTTATGACGATGAGGGCAGTTCCAGACAAGTTAAACCTTCACAATTCCTGCTGAATGCTTCGGATCGTTGTCCTGGTAAAATCGAAATCGATCGCGTATGCCCAGTTTTTCAGCAGTTTGGGCTTGTATGGCAGCTTCTGGCGGGGCAACCTCGTTTTTTTTTAAGTTATCATGGATGGCCAAGATGTACCTACAGATTTTAAAGGAAAACCTGCTCCAAACTGCTGAAAAACAGGAAATGCAGGAATTGTGAAGGTTTAACTTGCCTGGAACTGCCCTCATGTAGTCATAACGCCAGTACAGTCTCCAGATTTAAATGTGATCGAAAATGTTTGGGAAATATTGGACATCGCTATAAGGAAGAGGAAGATTTCGAACAAAAACGACATAAAAAGTGTTCTTATGGAAGAATGGCCAAAAATTCCAGTGGAAACCACTAAATAGTTAGTTTCTTCCTTGGGAAATCATCTCAAAGCTCTCCTGAACCAGAAAGGAGGACATACAAAATATTAGCTTTTAAATTAAAAATAATAAGTTAAGAAGATTGAACTGCACGAAATAAGCTGCGGCATGAAAAAAGCCTGCACATTCTGTTTTTATTTAATAAGTGTTTTGTTTTTATGATTAAGGAAATCGTTTTAATTTAATAAACAAGTTAATATTCCCTTATAAAATACTGCATTTAAATTTTTCTGTTATCTTTCTTAGTTTTGCGGAAATATCAACTTGAACTTTTTTTAGGTAACTGCACGAAATAAGCTGCGATCCACTGTATAATTATACATTTATTATCTTGTAGGTCGCAACGTCTGTCCTCACTTAAGGCAGGCTTGCACCTTGTGAGGTCAAAAAAATCAATTTTTTTTTTTCCAGTTTCGGATACATACATGTTTCAATTTTACTCTCCTTAAATTCAAGTCTAAATCTCTTGAATTACGAAAGTTATCGGGCGTTTGGTGGACCGGTGTCAAGCGCGTTGCCATTATAGTGCAAATTTTCAAACGCGTTTTTCTCGAAACCATGTTTTCCGAGTTGGCGGAAGTCGTACAAGCCGCAAAAATTGAGCAATCGTCATGAAATTTTTTATACTTGTTCCTCAGAAGTATGTGCATGGCATGAACTAGGATCTTTTGAAAATATTAAAAATTGTTTATTTAAAAAAATAATGAGTAACGAAAAAATGAGGAAAAACCGATTTTTTTTTCAAAAGCTTATAATTTTTGCATTTTTCATGTTTTTTCAATTATCCTAGTTCAAGCCATGCTAAGAAGTGTACAGATTAAGAATATATTCGTTTTTTGCGTTTCAGATTATTTTTTAAATTTCCAAAAAATCCGCCATGAGGACGAGTTTTTCGCGGACATGCCGCCATTGTTGGGTACTCCCCCTTCGCTTGGATCGCACTCAAAAAAATTGTGTAGCTTCAATAAACTGTACCCTACAACTGGCTAAAATTTTATTCCCATACCTACCATACTTTCCAAGAAATAAATTCCAGAAAAAAATCAGGTTTTGGGCGCCAACAAGGTGCAAGCCTGCCTTAAGGGAATGCTTTAGGCCTATTTCTCTTTATTATACCCGTTACTCGTAGAGTAAAAGGGTATATTGTATTCGTGCAAAAGTATGTAACAGCTAGAAGGAAGCGTTTCCGACCCTATAAAGTATATATATTCTTGATCAGGGTCACTAGGCGAGTCGATATAGCCATGTCCGTCTGTCCGTCTGTCTGTCCGTCTGTATGTCTGTCTGTCCGTATGAACGCTGAGATCTCGGAAACAATAAAAGCTAGAAGATTGTCATTTTGCATGTAGATTTTAGGAGTTCCTACGCAGCGCAAGTTTGTTTCAAAATGGTGCCACGCCCCCTCTGACGCCCACAATCGCTTAGATACGATTTTAAAAATTTAAATATTTCGGAAAAGTAAAAATGCAGTTTTATTGTGTTTATCAATACCTATCGAAATGTAGAAGAAATTTTTCAAATCGGACCATTCGTTAAAAAGTTATGCGTGATCAAAGTTTCTATCTCCATCTCCCTCGCACTCCCTTTACCTGAGTAACGGGTATCTGATAGTCGGGGCACCCGACTATAGCGTTCTCTCTTGTTATCTTTATAAATATTATGGGCTATTTGCATAAATAATTCCAAGTTTTCTTTATATGTAGACATTCTTAAAATATTTAAGTCAGTAATTTCAAGTATTGAGTGTAAGCTTTTCCAAAATGACCTAATTAGAATATGGAGTTGGTGCTCCCGCATAATTTTACAAAATGTTTCTTTGTAAGGTACGTTTTTACTCCACCAAGAACTGAATCTCTGGATGTTTGAAATTTCTGTCTGTTGACATTGATTATTAAATTTCCAAAGGAATATATGGATCTGTGGTACACATATCTAAGTTGTGGTTCCTCTATTGGTGCGATCTAATTTGGAATTTGCTTTGTTTGTCTTAAATCTTTCTCGTGCGATATTTATTTTCAACGACTTGTTTCTTCATACTTTAATAAACCTTTTCCTTCTTGCTCGGCTTAATGTCGGCTCATACATCTCTTGTCTCTACAAAACCACAAAACATTTACAGCGCTAATGGTCACTTTCGATCTGCTGTCAGGTAAAACTGATTGCTCTGCTTTATTATGGCTGTGCTTTGTAGATCTATAAGAGTGCCTTTGTGACTTCGTAGACTGCCGCCCACAAAGATGGAGAGTGAAATAACTCCCTTCCGTTTTTTGATGCAGTGAACGGATTTAGCTAAAATATGCGCCGTTTTGTTCGATAATGTGTTCCCATTTAGACGGCAACTTCATAATACCCCCCTCGTAGAAACTTCCCTCCTTATTTGCGAAAAACTCTGACAGCCACTTTTCACAACCCTCTTTTGAGCCCAACTTTACACCAGTAAGGGCATTCACCATGGACAGGAAACAGGTGGTAGTCACTTGGCGCTATGTTCGGGCTATATGGTGGATGCGATAAAATCTCCCATCCGAGCTCCCGTAGCTTCTGACGAGTCATCAAAGAAGTGTGTAGTCTGGCGTTGACCTAGTGAAACACTACACCCTTCTTGTTGGCCAATTCTGGTCGCTTCTGGTCGTTCGCCAGCTTCAAGCGGTCCAGTTGTTCGCAGTAGATGGTAGAATTAAGCGTCTTACCATATGGGAGCAGCTCATATGATTCCCTTCCAATCCCACCAAACACAGAGCAAATCCTTTCTGGCCGTCAATCCTGGCTTGGCCACTGTTTTGGACGATTCACCGGCCTTCAACCACGACCGTTTCGCTCATATTGTCGTGATCCATTTTTCGTCGCCAGTCACCATCCGCTTCAAAAATGGGTCGAGTTCATTCCATTTCAGCAGCATATCGCAGGCGTTGATGGTTTAAAACGGTTTGGTGACTAACTCCTTTCTTCTCGGCGATGTCACGAGATGTCACATGCCGGTCTAGCTGGATGTTTTCCATGATTTGATCGGTATTCGTCGTCACAGGTCTTCCGCCGGCTGGCTTATCCATGGTGTCATTTTCACCGGCTCTAAATCGTCGAAACCATTCCTCCGCGGTTCGAAGTGATAGATTACCATCCCCTAAAACACCATTAATCTCACGGAATGTTTCTCTAGCAGAAGGAAAACGAAGGAAAACTTTAAAACAGCGCGAATTTCGGCGTCAGCGAACTCCATGTTTACACATGTATAACTTTAACGCAATAACCAAACTTGTTTTGAATAGCGTCGTTTTGTAGGTTATGTCAACACCTTTCAATCGATATATAGCACTGCCCTATACCGATATGTAGCGCTTTGCACAAAGCCGCCAAATTCAAAAACAAAAAAAAGCGATCTCCCTTCCGTTTTTTTTGTTTGACAACCTGATATATTACATATATATACATTCTCCATTTATTATGCGTTTTCCATGGTTCGATAAATTGAATACTTATATCCCGATCATTAAAACAAGTAACAGATAGAAACAAAACAGTTTTCTCAGTGTATAAGCATGACTTGCTGGAACATACGTTTATATTAAAAAGTAAAGTGCTACTAAAAATTCTATATCTTTCAATAAAACAGTGGGTCCATAACACTATTAACATGATTTAACAACACTTTGATGCATACAAACAAAGGATAAAATGTCTTAAAGATCAAAGTTTAAACAAATCTGAAGGGGTTGTCTCGAGTTCTTGAGACTTAAAAGAAATCGCCGCGCTGAAATCAATTGATCACGTCAAATAAAAATACTCGTTTTTATATCGACCTCTTCAACACTATTAAATTTATTTCAGAACACTTAAGCCGAGATTTAACAAAAAGGTGTACCTGATCGGTTGTGACAATGCCTCTACCAAAAAGATGGGATTAGGGCAGCTCTCATATAAAGATAGAATGTATTAAATTTGCTGAAATGAGGTAAAATTTAGTGAAGTTAATAAGGGATTAATATTGCAGCGTAGCCGTGACCTAAATATATGACACGCATTGTGCCGGTTTTTTTGGGGGTTCGCCAGATCTAAAGACAGGACTAACCGGGCCATCCGTAGCCAAAAACTAAACCAATTTTAATTCCTACGTGGCGTACACAATTTGGAGGCGAGCATTCTATGAAATAGATAGTAAGTTAAAAGTTGTTCCACATTTCCTATTTGCTTCTGAAAATTATTCATTGTATGTATTGTATAAGAGAGTAGTTTGGGAGAAAAAGGTAATTTGATCTTCCGCAAAAAAAAGCAGTCGTTTTATTAATTTTTGTGGGGGACCGACATAAGCTTTGATAGCATTTGAACATTTGACATTTCTTAACATAGTTGTTTGACTGTAAGTGTATTAAGCAAAGAGGTGCAATGGAAAACATCATATGTTTGACTAACAACTCAACAACTACAACTAATTAAAAGCACCATATTTTCGAATTCCCCAAAACGTTATTTATTATTAACTGAGCTTATAATTTATTAATAATTATTTTTTTTATTTCAGAATGCTAAGTCCGAAGTGTCAAATGTTGTTTTTTCTCTGCAACGTACGATAAAGAAGTTATGGATTTTGCTCGCCTAATTGTTGCAGATCCCACTATAATAAGGTATTAAAATATCAAATATTTAAATTTAAATTTAAAAGCGATTTCCCAGTCAGTACTCTAGGAAAGGCTTTGATTGAAATTTATTTTAACTAAATGTTAAATAAATTGCATAGCTAGGCATAAAATAAATGCTTTTAAGATTCCTGTTTTGTGTTCCGATTATTTGGGCAAGATTGCCATTGGCTATTTATCTCTGATTAATTCGTTCAAGAATAATAACATTGATATATATTCAAATGAAAGCCAAATTTTAACGAGAAAAATAACAAAAGAACGACTAGTTCGATAAACTTTGTTTTTCCAAATGTTCAATATTGCAAGAGAAGGGTTCCTAGGAAAGAAAAGTTTGAAAAGATGAAACCAACCGCAATTTTTTACAAATTTATTGAATAGTTTATTATCAGCAATAGTAAATGTCTCATCAGAAGTTGTTGCGAAGTCCTGTAAGGGTCTAGGGGAAATGTATCCGAAGGTCCGCCCCCAGGACCCGGCATAATCGTATTTGGGGTGGTAAAAAACTCTCCTTCTAACATAACCAAAATAAATATTTAATGTGCCTGAAAAAATCATTGTACCTTTCTGGTCCGTCGGTCTTCTGTCCTGACTCACGTCAAGCACTCAAGTAGCTATCTCGAGCGCTTGATTGAAATACTATCGTCAGCGTGTGACTATTTCCTCCAGCACGTGCCATGCTAACTGATCCCCTATTATCAATGTCGTTCGTTTAGTTCTAACCTTCACTTGTTGCACCAACACGAACATTCAGATGGTTTCTATTAACACATGTTTATGTTATTTTTCACATTAACACTTTATTAAATAAAACTTGGTTTGTGCCATATATGTGGGGTGTGTCTGCTTTGGGTAGCACTCATTCCACAATAAGTTTACCACAGACAACAACCTTTTTGAGCTGATCCAGACAAACGACGAAATGCAGGAACGATATAAAAAAAGGAAAGAAGAAAGACGAGAAGTAAGAAAGATAAAAGACGAACGACGAGAAACGAGAAAAGGAGGAGGAGTTGAGTTCAAGCCTTTGAAGAGTGCGGTCCTAAGACGTTGGCCAAAAGACGAGAAAGACGAGTGAAATTATATTTTACCAGTGTTTATTTCTATATATTATACTTAACCAAGTCTAAACTACAAATAAACTTAAATACTTAACCAATAAACTTAAAAATCCCACATTTGGGAGCTCGCCGGTGATAAGTGAAAGAAGTGAAAAGTAAAACCGAAGCGAAGTGAACTAGCAAAAAACGAAGACGTAAAAGCAACGAATTTGCGAAAAGACGATGTTTGTAATTTAAAACAATAATTCTACGCCTTTAAATTTCACCACCATGAGGTGTTTAAATGTCCAAATAACTGAAAATTTGCGCAGTAGCAAGAGGGAGAACATTTTAGCATCCCACAAGTACGTGTTTGAGAGCGAGGGTGATAGAGGCAACAGCCAACGACTTTGAAATTTTTCCGGTTTCGATTTCGACGAAAGCTCGGAAATTACTTTGCGAAGGTATCTAAACGAACGCGATCTGGCTTTAACTTGCAATGTGTTGAACATAACCTACAATAAGACAACATCGGACTCCAAATATTTCGCAATTTGCTGCATAATAGACTTCTCGCACCCAATCAAATTGATTCCTCAGACGACGAAAACGAAAATGACGATGTATTTGTAAGCGGCAGAACCACACGAACCGACGAGTTTGTTGCAGAACAAAACGAAATGCAAACGCACCGAATTTTAGTTTTCGTGACATGGAAGATTCGATTCGCACCTTTGACGGTACTAACTCAATTTCCATCGAGTCGTGGTAAACTGAATTCGAAGAGCAAGCGGTAATAATGTGCTGGAATAACGTTCAGAAGTTGATATTTGCGAAAAAAATCGCTGAGAGGAACAGCTAAATTGTTCATAATGAGTTAGAGAGGTCTGAGTAGCTGGAATGCGCTTAAAATTGCTCTCTTAAATGGTTTAAAAACTATTGTGAACAGCAAACAAATCCACGAGCAGTTGAGCAAAAGCAAACGCACAAAGGATGAGTGTAGTTTCGCATACTTGTACCGAATAAAAGATCTGGTAATTTGCGGAGATATTTGTAATTCGGTTTTAATACAGTACTTAATTGATGACATAGGCGATTACTCAATTGACAAAACTCTCCCATACGGTGCCCGAAATATTACTGAATTCAAAGGGAAGCTGAAATCTTACATTACAAAAAATGAGAGAGAGTAAGGGTACGACCGTGAGAAGCTTAATAGCAAGAAATTGGCAACACCTAACAAGAATTATAAAAAGAATTATAACTTGTTATAATTGTGTCGAAAAAGGACACCTGTCCAATAATTGAAAGAAGAAAGAACGCGGCACTAAATCTTTTAATACCTATTTTGCGCAATTGTTAAGAAAACGAAAAAGCCGAGAGCAAAAAAGTGAACACCCATCGAGTGCGGTCTAAAGTAATTTTACAAGCAAAGAAGGCTTTCTCGCTAACGAAAAGTGCGAAGCTGTGTTCGACAGCGGAAGCAAACTCAACTTGGTTGGCGAAGATCTCTATAACAGTTTACGACGTCCGAGACTGCAAAACTGTAGTGTGGCTCAAATTGGTTTCGGTAGCGAGCGCGACTCGAACAAAAGAAATCCAATTGGACATTTTAAAGAGAGCATTCTCATTGACAATAACGAGTTCGAGTTGGATTTCTACGTTTTTCCATTCGGTTGCATGGATTTCCAATTGATTGTCGGCGAAGAAATTGGTTTATATGCCGAAATTATTTTCAATCGCGACGGTTTGCAAGTGCGTAAGATACCGAGTCAGGTAGAAGAAAGGAATTTAATAAACGTTATGAAAATCGATGTCGCAGAGAATAATAATGAACTTAATATCGACGAGCAAACAAGTATGTTTGCCAAAAAAGAAGTACGCAAAATCAAAAACGACCACCAAAATCGAGATGCGCATTATCCTGAAAGACGATACCCCGATATTTACATGCCTTTTGCTGAGACGCGTTTGGTAGACGAAGGGCTTCAAACTGGAATCATAGAAGTCTTACTCCAAGTTCACAAGCCCAGTGGTAATGGTAAAAAATCGTGACTGCTCTCCAAGACTTTGCATCGATTTTCGTAGGATCAATAAGGTAATCTTTAAAGATCATTTCCCCTTGCCTTTAATCGACGACCAGCTGGACAGACTCCAGGATGACAAGATTTTCCACACGATCGATTTGAATAATGGTTTTTTTCATGTTCTTGTCTCAGAGCCCAGCCGAAAATACACATCCTTTGTCACTCAAAGTGGACAATAACAGTTTTAAAGGTACCTTTTTGACTTTCTAACTCTCCTGGCGTTTTCCTGCGACAAGTTAACGCAATTTTTCGTGAGCTGACCCTGCCTTACATTGATGACGTTATCATACCGGCTATGGATGAAGAAAGCACATTGCTTAACCTGAGGGAGGTTATTGACACCTGTTCAGAATAAGGTCTCGAGTTTAATCTTCAAAAATGTTATTTCTAAAAAACCCGTATACAGTTCCTCAGCCATATTATAGAAAACCAGAAGATTTATCCAAGATTGAGCAGATTGATGTTGTGGCAAAATTCAAATCAAACTTCAAAGCAACTAGAAAGTATTTTGCGTTTAACGGGATATTTCAGGAAATTCATTTAAAATTATGTTATTATTTCAATGCCCCTCAATGATTTAACGAAGAACAACTCAAAATTTCTCATGGGCCCCAAAGAAGAAACGTCAGTATGAAATTTAAAGAAGATATTAACCGCAAATCCAGTTCTGAGCATTTACAACCAGAAGCTCGAGACAGAAGTGCATGCAGACGCTTCCATTGACAGATTTGGTGCGATCTTTTTCAGAAGTCCTTAGACGACGGTCAGATGCATCCGGTATACTTAATGAGTAAAAAGACAAGCGACGCTCAACGAAAGTACACAAGTTACGAGCTTGCAGTCATCGAAGCACTCACAAAGTTTAAAGTATATCTGTTAGGCATCCACTTTAAAATAATTACCGACTGCAACGCTTTCCCAAAAACTTTGGGTCCTATTTTTACAGGAGTACGATTATGAGGTAGAGCATCGATCCGGAACTCGTATGAAACATGTCGACGCCCTCAGCCGTTACCCAATCATGACAATAGTTGACCAAAGTAGAGCGATATGCGATATTCTCAATGATGGAAAAGATTGGATTGTCAACGACACTGAGTTAATTGTGGTGCCCAGGGGCATGCAAAGGAAAATCATCACGAAAGCTCATGACAAGGGTTATTTCGCATCGAAGAAGGTCAAAGATTTGCATAGAGTATTACATTCTAAGACTTGAGGAAAAGATTTAGAAGGTCATATATTGCTGCATCCAGTGAGAAATCGTAAGAAAGGCAAACAGGAAGGACTACTGCATCCTCTGGACAAAGGAGACGTCCCTCTGATAGCTTTCATGTGGATTTCTTAGGTCCGTTAGAGTCCACCAATAAAGACTACAAGCACATCTTAGCCGTTGTATTGAAATGTTAGCATGAGAATACGCTATCGATATTACGAACATATTAAGGTTAAAACAAGAGAGCACGCTTTAGTCGAGTGCCTCGACTATTAGATACCCGTTACTCAGCTAAACAACTTAAAATAAATATGCCTTCTTGTGTTTTTTTTGTTTTTTAACATAATGTAGATTATAGTGACCACAGAAAAAAGGACAAAAAGTTCAAATTATCAATTTGAATTCGGCAATCTCTTAGTGCTGGCAGCTTTACAGCACGAGCATCAGCACCAGCGCTGCTTTAGCACAGGCAGCTTTTGTCCTGCACCAGCAGCTATGTTTATGTTTATGTTTTTGAGTGCAATAAATTGACTAGAAATATTAAACATACATACTTATGTTGGCTAAACACATACATTCTTAAATAGTATCTATATATATAAAAATGGTGCAAAAATGTAAGACATCGCAAAACAAGAGAACGGCTGGGCCGATTTGGCTGAAATTTTTTTTCAGTTGTTTGTAATTGCCAGAAGAAGGTTAATGCATAAGAAAATTTTGGGAAAACCTGCCGGAAAAGTCGCTATCGGCTCAAGAGATGTATTCATTGTTGTACATAAAACTGTTTAAACAGCAGGCTTTGGAAATAATGCCTTCATTGTTGTACATAAAACTGTAAAAAATCGAGTTAACGAAACATTGCCAAAGATTTAATTGGAAATAATGCCTGCTTTGAGATCAAGACTTGGACGGCATTCACGAAGGTTAGGTTAGGTTAGGTTAGGACGGCTGCCAGACTATAGCCTGGCACACTTAGACCTCTGTGGGTCCATTGTGATACCGTATGATCTCTATTTTTGGGTCCCCTATCCGTTAAGATTCAGCCTGTAGGTTGGTCGATCAGCAAGTCCCCCATCCGGAGGATTTAATAAAAGAGCTTAGACTCTTCAGGTTAGTCTGCGATATTTCGGTCAGGTCATTTATGAAAGGATATCCTAAGTGTTTCAGTCTAAGCCTGCATAGGGCTGGGCATGAACAGAGTAGGTGTTCCACCGTTTCCTCTTCTTCCTCATCCCTGCAGCTTCTACAAAAATCATTTTTTGGGGCTTTTAGCCTGCCGGCGTGAGCGCCAACGAGCCAGTGGCCTGTGAGTACTCGAATTAGCATGCCGCACTCAGTGCGGCTGAAATTGAGTAGTTCTGATGTTTTCTTATTGTTTATTGCAGGCCATGTCTGGTGAGAGATTCTGCATTGCGGTGTGTTTTGCCAATGAGTGTTAGCTAATTTGCTGAAATGGTTTTTAATAATTAGCTTGCAAGTAGCCATAGGCATGCCAACATTCCCCTTTCCTGGAAGGAGAGGTATGGTGGTGCCTTGCCTGGCTAGCTCGTCTGCTATACAGTTGCCTACGATATTCCGGTGACCCGGAACCCATATAAGGCTGACAGTAAACTGACTAGCCATCTCGTGGAGAGATTTGCGATAGTCTGCTATTGTTCGGGAGTTTGTATTCGTCGAGTAGATTGATTTAATAGCCGCTTGGCTATCACTATATATGTTTATGTGTCTGTTCTGGGTGTTTAAGTCCCTTAAACAGACGAGTGCTTCCATTATAGCATACACTTCCGCTTGGAAGACACTGCAGTGGTCAGGAAGTCTGAATGACTGCCTGATCTCTAATTGCTCGGAGTATATGCCTCCACCTACGTGTCCGTCTAGTTTGGAGCCGTCTATTGAGCCCGGTCGGCCCCGATCCCATACTTTCCTGCCTGGGATCAGAGCTTCGAAGGGCGTGTGACTGTATTCACGGGTTTTACATAGATCCGTTTTTGGCGGGATCAATTTGTCATGCTGAAGAATCTTAACGTTACCATACAGTTGGGCTTTCCATTGCCCCGTACCCCTTAGTCGAATGGCTGCCGATTTCGCCCTTTCAATGCCTGCTAAGTCCAGGCTCTGGAGGTTCAAGATCGCATTCAGCGCTTCGTTTGGGGTAGTTCGAAGGGCTCCACTAATACACAAAGCCGCCATGCGCTGTACTTTGTTAAGGGGAGTTAAGATACATTGTTTGTGTAAAGCGGTCCACCACAGAGCCACTCCATATAGTAGGATTGGCTTGACTACCGCTGTGTATATCCAATTGACGATTTTAGGGGACATACCCCATCTTAGCCCGATTGCTTTTTTACAAGAGTAAAGTGCAATGGTCGCTTTCTTGGTTCTCTCTTGGTTGTTTAAGCCCCATTTAAGACGCTTATCTAATACTAACCCCAAGTATCTTGCGTGCTCGCTAAAATAGAGATTACAGTTGTTTAAAGTGGGTGGGTTAAGTTTTGGGATTTTGTATCTATTTACTAGTTCCGTTTTTGACGGATTTACCCCAAGTCCGTTCTTTGTAGTCCATTCCGATAGTGTTTTTAGTTTTGCGGTCATAAGATCGCATAACGTTTGTGGATACTTACCATTAAAGATGATAGCGACATCGTCTGCGTATGCCACTATTTTACAGCCTCCTCCTTCAAGAATCCGCAGTAGTTTATTTACCGCGATATTCCATAAGAGGGGTGATAGTACACCTCCTTGCGGAGTGCCTCTGTTCACTAATCTAGTCTGGGTCGAGGTCCCTAGTGTGGCCGTGACCAGTCTGCTTATCAGCAATTTGTGGATCAGCCCCACCAGCGGTGGCTCAACCCCTAGTTCAGTGAGGGATTCTGTTATTGCCGTGGGAAGCACGTTGTTGAAAGCTCCTTCTATGTCAAGGAAGGCGATCAAGGTGTATTCTTGTATACTGAGTAATTTCTCGATGTTGCTTACTACCAAGTGTAGCGCCGATTCGGTCGACTTACCTTTGGTGTATGCGTGTTGCGCCTCTGATATCTGCGTCGGGTCAATGATGTCTCTAATGTGTAGACCTATCAGTCTTTCTAGGATTTTTAGCAGGAATGATGTCAGACTTATCGGTCTGAAATCCTTCGCTGTAGTATGGGTGGCCTTCCCTGCCTTAGGGATGAAAACGACTTTCGTTTCCCGCCATGCTGTAGGTAGTTTTCCTACTGCAAGAGTGGTCTGGAAGATTTTTCTCAGCCAGTTTATAGCTAGCTCTCCTGCTTGCTGAATATGTGCCGGTGTTATATTGTCCGGTCCCGGCGATTTGTTTGGTTTAAAACTATGAATGGACCAGTTTATATTACGGTCTGATAGTAGGAGATTTAAGTTTATTCCTTCTCCAGTGTGTCTTCCTGGGGGATGTCCTGTTTGCAGGCTCCCTGGGAAGTGAGCGTCTAGGAGTAGGTTTAGGGATTCTTCACTAGAGTCCGACCATGATCCGTCAGCCTTTTGGAGATAGCCCAAGGATACGGCTGTCTTAGAAAGTATTTTTCTGAGCCTTGCGGCATCAGTTGTCTTTTCAATATCCGAGCAGAAGTTCTGCCACGCAGTTCTCTTCTCTTTTCTGATGGCCTTTTTGTATGTGGCTAGTTCCTTTTTGTAGCTTTGCCAGTTTATGTCCTCATTTGTAGCTTTCGCTCTATTGAACAGGTTTCTGCATTTGGCTCTAAGGATTGATAATTGCTGGGTCCACCAAGGAGGTTTTTTCTTTCCTCTTGGTTTCCCTAACGGGCATGCAGCTGTGAATGCCGCCTTGCATGCTTCTGTGAATATGTTTACTATATTATCTAGCTCCTGAGTGCAAAGAGTGCTTTCTGGTGGCTCCCTGGGGAGGAAGCTCGATAGAATTTCTTTGTATTTATTCCAGTTTGCCCGCCTGGGGTTTGCAAAGCTGACCGGCGCAGGTGACACTAGGGACAAAGTTGTCTCTATAAACCTGTGATCTGAAAATGAGTGCTCGTCGGAGACAGCCCAGTTTCTGACTGTGCTTATGAGTGAATCTGATGCCAGGGTTAGATCTATGATCGTTTGGCACGTTTTTGTTATAAATGTAGGGGTATTGCCCCTGTTACAAAGAAATAAGTTCGAATTTAGAATGAAATCAAATAAAGACTCACCTCTGTCGTTGTTGATAGGGCAGCCCCACTGAGTATGGTGGGCATTTGCATCGCATCCTATCACCAAACCTTTCTTAAGCTCTTCACATTCCTGTACCAGTCCTCTGACTAGCGCGTCTGGGGGGTCTACCTTTTCAAAAGCCATGTAGGCCGATAGCATCCTAAAAGAGCCGCATTGCAGCTCCAGGCTTATTGCTGTGTTGTCTCCGTTGCTGTAGTTGCGAAGCATAAATGTACTAAGATGCCGTTTGGCTAAAATGCAGGTTCGAATTTTACCTTGTTTGGGGTCAAGCATAAGCTTGTAATCTTTTGTTCCTAGTCCAGCAACCCTGCCTCCTGCTACCCAGGGTTCCTGAACTAAGACCACGTCGGCTTCGGCTTTGGCCAGGCGAAGCAAAAGAGCAGCGGACGCTGCTTTACTGTGATGTAGGTTGATCTGCAGGAGTCTTAGCGACATCCCCAGTTGCAACCTCCACCACAGTAACGTCGGCCTCCGAATCGCTCAGGTCCACTTCATCGATTGCCGGTCCCATCGCTCGCATCTCTCTGCTCAGCGACGAGTCGGTTGAGTAGCCGTCCTCCGGCACACCAGGGGCCTCCACTTCCTCCGCAAGCACCTGCTCAGCTGGGTTGCCGGCAGGACTTTCCGAGGAATTAGAGTCCCCTTTATAGATCTTTATGTGTATGGCACTGAACCCATAGTTCAGCGTTCCCCGAGCAGCCTCTATGGGAGCGACCGACTCCTTATTCAGCATTCATGTCTCCTTATTCACGTCACCTGCGTGCTCCTCCACCTTAACGACTTTCCAGTCTTTTGTGGGGAGATGTGGGTTGCATTCTTGCAACATATAAAGGATGTCCTCCGGTGATACGATTGCTGCTGGGAGCCAAATTCTGGCTCGTGGTCTACTGGGGACGTCACACCAATCTAGTGCGACTATGTTCGCCCCTTCGTAAACTGCTCCTAGCTGTGCTACCGCCTGTTTGTATAGGTCAGCTGATCGCTGATTATCGCAGGCCACCACTTTTACACTGCCCTGGTACCAGCCCGCGTCCATACAGCAAGGCGCTGAACCGGGCTTCTCGCGTACCATACGCAGGCAAATGAGTGACAGCTTGGACTCAACCGCCTTCCATTTATTCCTGGGGATCCTATTCTCCGGATTTCCCCTATCTATAAGTCCAAGTAGGACCCGATCTTTGGTGATCTCGGCAAAGGAGACCGACGGCTGGATCTTCGATCTCTTCGCCGACGGACCGGGCAGCTCTATGGAGCGTTGCCTCTTCGCCTGAGCACCTTCCTGCTGGGGCTTCTCTTGCCCATAGTTAGGAAACACCGTCCTTGCCCACTCTACCTTCTTTAGCCATTCGGGCGAAGGCGTGGCGACATTGCTTCTGGCATGCGAGCGCAGGGTTTGGGCTGCAGTCCGTCTCTCTGCGTATGTGAACTTCTTTACACCAGCGGGCGACCCGGTCGACTTTGCTGCGCCTACCGCTGGTTTTGGCGCAGATGCGCACATAGCGGAGGCGTTAGCGACAGTCTTTCTGTCCCCCGACATCCCTAGTTTGGGATGGGGCCCTTTCTGAGCCCTACTAGTGCTTGCAGTGGAACCATCGTTCATCTTTGCAGCGCCGGGTTTTTGTGGAGTTCCCGTCTCCGTTTTCTTATTTGTATTTTTATTTATTGTTTCCATAATTGGTCCCACGAGCTCCGGTGAAGGGGAAAGGTCCGCCCGGGCAGAGATCCGCGGTACCCGGGTAAGGCGGTAGATAGAACAGGGGGTCGCCATCTCCCTGAGCCCACCGTTTGGGACTGAGCTAGTTGTTGATCAGGGCCCCCAGCCAGGCTGACTCTTGGCACGGTCCGAATTACACCGTAGTCCGGCCCGGAGTGAGATGTTGTTTGGGAGAGGAAGTGGGTAGGTGGTGTGTGGGGGATATTGGGTTTGTGTAAAGCAACTGTTTAGATGCGGCTGAACAAATCACATCGTCGGTACTGCCTCGTTGCAAGATACCCGCTGGTTGTCCGGGACTGCTTATTTGCTGGGGTTTCCGTCCACGATTCCGTGTTTGACTTCCACCGCCAGCTTATTCGCAGTTGTCCTCGAGTGAGGTCGTCCGCTATCCGCAACCTGCGACCCGCTCGGTCGCCCCAGCTAGGCGGCTTCAGAACCATCTCACAAGTTCCTCAGACCGTTCGTTCACGAAATGCGATACATTATCAGAATGTCCGTAATAATCAAACGCAAGAGGTACGTCGCTTTATTATCTCATTTTTCCAAAATTGCATCCCAACATTCAGATTTAAGGGCAAATTCACCATCGAGCGGGCGCTTTGTTACCACCACCAAACAAAGATCATAAATTCCTTCAGATCTACTTCATTGGTGATTCGGAAGATGAACTAAATCAGCGTTGTGCAATTTTCACTGCAACTAAACGTGAAATTATACAACAATTGCAAAATCTTCTGCATGAGCGTGATGAATTGGTCAGATTGTTCAAAACCGCATTGGATACAATGCATTCTGACGACCACAAAATCATTTTCAGCGCTGACAAAAGGCCCACTGGAAGCCATGCAAGACAATTTAATGCTCCCACTATTAATGGAGTCGCAGTGGTGATTGTTGGCGAGAATGTGGAATCACGCGATATTGTTCTCAAGCGTCGGGATGATGGCCGATTGCAGCGAGTTTATGAGACTCATCGGTCAAATGCACTTCAATACCCGTTGATGTTCTGTCGTGGAGAAGATGGGTATCACTTCAACATAAAGATGGTCAATCCAACGACAGGTTTGTTTACAAGTCATTATTTCTTTTTGATTCTACAACTTAGTTTGAATTCAAATTTTAGGAGAAGAAACGAATAAGAACATGCGTGACGCCATCGCTACTGAAGGACACGCGGCCAGCATCGGTTGTTTGATCATTCTCCCAGCTACTTATGTTGGAAGCCCGCGCCATATGCATGAGTACGCTCAAGATGCGATGACGTATGTCCTTAATTACGGACGCCCGGATTTATTCATCACGTTCACATGCAATCCGAAATGGCCCGAAATTACGAATTGGTTGCTTCCAGGACAAACATCTAGCGATCGACCTGACATCACTGCACGAGTATTCAAGCAAAAGATCACAGTACTTATGAATTACATCGTTAAGCAGAAGGTTTTTGGCGCAGTTCGTTGTTGGATGTACTCGGTTGAGTGGCAGAAGCGTGGCTTACCACATGCGCACTTTCAGCTTTGGATGTTCGACAAGATCCGACCAGATCAAATTGATTCGATTATTTCAGCCGATATACCAGAAGTTTCACTCTGGGGTTATATGAAGTCGTGAAATTGGAGCGAGACAAAGTTCGCCGGGTGCTCCAGTTATGTATATTAAAGTCTAAATGTTTGCACAACACGAGTAACGGGTATAGCGAATAGCTTTCTTTGAAAGGAGTTATCTTTGCCGGGCAATTGCAACTGTATACAATGTAAATACATACAAATGTATATGCTTAGATACATACACACATACGCCATTGTTTGACTCAGACCTTCAATTTGGCTAACTAGATTTGATTTGCATAGTTCTTGGGATACAATTCGGTATTGACAAATGAAAACCATCGCAATTTCCTTTAATCGAAATCCTTATCGAGAATTAACGTTGACTCTGTTGAGCACCTTGGCCAGCTGTTCCAAAGTCATCCGTTAGATTTCGCCATGAAAGGCGGAAATGTAGGCGCTAGCCAGACTTAAGCGTTTAATGGGTTCTTGGGCGTTAGAGTGGGCGTGGCAAACTTTTATTCGGCCAATCGATAGGTATTGACGAAACAAATACATATCAATTAAAATTTTCATAATAGCATCAAAACTGTGGCCACTGCTTGTGGCTTGTGGGCGTCAGAGAGGGCGTGGCACCATTTTGAAACAAAATTGCGGTGCGTAGGAACTCCTAAAATCTACATGCAAAATGCCAATCTTCTAGCTTTTATAGTTTCCGAGATCTCAGCGTTCATACGGACAGACAGACAGACGGACAGACAGACGGACAGACGGACAGACGGACATGGCTAGATCGACTCGGCTAGTGATCCTGAACAAGAATATATATACTTTATATTCCCTTAAGGCAGGCTTGCACCTTGTTGGCGCCCAAAACCTGATTTTTTTCTGGAGAAATGTTTCATCCATTGTCACATATCGACGCAAAAACTCGGGTGTATTACGAGTTAACAGCTGCAAACACCGCTCAGAATCATCAACACGTTGTTGTTTTTGGTCAAATGTGAGCTCGCGCGGCACCCATTTTGCACAGAGCTTCCGCATATCCAAATGTTGATGAATGATATGACCAACACGTTCCTTTGATATCTTTAAGGCCTCTGCTATCTCGATCAACTTTATTTTACGGTCATTCAAAATCATTTTGTGGATTTTTTTGATGTTTTCGACGGTAACCACCTCTTTCGGGCGTCCACTGCGTTCACCGTCTTCCGTGCTCATTTCACCACGCTTTAATTTTGCATACCAATCAATTATTGTTGATTTCCCTGGGGCAGACTCCGGAAACTCCTTATCAAGCCAAGTTTTCGCTTCCACTGTATTTTTCCCTTCAGAAAACAGTATTTTATCAAAACACGAAATTCCTTTTTTTCCATTTTTTTCACAATAACAAAAGTTGCTTCACAAAAAACGCTCTATCTCACAAACTAATTGACTGACAGACGTCAAGTTTTGACACGAATCATATGAAGGTTAGTACTATATAAAAATAATATGCATTCAATACTAGCGACACATAGATGGTGTCAGACCGGGGACTTATCAGCCAACCTAGTACATTGACGAGCGAACCGATTTGAGAAGAAAAGCTAAGACTCAAATTTCTAAGGTCCAGGACGAAAATAAAAAGACCTACAATTTGCGTCGCAAGCAAGCCAATCAGTATGCCGTCGTTGATATTGTCGCAATTCAAAAGGACACTATTGGCAGCGCTCTGAAGTTGAAACCTAAATACTTGGGTCCGTTCAAGATTGTCAAATCCAAAGGCATTAATTCGTTCGATATCAAAAAGATAGGCAATTTTAAAGGGTCAATTTTAATCGTCAACGCGGGGTGTGTCTGCTTTGAGTAGCAATCATTCCACAATAAGTTTACCCTAGACAATAACCTTTTTGAGCTGATCGACACGAACGACGAAATGCAAGAACGACATAAAGAAAC
Source organism: Drosophila prolongata (assembly GCA_036346975.1). NCBI lineage: Eukaryota > Metazoa > Arthropoda > Insecta > Diptera > Drosophilidae > Drosophila > Drosophila prolongata. The sequence goes on from JAYMZC010000320.1 coordinate 4,777,399, forward strand.
GGAGGAGGAGTTGAGTTCGAGCCTTTGAAGAATGGGGTCCTAAGGCGTTGGCCAAAAGACGAAAAAGACGCGTGAAATTCTAATTTAACAGGGTTTATTTCTATATATTACTTAACAAAATCTAAACTACAAATAAACTTAAATACTTAACCAATAAACTTAAAAATCCCACATATATATGTACTATTTCATTTTTATACCCTTGCAGAGGGAATTATAATTTCAGTCAAAAGTTTGCAACGCAGTGAAGGAGACATTTCCGACCCTATAAAGTATATATATTCTTGATCAGCATCACCAGGAGAGTCGATCTAGCCATGTCCGTCTGTCCGTCCGTCCATCCGTTTCTACGCAAACTAGTCCCCAGTTTTAAAGCTATCTGCTTGAAACTTTCCCAAAAGTTGTCTTTCTATTGCAGGTAGTATATAAGTCGGAACGAGCCGGATCGGGCGACTATATCATATAGCTGCCATATAACTGAACGATCGGAAAAGCCATAACTTTGGTGTTTTTAAAGTTAGGAAGTTGGGATTTTCTATGGGTTTTATTATTTGCTAATCAAGCCGACCTACCGAATTTCATAAGGATCGGCCGACTATATCCTATAGCTGCCATATAACTGAACGGTTGGAAATGCCATAACTTTGGTGTTTTTAAAGTTAGGGAGTTCGGACTTTTTATGAGTATTAAGAATGCATCATATGAATATTCTGCCAGGGTATATCAACTTCGGCTCCGTCCGAAGTTAGCTTTCCTTTCTTGTTAAAAATTGATTGTACCATATCGTTTCTATGGCATCCGATTTGACAAAACTAAAAGCGTAATTTTGATACAGTAAATAATTACAAAATCTCAAAGAAATATTTTGATAAATAAAAAACAGCAAAATAAAATTTTTTTAATTTTTCGAGTTTCTTATGGGAGCCGATATTTATTTTATTAAAACCGTAAATTCACAGTATTTAAATATTACCAAATCCCAAAAAACCAAACAAAAAAATAAAAACAGCAAAGTTATACTTTTCAACATTTTTTTTCCGATTGTTCCTATGGGAGCTATATGATAAAGTCGCCCGAGCCGGTTTGTTCCGACTTATATACTATCTGCCATAGAAAGACAACTTTTGGGAAATTCAAGCAGTTAGCTTTAAAACGGAGGGACTAGTTTGCGTAGAAATGGACGAAAGGACGGGCGGACAGACGGACGGACGTACTGACAGACTGACGGGCATGGCTAGATCTACTCTCTGATGCTGATCAAGAATATATATACTTTATAGGGTCGGAAATGTTCCCTGCACTGCGTTGCAAACTTTTGACTAAAATTATAAATGATAAATAGTATAGTATTTATTTACTATATCAGAATTACGCTTTTAGTTTTATTAAAACCGGCAGGGACTGATTTGTTTTGTTAAAGTTTCTGCGATGGTAATTGGAATATGTAAAAGAATGCATTGTTGTTTATAATGTATTATGGAAAGTGGGTTGTTTTTATTTTTATACCCTTGCAGAGGGTATTATAATTTTGGTCAAAAGTGTGCAACGCAGTGAAGGAGACATCTCCGACCCTATAAAGTATTTATATTCTTGATCAGGATCACCTCCTGAGTTGATATAGCCATGTCCGTCTGTCCGTCTGTCCGCCTGTCTGTTTCTACGCAAACTAGTCTCTCAGTTTTAAAGCTATCGAATTGAAACTTTGCACACACCCTTCTTTCCTTTGCACGCAGTATATATGTCGGAACGGCCGGGATCGGACGACTATATCTTATAGCTGCCACATAACTGATTGATCGGAAATGCCATAACTTTAGTGTTTGTTAAATTAGGAAGCTGGAATTTTCTATGGGTTTTATATTTGGCCAATCAATCCGACCTACCAAATTTCATAAGGATCGGCCGACTATATCCTATAGCCGCCATAAAACTGATTGATCGGAAATGCCATAGCTTTGGTTTTGTAAAGTTAGGAAGTTGGGATTTTCTATGGGTTTTATTTTTAGCCAATCAATCCGACCTACCAAACTTCATAAGGATCGGCCGACTATATCCTATAGCTGCCATATAACTGAACGGTTGGAAATGCCATAACTTTGGTCTTTTTAAAGTTAGGAATTTGGGATTTTTTATGAGTCTTAAGAATGCATCATATGAATAATTTTGGAGAATATACATAATATTCTGCAAGGGTATATCAACTTCGGCTCCGCCCGAAGTTAGCTTTCCTTTCTTGTTGTTTTTTTCCTTACATTACTTATAACTAGCTGTACAGAGTAACAGTTGCTAATAAACAATTAAACAAATTGTGATATTGATGCGCTTATGTAATATGAACATATGTATATTGCAAAATTCTCTAAGAAATATATTTCTTGAAATACAATAAAATGTTGGACACTGCTATTATTATTATTATTATTATTATTATTATTATTATTATTATTATTATTATTATTATTATTATTATTAGTATTATTATTATTATTATTATTATTATTATTATTATTATTATTATTATTATTATTATTATTATTATTATTATTATTATTATTATTATTATTATTATTATTATTATTATTATTATTATTATTATTATTATTATTATTATTATTATTTTTTTTTTTTTTTTTCTTGTTAGGGTGAGGGGGAGAAAATTCTTTATGCATCTCACATTACCGTCGTAGATGTGGTATGTTTGGCGCTCTCGTCTGTACAATGCAAAGCTCTACGGCTCGTCTCTACTGGGTTGCCAACCCATATAGTCACCGATAAAAGTTGGCCCTCCAAGAGAGACGATCCACAGAGTCTGCGTCCAGACTACCCTTGCTGGATCCTTTCGTCCAGTTCTTTTCTTTTTCTTTTACTCTTCTTTTCTTTACTGGTCAGTCTATTCCGTTTCTCATCTATCAAATTCTTTTTTCTTTGACCTTAAGATCGATCCAACATAGGCTTTTACGTGATTCCAGGCCGCCATGTTTCCTTTTTGTTCACCCCTTAAGGTTGGGTATAAGCCTAGATGTCCATTTTCCCGAGCATTCATGCTCCCACCTATTTTGCCACAAGTTCAGGGTCTCTTTTGTTTGTCTTGTCGTTACTCCACTTTGTTTTAGCTCGTAGACTTTTTGGCGTTCTCTTGCTAAGAGATCGATCGGTATTACACCCGCAGTGACTAGAGCTGCTGGTCCTGATACCGTTCTAAAGGCGCTGATTATCCTCAATGCTATTGTCCTTTGAACTTCGAGCAATGGTTATACCCGTTACTCGTAGAGTAAAAGGGTATATTGTATTCGTGCAAAAGTATGTAACAGCTAGAAGAAAGCGTTTCCGACCCTATAAAGTATATATATTCTTGATCAGGGTCACTAGCCGAATCGATATAGCCATGTCCGTCTGTCCGTCTGTCTGTCTGTCTGTCCGTATGAACGCTGAGATCTCGGAAACTATAAAAGCTAGAAGATTGGCATTTTGCATGCAGATTCTAGGAGTTCCTACGCAGCGCAAGTTTGTTTAACGCCCACAATCGCTTATATACGATTTTAACAATTTAAATATTTCGGAAAAGTAAAAATGCAGTTTTATTGTGTTTATCAATACCTATCGAAATGTAGAAGAAATTTTTCAAATCGGACCATTTGTTAAAAAGTTATGCGTGATCAAAGTTTCTATCTCCATCTCCCTCGCACTCCCTTTACCTGAGTAACGGGTATCTGATAGTCGGGGCACCCGACTATAGCGTTCTCTCTTGTTTTAGTCTGCACTTTACGCGTAGGGTGTTAGCCGAAACCTCACATAAGCAGGATTGCATGGTTCACTTCCATTAGGAGTTTGCGTTTCGACTGTATTAGTCCACCTATGTTTGCCATGAGTCTGCTAAGTGATTTTGCAGTGTCGGTCGCTCGGCTTTTAGCGTGCTGAATTTAAGCCTTAAACGTCAGTTTGGGCTCAAGACGAACTCCTAGATAAAAAGGCCTATTTTCAAGAATTTTTTCACACGATACGGTTAATGTCAGATCAATAATTTTATAATCATATTAAAGTACAACATTTAAACTATGTTTTCACATATTTGCATTGAGAAAAACAGTTAAATAAGCCGTGATTTTAGCCTAAAAACTCGATATATTAATTTTTATAAAATTAAAAATAATAAGTAAAAAAAAAAACTCAACGTCAGAAATTATGTGCAAAATTTCAAAACGATTCGTCCAGTAGATTTTGCAGGATCGTGTTCACTGACTTAAAAAATGGCAACTTTTCAGGAGAGCGTTTTAAAGTTTTAAAAGACACCAAAAAATCGCATATAAAACAAGCTAACTCCCTTGCGTTCAACTGCCCATAACTTCGGTTACTCGGATCAATCTAAAATTTTAATGCAATATTCTTCAAATGTTTTGCATCCAGAAAAAAAATAAAAAAAAAGGCAAAAAAAAACGAAACTAGTTGTAGAGGACGAACTTCTATAATTTTTTTAACTTTTTTTAGTTTGAAATAATAAACCGAATTTGTTTATCTTATAATTTAAACAACACATTGAAATTTTGGAAGCCATTCGGCTTTCGTGGCTAACTTATAGAATTAGCTAGCTTTAAATTTTACAGTGGATTCTACCCATAATTTTCCAAGGTCATTAAAAACATTAAATGCAAGGACATAGCAAGCTAAAAACAAATTTTTTATTTTCTACAAAAATGTGACCGAGTATGTACTTTAAATTGGAAACTCTTTCAAATTTGAGTCAATACTTATTGACCATTAAAGACACTGGAAATTCTGCCACAATTTAGAAAGTTTCCTTTTTTATCCATATTTCTGAGGCCGATAACAATTTAAGCTTTTTATAATTGTTCATTAGAATGGGTTGTTGCCCCCAAACTGATATTTACAAAATGTCTTAACTGAAATATTGTGAATTACCTTATTACACGTATTCGATTACTACTTATAAATGTATTAAGAAAAAAGAATTTCGTGCCTACTATGAAAATTAATCGAAACCAAAAAAAACAAGAAAGGAAAGCTAACTTCGGGCGGAGCCGAAGTTGATATACCCTTGCAGAATATTCTGTAAATTATATTCTCCAAAATTATTCATTGATGCATTCTTAATACTCATAAAAAATCCCAACTTCCTAACTTTAAAAACACCAAAGTTATGGCATTTCCGATCAATCAGTTATATGACATCTATAGGATCCTTATGAAATTTGGTAGGTCGGATTGATTGGCCAAATATAAAACCCATAGGAAATCCCAGCTTCCTAACTTTACAAACACCAAAGATATGGCATTTCCGATCAATCAGTTATATGGCAGCTATAGGATATAGTCGGCTTATATCGACTATATCTTATAGCTGCCATATAACTGATTGATCGGAAATGCCATAACTTTAGTGTTTGTTAAGTTAGGAAGCTGGAATTTTCTATGGGTTTTATATTTGGCCAATCAATCCGACCTACCAAATTTCATAAGGATCGGCCGACTATATCCTATAGCCGCCATAAAACTGATTGATCGGAAATTCCATAGCTTTGGTGTTTGTAAAGTTAGGAAGTTGGGATTTTCTATGGGTTTTATTTTTAGCCAATCAATCCGACCTACCAAACTTCATAAGGATCGGCCGACTATATCCTATAGCTGCCATATAACTGAACGGTTGGAAATGCCATAACTTTGGTCTTTTTAAAGTTAGGAATTTGGCATTTTTTATGAGTGTTAAGAATGCATCATATGAATAATTTTGGAGAATATACATAATATTCTGCAAGGGTATATCAACTTCGGCTCCGCCCGAAGTTAGCTTTCCTTTCTTGTTGTTTTTTCCTTACATTACTTATAACTAGCTGTACAGAGTAACAGTTGCTAATAAACAATTAAACAAATTGTGATATTGATGCGCTTATGTAATATGAAGAAAGGAAAGCTAACTTCGGGCGGAGTCGAAGTTGATATACCCTTGCAGAATATTCTGTAAATTATATTCTCCAAAATTATTCATATGATGCATTCTTAATACTCATAAAAAATCCCAACTTCCTAACTTTAAAAACACCAAAGTTATGGCATTTCCGATCAGTCAGTTATATGACATCTATAGGATCCTTATGAAATTTGGTAGGTCGGATTGATTGGCCAAATATAAAACCCATAGGAAATCCCAGCTTCCTAACTGTACAAACACCAAAGATATGGCATTTCCGATCAATCAGTTATATGGCAGCTATAGGATATAGTCGGCCGAACCTTATGAAATTTGAAAGGTCGGATTGATTGGCCAAATATAAAAACCATAGGAAATCCCGGCTTCCTAACTTACAAACACCAAAGTTATGGCATTTCCGATCAATCAGTTATATGGCAGCTATAGGATATAGTCGGTATAGCCGTTCCGACATATATACTGCGTGCAAAGGAAAGAAGGGTGTGTGCAAAGTTTCAATTCGATATCTTTAAAACTGAGAGACTAGTTTGCGTAGAAACAGACAGACAGACGGACAGGCGGAAGGACATGGCTATATCAACTCAGGAGGTGATCCTGATCAAGAATATAAATACTTTATAGGGTCGGAGATGTCTCCTTCACTGCGTTGCACACTTTTGACCAAAATTATAATACCCTCTGCAAGGGTATAAAAAGGAAAAGGCAGGAAATATATTTAAAAAGCTCACTTATACTCTAAGCTGTGAATTTTTAAATATATTGTTGAAAAATAAACTCAGAATTAAAATTAAACAAAAATTTAGTTTAACCTTTATATAGTTTCGCGGTATTATTTTTAAAAAATCAAATGTGCCATTACGAGATCTTTGTATATATGTGTGCTATTACACGCGAAAGAATCGCAATTTAAAAGTAATAGTTATGTCTATTTGCGGATCGTGCAAGGTAAAATACCACAACACTGCGAATAATGCACAACAAGGCGGATATAGCATTCAGTATATTGTGACGCATTGCCACCTAAAAAAGAACGGCCGGGATCGGACGACTATATCTTATAGCTGCCATATAACTGATTGATCGGAAAATGCCATAACTTTAGTGTTTGTTAAATTAGGAAGCTGGAATTTTCTATGGGTTTTATATTTGGCCAATCAATCCGACCTACCAAATTTCATAAGGATCGGCCGACTATATCCTATAGCCGCCATAAAACTGATTGATCGGAAATGCCATAGCTTTGGTGTTGTAAAGTTAGGAAGTTGGGATTTTCTATGGGTTTTATTTATTAGCCAATCAATCCGACCTACCAAACTTCATAAGGATCGGCCGACTATATCCTATAGCTGCCATATAACTGAACGGTTGGAATGCCATAACTTGGTCTTTTAAAGTTAGGAATTTGGGATTTTTTATGAGTGTTAAGAATGCATCATATGAATAATTTTGGAGAATATACATAATATTCTGCAAGGGTATATCAACTTCGGCTCCGCCCGAAGTTAGCTTTCCTTTCTTGTTGTTTTTTCCTTACATTACTTATAACTAGCTGTACAGAGTAACAGTTGCTAATAAACAATTAAACAAATTGTGATATTGATGCGCTTATGTAATATGAACATATGTATATTGCAAAATTCTCTAAGAAATATATTTCTTGAAATACAATAAAATGTTGGACACTGCTATTATTATTATTTATTATTATTATTATTATTATTATTATTATATTATTATTATTATTATTATTATTATTATTATTATTATATTATTATTATTATTATTATATTATTATTATTATTATTATTATATATTATTTTATTATTATTATTATTATTATTATTATTATTATTATTATTATTCTTATTATTTTCTTATTATTCTTATTTCTTATTATATTTTATTATTATTATTATTCTTATTATTATTATTATTATTATTCTTATTATTATTATTATTTTTTTTTTTTTTT